>OX104044.1:45745375-47038806 GCA_944470415.2 Schistosoma rodhaini
GACTGCTCCTCTCCGTCGACAGCACCCGCTACAGCCAACGCCGCCCCGCCAGAACACTCCACTCGACGCCACCTCTCCTCACAAGACTGCCCCAACTAGCACCTCAAATCCAAACCCGCAGCGGCGTCCGCAGAACAGCACCCTCCCTCCTCCTGGTTGGCAGCGACACCAAATGTAGTGAACAGAACACTAGTTGGGGACAATCGAATGTATTTAAGCAAAAGTTACAGACTATCTCAGTAAATTCTCATAACCAAACAATGAACAGTCAATTTGCAAATTAACAACCAATTGTTTCAATCTTCACTGTTTCTTCTCTTATTCCATTGCTCATGCATTTTCCAAGCGATTGCGCTTCATTTCAGTTCTTTCGTCATCGGTCTTCTGCCAAAATACATTCTATGTCTGACCCACACCATATGCTACTTATATGGATATAAGTAGATCACACCACACTCGTCCCCCCTTTAAAGCATTCGTTCATGCGGTGGTTCTGCTCGCCATGCCACTATCTTCTTTCACTGCAGTCTGTGCCAAACTCTTCGTCGGAATGTCGAGTCTGCGGCGCGCTGACCTCCATAGCTCCGTCGACCTGCCGGGGCACCAACATCCGCATCCACCCGGCACCTGGGACGTTCAACACCCGTACTCCACCGGCCTGCTGAGCCATCTACATCCGATGTCCGCCCAGCAGCCGCACGTCCCACTGCTCCTCTCCGTCGACAGCACCCGCTACAGCCAACGCCGCCCCGCCAGAACACTCCACTCGACGCCACCTCTCCTCACAAGACTGCCCCAACTAGCACCTCAAATCCAAACCCGCAGCGGCGTCCGCAGAACAGCACCCTCCCTCCTCCTGGTTGGCAGCGACACCAAATGTAGTGAACAGAACACTAGTTGGGGACAATCGAATGTATTTAAGCAAAAGTTACAGACTATCTCAGTAAATTCTCATAACCAAACAATGAACAGTCAATTTGCAAATTAACAACCAATTGTTTCAATCTTCACTGTTTCTTCTCTTATTCCATTGCTCATGCATTTTCCAAGCGATTGCGCTTCATTTCAGTTCTTTCGTCATCGGTCTTCTGCCAAAATACATTCTATGTCTGACCCACACCATATGCTACTTATATGGATATAAGTAGATCACACCACACTCGTCCCCCCTTTAAAGCATTCGTTCATGCGGTGGTTCTGCTCGCCATGCCACTATCTTCTTTCACTGCAGTCTGTGCCAAACTCTTCGTCGGAATGTCGAGTCTGCGGCGCGCTGACCTCCATAGCTCCGTCGACCTGCCGGGGCATCAACATCCGCAACCACCCGGCACCTGGGACGTTCAACACCCGTACTCCACCGGCCTGCTGAGCCATCTACATCCGACGTCCGCCCAGCAGCCGCACGTCCCACTGCTCCTCTCCGTCGACAGCACCCGCTACAGCCAACGCCGCCCCGCCAGAACACTCCACTCGACGCCACCTCTCCTCACAAGACTGCCCCAACTAGCACCTCAAATCCAAACCCGCAGCGGCGTCCGCAGAACAGCACCCTCCCTCCTCCTGGTTGGCAGCGACACCAAATGTAGTGAACAGAACACTAGTTGGGGACAATCGAATGTATTTAAGCAAAAGTTACAGACTATCTCAGTAAATTCTCATAACCAAACAATGAACAGTCAATTTGCAAATTAACAACCAATTGTTTCAATCTTCACTGTTTCTTCTCTTATTCCATTGCTCATGCATTTTCCAAGCGATTGCGCTTCATTTCAGTTCTTTCGTCATCGGTCTTCTGCCAAAATACATTCTATGTCTGACCCACACCATATGCTACTTCTATGGATATAAGTAGATCACACCACACTCGTCCCCCCTTTAAAGCATTCGTTCATGCGGTGGTTCTGCTCGCCATGCCACTATCTTCTTTCACTGCAGTCTGTGCCAAACTCTTCGTCGGAATGTCGAGTCTGCGGCGCGCTGACCTCCATAGCTCCGTCGACCTGCCGGGGCACCAACATCCGCAACCACCCGGCACCTGGGACGTTCAACACCCGTACTCCACCGGCCTGCTGAGCCATCTACATCCGATGTCCGCCCAGCAGCCGCACGTCCCACTGCTCCTCTCCGTCGACAGCACCCGCTACAGCCAACGCCGCCCCGCCAGAACACTCCACTCGACGCCACCTCTCCTCACAAGACTGCCCCAACTAGCACCTCAAATCCAAACCCGCAGCGGCGTCCGCAGAACAGCACCCTCCCTCCTCCTGGTTGGCAGCGACACCAAATGTAGTGAACAGAACACTAGTTGGGGACAATCGAATGTATTTAAGCAAAAGTTACAGACTATCTCAGTAAATTCTCATAACCAAACAATGAACAGTCAATTTGCAAATTAACAACCAATTGTTTCAATCTTCACTGTTTCTTCTCTTATTCCATTGCTCATGCATTTTCCAAGCGATTGCGCTTCATTTCAGTTCTTTCGTCATCGGTCTTCTGCCAAAATACATTCTATGTCTGACCCACACCATATACTACTTATATGGATATAAGTAGATCACACCACACTCGTCCCCCCTTTAAAGCATTCGTTCATGCGGTGGTTCTGCTCGCCATGCCACTATCTTCTTTCACTGCAGTCTGTGCCAAACTCTTCGTCGGAATGTCGAGTCTGCGGCGCGCTGACCTCCATAGCTCCGTCGACCTGCCGGGGCACCAACATCCGCATCCACCCGGCACCTGGGACGTTCAACACCCGTACTCCACCGGCCTGCTGAGCCATCTACATCCGATGTCCGCCCAGCAGCCGCACGTCACACTGCTCCTCTCCGTCGACAGCACCCGCTACAGCCAACGCCGCCCCGCCAGAACACTCCACTCGACGCCACCTCTCCTCACAAGACTGCCCCAACTAGCACCTCAAATCCAAACCCGCAGCGGCGTCCGCAGAACAGCACCCTCCCTCCTCCTGGTTGGCAGCGACACCAAATGTAGTGAACAGAACACTAGTTGGGGACAATCGAATGTATTTAAGCAAAAGTTACAGACTATCTCAGTAAATTCTCATAACCAAACAATGAACAGTCAATTTGCAAATTAACAACCAATTGTTTCAATCTTCACTGTTTCTTCTCTTATTCCATTGCTCATGCATTTTCCAAGCGATTGCGCTTCATTTCAGTTCTTTCGTCATCGGTCTTCTGCCAAAATACATTCTATGTCTGACCCACACCATATGCTACTTCTATGGATATAAGTAGATCACACCACACTCGTCCCCCCTTTAAAGCATTCGTTCATGCGGTGGTTCTGCTCGCCATGCCACTATCTTCTTTCACTGCAGTCTGTGCCAAACTCTTCGTCGGAATGTCGAGTCTGCGGCGCGCTGACCTCCATAGCTCCGTCGACCTGCCGGGGCACCAACATCCGCAACCACCCGGCACCTGGGACGTTCAACACCCGTACTCCACCGGCCTGCTGAGCCATCTACATCCGATGTCCGCCCAGCAGCCGCACGTCCCACTGCTCCTCTCCGTCGACAGCACCCGCTACAGCCAACGCCGCCCCGCCAGAACACTCCACTCGACGCCACCTCTCCTCACAAGACTGCCCCAACTAGCACCTCAAATCCAAACCCGCAGCGGCGTCCGCAGAACAGCACCCTCCCTCCTCCTGGTTGGCAGCGACACCAAATGTAGTGAACAGAACACTAGTTGGGGACAATCGAATGTATTTAAGCAAAAGTTACAGACTATCTCAGTAAATTCTCATAACCAAACAATGAACAGTCAATTTGCAAATTAACAACCAATTGTTTCAATCTTCACTGTTTCTTCTCTTATTCCATTGCTCATGCATTTTCCAAGCGATTGCGCTTCATTTCAGTTCTTTCGTCATCGGTCTTCTGCCAAAATACATTCTATGTCTGACCCACACCATATGCTACTTCTATGGATATAAGTAGATCACACCACACTCGTCCCCCCTTTAAAGCATTCGTTCATGCGGTGGTTCTGCTCGCCATGCCACTATCTTCTTTCACTGCAGTCTGTGCCAAACTCTTCGTCGGAATGTCGAGTCTGCGGCGCGCTGACCTCCATAGCTCCGTCGACCTGCCGGGGCATCAACATCCGCAACCACCCGGCACCTGGGACGTTCAACACCCGTACTCCACCGGCCTGCTGAGCCATCTACATCCGACGTCCGCCCAGCAGCCGCACGTCCCACTGCTCCTCTCCGTCGACAGCACCCGCTACAGCCAACGCCGCCCCGCCAGAACACTCCACTCGACGCCACCTCTCCTCACAAGACTGCCCCAACTAGCACCTCAAATCCAAACCCGCAGCGGCGTCCGCAGAACAGCACCCTCCCTCCTCCTGGTTGGCAGCGACACCAAATGTAGTGAACAGAACACTAGTTGGGGACAATCGAATGTATTTAAGCAAAAGTTACAGACTATCTCAGTAAATTCTCATAACCAAACAATGAACAGTCAATTTGCAAATTAACAACCAATTGTTTCAATCTTCACTGTTTCTTCTCTTATTCCATTGCTCATGCATTTTCCAAGCGATTGCGCTTCATTTCAGTTCTTTCGTCATCGGTCTTCTGCCAAAATACATTCTATGTCTGACCCACACCATATGCTACTTATATGGATATAAGTAGATCACACCACACTCGTCCCCCCTTTAAAGCATTCGTTCATGCGGTGGTTCTGCTCGCCATGCCACTATCTTCTTTCACTGCAGTCTGTGCCAAACTCTTCGTCGGAATGTCGAGTCTGCGGCGCGCTGACCTCCATAGCTCCGTCGACCTGCCGGGGCACCAACATCCGCAACCACCCGGCACCTGGGACGTTCAACACCCGTACTCCACCGGCCTGTTGAGCCATCTACATCCGACGTCCGCCCAGCAGCCGCACGTCCCACTGCTCCTCTCCGTCGACAGCACCCGCTACAGCCAACGCCGCCCCGCCAGAACACTCCACTCGACGCCACCTCTCCTCACAAGACTGCCCCAACTAGCACCTCAAATCCAAACCCGCAGCGGCGTCCGCAGAACAGCACCCTCCCTCCTCCTGGTTGGCAGCGACACCAAATGTAGTGAACAGAACACTAGTTGGGGACAATCGAATGTATTTAAGCAAAAGTTACAGACTATCTCAGTAAATTCTCATAACCAAACAATGAACAGTCAATTTGCAAATTAACAACCAATTGTTTCAATCTTCACTGTTTCTTCTCTTATTCCATTGCTCATGCATTTTCCAAGCGATTGCGCTTCATTTCAGTTCTTTCGTCATCGGTCTTCTGCCAAAATACATTCTATGTCTGACCCACACCATATGCTACTTATATGGATATAAGTAGATCACACCACACTCGTCCCCCCTTTAAAGCATTCGTTCATGCGGTGGTTCTGCTCGCCATGCCACTATCTTCTTTCACTGCAGTCTGTGCCAAACTCTTCGTCGGAATGTCGAGTCTGCGGCGCGCTGACCTCCATAGCTCCGTCGACCTGCCGGGGCACCAACATCCGCAACCACCCGGCACCTGGGACGTTCAACACCCGTACTCCACCGGCCTGCTGAGCCATCTACATCCGATGTCCGCTTCCACGGTGTGGGCAGCCGGGAAGTGATACTAGCCCTCATACCCTTAGCTGCACACAGGACCAAGTTGGTCGCTTTCAAATCCTTCCTACACCTCCTAATAACTCTGTTATCTCCACGACTAACCCTTCCCACGTCCTTTTATCACCTCGCACCGCTAGGGCAAACGATTCGAGTACACAGAACGTTATTTCTGGTCTCCTGAAACCACGCTCTAAACTACATATAGGAACTTTTAATGTCCGAACATTGTGCCAAATAGGACAACAGGCTTCCTTAGCTAGGACTCTAGAATCTTACACCATCGATGTGTGCTGCGTCTCCGAAACGCGCATACAAGATCCGAGTAGTGTCATTCATTTGACCTCACCTAATCAAAATAAAGTTTCATCTCGATACACGCTTCGTGTATCTGGAAGCCCTGACGCTGCTTCCCGTGGCCTCGCTGGAGTAGGTATAGCATTAAGTCCTAGGGCAGAACTAGCTCTTTTAGACTGGATCCCAGTAGACAGTCGTCTATGCGCTGTCCGACTAAACGGATCAGTAAGGACCCGGAAAGATAGGGAAACTCGTCGTTGCCTCTTCGTCGTCTCTGCCTACTCTCCCACTGACTGCAGCTCAGACGATATAAAAGATGAGTTCTACAGGAAACTTTCTGACCTTCTCCGAGAAGCTAGGCGTTCTGATGTTGTAATAGTAGCAGGTGACTTTAATGCTCAAGTAGGTAAACTAAGTGAAAGGGAAAGACACCTGGGTGGATCTTATGGTGTCATGGCGAAAAGAACAGATAATGGCGACCGTCTGTTGCAGCTGTGCTCAGATAACCGCCTATTTCTTGCAAATACTAACTTTAAGCATAAGGAAAAACATCTTTTCACATGGCGACCCCCGAATTCGTCCCAACGTTGGACCCAATTAGATCACATCGCTATCAGCCACCGATGGAGGGGCTCGATTGAAGACTGTCGCTCATTATGGGGCACATGTCTAGATTCAGATCATGCTCTAGTGCGAGCACGTATCTGTCTGCGTCTAACTGGTCGTAGGAAAGACACTGCAGGGAAGCCTCTAAGGGTTCTACTTAATGATAGGCAAGCTAAGAATATATATCAGGAACAACTAGAAAAACAGTTAGGCAGCCATGTAAGTTGTGTCCACCCCGAGGCAGCGTGGAATGACATCCGAAAAGCTGTGGAAACAGCAGTGATGTCCGCTAGTAAGGTAAACCATAACGTTAGGGAGAAACAATGGATCTCGGCAGCATCTTCCGCACTGATAGATGCTCGTAAACTCATCCCACCTGGCTCTGAGCATAACGAAGAGCGGAGTCAACTTAAGCGCAGGCTTATAAGAAGCCTACGTAATGATCGTGAACAGTGGTGGGTAGGGAAAGCAAGAGAGATGGAAAAGGCAGCGGCAATAGGTAACAGTAGGCAGCTATTCAGACTCGTTAAAGAAACCGGCATTAGGAACCCGAATATCAGTGAAACCATCTCAGATAGAGATGGGCATATTATTCATTCTCAATCCAGGAGATTGGATCGATGGGCAGAACACTTTAGGGATCAGTTCAACTGGCCTTCAGCCACGCTTCAATTACCCACGATCCCCAGTCGTCCTGAATGGCAAATTGACGTAAGTCCTCCAACCCTCTGTGAGGTTGAAAAAGCTATAGGAAATCTGAAGCGAGGGAGAGCAGCAGGCCCTGACAGGTTGACCCCTGAGATTTTTAAGGATGGTGGTCCAGTACTAGCAGTGAGATTGACTGAGGTCTTAGGTAGAATCTGGAAACTGGACGTAATTCCATCTGACTGGTCCCAATCACTGATTGTGCCAGTCTATAAGAAAGGACAAAAGTCCTCCTGTGACAATCACAGAGGGATCAGTTTGACTAATATAGTGTCTAAAATATTAGCTTCAATAATACTAGGTCGCCTAACCAAAGCTCGTGAAGAGCAGACTAGAGAAAACCAGGCTGGTTTTCGACCTGGACGTGGTTGCATAGACCAGATATTCACCCTACGTCAGGTTCTAGAACATAGACACAAATTCAGACGTCCCACAATAGTAGTATTTCTTGACCTTAAGGCGGCATTTGACTCTGTTTATCGTGAGGTTCTATGGCAATGTTTGTCACTGAAAGGAGTACCAAAGAAGTACATTAACCTCATAAAGGCTCTCTACTCGAACACAACTGGTCGAGTTAGAGCCTATGGCGAACTGTCATCAGAACTGATTACCACAAGTGGAGTTCGTCAGGGCTGTCCACTCTCCCCATTCTTGTTTAACTTTGTCATTGACATACTTTTAGAGACAGCACTTTCATCAGCTAAGCCTCCAGGAGTTGAACTCTTACCGGGAGGCTCACTTGTTGACTTAGAATACGCCGACGACATAGTTTTACTCGGTGAAGACGCTGACAAAATGCAGAGTCTTCTGACCACCATAAGCAACAATGCAGGCATGTTCGGGATGCGATTCTCTCCCTCGAAGTGCAAAATGTTACTTCAGGATTGGGTTGCAGCGACACCTGAACTAATGATAGGGAGTGAAGTAGTTGAGCGTGTAGACCACTTCACTTATCTTGGGAGTCTCATCAGCCCTTGTGGTCTGGTGTTTGACGAAATCTCAGCACGGATACAGAAGGCTCGTCTAGCTTTTGCCAACTTGCATCATTTGTGGCGTAGGCGAGATATCCGTCTAGCAACCAAAGGACGGGTTTACTGTGCAGCAGTTCGCTCCGTCCTACTTTATGGAAGTGAAACATGGCCGGTAAGAGTAGAGGATATTCGTAGGCTACTAGTGTTCGATCATAGGTGTCTTCGAAGCATTGCTCGTATATCCTGGGACCACCGGGTAAGTAATGCAGTTGTTAGGAAACGAGTACTAGGTAGGGATGGCAAATCGATTGATGAAGTAGTGAAACTTCATCAGTTGAGATGGCTGGGACATGTGTTACGTATGCCCGACCACCGACTGCCCCGACGTGCAATGTTTCATGGTGTAGGAGTAGATTGGAAGAAAGCTAGGGGTGGCCAGACTAAAACGTGGCACAAATCAATGAAGTCACTGACAAGTGGACTGGGCCATGTTGGTAAGTGTAGACTACCTGGTTGGGATTCGCGAGATGATAGCAACCGATGGTTAGAGACCTTGAATGACATGGCTCAAAATCGTTTGCAATGGCGAAGATGCATCCACTCTTTGTGTTCTACCAAATTCTAATCTTCTGAATTTCTCATGTCTTTATGTTTTTCTCCTTCCAAATATATTTCACTGTACTATACTCCTTCAATAACATCTTCAAACTCTATTCTTTCCGATTACTGCTTATACTCTTACTAATTCTTCCACTATGGGATTTGAATCGACAACTGCATCTGTGTGCTAATGTGGCATGGCAACTCGAACTGATGTACGTACGTACGAAGTTCTACGTTGTGACTGACTGACTGACTGATGTCCGCCCAGCAGCCGCACGTCACACTGCTCCTCTCCGTCGACAGCACCCGCTACAGCCAACGCCGCCCCGCCAGAACACTCCACTCGACGCCACCTCTCCTCACAAGACTGCCCCAACTAGCACCTCAAATCCAAACCCGCAGCGGCGTCCGCAGAACAGCACCCTCCCTCCTCCTGGTTGGCAGCGACACCAAATGTAGTGAACAGAACACTAGTTGGGGACAATCGAATGTATTTAAGCAAAAGTTACAGACTATCTCAGTAAATTCTCATAACCAAACAATGAACAGTCAATTTGCAAATTAACAACCAATTGTTTCAATCTTCACTGTTTCTTCTCTTATTCCATTGCTCATGCATTTTCCAAGCGATTGCGCTTCATTTCAGTTCTTTCGTCATCGGTCTTCTGCCAAAATACATTCTATGTCTGACCCACACCATATGCTACTTATATGGATATAAGTAGATCACACCACACTCGTCCCCCCTTTAAAGCATTCGTTCATGCGGTGGTTCTGCTCGCCATGCCACTATCTTCTTTCACTGCAGTCTGTGCCAAACTCTTCGTCGGAATGTCGAGTCTGCGGCGCGCTGACCTCCATAGCTCCGTCGACCTGCCGGGGCACCAACATCCGCAACCACCCGGCACCTGGGACGTTCAACACCCGTACTCCACCGGCCTGCTGAGCCATCTACATCCGACGTCCGCCCAGCAGCCGCACGTCCCACTGCTCCTCTCCGTCGACAGCACCCGCTACAGCCAACGCCGCCCCGCCAGAACACTCCACTCGACGCCACCTCTCCTCACAAGACTGCCCCAACTAGCACCTCAAATCCAAACCCGCAGCGGCGTCCGCAGAACAGCACCCTCCCTCCTCCTGGTTGGCAGCGACACCAAATGTAGTGAACAGAACACTAGTTGGGGACAATCGAATGTATTTAAGCAAAAGTTACAGACTATCTCAGTAAATTCTCATAACCAAACAATGAACAGTCAATTTGCAAATTAACAACCAATTGTTTCAATCTTCACTGTTTCTTCTCTTATTCCATTGCTCATGCATTTTCCAAGCGATTGCGCTTCATTTCAGTTCTTTCGTCATCGGTCTTCTGCCAAAATACATTCTATGTCTGACCCACACCATATACTACTTATATGGATATAAGTAGATCACACCACACTCGTCCCCCCTTTAAAGCATTCGTTCATGCGGTGGTTCTGCTCGCCATGCCACTATCTTCTTTCACTGCAGTCTGTGCCAAACTCTTCGTCGGAATGTCGAGTCTGCGGCGCGCTGACCTCCATAGCTCCGTCGACCTGCCGGGGCATCAACATCCGCAACCACCCGGCACCTGGGACGTTCAACACCCGTACTCCACCGGCCTGCTGAGCCATCTACATCCGATGTCCGCCCAGCAGCCGCACGTCCCACTGCTCCTCTCCGTCGACAGCACCCGCTACAGCCAACGCCGCCCCGCCAGAACACTCCACTCGACGCCACCTCTCCTCACAAGACTGCCCCAACTAGCACCTCAAATCCAAACCCGCAGCGGCGTCCGCAGAACAGCACCCTCCCTCCTCCTGGTTGGCAGCGACACCAAATGTAGTGAACAGAACACTAGTTGGGGACAATCGAATGTATTTAAGCAAAAGTTACAGACTATCTCAGTAAATTCTCATAACCAAACAATGAACAGTCAATTTGCAAATTAACAACCAATTGTTTCAATCTTCACTGTTTCTTCTCTTATTCCATTGCTCATGCATTTTCCAAGCGATTGCGCTTCATTTCAGTTCTTTCGTCATCGGTCTTCTGCCAAAATACATTCTATGTCTGACCCACACCATATGCTACTTATATGGATATAAGTAGATCACACCACACTCGTCCCCCCTTTAAAGCATTCGTTCATGCGGTGGTTCTGCTCGCCATGCCACTATCTTCTTTCACTGCAGTCTGTGCCAAACTCTTCGTCGGAATGTCGAGTCTGCGGCGCGCTGACCTCCATAGCTCCGTCGACCTGCCGGGGCACCAACATCCGCAACCACCCGGCACCTGGGACGTTCAACACCCGTACTCCACCGGCCTGCTGAGCCATCTACATCCGATGTCCGCCCAGCAGCCGCACGTCACACTGCTCCTCTCCGTCGACAGCACCCGCTACAGCCAACGCCGCCCCGCCAGAACACTCCACTCGACGCCACCTCTCCTCACAAGACTGCCCCAACTAGCACCTCAAATCCAAACCCGCAGCGGCGTCCGCAGAACAGCACCCTCCCTCCTCCTGGTTGGCAGCGACACCAAATGTAGTGAACAGAACACTAGTTGGGGACAATCGAATGTATTTAAGCAAAAGTTACAGACTATCTCAGTAAATTCTCATAACCAAACAATGAACAGTCAATTTGCAAATTAACAACCAATTGTTTCAATCTTCACTGTTTCTTCTCTTATTCCATTGCTCATGCATTTTCCAAGCGATTGCGCTTCATTTCAGTTCTTTCGTCATCGGTCTTCTGCCAAAATACATTCTATGTCTGACCCACACCATATGCTACTTATATGGATATAAGTAGATCACACCACACTCGTCCCCCCTTTAAAGCATTCGTTCATGCGGTGGTTCTGCTCGCCATGCCACTATCTTCTTTCACTGCAGTCTGTGCCAAACTCTTCGTCGGAATGTCGAGTCTGCGGCGCGCTGACCTCCATAGCTCCGTCGACCTGCCGGGGCACCAACATCCGCAACCACCCGGCACCTGGGACGTTCAACACCCGTACTCCACCGGCCTGCTGAGCCATCTACATCCGACGTCCGCCCAGCAGCCGCACGTCCCACTGCTCCTCTCCGTCGACAGCACCCGCTACAGCCAACGCCGCCCCGCCAGAACACTCCACTCGACGCCACCTCTCCTCACAAGACTGCCCCAACTAGCACCTCAAATCCAAACCCGCAGCGGCGTCCGCAGAACAGCACCCTCCCTCCTCCTGGTTGGCAGCGACACCAAATGTAGTGAACAGAACACTAGTTGGGGACAATCGAATGTATTTAAGCAAAAGTTACAGACTATCTCAGTAAATTCTCATAACCAAACAATGAACAGTCAATTTGCAAATTAACAACCAATTGTTTCAATCTTCACTGTTTCTTCTCTTATTCCATTGCTCATGCATTTTCCAAGCGATTGCGCTTCATTTCAGTTCTTTCGTCATCGGTCTTCTGCCAAAATACATTCTATGTCTGACCCACACCATATGCTACTTCTATGGATATAAGTAGATCACACCACACTCGTCCCCCCTTTAAAGCATTCGTTCATGCGGTGGTTCTGCTCGCCATGCCACTATCTTCTTTCACTGCAGTCTGTGCCAAACTCTTCGTCGGAATGTCGAGTCTGCGGCGCGCTGACCTCCATAGCTCCGTCGACCTGCCGGGGCACCAACATCCGCAACCACCCGGCACCTGGGACGTTCAACACCCGTACTCCACCGGCCTGTTGAGCCATCTACATCCGACGTCCGCCCAGCAGCCGCACGTCCCACTGCTCCTCTCCGTCGACAGCACCCGCTACAGCCAACGCCGCCCCGCCAGAACACTCCACTCGACGCCACCTCTCCTCACAAGACTGCCCCAACTAGCACCTCAAATCCAAACCCGCAGCGGCGTCCGCAGAACAGCACCCTCCCTCCTCCTGGTTGGCAGCGACACCAAATGTAGTGAACAGAACACTAGTTGGGGACAATCGAATGTATTTAAGCAAAAGTTACAGACTATCTCAGTAAATTCTCATAACCAAACAATGAACAGTCAATTTGCAAATTAACAACCAATTGTTTCAATCTTCACTGTTTCTTCTCTTATTCCATTGCTCATGCATTTTCCAAGCGATTGCGCTTCATTTCAGTTCTTTCGTCATCGGTCTTCTGCCAAAATACATTCTATGTCTGACCCACACCATATACTACTTATATGGATATAAGTAGATCACACCACAGTATCTCAAATTATGTCAACAATAATTTATTCAATGTTCGTTGATATTTATTAGTTTCATAGTTGATATCAATGTCTGTAGATAAAACTAACCTTGAACTAAATTACCTTTTTAAAAGCTTTCATATTATTCACAAGATTTAGTCTTTCACTGACAAAACAAAAAAATGAGTTCAATATCCAGGACATGGTAACATAAACATATAAAACTGATTATCTAGGCAACGAATGCCTGTCTATCGTACATAAAATGAGAAAGAAAATTAGTGTTTTGATATTTAATGCACAAGGAAGCAGGCGCGTTATATTTTCAACTATTATTATGTAAGAAAAAAGAGACAGAATGAGTTTTTCAAATTTCTTCAAATTTTTCGAAAAATGAATAGATAATAAAAATAATCAGAATTCAGAAGAATATTCAATCTTTTTCTATATTAATGGGTAGGTATTCCATCAAGTGTATCAACGCAGGAATTATTTACGAGATTTTAAGGCACAAAAAATACATTCCAGTATGTAATTCAAAATAATTCAAAAACGTGATTAGATACATTGAACCCTAGATGAAAACATGATACCAATTATTTTTCAAGAAAACAGATAACTCAACCGATATTTCCTTATTGTGTACATGTCTTGCCAATATGTGTGAAATGAACAGTGATCATTCCCTCATCTCCTAACAGTTTGTCTTTTATTAATGAGATTTTTATGAAAGAAGCCATAGGCTTAATTTGCGTGCTAGTTAACATTTAAAAACAAAATGTATCTGCACTCTTCAAGCAAGTATCGTAACATAAGATATTTAAACCTGAGTCACTAAGTTTCACAATCAAAGTGAAAATCACTGAGCTACTCAAGACACGGTTGACTACTTGTAGAAGAAAAGAAATGTATACCGATTATTCATTGAATACACAATACATTATTTTTTATTTACAGGCTGTTTGTAGATATTTGTTTGATTTTACCAGCCCTTGGAGAAGCATTTACAAAAAAATAGAACTTATTGATGGTTGTGTAGTGAACATGAACACAAGTGGGAACCGAATGTATTCCAATACAAAATCACAGAATCTCTTAGTAAAATCTGAGGACCATACAGAAAATGCTTTATTTGCAAAATGTCAATCAGCTGTCTAAAAATTTATTATTCCTTCGTTACCATATCAATCACTCTCTGTTATAGTTCTCTTCTCTCCGCATTTCTTAACCTTTTATCTCTAGGCAATTCACTTTCGGTTGACGACACATTCTACTTATAGTTATCATTACCGATCAACGTTAGACAACCATTGAAAACCCGAAAGCATTCAAAAGTCATTTCATCAAAGTATGGGATGCATCTACACTGCGAATCCACAATCACTCATGCAATATTCGAATCCAGAAACAACACTCTCGCACACGAACAATTAACCTCTAGACAACTAAGCAAACATACAACAGTATTAATGTCTAACTTCTACCAACTTACAATGTTGCGCTACCATTTTCCATCGTCTTCTGCAGATGACTGCATCACATTAGACACAGTTCAGCTCCACTGGTCATGGATCATCACTAGAACTCCAACAATCACCTCTCGTAGCTAGTCACTAGTGAGCATATGATAATTATCAATGTAGGGTTGTTGAGACTGTTGAGTTTTAATTGAAATCCTGAATCGACCAATGTTAGATCACCATTGAAAACCTAAACCTCACCTGCAAATCCAGCACGGCAGTCCAGCGCTTACAGGTTTTCAAGTGTGACCTGGCATTGAAAGATTATTGATCTCAATCAAAACTCTATATACTGAGAAAGATATTTCGAAAGTATAGTAAACTTTTAAGTGATAAAAACGAAAATAAAAAATATACACGAAGAAGTAGAATAAAATCAACTAAAATTTTCAAGCAACGAAAAAAAGTTAATAAAACTTTATTTAGAAATCCACAATTAACAACACGTCAGTAACACACACACATGAACGAAGGTATATTTCACTATAAAGTGTAAACTATACTCATTTAATTTTCTTACATGGTCTTTTTTTATAAGTTTACACAGAATTAAACATAGACTAAGTCAAGCGAGCTAAACGTTCATTCTGTTTCCATTAAAGACTTCATCTAAACTGAATCTATATCTGTGTTGTTCGTTTGCAAGTGTCTCTGTATGTATGCATGTATGTATGTGTACAATGTTAAAAATTGCATGTTGGTAAATATATTTTTAGAAATCTATCAAACAATATAAATGAAACATCCTTATAATTAATAACAGAAAACAAATAAACAGAAAACTATTGTGTCATATGATATCCCTATACACTATCTTCTTATATACTAGCCTGACTGACTACTCTACGAAAGAGTCTAAGAGTAAAAAAAGGATGTTTTTTTTACTTAAACTATATGTTCACTCATATATGTATATATCCCTTATTTAATTGATCCACCATTGGTGTATGTCTCACCGTTTATAAACGAAGGCCATTCGTTGATCTGTCACATACACTTATCATTTGGCAGATTTCTGAGTGGCCCAATATGTCATAAACTTTGATTTCCCGATAATTTCAGTTTGTTTTCGAAGAAAAACTAATCAATAATTCCCATATACATATATTAGTTAACTGTATAGTGATTGTTACACGTCAGTCAATATTGCTTTGAAGCTGTAAATGAAGATCAATTACTTTTGGTACAAAAAACTTATCAGCTGAGCTTATTACTTCATTATTCTCCTCGCTGATTAGGGGTAAATAATTTAGATCCATAGACGAGCCAACAATTGAAGTAGACAGATACTATTGAATGTAAAATTCAGTGTGATCTCAAAAGCTTGATCCTTCTCATATAATGAAGATATATATTTATAAGATTAACAATCTAGTTCTGAAATGGAAGGGACTGGAGTGCGTACGTGTATTAGCACAGTGTTTTAGCATGATTTCTGGATACTTTAAAGTTTACAAATTAGCTTTTTGAATCGTAAAACATAAATACATTGTGTTTAAAAACTCGTTCATATGGGTGATTATCGATTTCTTACATATATCTTTTATATTTAAAAAATCCATACAATTTCCTTGTTTGATCTTATTTACACTAATGTATCTAGGGGTTAGTTTTCAATGAATCGAGAAAGTCATTATTTGTTTACTCTCATCTCTACTCATTTGAGTGCCTGAAATACCTTTACGCCCACATTATACCATTTCTACAATAAAATTGGATAGTATTCTCTTTAGACGTACTTATTAAGCGACCGCAAGATGAGATTACTTTGCAGTTTGCTATAAAAAGTGGAAAGTGACTATTTAGGCTTTAATTGGATCAGGATTCTAGTACAGTTTGATCGTAGGTGACTATGCATACCTGGCCTAATTTACGATTCCATTAATACAAGGATCGGAAATTAAATAAAAATAACTCTACAAACGCTATGTCAAGTTAATCAGTCTACATTTCACTAATAACATAATTTAGTTAATATTGTGGTGAATGCTAATTATACTGACAGATATAAGTAGTATGTAGCAGCAAACGGAAGTGGAATGCCTGACAGTATAAGATTGAATTGAAATGAACAGAAAGGGAAACAGAGAGCAATTGGAATAATGAAAGAATTGGAAGGAACATGAAGTATGTAAAGGACAACTGAAGGAAGATGTGCAAATAATGTATTTAATCTATGGTTTTCATATTTTATGAAAACATATGATCTATTCCCTTAAAATTAACCGTGAATTCTTGAAATTTAACCAATAAAAACAGTAATTAAACCACTGTTTCGAAGAATTCACTCCAGGGACTTCTTCCATATAAAAACAACTGGAAAGTTTTCTATACACTTCAAAACATTATTCACTCTTAAAGTTCATTCTGTTTATGTGTAATGGGTATATTTCATTATTATTTCAATAATAATAAACAAAATATATACAATGATATCATGCTGTTGTACCATTTATTTTTATGAAAAAAAATCGGTGATTAAACTACTTGCAATAGATAATCGTACATGAGCAATAATTTTCGTTTCAGAAACATAACAACTGAATAATTGAATAGTATTGAAATACAAAGTACACTAAGTGTTATGTCCCGATATCAATAAGGAATGATAACTTTTGAGATTCATTTATGGACCAGTACTATGGGTATATTTTTATCGTATAATTGCTAAATAACTAAACTATTCATATTCATGTCCCCCTTATTATGAGTTTTATTTTGACCTATGAACTATTATTATACGACTTACCATTCTTGAGTTATGCCCTCCCTAGCAATTACTATCTCCCTTATTCACATCCACATTTGGCTAAATCTTGTACAAATGTTATTTTCTATTTTATGGTGTGATTCGGTCTGTTTGTTTGGTATATAAACCCAGTATGTTTGAAATAAATGATTCATATTGCAGAGGCTGTTATTGGTATTCTGGACTTAACTGACTGGGCTAGGCGGAAAGCAGAACCGATAAGTACTCTAGACTACTCGCATGGGTTTCGTGTGTCATTGGTCCGATCGATAATTCACTGCTCTCTAATTGGTGGCATCGTCACGTTATGCATTAACAGGGAAAATAGGCCACACGATATAACACTAATTATTATGTCCGACTGTTAAATGAGTTGCATCAAAGCTTCTACTTCTCATTATATTATTCTAGATAATTAGTTATCTTAGTTGAGTGTATTAAAATCTACTGTTTGTTGTATAAAGTATCGTACACCGCTAAGAATGTAAATTATAATAAGAAAAAATAGAACAGTGATTTTTTGTTTTCTGATAAAAGCTTCATGAGAATGATTTGCCGTAAAGTACGAGAAAATAACTTTTAAGAAAGAAAATTAAATTTGAGTGTCAGTGCACGTGTGAGGTCTGTTTACTATGAATAATCTATTAACCTTTCTATTAGTTCACAATTACCGACATGATCACAAACCATTTCGTCAGGAGTAATATTTCTGACGGTAATATTCAGACAGTTCTTTTCATCCATTTCGGAACAAGAAAAAAACAAGTCATACTAATTAACGCTTAATTTAAATGCACTGCATACTTTTGAAATAATTCAGTTTGACTGAGCCAAGCTTTTATTAAATCTGAACACTGAGCGTTGTCAATCCTAATGTTCTAACCAGCATACAAACTGAAAAACACAAACAAACCAGACAATAGAATCACATTGTACGGTTGTCCCTAATTACAGAAACTATTTAAAAGAAATTCTGCACGTGATTAAGTCGTTTTACCCTGATTATTTGATTATAGATGACTTCGAAGCATTGCTCGAGTGTAATGGGACCATCGACTGAGCAACGCTGAGGTTAAACATACACCAGGTAAAGATGAGAGCTCGGTTGATGAGGTGATGATACTTGATTGACTGAAATGGTTGAGGAATATGTTCCTCATGCCAAATCACCCCCTAACTTAAAGCATATACTAGCTAGTGTACAAGTACATTGAAAGAAAGCTAGACATTCCATAAAGTCATTGATCATTAAACTAAACCATGTAGATACGTACAGACTATTTGGTTTAGGTTTGCATGATTAAAGTAGTCAATGGTTGATGTGGTTAGACATTATGGCCTAGAATCTGTTTCAATGTTGTCGGTACGTTCGCTTTTCGTCCTCCGTTTTGTCTTGAGTTTTAATATCATCTTAGACGTTTATTTTCTTAGTCTTTATCAAAATAATTTCTAGTACTAATTAAACTTTAAGAAAGGAAACAAGCATTAATCTAGATCTGAAAGAATAGATTTATCTCACCAAATTAACAAATTTCTACATAATTTGCTAATGAAGACAAACAGCTAAAATGATAAATAAAAGAATTACACAAACATTGTAATGATTGTTACCTGGAAAATGGAAGATCATTCAGAATTAAATGAAAATTCGCTTAATTACAAGTGGATTATTAAAACAATGAAATATGTTGTTTTAAATACTTTGAAAATTGAAAAAAGTCACAAATGAAATTCCAATGTAGTCTAGGTTATTCACCTTTATCAATAATAGAGTTTTGTTCTTTGCTGACCCAATTAGACTAATTTTGTTATTCGAATTCAGTTGATATGAATATCAATATCCTACTATTAGTATGCACCATATAAAAAAAGAAGTTGCTTAAATAATTGATATTTTCATATTTCATACATATAACTATCTTTTTCTTCAATATATTTATTAAGTGTAACAATTTCACGAAAAGAAAATATCCAGTGCTTTAACCAGGTCGATGAACACGGAGGGTTCACCTAGGGAAGTTGGAAAACCCTGATTCCAAACCAATGGTGCATATGGGCTCCCCTATCCTGAAAGAACAAATGACGTATAAACCTATTGTTGACCACCGGCTACCATTGGACTGCATCTCCTTACGTTACTCCACTGTCTTGTGGATCAGACCTGTAGGTTGGAGGCTTGGTGTGTGGCCCCCTAAGAAAACCACCTACTTTGGTTTGGGCACCTGAGCATTATCATAGCCCACACACAAATCAAGTGATTTATGTGGTGCATATATATCTGAGGCCCCTTTGTACCAATATTTATGTGTTTAAATAAATAAAATAAATAACAATTTCACACAAAGATAACTTGTCTTGATTACTTACTGTAAGATGATGAGTAAAACTTTAGGAAATCAACCGAAAATAATTAATCAATCCAAGTTTCCAACATATCATCCTACACGTAAGGTTTACTGTCAATTTTTTTATCAAACAGGACAAAAGATAAATTTGAAAAACACGCTCAAATGCGTGACTATTGATTATACTAATTCAACCTTTATTTACGTACGATAACTTCGATTGAACGAGACACGTAAGTACAATTTGTTAGGCATTACCATCATCTATAGAGAAACGGTTGAATGATAAAAAATAATCACTTTTACAGTTTACATCACGAACTGATCTTAAACAAATTAGAAAGCCCTAAACAATAGTTTCATTAGAGTATAGAACTACTAATCTGTGTGCATCCATAACCATACTAGGGATTGAAACTAGACCATCGAGTTAGCATCCAACGGTTTATATTTCTAATTTTATTTGATTCGCAATATTGCATAATCATCTGCCAATACCATTAAGTGGTAACCACATTACATCTGACGTGGTTAAGAAAGTACGTTTTATAAATGCCATTTAGTCCATTATTAGAAGTCATACATAACAGTACTATCAATAACCATGTCTTATAATCAAATGACCAGAATTTGTATATTAAATATTTTATAAAATTATCTTTATATTCAAAACATTGGATGAAACACTGAAGTAACAATGTTGTATTAAAAATCACTACACAAAAATAAACTATTCATTATTAATTTTCTCTTGATTGCTTACTTGACTCTGTGATATAAAACAATGCACTGCTTGTAGTACATCGGCTGCATGCAACGCTGTATGATACGGATTGAAATTGTGGTAAGCTGCTTCTATAGAGCCTAAATTATTTTTTTTTAAAGGAAAGATAAAAGGCAAATACAAAAGTGTTGAATGATAAATTGTTCTTTTTTAAACAGTTATAAATATACATATAAGTTAAAATATATATCATTGAATGGGGTTGAAAGTATACTTATGCCTTTAATATAGTAGGAATACTAAAAATAATGCAAATAAGGACATTTAGTGTACATTTTATCTGTAATAAACATATTCTACAGAAAGTATCTTGAGTGCTGTTAGAGGTATAAAGGCGGTTATCACTTCCCGGTTGCCCATCCTGTGGAAGCGTTCTTCTACATGTACATGAAGAAGAAATTCGGTTATTGTTGGTCTTAGTGACCTGAAAGCGTAACCACAGTGCCCAAAGGATAACTGCTTGAGGCCGGTCACATACGACCATTTTGTGGTTAATTTTTGTGTCATCTCCGTACTCGTTCAGAACTTACAGACAGAGATGGACATCCGTGCGATAAGGTGAGGTGTGCATTTTTAGGGTCGACCTTTTCTAACCCCACTCTTTCTTTGTGGGAAGGTAGTAGAAATTGGCTACTACTCAAGAATAAATCAATGTAAATATTAGTCAGTTAAGGCATGAATATCTTAATGGTAGAACTTGAGATTAGAAAAATGGATAATACCAGTTCGAATCCAATAGAGTTAATTAGTAATGTCAAGATTACAAATATTTTCCACTAAAAATTAATAACTAGTGGAAAATGTTTATCTTAACAACAATTGGCAATCATCTTACATCAATTATATTTACATAATGAGTAAATGAGAGAAGTAACGTGATAAAATAGTTGGAAATGATCGTTTATTATTCGCCAGAACAAAAAATAAACTAACCATGGTATTCAAATGTAACTTAGTTAAAGAATTTAGATTTAGAATTTCTTTTGTCATTATACAAGTTCAATATAGAAAAAGAAACCAATCAAAAGTAATGTACTCATTTTTCAGCCAAAAAGAACTTAAAATATTTAATTTAGTTCCTAAAAAGTATATCAATTATTAACTCATATGTAACTGTACAAAAGAATGAAGATTATCTCAATTAAAACAAACAATAATGATGATCATAGTTTTCAATAATCTAATTATTAATTAAGATCATGAGCCGATCAATGATAGACAACCAGTGAAAACCTGAAAGCACTCAAAAGTCATTTCATCTCAGTATGGGATTCACCTACACTGCGAATCCACAATCACTCATGCAATATTCGAATCCAGAACCAACACTCACGCACGCCAACGTTTAACCTCTAGACAACTAAGCAGACATCCAACAATGTTAATGTCTAACTTCAACCAACCTACATAGTTGCGCTATCATTTTCCATTATCTTCTGTGGATAACTGCATCATACTAGACATGGTTCAACCCCACAAGTCACGGATTCTCACTAAAACTCAAAGAATCATCTCTCGTAGCTAGTCACTAGTGAGCATATGATAATTATTAGTGTGGGTTGTGGAGAATGTTGAATTTTAATTGAGATCATGAATCGATCAATGTTAGATCACCATTGAAAATTACTCAAAATAAATCAAACAATTACTATTAATCAGTGTCAATAAATAAAAGTTCTAAGAACGAACTACACTAGTTTATGAATTATTCAATGTATATAAGTTTTGATGTTTTTTGACTCTTCGCACCAGTAGTAAGTGATAGCTTCGAATTCTGTTTAACTCATTACTGTTTAGGTAACTAGGTAATAACGCTAGCTTTTATAAGAGCAGTTATGTCTCAACTAGTAATCGATAAATAAATTACACTTAATCCAAATTGATTCACAAACAATCGAATTATAACAATAATACCCAGCTTCTTGACATAACCTGTAAATGAATAAATTATGTTGTTTAAAAATGAACTTAAACTATGAACAATCTAGTAATAATAATAATCTCCGCAATATTGTTGTTGACAACATCAAACAATAATACATTGTCAACTAAACAATTGAATTAGGTTTACCACTGAGACTAATTCGTTTTACTGAATATACACATTGAAAAAGTGGTCAGTAAATGCACATGTTAAATAATGAATATGAAATAGAAATTTCATAATTATAATTCTATCACAACATTGATTGGCAATAAAAGGTAAGAATGTTGCATAAACTATATGATAAAAAGCTGAGACCATTCCATTCATAAAAATTTATTTTTTTTGAATTATCTGAATTAGAGTATAATCAATGGATCAATTAAAACGATATAAAATGCAAGTTTTATTCTAATTAGGTAAGTACAAGTTGTTAACATGAAGTCTTACACTTGTGATTATGGGTGACATGAGTTCAAATTACTCAAGGAATAGCATTCCCCTTAAAATTGAAGATATGCTTTAACAACGAGTGCCAAGTAGCATAAAATCTTAGTCCTGAGCTTCCTATCAACAGCTTTCAAATCAATGACATGCAGATGACGTTAAGTTATTTAAATAAATGACTACAACTTCACTTGATCGATATAATTTGCTAAGCAATCATGGCTATACATACATATATAGGACTACCTATTAAACAATCAGTGCTATATATGGTTTTTTTTTAAGATTTTCCCAAATTCTGCTCAACTTAAGGAGTACCATAATAAGACGAGACGGCCATTCGGTGCTTCCAGGTTTTCAATGGTGGTCTAGCTTAATTCAACTCGCTAATTCAACATTTAACTCAGCAACCAGACTAAGATTTTAAAACTCAACTACTAAGTCACTGGTTTCGACTTAAAATAATTATGATAGAGTAAGTAAAGGCTTTTAGGCGAATAATAATAAGTTGATCAAGTTTGAATAAACAAGAGTTCCATCAACTACTCTTCTCACGACAATCATATTTTAAACACTTTTTGCTATGGTGTAAAAGGTTTGCGAAGACAATTATCCTTAAAAGCTTTCAGTCTCTTCAAGCGGGTTATTTCATTGAATAATAAGATTATGTCATGTAAATCATTTGAAATGTGGTAAATCTATAAACCCTGAATGCTTAACCCTAACACAACTAATCTACCATAGCTTTTATTATCTTCAATTCTATTCATTTCACTTTTTAAATATTTCATTATTTTGTAAAAAGAAAACTAATGTATCATAATCATACTAAAAATTTTGTTTTAGTCAGCTGATATTTAAAAATCTTGTCAAACATAATCAACAAAAATTAAAAATGTTGAAAAGTTTAAGGAAAAACAATGTGTATAAATCTGTGCTTGTATATGTATTTGTTGGTGTGGTGACATATTTGGTCAACAGCACACACGCGCCTACACACCCACACACACATACATAAATAGTAGGTTATACATGATTTTGTCCTTCAGATTCTAACTGTGTTTGTTTTTTTTCTTTTTATTTAGTAAGAATATTCATTCGGCTTATAAAAACATTCCTTGATATAAAAACTAGAAAAACTACAATTTATTTCTATTGGCATTTGTTTTTGGGTCAAATAGAAATGTGCACGAATGAGAGATGAAGAAAAAAGGGTAAAGAGAGCAACGAAGCATATGATATATAGTTTTCTAACATAGAAATTAATACAATCTACTAATAATGAAATGATGTCATTTTTTAAAGAAAATGAAACAGCAACGAAGTAATAAAATAATCCTAATACATTTTTCCCCCTGGACTTTCTTTCATCGAAATTTTGTTCCTCTTTGACGCACATACATACGCACATTGGTTTATTTTCAGAGAATAAGAATAACACAAGAAGAAATAGAAAAGAAGAGAAGACTGAAAGGAATATATCGTTTAAATCAATTGTGTGAAATACCCGCGAGGTATATATATATATATATATATATATATCAGTTAAATAACTTTTATTATTAATTTTCTTTACTAAATGAAGTTAGAAATCACGGAAAATACAGTAATATACCTGGTTGTGTATTTATATGTGAACGCTCAAGACTATTAGCTACCCTCAATACTTTAAATAAAAGTTTGTCAGCAAATAAAATGAGGAATTCATCCACATTATTTCCTAAAAACAATGAGTGACTGTAAATAACTGGTGTTGGATGGCATTAGAGGATGTTGAAGGAAAGAATAACAACATAGGTCTATTATAATTCATGAGTACTGTGAGGATATTCTTTTCTTTTAGGTCATTTGGTTGCTTAATATTAAACATTAAGAAGTTATCATTCAAGAAACTAGCATTTTCAATTTCAGTGAATGAATAGTTTCATAGTTTTTCTTTACATACATGATGATAATTTAAATGACAGTTGTGAACAAGCTTTTTCGATAAACACAATTTCTACAATTCCCACCAAAACCCATTTAAGCCTAAACCATTTATTGCGAACAAATAATTTTTTTTAAATTATCGATAACTTAAACAAACATTGAACTAAATTTTCTTTCAAATAAATAACTAGAATAAATAAGATAGAATAAAGGATTACATTTTCTGAAGTTTGACGAATTCTTTTTTAACAATAACGAGAAAAAAGTGACTATCGAATTCTAGTTAACTTGAATTATATAGAAATAATCTAATCATTATTAGAAAACAATATTGATTTTCAAAAAAGAAAAATCATGCTTCATAAATAGTTGAAAAATCAATAAATCTTCCGTATCTACAATTGGTTGGTTGATTAATTAGTTGATTGATAAACAAGTAATTCGCAGTATCATGAAGTGCTGAAAAAATTCTCCCAAGGACATCTGCATTTATAATTCGGTTTAATTTTTTTTATTATATAGACAAGATTGAAATTCATTAAGAAATCAATCAAAATTTGTCAAGTATCTTGTTTAAGTCTGGGAGCCTTCCGAAATGACCAATAGCCTACTTTAACTGGATTATATGCACGACCATGAGGCCGCTCGGCGAGTCAAATTTCACGTTGGCCAACAATTTACTACTTAAATCGATTTTAAAAATAACACAAACCTTATACAATATCGTCGGAGAATTATTATTTCATTTGTGACTGGCTTAAATTTTTAAGTTACATCCATCTCAAATCAAGTCAATCGTGCATATGCATATTATTTAATAAGGTTAATATTATAATTTGAAAAAGTAACATTCTTCTTCTGTTCGGAGCACATTGCATAACCATAATCATTTCACCGAACTTTATATAATAGGCCATTATGTATTACATATTCGGTTGCCTTCTATGAAGAATTTTCAGTATTGTCTAAATTATTTCATGCAGCTAATTAATGTACTGATTATTTCGAATACATACTTACCACGTTTAATTATATATACAATACTTCTGACCCTTAATTTAAAGATTCCACATAATGAATAGGAGTTATAGTAAGTGAAATCAAACTATCCACTCAGATAAGTCACTAAATGGATTATTGTCAATGAGCCCGAACATTCGCTGACGAACCATAGCATTACTTACATACACTGGATGTCTACAATTCTTAGAACACAATGATGATAGAACACAGTGAATCGAAAAACATCCTTACTTTGAAGGAGTCAGGTTTCAAAATCATACAACAGCATTGTCGTCATGAATGTATTGTATACCTAACCTTCTACAGCCAGATTAGAATAATGACAATGAAAAGCAGATAGCCTGGATGGAATTAAGCAGCTATGATTTCATCCGCCACACCATTAAAAACATTGGCACAACTACTGGGATACACGAACCTTATGATTTCTAGCGAAGACTTACAACAAAGAGTGGACTTGGGCACATAGGAATTTTGCAGAAGTAATCCCCAAGTCAAATGCGATAAATGTATGCTGTATTGACAGACACTATCTCCGAACTGATTAAGTACAATTTAGGTTACTTGCATATCATGGCACAGTAAGACAATGTTATCCTTATATTCAAGGTCGAAATGTCTTCCTCTGCGTAACAAGTCTATACCATCATCACGAAGTATTTCCCTCAAAGCTGTTTCCAAAAAGTAATTCACAGTAAATCCAAAAATCATCTACTTTTAAGCAGTATTTGAAATATAATAAACTTCTAGCTATAGGCAATATCGTATTATTAGACTAAACAGATTAACTAAAATGAAATTCTCAATATTAACAACCAAATTATGTTAACACCAAAACCAATAATAATTCTGTTTAATCTCAAGAATCGACCAATGCTAGACCATCATTGAAAATATGGAAGTACTGGACGGTCATTTCATCTTAGTATGGGACTACTCAGCAGTGAAAATCCACTATCTCACACACGGGATTCGAATCGTCGAGTCAAGAGGTTAAGCGCTTGCGCGCAAAGCCGAATATTCACGGGTTGGTTGCCATATGTGGTATCGTGAATGTTCACTGCTGAGGAGTCTTATAATAGAGCGAAACGATCATCCAGTACTTCCAGGTTTTTAATGGTAGTCTAACACTGATCAATTCATGATTTCAACAATCTTCACAATGATAATTCTCATAAATAAATCAAATAATCATAAACACAAATACACATTTACTTACTGAATATTCTAGCCATCATGAAATAATTTAATTTTAATTTTTGAAATAAATCATATTCATTCATTATTTGTAAACCAATATCACGAATGGTATAATCTGAAATTATAATTTTATCGTTAAAAAAAAAGAGGAACAAGATTAAGAACAAATTACAATAAAATAAAACTAATGACTGTAAGGAATAATAGAAAATCAATAATATGATTATTCATAAACAATGTATACAATTTGAAGTTATTGACATTGAAAAGAAAGAAAAAACAGACTAGTCATAAGAGAGTGTTTAGGCAGAATGAATAAGTGAGAATGAAAGAAGAGTTAGTTTTCTTTCAATATCATGTTTATTTATTTAATGTGTAATTTAGTAAACAATTAGTTAATATGATTTTTTGCATTTACTAATTGTAAGATTTTTATTTGGCTGATCAATTATTTTCATGTTTTTTTTCTATTCTTAAATTAATCATAAGCCTATTTTATACACTTTGATTTTTTGATAAATTTAAACAAAATGAGATGAATAAAATCGGTATAATAACATGAATTCATTATATTTCAAGGTATCCATAAGAGTTTCTAAACATATTCCTTAAACGCTGTGTCTAAAAGAAAGTATAACGTTCATAAGTGCAATCACTAGATATCTAACAGATGATGGATACAAAGTGGTTATCACATTGATGTTCAAAACAAATATTAAACAGAGTACATCGCTTTTACTATCCATTCCAAAACCTATTGTCATGAGGCGCTTTCAATTTAACCTTTGTATACAGAAAAAAAAACATTTAATAAACCTTCCGTTGTAATGATGAGAAAACTACTTTGTTTTAACGTTCACCTATTATTTACTCCTTTTTATTGTATTGTATATTTTGAAACATTCGATCGGCATTCAGTCACAATATTAGCTTCAATCTCGTATCAACTAGGATGTTTTGTTATAAACTATTTTCTTTTCATTCTGTTTCTTATCCATTTACGACATTATCCCCTTTCTTAAATAAGTTTAAATTCAACAATACAAATACTAATTAATCTTAACTGTTATGTTCAATATAGTATTTCCTTTTCTTGTTTTCAATGTTCTTTTGTATAGCTTCAAACTAAACTTCACTGTATGTTAAGATTTTTTTAATAACAATATAACTAGCGTTAATTTCAAACTGTTTACATTGGATGGGTTAATGTTAACCTATTCTTTTTATATTTTTAACTTGTTATTCTGATTTTATATCTTCATCATCCTAGTGTGGTGTATGCTGTAATTTCTTATTAATGATACATTGTGGCTCTGTAATTTATGCATTTTAATCATGTGAATCTTTTTTCAAATTCATATATACATAGGTTACATTGAGTTGTTTTATTCTACTCTTTTGACTGTAACCTATATTAGTAATTTCTGATTATATCAACAAGGTTAATCTGTCAAGTAATCTAATCGTAGGATTAAAAGTATTTGTCAAACCATAGCAGCCTGAAAGGTCATATTAGGACATACATATTCAATGGATGATATTAGGCTACTTTTGTTTGTCATCAGTGAAACTATTGGTGTTTTTAAGAGTTCATTTAATAATTTCGATTTGTTAACATATTGATTTGTCATAAAGGGGTTTTGTGGAGATTTTAGTAATTTTATATGGTTGTAGTCATAAGTCAATTGAAGCTAGACAACCGTGGAAAACGTGGAAGCACTGGACGGCCGTTTCGACCTATCGTAGGACTCCTCAGCAGTGCGCATCCACGAACCCAGGACCTATCAGTCTCGCGCCAGAGCACTTAGCCGACAGACCACTGAGCAGGCATCCAACGGTGTTAATGTCTAACTTCAACCAATCCACGAAATTGAGCAACCATTCACTAATATCTTCAGTGAGTTGATACCTCACAACAGACCTGGTTGAACTCTACTATTCAGGGCTTCTCACTAGAACTACAGAAAATACCTCTTGAAACCAGTCACTAGTGAGCATATGTTGATTAACATCAGAAGGGTTTTTGTGAATATCACAGTAATTTTAGGAGTTGAGATCATGAGTCTCGCGTGCGAGACTGGTAGGTCCTGGGTTCTAATCATGCGAGGCGGGATCGTGGATGAGCACTGCTGAGGAGTCTCACAATGGGACGAAACGGTCGTCCAGTGCTTCCAGGTTTTCCATGGTGGTCTAGCTCCAATTGATTCATGATTTCAACTATTAAAATTACTATTATTAATTGTTAGAAGAAAAACTAACCATCCATTAGTAAATCTAATGTTAACGTCAAAAATAAAAAAAGTTACATAATTATTACTATTAGATAATAAGAGTATAGAAAAACAAATAACTATAGTCATTAATTTATAGTTACATGATGTCGACAAAAGAAAAAACATACAAAACTGTATGAGACTTACTGGAACTTGCTCGTTTTAAATGAAAAATGTTAAAATCCCAATTACTTAAATTTTTAATCTATAAAATAAAACAAAAAATAAATAGAGAAAATAAAATTCTACAGACGAAAAAAAAATAAAACAAAGTTATTTTCGAAAAAAAATACAAAAAAGAAAATAACATATAGATTTTAATTGTATGTAATTAATTATATAGAAACTATTTTATGTAAAGATGACAAAAACATTATATGGGGAAAATTGTATGTATGGAAAATAATTTTCAACATGAAATGATATTACCGAAAGGACTGTTTGAAATCAAAGAGTAATGAATAGGTATTTCATCATTAAACTAATATTTTTCAATATTGTATATAGGAGAAATTAAGATGGTGGTTGAAGGTGGTCAACAGGAAACCCTGGATTCGGGTTTGTGCTACTTGGCACTCGGCAGCAAGGTGTACCTGTAATCTTGAGGGAACTGGTGATTCCCGACAGATTCGATCCCGTGTCACTTAGCTTCACAGTCAGAGACGTTACCACTGAGCTATTTGGGCCGCGACCGACCTCCTGTAGGACTGAGATGTAATCACAATTGATTGATCACTGGGGGGTGATCAATGTCATGCGTATCAAGTCCTTCTTAGTGCTGACCGAGTGCTATCGATCAAGTTGTAATGTGGCCACTAGTCTAAGTGGCTCCACACTGCGTACACTATTTTGAGATAAGATGGTGGTTGGAGGTGGTCAACAGGAAACCCCGGACCCGGATAGCTCAGTGGTAACGTCTCTGACTGTGAAGCTAAGTGACACGGGATCGAATCCGTCAGGAATCACCAGTTCCTCAAGATTACAGGTACACCTTGCTGACAAGTGCCAAGTAGCACGAAACCGGAGTCCAGGGTTTCCTCTTGACCACCTCTAACCACCATCTTATCTCAAAATAGTGTACGCAGTGAAGAGCCACTTAGACTAGTGGCCACATTACAACTTGATCGATAGCATTCGATCAGCACTAAGAAGGACTTTACATGCATGACATTGATCACCACCCAGTGATCAATCAATTGTGATAGAAAATATATGGGCTTGAACACATAATGTTTAGTTTTTTTTGTGATGTCAACAAAAAATTCGGTTACAGAGCTATGAATCATTCTACCATCTACTTCAACTTACATTAAATCAATATATAACACTATTATTTTTAAGCATCGTCGATTGTAAACTATTTTTCTCTCCAAGAGATTGAGTCCAACAAATCATGGCTTTCGTATCAGTCGCAGGAATAACTATTTTAAAAACAATTACTAGTGTGTATATAATTGTTATTTTGATATATATCTTAATACAAATTTCTATAAATTTGTAATTTTTTGAACTGTTTGAGAATGGAGAATATCAGATGTTGGATTTTAATCTAGTGTCTAAACTTTATTGTACTCATCATCAGACTTCAATAGTCACAGTTACGAATTACTGAACAATTTTAAACCAACAGAAAACATATGACAATGTTCCTTTATTTACTGTAATTTTATTGTTAATATCAATAGGTAATAATAAGAAGCCTTAAATTACTCAGATCTTATCCCCAGTTAAAATAAACTTTTCTTAATTGTCCAGACGAAAATTTTCATGAATTTTTTAGTCAAGCATGAATAATCATTAGTATAGTAAGATTGTTGAGTTCCATTGAAATCATGAATCAATCAATATTAGATCATCATTGGAAATCTGAAAGCACTGGACAGGCATCTCATTTAAGTACGTATTCAAAAATCCATTTTCATATTTGACTTATTTAATTCCGTTATTCACCAACGCGATATAATTCAATGATTATATACGAGGCTTGGTGACATGTATATTTCGATAACAATCATTCGTACAATCGATCAGGAGTCAGACCTCGGGTCATCTAACCCTCTTTACTAAGAAACTCTATTTTTCTAATATATTTTCTTAAATGGTGTTTTTTTCCTTTGTTCTCTGAGTGAGCCAAACAAATAACACGTACAGTTGTATGAATATCAAACTCCTGATCAATTCATTTACACGTACGCTATAACATCAGTAATTTACAAAACTTGAAAAACTTTAAAATAGTTATTAACATTAATATTTTGTCCAAGCGACAAGATAATTACGAGTAAATAACAGAAATTGTGATTATGAATGTCAGATTATAAGTTCATATCTAACTGACTATTTACCGTTTTTTGGTAATATATTTATTTATAATAAACTCCGAAGCATCAATATCTAATCGCTTCGCTTAGTGTTGATAATGATCTAACACTGAGCAAAAGTCTTTAACAAGTTCATAAAATTAATATGTTCGACATGATAAAAAATATTAAGTAGTTAGCAAGCGACTAAATTCAAACGAATATTATCAAGGAAGTATGCACTAAAAGCTGATGAATTCCATCCATTAAAATTATTATCATTATTATTTAAATACTAACCGTCATGTATATGGTAGCTTAAAATAGTTTTCGTCAAAGATGACTGCTAAGAAACAAGAAGTACCGAACAGCTGTTTCGTCCTAGTTTGTGATTTCTCAATGATATACGATATCAGTTTCTAAGCTAACCCGAGAGATACAATAAATCTTCTTGCCAATCAGCTATTATAATTAATGTGATCACAAAATGGGTACCGATTAGTTCAAATTTCGAACTTCAATTAATGAAAGCTGTTACGCGTTAAAAAATATTAAAACCGGTGATTTTTTTTGACCCTCTACATTGTTGAACTCTACCAGTTCCAGACTCTCACTAAAATTGCACAAAATCAACCATTAAACCTAGTCACGAGTGAGAATGTGACTACTGTTTCGTTGAGCGGGATAAAACTATTGGTGTGTTATGTGAAAGTATCACAAACTACAACAGACAAGCTATTCAGCGATTCAACGGTCTTTCAACTAATATCAGTCTATTACGAAGTTTAATTTCAATACTTAACTGATCTTCAAGAACAGCCCGACTAAATTACAAACATTTAATTTCATCATATCCATAACATTCATACCTTTACATGTCCAATTGGACGATCTATAAAACTAAGTCGGATTTCATCGACTATTCTTTCAACTGTTTGTGATTTCTTTCCTTCTTTTGATTTATCAAGACTGCACATATTCTTTGAATTTTTATCTTCATACAAATAAAATAATTGTATTGTCCCAGCCATTTGTTCACTTTGTTGAGAAAGAAATGCATTAAATGAATTTGAACGATAAAGAATTCGTCTACACGATGAATTTTTGGTTCTTTGTAAATCTGAATTTAGAGAAATATAAGAGTTATTTGAATTAGAAAGTTGACCATAATGACAATGATGATATGAAGCAGTACAGAAATGAAAAAGTTAACAATACTTCGAATTTAGTGCAAAACGAACCCAAACTTTGTTCGGGCATTAAGTGGTTGAAATCCGTCGACACAAATCTCTGGACCTAGTTTTCGGGCTAGGCAGTATTGTTACCGGCAAAGTTTACTTTTAATCTTGAGGGAATTATTGTTCATAGTTAGAGATGTTATTTGTGAACTATTCCGGTCACGACTGACATAGTAACGCGTTTTTTAATTCCAGTCGGTCGACTTGCTGACGGACCCATGCAAATGATCAAGATTTGGCTTCACTTTCTAAAGGAATATACGTACACTGTTGGTTGAACGTGACCTTATTTTCTGTCGAAAATGTACCTATGGTCATGAATGAATTTTGCATGAATTTTTGATTCAGTTAACCAATAAAAGCTTCCTATTCATTCAAGGTCATCCTACTCAGGCAGCTGGTTCAGGCATACAAATAGGACTCGCACATCCTCACAACCCAAGAAAATAAGGATGCTAACTGCAAACCAGGAAACAGCAGTTTTCTGTTGAGTGTTGAATATCAGCTACATAAAAAGTAAATATCTAGTTTAACTATCGTTCACTTTTTAAATAATGGTCATCCTTCCGTTAATGGAGGAAGCGGTGAATAGCATGGCAACGGTGTTGTCGAACGAATTCAGGATCAAGGTAACTATGATTATTTTCTTCTTCCATTATCTAACGTTTCATTATTTACCTGATAAAATTTCTATCATTTTCTAAAAATTGTTAATAAGTTCAATTTTTAACAGATAAGTCACATGCGATTAGTTTATGATTCACCAAACTGATTTGTTTCCTTTTTTACTAGTCACAGCTGATGGTGATGATGGTATAATTTCATAAGGTAACCCTATGTATACTAAAATTTTCTTATGTGATTAGTAAATAAACGCCTATATCTGTATTGATAAACACTTTTTTCCGGCTACTGCCTTGTGTTAAAATTATTCTTTGTTCACGACTTCATTCAATCGAACTAAAGTGAACCAACTAAAAATAAGTTATAAACAGAGAATATATTGTTCTTGCTCACAGTGCTTCATTTATATTTTTGAAAATCAAATAACCAGAACTGTAATTTTCACAATTCCATTAGATAATTGTGGACAACCAAAAGTATTGCGTAATTGTAAGCAGAGATTGGTGGTGACTAGCAGTGGAATCCAGGATGCGCGTTTCGTTCTGTTGGGGACTAGTAAGACAGATGTACCTACATCTCGGAGTTGATGTTCACTCCGGGACTGGAACCCAGTACCGTTAGCGATGGCGTTTAAGGCGGACGGTACTGAGTTCGAGTCCCGGAGTGAACACCAATAATAATAATAATAATAATAATAATAATAATAATAATAATAATCTAAACTTCCAAACTAATGGTTGAAAGCTAAATCCTATAACTATGATGCTACTGCTCTACATTTAAAAACATAATCAGTGAATAGAAAAAGATATTTCCCCAAATATTTAATCATACAATAACAAACTACACTTAGTTTTGAACCTACACCCTTCGTGAACCAATAGTTCAATATTGTATGCATTCACATATTGATTCGATTTTAAATTACAACTGATCATCAAGTACGTCAACTGGATGAATGAATTATCTTCGTGTAATTGTTGTTATTTAAATGCCGAAACGTTATCCATTATTTAAGAAAAGAAACAGTAAAGTGTCATCAATATCGTTTATTCAAGGTTTTTTGATAAGTAAGTGAATAGCACATAAATCTCAATATGAAGTGGAGTTCATTGAACTACTTAAATATAACTATTATAATTATCTTAACAGAATATGAAGCTATAAATCATTAATTTAACATTGATTTAATCATTATGTAATAGATTAACAGCTTGAAACCCTGTTTTAAAACTTTAGATGGTATTTTTTTTATTAAGATTTTTATATAGCAAATCTGGTAAAACTGCAAATGTTTCAACGTAATTGTAGTTGTTGGATTAGATCATAACATAACATATCTTAATACAAAGCAAAAAAAATCTGAATATATTATAGTTTCTTTATATCCAATGGCTTAAAATGAAACAGAATTAAGAAAGTATATAAGAAGGTACAAAATAATTCAAAAATTTCTTTAACAACTATCTGTTTTACTATGAAAATGAACTAAACTAACTTTTAAGTGAAAATACAAATATAGAAAATGGTAAGCAGAGGTGGATAGTGGCTAGCAGTGGAATCCAGGACGCCACAGGAAGCCACTATCCATCTCTGCTTACCATGCTTGTGAATTAAGGTATATCGAGGCAATACGCACAGTATGCACATATGCCAATTAGAGACTGACCAGTTGCAGTCCTAAACACATCGATGGGAAGATCCAAACGAGCAATACTAAATGAATTTAAACATAAAAGATGTTTGACAAAACAATATCATAGTTTAATTAATATTAATTAGAAATTTATATTATAACAAAATGATATTAGATGCATCTATCCATCTTATATGAAATAGAACTGAGGACTCTCAGATCTTCAAATGAATATTATACTGAATTTGAATCGAATAGGTGTTATTATCAAAACTTGGTCAACACATTATACATAGAGTTACTTGTCCTGATTAATGAATAATTAGATCATCTTCCGCTCAATTTGGTTTTATAGATTAAGGTCTCTTATTATAATGATAGAAAATTCACTTCTAAATATATATACGGTCATTAATCTTTACTTGAAAAGAGATTAGTATGAATTTTCGTATTTAAAAAACAAAACAAAAAACACTGACATTATTTAGAGGACAAATTTTCTTATTCTTCAATATGTAAAAAGCTACACAACTAAATTCATCGAAAAAGAAAAAAAATACATGATTATTTAAAGCTAAAAAATGGATGAATGTTATAAAAATTAGAAAATAAACAAACTAGAAAACGATAAACACAATTCATTTCTTTATAATTGTCTAATATATATGATAAATAAACAAGCTTACATAACCAATAGAAATGCATGAACTCATAGAAAGACAACAAATATATATATATATATATATATATATATATATATATATATAATGGGCGAGAGAGTGGTGTTTTTTACTACAAGTGCTCAATGCATGGCTAGGGATTTAAATATACAAATAAGCAGGAAATTGCAATAGATCAGTAGAGCAAAAGAAATGCAATTAATTCCTAGTAAAAATCTTGTATAATATGTTCTATCCCAACATGCACATATGTCTACTAATATATATATATATATATATATATATGAATGAAAAGCTATTACCATACGACCTCAAGCGTGACTACTTATAATGAATGACGTAGAAAGAAGAGGGAAAAGTATTTTATTGTTTCATATATTGTTTTAACACTGTTATTATCTCTATTAGAAGTAAATCACAAGTAAACAGAACAATGCATGGGCGTAATTTCTAATTGAGATACATATAAGTTGAACTATTCATTTTTTTTACTAAAGAATTCTAAATCTAAATGCAAATATCAATAATCATATTGGCGAGACTATAAATTATGGATGAACTAATCAAATTTAGAATTATAGCTCTCGAATGTTGGTGCGAAATTTATTCACCCATTTATCTAAAAATAGCATTTCGGTATTTTACCTAATGTCAGTTCGTGATGAAAATCATAAATCAAATTCCTAATCCTGACCATCAATTGTAAATCATAATCCTTATTCTTCACACTACTTTACAACCCACATTTAACCCTAGTAAGTAGGTGGGCATTGTCAAGGTCACCTTAGCGTCCTCAAAAGTCGCCTATAAGTATAGTCTCACCACCATATGTTAGACAAACCACATCATTATATATAGTTGAAATCATGAGTCAATTGGAGCTAGACCACCATGGAAAACCTGGAAGCACTGGACGACCGTTTCGTCCCATTGTGAGACTCCTCAGCAGTGCTCATCCACGATCCCGCCTCGCATGATTAGAACCCAGGACCTACCAGTCTCGCACGCGAGACTCATGATCTCAACTCCTAAAATTACTGTGATATTCACAAAAACCCTTCTGATGTTAATCAACATATGCTCACTAGTGACTGGTTTCAAGAGGTATTTTCTGTAGTTCTAGTGAGAAGCCCTGAATAGTAGAGTTCAACCAGGTCTGTTGTGAGGTATCAACTCGCCTTCTGTATTGGAGAGTCATCTCACGAAATCTTGACTCGTGCCAAAGAACATATTAGATACACAAAGAAACCTAATAATCCTGTAGAACTGAATAGACTTCAAATTAAATCGGGAATAGCAGTTCACGCCATTTTCAACAATCATCAAATTGATTTCAAAAATATCAAAATACTACAAAAAGGCTTTTCCAATAACAAAGAAAGGAGAGTAGCTGAAGCCTTCCATACAATGCTTAATCCTACTGCTCTCAATAGAAAGCAAGGCCTTACCATACATCCTACTAGGACTATCTATCCTAGTAGCCTAGTTTGATATTATTTACAATTCACACCATTACCTTACAGGTCAAACATTTTTCATCCTTATTAGTGCACATATACACACACAAAAATTTACATACATGTCGCTTATAAATCACCTTGACCGAAATGACATGACATTGATTTATTCAGATCTGTTTTTTGTTTGATCGCACCTAATATTCGCGTTGTTCCGTTGTACTATTTAAACTTGGATTAATGTTAATTTGATTATTTATTCTTTGAAGAAGTGGATTACATGGAGTTACGAAACGTCAGAAAATGCTGTTTTTCTACTCATTAAGATATTACAAATATATTATTTATTCATTTGTTTTATTTTATTCTAAGTTTAGTTTTGTCATCCTTTTACACCGTTTCTACTGTTTCAAATGTATTTTTTATACTAAATCAACGTATAAGTTGGTAAGTAGAGCATTTCAAATCCTACTGTACATTTTGAAAACATTTTATTTTGAATCTTTCCCTACCTACATTATACTAACCCTAAGAAAGAACTTAATAGATTTAAGGAAAATCAACTCATAAGAAGTTATTCTGACCACAATAAACTGACATCAATTCAATCATATTATCATATCAAATTCGATCTGTAGGATTAGAAAGTCCTACAATTAATCCTGTCTGGGATTGTAAGTGCACAATGTCAGTTATTTGTGAGAACTATTATCATTTAATTATACAATGTTTCCATATAACTGTAATGGCTTAACAACAAAAACCGCAGCATGATTATTTCATGCAAACAATTTTTCTTATAAAATATATACATGTTTTGACTTAGGAATTATACGAGTTGTGAAAACAGGAAATAATAACTATAAAAGCCAAATAATCATAGCATTAACGACTAACCGTGGAGTGCTGAATAGCTATTTCATTTTGGCATGGGACTTTTGAAAAATCCTCACGCACGACCCCACTTAGTATCGAATCCAACATCTTCAAACTTCGTGGTGAATATTTAATATTTAGACATCAATCCAATTATGTGCTTATCTAACTTCTACCAATTTACGATATTACTCATTGAGGTGGCACTGCCTTCAGTGGATAATTACCTCACATTCGACATGGTTGAACTTCATTGGTCACAGTACTAATGAATGAAAAGTCAGAAGTCCAAAGGTTAAGACATGATCCCGAGAGCCAAAAATCCTGGGTCTATCCCCGGTGAAGTTGTGGATACACACTTCTGAGAAGTCTCACAGAACGAAAATAGCTGTTCAGTGCTTCCTAGTTTTTATTGATTATCGAATTAAATCAGTTCGTGATGTAAACTACAAACGCTTCTGATTATTTATCACGTGATAGTTGTGTTTTTTGTGTGTAGAAGATAAATCTCTTGAAATGATTTCAAGTATTTAAAATTTCTATGCTGATAATGAATTGTAGACTTCAGAAAAATAAAACAAGGACGGATTATAAATAAATTATCATTAACAACTACTATAAAACGTAAATGATTTGTTTTAGATAGTGAACTATTAGTGAGATAAGTAACAAAATAAATATTTCGTCATGACTATTTAAAAAATAGATTTATAAATTAAGTGCAGATTTATGCACTTGACTACTAGCTATATCTGTTGTAGATCACCTGATCATACAAATCATAGGTAACCATAATTGTACATTGTTGTCTCTCAAATGAAGTTACAAACAGGAAAATGAATTAATTTCACGAAAGTTTCATCATCCAATGTAGATCTCTTTGAATTTGCTTTTGTTTGTAAATACATTTCAGATAGAAGGAATTCACACGAAGCGAATCTGGATTACAATCAAATGAAGGCAAAATGCAAATATAAAGTAAAATTTGTAGAAACAAAATGTTTTGAGGAGTAAAACTTGTGTTGATAAAACCGGTCTTTTGGAAAAAGGAAAGTACAATAACATTGCTTACTTTTACTTGTTAAATCGACCTCCATATGACTCCATGATCCTGATTTTTGATCGGTTCTCGATCGACTCATTGTTTGCCCACTACAATTACTGCACAAATGGCACAGTAAACGTATCACTTTTGCGCAATTTTTCTGTAGAAACCAGCTATTACTCGTTATTTAATGTCATGGAATGTTGAAATTCTGTTGAATAGCTTAAAAATGATTGGAATGATAGATGGTTTGTAATTATTTTGTGAAGTTGTAACTTGTTTTAACCGACATAATATCTGCAATCAAAATAAGAACAATGAATTCGAAGTTATTTGTAAAGACAAAAGCTGACTGCATCGAAAATTATAATCAAATTAAGCAGCTTTGTATAATTTGAAGCCAAATTCCCTTAAGAATTGGTATCAGTCGAGGAAAACCACTTAAAGATGGAGAGACACTGGATACCAACTCTGTCCTGGTCTCCAGAATTTATGCGCATCGCGTAATCAAAACACTAAACTGGAACTAAATCATGACTGACAAGTTTTGTAATGAATACAATATCTTTAAAGTGGGAAAAATTCAGCTATATTTTAAATTCCAGTCAGTCTAGAAACCTAGCAAGATTCATTTCCGATTTCACTGATGAGTGATTACTTCATCCTAAACTTTTTTTCGATTTACAGGTTGATAATTTTACATTGAAATTTTGAAAATTCCACCCCGATCTTTATCTGTGTATGCATATTTTACCGTAAAATTAACTTGTACGTTGAGTCTACGGTATACTAGTAAGACTTTTCAGAGCTTTACACTATCATACAATGCGAAAACAAGGGCCTTAAAATATTTTTAACTAAGATCCATAAGGAAGTCAACAATGATAGTCAATGAAACGTTTTCAATCTAAAGAAAGACTGAGTTCTAAAATTACTATTTAATCCTTTTTACAATATTCACAATCTGGATAGTTTAATACAGACTCTCTCAACCAAAAAGCTGAATAATAAATACATTTTTCGTTACATCCCAATGTGTAGAAAAACTGTATTTCTGACATTTCGTGGCTTAATATAAGCCACTTCTAGGCATTCAGTATTCGAAATCTTTATTAGTATTAAGAGTTATAACCATTCATATGAAGCTTCATTATTGTTGCCTTGAATGATCTAAGTCACTTCTGTTTTTGATTTGTAAGCCTGGAATTGACGATAAAACATAACTTGTACGAAGTTACTGACGTCTCCATTAACTATTTAATACAATTACTTTTTCACATAAGAATTATAATTGCGATTAAACATACAGACACGATGTCCGTAAGATCTAGAACAGAGTTTAGAATTACAATCGTTCATTTAGTCGTTCACAATTATCATATTTTACACATCAAAGTAATGAAACGAAATCATTAAAATGGAAAGCCAAACATGTTAAAATAAACGTTGCTACACAATAGTGGCGTAATCCAGCTTCCGAATACAACCGAGATAGTAAAGCTTTTTGTTGTGATGTAACACTATAGATATCAAGAACTATACAGAACGTAATAGTATCAATCGTGACAAAAACGGGAAGAAAAACGTAAAAACAGTGAAATCATGAAAATAGAAACTGAAGAAGGACAAGTCATTCATAATGATGGTTGGAAAAGGAATTAAGTGGATATAAGCACCCAGGAAGCATTCACTGTAAATATCATTAGATCTCCTCTAATTTTTCAATACCGAGTCACAGTTATAATATTTTGAACCTACCCACTCAAAATACTAAGTAGATAACGTAAATTTAGTAATATATACCACTTTAACTGAAACATTTCATACGCTACTAATCTTTGACGTGAAAAGACTCACTCCCAACTCTTTCCAATGAAAAATTAAATACAATATATGCAGGTAATGTTAGTTACCTATTTGATCTCCAAATATAGGTGTACTTTCAACTAGTACTTAGTAAATAACATATCTAAAGTAAAAATGCCGAAGATTTTCACTAATGCAAACTTTCATAAAACTATGAATCAAATGTTCATCATATGGCATCATAAATGATGGTATAAGAAAATAGTTGCCGATAAAAGTATCCTTTTTCTCCATTGAATTTAAGCTGGATTATCCAAAAAAACCGCAAGAATTTCTAGTTTTGAGCATGTCATACTTATACTCTGAATGCTTCTAATAAAAAAGGAATGTTCAACAATTTTGTAAGCCAGAACGGTCTAAAAAGTTAAGCTCGATGAAGAAACATTAAGACATGATCGGTTTTGGTAACCGGATATTATCATTATTCCCTCCAAACTAGAATGTGGTTCATATTTAGGTATCTGGTAAATAAGTCGGGTAGTCAGAAACAAGAAGTCATATAAGTCAACCTATCACATGAATCTTCAATAATAGTTTTAAAGACGTTGTGTCGAAAACTTATTAGTAATGAATTAATAGGCTGCTTTAACAATCGGCTTCCATTCTCGTAGTCGGATAAATGTACCAATTACATCGATATCATCTCGTTTTAGAAAATTTACAATTCATCAGTCAAGGCTCAAACACATTTTTATATTTAATTACTTCACCAACACAGATACGTAAGTATACAATGTAAGTATCAATATTTTCTTCAGTTATCACATAAATAATCAAGACTAATTGGGAATTCATGATTCAACAATCTGGACATTGACCAAATGACGTAACGAACCAACCACAGTTACCACAAATTTCGATAGAACAATGAGATGATGGAATTGGTCTAATCTCATTGTTCGATCGAAATTTATAAAAGCGATTAGCTGTTTCAAGTTTCTGAAAATTAGTTATCATACTAAAACAAAACGGTACATTCACAAGAAAAATTAAATAACATATTCTAGGCTGAAAATGTTTTATTTACAGTGATTAACGCTTTGATGATGATTTGATGATCAAAATTAATTGGTTAAATTAATTCTAAATATTGAATTTATCTACTCAACGAAAGTGATCGAATGGATATGGGACACAGAACAATTATATGCAAGTTTCTTACGAAAAATTACATGAATATCAAGAGTATAAGCTTGCTTTCCACGACGCACTTGTTAGAAGTCCGCGCCAGCTGTTATGGGTTTCTAATACATATATCTAGAAAGTAAATACTAAGGTTTGATAATTTCTATGCTGTTTTAATACATTTCCCATTAAAACAATAATTGTTAATCATCCCTTTATAAATTCCATCATCATGATAAAAATTGTCACTATTAAATTTATTGACAACTGGGTCACATCTTTTTATAGCAAACATAGTGACTGCATTCAATGGCAATTGCGATAACAATGATGACGATGATAATGAAAATAAGTAGAAATCAATAGACTGTTTATTTTCATAAACTGTCTTCATTTATTTAACTGTGTTAAGTTTTTTAGGTTGTTGGAGGTATTCTACAGAAAACCCTGGACTTAGGTCTCGTGCTGATTGATACTCGTCAGTAAGGTGTACACGTAATATTGAAAGAGCATGTGCTCCTTGACATGTCATCCATGTCATCCAGCCTCATGGTCTGAAACCCTACCTAACATCTCAACACAGTTCATGTGATGCCGAGTCAATCAAACTAGTGGCCACATTACAACTTGACCCATAGAATTTAAACAGCACTAAAAAGACTTTAAAAACATAAGACCGCCCTCTACTCAGTGATTAATCAACCGTATTAAAACTATTTGTAGATCAAAATAAAATACTAAAAATATAGGCGGTATATATCTCAATAAACACAGAAACATGAACCAACTGAATTTGTTAAAATATCCAATTAAATGTCATTGTGCTTACTATTAACCATGACCTATCGGTCAAATAGGCTGTAAATGCTATAATAAGTGACACATCATAGCTCTGGATTATGTCCTACATTATATTTTCATGGAAAATCCCCCAAAGGGCTAAATTCCATAAGTGTATGATTATGCGTTACGATGCAGCTAACCTCCACTTATTGGGTGTTAAACGAAGCGCAGATTGTTACCCTTTCATCCGTTTTAATGGCTTTCATTGTATTTTTAGATGCAAACGTTTGATAAGTGGTTAGTTTTTGTACACAACACACTACTTAAAGAAGCTGCTTCGCACCAGTTTAGGATAAATTCAAGTTCCAGAAGAGAAAGCAAACTTCGAAAAAACCTCTTTACTGAGTTACAGAATCCGAAACTAAAGATTCCTAGTTACTGTCTTCAGCGTTGGACTTCATCAATGAAATTATGTGATTACCAAGAAGCAAAATTCGATTTCACTGATATATCATATATACGTTTAAAATGATCAAGAAAGTAGTTCTTATGTAGTTTAACTAGTTTTCTGATATTGTTGCAGATATTCCTAGATTAACTACTTATCACGCTTATTTTTTGTTGCCACTTTGAATTAATCCAGCTTTCAGACGAGGTACAATGAACAACAACCATAACAATATGATATCATAACTGATAATCCCTTTGAAACCGTTATCCTTCATTTATTCGTCATATGAAACAATTTTTTATAAACCATTTTTTATAATTTCACTTAATTTGGTGTACTTATTTATGTTTTTGCAAATCTTAATAAAAAGTAATAGTGATAATAATCATACAAGGAATAATCGAAAAGATGTTTACAAGCCCATTTGTCAAACTACTGAAGTCATATTCAAAATTTCTATTATCAAATACTGACAAGAGAATTTTCTTTTGATTTCATGAACACCAATCTTTGCCAAGCTAACTGGAAAATGGAACAAAACATGGGGGACGCACCACATACTATTGAGTTCAGTAATGGTGTTGTTAACTGAATATATATGTGGAATATTTTAAATTGAGAAAATATTAGCTAAAAGATCTGACAACTCTCAAAACATAAGATTGTCTTCAACCTTTGAAACCAAATTAATAGTAATGCATCCAAGCTCTGGGCTAGTACAACAAAATTAGCAAACTAGATTAAATTGATTGATCTTGTTTATTGTCCAATAAACTAAATTTTTATTAAAGCCTAACGCAATAGGATTTAAAGTTTTAGTAAATCTCTTCTAGGTTCATGTTTGCACACTCGTTAAGCAGAGGCAAACTACCGGAAATATGGAAGCTGGCCCACATCACACCAATTTTCAAAGGAGGTCGACGCAGTGAACCCTCAAGCTACCGACCAGTGGCCCTTCTCTCCATACCTTCAAAAATTATGGAATCCCTAGTATTCGATGGCATACTAGAACACTTATCATCCTCAAAGTTCTTCTCGCCTCAACAGCATGGTTTCAGAAAAGGTCATTCTTGTACGACCAACCTGTTGACTGTGGTGGATAAATGGACAACCATCCTTGATCGCAAGGGGAAGGTTGACGTCATTTACCTGGACTTTTCAAAAGCTTTTGATAGGGTCAACCATGCATGTCTTATCAAGAAGCTTGGACGATTGGGTATAAAACCCCCTTTAATTGACTGGATCACTTCATACCTAGAAAACCGACATTTTATGGTCAGGGTTAACTTCACTCTCTCTCAGGCTATGGAATGTCCTAGTGGGGTCCCCCCGGGTTCAATACTAGGACCTCTTCTCTTCTTGATTTATATTAACGATCTTCCTCAACAAGTTTCATCTGATTTATTGCTTTTTGCTGATGATGTGAAACTTTGGAGAGAGATACGTTCTCACAATGATATACTAGTTCTGCAGGAGGATCTGACTCGACTTCAAAGTTGGGCAGACGACAACGGACTTACCTTCAACACTTCAAAGTGCAAGGTAATCCATCTGAGACATGTTGCAGACTATAGTTAATAACTTAGGTAACTCACCTCTAGAAGTTTCCCAAGTTGAAAAAGATTTAGGAGTGTTGGTACCCTACGACCTGAAATCGTATGCGAACTGTGACAAAAACGCCTCTCAAGCAAACCTTGCACTGGTAACGTTGAAGCGCATTTTTGGCCAGTTTGACGGTAGAACCTTCCACATAATCTTCAACAGTTTTATTCGTCCCCACTTAGAGTACGGAAACATAGTATTTCCTCCCTCCCTCCAAAAGGATAAGGTCACTCTGGAACGTATACAACGTCGAGCCACGAAATCAGTTCGGGGTCTCAAATTCAAACCTTATGAAGAGCGCCTCAAATCACTTAACCTTTACCCGTTAGAGTACAGGCGTCTTAGAGGTGATCTTCTTATGACTTATAGTATCCTTAATACTTCTGGTCATCCCCTTAAACAACTTCTTAAGCTTAGTCATGACACTAACCTCAGAGGTAACACCCAGAAATTGGAGACCCTACATAGCAGAACAGACTGCAGACACAACTTCTACTCCGTTAGAGTTGTCAAGTGCTGGAATTCGCTGCCGACTGAGCTAGTTCAAGCGACCTATTTTTGAAAAGGCAATCTATTGATGTGGATAAAAGACTTCCTAGTTGGGCGTCAACAAAGAGTAAGGGTGAACTCCAAGTTGTCTAGCTGGGAAACTGTGCTTAGTGGAGTCCCCCAAGGTACAGTTTTGGGGCCAGTGTTATTCCTCCTGTACGTAAATGATCTCCCTCGTCTACTATCGTCATCGGTCTTACTCTATGCTGATGATGTCAAGATATGGAGAGCGATACAAAGCAAGAGCGATAGCTTAGAACTTCAAAATGACCTGGAGAGATTATCTGAATGGTCCCAAACCTGGCAATTGCCTATAAACACTTCCAAGTGTATTGTGATGCATATTGGCCATCAGGGTACAGATACATACACGATGAATAACACTGAGTTACCTATTGTTCAGGCACACAATGACTTAGGCGTCATCGTTAGTCAAGACTTAAAGACTACTGCACACTGCCGTGCAATAGCCGCCAAAGGTTTTAGGACTTTATGGTCCATACGCAGGGCTTTTAGGCATCTTGACGCTAAAACGTTTCTGACTTTGTATACAGTGTTCGTACGCCCTAAACTTGAGTACTGTATACAAGCAGCTAACCCCTGCCTAAAAAAAGACAGTGAACTCTTGGAAAGAGTTCAGAGAACAGCAACTAGGCTGATTCCCGGAATAGCGAAGCTCCCGTATGGTACTAGACTGACCAAGCTAAACCTATTCCCGCTATCATATAGAAGAATCAGAGGTGACTTGATTATAGTTTTCAAATTGCTAAATGACAAATTTGCACCTGATATGCCCTCATTTTTCTTGTCTTCCAAAGCAGAAAATCTACGAGGACACTCCAAAAAAGTTCACAAGCCCAGAACGAATTACTTGTCAGCTGACTACCGACTTTCCCATCGAATAATCAACGAGTGGAATTCATTACCTCAGCACGTGGTTGAGGCTCCATCCGTCGACTCCTTCAAAAGAAAGTTGGATCAGCTGAGAGACCATCATTGCCAGGACTAACACAGGCCACCAAGCCTCCTGTCCTTTCCAAACTGAAACTGAAACTGAAACTGATTTACCAAATTCTTTTTTTTCCCTCTATTATCGTTCATATACCTAGGTTCTTGCCTGGAGGTATTGGTGATCCACTGCTACCAGACACGGAAGCCCGTTAAGCGAAAGCTTCTTCTATTCCGTCCTCAACCATTTGAACCATTTGAACCATTAGGTGTTACATGTCTTTGCTAAGCAAGAAGAGGGTAACTAATTATAACAAAAGATTAAAGTATCATGAAAAAAATAACGAATACAGAGAATTGCGATTTTTAATTACGAAACAAATTACATCTTTTCACAAACCAAATACTTTCTCACCATCAAACCATTGGCGTTTTCTTCTATTAAGAGTTTGTAATTGGAAGAACAAACAATTGTTCTCTTAATTTAACAGTTTTAGCACGTTTTATACACATCCTGTGCAGGACTGTAGTGGTGTTCACAAAATGTCAGCTAAGAGATCATTATAGCATGATATGTAGTCATATATGTGATTTAATACTGTGAAGAAGCTTCCATATACACACAGGTGGATTAAACAACCATTTTGGGATTTGAACCGCAAAAAATCAATCCCTTCAAGTTCTATATCCAAAAGTTTTGTTACAATCGATTGATAAGTTACGAATGAAAAATATGCATAAAGCAATGGAGAGGAAAAGAAAAAAAGCATGTCATGACTTACAATAAACTTTCATCAAAGAAGAAAACAAACTGATGAGTAATCTATTAGCATCTCGTTGGTATCATCTGCTCACGAAATGACCTACCAATGTCCTACAGATCTGTTTTACGTGCACAAGCAAGTTATAAGAGAATAGTATAGAGAAACAAAACCTCCCTCGGTATTGTCAGTAAGACTTAATTTTATGTTAAATACATTTTTGTAAACTTTTAGACCCCTCAACTACAAATATTACCTAGAGGTTACCTTGTGTAATAAATGTGCCAACCCTTGCCGTTTTACCAGTAAACCTTGGCTGGATAATGTTACTGACCTCTGAGGACATTTCACCTAATTAGGGGTCATAAAAAAGACTCTTTGAGAATTATTTGACTATTTTTCTGAAAAAGGCTTTACAAAATAACGAATACTGTAAGCATTCGATACATACTGAACTTACTGGTCTCCATGAATGCCATTTGTGAAAGGTCCAACAAAAAGCTCTCACACAACACTCTGACCCTGTTTACAGTCAAATCTGCTCTCCCTCTCTGACACTAACACCTTCTTCCTAATTCGTAGTCATGACGAATCGTCTAAAGATTGTAGCTGTAAATAAATCCCCAAAATCAATAGCTCATTAAGTGTTCGACATTGGATGCTGACCATACTGTTTTAGGTGGACTTCTTTAACTGAAGGCTTTCGGTCACACATCCGCACCAGATAACGTTACGACTCAACGTGGGAAACAGCTCCTACGTTCATTAGCCAGGTCAGAGCAAACGCTTCTCGATATATTGATAACGTATCAAATATATCTTTCCTACCTCTTCGCATCTGATTTCTGGTTTTAACCGATTGGGGGACGATTCGAATATAGGTGTTACTGGTTTAAAGTTGTAAAACTACAATACTGGGGCGTATCTTCAGTGGTGAGACCGACGTGATCTGGTACACCAAGCGCATAAACTGTTAGTCTGTTCCTTTTTGGAACTTCATTATTCATTGTTTTTCTTTATCTGACTTTCATATATTGTGATAAACCTTTTTTCGAGTTTTTCCGGATATATTTTAATTATATATTTTTCGTTCTAATAATTGTATGACGGGACAGACACCTAAGGTATTTAAGTTAAAAACTATCCCCCCACCATTGATTCAATTAACTCCCTTCCGGCCTGACAATATCGAAGTTTGGTTCTGCTACACAGAAGCTGACTTTTGCGGGCACGGAATCACGGACTCGCGCACGCAATTCCTCGCGGTCGTTAAGGCATTACCGAGCAATTTTAAACAGGTACATAACATCTGGTATGTTTACCAGTGATGTTCCGGAACCTTACGAAACACTCAAACGGTTGATTCTAAAACGCAAAGATCTAACTGATCGACAACGGTTGGATCAACTCCTTAACAATATCGACCTGCAACATGGTTCCACGACGGACATGTTGTTAAGGGTGAGAGAAGTCATAGGTCAACGAACGTTCGACGATGGCCTATTTAAACAGCTCTTCTTATCCAAACTCCCGAAACAAGTGCAAGCAGTTCTCGTCTTGTTTCAAAACAACGCCGTAGACGAACTGGCTGCATCTGCTGATTGAATTCTAGAAATTACGAAATCGACCAGCGCCGAGGTTTTTTCCGTCAAGGAAAAACATCAGTCGACCCCGACTGACATAGCCGAACTATGTCACACTCTCACACGACATCTTAGATTTCAAATGACCGTAGTCGGTCAGACTTCACGAGTCTGTTTTAAGTTTACAGGCGGCAAACGGAAAACGGATCGCTACATATGGGTAAAGGAACGTTTACCTTAACGTGGGTTTACGCAAACTCATTCACTGGATTTTCGTGGTTGCGGATGTCTCTATGCCAATCATTGGTATAGACCTGTTACAATACCACAATCTACTCAACGTCACACGCTCACGAAGGTTAATAGACGGTAGCAATAAGTTATCTGTTTGCGTAACTCCTTTTTCTGGTTGCATATTATCCCCAGTTACAATTAAGCACGCCATATACCCCTTATATCAACCATTACTCGATAAATACTTCGGGACATATCAACCACAACCAAAATTGCCGAGTATAAACAGCAATGCTACACATCACATCTCGACTACAGGACCACCTGTATTCTCGAAAGCACGCCGACTGGCTCCCGAAAAGCTTAGGTTAGCTAAAAACGAATTCGACCACATGATAGCCTTAGGAATAATTCGACCATCAAATAGTCCATGGTCATCTCCTTCGCACATGGTCCCTAAAAACGACAGCAACCATTGGCTTTCAATTGGTGATTATCGGCGTCCGAATGCTAAAACCATTCCCGATCGTTACCCGTTACCCCACATTCACGACTTGACAGCTACCCTGAAAGGTACAACTGTCTTTTCGAAAATCAACTTGGTTAAAGCTTATAACCAAATACCTATGACTAGAGACGACATTCCTAAAACCGCCATTATAACTCCTTTCGGCCTCTACGAATTCTTAAGGATGCATTTCGGCCTGGGAAATGCCGATCAAACCTTCCAAAGATTCATAGACGACGTCTTCCGTGGTCTCAACTTCATACATGCGTATGTTGACGACTGTCTAATAGCAAGTTCGGACAGAGAATCACATCTCCAGCATCTGGACATTGTTTTCGGACAACTCCAAAGGCATGGCATTACTGTCAACATTCAGAAATGCCAAACCGGAACCAACACCTTAGACTTCTTAGGTCACACCATTGATGCTCAAGGCATCCGACCCCTTAGAAGCAAAGTGGCAGCCATTCTGGATTACACAGAACCCACCACGATTAAGTAATTGCGAACTTTTAACGGCCTTGTTAGTTTATATAGACGGTTCATACCGAACTGTGCGTCCCTTATGAAACAGTTAATTGACAAACTTCGTGGAAATGCAAAATCAATTAGTCTAGACGACACCGCGCGAAAAGCATTCACCACAGTTAAAGGACATATCGCTAAGGCAATCCCGCTCGCGCATCGAGACACTGAAGCGCCCATTAGTACCGCCGTAGACGCATCCGACTCAGCAATCGGAGCAGTCTTACAACAATGGGTTAGCCACTCTTGGAAACCTTTAGGATTTTTCTCGAGACGGTTGCTAGACGCGGAACCTAGGTACATCACGTTCGGTAGGGAACTCCTAGCTATGTATTGTGCTGCACGGCATTTCCAACAGTCCATCGAAGGAAGAGAATTCACGCTTTTTACCGATCACAAACCTCTTACCTTCTCCTTAAGTTCATCTTCAGACAAGTACTCACCGCGAGAGTCTCGACAACTGGACTACATTTCGCAGTTTACTTCAGATATACAACACATTTCTGGAGCAAACAGTGTAGTCGCAGACGCTTTGTCTCGTATCAGTTCCTTGAACAGTTTCCAAGGAATCGACCTTCTTAAACTCGCTCAGCTTCAAAAAGAAGACACTAATCTTCAGCACGAGTTATCCTCGACAACTCTTAAACTAAGTATTAGGCAGATGGGAACAGGCATGGAAACCTTACTCTGTGACACATCTACAGGTAGGGATCGTCCAATTGTACCAAAACACTATCGCCGCAACGTCTTCAATACGTTGCACAATCTTTCTCATCCAGGTGATCGTGCAACAATCGAACTTATAGCCAAACGGTTTTGCTGGCCTGGTATGAATAAAGACGTGAGGGAGTGGGCACGTTCCTGTGTAAGCTGCCAGAAATCTAAGGTAGTTAGACACAACAAATGTCCCTTAAGCTCTTTCAAAACCCCTGATGCTCGTTTCGACCATGTTCATCTGGATTTATCAGGACCCTTACCAGATTCAAATACATACTCATATCTCTTAACCTGAGTAGACCGTTTTACTCGATGTCCAGAAGCAGTACCTATTAAGGACATTACTGCTGAAACAGTGGCTCGCGCTTTCGTCGAACGATGAGTAGCAAATTTCGACTGCCCTTCAACCATCGCTACAGACCACGAACGTCAGTTTGAATCTGGACTTTTCCGTTTTCTGACAAAACTACTAGGAATCCTTCGTTTCCGAACGACCGCCTACCACCCACAAGCAAACAGGTTGATGGAACGTTTTCATCGACAACTAAAGGCTTCACTATCAGCTACAAACGTTATCCAGTGGATAGACGCTCTTCTACTCGTCTTACTAGGTATCTGGAATGGAATGACACTCCGGCTTCCAGGAGAATTCGTAGATCCTTCAGCTTCTTCATTGAACATGGATCTACACTCTTACACAAGCAGGCTCGCAAGCGAAATGCGTTCAGTTAAACCTGCTTACACTCGACCTCAATCAAATGATCTTTTCGTTCAACCTGACTTACGACATAGTACACACGTCCTCATCTGCGAATCTCCCATCAGCTGTCCCAAAGTCAATCGTTCCTTCACTGCTATTATAATCACCATCTGTTTACATTGCCGTTCTGTTCAATTCGACCTTCTCAATCTTGTGCTTCCAGGCATTCCATTTCCAACTGGTGTTATTTATCACTTGTCTCAATTGACATGAATAGTAATCACAACACTCCCACCTTATTCTTCAAAGAGTGGAAATGTTGAGCGTCAGTGGCTTGACTAAAAACATACACAGTTATTGCTCTATTCTGGTGTTTCTAGATATTCCTGGTAGCCTCATGTTGTTTGATTTATTGAAGTACAAATTTCAGATTCTGGAGATGGGATGTGAGCATGCACAAAATGAAAACCTTTTGAAGACCTGATCGATGGTTCATTTACACGTTGACGCCATATTTCTTGACCCAAAATGCACGCGGGAAATTCGCGAAGTCGGAAGGGGGTGATAGTGACAGCTCAAGGAAGGCCGTCGTTGCGGTTGGAGTATTGACTTCTCTATACAAAATAGTATAGTGTTTAAATGACTATCTACAACTGCTAAAACAGAACTAGTGAACAAACAGAGGCACTACAAATCATTTATTTAGCAATTACAGCAAGTTCGTTCACCGATGCAACAATACTGACATGATGTCAATAACAGCTGTCTGAACAATAAGAATAAATGTCTTCATACTTTTTTTTGATATATTATCCCTGAATCTGAATTCCAATCACGAACGAGGTCACGATATGATGATAATAAAGCTAAGAAACGGAATGTTGACATGACCAAGCAAAATAAATGGTTCAAAACTTTATCTCCTATAACAGTTGTTTACCTTAATGAAGAAGACTATTGAAAAGACAGTCATACTTTTCAAGCTAGCCGTCAGTTTGTAGGTGTTTCAAGGAATTAGGGTCTTGGGCGATTTTCGCAGTAACCATCTTTAAGATGCCAGTTGTTCCCAGCCATTTCCAAAGCTAATATACAGCTAAGAAAACTACGGACAGTTTGATGGCGTGACAACCTCCAAATTCAACATTTCTTCGAACTTCTTCTTTACCGTTCCAAGCCTTCAGAATTCAGTCAGCATGGTTTCAAAACTACAGATGGTCTTGTAGTTATTATTATGACAATTCACAGACAGCTTTTTGGTAGACGAGTGTTGTGAAGAAACCACTTCCGTGATTCTCCAGAGATGTGATTGTACACGAGGTTCATAAGTGTACATACAATCTTCTTCATAAAGAGACAGGTTCTGTAGAATTTAAAGAGAGAAATGGGGGAAAGAAAAGTGAAATATGTAAATAATTTGATAACTGTGTTTCTAAAAACAGGACAAAAATAAATGTCAGTGTATGCATTAAAGGATGAATCAACAAAAATAAATCCTTAGTGCAGTAAGATTTTGTGACGGAATAAGAGTTTATAATTGATATAGTGAAAGTTGTAACTAATTGCTAAGAGCTGTGATGTGATGAGTAACGTCACCGGTTGCATAGTGCATTTTTGGCAACAGTTTGCATTGTAGACCATCAAAGTTGATGATCTATGTCAAATGATTAGAGGCCTACTTGAGTAAGACAGGGACGGTGTAACGAATAAGCCAACTTCGAGGTCACACCTCACGACCAGCACCTTACGTGGATTGAATCATCGCTATATCAAGGGATCATAGATGCTCCGAAGACTGTACAACACAAAGGACGTTATTACAAGAATATATTAGTTAAGGTAGATACAAGCAAAAGTACAACCACTGCCGCGTGGGCCAGTCCATGGCGTATATTTTATTGATGCGCGTTGACTATCCTTGACCTTGACAAGGATCGACGATCTGTTCGATATTCAGTGACATTTCACTGACCCTACATCATAGTTCTGGATACCAGTTTAGAATCAGTTGCAGTTGTAAGTTGACCTCATGTTTAAATCTGAACTGGTAGCAATGTAGAAACAGAATGTGATGCGCCTTAAACAAAATTTAATGCGGCATTTCACTATCATTCATCCTTTGAAAAGATCGGACGTTTGGCGAGGGCAGTTTCAGACAGCTGTGCTTGTTTGAGCTTACCCGGCAGGTGCAAGTGGTCCTTGTAGCATTCAGAAATAACGCCGCGGACAAACTGGTTGCATTCGTTGACTGGAGTCTAGAGATCACTAGGACCCCCAATGCAGAGATTTGTCATTTGACATGAAAAGACATTACAGACCTCTAGAGTTCTTCGGCTCGTTATCTTCATAGTCATTGTGACCGATAACACCCACGTATTTGTCGAAGAGTCGTGTCACGAAGAAGATATGTTTCTCCATTACGGGAGATAGATAACCCTGATTGATGTTGGTAGGACAACACCGATGGGAAGTCTTTCCGAAAATTAAAAAGACCGTCGAATTTCTCAGTCTCCAAACCGTCTGACACGACAAAGCCTTTGGAAAAAGTTACTCACTGTAATGCGTCGACGTCGACCGTGTTTGGCTGAACATCTGTTATGCACAGAGACTGGAAAATGGACAGAAATGATTGGCGTCCAGCTAGTGTTTGTTCATGAGTGAATATGGAAGCCATTCCACCCTTATTATACACCAGTGACCTAACAGCCCCATTGAATGGTTCAACGGTTTCCTTGAAAATTGGTCTAGTTTAAATATATTACCATACTCTGTATACCTGTAGCGTCTTTATTTTCGTCGTCACATCAATAACTTATAAGGGACAGATATATTCACTAAGGTTACCATTGATGTGTGCCAGTAGGATAGCTTACCGAACCAGAAGCAATCGTATTAAGATTCAAGTTAAAAACGCTGTAAGGTTCTCTACATTTCCTAGACGTCCAGATGTAAATGTTATGATACCAATACCATTCAATGTTTTTCACGTGGTTCCTTATAAGGAGATTTTCTTTGTCGATTTCTTCGCCGCTTGTGGTTAGTTTACTGATCAAATATCAAGTGTTGATTTCGTAATAGGACAGTCCAAACCCCCATCGTAAGCGGTTCGGGTCTGTAGTGGATGTCGAGTCGAAGACGGACTATGATCACCACTACAATTCGTTTACGCGCCCAAAAACGACTTGGTTCCTTTGATAGCTTGTAAATCAGAAGACTTTATTAATCCAGATCAATTGTATTTATCGGCGATCTCGTGGTATCGAAATAATACCGAGACGTGCCAAAGAGTACAGGCGAAAAGACAGTGCGTGAGCAAGTTCGAACCAAACAAGGCCTAGAGCGAAAGCAGAAGTGAAACTGATACAGTTAAACAAATACAGTAAAACAATCTCTGGTACAATTGGTTACAATAATAATAATTGTTTCCGTTATTCCAATCGTGTTCTTATCGAGACTGGCTGGTCACTACAGGTCTTTCTGTCTTGTCGTAAAGAGATGTGTGTAGCTTACCATGACCAACAACCTCAAAGATATATCAGGAAGATTTTAAAAACGATCAAAAAACTCATATCGTGATTCCGATTAGAGTGGTAAATGACTTGAATGATTTCTTGAAACAATGACCACTAATCTAATCGAAGAACAAATCAAAGTAGGGAAAAAACGCATAGTAGCGATACAACATAAAACAGAGGGTTTGAACGTCTTACAGGTATTCAGGTTGTGAAAACGTCTTCATACGTAACACCTTTATAACCAAGGGATACCAACCTAGTCAATTCAGGACATAGCAATGAAGGGGTTTGAAGAAAGGTCTCACGAGTTATCGATAAACTGGGCAGAGTTTGATGTAAACTGAATAACAACTGCAAGAGATGCGTAGCACGATGTATCCACTGGTGATCTGTTGCGGATGTGTAACTGAGCGCCTTCAGCCAGTTATATCCATTAAAGTCTTGCAAAATCTCCCGGACCAAACACAGGAAGGGTAGTTTGCTTATGAGTAGCTCGGTCGACTTTTGGTGACGACGAATTTCATGTAGGGATATTTTTCCCGGACGATACCGATGAGATTTCTTAACACCACCAGTAGCTGGTCCATTCTTACGTGCTGCTTATTTAGCTTAATCTTTTCAGGGTGTCTTTCCACTACACTTGCGAGCAGTCTGTTTTGTGCGTGTCATGACTGTGAACAACCAATGAGATCAGCATCAATAGTGAAGAATTGCGGAACAATTATTTTTGGGATTTATTCACTACTATAACTCATCCATAGTGTTGTACTTACATCCACAATCCTTAAATTCGGACGAGCGCAAACTGAGGTACTGAATTTTCAAGCATTGCGAATGATCCATGCAAAAGTCTTGAGTAGTCACTATCCGTTAGTAACTTATGAAAATCATTTTAAACTATCGTACATCGAAGGTCATAATACTCTCTTTGTTTTAACGCCTCGGGGAAGTCTGGTGGTCAGATAGTTGCGCAGTGTTTGACCATCTGGGCAACGTTCTGGATGGTTTGTAAAGGTTTTAATTATACTTATGGATGTATCTGGTCAAGATGCAAGCGATCACCGTACTAATTCATCTTTAGGACCTGTAACCGTTGCGCAAGCGAAATATGATCCGTTTTTTACACGAAACCTAAGAGTTATTGAGGATTTATTAATTGATGAGAAACGATATCATAGCACTCCGGGATTCTGTGTTTCACAATCTCGTGCAAGAACAACATGGATGAGACGATCTCTCCTTAATTGGCTTCGAGATGTAGGTTAATGTATTAGATTTTTACAACTATCATAGATCTGTATTCATCGTGGGACTGATGGTGAAGTTCTAGCACACACAGCACAGCTGATTGACCGTTACATGCATATAGTGCCGACTGAGCAAAATGAATACCAACTTGTGGGTGCAACATGCTTCTTCATATCTAGCAAACTGAAAGAAACTGTACCTATAGCTTTAAGACAAGTTACAGAATACACAGCCAATTCACTGACGGAACAGGATGTCTTAGTAAGACTTTTCTTTCTCTCATTCACTTATACTTCAGGCCAAAGAACTTACAGTGTGTATATCACTCATGTGGGATTTGACTTGCATTACCCCAGTAGATTTTGTCGCTCCCGTGGTTGAGTTCCTTGAGTTCGTACCTAGCCTTCGTCAAATTATCCGGCAGGCTGCACTTTGTATATATATTAAGGCTTTTCACGGTAAGAATTAAGTTGCATACTTGTTTTATTGCCTAGCTTTCTTTACTATTTGATATAGCTTAATTTTCTGTTGTACTAACGTCACATTGTTCCCCTTGTGTTAACAATCAGTTACTTTCAAACCCAATTTGCGTTATTCCTATTCAACCAGTGTTTAGCTAAATGTAGTTGTCATTATTAGCTGAAGCAGTAGATTGTCTGATTGAATACAACGTTTAAATCTAATATTGATTGTAAGTTCCTCATCTAATGTATCGAATAGTCTAGTCGAATATTAATGTCACAATACAAGACAAAAGACTTGTTATCATCTTGGATTGACCCATTTTTACGTCCTAGACCATTTAACGATTTTTCATCGATTTCCAGATTCCTGAATAAAACTGGCTAGTTGCGGCGGTTTTCTACATACTTATTTGATCATTAGGGTTGCTAGTGTAATCAAAACTATCCAGCTTTCAATTGGTGTGATTTGGAACACTAAGAAGTTACTGTAAAGTGTCTAGCCTCATATTTATGTATGACTCGTTAAGCTCACAATATTGAGGTCTTGAATCTGCCGTTGATTATGTTCTGTTAAGATTGACAATAAACTATAAAGGGTCTTGTAAGTTTTGCTGTAAACTTATGGAGCTTTACTCCACTAGTTTCTCTACGTGTCATAATGAAATCCGCTTAGGCATTCTGGTGTCACACATTTGTCAGTGACTGACCACTAATTAAAACAACCTGCTATCAAAGATTAATTCACTCCTAACATGTAGTTCATACCCTTCTAAGCGTCAGGTTAATAATTATAAGCGGTGTCTTGCCATTCCTAAAACTTTATAGTATCTATTTCAATGAATTTTGACACTCATTGTATCCAATCGTCTGAAGCAAACCGTACCTAAGCAGTGTTACAATTTTACCGCACTCAAATGTATGCTTCAATTATTCTTCACTCATACTAAGTAGGTCAGAAGAAACGGAGTTAGTTTGAAAACCACAGGCTTCAGGTGCAATACCTTCGGGTTGCTGTCGAGTGCTAATGTGACGTTACAGTTTGATGTGTTCTGTGGGTAGTGTTGGACATGTTACCTCTACAGACTATGTATGGTATTGCAGAATTGTTACATCTCGTGTTGTGCCGGGTCACAGTTCATATGGTTTTGTACTTAGAAGAGCGTGACTAGTTTTGTAGATTGTTAATAGATATTCACACTTAGAATATTGATCCCATGTGGCTTCTTTGCACTCTGAAGTCATTTTCAGATCTCAAGACGTTCCAACGTGGGAGTAGCGAAGAGGTATTTGGTCCTCTAATCTTTGATCCGTTCACGAAGTTGATTTTTGTATTTCTGTTATCTAAGTTCATTTCAATTGACGGATAGAAATAAGCAAACCAATGCTAATTATAATACTAGTAGTCCAGTTTTTTCGGGAAATTGTTCCAAACTTCATACAGATCATATACGCGCTTGTATATAACTTGTAACCACTGAGGAAATACATCTGTTTGTGTTCCGTTCAAATGTAATAATATCGACGGTAAAAAAACCGAATAATCAGAAAGATTTAACAGAGATAAGGTTATTACGTAGTCTTCCATCTGGCAGCAGTCAGACCTATCAGTAAAATATGACAAACGTTGATGAATCAAGACAATCTTAGTAGCATCAAAATTTAGACGTAGTTGACCTCATCATGTTATAAGCTGAGTACGAACGTACGCGATAACCGTAAGCAGTGACGCTCAGAAGAATGGCATAAATGGAAAAGGGTTGCTGTGATATGTAATAGTAAGCAGTTTTCAGTTTCCATTTTATCATAGTTCACAAAACCTGTATGTAACAATTCAAACCGACTGCAGTAAGTTTTCATTACATTTCGAACATTAATTTTCTAGTATTCATGCTTCTCATCCTTGAGTCTCTAGCTTTCCTCAATTATATTCTTTCCTATTTGACATTATTTTGACTGCCTTTTCCATTCCATCTTTCTGTCATGAAGCAATGTGAAACAATTTGAACCGATACATATCTCATACTCATTCTATATGTCATGACCTATCGCTGACACCACACAATATCAGTTCATGAAATCAATGGCCATATAAACGATGAACGACTTTCTTACTGAATTTCGGACACCTATTTGAAGATGGTTGTCGGTGACATGCATCCTTTAGATCACGAACCTTCTGTTATTTTCTAAATATAATAAAGCATTCAGTGCTGCATGGTTATAATATACTATCTCATCTTTATTCTGGTTCAGTCTTGTGATCTCTAGTTTTCTGTATGTGCTACTCAGAGGTATGACACTGTGAACCGATATTGTTTCGTATCAAATTTTGTCTTTATCAACTAAGTATTCAATCATTTTCCGCACAGTAACCTGGATTAAATCTAGTTGGCTGTTCTGTTTAAAATTACATCAATTTTTCAGTGTTGCTAACACGTCTTATTAGGTTTTCGTTGCATTTATCTGACGACTTTTTCCGATCAGTCTTATTTTCAGTAAATTTTCTCTATTTTTTAGTTGAAGAGATTAGTACTTATATGCCCAGCTATATAGCAGCTGCGTGTATTCTTTATGCTCTAAATTTAACTGTACATCGGGATTTAAGTGATACTGCTATCAGATCAGTTACCCGCATTCAGCGAATTTTAAGGCTTGAAGCAGTGAGTTCTTTTAAAATGTATTATTAATGGTATTACATTTTATTTTAATGCTTCAAAAGTACCGATAAATATTCTCAGAATAAAAATTAAATGTTCACTTTTACATATTTCTCATTATCTATACTTCAATTTTACACATGGATATAAGTCTCCAAACGAGTGCGAATGGATCTCAGCTATGATCTTCGCAAAACGAAGTATAAATATACATGTGACAGATATCTGACGAACATCTAGTTCTTATCAAATCTGTGATATTTTGCAAATCAAAAATTTTCGCTCAACATCATTATGATATTTTTAAGTCAAAACTCAATCAATTGTATTTGTTAAGATAAAAGTTATTTATTTTATTTGGAGGACTATTCTTTATTATACCCATAGCTTAGCACATTTGAAAACACCTAAAAAATCTCACTATTTTTTTATAAAGGCATCCTAAAGTACTCGTTTCTCTCATCCATACATTTTCCTATAAGTAGCACGTTTCAGAAAATCTCACAAAAAATCTCACAAAACCCGTTATTCAAGCTCTTTCAAAAAACCAATTGATTTCTCCACTTAATTTAGTCAAGTCTGGTGTGAATTTTAAACGCCTCACCTTATTCTTGTGAATTCGGTAAAATCTCATGTAACACTAACTTGTATTGGGTTATTTTACTAATAATAGATTCCTACTATCTGATGCGATAAACATTTGATGTATTCCCCAAATGCCCTAGTACGGCCGAGAGTGGAGAGAGTCCGCTCTCCCTCTCGAAATGCTCTCACATGGCAACGCGTATATAGTCTCTGCCAGGGAAGTCCTACTCATTGCCTTCTCGTGTCATTACTGTTGTTTAGAAGTTGAGAGGACGAAAAGCGAATGTCCGGCGCTTTAACCGGGTTGATGGACGCGGCGAGTCCACCTAGGGGAGTTGGAAAACCCTGATTCCAAACCAATGGTGCACATGGGCTCCAGTATCCTGATGGAACGAATGGCGGACAAACCTGTCATTGGTCAACGGCTACCATGGGACTGCATCTCCTCACGATGCTCCACTGCCTTGTGGATCAGATCTTTAGGTCAAAGGCTCGGGGTGTGGCCCCCTAAAAAAACCACCTGCTTCAGTTTGGGCACCTGGGCAGTATCACAGCCCTCACACAAATCGAATGAGATTTGTGAGGCGCATGTGTATCTGATGCCTCCTTGTACCAATATTTTTGTGTTTAAATAATAATAATAATAATTACGTATCCACAAATCTTGCCTGTTAGTTCGACACCCTTCATTTTTTCCGGATACTTTCAACTTTTCGTTTCTCATTGCTTAAGGCCACCATTGTAACGAGTTGCTCCCTTAAAGTTCATTTCACATATGCCTAATTTTCTGTCCTTAGTTGTTCTGACGATATTTTTTTGTCTATCACTGCTCCACGCCTTAGTTTTACACTACGCTCATAAGTACAGCCTTTTAATTCATAGATCACAAGTTTCCATACTTCTGGATAAACACTGTTCTCACGACTTGGTTTCATCGTTAAAGTGTGCAGTGTTTCAAATTTTAGTCATTGATTAATTAGCAGTTGTAATTTAAACGCTCACTCATTCGTGATTTAGAACAATCCCTACTATGGATTACGTTATGAATCTGTTCTGACTATAAAAATACATTATCTTCTAACATATTCCCTAATTGACAATTGTTAACTCGTCGCACATTCAAAAATTGAAAATTACTGCAAAGTATTTTGCTTACTTAGATTTACGTCAAACATCACACCACATAAAAGACAATATTGTTTCACAAAATTTATCAAGATTCGGAAATTTCTGGGTTCCCTATTTAAAAATGTTGACCCGAAGTATCTAGACCATTTCCATATAATCAATGATTGTCAGTCTTCATTATTCAGGATTATAGGTTTCTAATTTCAAAACCATGATAAGAAGGTTTGAGTTGTTGAAATCCTTATTTTTAAAGTTGCAAAAAACAAATCAATAATCTAATTAGTTTATTTAACATACTATTTGATTCTTCATTTACAGCGGAAAATGCGTGAAGCATTTCAGATTCTTCAAGCTTGTTTTGAACCTGGAACTGTGCAACTATCAAATGCTGTGTTAGAAGGTGATTTGGAGCCCCCTGACAGTCCCGTTCGTGAAGTACCGGCTCACCTTGTTCACCAATTACATTCCTCTTCTACAACACCAGTCAATACAACCCTATTACTTCCACTAGCAACTAGTATGTATATTCACCCACATCTTAACGCGTCCAATCAGTCTTCACTAGCCTCTGTTGATATTCCTTCTCTATCTACCTCCATGGTTTTTGTAAATAATAACGTAAGCTTCGACCGTAATTGTAAACCCACAACGTCCGCTTCTCTTTCAGCTTGTTCTACTTCATCCCCTCCTTCAGAAGCTGAAAATATGGGATTAAGTGAGCTTGAAAGTGAACATTCTCGATGCCTTTATATTAATCGATCCCGGTTATCTATGCCGTTAATTCATTATTCTCATTCTACCCAGTTTTGTCATCATTCTAATGTATCAGCTACTGATAAATTAAGCGAACGCAAACTGGTCCCATTAGTTTGGGAAAATCCAGTTTCAAATCGGACAAATCAATATAAGTAAAATCCATACAGCCGTCATTGCATTTCAGTTGTTCTTCTAAACAATTAGTCAGTTGTATTTATTAATTTCTTTACTTGTATTTCTTTGTATTTCATTTATATGGGACAATTGCTTGCTACTTTTGGTAACCTTTAATCTAAATCAGTTTCCCAAATATATTCTCTTTTTCACTTTACTTAATTCCACAAACACTGACACAAGCTGTCTACCACATATGTGTTTCATATAAAAGCTCTTACTTTTGTACACAATTATGTTTTTAGTTGTGTTTGAGTGCACATATACTTGATTATGTTCATCGGTTTACCATCCCTTCACTAGTTGTGTGTTAGGTTTAATTATTTTCGCTTACAGCTCGAAGTTGTCCCACTAGTTGAAAACTGTTTTTATCTATTCCCTTAGCAAACAAAAAACATCGAACATTTTGAAATAGAAATATGATAAGCTCAATGTTAAAGATTTCCGTCAGTCTGAAGGCCATCGCCGTTAATTCATTTTCGATTAATAAGCAGTGTTCGTACAATCATTTGAGATATCTATTTAGTGTATATTCGTTGCCGAAGTTGAGTTATTCTAAATTAATAGTTACCAGTGCTGCTAAGTTATTTTTAAGGTAGTAATGATTTATAGGTTGCCAGCGGTACTTATAAATAATCTTGAGCGGATATTTTATACATTTGAAATAAACTACAACATACTCAGCAGTTTCCTGTCTTAGTATTATTAACTGGACGGCTGATTTTCAGTTCTCTTTACCATAATGTGATTAAATTGTATCAACTATTGTGAACGTTACACAAACCCATTAAATTATATATTCACAATATTAATTTTTCCGGTTACCTCTAGATTTCTGGTAAAAAAAGTTACCATAATATTTGATGATTACTTGCAACAATAATAGTGTTGTTGAGAACTATTGTGGACAGAAACAAGGTTGACGTAAACATTCAATTATTCTCCAACTAAGTAAGGCGCTGAGGTTTCAGAGAAGCATTGCTAACATAGGTATTACCTACCCAGAAATTCGAATTCACGACATTTTTGACGTCCATCCGTTATTAGATACCGCAAATCTCAGTGTCAAGTCGCTTAGCTAGTTGATTTCGTGACGCTGGTAATTGTGCAGCTAGTGATAAGTGTATTGAAGTGGATTCGCTTGAAAAGTACAATCTTCAAATCCTGCAATCCTTAAGTGAAATCCAACCGCGAAAAATCTCTTTATTAAAGCTGGAAAAATAGCTGTATTTACGAAAAATGTCAGGATTGTTATAAAATTCCGTTATAGTACATGTCTGGGAAAACAGCCTCATTACTCTTCACACAATGAACACACGTGTAGATATATCACATACATACATGCACTAATACTTTCGCTTTCTTACATATTTTATTCTGACAATTTAGATTTCGCTATTTAGTACATTCTCGTCACCAAAATAATCAATGCTAATTAGCCTATGATTTAGGTGCTATAGATTTTGGAAAAAATATGGGACAATACAATCTGAAGTGTCGTTAAACCAGAAGTATCTCTACAATAACACAAAGAAGAAAACGTATCAACAAACCTGTTTACCTGATTGGTAAGCACAACGAACGTATTCAATACTACCGCAACATTCTAAGGACTTACTTGGCATTCAATAAGCTGATATGGCGGGAGAAAATCCGAGATAGCACTATGATTAGGGTCTGAAATAGGAAATTACCTTTCCGTATGCTAACCTAATAACTAAGCGACCATCAGTGCTGAGTACAACACAGTTTGGAACTGGTTGCAATGGTGTGATTCCTTAAACTTTGGGTTTCAGTTTTATCTCATACTTTTTATTTCTCGATTCCATCCTTTTTTTTCGATCTCATATATTTAGTCGTCTCCCGTCATTGGTATTACCCCTACTTTTATATTTTTTGTTTTGCTAAATTCTCGTTTTACCACTTTGTAGCAAGTTAAGCAAATGTTCTAGGTCTTATCTTTTTACTACTCGACGATTTTTCTGAGGTTTCCATCAGTAATACTAGTGTTATTACATAACTTCACTCATCCTATCATTCAACGTTCCAATCAGTAATAATTTTTAAGAATTGTCTAGGCACTTTTGAATTAGATATCATGTATTTTATCTTATGGAAAACCAACTAATGCAAGATATTCAGTGGATTCACTTGACTGAGTAACATGCATACATCAAGAAGACGGCATATATTTCCAAAACTGTTGATCTAGTCAAGTCTATTGCGCATCTATTCTACCCAATTTTGTCTTATTATTTCGAAGTATCTTGGTTTATGAACGTTGAAAACGATGAGGAGCAGTTTAAGCATTTTAATAGTTGCTTCTTCAAGGTAAGAAGTGTCAGATCTAGGTTTTGTGTTATTTAATATTCACCAACAAGATCTTTCTGCAACCTAACTCTCCTCATACAACTCGATCCCATACCAGTCACATAAACTAATGAAATGTTTTGACCACGACTAACCTGTATGGCAGATATTTACGCTGTTTTATCATTGAGTATTAATTAATGTCAATCTTGTCTATCAAACTATACAAGACGACCATAAAACCCCATGACTTTCTAATGTAGTTTCGTACATACTGATGAAAATATAATTATGTATTAAGCATACTGAATAGTGTGTAAACCATCAGGTCATCTTGATGTCTGATTTTTCTATAGCTAAAACATTGAACAAGTAAAGTGTACCGTTTGTGTTCATGTGTTTATTTGACTTTATGTGAATATTGAAATTTTTAATTTCTTTTCAAATTCTATCCCTTTAAGTTTGTTTGTTTTAATTCAACGATAATAAAATTAAAGATTCTATTCCTGATATTTAAATTTATCAACAATAAAGAATATGGAATTATTATTAATAATTATGGTTTATCCTCTCTATTTTTGTTATTTTGTTTGAAAATTTCACTAGAGTAACTCAGTATAATGTTTATCACATTGTAGATCTGATTTTATGAAGACTGAATAAAATGATTTTTTGTTATGAGTTTTTATCACATTAATTTCATTTGTGTATATATATCCCTCTATCAAATATATTTTATTGAAATTAGTTTAGACTTTAATTTACATTTCTTTCAATCTGTCAATTACGAATAATTCTAATGTTTATCAGATCCAGTTGAATAAAAGTCAACTTTGATTGTAATATATGTATCCGATGTGTCCTTAGGGGTTAACTACTACGAATACGATTTTACGAAGGTATATTTAAATTTCCCTTGGTTAGTTTCAGAATTTTCAAAAACAGGTATTTGAAGACAATCTACTGTAGCTGTTTATTGAGAGAATAGAACCAATAGTTTTGTACGTTCTAATTATCGTGTATTAAGTTTTCTATAGCAAGTTTGTTTAGAATGATAGCAAAGCAGAGATTGGTAGGGGCTAGTAATTGGATCTAAAACGCGCGTTTCGTCTTGTTCGGGAATCGTCGTCAGGACGAACCTGCATCCCAGAGTTGATATTTACTCCGGGAGCCGAACCTAGTGCCATCTTTTTCAAACGCCATCGTGTTGTCCACTTAGCTACTGAGTCCGGATAACCCATTAGCTTTTGCAATGAATTGAAGCTAAGTTTATTTTTGTAATGGTTGTTCGAATCTTCTCACTGATGTTTAGGGCTGCAATTAATCAGACTCTATGAATTAATTTATAATTGAACTTAACATTTATTCTCCACCCACCCTAAGCTTTAATGAATGATATTTACATAAAAAAGGATGACACTATTTTCAGAATACAATGTACTAATTATGTTTTGTTCCTTTCCTCATCAGCTATTTCGTTAAGTTCGTTTGAATTACATTTTTACAAAATTAGAAAGTAAATTCTCTGAAAGTTAAGGGAGTTTGAGATTAATATTTTTATCATAATATTTATAAACAATTGGAATGATAGTTCTAGAATAATAATGATGAAACTGGATTACATAATATAGCAGGGATTTTTTTTAAGTATGAAGAAACAAAAGAAATTACTCTAAATTGTAGTGAGAATTAAATTAAGGTTAATCCTACATAACGCGCTAGAAAGGAAGGTGTAATCTATATATAACCAAATATCAGTACCGTATTCAATAGATGCCTTCTGTTATAAAAATGATGCGAAAAACCATGTCTTGTGGAGATTTCGTAGTAAATTAACTTTCTGTTTTCGGTAACTGAATCGGTATTTGATACAAGTCAAGTAACGCAGACTGTAATGGAAAGTTTAAACCTCTTTGCGTTTAATGAATAACCGAAAAAAATCTGAAGGCATATTACTAAGAGTAGTAAGCCTCACTAAGTACACCTGATGGTTTTCTTATGGAGAATAAGAAGTAATCTAAAAAGGAATATTGGGGAATACATGAACCTGAGTTTGCAATAAGTATTACGAAGTTCTATCATTTTTACCGACAAAATAAGGGAGTTATATGAGATTAATAAAGGGGGAAACTGACTTTTTATAACTAAGGTGTGAAATTATTTACGACTCATGAATTTTCATAGTTGAAAGCGTGAGTCAATTAAAGCTAGACCACTATGAAAATACTATATCTTCACAAACCTCCATTACGATGAATAATTTACCATCACAGAGAAACATCATCTGTAAAACTATTGAAACTACGACGCTCTGAACGTGTATTTCATACTGAGATGCAATGCTTTATGAATCATACTCATTTGAACTCTCACAGTGAGTAATTGGTCAAAATATTCTTACAAAGGTTTAGATCACTCATGTTAATATCAATTATGAGCAAACTTTGGGTTCTCCAAGGTGGAATGGATTAGATTCATATTGGCATCTGATGATCCTCAGATGTAGACATTTGTTGGCTGACTATTTCAGGTTTATCGTTTGGTATTTTTACTGACTCCTTGCCATGGTTTTCTAACGTTGTACACAGAAAGAGGTTATGCAAATTGAGTTTTTTAATGTATCCTAATTTTATTAGATATATGCACTTGAAGCTGATATCAGTGGCAAAATGGAACAATAACTACTCGATTTACAAAATTGTGCTCCATTTTAACTACTTCGATTAAGGTACCCTAATATTATCACTGTTCTTCATAAACATGTCGGATACATAGACATCTGCTAGATTAAAATGTTTGCACAATTCATTCAAAAATTGTTTATGAAATCATCTAATTCTGCACCAAGACATTCTTATTGAAATTTTTGTGAACAATTTAGAGTAATTTTTTCCGCATGTTAAGTTCTGCTATTCTTCAGTATAAATATAGATTGTCATTTGATGAATAGTGATCGAGTGTTGTCTACAATTAATTTAAATACAATTTTTGGTAGTCACAATCTATTTGACAAAATATATCCTTTATTTTTGAACATCACATTGTTTCTTGTGCTTGAATTATGAATCACTGAAATGAACGATTATTTTATAAAATTCTAATATGAAGTTCACTTGTTACTGTTTGTTTGTGACTTCCCATGGCAAGTACCTCCAGCTGATGAGTTTCATATAGAGAGAAATGCGCGTCCTAGATTTCTCTGATGGCCATCATCCACTTTTGCTTATCAAACTCATGACTTAAGGCATTATCGAGGCAGTCCTCACAGGATGCACATATACCAGCAACTGACTGATCGATTGCAGTCCTTAACATCAATGAGAAGATACAAGTAAACAATACCAAGTGAATTTTAAAAAATTCACCCCATTGCACAAATAGGTGGCCATCAGGATTCAGTAGCTGAGTGTATAACGTGATGGCGTTTGAAGCGAACGGTAGTGGGTTCGAGTCCCGGAGTGGACATCCACTGTGGGATGCATGTACATCCAGCTAACGAGTCCCAAATAGGGCGTAAAGCGCATCCTGGATTTCACTAATAACCGACATTTATCTTTGCTTCTAATGTGAAAGTTAATAAGTTGGATAATAATATGATCCACTATTATTCTTGAACTTTCATAAGTAATATAATCAATACCAACTTTTTGATTAGAAGACATGTAGTTTACAATTCATTGACTTTTTTATTGTACCTTGAATTATCCCAGTCTAACGTTCATTTAAATGGGGAATATTTGTTAATTAGATTAACAACTCATTTAGTTACCTAATAAAATCAAGATAAAATAAATCCATTTATGGTTGATTAGTTCTAAATTTCTTTAAAAATAGATTATTGCTTAACATCAATAGAAATATGAATGTACCCGCAATATAATTAAAACAGAATGGTGGTAGATTGTTACATAAGAGATCCCTTTAAAATCAACTGTATGTAGACACTGATTAAGAATTATTATATTCAGTTGCTTTAATCTGTCCTGTAATATATCAGCTGATTAAATGACAAATAAAAAGAAATAAGGTCTGTTTTCGTTTTATTCCTATATATTTATACAGGACTGACCAGTACATTACATGTTAACAATATTTACAGATATAGTTGAATTTTATTTAAATGAATGATTTCAACAATTTAACTTATTCATACTGAATAGGTTGATAAAATATACTTTTTGAAATGGAAACCATAAGATTAAGGAAAAAAATAATAAGCTCATCGGTGGTTTTTGTTACGGAACACAAGTTAGAGTCCAAGGGAACTCTGGGCAGTCATACTGTCCTAGTGTGTAACACTTTATCAGCTACAACAGGGATGGATCCAGGTTTCTCAGAAATTACTTAACTCTAGACTGTTCGTACGGGTTTCGTGTGTCACTAGTCCGATAGATAATTCACTGCTCTCTAATTGGCGGTTTTATTATGTCATCTATTAACAGGGCACCCAGGCACACAAGCTATAACAGAAAACCTAATTTTGCAGCCGGTATTCAGCCGTATTCTTGAGGGTGAGGGTTAGTGGTAATTTTCACAGTCCAAACTGAGGTAGCTGTGATAATGTTCGAACCGACTACCTAGTTCAAACTCAGGAGAATTCAGCACTAATTCACTACTCCTCGTTAATCAGATACACAAAAATTTCTAAATGAAGAAACTTAACTGAAACTTTAGATCGGACCAATGAACAATCCTCTCCAGTATAAGATATCCTCAAATCAGTCATTTGTGCAGATTTCTCAGACTGTATCATTATGTCTGAATTTTAGATGACTCAAAACTACTTACTTTTCATCCTAATGATTTCAGTAGCATCAATCACATTTCCAACGTAGAATTCTATGAAATGAAGATGAATTTTTTTTTAATTGATTTCGTGAAGATTATCTTAATTCCTAAGTGGTATTCATCACCGAATGATCTTAGCTGGGTTTTCAATGAAAACAGTCAAACACTGGATAATTGTTTCATCTTAGAATGAAACTTCTCAAAAGTGCAAACCCACTGACTCCACTAAAGATCTAATTCATTGAAGTTCAGATCTCGCAATGAGCGCTTAACAGAGGAATTAACAGTGTTGTTCAACAATAACTAAGTTCTATATATAGTTGAAATCATGAGTCAGTTGAAGCTAGACCACCGTAGAAAACCTGGAAGCACTGGACGGCTGTTTAGTCCTATTGTGGGACTCCTCAGCAGTGTTCCTTTGGAGACAACTTTTTCACCCCTAATGTCGCTGAAATCCACTTGATTCTACCTCTGTCGAGTTTTCACTTTTAGGGAGTCCTGTTTTGCAACAAAACAGCTGTCCACTACTTCCCAATTTTCTTGGTATTCTATTTGCGATCACTTCATAATAAATACCACCAACAAATAAGAATAAATCCATTATCATTTCAAGGTTATCAGTTAGAGATAATTCAGAGAGTGAAATTCTCTTTTTGATGATGTTATTTACTTAAGATACACAGTTGTATTTATAGTCAGCCAACACATCTTTTTCCACTGTTTGCTTCGTTTACAAATTATTCAAATATTAAAGAGTAGATGGGTAATAATATAAAATGCGATGAAAAATAATGTGGAAATAGTATGTTGAAAGAAAACCGTAAAATTTAATTATCCACTTAATAAACGTAATGGGCATGACATCGAAACAAATAGGTAGCAATAAAAACTCATTATATTCGAATTGTAGTGAATGAGAACACAAGTAGTGATAATCGAATGTATTTGAATTCAAAATTACAGAATTTCTTAGTAAAATCTGAGAACCATACAGTAAATACTTCATTTGCAAAATGTCAATCAATCATCTGACTTCATTGTCTTTTCATTTTCACGACAATAGTTCTCTGTTCTCGTTGTCTCTTCTCCTGTTTTCTTAACCTTCTTCCTCCAGGCATTTCACTTTCGATTGATGATATGTACTACTTCCTATCCTATTTGATTTCATAGATGATTTCGGAGGAATTTTGTGGCCATAATTGATTTAATTTCTAAAATTCAGTTTATTAGTTTAATTAACATTGCTTTTCGATGAGTAGACAAAGTAATCTTTATATATACTACAAATCATCACTTTCTGTAGGTCTAATACAACTGACATCTGAGCAGCAACCATACTGTCAGATGCGAATTAAGTTTGTTAGTTGAATTCATTAGTCGATGTAAACTAGATCACCATTGGAAACCTGGAAGCACTGGACGGTCATTTCGTCCCAGTATGGGACTCATGAATTCAACTATTAAAAATTACTGCAATCTCCACAAACCTCCATTCTGATCATAATTAAGTTTATCTCAAATGACAGTTTATCGTTGACATATCTGATGTCCATAATAAAGTACATTCCAACTGTCAGTGGAACATTACGTCTGTCTCAGAGATAATGAAAGTTAGCTTTTAAGGATCCTCCGTTTAGAGTCATTGCTCATGAAAAAAATCTTCAATGATATTATATGAGATCATTTCTTGAGTGAACTTGTGAAGAAAGTCATTTTGGGCAAATATTCTTCGAAGCCTATTCAATTGAATAATTTTCTCCTTATTATTTTTCACTACTACTTAAATTTTTACTCAACTAACTTGTTTCACTATGATTGTACGAACAATTTAATGATGGCATTGTCTTATATTATTATAATGTGTTAATTGACTATAAATACAAGTGTACACCTTCAGTCTATGATATCTTTTGGAAAAAAGTTTCTTTCAAACTATATTTTTCCACAGTAACGTAATGGTTTTATTTTTAGTATAGATTTGTGGATAATGTAGAATTTTTGTAATTTAAATCCCCAACAGATCTTAGTAGATAACGATTGAAAACCTGGAAGCACTGGACGGCCGTTTCATCCAAGTGTGAGACTCCTCATAAGTGCCCATCCAAGACTCCTTATTCAGGAATCGAACGCAGGACCTTCAGTCTCTCGCGCATGAACAAAATGGTCGTCCAGAGTTCCCAGGTTCCCGATGGTTGCCAAAGTAACATCGGTTCTTGATTTAAACGTTGAAAGTTATATTTTCGTTTCATAAAAGTTTACTTAGAAAATATAGTTGATGCAGAAAAGAACCTGGAAGTGCCAACTGTTATATCAATTGGATGAATGCCCTTTTATTCTATATGACGTTATGAGACCTCCAATCAGAGAGGAGAGAATTATCGATCATAGCAGTGATACACAAAAGCCGTATGAGCAGTCTTGAATACTTATCAGTCCTGCTTTCTGCCTAGCCCAGCTGGTTAAGTCCAGAACATCAATAACAGCCTCTGCAATATGAATCATTATTCTCAAACATACCGAGTTTATATTACAGTCAAACTGACCACCTCGTACTATAAAATAGAAAATAACATTTGTACAAGATTTAGCCAAATGTGGCTGTGAATAGGGAGAACAGTAATTAATGAACTAGGGATAACTCAGGGATCGTAAATCGTATAATAATGGTCTATAGGTCAAAATAAAGCTTATGATAAGAGGAACACGAATACAAATAGTTTGTTTACTTAACAATTATGCAATAGGAAATAAACATATCGCATTGGTCCATAAATAGTTCTCAAAGTTACCATTCATAAACCTCCACGGGATATAACACTAACATTTGTATTAACCACATTTTTATTTACTTTAGCCCTGAATTTAATGACGATATCGGACAAAATCGCCAACACTTCTGATTTTTTATAACTGACTAACTTTATTGGCAGAGATGGATAGTGGCTAGCAGTGGAATCCAGGACGCGCATTTCGTCCTATTTGGGACTCGTCAGCTGGACGTACCTGCATCTCAGAGTTGATGTTCACTCTGGGACTGACCAGTTGCAGTCCTAACAAATCGATGGGAAGATTCAAACAAACAATACTAAGTTGAATTTGACTGACTTTAGTTGGAAAGTACTGAGAATTTTCCTTGTTCTAGTATGGGACTCCTAAGCAGAGTACATTCACAACCTTATTAGAGATCAGGTTTTGTGACAATTACTTCTTAGGAAATGATATTATCTGAAGAATTAATTGAAAAACAGAGAGCACCTCGCAATTGTTTGTTTATCATTTAGCACTCGTCAACATTTCACGATCACTAGCTCCAAATGGAATTGAATTATATATGCTCAAATTTTTTGATGAAATCCGTCAGCTCATATTTGTCATCTATATGTTACTATTGATTAAAAGTCAGTTGTAAACAATTTCAAGCATTTAACTCATTGCTTCTACTTGGTTTTATTTTAATTTTAGAAAAACCTCCACTCTTTGTCTATTTAAACTAAATTTTAATCTACTAAAATGTGATGGATTCATGTTGAGCGGTGATCTCATCAATCAACCTGACGCATTTAAACAAATTACACACATATACAGATATATAACAAATTTTAGCTTCGGGGACAATTGTTTTCCCAGTGTGTCAAAATTACTACCTTAAAATATAAAATAAAATAAGATTGATATGTTTCTTTACACTAAATAATAATTCTCTAGTATAGAAATAGTGTTAATGCGGTTTTATTCCCTTTTACAATTAATTCTTGTCTGAGACACACAAAGTGACAGTCATATAGAATTGTTTGTACTTGACCCTAAAAACTTACAATGTCTAAACACTTTATGGTTTTCATTAAAATTCAGGTGTTAGTGGACGAAATTTGTATCCCTCCTTTTTCCTTCAAAATTAGTCTGAATATTAAATATTTTGTCTGATTTTCATTTGTAAGTGTTTGAATCCTCCCGTTATTGATCTCAAAGACTTCTAATGAATATTCTCTTTTAGTATACATATATCCTAGGCGGATTGGTTGGATAATACCGCTAAGTCACAAATATTTTTAAGTAAGGTTATTCGGCTGTAAATATCGATTAACGCTTGATATAGTTACATTCAGTCTCCATCTTTCTCTTTTAGACGTTGGCTTAGTGATACTTCTTACTTTTCATTCCTCATTCCTATCGCTTACTGTACAACTATTCCCCTCATGTTGTGTTTTGAGTTTTCTTATCGTACCTTCCCCTTATCTCATCTTGAGAATTTACACTCTTGTAGTACTGATTTGAAGTTTGAGAACTTATATCAATACACATTAGTTTCAGGTTCTACGTTATCTATCACCGACTGTATAACAATTTCATGAATGCCGTAAATACCAAGTATATAGTTAAAAACTAATCTGCTTTACAAAATTTGTTGTTTTTAGAACTACGAATCTATGTGTCCCATTTTATCAGTTTCACCTTTAGATCTCATCCACATATTTTATCGATAAAACTGTTTTGAAAAATGTATTATCTAATAGAATCATAAGCGTATTATGAGTTACATATTAACTGATCAATTAAATAATACCAGCTAAACAGTTCGCTAAACTTTTCAGTGTATGTTGTAAATATTTAAACATTTTAATACTGCGATCTGCCGAAATCGGTGAGACCATAATTTATGGACAAACCAATCAGGTATAAGATAACAGGTCTCGGATTTTGACGCATTTAGCTTATGGCATTATAGCTTATGTCAGTTCGTGATGAAAACCATAAATCTAATTCCTTACCTTAACCACAAACTGTAAATCATAATTCCAAATCCTCATATTGGTTTATAACCCTCATTTGGTCCTAGTTATTAGGTGGACACTCTCAAGGTTACTCTAGCGCCGCTCAAAGGTCGTCCACACATTATAGTTTCACCCTCATTTCCTCTGGCATTCACCGTAATTTCTTCTCACTTAGACTATTGACAACATTGAGAATTGATGTGTGTTTAGACTGTCGAGTGAATTTGTCCATTTCTTTTGATCACCGGTAATGTAGTTGAAGTTTAGACATGAAAAAAAACTTACACTAACAAACTAAAATGATATTCAAAATGTAATATACTAAAAAGACCAATATATGAATGCAGTGTAGACCATCAACGTTGATGATGTATGTCGAATGATTGAAGGCCTACTCGAGTTAGACGGGAACGGTGTAATGAACAAGCTAACTTCGAAGTCACACCTTGCGATCAATACCTTACGTGGATTGCCCCATAGACGTATCAAGGGACCATGGATACTCTGAAGACTGTACAACACAAAGGACGTTATTACAGGAATATATTAGTTAAAGGAGATACAAGCGAAAGTACAACCACTACTGCATGGGCCAGTCCATGGCGTATGATTAACTGATGCGCGTTGATTGTCCTTGACCTTGACAAGGATTGATGATCTGTTCGATTTTCAGTGACCCAACTGCCGGATGATTTGGCCAGGGTTCAGTGACATTTCACTGGCCCTACAGCAGCATCTGAATATGGTATCTTATAGGATATTTTAGAAGAAAAATATGTTAAGATCAAATAAGCTAATTTCTTCAAATTTAAAGGTTGGTTCATAAGTATACATGTAATTAGGCTGAAATTAGACACTTTAAACATCTATTTAGCATTAAATTATGACTCATTGTAAATGTATGTGGGCAGTGAGAGGTGAATGTTCTTTCAGCGAATTTGCCGTTTTTGTTGTTGACAGACTGTTTTACACATTATTTGCATTAGTATCAAGATTCAAAAAAAATGAGTAAAACATTTGTTCTGATGAACAATTTCAACCATCTGCCACTTGGATAAATTAGAGATATAACACAAAATGACTAAACCATAAGAAATAAATGTTAGTCACATTTGAATTAGCGTTTGTTATTGATTAAAATCTCATGTCTGTAATTGATAAACAACTTCACATACCTTCTACAACATTAAAGACGTAACTAGATATTTACATACGAGTCCAGTAATTTTTCTTCGTATGTAATTTGGTTACAATTCTTTCCTAAGTAAAATAATAAAATTTATTCGGTGTCTTTTCTCAATTTATTTCAAAATAGTTTTTCGCTCAAAAATATCACGGGAAATTTCTTCCAAATCCATAAACTAACCAATATTTCAGTGCGATGTCACTGAGCCCTAGCCAAATCATCCGGCAGTTGGGTCACTGAATATCTAATAGATCATCGACCTCTGTCAAGGACAACCGACGCGCATTAGTTAACCGTACGCCATCGACTGACCCATGCGGCGGTGTTCACACTTTCGCTGTAATAACGTTCTTTTGTGTTGTACGGTCCTTAAAGCATCCATAGTACCTTGATACGACGAAAGGGTAATCCACGTTAGGTGCTGACCGCAAGGTGTGACTTTGACGTTGGCTGTTTGTTATATCACTCCCACTTAACTCGAATAGGCCCCCAATCATTCAACAGAGATCATCAACGTTGGTGATCTACGTATGTATATCTTAAAATCATGTTATATTTTTAGAATGTGACGTAGTAGAATCCAAAATACGCTTTCCATCTTCCTTGGAACTCATCAACTTGATATATCTACACACCAGTGTTTTGTTTACATTAAAAACGCGAACACTGTACCGATCGCTCAATATATCAATACATCATCACAGATTTTAAGGAACTTATTAGAATTCAGTGAAATAAAACGAATGTAAATTATTATACTAAAACTGTCATTCTTGCTTCTTCTATGTTAATAGAAAGAAGATGTATATGAAACAATTTTTAAATTAACTTTTAAGAATGAATCAATATTATTGAGATAATCAGTGGAGATTGGAAAACCCTTGGGTATTTATCTATTTATTCAACTTTTCAAATCAATCAGTTCAGTGTGACCGCTTTGATTATTGTAGGAGAATTAAAAATGTTCCAGTTATATGATGAATGTAATTAATCCACCTCAATTGTTATTTTAAAATAATCTCAAGTATTTCCAAGCATTAAATCATTTTAAAAATTATCGTATAGATGACAAGACAACTACAATTAGTGTATTGAATGTGGTCAAATTACATTTCATTTATATGTTATTTAATTTGTGATTGGCCATGATGTTTTGTGAATTCGAATTAGTTATTACCCATCAAATGTCTTAGTAACACAAATAGCCAGTCTGAATAAAATTTCATATAATTGAAGTCACTAACTGATCTGAGTTAGGTAATAATTGAAAACCTAGAAGCACTTGACATCCTTTTTTGTAATATGGGCTTCTCTAACAGTGCGGATCCACGACTGCGCAACCTAGAATCGTACTCAGGGCCTTTGGTTTTGTGCATGAACACTTAGTTTCTAGACTTCTGAACCAGAATTCAGTGGTTTACAAGTCTAACCTAGATTGAACCACGATATATTATAGTAGATATGGAGACAACATTAGTTGTTTTATAATTCCATCTTCCGAATTCTTTAACGTATGTGTCGATTAATATTTTGTCACAGTTAACGAATCCTTCAAAAAACTCTATATGGGCACGAAAATGACTCCGAAACAGATAATTTAACCTGAATATACTTGTACTTAAACAAACAAGGTTTTATTAAAATACTTTCACTGTATTATTAAAATTGGTAAACTAATTTTAAAAAAGCCTTGGAAAGTTACTGACCTTCCCCAAACCACTACACTCCCACAAAACCTGGTTTTCCATGGTGGTCTAGCTTCAATTGACTCACGCTTTCAACTATGAAAAAAAAAAACTAAATCCCCACAAAACCCCTTCTGATAGTTATTACTTTTGTTTGTAACCACTTTTGACTCATACAGACTCTCTACTTATTAGCTGAAAAAGGACTTGAGAAGCATAAGTACATTATAATAAAAGCTCAAGAACATCCCAATATCATCGTTTAACTAGTTATTCCCCGATAGAGAAGATAGGATCAACAGTTAGATTAGCCACTGTGTTACCCTTATACCGTACAGTTAAAATCTAATGGAATACAATTTCAACTTTAATCAGTTCACGATATTATGCAACAACCATTCGATCCCATTAGTATCCATTTATAACCTCAATAACAACATAGTTAATCTCTACTCCACATAAAAATGTAAAATCGAGTATTAAAGAAACAAAACAGCTAAACATGTTTCATTTGTATGCAAATCATATATAATTATACATGTGGGTGGTAAAATATTTCCGTAGTTTAGAGCAGTTAATTGTACTAGTTACCTCCATAATATCTTTGACTTTCCGATTCACTAAAGCAATCTTGATAGAATATTACAAAAAGAAATTGGTAAATAAACGCACTGCATAATTAAACAAAATACAAGCAATCCAGAAAAACTGCTACCAGAGGCTGAAATATACTTGATACTTTAACTACTATATAAATCTGTGTCTGCTAGTTACATTTAAAGGCATTTAATATGCTTTATTCATTACTTATTTATTATAAATTCACTCTTGTTTGGAGTTGTGACTGTGTATTGTTAAAGAACACCAGCCTGAAACAAAACACCTATCTAATGTTTCAAAATTTTATTTGGTTCTTATTAGGATTCATCAATAAAAATCTCAACAAGTTCATTTAAAAAAGAAGTTATTCTAGGATGAATTCATTTGGTATTTTTTGTTTGAATCTTTCCACTGATGTTTAGGAATGCAATTGATCAATTTCTTATTGGTATATGTGCATACTGTGAGGATTACCTCGATATCGCCTTAAGTCACAAGCATTATAGGCAAAAATAGATGGGGATTAACAGTGGAATCCAGGAGGCGCGTTACGTTCTCTTAGGGACTCGTCAGCTGAATGTATCTCAGAGGTGATTTTCACTCTGGGACTCGAACCCAGTGCCGACGAATCCCAAAGAGAATGTAACGCGCGTCCTAGATTCAACTGCTAGTCACCATCCATCTTTGTTTATTCTAGGATGATTATCAGATTTATTTTCAGCTTAAAATAGAGATTTCTGAAAAACAAAACGACATGGTTTTGTCACAATTTGTAAATAGTACATAGGACATTCGATATATAATACTTGAATCAACATAGTGGACTTGTTTGTAATCATTCATTAAACTAGAATACAATGATTCATATTCTCGTTTCTTCAGTTAACTTACAATCATCATTGAATTTACTTGCTATCAACGAGATTGACCACAAAGATTACACTTTTATCTTATGTATACATGACCTATTGAATTTCAGAGATAATAATAATTGATGACTAACAAATGAAAAATCCATGTTATCATCATCATTATTCATTCCGCAAAACTCTCTATTTAGTTAAAGAAAACAAACTTATATCTATTCACAAGATAACATAAATAGAAAAGAAACGTTCTGTGATACTTAACAATTTAAGATAAACACAAATAAATGAACCTTGTCATATGAAATAGGCAAAGAAAATGATATGTTGAGAAACCGGCTAGAAACAAGGATAGACATTTTATTGTGTTTTCAAAAAGAAAGTAGATATCTTTCTTTTTTTATTGATTTAAGTGATAAGAATTAACTGTGTTTTCAAAATTTTTCCCTTGAATTTTTCACCTGGCAGTGAAATAAATTTGATTAGTTGAACTAGACCAATGTGCATTTCATCACATTGTAATTTTAACATGATGTAACCAGAAGTTACTTAGAAAATGTTATAGTTCTGTGGAAATGTATACAAATAATAATGGGGTGATTTGTGAAGATTGTATAATTCTCATAATTTAAATTATGAATTGATCTTAGACAAAACCTGAAATCCCTGAATAGCCGATTCGTCCTAATCTGAGACTCATCAGCACTGTTCATTCACAACCCCACTTCTCAGGAATCGAATTCAGAACCCTCAGTTCCTCACGTGAACTTTTAACCTATGGACCACTAAGCTTACACTCAACAGTGTTAGCATCTAACTCCAATCAATTCACGATTTTATGTAACCACATCCATTGACCGCGATGAATTAATGTCTCACATCGTACATTGTTGAACTTCTTAAAATCCCTCTATACTTATAATAATCATGTTCTGACCAATGGTTAGTCTCAGGACGAAACGCATTGAGTTCTAGTGAAATGTGATCAGTGGATTAGACCCATGTCATTAACATGAAACTTTTATGCAAATAAAGGAAAAATTAGGATTGGACATTGATTTATGAATATTTAACCTTTTCTGGAAAATAAACTTGATTCAGTTTATTAAAGAATTAGGTGGACAGTAGCGTCGAGTAAGTTATGTACATGGCTAACAGTAGGGAAGGAACACATTTGCTAAAGTTACTATATATATATATATATATATATATATATATATATATATATATATATATGGGCGGTTATTTATGTAACATCCTTTATTTCCAAGTAATCATTGAACTTTTTTGAACTGATTACAACTACTTATCATTCATAACAGACTTCCAGTGTACTCTCGTTTCCAACAGCTCTTCAGATGTCAATGCACGACGTAAGGCATTTTCAAAGCTCGTCAGTTTGTTACCTATATTGATGTAGTTAGACAACTTAAAACTCTGGACAAGCTATCTGTGAGACCATTATTTCGTTGGTCATTCGATTTTCAGTTATAAATAAACCAGTTAAATGTTTCCGAGTTCTAGGGCATGAAAAAGCTGTCAGTATTTAGATACCAATAGACAATGGAAAAATTCGCTAATAATTATGACAATCAACCTTGGATGATTCAGTCAAACTTAGGTTATTTTAAATCAAGCTGTGTCCTACCAGTATTCCTGTTTTCACTATTCTCATCAAATATATCAAAAATAATATGTTATCTTAATCTCTAACTCTCTCTAACTGATTCCTATATATATATTCCTACTTTCTTAACGAAGTTTAGTCGTTCACCCCTCACACACAAACAAACAGATAAACATACAACCATATTTATTTATATTTATATGCTGATTCTGTCATGATCAGGACACTAGGAAAAGTCACCGTCATGGTGGGAAGGTTAAGGAATTATTAATCGGTAGGGTCAGCAAAGAGAGAGCCTAATCCCATATATGTATATGAGTCAGACATGATTAACCAGTGATTACTTTGTGATTCCCATTTTCCTAGACCTAGTTTTTATGTCCCATTCACATGTTTGTAGACAATTTAATTTTCATATGAAAGGGTCATATTTCATTAGCATTACAGTTCGACACCAGTTTTCTTTCTAGCTAATTTTGTCTAAAGATGTTGCATCTCTAACATGTGTGTAAACGATAATTTCAGAAAAACATTATGTATTCTAGAAACCCATCTTTGTTTTACTGTGTATAATTGAGTGAAACTATAATTTGTGATTGCCCAATAAGAAAGAATTCAAACACTATAGTCATTAAATGTCCACTAGTCAAATTAACTTTTATACAGCGTTGGAAGTTACCACCACTAAATATTGAGTATATTCAAAGATGGATGGTGGTTATCCGTGGAATCCAAGATGCGCGTTACGTCCTATTTGGGACTCGTTAGCTGGATGTACCTGCAACCCATTACCGTTCGCTTCAAACACCATCACGTTATACATTTACTGCTGAGTCCTGATAACCACCTATTTGTGCAATGGGGTGAATTTTTTGAAATTCACTTGGTATTGTTTACTTGTATCTTCTCATTGATGTTAAGGACTGCAATCGATCAGTCAGTTGTTGGTATATGTGTATCCTGTAAGGACTGCCTCGATAATGCCTTAAGTCATGAGTTTGATAAGCAGAAATGGATGGTAGCCAACAGAGGAATCCAGGACGCGTGTTTCATTATATTTGGGCTCCATAGAGATGTTATCTTTTTTCATGTAAAAGAATTTATTAATAAAATGTAGCTAGGAAGAAAAGGTAATGGAAAATTTCATCAACATTTGATAGTTTGATAAACAGATTGAATAAAACTTAATAATATCCATGAATCATAGTATTCATTGTGTTTTGTTTATCATCGAATATGAAAACAAATTAATTGTACATTATTTCATATTGGAATGATGTGAAACTCGCCGAATGTACCATAATATTGTGAAAACAGAATTTAAATCAAGTACTTTTCAATAATGTATACATTTGACACTCAATTATAGCACATATAATGATAACGAACAAAAAAGGCGAATAGTGGGATAGAATAGTATGTCTAGCAGTTGGTCTAGGTGAATATGTGTCAGATTGATAAGCTGACAACTAAGAAAAGGAAATGAACATCTTTTTCTGAATGATATTAATAAATATAATAACCCTCGTCTAAATTAGAGCGAATAGTTTCACAGTATTTGAGCGCCGAGTTGATGTAAGACATTGAATAGAAATAATATATTAATAAATATTATATATATAGAGTTGAGATCATGAGTCAATTGAAGCTAGACCACCATGGAAAACCTGGAAGCACTGGACCGCGAGAGTGGGTTCGTGGATGCGCACTGCTGAGGAGTCCCATAATAGGACGAAACGGCCGTCCAGTGCTTCCAGGTTTTCCATGGTGGTCTAGCTTCAATTGACTCATGATCTCAACTCTATAAATTACTAAAATCTCCACAAAACCCCTTCTGAAAATATTATATATACTTAACCGTGAGACTTCATTTAGTTTAGTTCATGATGATGATGATGATGAAAACTGTCCGATGAATTCATTAATAATCAATACAAATCTTAATTTATTTTCTTTTCTGGTAACACAAACAAGATTTAAACGAATCATTATTAAACCTACTATTACTGAGATCTTTTTGAATTGAAAATATTACTATAAACTGATTATAAAATGACTCAATCTTCTGCTATAAACTAACATTCATTCTGACCGAAACATTAGACTTTGGTTCAGACTTGTGGGAGCTATATAGATACTAACCAGTATCATATATGATATAGCCTAGTGATTGAAACTGTTACTTGTATGCGTTTATTTCTTAATTCTATAAAGTTGCATATTTCATTGTTTAAATTTAACTGACGCCTAACATGAACATATTCCTGAATGATACATTCAGTCAATTTACTTCACGTAAAATAGACTCTTAACAGTTATTTATTACTGAATATGAAGGACGAGGACCCCTTTTGAAAACAGACACATAAGAATCTATATATTTGAAATTCCTTTGATTTCACATATCCATCAACTGGCTATTAGGTATAAAATCAATCCCACAAAAATTAGCAGTAGTAAGCTGATAGGTGTAGTAGTAAATATACGAATAATAAACAGAATGATAATATAAACAAATAAGTTGTCATAACACTTAGGTCGAACTAAAATAACTATACTCATAAAAATGATAATAATTGAAAATTACGCAATGATAAACATGTGTGAATAGTTCCTTTAAGTATACCGATATGGGAGAAGAGGGAAGAAAAGACAAATGGCAGAAATGACTAGTTACAATATATGTTAGGTTCTTTTGATCAAAAAATAGGGATGACACATACTACAAATATTTTGAAACACTAAGATTAGAACTGTTAACGTGAACCCCTATAGCTTTCGTTCGAGAAATTCGGTATTTAATAAATAACTACGAATGCTTTTTTCTATCTACTGCATGAATAATAAGAGACGAAGTATTGTGCATTAATTCCGTATAACCCTCTGCAAACCACAAGCGGAGAGATTCATTAATTCAATGGCAAATTTGTCTTATGGTTCGTTTGGCAGAGCTTTCCAGACCGGTGCAGCAGAATTAGCTAGTACACATAAATGTGATAAAACCAGGTAACTTACACTTAAGTTGAGGAACTATTATTGGCCTATTTGGCCTTTTGATAAAAAAAAGACTAACTACACTGAAATTCTTTTCCACTGATCTAGTTAGCTTGTCATCTAGCATATCGTTAAATTTGTTATCTAATTAAATCGATTTAATTTTTCAAGTCTTAGTTTACTTACAATGTTAATGAGATTATTTGTCCTAACATTCTGTTTATAATTACTATATTTGCTACTGTAGTTATTCCCTTATCAACAATTAGTACTTAATGTTTATCATGATTAGTTATGTAATGGTCTTCTGATTATCATAATTGACCCTTAAATTATTATTCTCATCACTGAGCTTATGGAGAAAAACTATTTAAAAAATAAAACAAAATCATACAGTGTGCTCTTGTTTTAGTCTAAACAGAACAAAAGTGAGTAATGACTGTTTATTTAATCAAAGTTGCAAGAGTGACATCCCAAACCTCCAAATCTGGTTATCAGAAAATGATACCAGTTAGGTGATTTTTAAAAAAGGAATTGACTAGGTAATTTTGGTCATCTGTATTGTCTTAGTTTAGCTGTACACATAAGTGAACTCGGAATTCCCGAAATAGCGCAATTTAAACCAAACAGAACTGGGTGAGCACAATCGAACGTATTGTATTTGGAATTCGAAATCAGACACACATCTAGTACAAAAGAATGATTAGTTCATACAAACACTATAATGAAACATAAAATATTCATGTTTCAATGAGAGCATGTTAGTTATGATTAACTATGTCGAAATACAGTAATTTACAGTTCTATTTCCGATTATTTTTTCATACATAGAAGTAATTACCCAGTATCACTGACGTTTTCTGTCTCATCACCGATGTGGCTGAACAAAGTCAGATATAAATTCTCAAAAGAATTTCAGGAACACTAAAGGACGTTATACATCAAGAAAATTGAATTCTGTGAAAAACCAACATTTAATTATGAATATCCAAGTTTCCGAACATTTGATTAACACAAAAAATCTCGTAAGTAGCTTAAATTCTTACAACGTACACAGTAAATGGGTCACTTCAATCTTTTTCAAAATTACCGAAATTACACATATTATACACTTGAAAATCTTATTTATTTATTCAAAAGAAAGCTGTTATCTATCTATATATATATAAGATCATTTAATCACTTATTTTTAATAAACAATGTGCAAGCCTCAAATTTTTAACTAAGAATAATAGATATAGTAATTCGTTTGCATTTTTTACGATTATGAACTGTAGTGATTTAATGGTTGAATTCATTAGTCGATTAAAGCTAGATTACCATGGAAAACCTGGAAGTACAGGACGACCCTTTCCTCCTAGTATGAGACTCTTCAGCAGTGCTTATCCACGATCCTGCTTGTGGTATTCGAACCCAGGACCTTTAATCTTGAGCGCGAATGCCTAATCTCTATACAACTGAGTCGGCCGGTGTCCAACGGTATTAACGCCTATCTTCAACCAATAAAAGAATTATTGAATCTCCACAAAACCCCCTTTCTGATAATAATCATCATATGCTCGCCAGTTACTGGCTTCAACAGGTATTTCTTTGAGTTCTAGTGAGAAGCCATGGCCAGTGGAGTTCAACTAATTATGTTGTGGGGTAGTTTCTCACTGAAAACAATGGTGGACTGTGGTGCAATTTTGTGGATTGGTCTAAGTTAGACATTAAGACCATTGGATACCGGCTCAGTGGTCTACAGGTTAAGCGTTCGCACGTGAGACCAAAACTCCTTGATTCAAGTCTCACAAGCAGGATTGTGGATGAGCACTGCTGAGGAGCCCCACAATAGGACGAAACAGCCGTCCAGTATTTCCAGGTTTTCCATGGTAATCTAGCTTTAATCAACTCATGAATTTAACTACTAGATTATTAACTAGACAATATTTGACACTTTTCACTATTTATAAAAGTTTGAAAATCCTGTATAGTAAAAGTGAATTTTTTTTCTGAAGATTAATTATAAGTGGTTAACCAATTTTAAGACTTCGAAACAGAAATCACATTTCAAGCACATACTTCAATGTAATTGACAAAAATTGAAGCATACATTATACTTGATATTTATTAATAATAATGTTAATTGAACATCATATGATTAATGGAATGAATATTGCCTTTAAGAAATCATCCTTAACTATCTTAGATTTTCGAATCAGTATTTCCTTAAACACAAATTGTTGAAATGATCCACTTTAATGTTTCTAAGTTTGTCATAAATCCACTTTGTTTTTGTCGACTAATAGTTTCTCAATGTAATTTAGTCGGTATTTTTGTAAAACCACTTGTGAATACCAAAAGGAAAGAAAGAAAGAATGTCTAGACAGTTTGTTACACAAAATAGAATAGGGTTGAAAGATGAAAGATGTAGTAATGCAATTGTTCGTATATACTAATAAAGTATTATCATTTATATCTTTTTATTTAAAGTGCAATTTACTTATTAGTTCAGAATGTTGGTGTTATAGTTGAAAGTTAACACTCAGTTTTTCGGGATGCGACTGACTTGTTTGTAGAACTGAATCCAGCAGGGAGCACCAGATTACTCAAGATTTTGGGCACTTATTACTGATGGGTACCGACCTGCACGGAAATTAGGCCTCACATTTCATCCTGACTACTGCCAATTATTTAATATTTCAACATACTTCTCGTGATAGTGAAACACTTAGACTGGTGGTCACACAACAACCTAATAAAAACAATTCCATCAACACTGAGGAACTAAACAAAGATTACATCAATCACTTATCATTGATCAATCAATTGTAAATGATTTCAAGTAAATTTTAACAAGAATTAAAATCAGCTAAGGAACTGGTGAATAAACAAGTGGTACAGGATTCCTACTTTTGTCTAACCTTTCACCGTTCACCTGTGTTTTAGGAAATTCAGCACTTGTACCGCGTACAATATATTTGTGTTGCTAATTCAGAATTCAATTGTCAATATTTTTTATTGGATTACAAACAAATTTACAGTATCACACTATCCTCATCAACATTATCAATGAGTTACTGCATAACTTTACATTTCACTACCATTCAAGTAGTTAAAGAAGTGAACATACATAATCACATATACAGTGAAAGTTTGTTCATCTAAACTCTTATTATCCTTGATATTTTATACATCTCAATGATATTCAAACCCATTAATCAATCCTCTAAATGTAAAAATACTATAAATTAAACTATATGGACATAACAATCACCTTTGTTCCATGGATAAAATATTCCACATTTACTTCTTAAATTTCAATGTTAATCAAAACTGATTGTGTTATCTAAAGGGGGTATTGTGGAAATTTTAGTGGAGATGGGGTCGTGGATGAGCACTGCTGAGGAGTCCCACAATAGAACGAAATGGCCGTCCAGTGCTTCCAGGCTTGCCATGGTGGTCTAGCTTCAATTAACTCATGATTTCAACTATGAAAAATACTGAAATCTCCTTTAAACCCCTTCAATGTATAAAAAAACTAATCTACAAAATCATTTAGTCACTTAGTTATACTTCATTATTTTAAAGAGAATCATACAAGTATAGTTATAATGTGTTGTAGAATAAAGGCGAAGGGTAGAAGCAAGGAAACATATGCTTAATATTGTTTAAATTATAGTGAATATTCAATACATACTGTTTAATCATATAAACCGCAATTATTTAGAATAATGAGTATTGAATTCAAAAATTTTATGCTAGACACTGTATATTACTAACCATATGTTCATTTTTATAACTGTTTTACATCTATAGAATAACGGAAGATAATTTATTCAATACTTTAAGTGTATATAAAGTTAGACAGGTTAAAACATGATTTATATAAAGAAACTAACAATTCAGTCTAGATTCTTATGTATGCATTAAAATAATTCAATTGGTTCAGTTCAGGTTGATTAGATATGAATGATTATGAACATCTTCATTAAACTTTCTAGTGAGTTCCTGAAGTACTATGGGATAATCGAAATATAAAAAAATCCATATAATCCCATCAGTATTAAGATCATCAAACAAAATGGTACTCTGTTATTAATTAGTGTTAACAGGTTAGTTTGTGTCAAAGAATCAACAATTACTCGATTAAATCACTGATAACATCTCTGATATGAAATGGTATGGGTTCGAACTGTATAGAATATATCATATGGTCATCAATTCAATCTTATAAAGAATCAGTCCCAAAGCATATAAAGCATAAATAACGAAAGTAACAAAATAATATGAACTCGGATTCTCTTCAGATACATGCAGCCTAAAAACAATTAATTATTTAGATAGTAATACAATGTACATACTTTAATGTCATGAATAGTCTTTATTAAAATTAGGTTCATTATGAGAATATAAATGATTAAAAACAAGCAATAATTGTGAACAAATTAGTAGGTTTACTTAAATAGTTGTATGTTCACAGCATGAATATACGAATTTTTGTAGGAGGAAAACTGAGAGAAATGTGTGAACAAAAATGAAATAAAAGAATAGTGACATATTTGAAGAAATTTCATACACAATTGCTTTTATCATCTTGAAGATAGCAAGAACAAAGATTTTTCTCAAATTTTTGTTCTTGTTCTCTTCAATAATGTTGTAGTTATGTAACACTGAGAAATTAAAATGATACTGACTGTTTGAATACAGATCAGAACACTTACATTATAGAATGAAATCATTATATAATTATTTACAACTATAATGCAATGAGGTGTTTAGAATGATTTTGTTACAATAGTTAAGTCATTAATTCTTCAAAGGAAATGAGTAAGAGTAAGGCTAATGAACACACTGCATCCGGAATTGGAAGCAGACATGAAAAGGATGGATAACAACTGGAAAGGATTGCCCAGAACAGAGTTGGATGTAGAATGCTGGTGAGCGGTCTATGTTCCTCCATGAGGGGTAACAGGGGTAAGTAAGTAAGTAAGTAGGTAAGTAAAGATCATCAAAGCTAATAGAGCTGTAAAAAATTAAATGCGGTAATATCATGAACAATTATAAATAGATTTCGGCAGTGTAATAAGAAGACGAAGATTATCAGAACTATGTGATATATTAGAGCAATAAATTTCGAACAATTTGATCACACATATACTTGTTTATTGAAGCCTTATCCACAAGAAAATTCAAACCCCCTTTGTGTATTCAAAAACAGTTTGTTCTCACCTTAAACCTACCTTAGTAATATTAGCTTATTATTCAGAGTGATTAAGTTTCAAATTGTTTTCACATTATTATTATTACTACTATTATCATTATTATACTTGTCTACTCTTACACCCCATTTCCAGCCTAGTTGACCTTTTATTTTTATATATAATTGTTCGTAACAAGTATATGTGTGGACATTTCTAAGGCCTTCAACATGGTCAACCACCAACTTCTCATAGGTAAACTCGCATCTTATGGGGTCCAAAACCCGTTACTAGCCTGGTTTGATTCCTTCCTCAGCAATCGACATCAAATAGTTAAAATCAACTCTTCATTGTCGAATGCCGTCCCTGTTAGAAGTGGGGTAATTCAGGGTAGTGTCTTAGGTCCTTTGCTCTTTTTAGTTTTCATTAATGATATTTGTGAGTATTTTAGTGTGGGTAAGTCCCTTTTGTATGCAGACGATCTTAAGGTGATGTACTCATTTTCTCCACATGAGCTGAGCAATATTCAAAATTGTATCAGCACGGAGCTTAACAAGGTAGCACACTGGTGCTCGAAATGGCAACTGGAGATTAATACAGCTAAATGTAGATGGTTATGCTTCCATGATACATCACTCAACCTCGATCTTACCATAAATGGGGAAATGTTATCTAGGTTACACACAGTAGTAGATCTAGGACTTACGTACTCCGACGACTTGTCGTTTACTGAACAGATAATGAAACAAACGTCCAAGTCTCAACGCCTTATAGGTTACATAACTCGAAACCTTCATAACAACGAATCTCGTATTCTAATGTACAAAGTTAATGTTCGACCACTCCTCGAATACTGCGCGTTTCTCCTTAGTAGCACGCGCATAAAGGATAAATTAAGACTGGAATCAGTACAGAGACGATTTACACTTCGTACTCTTGGAACTGATAGTGTCTTGACATATAATTCGAGGTGTAATAAACTAGGGCTTGACCCTTTATGGAAGAGGAAACTCAAACTTAACCTTATCTTCTTTTTCAAAATACTTGACAAACTCTCCTTCACATCCAGCCAGGCGATTCAATATGCTAAAGCCTCACATTACGACATTCGTAACTCCTTGTCTTTAGCGAAACAAACATATTCTAGATCTTCTCTCTCTATATTAATTACTTTACCTGTAAGTTTTCTAGGCTCTGGAATAATTTACCTCAAACTATCCGTATGTTAAACTCTCTCCCATTGTTTGTTCGTTCAATTAATGCCTTTTACTCCTCTGAAAATGCATTAAATGCTCTAGCGCCTGCAAGTGTATCTTACTGCACAAGTGAGATTATAGGAACTTTAAATGTTTAACCTCTTACTTGCTATCATTGTTTTGTTGTCCGGTGCTCTTTGCTTTTATCTTACTTTCTCTAGTTGTAGATAATTATCAATAACTCGCTCTGGCACTGGAAATAACCTTACAGAACAACGTTCATAAATCATCAGGCTATCCACTTAAGAAAAAATGACAAGTTCCCTGGTGTTGCATTGGCTTGCCGTGATATATGCAATGTATAAACTACTTATCAATTACTAAAGTAGCAAACATAAAACTTACTTATATTTCATGTTTGCTCTCTACATTGAATGTTGCTTTTTATATCAATCTGATCATGCCTGTAAACTGGTGTGAATTCTGTAAATATTATTTTCAGAATGTATTATAATTAATAATTAAAATATGAGACATAGGTAAAGGGAGAAATGTAATAATAACAATAATAAATTTAGGCCGAACTAAATACAACGAAAGAACATACCCCTTCTATATGCAAAATTCTGGCTTGAGCTAATGGATAGTGAGAGCTTCTGCTATTTTTAAGAAGTTGGATACGTAGAAACCTAGATACAGTTGGACGAATCGTATATACAACCTTAAAATTAGCCTGTGGATCATTAGAATAATTAGAGTCGATCAGATATTCAAGGATGTAATTTCTAACTGCTACCCTACCATGCTTGTAGAGCCACACTAGAATATGTTCTCATATCCGAGTTGAAAGTGAGCGCTGGCTACGGCCAATGTATCTTGTGCAGTCAGTATTCCTTTGTTATAGCTAGTGAGTTTTTAGTTATACTCAATGTTAAGTATGATGAAAAACATACTCGGAACTTTTATTTCAACACTGATTTGCACATATTTTATTATTTTTCCAAACCGCCATTTTAATACAATGAATTATGACAATCATTTATACACCACTTCAGTTACTCATACTTTATTATAAATTTATGACAAAATGAACTATAAATTACTGTATATCCTTTACAACTTGTTACTCATTGATCATCCTTGTTCTTGTAATTCATGAAGTAATAATAATAAAATAATTATCAGAAGGGGTTTTGTGGAGATTTAGTATTTTTCATAGTAGAAAGCATGAGTCAATTGAAGCTAGATCACCATGGAAAACCTGGAAACACTGGACGGCCGTTTCGTCCTATTATGGGACTCCTCAGCAGTGCGCATCCACGAACCCCCTCTCGCGAGATTCGAACCCAGGACCTACCAGTCTCGAGCCTAAGCCCTTAACCGATAGACCACTGAGCTGGCATCCAACGGTGTTAATGTCTAACTTCAACTGATCCACGAAGTTGAGCAACCATTCACCAATTGTCTTCAGTGAGTTCCTATCTCACAACAGATGTGGTTTTGAACTCCACTGGTCACTGCTTCTCACTAGAGCTCCTAGATATACTTCTCGAAGTCACTAGTGAGCATATGATTATATTAATTATCAGAAGGGGTTTTGTGGAGATTTAGTATTTTTCATAGTAGAAAGCATGAGTCAATTGAAGCTAGACCACCATGGAAAACCTGGAAACATTGGACAGCCATGGTCTATCGGTTAAGGGCTTCGGCTCGAGACTGGTAGGTCCTGGGCTCGAATCTCGCGAGAGCGGGTTCGTGGATGCGCACTGCTGAGGAGTCCCATAATAGGACGAAACGGCCGTCCAGTGTTTCCAGGTTTTCCATGGTGGTCTAGTTTCAATTGACTCATGCTTTCTACTATGGAAAATGAAATAATTGTCCACTCAAATCGTAAAATTCAAGTCCCATTTGAAAATTTAACAAACAAGATCCATTTTACATAACTCCAGCGGGAATGTGAAAAGAAAAAGAAAACTATTTTCATTTCTTGAACCAACTAAATCTAGAGTGTAATAGTTACCATTGATGATATTTAGAAAATGGATAAGTAGTGTAAGGAAAAGACTGAAATTAAAAATATCCCATATTATACTTTAGATTTCAATAAATTGTGCTCGTTGTAAGACTTAAAAATTCGAATCCTTTTATATGAATTTGCACTGCCTGTTAGTTTCAAACTAAGTTATTTATTTATTTATTTAAATACATAAATATTGGTACAAAGGGGCACCGAATACATATGCGCCGCACAAATCTCATTCGATTTGTGTGAGGGCTGTGATACTGCCCGGGTGTCCAAATCGAAGCAGGTAGTTTTCTTAGGGGGCCACACCTCGAGCCTTTGACCTAAAGATCTGATCCACAAGATAGTGGAGTATCTTAAATAGATGCAGTCCTATGGTAGGCGGTGAACAACGATTGATTCATACGCCATTTATTCCTTCAGGATACTGGAACCCATGTGTACCATTGGTTTGGAATCAGGGTTTCCCAACTCCCTTAGGTGAATTTTCCGTGTCCATCAACCCGCTTAATGCGCCGGACATTCGCTTTTTGTCCTCTCAATTTCGTAAACAACACCCCCACCACGAGAATGCAGTGAGTAGGACTTCTCTGACAGAAGCTATATATTCGCGTGGCCGTGTGAGAGCACTTGGAGAGGGAGAGCGGACTCTCCCAACTCTCGGCCGTACCAGGGCATTTGGGAGCAAACTAAGACTAAACGATTATTCGTTAATTCTATAGCTTTGGAAGATCTTTTGATGACAATCTATAATCAAATCTAATTTTTAAAAATTTTACGATAAACAGCCAGAAGATTAGTTGCAGTTCAACGTTTTCTGATAATTATAGTCTTTTAAAGAATTACACAACAGCTTTGTTGTTTATTTGGTTATCTAAATCACAACAACTAATAATCATTTTATAATTATTTCGAATAAGGAAATAAAAACATTTAGATTTAGATATTACAGAATAAATATAATTTGACCTTGATTTTAAGGTTAAAGGTCAAACAACACTAATCTAATCATCATTTATAGATGATAAAATATAACATTTATATTCATATACAAAGAGAGAGTTGTCAATTTTATTTTTTTAATGATATAACCTTATTTATGACATGGGTCACTATTCAGTAAACTAAGAATAACTTATATTAAAGATAACTTGATTGAAATTCCTACAATTTAATCAGTTTGTAATAATATCTAACATCATATAGAACAATCTTTACAAATCCCCTATTTGACCTATAATTTTAGTCAATGTTGTAAAAACGAATCGTAAGTTTGTCAATTAATTCTCAGGTTCTCATGTGTAACCTAATGATGATGACATAATTTTTTTAACACAGAAATACCTGTCCATCACACTAATATGACCTGTATTTTATAGGGAGATAGTTAGTCAATTACAAAAAACACACGGAGTGAATCAATAAAAAATAATAGTATATGCAAAAATTTAACTAATTAGCTATATGTGAGAAAAATAGAGAGAAAAAATAGCCCTAAAACACCATGACGGTCAATAACATGACCTTTGTTTGTTGAATAAATAAAAGTACTTTTAACCCATCAATAACAATTCCTCTTATTCGTTTAACAGACTAGCAACTTATCAAATAATATGTTGTCTGAGTTGAAGTAAATAACACCGTTGGGTGTCAGCTCAGTGGTTTAAAGTTTAAACGTTCACGCGCGAAATCGAAGGTCCTCGGTTTGAACCCCGCGTGTTGGATCGTGGATGAGCACTACTAAGGAGTTTCATACTAGGATGAAATAGGAGTTCAGTTCTTTCAGACTTCCAATGATGATCTAACATTCATCTATTTATTATATGAATCTAAAATAATAAATTCTCTTTACTCAACCAAAAATAGAACACCATTGCATGTATATGTAATATTCAGCTTCCATAACAAATATCTCATGTCATGAAATAACACTATTTTCATTAGTAGTAGTAGTGTAGTGAACGAAACACTGGTTGGGGACAATCGAATGTATTTAACCACAAATTACAGATTATCTCACTAAATTCTGATAATCATACAGCAAACAGTTAATTTGCAAAATAACAACCAATTGTCTCAATCTTCACTGCTCTTTCTGTAAATATCAGTTCATCTTCTCTAATTTCATTGCTCATGCATTTTCCAAACGATTGCGCTTCATTTCAGTTCTTTCCTTATCGGTCTTCTGTCAAAATACATTGTATGTCTGACCATCGCCATATACTACTTATATAGATATAAGTAGACCACACCACAGCAGTAGTAGTAACAAAAACAATCTGTTATACATTCAGAGTTTATCTCAAATGTTAATGCAACTCGTCCGGCTTCGTCAGATTATTTTGTTGACATGTCACAAACATCAGGCTGCTAAATAAAAAAAACATCATTCATTAAATACTAACCTTGACCACTAATTTTCATGACAGAAAACTATTCAACCTTTTCTTTGAATTAAATTAACAGTTATATATATATATATACTGACTTATTCTAATCATTATGTAATAGGTACTTTTTTTCATAAAATATGTAATTTTGTCACTAGTCTCCTGAATATTTAGATATTTGATATATATAGATTTCAAAAGATTGTTTATTTCCTTTTTTTGATATTTCGTTGTATTTCAACTGGTGATTAATATCAGTAATTTTCAAATTTCTTACAAGACCCCGAGTCTTACAGGGAAATGCAACATGTATCTCTTTGTTTCTTTTATTGATTATAGACATAGTGTTATGTATAGACATCAACTCTAAAGCTAAATACAAAGATACTGGTAGGTTAGTGAAACTTCTGTTTAATGAATTTATGAAATAATCATGATTTTCTTGGTTTAATGTTTTGTCCAAAATGTATAAAATAACATGAATAAAACTATAAAATTTATTATTCAGACATAATATTTATTTGTTTATGTATTTATAGTCTAGTATAATTCTCATTGTAATTCTATAGTAATCAGTCTAGGTGATGAATGGATGTATGTATCTCCGTGTACACACACGGAGATAGCATGTATAGATACAATCATTCATGTAATTAACAATGTGTTGAGTTGACACAACAAACATATGACATTATCTGTACTAATAATCTTTAGACAACTAATAATAATAATAATATCACTAATAATAGTAATTATAGGATAACGACAACAATAAAAGGATTTGATGAAATCATCAGACTAATCATATATGAACTTTTGGATCATACAATGGGGATGATTATGATGATGATAATTATTCATAATAGGTTGATTTATATATAAGGTCATCTTCTAAACTGACCCCTATTTGATATTTGTAAAGGAAAAAAACAGAAAATTATTAAATAAGCAATAAACAAATTAAAAATGATTTCAAAGTGTAAGAAAATTAATAAAATTTGTCATTTATAAATTAGATATATAAAGAAATTTATTGAACGTGGTTTTGGAAGAGAACGCGAACTCTAATAAAGTACTTGATAAATGCAATAGGTTCACACTAGACCAGAGCTAGCCAAGGTACACAGCAAGTGCACAAAAACAAAAAAAGAGAGGGTGAAGAGGAGTATTAGAGCTGAGATAAGGATATACATGGAAGATCTAGCATTGATAGTTGGAAAAATTGCAAGAGAAGGAAATATGAGGCAACTATACGATACGATGAAGTAACTATCACGAAAACATAGTAAACGAGAAAGGCCAGTCAGGGACAAAGAAAGTAATGCAATCACTGAGTTTGAGAAACATCGGAACAAGTTGGTAGTAAACTTTGAAGAAATCTTGAATAAAGCAGTTACGCTAAACTCAACAAACAGACCTTCCTATATCTGTCACTCCACCAACGATTGAAGAAATTGGCATGACCATCAGACAAATCAAGGGTGGTAAAGCATTAAAACCTGACAACATACCAGCATATATATATATATATATATATATATATATATATATATATATATATATATAACGGATAGTTGTCTGTTGTATTTCGGATTCGTAAATTATCTTCATCTTACTATTTTCCTCTTACTTCTAGATCAAACATCACGTAATACTTGAAATCTCCAACCACTTTCTTTCTTATCTGTTCTTTTACAGACTCATATATTTGTTAAATCGCTGTGATCATGAACGTGTGGATCAAATAGATAAGGTCGCCAAAAATAAGCTTTTTTCATTTCTTTACGACTCTGATCTGGTTTGAATAAGGTGACTATAAAAATTATTTTAGTTGATATTAGTATTACGTTACAAACTGTCATCAGTAAAACAATGATCGAAACACTAGATAGCTTTTTGATTCTAGTATAAGACCCCTTTGATACAGATACACATCGCCCCACAAGCTGTGTTATATTTAGATGTATAAGCAGAAATACAATGGATTACATTTCTAATTTTAGTCAGTTTACTAATATCAACAAATAAAAAAAATAAAATATACCGATTTAGAAATAATTTAGTTAGTAGTCAACACCGAACACATAAGAATTCCCAACTAATGATATTACATTGAATTGCACATCATATGTGTGAATAAATTATTTCCATATAGTTGTGGAAAAGAGAAAGATCTAATGGATTGTCACTAAAAGAGAAGGTCTCCAAGGGATGTTCTGCGGTACAGTACCTGTTATTACTACCATAGCTATATGTTGAAAAAGTCCGCATATCTGTTTATACAGAATGATTCTGTTTGAGTGATAATAAATTATTACAGTACAGCATTATTTGATGCATTTAAGTACCATTTTATGTACACGATGAAATAGTTAGTGATTAACACACAACAGAATATCTTTTAATGTTGAATGGAGAGTTGGAGTGAAAGAATATGAAGGATTTGCCTCCAAAGTAGACCAGGTTTATTAAAGCAAACAGTTACAAGATGTGTAATGTATGATATTTAAGGGTTAGAAAGTAATGACTGGTAACTAAGCTGAAACTCATATATTACTTTGGATTATTTATAAGTAGTTAAAAATATAATCCTAAATTACTGTCTTCATTTATCCCTTAGAATCTATAATATTTATGTTAAGAAAAGAATGTGACATGTAGCATCATGTCGATTCAATGCTTTGTTTCTAGTATCTAAAGATTAGTAATACAAAAAGTTGTAATCAACTTACAAATGGTACTCGGATCAAAGCATGAAAAATACATACTTTTGGAATTGACACAAGGTTAACTAATCTATTTTATGCTGATCACAGAGAAATAAGATATGCAAGGAGTGCTACATTTCAGAGTTTTAGTTAAACTTTCCTGATCATTATCATCAGAGATACTTATTTTTTAGTAAATAAAAAAACACAATTGCTCTTTTACGGTTATCAATTATGAATTAAGATGTAAATATTAAAGTTACTCAATTCTAGATATAGTTTATAATTTCAAAATTGTTTCGGTAAATACCGTATCAGATAACAGGTTTCATGAGGTAACCATTATAAAACCTTCGATTATTCAGGTCTAAACATTTAATAATAATGGGTTTTTTTGGGTATAACGGCGTAGAAAACTGTGGCTTACATAAGTAGGGTCAATTTAAATGACATTGAGCCCCAGTCAAACCATTCATCATATAGATTAGTGAATGTCAAACAGTTTACCTGTTATGCAAACGCATTTTCTCATAGTTATTTTATATTCCTTTTACATTTTGTTTCAATGGTGTGTGTGTATTCTTAATCTAAATGTACTTATTTATTAACCTTTATTTTATATCCTGCCGATTCTTATATATAAGTTGATTGACATTTAATTAAACATTGTTGACTAGTAATAGACAAAGTAGATTATATATCCATTTATTCATTCTCACAGTCTATCTCCCAAAGCATATGTATGAAATAATGAAGAGGTAACGGATACGGTAGGATTTGGCAGTCGTGGTGTCCGAATCTTCTTTATCTAGATGTCGCTAACACAATTTGTCAATAAGTCAAGAATAACTGAGTGGAAAGATTTATTTGGATTGTAAGTGGTATCGAAGAGAATAATGTTTAGTTCAATAGTGATCAGAAGAACAGTATCCCAAGACGAGCTGGAATGAGATCTTGCATTGATCTGTAGTGACCTACTTTTATGAAGAGAACACGACTGGTAAAACGGAAACAATTATTATAACCAGTTGTATCAGTGTTTGTTTCACTGTACCTGTTTGTTTAAGTATACGAAGCACATACATTCTTCTGTTGTATGTGACCTCGCACGGACTCGCGTACGCACTGTAGTTCCGCCTGTAAACTTTGGAACGATCTCGGTATTCTTTCGATACCACGAGATCGTTAATAAATGTATTTTATTATAATCGTCAACTACCTTCTGGTTTTCGGCTTACGGAGGGATCCAACCCAATACCTGACACGTAATCTTCCTGTAATGGTGATCATATTTAATCGCCACTAAACGCCAATTACGGATCCTTAGCTGAGTGCCTTTGGCGGATGATGTCTCCTGTAACAAAATATGGTCAGAATTAATGTTGAATGCTTCCAAACCTATTTACAGGAAACTATTTCCTTCTACATACAAAATATGGTCAGAATTAATGTTGAATGCTTCCAAACCTATTTACAGGAAACTATTTCCTTCTACATACAAAATATGGTCAGAATTAATGTTGAATGCTTCCAAACCTATTTACAGGAAACTATTTCCTTCTACATACAAAATATGGTCAGAATTAATGTTGAATGCTTCCAAACCTATTTACAGGAAACTATTTCCTTCTACATACAAAATATGGTCAGAATTAATGTTGAATGCTTCCAAACCTATTTACAGGAAACTATTTCCTTCTACATATGCAACGTCAACGTCAACGCCATTTGCATTCAACTTTTCGTCTTTTTTTTACAACCGAAATCGGTTAAGAGAAAATGCACGAAGGATATAAATTTTGTTCACGACTACGAATTCATCATTAACTAACGGCTAGAAATCGATAAGTGAGACGACCGATGATAAGACAGCTGACCACAGTTTAAGTACACGAACTGAATATAACTGGTTATAAATTCGAAAAAAACTAAAAGCAATTTACAACTTAGTTGCAACTAATACAGCCTGAGTAATGAACGATTACGACGTAACTTACAGATTCAACCCAGCTGGTAAAGAACAAAAATACAGATAAATTACTAGTTATGCATGAAGACACAACACACCATCTCTAGAAACAATGACAACTTTTAGCATTTTAATGACGCATCAACTATTTTATTCATGCTTGATGAAGTTACTGTGCTTATTTTTGTATTTGATGAGTTACAATAATAAATCATTTGATTGCTATTTTTATTATCATGTTTACATATAGAAGTTAATAACTCATTACTTTCTATTTATCCTCACTATTGAACATAACGAATTATTAATGAATAAAATGAGTTCGTTTCATAAGTAAGATTTTCAGGTTTTCGTTTGTTTAAAATAGAAAACATCTTAGTAGGAATTATTTATTTTATTTTTATTTAAACACATAGATATTGGTACAAGGGAAAACTAGATAAATATGCGCCTCATAAATCTCATTCGATTTGTGTGAGGGCTGTGATACTGCCCATACTGAAGCAGGTGGTTTTCTTAGAGGGCCACACTCGGAGCCTTTGACCTAAAGGTCTAGTCCACAAGGCAGTAGAGCATCGTAAGGAGATGCAGTCCCATGGTAGCCGGTGAACAACGATTGATTCATACGCCATTTGTTCCCTCATGATACTGGAACCCATGTGCACCATTGGTTTACAATCAGGGTTTCCCAACTCCCCTAGGTGAATTTTCCGTGTCCATCAACCCGCTTAAAGCGCCGGACATTCGCTTTTCGTCGTCGTTTCACGAGAAGGCAGTGAGTAGGACTTCCCTGACAGAGGCTATATATTCGCGTGGCCGTGTGAGAGCACTTGGAGAGGGAGAGCGGACTCTCCCCACTCTCGGCCGTACCAGGGCATTTGAGGGCTTAGTAGGAGTAAGCAACAGTTATGCATAATATCTTTTTAAAAAAGTAATTATATTTTCTTTTGTAAAATAAATATATCCTAAATCTTTTTATTGTATGAATTATACTTTAAGCCATAGAGACAACTAAATACCAAATTACTTCAAGTATTACTTTCAGAAAAGAATGATCACGATTGACTGAATAATTGGAGAAAAAGTAATTTTTAATAAAGGAAATAATTGTATACACTGTGTGATATTTAGCGTACCAATGATAATCTGGTTGAAGAATTTCTACAAAGTATATATTTTATTCATGGAGAGAGTATTCACATAATTTCTATTTTAATGTTAACTGAAAATGATAATAACAACCTAAATTATAAAAATAGTGTCGGTAAAAACTATAAAAGGTGACAATATGTTCAGTCAATTGTTATTTTCAGTAAAAAATAGAAGTAATCAAATATATGAAAAAATGTAATTCCAGGATGAAACTTTACAAAGTTAACAAAGAGAATGTGACTAAATGTATTTCACGATAATAAACGAAAAGACATATTGAGGAAACAATTCAGATGAGAATGGTAATTCCATAACTGACTTCTAATACCTTCTGTTTAGCACTACTATGCCAACTCAGCGGGCAGATATATATATATATATTCCGTTCACTAACACTTGAACATCATGTGGATCAATTGGAAATTTAAAATTTTTCGGAAAATGATGACAATAAATCGTTCTTATAAGACCTGTAGGTTGTAGTGCACATAGCTGTGGACTCCCAAATGAGGAAATAACAGCTAACTACAGATCTCTATTTATTCATACTTCAATAACTCAAGTCATTTTGCATTCAAATCTATAAAAAAAACTCAACTATTTGTACGCTGCTTTGTTCGAAAAATATGATTTTAACTGGATGTTGAGTTTGGATAGGAAGCATTATTCATAACCCAAAAGCATTGAATTACAAAACTTACCAACTGGAACTTTCGATAAAACTTTTTTTGTCAACTACTATTTGTGAAAGTACTATTACGTTCAGTTAATCGCAACATAGGAAATAATATCAACTTTCATTCTTTAGTTACTAATTTCTAACATGTTATTACACTAAATACCAAGCTCTTTTAACAGTCCTTTTCATGTCTGCTCCCAATTCTCGGTAGTGTGTTCTTTGGCCTTCCTCTTCTTTACAACACGTGGTTCTAGAGATTACTGAATTTTATTGACACTACGAATCGATACAAGTTATACAACCATTATAAACCTGGAAGCACTGTATGGTCGTTTCACTCTAGTGTAGAACTCCTCAGCTGTGTACATGCATGACCCCACAGCTAAGGATCAAACTGAGGACCTTTGGCCTCACGCACGAGTGCTGAATAGAAAATAATTCACTGAATAATTTAATACAACGAATATAGTTGCAGCTGACTGAACAAAATCCACTTTAAATCAGTGTTGTACTCCCAACGTATAAATGTAAGGTACCGTAATAATCCGTAACTTGTAGAGTAAGTGTTCAACTTGCAAATAGTAACAATAGGACTCCAACTAAATGGTTTTAAGGTATCATACTCATAACGAAATCTGAACCCTGTGGTTCCCGTTCCTTTTGGATGATGAATCCCTACTGACAAAATCTACAAGCTAGTGAGAAACTAAACGTCCACAGCTCGGAATTAATTAGACGATCTGGACTGCATAGATGACCTGGTCCTTCTATCCCATGTACACGAACAAACGCAAATGAAGATAACGAGTGTAGGAAAAGCCTCTGCATTAATAGGCCTCAACATACACAAGGGAAAAACAAACATCCTGAAATACAACACGGAGAAAATCAACTCAATCACACTTGATGAAGAAACTCTGGAATAGGTGGGAAATCTCACGTATCATCAATGAACAAGGAGGATCTAATGCAGACGTAAAGGCGAGAATTGGTAAAGCAGGGGCTGCATTCCTACAGTTGAAGAACATATGGGATTGAAAACAACCGTCAACCAATATCAAGGTCAGTATCTTTAATACGAACATCAAGACAGTCCTACTGTATAGAGCTGAAACGTGGAGAACTACCATAACTGTCATCAAACATGTACAAGTATTTATAAACAATTGTCTACCTAAGATACTCAATGTCCGTTGGCCGGATTCCATCAACAACAGACTACCGTGGAGGAGAACAAACCATCTTTCAGCTGAGGAAGAAATTACGAAAAGACGTTGGAAATCGACAAGACACACATTGAGGAAATCACCAAACTGCATTACGAGGCAAGCGATAACTTGGGATCCTGAAGAGAAACGGAGAAGAGTAAGGCCAACTAACACACTGCGTCGGAAATTGGAAGCAGACATAGAAAGGATGGATAGCAACTGGGAAGGATTGCTCAGTACAGGTTTGGATGGAGAGTGCTGTTGGGTAGCCTATGCTCCTCCACGAGGGGTAACAGGCGTAGGTAAGTAATGTGTAACTATAACAATTATCTCACTTTTGACGATCGATCAGTATAAATAAGGCAAGATAACAGCTGGATATACATATAAATACAATGGAATTACCGACAATTTTAGTTGTTAATCTATGTGCTATTACTGTCACTACCACTTTGTTTTATTAATAAATATCGCATTATAATATTTCACTGCAGATAAATGAAAAGTTGTTTTCTTATCAACAGAGATATATTTTAACGAAATAATTGCCAAGAAAATGGGATATAGGCATCACTTAAGTTTATTGTTTGTTATAACTACGAGATCGTATCAAATAATCCTTGTAGAGTGAACCATTCTTCTGATAAGTACACTACGCACCTATTAATAACAAGGGAAGATTGCTATACTGTGAATATACTCAGAATCAACTTTAACTGAGGTTAATTAATGAATTCTAATATATTGACTAAGTAATAAATTGTCTCATTCTGTTCATAATAAAATTGGTTGATTGTTTGTTTTTCATTAGATGTTAAGCTATTATGTAACACCTATCTTCAAGAAATAAGCCTGAAATATCTTAACTTTCTCGCTGGTAACTAACCCGCAAAGTTCGTACCACGCTAAAATGACTTTTCTTGGTCTGTTTGTTCTCTCTTTTGATGACAGTTGGTCATACTATTCACAATAGTCTAGAGCTTACTGACTTGTCGAGTGAACACCGTATGACCTCAAAAATTTTGAAAATTCGTAGTCAGTTGGATTGGAATAACTTTGACCGACCATCAGGAGGCAAGCTAGAAATTGATTGATAATATTAAATGAAATTGTCCATCATAAGGTTCCCAAGTCAATTGTCGTTTTGGTTAAGAAGTTTTTCTCAACAGTCTAGTATACTTTTTAAACTGGAACTCAACAGATTTTGTTCTCTCTAGATTAGCTACTTAATAAGTAAACAGTAGTAATGTTATTCACTGTAAATTTGCAACCTAAACGTATTCATTACAGCTTGTTTAGTAAATTACAAGAGGATCAGTAGGTTAAATATTTAAGGTATCTCTATTATTGTTAAATGAACCCAGCTGATAGCTCTGGTTCCATTAACTAACTTATCGGGAAGAAAACAAATCCTTAGAACAGTACTTATGAAAGGTTTTAATCAACCTGTTGCTTTTTCGGATTTATCAATAAAATATTTGTGCAGATAAATGCTTACTATTTACATAAAATGAAATATCTCAAACAAGCACTTTTCGACCGGATAGGATTGAAAATAACGCCCTTTAAGATAATATTTCAGATACTTTTGTTATCTAACAAAAAATCCATTGTAATTCTAGACATTGAATAAGTGTTAGAATATTTGGGTTTAGAAACTAGAGATAATGATACGTAAAGTTTGTGTAGGTTCGGTAGCACAAAAAGTAGAGTGAGTTCCCATGAAAATAATTGTTAAAGCCTACATTAACACCTCACAAAAAATGTAGAGCTGAATACTCAATATCAGTTAGTCCGTCGCAAAGCAGAACCTTGTATGTACATCGGCTCAAGCTTCCACTCCCCATTAGCTAAGTGAGATGAATTTATTAGACCGAATTCCACAGTAGTAGAAGTAGTAACAGCATTAGTGGGAATTGGAAGGATTAGACATCCAAGAATCCACCTTGACTTTGCGTACGATTTTGGACCGTTTCATTCAACGTCGCTGACCATACACACGTATAGTAGGACGAAGTAAACTTGTCCTTTGATCGGGAGACGGACATTTCGTCTACTATACAAATGACGCAAGTCGGCAAAGGTCAACCCAGCTTTTTGAATGAGATTTTCCCACGACCCCAAATGCCCTGGTATGGCATAGAGTGGGGAGAGCCAGCTCTCCCTCTCGGAATGATTTCATATGGCTACGTGTATATAACCACTTCCAGGGAAGTCCTACTCACTGCCTTCTCTTGGCGAGGGTGTTATTTACGAAATTCGGAAAACGAACGTCCGGAGCTTTAAATGGGTTGGTGAACCCTCATTCCAAAGCTACATGGGCTTCAGGACCCCAAGGAAACAAATGACGTATGACCCTAATGTTGGTCACCGGCTACCATGTGATTGCATCTCCTTACGTTGCTACACTGCCTTGTGGGTTAGAGATGGTTAGAAAAGCCTATATTTTGTTAGGGTCTTTACCAAACAAGACCATATCATCTGGGTATCATAAGTCAACAAGTGGATCTCCTAGTAGATCAACCACTGGAAAGTCAGTAAAGTTATGTCCAGACTAATCAAGTAACTATGAGGTTTACCTAGAGTACATGGGACAAACATAAAAGAGAATGATATTTAGGTAACCACTATTTGGTGAATTCCTTCATATATTTTTAGTGAGCAGTGACTAAGCAGTTGCTTTACGGTATTTTTAAATCTTCCCAATCGTAAGCTACTATCTTGTTTATTAGGTGTTGCTATATTTCTTATCTTTCATAAATTAAAGTCGAACGAATATTAGATATGAAGCTTTGCATCACAGAAGTCCTAATAGTGCAATTATTCAAGTTAATAAAATGTGAATCTCCTTTGGTTTAACATTTTACTTATTATTACCACTCCTTTGGCTTTCTGATTGGAGGTTTAGAAAACTAGAAATTAGCATGGTGAGTCGATAGTTTGATGAATAAAGAAACTAGCGGAGTAGGCAAGAAAACAGAATTAAATCATAGAAATATGGTGGAATTTGGTTTGAAAGAGTATATGGGGTTAGTATGACAGACGACTTCATCCACCAGACTAAATTATTGATTTCGGGTAAGAACTCAGCATCTTCATAGTGCGAAAGTAGGACAGAAAACGCGACTATACGGGGAAGTAAGATGATACCCTTAGTCCCAGTACTAGAAAATAATTATAAATGCCAAAATCCTCATTAACGTACTTCAAGAAACATATTTAATTATGAACACCATATACCGGAATGGTCATAAGAATTCTTCCCTTTTTCGGTAGCTGCAATAGTAAATACTAAAAGTTTAAGTAACTTTTTAGCGTGTAAGCTGGTATTTTGGTAATAATCACACTATAATCACACCCAGGTAGGCTTTTATACGCAATTTACTGTGAATAAAAATCGCCAGTCTCCAAAACTAGAATTATTGCGATCCACAAGATAGCTCCTTCGTAACTGAAGACTTGTGACAGATCCCTTTGTCTTTTTGCCACAGTCATTGGAATCATGACATTTTCTATACACCACTTTGCCCGACAGTAATAACACATTTATTTTTTAGTTTAGTTGTAACTTGTAAAGTTTGTTCAAATTAAAGCTAGCAAAGGAGGAATCACGTAGTAGTAAAAGATCCAAGAGACCTCTTAAATCTTGCATAGAATAGATGGAAGAGGCTAGCAGTGGAACCCAGAACGCGCGTTTCGTCCTATTTGTGATTCGTTTGCTAGGTGTGCCCACATCCAAGAGTCGGTGATCAATCCAGAACTCTAACCCATTACCGTTCGCTTAAACCCAATGAATAACCCGCTTAGCGACTAAGTCCAGATAGCCACTAACTTGTGAAACGTAAACGAATTTCAAATTAACTTTTAGTGGTTTGGATGAGAATTGGTACGTACATTGAAATAGCGAGTCCCGAATAGAACAAAATGCACTCCACTGATTACAATGCTATCCACCTCTATTCATTCTATGTAAGCTGGTGCCATAATGACCAAGTCGATGGAATCCACACAGGACGCGCAGATGCCAACCAAAACTGATCAAATATCTTAAATCTTAGTTTGAACGTGCGATGGTAGGGAAAACTCATATAAACCCTTTCTATTAAAACTTCCAGGATAGAATAGAGTAAACTAGAAAGTAAGAACGACTTGAGAAAAGATTTACTTTATTCAACCAAGTTATCACTGGTGGGTTAATTATAACACAAATCTGGAAGTTTGGGAACAGTGCATGCACAATAATGTTTCAGTGCAACCACATAAAATTCTAAAACGGATTATGTCAATAGAAATAATGATGAAACTTAAAATAAAAGTTGTCTAACATACAGAGAACTCTTAAATCAGTGTTACATTTAAAGTTGAGTTGACTTAATACAAAATAGCTCGTCTTGGAGGCATTGGCAATCTTTGATGATAGTTTGTTACAGGTATGGGGAGATGATCAACTTTCTTATCCGAAAATGAGTTAGGGCTAAAATTGTCAGGCGATTTATTTACAAAAGAAAATGCATTATATGCGTTTCCTTGAAGATTGTAGGACAGAGACTCTTCTTGATTCCATTGTTTTTCAAACTCACAAAGGGCTAAATTCATTTCTTTTAAACGTCGACTTGTAGAAACAATCCTAACAATGGCTATCAGTAGTGTAACACAGCCAGCAAACGCAATAGGGACAGCTGCATATGATATGGACAAATGAGCATGCAGTCCCTCACTAAGCTGAGCAATACAAACCCCTGAAACAATAAGAACGAAACCCAAAAGTACAATACAAAAGCTTATGGCAAAAAGAACTTTCTCAGGAGCACAGACGCCGAGGCAATCGTTTACACAGGTTCCAGAATTTTCCATTAAAGAAACATCTTAGTGAGATGGTTTCAGATCTAAATTAGTAAATGTAGTAGAAATACGTGATGTGAATGTGAGAAAAAGCTAATGAACAGAAATAAGTACAAAAACACAGAGTCAGTCACTTACAACGTAGAACTTCGTACGTACGTACATCAGTTCGAGTTGCCATACCACATTAGCACAGAGATAAAGTTGTCGATTCAAATCCCATAGTGGTAGAAGTAGTAGGAGTATAATCAGTAATCCAAAAGATTAGGATTTGAAGAAATTATTGAAGGAGTATAGTACAGTGAAATAAATTTGGAAAGAGAAAAAGATAAAGACATGAGGAATTCAGAAGATTATAATTTGGTAGAACACAAAGAGTGGATGCACCTTCGCCATTGCAAACGATTTTGAGTCATGTCATTCAAGGTCTCTAACCATCGGTTGCTATAATCTCGCGAATCCCAACCAGGTAGTCTACACCTACCAACACGACCCAGTCCACTTGTCAGCGACTTCATGGATTTATGCCATGTTTTGGTCTGGCCGCCCCTAGCTTTCTTCCAACCTGCTCCTACACCATAAAGCATTGCACGTCGGGGCAGTCGGTGGTCGGGCATACGTAACACATGTCCCAGCCATCTCAACTGATGAAGTTTGATTACTTCATCAATTGATTTTCTATCCTTAACTAATACTCGTTTTCTAGCAACTGCATTACTTACTCGGTAGTCCCAGGATACACGGGCGATGCTTCAAAGACACCTATGATCGAACACTAGTAACCTACGAATATCCTCTACTCTTATCGGACATGTTTCACATCCATAAAGTAGGACCGAACGAACTTCTGGTTAGTGAACCCGTCCTTTGGTTGCTAGACGGATATCTCGTCTACGCCATAAATGGCGCAAGTTGGAGAAAGCTAGACGAGCCTTCTGTTTCTGTGCTGAGATTTCGTCACACACCAGACCACAAGGGCTGATGAGACTCCCAAGATAAGTGAAGCTGTCAACACGCTCAACTACTTCACTCCATATCATTAGTTCAGGTGGCGATGCAACCCAATCCTGAAGTAACATTTTGCATTTCGAGGGGGAGAATCGCACCCCGAACATGCTTGCAGTGTTGCTTATAGTGGTCAGAAGACTCTGCATTTTGTCAGCGTCTTCACCGAATAAAACTATGTCGTCAGCGTATTCTAAGTCAACAAGTGAATCTCCCGGTAAAAGTTCAACTCCAGGAGATTGAGATGATGAGTGATATCTCTAAAAGCATGTCAACAATAAAGTTAAACAAGAATGGGGAGAGAGGACAGCCCTGACGAACACCACTTGAGGTAACCAATTCTGATGACAGTTCGACCAGTTGTGTTCGAGTAGAGAGCCTTTATGAGGTTAATGTACTTCTTTGGTACTCCTTTCACTGACAAACACTGCCATAGAACCTCATGATCAACGGAGTCAAATGCCGCCTTAAGGTCAAGAAATACTACGATTGTGGGACGTCTGAATGTATGTCTATGTTCTAGGATCTGACGTAGAGTGAATATGTGGTCTATGCAACCACGTCCAGGTCGAAAACCAGCCTGGTTTTCTCTAGTCTGCTCTTCACGAGCTTTGGTTAGGCGTCCAAGGCCGGTCACGCACGGCCATTTTGTGGGGGATTTTTGACGTATTAGCTCCGTTCTTCAAAGGACCTTACCGCCGGAGACGGATATCCGTGGGATAAGGCGAGGTGTGCATTTTTAAGGTCGACCTTTTCTAACCCCACTCCTCCTTGTGGGAAGGCAGCATCGCTGTAATGCTGGTTGTCTGAAGGAAACACCTTACTGCTTTCACACCTCTGTACAGTCGGCAGTACGACTTCGCCTTCGGACCTTGGGATTGCTGCTTTTAGTCTTACCACTCTTCAACCGACCTGTCTGGTATGGTAGGACCTCGAGGAACAACTGTTCCAGCCAGCATAGCTCGATTGCTTCATCACGATAGGCAAGCCCAACCACCAGGTCACGGTAGCAGCAAAGGTCGGGACCATAAATGTATACACTTGACGATGGAGATTAATGATAGTGTCAGGTTCGCCAAATACTAATCACTTTCTGAAATAATTTTTTTGAGGTTCACTAATTAGACTTTGAAGTTAACGCTTGAATGTAAAGCTTAGCTTTCAAACACACGGGATGCATATGTTGCTTGAATAAATTATCTTTCTTGCCTGATAAAGAATGATACTGCTAGGTACTTTGTAAACAAAAACAGCAATGAGTGTCCAGACATATTCTAATGTGACAAGGGTGTGTTTGAACATCAGTCAGCCAGCAGAGTAGAATGGGATTTGGTTTGTTGTCCATAGAATACAAAGACCAGTTACTAGGCTTTTGATTTCGACAACTGGTTGAGAGGTTTCTGCATTCATCTAGACATTTAAGATAAAATAAGTCAGTCAGTCACAACGTAGAACTTCGTACGTACGTACATCAGTTCAATTTGCCATACCACAGAGACACTATTGTCGATTCAAATCCCATAGTAGTAGAGGTAGTAAGAGTATAAGCATCATGTGGAAGATTAGGGTTTGAAGATGCTATTGAAGGAGTACAATCCAGGGAAATAAATTGGGAAAGAGAAAAAAGATAATGACATTACGAATTCAGAAGATTAGAATTTGGGAGAACACAAAGAGTGGATGCACCTTCGCCATGACAAACGATTTTGAGCCATATCATTCATTAATTTTTTCAAGACAAAATAATGTACAATGTTAATACATTATATCGAGATTTACTTTAGTTAATGATTCCATAAGATAAGCCGAAATTTTATCGAATCACTGTAATTCTTAGGTTGGTGTACACATATTTGACTGCTCAAATGTTATGTAGTCTGGATGTCAAAGCAACACAATTAAGTATAAAACCATTTACGTATCGAACTGCTTAACCACCTACAGAAACAATATCAAGCTGGTGAAACTGAAAGACGCTAAAGACTACCTCGACTTCTCCAAGACGATTTTTAAGCAATGAAGACAGAATCTGTTGCAAAGTAACTAATGAGTTAGAGATTTTCGAGTTTACGTATGGGCTCTATGAAACCCGCAGTTGTTTCATTTTGATGTACACGTTCACTTGGGATGTCAGAATGTCACAGAGCTCATTAAATTTACAAGCGTATTAGGAAGTTGCTTCGTGTTATTTTTACGGGTTTCTTTGCAAATGGCTGAAAAGTTGGTGAAATCCTATAAACATTATTATTGGCGATCCAAGACAATGATCTAAAAAAGACCTGACATATTATATACATCGTCAGAAATAATCAGTTAGAGTTGACAACACAAAACATGACAAACATCCTTTAGTGTCTAAAACAGTCCAGTGAGTACTTTGGGTACATATAAACATGGTGACCTGAAGATTGAAACCGGAGAACAAGCCAATGAACATAATTAACAGTAACAGACAAGACCTAATGCATTCAACCTGACATTTACATCGAAAGTTGAAGCTAAACGCGAAACGAGAAGGCTATGGATGGAAATTCAAATCCACCTCTGCGACCTTGAGTGGCTTTATCCAATTCAGAAATCAGTCTTCAGTCTTCAGTAATAAGGATAGTAGGTTGATGAACCTGTGTTAATCCTGACAGATTTCCTTCCAGTGAAGGTCCAGCTTTTTTTGAAAATGTTCACTGATGGTGCTGATACCACTTGTTCTGGTAAAGCGTTCCAGTCATTGACCACTTGATGAGAAAAACGGGACCCCACCTTTAGTTTATTAGATCGCGGTTTCAGAACCTTCTTGCTATGACCCCGAAGATTATTAGTGCTGGAGGGAGCAAAAAGGTAAGACATATTAACACCCAGATCATAATTAAAGATACGAAATTCCAGTATAAGGTCACCTCGCGTCCTACGATAAGATAAGGGGTAAAGATTTAGACGTTTTAAACGCTCATCGTAAGGGAGTTTGGAAAGACCCTCTACTAATTTTGTCCCTACACGCTGGACACGCTCAAGCAATTTAGTATCCTTTATCAGACAAGGGCTAGCTGCTTGGATTTAGTATTCTAAGTGTGGCCTTACATAGGTGGGATATAAAATTCGAAACATATCCTCGTCAAAGCATTTAAATGCTCTGCGAAGCGACCATAGCGCTCGATAGCCTTTGGAAGCAACCGCATTGCAGTGCGTAGTAGTTTTTAAGTCGTGAATTATAATTACTCCTAAGTCTTTGTGCTCATGAACGCGTGGCAGAGATGTACCATTAATGGTATAATGGTAACTAATATCGTGCCCGATGTGCATGAACACGCTCTTCCTGGAATTAACTTCCAGGCCCCAATCATGAACCCACCTAACTAATTCGTCTAAATCTGCTTGCAGATAACAACGATCAGTCTCATTTCTTATTGTTCTCCAGATTTTAACATCATCCGCAAACAATAACGTCGACAACTTAAGTAATAAAGGTAGTTCATTAATATACAGAAGGAAAAGTAAAGGGCCTAAGATGGTGCCTTGGGGTACACCACTTTTGACCGGTTTCCATTCGGATAGAGTTCCATTGACCCTCACTCTCTGTCTGCGGTCACATAAGAAGCTTCCTATCCATTCCTGTATAGCACCTGTTATACCAAAGCTCGAGAGCTTTTGCATAAGACCTAAGTGTGAAACCTTATCAAACGCTTTGCTAAAATCTGTGAATATCACGTCGACAGACTGGCCGTTGTCTAGGGCAGCTGTCCAATCCTCTCTCGCAATGAGTAAGTTAGTCAAGCATGAATGCTTGTTACGAAACCCATGTTGCTCGGGAGTTAACAGATTGTACGAATCTATGTGGCTCAGTAGCTTAGCCCGAATTAATTTTTCAAGTAATTTAACTACTATACTGGTCAGGCTAACAGGCCGGTAGTTAGATACAACCCCTCTCTGACCATCCTTAAATATAGGACCAACTATGGAGTCTTTCCAGTCTCTAGGTAGTTGAGCCTGTGAAAGGGACATGTTGAAGAGCATCGTGAGCGGTCTTGAGATAATGTCCGCAAGCGACGACAGCAAACGTGGGTGTAACCCATCGGGGCCCGGTATCTTACAAGGTTTTAGGTTAGTTATCAAAGGAAGAACAATATCCTCTGTCACGTGCAAAGGTCCTATGGCTGGTATCTCATTGTCAACGGGACAAGTAGTTGTAACACTACACGTAGAGTAGACTTCACTGAAATAGTTTGCAAATGTCTCCGCTTTCGCTAGGTCAGATTCAGCCAATAAAGCTGAATTTTCGCTTAACAGTAATGAGGGGATACCATCACTACGTTTCGTCCGCCTTTTAACATACGAAAACAGTCGCTTCGGACAGGTGCAACTATCGTATGCCAACTGTCGTTCGTAAGCCGTGCGGGATTTAGCTATGGTCTTTTTACATATATTCCGGATTTTTTTTATATTCGCACTTAAATGATGCCTGACCTGTTGACAAGAATAAGTTCCAGAAGTGTTTCCTACGCTTCAACAGCTTCCGGGTTTCCTTATTAATCCATGGAGGGCAATATGATAACTTACGTGCTGACCATGGGATAAACGGTTGAGTTACGGATTCGAACGTAGACTTAAACCTATTCCATGCATCATCAATCGATCCATCAGCATCGACCGACCAGTCAATTGAGATAGCATAGTCCCTGATTGCCGGAATATTAGCTCTCCAGATATTAGGACGGTGTGAAGCTGATGCAAATTCTATACCATGTATCCGGAACTTAAAGGAAAGTACGACATGGTCACTATTCACCAGTGGGGGAAGATGTTGAATGTCAACGATATCTTCACAGTGGTGTGTGAGGACAAGGTCTATCAATGACGGATTATGTTCCAAGTCTATATGCGTCGGCTTAACGATGCATTGTACAAGTGCACATTGGATAATTGATGACAGAAGGACGCTGTCGAACCCCCCACCTGGAGCTGTGAACTCTATCCAGTTTATATGGGGTGCATTGAAGTCTCCAACGATGAGACAACATTCTTCTTTACTCCAAGAACAGACGTGTTTTAGGATAAAGTCGTCGGCGAGGCAACACGGACTACGATATATTCCTCCTATCGTCACTAACCCGTTTCTATACCTAATTGTACAACATACTACCTCACACGTACCACTAACATGCGCCTACGATATGATCGAGTTAATGCGGAAGTGGTCCCTAATATATAATATTATGCCTCCTCCCTTGCGACTTCTAACTCTATCACTTCTGACACAGATGTAGCCTGAAATGACTGGAGAACAGTCTATATCTACAGTGAGCCAAGTTTCGGTGATAACAATTATATCCGGATTTAAGTCGTCTACCATCAAACTTAGTTCAGACATCATATTCCGAAGACTACGAGCATTCGTATAACACACATTTAGGGTGTTTTTGGAGACATACGTTCTACCCACACAGGTCTCGGAAGCATTGGCTTCCAAGACCTGACTACCCGAAAACCCTTAATCGTAAGGTTCGCTTCACCGTTTAGCCTTCGAGTTTTTAACTCTGTTAGGGCATTCTTCCACTTGATCCGATCCTCAAGTGGCCAGTCAGGTCGAATACGAATGTTTGAGTCACGAGTTTTGCGTGAGTTATTTAGTAATACGTCCCTTTCCTCAAAATTACCGAGTACTAATTTGAGGATCCTTCTCTTTTGGGTTTCGCCTCCAACATACTTACCAAGTCTGATGACTTTCGAGATATGTACCCCTGGGACCTCCTCTGGCAGTTTATTTCTGATGAGAGATCCGACTAACTGCAGGTCGTGGGCATGTCTCTTAGCGGGATCGGTGTCTTTCGATTCTGCCAAGTTCCAGATGATTACACTAGGCACCTGTTTAACTGCCTTAAAAGTCGTGTTCGCGGCCTTTGACCGTGATGTCAGATCCTGCCGGTTAGCTACCGGCTTCTTGCTATTAGCTTTCTTTATCACAGTGTCATGTGGGTCAAGCGAGTTACTCCCAACAACATTTGGTGAAGTTAGACTATTTCCATCCACAACAGTATTAAATATTTCCTTACATTTGGACTTGAGCGGAGTTGCCTGATGCTCAGGACGTGAGTCCAACGATGACATACCGACTATACGCGCGCTTTCTTTGGGTATTTTTCCGTCTCTTTTGCGTTTCCGCGTAATCCATTTGCCACTATTCTCAGCATCCAGATTGGAACTATTCTGGACGATAGTGGTTCTAGCCGGGTCCTCAGTCGCTGCTAAAGCGACTGGTCCCTCAGTACTTAATGGCATGGCTTTTATTGGTTGTATCGGAGTACAAATGTTTGCTTCATGTTGCGAAATTGGGTGTCTGGTACCTGCCATGGCAGCTTTACGACACTGATACAATCTTCATTATCAGTATCCATGTTGCCGGCACGGCCTACTTCGACCTGTTTAGCTAACGCTAGAAGGCTGATGGCTTCCTGAATGAGTAATGTCTTACTTGAGCAACAAAACATACAGAGCCAATGTGAATTTGGTTTCGAGCACCTTTTATAGGCAGCAGGGCTTAAGCGGGTGCACATTTTGTGAAACCACTTCTTACAATCGTCACATTGCATCCCTTCTTCCACCGGGAATAAGCAATATGGCTGTCCACACTTGTGTACAGAGCCGACCATCTTAGAATAAAACAAAATGATAGGCAAGGTAGATATGTAAGATAAATCACAACCTTATCAAATAAACAAGCCTCAGTCGACCGAGAATGCTTTGATGCAGTAAATACACAAAAGCAGGATCAAAACACACAACTACAATGTCACGTTAACTGAAATAAATTCAATTAAAGTGTAAACGGTAGTTTTGATACGTAATCTACGATCAAAACAGTGAATTAAACTCAACGTGAAACAATACCACTGTCCTTTTGTCCTATTGTTATGCCATTGAAGTCGGATGGCAAGACCCCTAGAATATGCAGTGATTACAGATTAACACTGAACTCCCGTTTGTTGAAGCCAACATGAACGACGATGGAGGCTGAAGATATTCTAAATCGACTTCATGGTTCTAAAGTGTTCTCCAAAGTTGACTTGAAAGATGCTTCAAATCCCTTTGGATCAATCTTCATCTATCTTGACAACAATTAACACTCCTTTTGGTCTGTTCAAATACAACATCCTTCCATTTGGTATTAGTTGTTCTCCAGCCATATTCCAAGAGGTCATGAATAAGATAGTCAGCGATATTGAAGGTGTTGAAGTTTATCAAGATGATCTCATTGTTCGTGGTGCTGATAAAGTAGTTCATGACCAGACTTATTGCTCTATTGCGTCGTTAAATTGAGAAAAATATTACAGTGAATCCAAATAAATGTTCATTCAGTGTATCTAGTTTTGAATGCCTTGGATACCTAGTTGATGGTAATGGTTTTAGACCAGATATGAAACGACTAGCCCCACTGACAAATGCACCGTCCCAAAAAAATATCACAGAATTACGTTCACTAGTGGGTGCTCATCAGTACTATTCTCGTTTAATTCCTAATTTTTCTTGTCGTGCCAACTGTTTATTTAATATTTTAACATCCAATTCATTCAAATGGGGTGAAGAACAAGAGTCATGCCTACGAAGTCTGCTAAAGTTTCTTCAAAGTGATGCTGTTCTTCGAACTTACTCACCCAGCGTACATTCTGTTTTTATTACTGATGCATCACCTGTGGGTATTGGTGCAGTTTTGGAACAGGAAGGTGCGCCAGTTATATGTGTTTCACGCAAACTTTCTGTTTCTGAACAAGGTTATTCACAAACGCAGAGAGAAGCGTTAGCTGTGTTTTGGGCTGTTAAAAGACTTCATAAATATTTATTTGGAAAGAAGTTTACCATTGTTACTGATCATGAAGCTTTAAAGTTCATTTATCATTTTGACAAATCCTTAGCACGTTCCTCAGCTTCTATGGTTCAACGATGGAGTACTGCTTTGAGTGCTTATGACTATACGATTCAGCACAGAAGTGCAAAACAAATTCAACACGTTGACTACATTTCTCGACAACCATTACAAGATAGACCTGTTAATATTTTAGACTGCTTGTTGGTGCAAACTTTACCGGTGAGACGTCCAGATCTCATTAGAGAAACTCGTAGATACTTTGGATGCATACTCAGTGCTATACGTGCTACACAACGTGTCCCCCTGAAAAGCATGACTTGCTATGCGGCCTAATAAAAATGTAGCTTTAAAGCCCATGAATTTGCTGTTCGACGAAGTACCAACTAGCTGCAGCCTACGGGAATCTACTTGCAATTCATAGTGCCGTAGGAAATCGAAAGCGAATATGGCTGTGGAAACAGCTGCAATGATGAAAGTCCATACATTCTGTCGTCGGTTGCTCAGGTTGACCGCAATCTCTCGTGCACCATAGATAGAGAGTAGTCGAAGAAGGCATCGGACCCGAAGGCGTGGTGGAAGCAGCACCGAACAGAATTCGCTTCGAAGCCGCCTTTTAGCGTGGCTCGTAAGATTTCCACTTGGGGTGACTTGTTACGGCTTTAAAGAAGCGTGACCTGGCTCGGGGAAAAAAGGGTTCTAGTATATAAATAAATACGTTACGACTACGAGAAGGCATTTGATAGCGTGGACAGGTCGACACTATGGAGGCTTCTTCGACACTACGGCGTGCCTGAGAAGATAGTCAACATCATACGGAACTCCTATGATGGATTAAACTGCCAAATCGTCCACGGAGGACAACTCACCGACTCGTTCGAGGTAAAGACCGGTGTTAGGCAAGGTTGCCTACTCTCACCCTTTCTCTTTCTCCTGGTGATCGACTGGATTATGAAGACGTCAACATCTGGAAGAATGCACGAGATACAGTGGACAGGCAGGATGCAGCTTGACGATTTAGACTTCGCGGATGATCTGGCTCTTCTATCACAAACGCAACAACAAATGCAGCAGAAAACGACCAGTGTAGCAGCAGCCTCAGCAGCAGTAGGTCTCAATATAAACAAAGGGAAAAGCAAGACTCTCCGATACAATACAATATGCACCAATCCAATTACACTTGACGGAGAAGCTTTGGAGGATGTGGAAATCTTTACATATCTGGGCAGTATCACTGATGAACACGGTGGATCAGATGCAGATGTGAGGGCGCGGATCGGCAAAGCAAGAGCAGCATACCTACAACTGAAAAGCATCTGGAGCTCAAAACAATTGTCAACCAACACCAAGGTTAGAATTTTCAATACAAATGTCAAGACAGTTCTTCTGTATGGGGCAGAGACGTGGAGAACTACGAAAGCCATTATCCAGAAGATACAAGTGTTTATTAACAGTTGTCTACGCAAGATACTTCGGATCCGATGGCCAGACACTATCAGCAACAAGTTACTGTGGGAGACAACAAACCAGATTCCAGCGGAGGAAGAAATCAGGAAGAAGCGCTGGAAGTGGATTGGGCACACTTTGAGGAAATCACCTAATTGTGTCACAAGACAAGCCCTCACATGGAATCCTGAAGGTCGAAGGAGAAGAGGAAGACCAAAGAACACATTACGCCGAGAAATAGAGACAGACATGAGAAGAATGAACAAGAACTGGAAAGAACTAGAAAAGAAGGCCCAGGACAGAGTGGGTTGGAGAAAGCTGGTCGGTGGCCTGTGCTCCATTGGGAGTAACAGGCGAAAGTAAGTAAGTAAGCCAGTCTTTGCCAATATCTTATCTGCTATAAGGGCCACCTGGTTAAGTGGTGTATGCTCAAGCACAGCCATATGTTGTATGTGTGCTGGTAGAAATTGGAGTCATAATTCCTTAACGATTTCGGAATCAACTTTCGTGTGTCCTTCAGGAGATTTCAGGAGCGTGAGGTGATTATTCGGTTTAGCATCATCAAAAGAGTGACGTGCTAAGGAAGACCTCAGTTGTTCTTCCCTCGGAAGGAAGGAAATGTATAAGAATCGCCTCCTTTAGACGATCGTAAGCGTTAGTTACACTCGCATTGAGGGCAATTTAACGAACAGCAGCTGTGTGGTCCCTCGTCAGCGTTTTCAGAGCGTAGGCATGCTTATGCCATCGGTTTGTTATGCGGTGGATCTCCAATTGAGATTCCAGTGCCGCGAAGCAAACTTCTGGATAGTGAGGAATGAAGGAAACTGGTCGAAAATTGATGGACTCTACCTCTGAGTCTATTATATTAATCTTAACCTTATCGCTATCCACCATACTGAGTTGCTGCCAGAATGTTGTATATTGAAATATATCAATGTGAAAATATGCAACAAAAGTGGATAGATAGATAATAGTGTCACCTTGGTTATCTTACTTGCGAGGTTATCAGGCGGTTGAAACGTGTTCAAAATTTTGGCCACCAGAAGTAGATGGAATCGAGTCACCATGAACTATTATCGTTACTTCTCGAAGATTACGTACCACGCATCGAGTTGGATCCCTCCGCAGCGCCAAATACCAGATTGCAGTTGATGGTTGCAATAAGATCAATTTGTTGACGATCTCGTGTTAGTGAAGGAATACCGAGACGTGTCAAAATATACAAGCGGAACTACCGAGCGTAGGCGAGTTCGTACAAGTTAACAGGCAATAGAGTAAAATGTGTCCTTGGCACACTTAGACAAACAAGCACAGTAAATCAATCACAATTTAAGTTGAGCGTCTAAAAGTCAACTTTCGAGAACACTGTAGAACCATGAAGGCGATTTAGAATATCTCCAGCCTACAATATCGTGCATGTTTGCTTCAAGAAACGGGAGCTCAGTGTCATCAAATATTCTAGATGTCTTGCCATCCGACTTCAAAGGCAAAACCATATTAGCACTCCATGTTGAAGACTATATTGGTTCTATTGAACCTATCGCACACGAAACGTTCAATGTTGTACTGCTTAATACGTTATCGGACTGCCCTCAAGTTGGCATTGTGCTGTTCGGGCCTGCTGCCATACACAATAATATCATCGAGGTAAATCAGGTACTTGTGTGGTGCTAGGCCATGTAGAACCGCCTGCATCAGTCGCTGGAAGGTGGCTGGGACATTAGTTAGCCTGAAAAGCATCAGTTGAATTTCGTAAAGCCCATTTGGTACAACGAATACAGTCTTCTTTCTGTCTTGGGGTCGTACTTCCACTTGCCAGTAGCCGGATGCTAGGTCTAAAGTCGATAACCAGGACGCACCATTCATAGCGTCTAATATCGCATCAATCCGCGGAAGTGGAAAGGAGTTGCACCTCATTATAGCATTAAGGAGACGATAATCTATACATAATCGAAGAGGGAAATCTTTTTTTTTTCACTAAAAAGATGGGCGAAGCCCAAGGCGATGAAGACAGTACAATAATATTTTTCTCTAGATCCTCCTTTATCATTGATTCTAACTGAGGCTGCTGGTGTACTGGTATTCTTCAAGGTGGTTGACGTAATGGCATGTGGTCACCTGTGAAAATGGGGTGTTGTACAGTGGTCGTCCGATTTCCAGAGATATTCTCCGGGAAAACAGAATTAAATTGTTGGAGTAGGGAAATGGTTGACAGACGGACGTTTTCCGTTATTTGTTCATTAGTTTGTACTTGACATATGACTTCAGACACCTCTACAGGAGCTACCGATTTAATTACGTTCTTGGGACGATGTTTCTGAATGATCATATCACTGATTTGTGCTTCCGCCTTAGCTACATGTATAGTGACGTTGTATTTTAACATAAAGTCGACTCCAAGTATTACATCTCAAGTGAGTGCTTGTTTGTTCATCGTTACATCTAACTACACTTCAGAGTGCGCTTTCAGGAGATCACTGCCAGCTGTTTTAAGTGATGAGGAACATGGTTTTTGCCGATTCTCATGATTCAGTGTGCGTACAAACCCTTCTTTAGCAATAGATACTGAAGCCCCTGTATCCAGTAGAATAGTGGTTTCTACCCCCTGTAAACTACCCGTTATTTTTATAGGATATATGGATTTAGAATAATATGAAGACAAATGAAAAAACTAGTCTCATTTTGCCTTCAGAATTTATTATGCCCGCATACAACAGTCCAGAGTTAAATAAAACACAGAATCATTGTGAGACAAAAGTTTACAATCAACCAACTTCTTATCAGATTTCTCTTGTTATTGTACCAGACATGGTTTGTCATACTGATTCACATATTTCTGATAAAATGTCTTACAACTCTGAGAATAATATGTTGAATAAGTCGAGCCATGATCAAAAACCTGACTCAGTTTTGGTAGATGCTGATTTTTCTAATGATCCATTATTCTCTAATGAAACTCTGAATAAATCTGAGGGAAATATTTCGGAAAAATCAGATCCAGATGTCATATCAAGTGTCAGTGGTCCTCACGATGAATTTATCTATAGTGATATTCCTAATGAATGTGACAAATATATTCCGAATGAGTCGAATTCTAGTCATATTTCTGATGTTATTGAATCAGATGTTGGATAGTCTCCAAACCAATGTGTGTCGAGTAGAATCCCTAGTCAGTGGAATGCCGAATCAGAGGGAGTAGCAAGTTTCCTCGAATCGATCAAAGAGTCAGCTTACCCAGATATGGAGTTTGCACAAGTAGCGAATTCAAATCAAGTCCAAGGTTTCGCAGGCAAATCAAACGTAGATGAATCACATGTGTTAATTACATGTATCAATGCATATCTATCTGTGTATTCTAATGTGCATAACAAAAAGAATATGTATCATAATTTTTATGCAAGTCAAAGTCACATGATGGAATACCTGAAATAACGTGTCAGTGCGTATCCCTGAATACTCACATACTCTAATCGAAGCGTGAGATTTGAGAAGACAATATAAATTGGGAGCGCCAAATTGGTTATAACATTGTGACGTAAGGACGCAACATCATTTCGTGGGGGAGGATAGTGTTGAAAAGTCTATGATGCAAATTCTAAGTATCATTGGTTGCACTACACAACCTATGTAATTGTATACAATTCCAGGAATTAGGTAAGTCTGTTCCAATATCGGTTGTTAATTCTAATACTACCGAGTGCATTCTAGATAATACAAAGTCTACATCTAATACACTGTCGAACGGACGTAAGATGAACATAAGAAGACGTACAATTGATCACAGACACTTACACTGCAATTTAAGCTGTGGAGGATATGGTGTTTGAATGAACCAATGACCCCTTTGTATTGATGACTGCTTGATTTTGAATTTTAAATACAGTACATTCTTTCGTGCTCATCTAATACTTCTTGATTTAATTGCGTCATTGCTGAGATTACTAGTTTATACTATGCTTTAAATCATCACATTCTACTGAGTCGATCTCACCAAAATTGTGATAATGCTTAGGTCAGTGCTAAGGGCATTTACGATTGCTATTAACATAATAAGTTTGGCCCATAAAGTGTAGATTTGTCATGACGTGACTACGTAATTCATAAGATCATTGTCTATACAGACTCGCCCTAACATGGCAGCCAGCAATATGGTGTTTAGGACATATGTACTAAAGCGATGCGTCCATCTTTTCCGGCCTGTTAATGAAGCACAGTCGGTTGATCCACTCGTGAAGTACAACCAAAATGGCGGAAGAACAGAGTTTCATTTGAGGTGCCAAAAGTTTATTCGCAGCCTACCAGTAGTCCACTCAAATAAGTTGTTTTAATAATAATTATAAGAATCGCACAGTAAACCATCATTTTCCAGGTTTCCAGAGAAAACTTTTAATATGGCAAACCAGGGTGATGTCGAAAATATTCGATTTCAAAGTTACTAACAAATAAGTTCAAAAGTTGAGTAAAGAGAATTTATCCAAAACAGAGTTGATACAGAGTCGATATATCAATCCTTCCTCCTACATGAAGATAGAACAATATACTTAGTATGAAAAAGAAAAGAATTCATATGAAGTGACCACGTCCGTGGACAGAAACCATGATATACCATACACATTTTCCCACATACGCCAACTTATACCTTTTCTCAGCATTAAATGTTGAATTAGAATCTTCGCAGTTATCGTGTATTCAGTTTAAACGATTATGTGGTTGAGAAATAATACAATAACGTGGTCAATCATTATATTATCTTGATATTTGCATTAAATATACTATTACATCACCCAACCTAATATATTCTGTAAAGGTTCGGGAGGAAAACCTACGAGTGAAAGCAGATCACTCGAAAACAGTCTGAGGCGAGTCTCCACAACCGAACCCCGGTCACTGATTATTGAAAACTACCATAAGAACTACGGAAACCATTTTCTGAGATGGTGTCATTATGGCTTCAAATCTCTTCTCAAACAGAAAATTCTCATTGTTCAATGACTTTTGAGACTTGATGAGACAACCCGGCTTTTCGGGAAACATGGCTCAGTGTATTTAACTAAGGCCTAACAAATAAGCCATTTTCCAAACTCAAACAATACAATTTTCAAATTTAGTTTTTCTGGATATGTTAGGACAAATTTATATCACTTCTACTTTTTTTGACTCAGTTACCAGTCGCACTAACATTTTTCAATAACTACTGTAGAATTTATTGTGATTGTGCTGAAACTAAGATTGAATACTGTAAAAGCTGAGTGTTCTAAACATGTACTCATATCCACTTAGTTTCCCAGAACAATTGTGTACCAATAAGCTGTCTGTTACTAATAGTAACAATACTGTTGCTCCCCGAGAGAGTTTGGTTATTGAGAGCAGACCACCATCTGACCAGGAATAGTGTGTGGTTGTACTGATATCTTTAAGGGTTTAAAGGGCTCAGGTTTTCAATGACAGACTAATTTTCATGCCCTTTGGATCTTCAGAAGTGCAGAAGAAAGATATATTCAATGTAAGAGACGGAAGATACTCACTGAGACATAAGATAAGAAAGACTGGTTCAGTGAAAAGTTCTCTTATCGGTGAATTGGTTCTCAAAGCTGTACATCCACAAATACATACTTAATTTTCAAAATGGTAATAGTTACAATAATGATGGTAGTAAAAATCTTTTAGGTATGGTGACAGTGTGGTAGAACAGGCGAAGACGCTCAAACATCATTTTTATTAAGGAAACTAATAACAAATTTGTTGTTTACCTCTACTGGTTCAGGCAGGCAGTATGCTCGTCGGCCATTATTACTTTACAGGTGACTTCTATTCAGATGATGGTATGATGGGCCCAAACATGATACTAGAGTTTCATTGAAGTCAAGAAATGAGTTTTTGTGACATGAATAACTTCTGGGAAGTAGTTTCGATCGTTTCAGACCGTAAGAAAAGCCAAGACGGATAAGCTCTAAAAAATATAACGTAAACCTGCAGAGTTGTCTGCCATTTTGGAATCCTTATTTGTGAATTTTACTGGGAAGTTTTGAGTTTAGACTTGAGTAAGTAGTCTAAATGGTGTCATAACTCCAAGGAAAACGAAAATAAAAGAATAAGTAGGTGGCTTATAAGTGCTTCGATTAACCAGTTAAAAACACTGATATTATGAGAAGCATGACTTTCACGAAGTTAGCTAGGGATGGTTGTGTTTAAATTCGTCAATTTATATCAAAAATCTGTCCGCCTTGAATAAAGAATGAGGCTTGGATTTCGTTTTTAATTTGAGAAACTAGCATTGCTTTTATTCAGCCATGAGTGATGAAGAGAATCTGCAGAAACTTTTACTGATGGGGTTTACGGATGAGGACAACATAAGGGCAGTTTTAAAGTCGTGTAGTTCAGATGTAAATGAAGCAATATCTGTACTGTCTTCTGAGGGTGTATATACTAGAAATAGTTGCGCTTTTACTACAGATAAGGTAAGATGCTCAAAATAGGTTTTTTTCATATATTATACTGACATTTCAATCGTTCGTGAGTCAATGTCTGAACCAAACTATTGATATTCATGTGACTTGGCTAAAGCTCCTCAAACGAAACAAGCAGCTTAATAAAAGTTTTAAATGTAGAAAATATTGATTATTGTGTGTGAATCATGTCTTAGATGTCGAGAAATGACATTATCGAGTTACAAGAAAGCTACTGTTTGCCTGTTTGGAATGTAGCTGGATTGACAAGACATGAAAACTACTTCTCTGAAACACTTATTGTCTTAGCTTGATATGTCTACTATGGTTTTATCTTGTGCTAACTATACTTGTAGCTCCTTATGTCACGCCTCGTATTCTTTTGATACTCAAACTTCCTTAATACATAGATAGTTTTCACGGAGTGCTACGATCTGTAACTAATTACCACAAAATGCGGGATGAAGTACGTGGGTTTCCATGCAAACAGGTGTCATATCGTTGGTATGTAATCTACTTCTAAGATTTTGATATTGCGATTTGATTTTCAGTTATGTGACTACGTTCATATTCACCACTGTCTGTTCCTATTTCCTCATTTTTAGAGTATGGTACGCAGCAAGGAAATTTTAGAGGACGTATATTCCGGGTCAGCAACTGTTTCATTGGATGAAAGCTCAGATCCACTTGATAAACTTGTTGTGGGGCATAACATAAGCACAGGATTTTCTTCTCTTGAGTTCAATAGACTTCAAAGTCGTATTTTTACAGAACAATGGGATATTCCGTGTTTAAGGTCACAATCTCTTGGTGTTTGCCTTATGGGTGCTATTTATGAGATAAAGTTCAATGGTTCGAAGACATTCGATTTATACCCTGAGGTCCAACGATTTCTTACTATGTGTCTGAAGGAGTGTGTTACCAAGGTAGTTTAGTGCATATTGACCTAGTGGTGTTTTGTTTGCTTTTACTCTAGCAAAAGTTAATTTTACGATTTCAAACATGGTTTTTATTATCTTATTTTTACAGTCGTCTGTCACTCATTAACGTATAATCAGATATCATTTTTAAGCACTGCAATTTTCATAAAGCAGGTGCCATGCATAACAAAGTGAAAGCTATAAGCGTAGCTGGTATGCACGATAACCTACATTCCGTGTAATATTTTTGTTCATCTCATCCTGGTGATTTTGTCTTACTTGTGTGACTTATTTTCCTTAGAAGTGAAACTGAGATTTCTTTAGGATTCATTCATATAACAATCACGTTATTATATGTGTTTCAGAGTTGATGCATTGTTTAGTTAAGGTTCTTGAATTTTTGTCATGATACACGTTTAATGTCTGTATAAAGTGAGAGGTCCGAAATAATTGTTAGGTTTACCGGTCACTTATGCATAAACTAACGTACTGTATATCCCTGAAGATTATAAGTAAATCAATAATTTTTTCACTTTTCAAAAGTAAATTGCCTTTCAAAATTAAAACACCCCTCTATAACTATTCATTTTCCGTATTAATATTAAACTAAATATAAGCATGAGGACTGGATTTAAGTGATCAAATATGTTCATTTGACATAACGAAGGCTCGTGAAGATCTATTTCTGGTGAATCAGACTGGTTCTATACTTGAGCGTGGATGTGTAGACCTAATATTTGACCTTCATCAGGTTCTCGAACATGGACATGCCTCTCAATTTCCATTCATAAATGTATTTGTCGACTTCAAGGCAGCGTTTGTCTCCATAGATCAACAGATTTTATGTTAACCTCTGTTATTGGAAAGTGTATTAAAGAAGTATATTAACATTGTACAGGATCGCTACTCCAGAACTGCTGATTAAGCTAGAGCTTATGGCTAACTTTCACTAGAATTGACTACTCCAAATGGTGTTTGTCCGGATAGTTCACTTTTTCCGTTTTTACTTTGTCATAGATATTCTTTTGTAGATAAAGATCTTATCATCTGAGTTTTCAGCAATTGATCTACCAAGAGATTCTTTTGTCGACTTATAATACCCAGATGATGAAGTCTTGCTTGGTAAAGACGCTGACGGAATACAATGTTGTCAGTCAGTCAACAACAACGCAGAACTTTGTATGTACGTACATCAGTTCGAGTTGCCATACCACATTAGCACAGAGATAAATTTGTCGATTCAAATCCCATAGTGGTAGAAGTAGTAGGAGTATAATCAGTAATCCAAAAGATTAGGATTTGAAGAAATTATTGAAGGAGTATAGTACAGTGAAATAAATTTGGAAAGAGAAAAAGATAAAGACATGAGGAATTCAGAAGATTATAATTTGGTAGAACACAAAGAGTGGATGCACCTTCGCCATTGCAAACGATTTTGAGTCATGTCATTCAAGGTCTCTAACCATCGGTTGCTATAATCTCGCGAATCCCAACCAGGTAGTCTACACCTACCAACACGACCCAGTCCACTTGTCAGCGACTTCATGGATTTATGCCATGTTTTGGTCTGGCCGCCCCTAGCTTTCTTCCAACCTGCTCCTACACCATAAAGCATTGCACGTCGGGGCAGTCGGTGGTCGGGCATACGTAACACATGTCCCAGCCATCTCAACTGATGAAGTTTGATTACTTCATCAATTGATTTTCTATCCTTAACTAATACTCGTTTTCTAGCAACTGCATTACTTACTCGGTAGTCCCAGGATACACGGGCGATGCTTCAAAGACACCTATGATCGAACACTAGTAACCTACGAATATCCTCTACTCTTATCGGACATGTTTCACATCCATAAAGTAGGACCGAACGAACTTCTGGTTAGTGAACCCGTCCTTTGGTTGCTAGACGGATATCTCGTCTACGCCATAAATGGCGCAAGTTGGAGAAAGCTAGACGAGCCTTCTGTTTCTGTGCTGAGATTTCGTCACACACCAGACCACAAGGGCTGATGAGACTCCCAAGATAAGTGAAGCTGTCAACACGCTCAACTACTTCACTCCATATCATTAGTTCAGGTGGCGATGCAACCCAATCCTGAAGTAACATTTTGCATTTCGAGGGGGAGAATCGCACCCCGAACATGCTTGCAGTGTTGCTTATAGTGGTCAGAAGACTCTGCATTTTGTCAGCGTCTTCACCGAATAAAACTATGTCGTCAGCGTATTCTAAGTCAACAAGTGAATCTCCCGGTAAAAGTTCAACTCCAGGAGATTGAGATGATGAGTGATATCTCTAAAAGCATGTCAACAATAAAGTTAAACAAGAATGGGGAGAGAGGACAGCCCTGACGAACACCACTTGAGGTAACCAATTCTGATGACAGTTCGACCAGTTGTGTTCGAGTAGAGAGCCTTTATGAGGTTAATGTACTTCTTTGGTACTCCTTTCACTGACAAACACTGCCATAGAACAACACGATCACCAGAGTCAAATGCCGCTTTAAGGTCGAGAAATACTACGATTGTGGGGCGTCTGAATGTGTGTCTATGTTCTAGGACCTGACATAAAGTGAATATCTGGTCTATACAACCACGTCCAGGTTGAAAACCAGCCTGGTTTTTTTCTCGTCCGCTCTTCACGAGCTTTGCTTAGGCGTCGAAGTATTATTGGAGCTAATATTTTAGACACTATATTAGTCAAACTGACGCTCACAAGAGAACTTTTGTCCTTTCTTTTAGACTGGCACAATCAGTGATTGGAACCAGTCAGATGGAGTTACGTCTAGTCATCAGATTCTACCTAAGACCTCAGTCAATCTCTGTGCTAGTACTGGACCATCATCCTTAAAAGTCTCAGGGGTCAACCTGTCAGGGCATGCTGCTCTCTTTCGCTTCAGATTTTCTACAGCTTTTTCAACCTTGTAAAGAGTTGGAGGATTTACATTAACTTGCCATTCAGGTCGACTGGGGACCATGGGAAACCAAAGTATGGCCGAAGGCCAGTTGAACTTATCCCTAAAGTGTCCTACCCATCGATCCAATCTCCTGGATTGAGAATGAATGATATGTCTATCTTTTTCGAGATAGTTTCGCTGACATTTGAGTTCCTAATACCGGTTTGCTTAACAAGTCTGAACAATCATCTGCTGTTGCCTATCGCCGCTACCTTTTCCATCTCTCTTGCTTTCTCCACCCAACACTGTTCGCGAACATTGCGTAGGTTTCTTATCAGCTTGCGCTTAAGTTGACTCCTCTCTTCGTCATGTTCAGAGCCAAGTCGTATGAGTCTTAGAACATCTATCAGTGCGGTAAATGCTGCTGAGATCCAGTCTTTCCCCCTAACCTTATAGCTTACCTAACTAGCAGATATCACTGATGTTTCCACAGCTTTTCGGATGTCACTCCACACTGCCTCAGGGTGAGCACAACTTACATGGCTGTCTAACTTTTTCTAGTTGTTCCTAAAATATATTCTTAGCTTGCCTATCATTAAGTAGAACGCTAAGAGGTTTCCTTGCAGTGTCTTCCCTACGTCCAGTAAGACGCAGACAGATACCTGCTCGCACTAGAGCATTAAGAATATACGTATAATATTAGTCCATAAATAGGTCCCAACAGTTACCTTTCGTTATTCTCGTGGGGATATAGCAAAAACATCAGTAAATGTTTCCGCTCATTGATATCGCTTTAGTCAGAGTCGGAAATCATAACAATAGATAATTGTTATACCTCCTAAAAGTCTGGTGGAAATTATTTAACCTTGGGACATATTAAGTGTTGTACAGTGGCTGCTGCAAATGTTAACCGTTAAAGTGTTCGGCACCGGCTTTTTATTTCAGTTAATTAGTATTAAGCCTATCCTGGTATTTAGGAGTTGGAATATTGTTTGTCTGTAAATCAGAAAGTGAAGTAGAAAAACTGTCCAACAGTCTACTTTTAGTAGTCTTTCAGTCAGTGTTTACCTTTGAATCTGTCCGAAAGATTTAGTGCAATAACTCAAGTAATATATTACTACTTCAAAAACCAACTTATTTTTTTACTAAAAAAGATCAGTAAACAAATCGGTATTTTTCTTTCTATAAAGCTAATGACATCGCAGGCTGTTTTCAATTGGGATCGCGATACTTTGGAAGGTGTACATAACATGTTAGAGTTAATAATTCATCTAGTTTGTGAGTATATGAGTACATTAAAAGTATCCATTCTTGAAGAGATCAAAGAATACAATGATAAAATAAATAACAGAGAAGATTCTGTTGAAACACAACCTTTGAGAGATAGACATCTTCAATCTATTGGTGTTTTAAGCTGTGGAGCACTTTTATTCACTGAAGTATTTCATATACTTTCAATGATTTTCGACTGTGAGACAAATTACCATCAGTTGTGCCGAGATAGAAATTGTAATACTGGAACCTATGCGTAAGTCAATCATTAGACACAATACCTTTAATTTGAACTTATGTCTAATGCACTTATTATTTACTTATAGTTTTGGATGCATAAAGATTTAATTATTACTGAAATAGTAAGTCCATAGTAAATGATGTCAATATTATTCTCATAGTTAGCAAGAATTTAATCAATTTCATAGATCTAATTACCTGACAAGCTCGAATTGTCATAAAACGTAGATCCTGGATGAGTTGCAAACCTTAAACAATAGAACTCTGATTTAAGGGATCGACAGTATAACATAGTTGTCATGCTTCTGTGATGAAATATTTTGCTTTTATTACGTGTGAAATCGCCCTCATAATTTTAATGATTACTATAATACAGTCTATATGTCCAATCATAAACCCTGGCTCTAACAATCTTATTTATGAGTATCATCCTTTTGTACGCGTTTATGACTTTTGATGTATGATGTCCTCTAGATTTTACGAAGTAATAGTTAATAACTCTTGGTAACATGAGTTTAAATTAGTTAAACTGGTATATATCTGCTATTTAGAATTTAAAAAACCCTCATCTTACAATTCATTATTTCGTTAAAGTTTTACTCAAACCTTTTTTTATCAAGATCCAAATGTCTATTTTACATTTGTTTCAAGATTTAGCCAACCACGAACTCTTTAAGACTGGTGTAACTTTTGAGCTAAGTGAAGTAACCTACACGTCCCACTGTTTCTCTGCATATCTTTTGACTAGGTGTTGGCTTTAAGTAGTCCTAAAGTATGTAGGCATCAGTACCAAGGTTTGACTTAATAATTTCTAATCAATGGAGCATCTTTAGATTGTTACTAATAAAAATAATGTATTTATTATCTCCCAATGAATAGAAAAATTAAATTTTCTGACGTTTCATGACTCAGTGTATGCTACTTATTCAGAGAATAAATAAGAACAGCGAAAATATTTAGTACAATCAATCAAAAAGCAGGTCTGACCGAGTCAATGTCATGTCACTCCAGTCAAGGCGATTTATGGCTTAATCGTAAAGTATCACTTTTTTCATAGAGGACGAGAAATATATCCCAAACATTAGGAATCGCTGTTTAAGATATGTACAAGACTGAATTTTGTCAGCATTTTCGTGTACTCAGTCCAGATGAATCATGGATCAATTCCGAGAAGATTCTACAAAAAAATGTTTTCATTGTTTTGTACACTATAATAAAGCACTTATTTCAAAAGAAACGGTGTCACTTCGTCTTATAGTTTCCCTCTACAGTGACATGCTATGGGTCTAGATATGGAACAAATAAATAAGTTTTTTGTGGATCTTAGCTCTCTTCAAAAATTTTTTCTATGAACTTTTTTTTAAAGTGATCCATTCAATGACTGGAGTCAAATTGCTCAGAAACATTTGGGAAATATCATCTTTGCTGAGGCATTACCAACTCCACGGAATTTTTATCTTGTCAATTTGCTCAATTGTTTTGGTGTTTATAATGGTTTCAGTCTTCTTAGTTGGTTTGCAACTCAATCCTGGTCTAATATAAATGTTAGTTAATGCTTTTAAATTTATGCATTACCAGTGTGTTCATTGCTTTTTGAAAGAACTTATCGTAATTACTACCCATGAACGTCATGTGTAAAATAATCACTATTTTCTTTAGTTACAAAGAGTTCATATCTCCTTTGTAGAACTGCTGTAAGCTTGATATAGATTTATAGTCTCAGTCTTCTAGTTTCAAAATCATGACAGCTTTTCATTTCTCACACCGAATCGAGAATAACATATAGACATTTGTTAGCATTCCAAGCTAAATAAAATAATGCAAAGAAATATTTTTGAAATATTTTGGTCGGTATTTGTTAATACTTTACTAGACAATGTTGATGCGTAATATAATGAAGTAGTAACATAACTCATTTACAAGTAAAAATTTATATACTCTCTTTTGAACCCCACTGTTTGTGTGAAGACTAGTTATATTACTCGGTTTCTCATGTTGAAATAGGTTGATCGGGAGCATGAATTGAGCATGTTTCGTTGGATTTCAAGGACTTCAACATTTAAGCCGCTGATATATCTTCATAAAAGTCAATTAACTTGAAGATAGTTTTTGTTTCAAATTGAAATTATCAATTTATGACTTAATCAAAACAGCAGTAAAGTTAGATAGATGTTTCATCTTAGTGTAAAACAACGGCTGGATATACCATGAATTCATTCCCAAATAAACACTGAAGTCAAATTAATTCGTTACCATCGAAATTATCACTGCGAATCCCAACTGACTGACGGAAAACTGTGTCTAATAAAGTCCTATGTGAATTGAAAATACTGGAAGATAATCACAAGCAATCTGAATTCAGGAGTATTAATCCTAAAATCTCAATCATGTTATTCAATAGTAATGTTTACTCTGACTAATTTGTAGTTTTTCCTCTTCTAAGTGTAAAAAAACTACACAAAAAGTTTCAACTATCCATGTATTCACATTTTTCTTCGGTTTCTCGATTTACCTGTGAAGGAAGTAGATTTTAAAAGTTCTCGAATTTGTTCATATTTTCATTACTTTCTAATAATCCCCTTTCTTTTAATGTAACCTAACACAAAAACAATTTTGTGCACATCAATTGATTTTACAATGTAAAAATTTAATTTACAATAAATGAGCTAATTAATTTCTATCGTTCACTAACTCACATTTACTAATGTCTACCATTCACATTCTTAAATTTGGTTTTTGGTCACGTTTATTTTTCTATTTTTGTTACCTGGTTGTTTGATTATTTCATTTTATCAATCATATTGGCTTTCTAATATTTTCTTCCTTCTACTTAGCTTACATCGATATTTCTTCTTCCAATGGCTAAATGCTGTGATTATTTAACTTTGTATACTTTGAAAAGTTATGCAGCCAAGGTTATGTATCGTGTTATTTGGCGTTTATCGAATTTATGTATTGAAGATTTTAAAGATAGAGTAAGTTGATTCGGTGATAAATAATCAATAATTTCTATATTAAGGTATGTAACTGTATGTGTTTGATTTTACTAAAATCTAGCAGACTTATACACACATTAAATATATCAGGCATTCGGTGAAGTTCAATTTATGTCTTGTCAGTAGTCAATTTATTATTTTATTTAGAGAATGATTAAGTTGGTGATTCAAAGTTGAGTGGTTTGAATGCGATTGGTAGATAATTTATATTTAAAATTTTGACATCTTTGTTGTACATATAACAGTTTCGCAAACAGCTTATAAATGGTTAAATTCACAAAATGTCCTTAATGTCATTCATTATTATGCTTTTCCCCTTTTGTAAGTCTAAATATTTTTACTAGTTATTTTCTTAAGATGAGCACTTTTCCTCTGTTTGCTGATTACTCTTTGATGCGCTGATTTCGCTCTCAATCTCCAACGGCATTATGAATGTATTTAAGTGTATATCTTTTCTCCTAACTCAATGTCCTTTAATCTACCCAATAAATCTACTGAGAAGAAACTGTCTTTTTTCATCAGTGTATTTAGAAGAGTGGAATGAATTGAATGAAGTTAGTGTTTAATTAACTGAAGACAAAATAATCTACACCGTTTAGGTGATATCTATCGTATCCATCGATTGATTTTATTCTACTTTATATTTTGATCATAGGTCGATAAAATGTATTTCATTCAATTGTCATTCTCATGTGTGTAGAACTCATATGGAATTTTTGAATAAATAAAAATATTGAAATCTACTTTCAACATAAATATTTATGAGGAGTTGTTTCCTTTTAATATTAATTATTGCTGTTATTTCATCAATATGTGAAGGTTAACTTTCGGGTTTTCTTGAAACTATCTGAGACATTGAATCAAAGTATATTTAGGAACATTAAAAATAAACTTATTTGACTGGTATTGTATTACAAAATTTCGTAATGACCACGGTTTGATTTGTGTATCAGTTACTGATGAAAATAATATTAACTATAGATTACCGTTATTTGAAGAGTTATCTAAGTTGCATGTTATTTTAATGACATCAAATGTATAAATGTGTTTCATATATCTTGCTCAACAAAAGATAATGACAGGGAAAATATATTGCTTAAAGTGAATATTGGTCAGTATCATTGCATGGTAAAGATGACTGTGCAAAAAGTCAAATCTTTACAGCCTGATTAATTTAATTAATAATTCAGTGTTCGTTAACGAATCGTTCAGTTTACCCTCCCCCCATCTGAAATATTTGGAATCCATGTTATAACGAAGTTTCTTACAATACCACTGCATGTATGTTTACTATTCTATAATTGTCGTATTTCTTCAGTGAATATTAATTCATTATGAGAACAATCTTTAAATTTTGTTGCTATCTTCAAAGGTTTGAAAATGTTTAGATGTTAACTTACAAATTATATTCTATGCAGCGTTTTGATTTGGTCTTGAATAGGGAAACATTTTACAAAAAGGAACTTATGATATAAATTAAAGAGACACAATCATGTAGAACAAATGAACGTATAACATAAGATACAATTTATTCTAATCACTGAACTTCATATTTTATTGTAAAGATAATGACATTTTAAATTGAATTCAAACATTTTTCAGCAGTTGGAGTTCTTAACATATTTACTAAGTGATTTACATTAACATTTCTACATAGGTAGCTTTTATCATTTGAACGGTTCAGTAAAAGAAAGTTTTATCTAAATTTAAATAGTATTGATATGTTCAGTTATTTTTCTACTGTCTTATGTCTACCCTTGTGTTATCTTTCTTGTTTGTTTTTTTATTAAAAAAAACAGGATTCACGTATATTTGAGTTGATCACCAGCATTCGAGTTCTAACATATCGTTTGATAGATTTAAATGTTGCAGATAATCTTGGTTCCTTATTGACACCAGAAGAATGTAGTTTTTGCTTAGGTAGTTTAATGTTCACTGTTTTCGAACCAAATTGGGATGATGTTATCTTACGATATAATAAAAACAATTTTAATCAACAATTAGACGATCAAGCATCATTGTTTTCTATTTCTGTAATTGATAAATTACATTACAGTCTATTGCTTACAGCTATATCACCACCACAAGGTGTAGGTGGTGCAACGTTTAACGGACGTATGATGGCTTTAAGAGAACTTATACAACAATTAGAAATATCGAAACAATTTGAAAATGTTAACAATTCATCGAGTAATTGGAATAGAAATAATCAAAAAAGATCACGTCCAATTGTTTCACTTACATCAGCTAGTTTATTAGCTACAGAAAATGCTGCATTCTTAGCTAAACGTCAACGGAGACGAGTTTTACGCTTGGATCAGTTAATGTTTTGGATTCAAGATAACGAAGTGATATCCAAATCTCTACGTAAGTATTTTCAATAATATTTAGTTTTCATTATACTCATTAAATAGCCTTAAGTAAAGTTGTTTTATTTTTTAGCAGTTCAACCAAGTGTTGTCTATATAGTATTTTGGTTCTCAGTGCCACTTAACTTCTTTTCTTACCAGATGCTTGGGTAGGTTTGTAATTACAATTCTTTACCAAATTCCCACTTCAAATTCCTATTCATGTTGCCCCATGGAGATTGCTTGCCGGAGGTTTTTTATGACCTAAACTATTCAAGCTATACAAATGTATTAACCCTCGGATTTAAAACAAATAACATTTTATCCAGGTTTGGTACTTTTCATTTGATCAGTAATGAGATGAACTTAGTTCTTATAATTAATATTTCCTTTATTTCTTGTCTAAACGTTTTTTGATTTTTAGACAAATTGGATAATACAGCGTATATGACTACTTTAAGTAACTTTTTCCGTTCTCTTGGTGAGCGTATTACAAATGATGATTTAACAACTTTATGGCATCGAACATCACATCAAAACGGTGCAGCAGTAGATAATATATTAAATTTACTCACAGATTTGGCGTCATCTCGATTTACTCAATCTCAACTAAAGCATTTATTTTTTCTTGTTGAACTGGTTAGTTGAACACTTTACGTGATTTATAAGCTTTGTTTAAAGTTCATTTTTAAATTAATCTTCACGAGTTAACATTAACTGAAATAGTATTGGTGAATGCAGCGAAACATCAGAAAGCTTTTGTCATAATTTGAGACTTATCAACAGTACAAGCCGAAAAATGTACGTGTTATGCCATATACAGCCTTTAGATTTTGTAATGAGCATGATACTATCTGACAAGTAAATTGTTACTCATCGGTGTTCACATTTGAAACTTTAGTCCATTTACAGTATAGCACGTTCTTCACTTAATATTACCGGTCACTTCTGGTTTTGATGTTTCCCTAGTTGATGCTGGTTAATGATGAAAATTGCCTTCGAATGACTTTATGTGTATCCAAATAATTTTTGACTACCATAAACACTATTAATTTTTACTTTGCAATTTCCAAGCACTATTTTACCATACTTCGATTGATGTCTTCTGTTCTTGCATTGTTTGATTTATCCTTATGATAACATTTTTATTGAATAGTATATTTGGAATTTTCGTATCTTGTTTTATAAATGTTTTCAATTCACGTTAATTTTATCTCAAAAATTGATTATTAGAATAGTTAGAAGTAATACTGTTCAAAGTGGTATTTTCAATATTCTTGTGTATATTAGTATTAACTCAAATGTTTTGTAGTGCATATGTCTCTTGTATGTCATACTGGTGTACAGTTAAATTTAATTTTACAGTATCTTAGTCTAAATAGGCTATCTTACAAGTAATCTACAAACGTACTAGTGACTCATAGATAACCTGGTTATGAAGCTAAGACTTTTAAGATGTTTATTAAAAGTACTTTTCAAATTTCCACCTTTGTTATAACCTAAGAAAACATATGATGTTGATACTCATACGACAGACTATACTGATATATCATTCATAGATGACATCTGACAGATACATTCTAGGTGAGAACTGGTGTCAAACAAGGCTGCTTACTCTCCCCCTTCCTCTTCTGGTGGTTGACTGGATTATGAAGACCTCTACATCTGAAAGGAAGCATGGGACACAATAGATAGCTTGTATGTAACTAGACTATTTGGACTTTGCAGATGTCCTAGCTGTTCTATCCCATACACACTAACAAATGCAGATGAAGACAACTAATGTAGCGCCAGCCTCTGGATAAGTAGGCCTCAACATACACAAGGATAAAAGCAAGATACTGAAATGCAATGCCGAGAACACCAACTCAATCACACTTGATGGAGAACGTAACTGGTCAGCAGCATCATCGATGATCAAGTAGGATCCGATGCAGACGTAAAGGCAAGGATTGGTCAAACAACGGCTGCATTCCTACAATTGAAGAACATATGGATCTCAAACACAACTGTCAACCGATATCAAAGTCAGAATCTTCAATACTAACGTCAAGAAAGTTTTACTGTGCAGAGCTGAAACGTGGAGAACTACTTTAACTGTCACCAAAACGGTACATGTGTGTTTTATAAACAATTGTCTGCTCATGATATTCAATGTTCATTGACCGGATACTATAATGAACAGCTCCTACCTGAAGAGGAAATTAGGAAAAGATGTTGGAGAAAGATAGGACATACGTTGCGGAAATCACCAAGCCGTATCATGAGACAGGCGCCAACTTGAAATCGTTATGGGAAACGAGAAAGAAGATCAAAAAACACACTGTGTCGAGAATTGGAAGCAGACGTGAAATGGATGAATGACAACTGGAGACAAATGGAAAGGATTGCTCAGAAGAGAGTTGGATAGAGAGTACGGGTGGTTGGTTTATGCTCCTCCACGAGGGGTAACAGGCGTAAGTAAGTAATGAAAGTAATAAGTACAGCAACAGAATAGCAAAGAACTAATTATATCTTGTCATTCAGTCACATGTTTTTACCAAAGTTGGATAATGGTTGGTGGTGGGATTTAGGGCTCATATTTCTTCCTACTTGGGATTAGTCAGTCAGATATACCTGCGTCTTAGCGAAGAGGAATGCAATTATTCACGAATTCCCTTTATATATAGTGTTGCTCGTTTCTATAGCATTAATGCAAACTGAAGATATATTTATTTAAAAGCAAATTAGTGTTTCAAATGGATTGAATCCCCCTTTTTTATTTTATTTCTCGCAACACCATTGTTTTCTAACCATGCTAAATATGAACACGTGACGCTGATGTGAAATTCATTACGATATAAGTTGTAGAAAGTTCATTTATAAATGTTCTCCGAATTATAATTGGAAGATTTCACTTTACTAAATTTTCATGTTATAAACTGGTTATTATTGATTTAAATTATTCATGTCAGCTAATCAGTCTACCACCTAGTAATTCAATTTTCATTGATCCACATATCATAGTATCCAAAGTTTAATGCCCAAATTATAAAATACCTTCATCATTATCATGCACGATTGAACTTGATGAGCTTTCCTTCTAGGTGACGTGACTAACTCATAACTGAAAAGATAATAAAAACAGTTTAGATTAAGTACGGAGTTTCCATAATTTTTAATAATTACATAGCAGTAAGATTATAGGCATTATCTATATTAGTCATGTTTGTATAATTCTTCAACATACTTGAATTTCCTTAGAGCTGGATGAATCTAGATCTACAAGCAATTTCACATATCTTTCCTGATATTAAATCTGATAACAATCGAAAATCTAAAGCGTCTCTTATTCCATTACCTCCACCTGATGAACCATCTACCATACGTCATGCACGTGCAAGACTATTGAATATGATTGGTAGAATTGGAATATCTTCCAGAGATCCTAACACAGCTGAAATGTGCATAGAATTATTATGGCGTTTAGCTCATTCAGACTATTCAGAAGAAGCAAAAACGTTTTCCAGACAAAATCTTAAACCGAAAAAATCATCACCACAAAAGATAACTTTTGTAGATCGTATTCTTGTTTCACATGGGCACAAAATGGACACAACAGATTCTACTGCACCATTGGAATTCCCAAAATATATGCATCCTGAACCGATTGAAGCAGCTTTAGCCCAACAATTGGTTATTATCCGTGAATTTCATTGTTCAAGTGTAGAGCAAAGAATACGAGCGATGCGCTGGTTGTTAGAAGCTGTAGGTCATATAAGTCGGGTGAGTTATTCATTTGTAGTTGACATGTAAGTTGTTTACAGTATGATATGTATATTTTTGCGTCATTATTTATTTACTGTCATTTATTGCGTTTACGTCCTATTCTAAGAGGATGAAGCTTAAACAGCTTCTTAATATAAATATTGTTATGCATTCTGTTATTGCATTTCTCTAACAAACCTGAATTACTGATGTTATTATTATGGATAAAGTTTATAGTGTCAAAAACAAATCATGTGTAACCAATAAACAATCTGTTTCAAATAAATAATACAATAATGTTTAGTGTTCCAATTGACAGAAAATTGAATTTCTGACTTTTCTTAGTCATTTCTACAGAAACACAAGTTATTAAGTGGAATCATCCTGGCGTTGCTTACAAACTATTTATTTGCTAGGTATTATTTGTTAATTGATGTATTTTTCAAATAAACAAGTTTCTAACCTTAAATAAATGAAATAGATAATACTATGAAACTAACCTTAAATTGTACATGTTAGTTTATCTTGGACGCGTAAATATAAAATTGAAGTCTTATTGTTTAGACTGTGATCCTTTAATTTTTTCTAATTTATTGTGAGTGGTGTACAATGTTTTTAGTGACAATACTAAGAAATAGTTTCCCAGTGATTAAATAATCTTTCAATTTGATGACATTCCTTTAGCTGATATCTCCAGGATACAATTCACCAGTATCTGCTAACTGTTCAATTTGAAAGCTATTATAGCGATTATTTATTTAACGTGAAAATAATGTTGATCAAATGTAAATGCTGAAACATATTGAGTATCATAGAATCTCTTTTTACTGTTTACTTTGTGCAGAAAAGTGTATATAAGCTTTATAAAACTTTTCCAAACAGAGAATATTGAAAAATACACATCTAATGTTATAAATCAGTATATATTTTATATCCGAGTTGAAAATAATTAATATATCTAGTAATTAACCCATCAAAAAGTTGTGTTTTTCAACTAATTTGATTTTTTTGGTCAGCGTTAATCATTAAAGATTATAGACAATGTTTACTTGTTTGAATCTCTATTATATCTTCTACACAAATTTTAAATCTCAGTCACTCAATTTCGTCTTCTGTTTGGTTTGGTTTTATATTCTAATTAAAACGTTATTGATGATTGTAATATGAAACATTGATAATGTTTTTCTGAACTCACTAGATATAAGTTCAGATTACACAATGAATTCATATTTGATCTCAGTTAGCTGTAGTTCATTTTTTCCTGGTTTACAAATTTATCTCAACAGGATTTAATTCAGGTAATCAGCAGACCAAGAACAAACCTTCAAATAATTTTGTTCACATACCTTTTTAACTTTTTTTTCATTGCTTCTTTCTGTAAAATCTAAATAATTTTTACTCTGTCTTTATTTGCAGAACTCTCTGACATTTTTTATGCTAGCCTATCTAAAATCCTTATTGGAATTCATATTGAAAAATTTTGTTGGAAAAGCTAAACGAGTAAGTCATTTTTCGTTTAATTATATTTACATATTGATTCACGTAGCGTTTCTCTACAGATTGTTTATTTATTCCTTTGTTAGTTTAAAACTAGCAAAGAATGAGATTTCAGATAGCTTACCTATACAATAGTAATAATGAAGTGTACTGTTCTATGATTGAAATATTTTCAAAGATAAGCTCTTGTACATAACTTTCATGATGACCGTAACTATTTTCAAATAAGCTATTGTAAATAACACCAGAATACTATTTGATTACAAATAATAGTAAATATAATTCTCGGCAGAAGTTAGGAGATTTGAGGAAAACTATTCTATTTAAAGTTATTTGTCATCACGGAATTGATATTAGCTGGGAAAAACAAGGAGGACTTGTTGGTTATTTTGTTCTAGATTGGAGATTAATTCTAAAAGTTCTGTTGAGAAGTCGTGACTATCAAAGTTCAAGCACACCGGGATTGAGGTATATCTATGGCCGATGGGAACGGGCAATTGTTGCTTTCTTTTGCGAAAATGAGAACCATTAAATTCTGCTTCATGGGTTGTAGTGTGTTTTACTGTCTCTGAAGCATGAAAGTTGTAGATTTTGTTCCATGTATCGTCCTCGCTAAGGCATGTTAAAAAGTCTCCAAAAGAAACTTAACATTTTTCTATTATCTGGTTTACAATACTTTTCCAACTGATTTCATTTTCTGATGAAAACTAAACAGTTTCTACACAGCTTTTTGTTTTAGTAAATTATCAGCCTTTAAAATCATAACGAATTTCGCACATCGATTGGGCAAAAGTAACCGTAGTCAATTTTCTTTTCTACAAAATTGGATTGTAAATCTAAAGTATTTTCTGTAGTTAGTAGTCTTATACTTTGTAAAATCAATTTTATTTTAACGCCAGTTAATACCTAACGATTATTTATTGTCAAAATATAATTTTAATAACTATTCATTTGTTCATTATTGATAAAGGATCATCTTCATGAACTTAATCGTTCACATGAATTGATTACTCGCGTTGTTGATTCTTTGCTACATTATGAAAAATGGGCGATTTCATCTCATGGTGATCTCTTAACTGCAGATAGTTTGGATGCACTTGGTTTCAGACATAGTGATGTAAGTTATTTTTGGATCATGATAATTTAATAATTTCTGTGAATACCTTTGGTTTGTGCTATATCTATGAGATTTTTCTTATGTCCTCGAGAAATCCTTTCAAGATTTTTTATTCAGCAGTCTTATATTCTTGTATTTGAGCCGGATTTTTATCCAAGATTCACTTGTACATATAATCTTTTGAGAAAAAACATTTTCTTCATTCATGATTCCACTTTATTGAATGGAGGAAGAGGGGAAACTTTTTAGAGAATGCTGCTTGTCTGAAATCAACGTGATCTGCTAGAACTACTCACAGATATTTTAGCATTGATTTTATGGTAAGTGATCGGATAGAGTTCCCAACCCGATAGATGGGGTTGAGACAGATTTTAGATTGTTGTCAACATTCTACCATAAATAAATAGATTTACAGAAATACGTGTCAGATGAGGAGAATCTCAAGCAAAGTAAACTGACAATTAGCATGGAACTTTGTGATGGTTGAATTTCTGTTTTATCTGTACATAATTACAGAATCTGTTGATGCCACCTTGAAGATATAATACAAAATAAACGCGTACTTACACTAGTACTTTTATTTCTGTTTTCCTGCTTATGAGTCTTGATTGTTTTGATCCACAAAATATTTAATCTATCCAAGTATTTACTCTTAACTGGTAATAGTTTGTCTCAAATTGTTGCAGTTACGAAGTATATCAGTTATCTTAATTATGATGATCCAGATATTTAAATAATATATTTCCTGTTATCTCATGTTTATAATGAATAAAATACTTTAAAACTGGAAAAGAAGGTTGAACTAATGCTTGATACCAATGTTTCGTAAACTTACCGTAAATCATCTATCAAAACACTCGATGCAATTAAGGGTGATTTTGTCAGCGTACAAAGTACTTTTGTCAAGTTTACTTTCTATTTAAGCATAGTTCTATATCAGATATGTTTCTTTAAAAATATTAAGTATTTATCTGTTTTTCTAATTCAGGTAATCAAACGGCATTTTGACCTTTTGAATTTCTTACTTCGAAATGCCGAACTCACATTAAGCGTTGAACGTGCGAAAGCTTTATGGGAAACATTGATTGGCCAAACACGTGCTGCTCCATTTGATCGTGAGGTGATATATTATTCTGCAAATATTTTCTACTATTTATGTGATTTAAAATAATATTCAGACTCATTTCTTAGAAGCCATACTAATTGCATCTCATAAAACAATTATATGAGGGTATTTTTGCGTTGTATCTAGCAATGAAATTCACCATACCCATTTTGTTCCACTTGGCAGTCGTACCCTCACACCAGTGTTCAGAGAGAGATTGAAAACCAATGGTAATCACTTTAAATACCAAAACGTTATCCATTAAGCTGTTGAGTCAAGATAACCACAAAGTTGTCCAAGACATATGATATTATTTGTAAGCGTTCGTATTTCCCTGTTGTCAAAATTCAGAAATTCATTTGATCAGTCTTTGATGATGGGTGTTCGACTTAACTGCATGCCGTTTTGTTGCTTACAAATATGAGTTTAAGTGTATGTTTCTGCATTGTATCTAGACACAAATAAGATTAAATGCGAAATATTTAGTTTTTTATGTGCCATGATTTTTGTGAAGTATGATGTTCAGATTATTAGATTTATTTAGAAAATGGATATTATGTTGTAGTGTCTTATTCATATTCTGCTTATTTACTATATAATTATTAAATCCTAATAATTTTTTTGAATTAGTGAGATTGTTTAAACAGTGAACTTGATACACCTTATTTGCCAACAAAAAAATCCTTATTTCTTTTGGTTAATTTAATGTTAGATGTAACATGTTTTTATAGGTCAGAAAGTTAAAATTATCTTGTTTGTTTTTGTTCATCCTTATGTAAAAATTTCTCATTTATACAAGTGGATTTTGTAAATTGTTCTTCAGTTTAAATGTTAGGTTGATAAAAGCTGTAGAAATATTGATAACGAGCAAGAATTTAGCATCCTTTTTACTCTAGTTTTGAACTCCACAGGAGTGAACAACTATCAATCTTGTTTGTAGTCATAAATTTCTATTACTACCATGTATAATAAATTTAGTAGAGGAATTTCAGAATTCAGGTTGAATATTGTATCATTATTCACTTGTTTACAACTATACGTATATCGCTAATTCCAGGAACAGCAATATACGATATTTGAATTCCCTTTTTGTTGGTGTTAGGGACGCAGTTTCGATTAGTCTCTTTTTAGTATGTGTGTACCCTTGGTAGATTACTTCGATTTCATTATGAAGTTACAAGCGTTTGAGTAAAGATGAACATTGGCAAGCAGTGGAATAAAAAATCACGATTCCACTGATAGACACTATTCATCTTTACTAAAGAAGATGAATGAGTTCGTACTTTTCATCAGAAATCTGTATTGATAAGTGGTCCAAACAAACATGTAGCAATTAACAGTTTTCTCGTTCCAGTATGAGGTCTTTCAATAAATTTGTGTCAGGGAATTCGTAGTCTCACAAAACACTCATGTCCAATTAATTTACTAGTTTTTTTATGCAGAATATACGTCTGATCATGGATTATATTCCAGAATAGCTTTAAATTGATACGAAATTACTGTCTGCTCACACCTAATTTTGCAGTTATGTTATGAGGCAAATCTTAGCTTAATAATTTTTTTAAAAAAACTTCAAGTCATGTTAAAAATTTATTTTTTAGATCAGTGTAACTTCCGACTATTTGATCATATATGTCGCTTGAAAAATGTTCTAACGTTTAAATAAGTTAATTTCTATTTCTTTCCTTTGATTGTCTTCTTTTAATCTATCGAATTTAGCAAGCATTTATTTGGTTTTCATCGTGTTTAAATTTTCTTGATACTGATGCCCAAGCATTTGTTTTTACAAAAGTGATTTTAAAATCAAATCCTGCGTTATTTCGTTCAATCGCTGGTAAGTATGATGCTTTGCCTTTTCTTTTTTACAAATTGATTTTCTCATTCTTGTATAAATTGCGAGTATTATCAGTCAAAAGTTTTTAAAACGATCTTTTTTAATCTAATGTATTTTATGATGAAATTAAAGGATAGTATTTTCAATAATTTTTTTGACAAGAAATAGAAAACAGAATAATATAATAAATTGTATCAAATGACTTTTGATTGATAATAAGCATGTTGACTGTAGTTTGGTAAATTATTCAGTCGTATTATTATTATTTGCATGTATAAAGAAATCATTTGAATGTAATTAAAGTTCAAAACAGACGTATTTATTTATTTAAACACATAAATATTGGTACAAGGAAGCACCAGATATATATGCGCCGCCCAAATTTCATCTGATTTGTGTGAGGGCTATGATACTGCCCAGGTGCCCAAACTGAAACAGGTGGTTTTATTAGGGGACCGCACCCGGAGCTTTGGACCTAAAGCTCTAATCCACAAGACAGTGGAGCATCGCGAGGAGATGCAGTATCATGGTAGCCGGTAACCAACGATTGATTCATATGCCGTTTGTTCCCTCAGGATACTGGAACTCATGTGCACCATTGATTTGGAATCATGGTTTTCCCACTCCCCTAGGCGGACTAGCCGTGTCCACCAACCCGGTTAAAGCGCTGGACATTCGCTTTTCGTCCTCTCAATTTTGTAAACAATAGTAATGCCACGAGAAGGCAGTGAGTAGGACTTCCCTAGCATAGGCTATATACCCGTGGCCATGTGAGAGCATTTGGAGAGGGAGAACAGACTCTCCCCACTCTCGGCCGTACCAGGGCATTTGGGGGCAAAATACAGACGTATAGATTTGTGTTTTTAAAATATTGTAAATAAATAATACTAACTGACAATATTCTTTTAGGCAAACAAAACAAAGAATTCAAAGAAAAAATTGTTTTATCGCCCTAAATGGTTAAACATGGTAAGATATTGTCAATCGATTGGGTTGGCATTTTTTTCACAACTTCTGACATACCATCCTGCGAGTTTGGATAGTCTTCAATAAATGTTTGTTCTAGAAGTTGTTCATAATTTTGTGAATTAATCAAATTCTGTTGAGAAAAAATATAGATAAACAGCACCTGTCAGCTTAATATTTTTTTTTCAAATATGAATCCGCTGATATATACCTGTTAAACATTTCCCAAAATGAGACGTTTATTAATTTTTTGCATCGATCGTTCTACTATTTACATTTTTTTTAACACAAATCCTGTTTTACAGTATTCACGTGCTTGGTTTTTTTAAAACAAAAACAATAAACTCTAGCTAAATGCACTTTTTCAGATAATATTTTATGAAAAAATTCAATCTCGTTTACTTTATACATATTTATATTTATAGTTATATACTAATTGATTAATCTGGGTAGGTAAACTAAAAAGTGTAGGAATGTGAACGGTGCACAAAGTGAAAGTTGATTAGTTGTTGTGTGGCTTTTATTTTTGTTGTAAATTATCCATTCTTTTATCTATTATCCAATATTGTCCGTGTTGGATTGTTTATACATTATTGACAGTTTTTGGATTTTTTTTCTTTGCTTGGGACTCGAAAATGATCTCTTAAGCGATTTTCAGTTCTCCTATATAATTAGTAGAGTACATGATGGAAGAGAAAAATTTATACTTTTTGCATAGGTTATCTCTTTTAATTAATTTAACTAGTAATTTAAATAATGACATTGGATATTTGTTTTCTAAGAAATGATATAAAGGATTAGTTTGTAGGTAGTATTTGTTACGAATTTACTTAGATTCTATTCATGGAAGGGGTCACAGGTATGTACTTTTGAGTCTGATACTAAGGTGAAAATAGATAACCAGTGCTCTGTGGTTTTCCGATAGTAACCACGTTAAGGAGAATCTGTGATGCACATTCGTTATATTTTTGAAGACATTTCAATATTGACATATGCTTAACTAATTGAAAATTGAATCTAACACTCAATTTTGCTTTTTCCCAGTAGCTTTTTAGAATTCTAAACTATAAAATGGAAATCAGAACTTTCAAGTTATTTATCTAGTCAGTTCGAAGTAATTAAACTTCGTTTACGATAAGGTCGAGTTGTATGCTGTATATGATTACTTATAAATTACTGAATTCCAAATACAAGCATGAACTTATATACATATATGTATATATATATATGTATATATATATGTATATGTATATATATATGCATTGATATATTTAGCAACTATTTATACTACATTGTAAGCAAAGATGGATAGTGGTTAGCAGTGGAATCCAGGACGCACCTTTCGTCCTATTTGTGACTCGTCAGCTGGATGTACCTGCATCTCAGAGTTGATGTTCACTTTACAATGCTTGTGAGTTAAAGCTATATCGAGGCAATACGCACAGTATGCAAATCAACCAATTAGAGACTGACCAGTTGCAATCCTAAACATCAATGGGAAGATTCAAACAAACAATACTAAGTGAATTTATTTAATAAATTTATTTCATAAATGATTGATAGCAGATTACTGAATTATATATGTTTATACAGTGAAAAAATATTGAAATTATTAGTTTTCCATTTCATTGATTACAGGTGTAATATAAATATTGTTTATTTCTTTAGGGTTGAATTCCCTTAAGTTAAGATTTTTTCCCTTCTAAATAACCAAAAAAAACTTTATCTAACAAATCAGTGAGAAGATAACAAAATGAAGAAAATTGAATATTTAATCGCTTCATTATAATGTATTTTATACATGACAACATTAGAATATATTTCATTGGTGATTTATTTAAATAAATATATAAAAATTCATGATATTTACTTTCTAGTCTACTTTTATTTCTTCTATATTATTGCTGTTTGTTGTGGTTTAGGTTTTGAATGTTTCAAAGGATTTTTCGAAAAAGTCAATTTAAACGAAGGTCGTATGAAACAAGTGGCAAAATCATGGGTAAGTGATTAAACTACAGTATTAATTATAATTCTTTCCTATATTATGTAAATTCTATTTAGGAAGTGTGAATATATTGATATGAAATAGAATAAGATGTTATAATAGATGACATTCATTTCGTATGAAGAGACTTTTAATAATAGATAGGTAGAATGGTAATCAAATCTGATTCATAACTTAAAAAAGGCACAAAGAAATCTATATAATAATAGTGAAATATTTCAGATTGCCTAATGATTTTCTTTTGCATTGATGGATACGATTATACCTGATAATTATTTTCACTGCTGCTAACGTTTAGAAGTAATATGAACTTTATAGGGCATGTGAACGACCACTTCGAATGAAGCAAAAAAATTTCGGAGTCTATTATTTTGATAACTTTAAAGTATGCCAGATCATGAATACAGATGCTCTTATCTAACTGCTTAATCAAGAATCAGATATTAAGAGCAAAAGTGTACTAAGTCATTTACAACAGAAAATTAATCAGTTATATATGATGCATTATGTTTGTCCTCTCTCTCTCGTTAGCCAATCACAAGTGAATTGTCTAAATACATCTGTTGCATAATACAGGACTATTTCTGCAGTGATTTGGTATTCAGTGCATAAACACTGTCACTGCACGATGAAAATGATCTTAAAATCATTAAAAAAAGTTTTATGAATGCATAAGAGTGTTATATGAACACTTTTATTCGCTTTTGCAAACAAATTTTCTAAGCTGATTATTGTTTAAATGAATATTTGCTTTTCTTTATTTTTTTTAATAGCATGTTGAAAGACCAGATTTAATTGGTTTAGATTTTTTATGGGATTTATATCTTGCTCTACCATCAAGTGATGCAAGCTTAGATGGTGGACATTCAAATCGTCTAGTAGATAATCAAACATATACTAAGTCGAATTCTATTGTTGATAAACCGTGTGAAAGTAAATCATGCGTTGGTGACTCATCATCAAAACAACAACAGATTGGAGCATTCAAAGCGTCAACATTCCCGTCATCAAAGTCATCTCTAGATGCTGCAAAACCAGCTAGATTACTTTTATTAAATGTACACTGGGGACAGTTAGCACCAAAATTAAGACGTGATCCAGAATCATGTTATCGTCGTTTCTTTGATACTTGTAGACGACGATTAGAAGTATGTTTTTGTTAAAACAATTAATATTTACAATATGGTTTTCAAAAGTCATGTGTACATATGTATTGCAAACTATCAATTAAATGTGAAGAAGAAATAAATATAACGATCGGGTGGCGGTTATGGAATGTATCTGTAAATTTGAGTCTAGAATTTTATGTTCTGATTTAGGAAGCAGTATTCTTGTTCTACTGTCAACGTTATCTGAAACGAAAGAATAAAAAAATAAAACGATCTTATGAATCAAAAAAAGTCAGGAAGTGGGTCGTAAAAGTACGTAGGTTTGAATGAAACAGAAAGATATATAATCTGTCTTTAACCAAATATAAAAAATTAACTATACGATCTTAGTGTAGGTTAAAAGCTATGTACCTAATCAGTGTCGACCATGAGTTAAATTCAGGATAGATAAAAATGTTTCAATGGTCAAATACGAAAAAGTGGACTGGCACTTAATGTTGATCGATAATTCTACGTTTGGAGGTCATATGAAAGCTAGTTGACAGGGTGCCACTATTGACTTTTCATGAAGTGTATGTCTTGGAATTGAAGTTATCGATTTTGATATATACAATAGAACATCAATAAATCTTTCGCACATTTTAATAGTAGGTTATTTTGATAGTTTTACAAGATATTCTTTATTCATGAATAACTCTCTTCTTGTAAATGCTCTAAGGAGCTTTCACTATGAAAATATCATTTAGTACAAATTTAATGTGTTTACAATTGAACTGGACTATTTGTGTTAAATAATCTGACTACTTATAAGTAGATTGTTCGTCTCTTAGTTAAAAGTTTTGACAATGTTGAAAGTCAGAAATATTTAAAGACCGCTAAAATACATAAAAAAGAACAATATTTCAGAAAAAAAATGTAATATAGACAATTCAACTAATCATAGTTTAACCACCAAGACATCATCAGTCCACGAAGTCATTGACTCATCTAGATAGTTACATGTCATTGTTCTGATATTTCGTGGTAATATTTGTACCAATGCAGATATGTGACAGGTTTTATGTTGCTTTTGACTTATCGCATTTAAGTTGCCAGTCTACATGATGAATTCTACAGCCACGGAATTACATTTTTACACTTCCAACTGAAGTTCCTCTCTCATTTTATTTATGTTACGATTCATCTGATTAATTCACTGCTTGACTGATTGCTTTGTTGAATCATTCGGTTTTGATATGTGTAAGAGAAAAATGATTGTTATATACCTTTGTTTTTGTAGAATAATTATATCAATAATTTTTGTCGTTAAATATGTAACTTAAAAAAATTGGACTACCCATGACATCAAACCTTTCGCTTTGTTCAGTTTTAAACTAGTCAGCCAATTATAATGATATTCTGGCACTCGTAGTCTAGATATGGTTGTGTTTTCTTAATGTAAATTTACATTATCAAGGTTTTGAAGGTACAAATAGAGGTGCCTTTTGTCTGTGAAAGGGATTTACATTAAATCTTTGGAAATATCTAGAATTTTAGAGTTAAGCCACCTAGATTTGTAACTATGATCAGCTATGGGGACCAGATAATATGACGTAGGTCACAGCTCAATCAATATTAAAGTCTCAGTTTAACACTAATTTGCTAATGTTTTAATTAGCTCGATGGTAACATCTCTGATTGCATTGTTGGGTAGCGCGTATTCAGGTACTGCAGGATATCAGTCCCCTCAGGATTCCAGTTAAACCTTTCTAATGAATTCCAGGTGCCAAGAAATACAGGACCACGGTTTTCTACCGATTGCCTTTAACCACCTAAACCCATTTTAGTATTGTGAACATTTGGGCACTCTTTAGGTTACAAGACTGAGTAATCATTTATATCTATACCATAAAGGAATATGTAAATATGTTTAGCATAGTACTGGCAAATACCAGACATCTATAAAATGCTAATAAGCTACTGTTTGTCTTTTAGACTATCATTATCTGAAACAAATATATTTATAAGGTAGAATTCAATTTCAACAAGAACTTTTTAGTTTAGATTGTTTTTATTACTTACCTTCTCAGTTATCTTCTGCCTTCTCACTATCATTTTGTTTATTATCACAGACCAATTACGCTTTAGGTCGCGGTTTAATCACTGAATATGGAATCACATCAGTTTTGGCAGAGACTGGCGAATTATTAGCTTCATTGATGCTAGGAGTTGGTCCTGCGTCTAAGGCAAAACATTGTACTCGTACTGCGGCTAAATTGGCTATACGTCGTTTATTAGGTTTAGTTTATGCATATATTCAATCAGTTGAGGTAAGTGTATCACTTGTTAAGTTTGTCTGTTAAACACTTCTATACTCTAATAATTATGCTGAGGCATATATTGAAATTATAACCACTGTCCACTTAAAAATTTACCTTCAGCATACATGTATTCAATAATTTAAACATATTATCAGTTATCAGCTGCAATAAGTTTTGAGGTTGTTATCCTTGGTTTGTCTAAGCTTGTCACTCCAAGTATTACGCTAATTAATTAGGTGTATTTGTTGAGTATTTTTTCATAACTGAATTGTTGGCAAGAAAGCAATAAAAGGCAAAACAACCGTTATTTATATATGATTGCTTAAATTTTGCATCTGTAAGGAATTATATTGCTGATTGCATTGTTATGTGACAAGATGTACGTGTTTCATACTAGAAATTAATTTACATAAATACTAAGAAGGAATTGAATAGAATAAACTGTAAACAAATACATGTTTTGTCTTCCATTATCATTTGTTGTTGCAGGTAAGTAGCTTAATAAAAAAGATGGCGTTTTTAAGAACTTTTAATTACCTTATTGTTATCACTAGAACCTAGGTCATGATTGTTTAAGCCTTGCTATCTTGCGTTGAAACTAATTCGTTTCTAAGCAAAGATGGATAGTGGCTAGCAGTGGAATCCAGGACGCGCGTTTCGTCCTATTTGTGAATTAAGGCTATATCGAGGCAATACACACAGTATGCACATATGCCAATTAGAAACTGACCAGTTGCAGTCCTAACACATCGATGGGAAGATTCAAACAAACAATACTAAATGAATTTAATTCCTTTCTGTTTTTAGACATTTTCCAGAAAATATAATTGAAATGTAGAATTATTCAAAAAAACCATCTATTAACTACACTTTATTAGTAATATTTACTCATTGTCACTATTTTATCTATCTCCCTCTCTTCTTCATCATGTTTTATAAAATTTCACATTTGCTCTCTAAGCCACTCATTTCATATGGGGAACAACATTATTACCTTTCTAATAGGCTAGTAGAGTCAAAATATATCAAGTATATGTGATCACATACCGTCTCGAAGTCAGCCTATAGGAAGCTTGTATACCTGGAGCTAAATTGGATAATCACTGAACGTAACGCTTCCATAAATTGTACTTTCATCTAGAAATTAGATTTGTCAAAATCTTATTCTTATACCAAATTGTTTGTCAAACCACACAGATGGGTTGTGGTGTATGTTGTATAAAGAAGGAACATTTTTGTGACTCAAAACGTTCTAGCCTTAACTTGTAAAGTTTTAAATATTCTCGTTACTTTGATACATACTAACAGTGTGATATCTTTAGTAATAATAACTGCTCTCTATTAAACTTAGTGAATATTCAAACATCAGATGTATGGATTATTTATTCTTTCTCGTAATATCACAACGACCTAAAAGTCGATAAATTATTTTCTGGTGTTGTTGAATCAAACTAACTATTTAATGCTCAATCGTCTGTGACTTTTTGATTGTTCAGTAAGCTTGACTGTCAATGAGTTTGTTAAATTGACAGTTACCTAAACAACGATTTATGAATTATTCGCAAACTTCTTATAAGTTTACTGTTTTTGAGCATTCACTCACATCATGTTAGTAAACTTTTAAAGTTTGTAAATACTATAATTTATTAATTAACACTTTACTGAAGCTTGATTTCAATATCAACCTATGTTTTGTGTTGTTGAATTGAAGCCTTAAATTCTTGAGCACGGAATTTTAATGTCAGTATTAAATAATTGTCAGTTGTTTGCCAATGTTCTCAATTTACTTTATAATAAATAAGTTGCGTTATCGCAAAGTACGGGCTCGTATATGTAGTTACATCTTCTCTAGATCTATGTAAATATATTATTTCATTTATGCTAGATTGATAACATATCCCTCGTTTTATTTATTGAAAAATAGGATGAAATGTTTGGTTCTCGTGCTCAGTATCCAAATTGGAAACCTCATGGTTGTACTTATCGAGGTTGGGATATGCATTTACTCCTGAATATTGAAACTTTTAAACAAGGTCAACCAGTCGTATCTTTAACTAATCCTATGCCAATAATTGGAAATCAGGTTACGAACAAATTATCATCATGTTCTTTTAATGTATCCACTAACAATTCACAATATTCTAAAAATCATGAACCTATAACATTGTTAACACATTCAAATGAACCTCTTAGTTCAATTAGGGAGAGGGCTAACTTTTTGTCGACTGCATATTTATTTACTTGTCAATCTAAACCAAATAATCAACAGGACACTGGTAAATCTTCACCATGGACAATGGCTACTTTGTCTCTTCAGAAAGAAACACGACCAAAAATTTCCATTTTACGTGAGTCGAATCAACCGATCAAAAAGACTATACTTTCACATGATGCACCTGGTCAACGGAATGAAGTGAGATCATTCAGTAAAGATAATTCCTATGAGCTTCTAGATACTGTGTTAAATCGCAAGCCTATTGGTGAACTTGGATTTCAAGTAAATCATATTTTTTGTTAGACTTTCGTACTGCACAGCGTAACTATATTTCATTTTAATTGATTAAATATTTTGTGACGATATAGCTAATTCAATACAATTCAGAGTTGTGTGAACCTTAGTTTTACTTAAGAATAATTAAGTGTTAATGTTTGAATACAAGCATACAACATTTATCATACTTCTGAAATGATTGTTGATTTGAAATAGATATGACTTGATGTTCAGTATTACCAATTATAATGCCTAGGCTTTAACCCCTCTGTCAATCTTTAAGTAGATGAAAGCTATTTCAAAATTTTTTACTTAGATATGTATATAGTTTATTTTTTAAAATTTCTTTTCTTAGATTGACCGTCAGTTGATTGTTCGACTTTATACAGAATCTAACAGTCGTGTACGTAATCGTGCTAGTAACATAAGCGCTGTTTCTTCTTCAGCTGTTGTTCCAATTCAAGGTTCATCCAATAATTCACCTTATAATAGTTCATTTTCATTATCTGGCTCGTATTCATCCAATTTAGAATTGACAAATGAATGTTTCAATAATTCCACATTAATTTCTAAAAAATATTGTTTATCAAATGATGAATCTTCTAGTTTTTTAAGTAATTTTCGTAAACGTCTAGAAACATCATCTACATTACAAGTAAATCATCTTATCACTAATGGTACATCTGTACTCAGTTTAAATAATAATAATCAAATTTTAACTGATTCATCAACGAATTTAAATAATTCTAATCAAACAATTCCTTCAATTAATGTTAATATTATTCTACCTAGTGTTTGTTTATCAAATGATTCAGCAGTTTATGAACTATTATTTGAATTAGCTGAATCAGAACTTGTTTATCTTAATTCATCATTCTTGATACAATCAAATAGTCGTAATAAAAAGGTCCACTTACCATCGTCGTCATCAAATTTATCAATTAGTGAAACACAATTTCCCTCAACGTTTAGTTTCCTTCATCCTGTACGATTATTATTAGCCTGTTTACCAACGTATAAATCAATTCGTCATGGACGAAATGGTAATGGTACATATCTACAATATAGTTTAGTATGCAATCCACATATGCTTCTTAATGCCTCACCTTATCGTGTTTTATATAAATTACAAGTAAGTATAGTTTTTTTCCAGTTGATTCTTACATTATTATCATCATTATTATAATATAATAATAATAATAGTCTTGGTGATGTAATCTAATTCCAGACACGTCATTTAATTCCCACTTAATTACGCGATAAGAAGTGACGCATTGAATCGTTTAAACAGCTTAACATTTTTCTATTATATATATCAGTTGGCTAGATGTTTTCACAAATAGCCGGAAGGAAGACTGAGAATTGAAGAAACATATTTCAAGAATGTTGAATATCAAGATGTTTGTGATGTAAAAAACATAAATAAACATATAAAGAGACTTTGAAGAAACAAAGTATTGTTACGTGAAATATTAGTTACCAGGTTCATACTAAGCTAATAGTTGATTGTTAAGAATTATTTTTTCTCACTTTCAGCTGTTAAGTTCCGCGCTGATTCCTTTGGACACAAGTCCATGGTGGGAAATCTCTCCAGGATGTTTGCTCTCACCACCGTCTTCAACTTACTTAATATCTCAACCTCTTCCAATGTCCGTTATTTCAAGAACTCACAAAGAATCGGAATATCTTACAGTAGACAATAATCTTAGATCAAATTCAACTGGTAGAAGATCTCATTCTCGTACATCACCTATAAATAGCGATTGTAAATCTAATTGGTTTCTGTCTGTTGATGCAATAAATAAAAATTCACAAGTAATAAATTCAACTTCAGCACCATCTTCACCAGAAATTTCCCCACATCGTCGTCGTCGTCCTAAAAAGCTTACTTCTTTTACACCTTCAAATGATATTTTCTCCTTCAAGGGGAAGTCACACAAAGATGGTACGTTTCGACTTTATTTTTAGATAGATAAGTAGATGAAATTATTATTGATGGAGGACTGAGTTTTGTTGTACTTAAACTACAAAAGGTGAAAGTTTTTATGAAACATATGAGTTACCAGTAGAATATCTTTCAGGTCATTTGACTTTTGAGGTTGTTTTCTGTTGGAGGTGGATTGATCGTTTCCTCTATACAGAAGTTTATTGTAAGAAAATACTCGTAATTGTTATTACTCGAATGGTGTACATAATTTTAGATTCCTTCATAATTTTTTAAGGATTTCTTTTATTCAACAAAAAAGTCCAGTTTTATAGCTTTTCTTTTATGTGAGACTGTACTGTAAAGGAGAAAAAGAGTATAGTGAGCCGAATAGTTTAATTACGAAACGTTTGTTGTAATTCTAGACAACATCCTCAGAACAGGCTTACTTGATACTTGTGGGATCATTTCAATTCTATGCAAAGTTGGTGCTAAGAATTTTATCTAAAACGCAAAAGAAAAGCCTTAAAATCAAACCTTCCCGTGTAAAGATAATAGAAAGAATTAAATTAGAACCTGTAAAATGGTTCGAAATTACTGAATTCAAGTTGAGGTTTGAGTTAATAATGTCTCGGATGACAGTGAAGATTTTCAAGCTCAGTAAACACATCTTTAAAAACATTCACTTGAACCGTACATTTGTTGATTTCATAATAACATATTTGGAACTCATCTATAAGCTGCTCACCAGATATCATTGGTTATGTTGAATATAGCTGAGTTTTCACAATGATTATGCTACTAAATACCAATCAATTTTTTTTCCTGAGTCTTCATGTGGTTTGATCAAAATTCTCAAACATTGCAACTTAAATGGGTATCTCCGTAAATTATAGTCTTTTTAAGGTTAATACGAATGACATGGAACAATAAGAAACTATTTCGCTTTGAGTTTATAGTATTTTATTTGCTAGTGCAATTAATATGGTCAAGTGATAACCCTATGACAATGTAGAGAGGTTTTCGTGGCTGATGAATAACTTTTTTGATTGTAAATGAAGTGTATTTTTATGCACATTTATTGTAGCATAGGATCTAATTTAATCCGCCACTTTAAAGGAAATTCGTTTTTCATAGAACTTGAATTCATAATATTATTTTAGCACCTACGAGTGCCAATATTGCCTTAGATAAACTAGTAGAAATGTTAGCAAACAGGATCAATTGAAAATCCGTCTTTAACTGGCGGATAAAAATAGCTAAACATGGTTATTTTAATATAAATCTTGTTTACTAATTAGATATAGTTTTTCTGCTGCTCAGTTTGTCATTTAAGAACTAAATGATGAATTAAAAAATGTACTCTTCAATAGTAAGATAACTACTAAAAGTCCCAAATTATGGTTTTATGGACAAATAAAAACTGAAATTATAAGCAGAGATAAATGGTGGTTAGGAGTAAAATCCAGGACGCGCATTTCGTCTTATATAGGACTCGTCGGCTGGATGTAAATGCATCACAGAGTTGATATTCAAACAATCAATACTAAAAGGAATTAAATACAAACTGACTTAATCTGCCTTTCTTGTTTCTGCTGCCTACTTATTTACTTATGCCTGTTACCCCTCACCGTAGAGCATAGGCCCCCGACCAGGATTTCCCAAACAAATTGGTCCTGGACTCTTTTTTACAGTTCTTTCCAATTACTATTCAGAATTTCGATGTCTGCTTCCAATCTCCAGTCCATTGCGTTATTTGGTTTTCATCTTTTCTGTTTCCCTTTAGGATTCCGATTTAGCGCTTACTTCATAATGCAGTTTGATGATTTCCGCAGCGTATATCCTATCCACTTCCATTGTATTTTCCTAATTTCCTCTTCAAATGGAAGCTGGTTTGTTCTCTCCCACAGTATGCTGTTTCTGGTTGTGTCCGGTTGCGGACATGATGTATCATGCGCAGACAATTGTTTATAAAAAACACATGTACTGTTTTGGTGGCGGTTATAGTAGTTCTCCAAGTTTCAACTCCGTACAATAAAACTGTCTTGAAGTTCGTATTGAAGATTCTGACTTTGATATTGGTTGACAGTTGTGTTTGAGATTCATATGTTCTTCAATTGTAGGAATGCAGCCGTTGTTTGACCAATCCTCGTTTTTACGTCTGCATTAGATCCTCGTTGTTCGTCAATGATACTGCTGACCAGCTACGTGAAAGCTTGTACCTGTGTCCACGATGATTCGTGGTATAGCGATTAGGTCTGTTCGCGACAATTCCTTGAGAAGTCCAGCCTGTTGATCTCGAAATTGGGCGTCTACTGCATCTTTCATCCGGTTGAGCAACGTGTGTTGAAAACCTTTCCTGGTACTGACAACAGTGTGATGCCTCTGTAGTTCTCACATTTGCTCAGATCTCTTTTCTTTAATATCTTAATGAGATATCCTTCTTTCCAGTTTGTCGACACTTGTTCTTTCTCCTAAATCGTAGTGAATACAATGCGGAGGATTTTCTCAGTTACTCCTGTTATATTTCAATGCTTCAGCTGGTATATTATCAGGTCCTGCTACTTTTGCCCGCTCTTGATTTTTCTGAAGTCCATCCTCATTTCTTCGGTCGTTGGTGGAGTGACAGATATAGGAAGGTCTGTAGATGCCACTTCGATGTCCGGTGGATTCAATGAGGCTGGTCTATTCAACAGTTTCTCGAAGTATTCTACCCACTTGTCCCTCTGTTCTAGAGTTCCAGTAATTGACCTGCGTTTTTTGTCCTTGACCGGTCTCTTTGGTTTATTATATTTCCATGTCAGTTTCTTCGTTTTGTCTTATAGTTGTTTCAGAACCTCCTGACACGTTGAAGTTATTGCTTCTTTGTTCCCGTTCCAGTTGTTCTTCATAGTAGTTTATTCTTCTTTGAGTAGATCCTGTAAGGCTTTGATCCTGTTGTTGAGAGTTATCTTGAATTCGTAGAGTTTGTTGTTCTCTCGAAGGAAGGCTGTGTTGAACATTTGTAATGCTGTTTCCCCTGTTGTTCAGTGCTTTTTTAATTTCAGCTTTGTGTATACGTTTGTGGGAAATATTGTGCCACCTATGACCATTTTGTTGAATGCGAATAAATTTGCAAATCTGTTACCATCCTCATTCTTTTTTCCTAGTCAGTCCATGTTGTCCTATGATGTCTTCATATCCGGTGTTGTCCATTCTGAATTCGGCGTTTAGATCTCTCATCAGGATGTTCAGGTCCTTTCTCTAACACTTCTGTACGAGCGTTTGCAAACTCTCACAACACTGATTTTCATCGTCATCTCTGCTATCATTGGTGTGTGCATAACATTGGATATCATTAATTGTGATTTCCTCCTTCCTTGTTTTGAAGGATGCTTTGATGATCCTGGATTCATGAGATTCCCATCCATTAAGTGCATTTAGTGCTTCTTTGAACAGTATCAGAGCAACTCCCTGAGTGATTGAGCGGCATTTTCTTCTTCGTGATCGGAGCACAGCAGCATCTCTGCCTAATATATCGTTTTTTGTCCAGCTTGGATCCAATGAGTTTCACTTATTCTAAGCACTTTCAAGTTGTATCTCCTCATTTTTGTAGCTGTTTGATTAGTCCTTCTGGTTTCTCACATTGTCCAGACAATCCATGTACCTATAAAAATTGTTGCCCTGTTTGTTAGAGGAGATATCGACCTCGTCACTTCCGAAGAATTTTGGCTTTCATGATGAGTCGTCACAGTTCTTCTGAATAAAGATGTTTTAACTCGGAGGGCGTAGATAAAATGGTCAGGTTTTTTTAACAAAGTTGTTTTTTAGGGATGGGGTCGGTGATCCCATATCTGACCCTCCTCCTTTACCCAACCTTGTGACCGGTAATAACCCTAGGAGAGCTGCAGGTGGAGTTGTTTCTTATCTGTGCTGCTTGTTAAAATCTCGGTAGCATATAGATATTTGTCAGTATAGAACTATAATTGGGATTCTTGTATATTTCAAAACAGAAATCATCCAAATCACTACACGACTAAAAAATTTGTGTGTGACTTATGAATTCTTTTTTTCTCCTTCTGTGTACCTATGGTTTATTGGATTTAGTCATTAAAAAAGTCAAACTCATCCGTTTAATTACTAACAGTTGGTTTTTTTTATTGGTCAGTATAAAAAATTAGACTTGTTGATTTTGTAATCACATATACAAGTTAAACAACGTATCCAATTATCAACATATTTATAATTTGAATAGTTTACTCATATTTATTTGAATAGTTATTAATTTACATTGGTAATTTTCACTTTTTAGTTCCAAAGGATTTAAATCTAGTAGCTGACGCTCCACTTATTGAATATCTTGAAGCGTTAGTTCAATTACTTGAGCGAAATTTAATTCCATTATCTGTTGAATCACCTTATAAATCTACGAATTCTGTCAAAAAGCATATTTCCGCTTTTCCATTTGTATTACGATCCAATAATATTCATCGTCAATTCATTACTAATGAACATGAATATTTAGCATCTAATATTTCACAGAATACAGCAAAAGATAATGCTAATTGGTGGAGGCGTGAAGTGAGACATTTGTGCTTGCAGTTGCTAGCTTCCTTGTTAAATCCAATTACTCTAGTGAATAACGATGGATTTACAACAACTGGTAAGAATTAGTATTTTTTTTCCATTGGTTGATATCAGCTAAAGATTACTTTATATGTAAGGCATTCAACTTATAACCATTCTCTAACTTGATTTCACATATTTTCAATTCATATACCGGGTTTTATTTCTGGCTCTCACATGCATTAATTGGCAGATAATTACGGAGTAATTTACCTATTTATTACCGCTTCTGTTATTCGGAACTGTCTTTAATGCGAATTAAACTAAATTCATTGCTTTTCACAGCCTGTTTTCTTTAGTGAAGATAAGAGTATGATGAAACAGTTGTGTCATCAATCTCAATGTTAAGCAAATAATAATCGATATATGTAGTAGAGAAATTAATGAAATAATAAATCTCCTTCAACTGGATCTATCAGGATATATGTCACAGATGCTCGTCAATTTTATTTTCAACCACTTAGCGTTAACTTTTCTAATGTTTGATTGTTAAAGAATAAGAAGAGGTCTTGTCATCAGATCATGTCAGTGCTTCAAGGTTTTCATTGATGGTCTAATATTGATCGGTTCATGATCTCAACAAAAAGTAAACGCAATAGAATTTAAAAAATTATACAAATTCACTCTTTTTCATGGGTCATTATCAACTATAAACTGCCTGAAATATCATGAGGAGTTATGCAAGCGGTAAATTAAAGCTTTGATATACTTTAGTCTGTGAAATTGAAATGGATGTTAGAAATGTAACTGAAAATCATAATAAAAAGAACATTATGCGCAACATCTTGAGTTATCCCCAGTCTATTGATTAACGTTCCCCCTATTCACAGCTCCATTTGGCTAAATCTTGTACAAATGTTATTTTCTATTTTATGGTACGATGTGGTCTGTTTGGTTGGTATATAAACCCGGTATGTTTGTGAATAATGATTCATATTGCAGAGGCTGTTATTGGTGTTCTGGACTTAACAGGCTGGGTTAGGCAGAAAGCAGAACCGAGTAGTGCTCAAGACTGCTCATACGGCTTTTGTGTATCATTGTTCCAATCGATAATTCGCGGCTCTCTGATTGGCGGTCTTATAACGTTCATATATTGACAGGGCACGTACGCACTCACGTGTTATAACAATGTCGGCGAGACTAAACTATATGGATCAGCCAATTAGAAGCTTTCGCGGGTTTTCAAGGTCACGGCGCTAAGTTCGGTACATGATGCTTGCATACGGTCGGTTTACAACGGATTTTAGAGAAGACGTAATAATTCAGCGTCTACAAGAGAAGTGATCATAAGATTTCGGCGCAAAATTCAATTATCCATTTGTATAAATAGAGTTTTGGCATTATAGCTGATGTCAGTTCGTGATGAAAACCTTAAGTATAATTCCGGACCTTAACCATGAGCTGTAATCATAATTTGAATTCTTCACACAGGTTTATAACCCTCATTAAGTCTTAGTTATTATGTTGACACTCTCAGAGTCACTCTAGCGTCGCTCAAATGTCGTCCATAATATATAGTCCCATCCTTAACCCTAAGCCATACCAATATACCAACAACATTTAAGCTGTGTGGTCGAGGCTAATAGAATTTTTAAGACTATCATGGTTTCAGAGGTCGACTACTATGGAGCCATATGGATGTGTTCCTGTACCGTATGCACTATGATTTGAGAACTTCTCAACCTATATCTGACCTTTAGAAGTTTTTGACTCATGTAAAAGAAGTGTATTCACTTTAATTCTTTGGTCTCCCGATCGTTGCTGCTACCTTGACGTGGTGGTCGGGCTTGCCTATCGTGATGAAGCAATCGAGCTATGCTGGCTGGAACAATCGTTCCTCGAGGTCCTACCATGCCAGACAGGTCGGTTGAAGAGCGGTGAGACTAAAAGCAGCAAACCCAAGGTCCGAAGGCGAAGTCGTACTGCTGACTGTACAGAGGTGTGACGGCAGTAAGGTGTTTCCTTCAGACAACCAGCATGACAGCGATGCTGCCTTCCCACAAGGAGGGGTGGGGTTAGAAAAGGTCGACCCTAAAAATGCACACCTCGCCTTATCCCACGGATTTCCGTCTCCGGCGGTAAGGTTTTTTTTGTAGAACGGAGCTAACACAAAAACTACCCACAAAAAGGTCGTGTGTGACCGACCTCAAGCAGTTGTCCCTTGGGCACTGCGGTCACGCTCTCAGGTCATTAAGACCACTCCTAACCCAATTTCCTTTTCAGGTACCTCTAGAAGAATCCTTCCACGGTGTGGGCAACCGGGAAGTGATAACTGCCCTCATACCTCTAACAACACTCAAGACCACTGTATTCATAATCAATCTCCTTCTTTACTTCCTACTATTCCCTCTACCTTGACTTTCAACACTAAACTTCCTCTTCCGGTTTCCTCCTCAAGTGTCACCATGGCCAACGATTCTAGTGCGCGAAACGCTGTCCCAGGTCTACTTAAACCTCGCTCCAAACTACACATTGGAGCCTTCAACGTACGTACCCTATGCCAAATCGGTCAACAGGCCTCCTTAGCTAAAACCCTAGAATCTCGTACCATTGATGTATGCTGTGTCTCCGAAACACGCATACAGGATCCCAGTGTGGTCATTCACTTGACCTCACCTCGCCAAAATGGACAGCCGACGAAATACACCCTCCGTGTATCTGGCGACCCGTTGGCTAGTTCTCGCGGACTTGCAGGTGTAGGCATAGCACTAAGTACAAGGGCAGAACAGGCACTACTAGAATGGATCCCCGTTAACAGTCGCCTGTGTGCTGTCCGGCTAAATGGCTCCATAAGAACTCGGAAGGATAGGGACACACGTCGTTGCCTTTTCGTCGTTTCTGCCTACGCTCCCACTGACTGCAGCCATGATGAAGTAAAAGATGACTTTTACAGAAAACTCTCTGAGCTTCTTCAGAAAGCTAAGCGCTCAGACATAGTAGTCGTAGCGGGTGACTTTAATGCCCAGGTAGGCAGCTTAAATCAAACAGAAAGACATTTAGGTGGGTGTTTTAGTATTCCGGCTCAACGAACCGATAATGGTGATCGTCTGTTGCAACTATGCTCAGACAATCGTTTATTTTTAGCAAGCACTAATTTTAAACATAAGGAGAGACATCGTCTAACATGGCGACCACCTGCACCAAACCAACGATGGACTCAAATAGACCATATTGTCATCAGTCATCGTTGGAGAGGCTCAATAGGAGATTGTCGCTCGTATTGGAATACTTGTTTAGACTCTGATCACGCTTTAATACGAGCACGCATTTGTCTGCGCCTCAATGGACGCAGGAAAAGTACACTAAGAAGACCCATTAGGATTGAACTGGAGGACGAGAAAGCCAAATGCGAATTCCAGAAGCAACTGAGTTCACATCTAGGCAGTTCTGTAAACGAGACTGACCCAGATGCTGCTTGGAAAGACACACGAACAGCTGTGGAAACGGCAGTAACATCTATTAGTCATTTAAACCATAGGGCTCCAAAAAACCAGTGGATTTCCTCTAAGTCTATTTCACTGATGGATTCGCGTAAACTCATCCCATCAGGCTCTGAACATGACGAAGAGCGTAAACAAATTAGATCTAGGTTAACTAAAAGCCTAAGGAACGATCGTGAGCAGTGGTGGGCAACGAAAGCAAAAGAGATGGAAAAGGCATCGGCTGTAGGCAACACCAGGCAACTATTCAGACTAATAAAAGAAACCGGAATTAAGAAGTCAAGTGTGAGTGAGACAATCTCGGAAAAAGACGGAACCCTTATCTGCTCTCAACCCAAACGTTTAGAACGATGGGCGGAACACTTTAAGGAGCAGTTTAGCTGGCCTACAACTACTGCACAACTACCCACTATTCCCAGAAAACCTGAATGGAACATTGAAGTAGGCCCCCCGACCCTACTTGAAGTTCAAAAGGCTATAGGTAATCTGAAACGAGGAAGAGCAGCTGGTCCTGATGGATTGGTTCCAGAGGTTTTTAAATACGGTGGTCCAATTTTAGCGAGTAGGTTGACTAATATTCTGGCTAAAATCTGGGAGACGGATGTAATCCCATCCGACTGGTCACAATCACTGATTGTCCCAATATATAAAAAGGGGTCAAAATCATCCTGCGATAACCATAGAGGGATTAGTCTGACTAACATAGCATCTAAAATACTAGCCTCAATAATTATCGGGCGCCTAACTAAGACTCGTGAACTGCAAACACGAGAAAATCAGGCTGGCTTCAGACCTGGTCGTGGCTGTATCGACCACATATTCACCATTCGTCAAGTTTTAGAGCACAGACACGCTTATCGGCGTCCGACAATGATAGTTTTTCTTGACTTGAAAGCAGCATTTGACTCTGTAGACCGAGAGGTTCTGTGGCAGTGTCTGTCATTGAAAGGTGTACCTGAGAATTACATAAACCTTTTGAAGGCTCTTTACTCGAACACTATTAGTCGAGTGAGAGCTTATGGCGAACTGTCATATGATTTTACAACCTCAAGTGGTGTCCGTCAAGGCTGTCCACTATCCCCATTTTTGTTTAACTTCATTATAGACCTGTTGCTGGAAATAACACTCTCTTCGACTGAATTTACAGGAATTGATCTCCTACCAAGGGGACCACTAATCGACTTAGAATACGCAGATGACATAGTCCTGTTTGGTGAAGACGCTGGCAAAATGCAGAGTTTTCTGTTGGAACTCAGTAATAATGTCAGGATGTTTGGGATGCGTTTCTCCCCATCCAAATGTAAATTGTTACTCCAGGACTGGCCTGCGTCAACACTCGAACTAAGGATAGGGAGTGAAGTAGTCGAACGCGTTGACAACTTCACTTATCTTGGAAGTCTGATCAGCCCTAATGGGTTGGTGTCAGACGAAATCTCAGCACGGATTCAAAAAGCTCGTTTGGCTTTTGCCAACTTACGTCACCTATGGCGTAGACGAGATATCCGTCTATCAATTAAGGGACGAGTATACTGCGCATCAGTTCGCTCTGTCCTACTTTACGGCTGTGAAACATGGCCATTAAGAGTAGAAGATACTCGTAGGTTACTAGTATTTGACCACAGATGCCTTAGAAATATTGCTCGCATCTGCTCGCGCTATGATGACTAGTATTGGGGACGGTTGGAAGAGAGTTAGGGGCGGCCAAACCAAAACATGGCATCAATGTTTGAAGTCACTAATTTCTAGTCTGAGCCATGTTGGCAGATGCAGACTACCTGGTTGGGGTCCGCGTGACTATCGTAACCAATGGTTGGAGACTCTAGGTGACATGGCTCAGAATCGGTCACAATGGCGTAGGTGTATACACTCTTTATCTTCCCTTAAACCTTGAGACTAAAATTGCTTCATATCTCTCTTCCTTCCTGTACTATATCCTTATATACAACCTATAATTTATATACTACTACCAACACTAGATTAACTACTATGAATCCGGTGTTCCTCTTGTTGTGCTAACGAGGTATGGCAACTTGGACCGATGCATATATGTGCCTGGTCCTACGTTGTAGCTGACTGACTGCTTTGTATAATAAATTTTACTGTACACTAACTGTCTTCTGATTGGCTAACATGTCTCAAGGTCATTTAAGATTCGTTCAAAGGTCGTCCACATAGTTTAGTCTCGCCACAATGTCTAACATATTAATTCGATGATAAGAAGTATCAAAACAGAATTATTCATTTTATTCTGTAAATCTTGTTATTCATATCCTATTTAATTTTATCCTGAAATAAATTTATTTAGGATTTATGGTTGAGGATTCACATTATAAATTTAAACAGTTCAAATGCCCTAAATAATAGTTGCTCTCCACCGACACGTAATTGTACCGTGAGAAAAAATACCATAGTTTTTTACAAAATATGGACAGCGGCAGTACAGCTAAAGATGTTAATTAGTGTTCTTTCACTGGTGTCTCTAAAAATTATTTAGTATGACATCAGTATCTGTGGTCTTACTGATTACGCTTAGAAATGGGAATCATTGCAATTCCCACAACGCTAAGAGAGAATACAAATAGAAATACAATTGAAGATTTATTGACTCTCCAAAATATGACGATGTTGAAACAAATACACTCATTTATATATTGATTTTACACACAATTGATAATTAGTTAATAAACATCATATAAATGAAAAGATACCCGGGATAACTGTAAAACATGTACAAAGTTCACACAGAATAATACAATGAATGTAACTGTCACACTGAACTAAAGTTCATCTCTGTCATAGTGAACAATATTCACATTAAATTATTACAAAACATATTCATCTAAAATAATGATACACTGAAAATCAGAATTACAATGTCGTATTGACTAAAATATTATACTTCGAATAAAATCATTGTCACATTGGAAATGGACTAATAGTCATTCAAGAAAATGTTACGTTGAGGATAAATACAATGTCAAACTATTACATTGTAAATAAAAATTATGAAATATCACCCTAATTTTAGAGAAAAATAAATATGAAATTGTCCTTTCGTCCCCACTTATCACTATCTAACTAAACTTCTACACTTTTCACAAAAGATTAGATGTAAATATTCCTTTAAAAACAATTTTATGTGTTATTACATAAATATCTTATTCTTCCAGTGCTTCCAGGTTTTCCATGGTGGTCTAGCTTCAATTGACTCATGGTTTCAACTATGAAAATAATTTATCTGTTGTTTTCTTCTTTTTAGTTCATGATCCTTACAATCAAAATAAAATATCTGAACCAATGTATACTATACCATCTGATTCAGTTGTATATCAAATAACTCCTGTATTAGCATATAATCTATTGAATAATTTATTAGATACTGCATTAATCGGTTCTGGTATCGATATGGAATTACTTCATTCTAATAATACATTTCCAAAACAACAATCACAAGAACTATTCAATAGTTTTTACCATTCATCTACGAATAAATCGTATATGGTTTTACCACATGTTGATAGTAAATCAGGTATTGCTGGTGTAATTGAAGAAATCTCTTATTTTGGACGAAAAATTCTATTTCAAGATGTCGAAGTAAGCTAATCATATATTATACATACATATATATATTGGATATATTTACCTTTTAACGAACCTATTTTAACTGCCTGCATATTTCTCTTCATTTCTTTTTATTTTATTTTTTTCATTTCTATTTTATTTTAGATTAGTGTACAATGTATACGATTATATTTTCAATGTATCATAGCCTATCCATGTATATTTGTTGATGCTTTATTAAAGTCAACGAATTTGGAGAGTAAATTTATACAACTATTAGTGTATTCATCGTCTACAAGGTAATTTAAAAGAAACAAAAATTCAAATTACTGTTAATTTACGAAAATTTTTTATCAATATTTAATGAGAAAAGATCATATAAATGTACTGTACAACTTTTGGAATGATTGTTAAAAGTGGACGATTAAGAAGTTTCAAACTAATAAGATTGACCTTTTTCATTTTAGTTCTCCAGATGATAACTGTTTGTAAACACTAGTCAATGAAATATTCAACTAAACACGAAATGATGTCATTCTTCTATTTGACCCCTCAACCTTAACAGCCTGTTGTTATTTTATTTTCTCCTTGAATCTTGTTTCATTCTGCGTTAAAATTATTTGGTTACTACTAGTCAACTGTTGTTTCTTTTTATCAGTCAATTGAACTCAAGACAATATCAAGTTTACTATTTGTTTTGTATGTTGAGCTTTTGATACTTCGGTTGATTAGTAAGAATATACATATAAAATGAAGCACTATGCGTATATATGGACATGGATATGATCGTTTCTTTATTTTGCTAATTTATTTTAGAATAAGAAATGAAATGGCTCGTCAATTGGAACAGTTGTTCATTCTTGTATCACCTTTTCTTTTCACTGGTCCTACTTGCTATACCAGAAATAGTTCATCATCTGCTTCACACACATCTTATTCTTCGATTTGTTCACTTCACGGTTATATTCGTCATCCTGAAATATTAGATCTGATTCTTAAAACCATACTTAATACACCGTTACCATTTTTTGATGTGAAACTGGACATTATGTCATTACCGGCAGTAAATATTTTAATTAGTCAATGTGCAGAATATTTTCGTGTACGTGGCTTTTTACTTGGTCAAACACCTCCTCAAATTCTTAAAACGAATTTCAATACTGATCATATCACTATTCTTCAAGTAAGCTTTATTTAATTGATTGTAGGCTGCGTTTTTTGTTAAACAAATATTGCCATGATAAAACATTGATTTTGTATGTGAATATAAAGAAACATTGTACAGTTGTTGAACAATTGACTTTTGTAGTGTGAATTCGTACTTTATATTTATGATTAAGTTAAATAAATTCGTTAACGATCGTTAAATAATTCCAAGAAATGTTTGTCCGATTAAGGTGATTCTTACGGAAGCAATATTTATCACAATTACATAAAAGTATATGGTGCTTTTGACTTTTTAAAACTGTTTGTTTCAACTTTTTTTGTATATGACAGGACTTTATTATATTAAGTTATTATTATTACTATCCTCATAGTTGAAAGCGTGAGTCAATTGAGGCTAGACCACCATGGAAAACCTGGAAGCATTGGACGGCCGTTTCGTCCACAATACCCCTTCTGATAATTAATACTATTATTATTATTATTATTATTATTATTATTATTATTATTATTATTATTATCATTGATGGCTTTATTCAATATTATATTCTGGTGCAATATAGAATTATCAGCACGAGGTATTTCAGCAAGTTTTTTCCCTACCAAAAAAAAGAAATGAAAAAAGGGTTAGAAAAATCTGATTCTGTATGAATTATCAAATTTAAGACATGCTTAAGAATATAGGTTATTTACTAGGTTAACTCTAACAATCTGTTCGTCACAAATTGCTTCTTTTGCATTTGTAAGCAAACTGATAAGGGTCACTGTTCTCTTTTATTGCAGGTTGAAGTGGGAGTATCAATAATTTTTCCACTATTTTGAGGAAAGGTGAAGTTATTGCTATGGGTCTAAGTTTCACATTTTTATCACCTGATACTTTCCTAGGTATAGGGATTATATTTATCTTTCTCCAAATTTTCAGTATTACATTAGTTGAAAAGGATCTGTTAAAGATATTCGTGAATGGATACCATCAGGTCCTAAACATTGGGATAAATTAAGTTACTGGAGACATCTTCGGATATCATTTTCAGTGAAACTAGAAACACAATTGTTCTTCAAACCTGTGGATATAGAGAGCATGACGTCAGATGAATGACGTAGAAAAGAATTATTTAAGTCACAAACATTCAGATGGTTATCGCTTCCAATCTGTCTGTTAGACGTACCTTAAATAAAAATAAAAAATGTTTTGCGACCACAAAACAACTCACCGTATTTTATTTAAGGTATTTATAAATAAAATTATTTTTGACGTGTAACTAGAGTAAATTTTAATTAGTTTGTAATTTTTACTATTCATTATTAAATGGTCAATGTAGGAGATGCGTAATTGTTCCTTATGAATTTGGTAATTAATTTCCACCTATTTTGAAATGCGATCATTTCAATTCATGAAAGATGCTTACCGTTTAACCAATAATGTTCACATATTTTATATTAATTACTGAAGAATTGGAGGCCATTATGACTGCACAGAAGTTTAATGAATGAAGACGCTTTATTGTTAGAAGCGAAACGAACACCACATTTGTGTCTCTCAATGTTGGATTGTAAATAAATCTAGTAGTTAGAATTGTAAAAAGAATCTAGTTTTGTAAACTGTTTTTTTACATTTCTCAGTAAATTGTTATCATTTTGTAAGTAACGTAACTTTTTCTTTCTTTCAAATACTTACTTTCTTCTAACAATATACATTTTTTGTAGAATGATTTATTATGGTTTAAAAGAATGGTGGATTTTGATGATAAAAATATGCAATACTATGAAAATCAAATACTCAATGATTGTTTACTAGCTGGTCATTTGAATTCAATTCGTTTAATTTGTGCTCAATCAATAGCATGTGTCACTAGTCATTGTCAATGTACATTGAATCATCATCTGTTACCCAGTGGGGGTTTAACACCAATTATAGATAAAGCAGCATCTAGATTAAATAACCGTAATAATAATAGTAAACTGAATTATTTAGAAAATGGATTTATCACTAACATTAATCATTTATTACCACCGATACAGTTATTAAAAGCAATGAAAAATCCAGATATACTTGTAATTAATATGAAAAATGAAGAAACTAATCCACAGACAATGTTCAATAAAGAATTTACAGAAAACAGGATACCTATTCACTCATCTGTCGCGTTAAAATTATCAGTTGATTGTATACAAATAGCAAGAGATTTTATTTATTATCTTATTGTAGAATGTTTATTCCCAGCAGCTAGATATTTACTTTCAGATCAGAATGCTAAAGATTTATTACTATATGCTTCATCAAATGGACAATTGTCTAAACGTGAATGTTTACGAAGAAGTTTATCGATTTTATTTAAAAACTGTAACCTTCCACAATTTGATGTTTTTAAAAGCCTCCGACCTATGACTAAAGAAGTATCACTGTCATTTTTGTGTTTTATATGTCGCATAGATTGTCAAAGTTTAGAAAAGGTGAGTACTACTTTGATGTTTTTCAAATGGTTGTTTTTATTATCAGTATATACGGTGTTTATATAGTCTTATTTGTTAGACTGTAAAAAATAAACCACTAACTTGGGACCCAATTTATACTATTAAAAGTATTGTAACTAAATGCAATCATGTGTTATCTCGTCTTCGATAAAAAGAGCTTGCTGTTTAATCTTCCAAATTATATGCAGAGTGTATCCAGGTGATATGACCGATAATTGTAGATAAGGAATATCTCTGTTTAATCAATGGGTATCATTAGTATGTTGAAAAAGTCAGTATTTTGGTTGAATTACTTTATACTCAATAAACCATGTTTTTTTAAAATAAAAAAACAAGTAACTTGTTTTATTAAAGTCCATTAGATGTATTGTAAAAACACTATAAAAGTGGATTGTTTTATTTAATGCGGGTGGCCACCGTCATTCAAAATGACTAATTTTGAGCAGGTTCTTTAACAGAAATTACCTCTGGTCAGAAAACTGGCTGTAAATTATCTAATAATGGTTTTGTATACATGTGGTGTGGTCTACTTATATCTATATAAGTAGTATATGGTGTGGGTCAGACATAGAATGTATTTTGGCAGAATACTGATGAGCAAAGAACTGAAATGAAGCGCAATCGTCTGGAAAATGCATGAGCAATGGAATAAAAGAAGAAACAGTGAAGATTGAAACAATTGGTTGTTAATTTGCAAATTGACTGTTCATTGTTTGGTTATCAGAATTTACTGAGATAGTCTGTAATCTTTGCTTAAATACATTCGATTGTCCCCAACTAGTGTTCTGTTCACTACATACATTCTATTTAAGATAACCTAAGAAGCAAAATAACCGTTTGCTTTTGTTTTGTCCGCATCAATAAGTAGTTTCTCTGTTTAGGTCGTTTATTACGTAAATGTAATGATGAAATATTATTTCGAAATTGAAGAAACTATTTATCGTTCTTTTACTACAGCAAAATAATCTCCCACTTGAAGTTGGTGATAACTACGTCTTGACCATAAAACTATCTAACTTTTGTGAAATGAACATTTATTTAACAAATGTACCAATTTATCACTAGAAAAATCTTTGACTATCGGAACAACTGGCTGATTAAACATACCAAATAATCAAAAGTCATAAACACAACCGAAATCTTATGTTTACTTTAGAATATCCCGACAAACTGTCTTACAATAGATCACTTGGTATTTTTCTACTGAATAAGTTACCCTTTGTAATATTCTGGATTGAGCTGAATAATATTTTTTTCAAAATTCTATGTCAGTTTGTGATTTTTAATTTAATATCTGACGTTCGATCTTTTCTTTTTCAAGATTTTAATTTTTTTCATCATTTTTACTAGGTTGTTAATTTACTAATTCTATTACATCATTCACATAAGTCAGATCAGATTGGTTCAGAGATTGGCGCGATTGAAACATCATCTGACGTAGTATTTGATCATAGTTCATTCAAATCTACTAGGGAAGAATTGCTTCATAAACAACATAATATTAATATAATACCAAATGTAATAGGAAAAGTAAGTTGATAATAGTATTAAGCACACTATTGTTATTGATATTAAGGACTGAATTTCGATCAATCATTATTTGGTATTGTATATCTAATGTACATCGCATTTATATAATCAAAGATTAATCGAATTTCAGTCTTCCGTAATAACAATGAATCATTCAAACCCTTACTTATAATGATATGAACACCTAGTCTATATTCAGAGCAAAAGATACTGGGTTCGACTCCTGGAGTGAACAATAAGATTGAAATTCAGGTCCATCTAGCCGAGTTCAAAATTAGTCAAAACGCTTTTCCTGGATCACACTACTAGCTAAAGTCTGTGTTTTGTATAAATTCTTAATTGTTTTAAACAGACATTTTATTTAATTCATTGATAAGTTAACTGAATGAGTCATGAATAAATGTCAAGTGTCCATCGACACATAAGCCAAGAGAAGAGTGCTTCAGAGAATAGTTGTCATCCCAGTGATTGCCCTTGTGAATTCATACGATTCCATTTATGTATACGATTACAACAATAATTTTTAATATTTTTATCAATAAATCAAAATAATTTATAGAATACAGTAACTAAAATAATCAAACAAATAAATATACAAAAATGTATCACTCTTATTGAATTTTTGATCATGAAATAGTATGAAAAGTTGAAAAGCTTATTCAAGGATATTACAAAAGCTAAATATCAAGTTATAAATATGGATCGAAGTTCAATATTGCATATGTTTATTATGTTTATTTATTTGTCAATGTTAACCGGTTGAAGCATTTGTCGCATATGGATCTTACCATTCAATGAAAGTTGTAAATTAGGATACCATTCTATGTATTAATTACTACTGAACTTGGGAATTTCTGTTTTGTCGATTGATGGATTATTTGTGAAAATACATTTATAGAACCTTTATTTCTATTATGAACTCTTTCTGTCAGTGCTTTTATATTGTCTCTTGTTATTAGATGTTTATGAATAGTGAGATTTGAAATCAAAGATTTATGCATTTCCTTGCTTATTCAAATGACAATGTTATCTTGACAAATTTTTTTGCTAGCCATCATCAATTTATTGATATACATGCGTTTGTGTTAATTTTGACTTATTATTCTTTAAATATATTTCTCTCCATTGAATTTTAATAGTTTAATTTTCTTCATTTATTTGTACATATTATTATAGGCTGGTGTTCATTGGGATGTCCAACCCATTGTAGCTGGACGTGCAAAATGTGGATTTGTTGGTTTACGTAATGGTGGTGCAACATGTTATATGAATTCAGTTCTACAACAATTATTTATGCAACCGGGTGTGCCGGAAACATTATTAGCTATTACCGATACTGATGATACCGATGAGAAAAATATTCTATTTCAAACTCAACAAGTCAGTTTAAAATGTAGAGTATTTTTAAAGAAAAACAATTTCTTCGTTTATTTTGGTTTTTTGAACCTTCCCATTAATGCATAAGGCTATAATTGCTCAGTTTCTATAACATCATTAAGTCACAAATAATTTAATCAGAGATGGATGGTAGCTAGCAATGGAGTCCAAGACAAACTTTTAGTCTTATCTAGGACTCATCGCCAGTGGGATGTATATCTGCGATTACTTTACTTACTGTTTTTTGTTTTAATGTTTCATTTAGAGTACAAACAACTTTATGCTAAAGTAACACAATGATTAATATATAATAAGATTTTATCCAAAAGGGTTAGGATAAGTAAATGCATACAAATTGTAAAATGATCTGCTAGTTATTGATTTTGACTATGAAATAACAAATAACAATTTTTTATCATTGAATACTTGTGATTAAAATAAAACAGGGTTATTGTACATGAAGAGTAACGTAAAAGTGTTAGTATCTTAATCCACTTCTATTGTTTTTGCATCATTCGATGTAGTATTACGCCATATTAACATATCCAGATACATAGACATATATATCAACATTAAGACCTCACAGTGAGAATCTACATTACTTTACACATTATAATCGTAATCTCTATAGCGTACAGAGTATATGACATAAGTATTAATAAGAAAGATACAATTTTATGCTTTTAAAGAAAAGTTTGCGAAGAAAAGAAGTAGTGATCAGAATTCTTTAAATATTTATGTGTCGGGGGTGGAAAAGTGATAAATAGTTAATGTATTCGTTTTGTTGTATATAATCACTGTGACAATTGTCATTAAAATAAATAATTATGCTCTTAATACAAAAAGGATATTTTATTTACTGGATTTGTATGTACGTGTAGGTTAGGTATTTCCGAATTATCAACGACTATCATTTTTTTGTATGATAATAATTTGTTCTATTTCTGTTGTCTAAACAATATCATAAGTTACTTACTGAATTTATAGGGAAAAATAGAGAAAGATATTATAGATGTTTAGGTGGTAGTGCCGTGCTTCGTTAATAGTTCGATTCGATAACCGTTATTATACCAATCTTAACGGTGTATAATATCAGAAGGCAAAGGGAAGCGGCAACTACATTTTTATTGATAAATGATGCAGACCAGAAAGTTGTAAGCACATGAGCAAATGTTAGTGAGCGAAACATACACGACACGTAGTGGAGATGGCGGAGAAGCCAACTCATTTTGAGCAAGCGTTAATTAATATTTATAGCCAGACAAAAATGAATGACAGACATATGATGAATAGGATACGAAGTGTGCACACATATACGCTCATATAAAAAGTAGTCAAGGTTAATAAGCGAATAATGAACAAGATCAAAATATGACTCATAATGTATAGGTGAATTAGCTTGGCCAGTAGCTAGAACAAAGTATATGGGCTTAACATATAAATCGATACTACAGTGTAAATACTTACTGAAGTGGAAATTACAGTCCGTCCAATCAACATATTCATTTCAACCTTCATGTCGATGAAATTAAAATTGAAAATTATCATTGCAGTAATGATTTGCTTTTAAAAACGATTTCTCACTTACAATCCATGTTTAATTCTTTTTAAAGTTTTGCCTAAAACAAACTTTGTCTTTGTTTCATAATTCCAACGGTGGTGTGAGTAGTTATTCGATCACTGTATGTGGCTTTTTAACAGTTATTTTCAGTTGAAAAATAGTTCATAATATGATGGTCGTGTAAATATCATAAGTTAATTAACGATAACACTGAGCTTACAACAGTGAAAGTTAGTAGATCCTTTTTTATATTCTCATGAAGATGAAACGTAGATGAACTATGAAGATATTTATCTAATCTGTACTGATAAAATGCTGAGTTATATTTTATCATCACCCTGTCAATTTAGTAATTATCTTCCTAAAGAACCTATGATCTTTTTTAGTGTCTCTGTTATTGAAAGAATTATAAACTCAAAAGCTAATGATTATTTTTCAAAAGAATATTTATTTAAATAACACAAATTAAACACCAGTTTACCTTATGTTATAACGTGTTCGTGCGTGCGTGTGCCCTATTTGATATATGAACGTTATAAGACCGCCAGTCAGAGAGCCGCGAATTATCGATTGGAACAATGATACACAAAAGCCGTATGAGCAGTCTTGAGCACTACTCGGTTCTGCTTTCTGCCTAACCCAGCCTGTTAAGTCCAGAACACCAATAACAGCCTCTGCAATATGAATCATTATTCACAAACATACCGGGTTTATATACCAACCAAACAGACCACATCGTACCATAAAATAGAAAATAACATTTGTACAAGATTTAGCCAAATGGGGCTGTGAATAGGGGGAACATTAATCAATAGACTGGGGATAACTCAAGAATGGTAAAACGTATTATAATAGTCTATAGGTCAAAATAAAGCTTATAATATAAGGAACACGAATATGAATAGTTTAGTTACTTAACAATTATACAATAGGAAATATACATATTACATTGGTCCACAAATAGTCCTCAAAAGTTACCATTCACAATTCTCTTCGGGATACAACACCTTATTTGGACATTGTCATAAAATGGTTTTTGTAACTTATTAACTTATTCATGAAATATGTTAAATAATAGTTTATCTGGAAGTTATAACATTATCACTATATAATTTAACACAATCATTGTCAGATTGCTAAAATGTACTGTATAACATTAAAATTTACTTAACGTTAAGCCTAAATTTACTTCATTCGCTCAGTAAACAAACATTATCGGTTAAATATTGAGGTATATATATATTTATTTTTCGTGAATATGTATAACTTCAAACAGTCGATTCGATTTATAATCATAAGAAAAAATTTAAATGACGCTAAATAAATTTTAAAATTTTACTTCCAAAGTTAAAATTGGCAGTTATTTGACATAGTTACATTGTTTTTTTTATTGTTCAATTGAGGAAGTTATCTTATTGAAAAGTTATGTCACGGAAGACTTCTATGTGCCGACATCAAGTTATTAATATGAACATTAAGAGAAGAATTTCCAACATTCGTGTATTTTGAAATTCACCGCTCATGTTAATTTATCGCATGTTAACAAGTAATTGTGTATATACTTGAATGTATATCCTCAGGCCGATATTATAAATTGTATTTCATCTCTTCCCTGAATACAAGATATGACTGAACAATTTGTTCAGTTTTGATTACTTTATCTTCTCTTTCTTCAAATGACAATATTTATATCTTTATTTATTATTTATGTGAACGGAATTATACATCGGAGGTATATATATATATATTGGAAAATGGTTGCGAAACATCGTTAGTTGATGGAAGTTGACCATCAGTGGATTATGAGTGTGTACTATCAAGGAATTGCACACTAGTACGAAATAACCATCTAGTGCTTCTTAGTTTTCAATGGTTGTCTAACTAAGAGTCAATCCGTGATGTAAACATGAAAACTCAACAATCTTCTTAAACCTCTTAAACTGATATATCATTCAATTGTTTTAAGTATATATGGATGGTAGCAATAGTGTAATTCAGAATGAGTGTTTCGTTCAATTTGGGAATCACCAACTTGGTGCGCCTGGGTCCTAGAATTGGTGGTAAACACTGGGCTTGGACGTAGTACCGTTGTCGTGAATAAGAAAACAGGTGAGGACAACCAACTATGTATTTAGCACAAATTACAACGTTACTTGTTAAAATACAAAAACCATACTCTGATACTCTACTTGCAAAATGTTCTTTAATTGTCTTGAGCTTCATTGTTCCTGGATTTCCACACCAATTGCTTTCTATTTCTGTTCTTCTCTTCTTGATCTTCTCAATCTTCTGCTGTCAGATATTCTATTCCTTACTCACCATATATACTACTTATGTCGATATAAGTGGCTCACACCACACCGTTCGTTCCAAACATATCCACATATATCCCAAAAGAGACTGATCAACTGCATTCCTAAACGTCAACGGGAAAATTGAAATAATCAATATTATATATATATATATCGTGTATGCTACTGATATCGACAGATATAGATAGTATGTATCACCAGTCGAAAGTGGAACGCCTGGTGGCAGAAGATTGAGGAAATCGACGAGAATAGAACGAGGAAAGAGAGGGAACAATAAAGTCTGAGACAGTTGATGTATATTTTGCTAATGAAGTATTTACCATATGGTTCACCGATTTTACCAAGATATTTTTTAATGTTTTATAATACACTTGGTTGTCCCACTTGTGTTTTCGTTCACTACAAATATCAATCATATTGTCGTCAGTTTATTATTCTTTTGTTTCTAATCTCCTAGTTATTCGGCCATTTACTTGAATCTCAAATACAATATTATGACCCAGTTGGGTTTTGGAAAGGTTTTCGACCATGGTCAACCGACATTGAAGTGAATCCATATGAACAACAAGATGCATTTGACTTCTTTCAGGCTTTAATTGATCAATTAGATGATGAGTTAAAAGTAATTGTATTTCAATAAAAAATATTTCATAGACTTTTAAATATTTCCATATTACAATTATTATTGCTTTTTTAATATTGATCAAAATGTTTTAAATTTCGCTCTATTAGTTCACGTAAAACTAGTCGTTTTGTTAACTTTCATCAGATAGTCGAACCAATTCCGTTTAGCGATGAGTTATTTAATCTATCCATTCCTCGCTGTTAGTACATGTGTGTGTAAATCAATAAACCATTAATGTCCCTTTCTCTACTATTTATGTTCTCACTATATTTGATTCATATGTGTTCACAGTATTTTCAAATCTTCACACACTGACTGACTTGTAGGTTTTGGATTGAGCTTTTAAAATATTTAAGGTTTCTACCATTTTCTTGGTTCTCAACTTTTCCTGTAGACACTTTGACACCCTAGATATAAGACTGACCACTATTGAGTTTGAAACCCAAATATCATTCAGTACATGAAATCAGTCACAATTACTTTCTAATTTTGTGAACTTTATAAAGGTCAACTAGTCAGTTAAAATATGAGTGAATATCATTTTATAATAAATAATAAATGGCATGAATTTGAGTTCGAGCAAAATATTCAATACACGTTTATAAGTTCAACTAACAAGAATTTTACACATTCACAACAAATCTACGTTTAGTAGGATTAATTAAATTTAATGAGCCTGTTCGCTAAAAAGAATGCCATAGACAATAGACAACTATAACAAAAATTATTGTAAAACTTATGCTAACTTCGTTTATGCAAGAATACAACAACAGTTACTTCTGATAGCATATTCTCAATGTTTCATTTCACATTGGACATGTGACGTAATAAAAGAATAATTGCTCAGCTGTTAATATTTTTGATACTAATTATTATTTCTACTAAATTGGAAGTGTATAAAAATGACTCAGTCTAAAAAGAGTTTGCATCGTGAAATGAAGTCCGTACTGTTTGTTCGGAAACCTGCTGCAATTTACGCTCATGGCTCCACATGATATCTGACCACTAACCTAATCTGCAGTGTTCATCCAATAAAATTGATGGGATCTATCTAGGACTGGTTAAATTTTATCAATCACAGCTTAGAATATTTTGTTCATTTCGATGGTGATTAAAGGTTATATTGAGCTCGAAGAAGTTTATGAGCCAGACTTCTTAAAAAGTTTGTTTACTTTTGATGAATTTCACTTGGAACCAGTCTGCATATTTTTTCAATATAACGTATATCACCTTAATGTGTATTTCAACGGACAATATACGATATAATAATACTCCTGAAGTACTCATGCTTGATCCAAGTTCCATTTTACAATTTGATCTTGCACTTCCTGTGAATTCCGTACAATTTTTAAATATAGCTTGAGTTCTCAATTTTAGCTCTACCGACCTTTACTACTAAGATTTAGTTCTAATTCTAATTGATAATAAAACCTGCTTGATATTCAAATGAAAATGATCATTGTCTACCATGTACAATTACTTGATTTTATTCATATTTTATCAAGATAAGCATTAGCAGTATTTTTTATTTTCTGTAGAAAATGAAAAAGGAACCATTTTTCCAAACTTTATACCAAGGTATATTTCTTGACTCTAAATTTTGTGATGAATGCGATCATCGGTAAGTGACTGAAACTATCAATTCTTTCTTATATTTATCATTTATGGTTGAGATATAACTGGAGAATAAAAATATTCTTTGTTTGCTGCAATATACCGGTAACTGGAGATTTTTGGATGCCATTAGCTACGCGATGGATATGCTATTCACAAACAGGATTATGTTATTCTAGATAAATAACTTAGGATTAAAAATTGAGAAGCTGAGTATAGACTAGACCATATTTCATTCAATACAATCACCAACACTTGACACTTAGGAAGAAAACCACATATTTAATAGTAAATAACCTGTATGTTTAATTGTCCACGCTCAGTGTCTAATCACATCTTACTTTCAGTAGCTGTACAAAAAATTGTTTTTCAGTTGCTAGTTCTTGAAAAAACACCAAACTTATATTTTAAGATGAAATGCGATATTCATTATTGATGAATTCCCTTTTCATGACTTGACATTTAGTTTCTGTCAGAAAAAAATTTATTGTTGATAAAATATTTCATGCTAGTTATTAATAAATAAATAAATTCTATATAGATATTCTATAGACTCACAATTATTTACCTCACTCTACATGAGGTTGCCAAAATCTTAAAATTAAACAAGATGCAACAAATTTGGTTAATCGCCTTATTTTGAATTTATAAATAGTTCATTGAAACAATAACATAAAGTGATTCACTACTATGGGATGGGATAATAACTTTACTTGTTTGTATTTTAAAATCTGTTGAAAGTCTTGGAATTTTTAATATACTTTCATGTTTTTAAGAGTTATGAATGTATATTCTTTTCTAATTAATACTATTGTCTTTCAGTAGTCATTACTTACTTACGCCTGTTACCCCTCGTCGAGGAGCATAGGCCGCTCACTAGAATTCTCCATCCAACTCTGTCCTGGGCAATCCTTTCCAGTTCTTTCCAGTTGTTATTCATCCTTTTCATATCTGCTTCTATTTCCCGGCGTAATGTGTTCTTTGGCCAGTGATGGTCATTAAATAATTTTAAAAGAGAAAAACATTTATAGGATTAAAATGCTGTTCTTATTCATTTCATTTGAAAAATATAAAGTTTTCAACGAATTTATTATCAAACTGTACAATTGTATATATTTGAGAACATTGAATAAACATGATTATGTTATAGAAGGATTCATACGTCATTATGGAATTAGTATTCACAAATTTCAAATATATATAATTATCAATAGGGCCTTTTGTGGAGATTTTAGTAAGTTTATGTATTTGAAATCATGAGTCAATTGAAGCTAGACCTCAGCTGAGGAGTCCCGCAATAGGACGAAACGGCTGTTCAGTAATTCCAGGTTTTCCATGGTGGTCTAGCTTCAATTGACTCATGATTTCAACTATATAAAATATATATAATTGTACAGCTTGATGATAAATTCATTGAAAAGAAATCTTTTCACTGAACTTCATTTGATTTTAATTTAACTGCATTTGTCGTTTTGACTGTTTATATGATTAATGCTATTTTGTTATATTTAGTACACTGAACTCTAGAGACATTAATATTGTCCCGAATTTCCAGCGTATCATATGAACCTTGAATTTCAAAAGGCTTCTTGGGTTGATATATTTCTGAAGACGAATAAGGCTTTATTGTTACTAGTGACCATTGAAATTTCCAGCTTTTGGAAAGATTAATAACTTGGATGGTTGGCTAATAAGGTTATAAACGAGTATAAGTTGGTTAATCTTTATGTTTTTCTGAGGCTTTCTGAGATAGATAATAATAATATGAGTCTCCTGAAACTTACAAACTGTCACAGTTATGATTCTACTTACAGAGAGAGATTTCTAGACAAATGGAAAATGTAGTAGACCACTTTTTTTAGTATTTTCGTTTTTGTAACTGTAAATTAGCTGTTCCCCGCGCAAAAACATAATCGAAGTCTTATTCAAATCCTGATATCACATTGTATTAGCGGTTGACATAGTGTCAACACTAAAATGAAATTGACTGAAATCGTCATTTCAAAACCAACCTTGTTTATTGTATACATCTGTTAGCATTCACAATGCCTTTACTATACTTTAATCTGTAAATAATACATATTTCTTATTTACAACATATCTTTCTATTCAGTTACGATCGTGAAGAAGTATTCAGTGCAATTAATTTAGCAGTTAAAGCTAATGATTTACACGAAGCTTTAAACCAGTTCGTTCGTGGTGAAGTACTTGAAGGTGACAATGCTTATTATTGTGAACGTTGCGGTGTTAAACGCCGTGCAGTAAAACGTTTATCTATTCACTCACTACCTCCAGTATTATGTTTACATCTGAAGCGTTTTGATTTTGATTGGGATCGACAAATACCTATTAAATTTTCGCATTATTTCAAATTCCCAAGACAATTAGACATGAGTCCATATTTAACTGGTTCTACACTGGTAAGTTGTATGAGTAGTTTTTTAAAATTTATTCATATATATATATATATATATATATATATATATATTCTGTACAATATTGTCATACTATTATTACACAAGTGAATAACCAGTTACTAATTACTTTATGCATAAGCGTACAACTGAAATCTGTAATATAATGGATAACGATGTTATCTAATGATCAGTACCATGACGTCTAAAGGAGGGGTTTATTCAGTATCCCATTATTTGAAAGTTGAATACGGACACCAATGATTTACAGTTTCGTAATATAATGAAAGAAAAATATTTCTACTTTAGATGTTTATCAGATTACTAGCTCCTTCGTTTTTATTATTTTCTCTTCTGATCACCTTTTTACTATATGAAAAAAATGTTTTGATGGTAGGTTTTACTCTATCTGTTGATCAGTAACTGTTACCTCCAACCATCTTTTTTACTCATATACTTATTTGATTACTGGCATCACTGTGTAATAATGGTAGTAGTAATTGCACTGATAATATAGCAGTAAATTAATATATTTAATTGATTGTTATTGTTATTATTATTTCCATTTTGACAGAAATTTCGGTCTTCTGCATTTTTTTCTTCACATTCATCAACTTCGGCTTTATTACAACGTGAAGCCAAAGAAGCCACATTTACACCTAACGCAGCAAATAAACCGCATAACGATGTAAGTAACATGTTTACTCTTATCTGTTTAACAATTTGTTAAAAATTTATATCTGATGCGCAAGAGAATGTTCATTTATTACTTAATTATTCAAGATGTTTAGGTTTGTTAGTAGATTTCAAAGCTCAGGTCTTGTTTGTTTGTATAATAATTTGTAATCCTGTTGTATATTGCAAGGGTTACAGTAATCAAATCATTTATTTGACGGTAATATATTTAGTAATTTCATTGGAACTCACAGGAAATAATCTTGAACATTATATTCAATTACTTGAGAAACAGTTAAACTTTCCTTATCAGAAAAGGTAATATTCATTTCAGATACCTTCCATAAAATGTTTTGATATTTATTTGTTAATAATTTCGTATATAAAATATATATTCTGTATAAATATTTTGTTCAGACAGTCATATGTTTTTATCATGTGTTCACTAATTTTGTTACTTGTTAAAACAACTGACGAGTACATAGTAATTTTTTCTGTTTGATCACGCGCAATCAGAATTAAATTATGATCTTTTGAACCACCTCTTATCCTTAAATGATTATTTTTTTTGGTAATAAAGCGTTTATCGAATAGTAATTTGCTATGTATGCTAACTTTGAGAAATGTAAATGACAATGATTTTCGATCAATAAGAGAAACCGTAATAATGCTACAGTACTGAAAAAACTGGATTATTTTAACATAACATTTAAGCTGATAAAAAATTGACATATTTGTCTAATCTTATGAATAAATTACTGTGGTGAGACAATGTAACTGGTATATTTATTTAAAGCTAGATGTATGATGAGTCTAACATTGCTAAAATAAGTAACAATTTACACTTTCTTATTTTAATTGGAATTTAGGAGAAATAGGCTAGGAACATTTATTTAGGGGTTATTTTTGTACGTTTTGATTATGATTATCCATAATTCTATGCCGTCAACTAGTATATATATATAATCTTAGCAACAGTAAATTACAAGTTGTAAAGTGGTTGATAAAGGGCTCTCTTATATGTAATTTCACATTTAGCACTATTTGCCATCGTACACAAGAATTATGTTGATCGAAGTATTTTCTGATCTAGACGGATTACTCGCAAATGAGGATCGATTATAACAACCTACATCACACTTCCAGTCATTATAATTTAATATTAATGAGTGTGAAACTGAACTTATGGAAAGTATAGAATTGGTTAACGTGATTACATACAATATACTCTATAGGATGTCTGTATTACTAACTATGCACCAACTGCATTCTCTTTGAAAATACATCACTGTTATTTATTTATATGCATTAATACATACATATAACAATACCAAATACAATAAAAGGAATACATTTAAGTCTGTTCAAGGGTTGCTCTGAAAAGGGCCTTTATCTGTCTCTTAATTCTCAGTCCATACACATTCTTTGTCTATGATTTTACGTTTTTCGATGACCATATGCTTCATGACAAATCTGAGTACATTGTGTTTTTCGTCAATCGGTGGAATTTCATAATTGTGCGTGTCGCCTCCACGAAATCGGTATCGCTTTGTTCACGAAAGTGAGTATTTGGTTGGAACAATCTTGACCATTTTTGCCTCTACAGTAATAAATAATCTTGTATGTATCGATAAAACGTGGCATCTGACACTTCGATAATAGATAGATAGTTTTATAAATTAAAAAGTGCATTTGTTAAATACAAAATTCCATTTGTCCATGTTTTTATTTGCCATCTGACGGAAGAATAGCTGAATATTTTTTTCAGATTACGACCTCTTTACTTCTAGCTACAGTTGTCAATTCAACATATAATGTTCTATGAAAACCGATTTCGTCCAAGAGAACAATAGTCAAAATGAATTGATCCATATTAGCGTAGAAAAATTACTGCAGTTCATTATCTTCATCTATTTAATTCTCTAAATCCAACAAGGGATGTAATTTGATGTTGCAGCTTACTATCTCCTAAATTTTATTAACATCGATATATGCATTGTTTTCCTGGGATATTGGCCCATAAAAACACCTTTTGTCACATATTGAAGGGATTCTGCAGATTCAGCCGAGTTAGTAAACCCTTCAATGTTATAAAATTGATCAACGTACATTCATCACTTAAGATAGGCAGACCATATAGTTTGCAGAAGGTAATTTATTGATGTTCAGAGTTTAGAGAAGAAATGATTATCGAGGAGATCATTACTTTTTATATTACTTTTTAAAAAGTGATAGCCAATATCTTACTTCTAAAAACTATTCATTCTATTGGACGAAACGGGATGAACAACGTTTTAAGATGGGGTAAAAAAATTAAAAAAAACGAACAAACAAAAATTACACCTTCGTATAATGACTATTAATCTTAAGTCTATAGAAATTTTAGAAATTTTGTTATGTTATGATTCTTATCACTACTACCACTAAAACTGTAGTGAACAAAAATCAGGTGTGGGTAAACTAATTTCATTGTTTAATGCAGAATGACAGAGTGCCTTTGTAATATATGAGAATCATACAATAAATACATTATTCGCATTTCTTGTCAGTTGTCTTTTACATGCTTCATGATTCTTCTGATTCTATTGTTATTACAATTGCTTTCTGTTTCTCTTTCTATTCTCTTCAATTTATTCTTCTGCTGGCAGGCATTCCACTTCCGATTACTGCTATATTCTAATTATATCTGTCTGCACGAGTAGTATTCACCACACCATCACACCTATTTTCTTACTTTCAATTAGTACTTTTACCTGTTATATGTAGTTATTCGATCTATTTCATTGTGATCATTGCTTTGACTAGTTTAAAAAAATTGTTATTTAGATATTCATGTATAATATAGTAAAGCCTTTTGAAGATCTTATTGAAAACACCTTTGTTCGCGTATCTGTGTTGTTCTAATTTGTTTAGTGTTTTAAAATCAATTCGATTGTAAGTCTTGGAAATTTTCAAATTTAAAAATGTCTTGCATAATCTAATGAATTTGTCTTTAATCTATTTATCACCTGTTAATTTCTCTTGGGAATGAGATTTCTTGTAGTACTTTATTACTGTTTTCCATCCGATCCTAATGTCTAAACTAAAACAGAAATTACAGTGTGAAATCGGTCTCTACTTTTATATTTGTCTATACAAATTGTATAATATGCTGCATATGTTATTTATATGTTATTTATGCTTTAATGCAATATTATTGATTCATTTTTTTCTTGAGTTTAGAACGATGTTACTGATTTTACTGAATTAAATACAACTGATGAAATTGGCAATGTAGAGAATCCTGTAACATTTTCCAATTCTCCACCATCATCACCAACATATTCAACCGATCATTTATATGATGATTCTGATAAAATAATCAATACAACTAACCTGAATGATAATAATACTAATGATTTGACAAATATCAACACAAGTAATACACTAACTAACACACCAACCTCAAATGTATCTTTATTATCAACATTGGATAATCAAAACAAGCATGAGAATTTATACAAACTTATCGGTATTGTTGTTCATTCAGGACAGGCCAACTCTGGTCATTATTATTCATTTATCAAAGATCGTCGACAATGCAAAAGGTTAGTTTATGTGTTCTTTTTTTATCGCGTGTAGATATGTTTTTCTTATTTGTGTCTATGAGGAAATGGGAAATTTACTAAATATATATGCCCTGTAATTCAAATATTAACATTTATAATGTTCAACTGTAAGACGAAATATTTTTCTGAAATATTCAATGTATTCGTGTAGATTATTATAAATGTGTTCGATTAAAGGTATAATAAATTGTATTTTTAGCATTTAGACTATGAATTCAAACATGAGATTATCAGTTAGAGTTAAACTACACCAGTTTAACACACAATGATTTTTATTTTCTCGGTCTTTATCTTAACGACTACTCTGTTAGCTTATTCTTGGACTATCTTGATATTGCCATTCACCCACAAATGTTTATAGAAGTTCTATTTTGGCTAGCAGTGGAATTCATAACTCAAAATTTGACTTTTTTGTATATAGTAGGTTAGAAGATAACCCGTTGACGTTTGAAACAAAAGGTACTAGGTTAATGTCTCAGTGTGAACATCACCCGGGTACAATCAGCTGATGAGTTTCAAATGGAATGAAACATATGTCTTAGATTCCACTTTTAACCAAGATCTAACTTCAATAAAATATGTCAGTTAAAGGGTATAGCATTGAATTTTTTGCGTCCTGCAATTTTAGCTCAAATTTTAATTTACGTACAAACTATGTGAACAAGTCACCAGCTAACTTACTCGAATTTGTGGCAAAATTTGCGTGTGAGGAGTTATTAATACACCCTGTTTAGTGTAATGCTTTAATCGCTATTAAAAAGTTTATCTGAATATTTGAATTTTCATTAGCGTTTCAACTAAACATATAAACATTTCATTTAGTAATTGAAAACGGATTTATTAGCGAACAGTTACCTAATCTAAATTAAGTTATGTCGGCTTGCTGGCGATTCCACCTCTGTTGAATGGATGACTTCCCACTATAATGAGTTGTAAAGGTAATTGAAAATAATCTTCACGAATTTGCCTCCTGTAATTATACGTACAACCATATCTAATTAGAAAAACTGTCAAAAGTTAGTTGACACTAGCGAGCTCAGATTGTGAGTCGCTCAACGAATTCATGTCATGGCATTTCTTTCGGACAAATTTTTAGGTTAATAATTCTTTTTCTAAATACAATTTGAAAGTGGTTTTCAGGTTAACTGATTAGTTATTGAAAATCTAGAAATGTAATAAATACTGTGTTTAGAAACACTCTTGAAAATGCATTCATTAGAGCGAAATGAGCATGTCAACATTTTAATGAACATACTTTCATTAGCACACACTGATTATTCGTCGAATAGTAATTAATTTCTTGTTGTTTATTCTATTTGGTGCTAATCGGATTCTATCATTCATTTTGCACAACATCTACCGGTTAAAGTGAATTGACATTATGGTTTACTTTATTTGGTGTAAAGTGGTTGTATACAACCATTAAATCATAGCTTTAGACTTAACATTTCATGCTTCTTAATTTTTATCAACAAGACAAATATTTACATTCTCAAGGATATCTATACTATCCATGTTGTCTCGTACCTCGTAGTGTTATGGTCTCAGTTGTTGCTTATGAGCTAGAATCATTAATTATTTGCTTTATCAATCCACAATGAGTTACTTACCTACTTGAGCCTGTTACCCCTCGTGGAAGACTATAAGCTGTCCACCATCAGTTTTATTTTAATAGTATTTGATAAATAGTTAACACTTTTAATTGTCCTTAATCGTTTTTTTTTTTATAATTAAGTCATCAATTCAACTCAATGAACGCTTATCAAAACACTGAACAGCTGTTTAGTTCATCAGTGATAAATCAAGATTCTGATGAATCTGCACAAAATGTTACGAAATCTAATTTAGAAACTATATCTGAAACCAAAAATGAAGTAGATAACGGGCAAACGATTAAAAATACTACTACTGATATTAATGGTGATCTTAATAACAATAAAAATAAACATCTTATTACTGACCATGAAATACAAGATACAGAACATTGGTATCGATTTAATGATACATGTGTCGAGCCTATTGAATTAACAGATGATTTACTTGAACATGAATGTTTTGGTGGAACTTATAAAGTTACCGGAAATGACGGTTTGTTTTGTGAAATTTAACTTCATATTCTTTAGTGTTGTTGAAATTTTATTATTATTATTGTTATTATTAGAAAGTTAATGGAATGAAGAATAGTAACATGAGAACACTTTATCCGATTAATGAAGTTATATGTGTTTACTTTTATTGCACTGGTACGGCCGAGAGTGGGGACAGTTAGCTCTCCCTCACGAAATGCTCTCACATGGCCACATGCACCCAACCACTGACAGGGAAGTCCTACTCACTGACTTCCTGCAGTGGGAATGTTGCTTACGAAATTGAGAGGACAAAAAGCAAATGTCCAGTGCTTTAACCGGGTTGGTGGATACAAATGGTCCACATAGGGGAGTTGGAAAACCCTGTTTCCAAACCAATCGTGCACACAGGCTCCAGGGTCCTGATGGAACGAATGGCGTATGAACCTATTGTTTGTCACCAGCTACCATGGGACTGCATCTCCTGACGTTGCTACACTACCTTGTGGATTAGATCATTGGGTCGATGGCTCAGGGGGTGGCCCCCTAAAGAAACCACTCGCTTCGGTTAAGGCACCCGGTCAGTATTCCAGCCTTAACACAAATCGATTGATTTATGTGTTTAAATAAATAAGTAATAAACGTTTTGGGTTAGTCACTTATATATATATATATATATATATATATATATATATATATATATATATATATATATATATATATATATATATATATATATATATATATATATATGGTATCTATATATATGTGGTATCTTAAGTGTTCTAGCCAAAACCACATGATCATGAAAGCCTAACAATCCAAACTTTTTTAAAAAAATTTAATTTTGAATACTTTTATAGTTAAATATATAAATGGAAATCAGACATGATAACTAGCTATTTTTTACTTCACTGTTTATTTAATTGCTTGAATGTTTTCCACGAATCTATATTTTATGCAACAAAACAACGTGTTTACAATGCTTATTCTATATCTTCTAAATCCTTTAATTTTTAGACCTACTTTTCCTTGTAAACAAGAATGTAATTATCTGTAGCGTATATGTTTTCTTTACCAAACTTCTAACAAATATTATTATCGAGTTTACAGACAAGAAACTAACCAAACTCATCCCGTTAACATAATATTGTCACAAAACATTTAAACGAACATAGTCAGATATAGAAATAATAATACTAAAGGCGAAGTCTCGAAGGACCGTTATTATCGTAAAACCTGTCGAATGTGACAAGTAATTTCATACAATTCTGTTTATAAATTTGAATAAAGTCAGAACAACAATTCGAGCAAAATTGGTTTAACTTCTTGCTTTCTGTTCATCTGTTTACAACTTTATTTGTATGACGTAATATTAAATAATCGACAGTGGTATTTGAAAATTTGGAATGGAAACTTTATCAGTAGCGTATATCCTATCGGTTTGAGAATTTTGGATAAAACCTCACTCACCTTCGCTATGATTTTGACATCACTTAGGGCGAGGCAGTAAATCGATTAGATAGACTGCGTAATAGCTGCTGAAGATTTTAAAAGTTTAAGCAAGTTAACTACTTGAGTAAGTGGAAATCATAGATGAGTGTAAATGTGCTTTTAGAGTAGCGTTCAGCTAGGCTAAGGTTCTACAACAAGATAACAATGGAAAACATAAAAACAATGGTAATTATTGGATATATATATCACTTAATTGATGATATGTACTTATCATTATATTGTTTTTTTTTCACAAATTGAACTCCGGTTATCAAAAATTCAGGACGAACTGTTGAAACTCGTACCAGATACTGGAGTGCATATCTTTTGTTTTATGAACGAGTCAATATGATTTCTTCGTCTTCTATAGTGAGTAAACCGGTAGAAATGGGAAAGATAACAACTAGTAAAGATCAACCTGATTTTCAATTGATTGTCGAATGTGATAAAGAAGGCAAGTTGTTATTTCTTTCGTCTAAATATTTTTTGGTCGTTCAATGACAAAACGCCAGAAAGTATTAACAGTTCAAAACTCATTGAGCGATATACATTGATTAAATGTTCATTTCATAGCGTATCTCTGTTGCATTTGTATTTCTATGGGATCATCCTTACTCTAATGGGACGCTTTGGTTCTTAGATATTGATAGTGACTAATAAATTATCTAAACTATATATATAAATGCAAAACAGCATAAGTAAAGGATTTCGTCGAAAAGAAACTTTTCTTCGCTGAAACCTCTCTATTTTTTCATTCAATGACACAATGAGTTACTATAATCACACATGATAAATTCTCACCACTAAATTAGTGATGAATGTTATGCTATATCGAAAATCCAAGGATGTAGTAGTATTAATATATAATATATATAGAATGCGATTCACAAACAACTATAGAACATATCAACCTTATCCACTTCACGTTATTTACTAACTACCTACTTAAATAGTAAGTAATATCGATTTCAGGTTAGCTACCTTTTTATATTACATCCAAAATTTATCTCTCAGTCAATCTACTGACCGTCAGTAACATATAGCTCAAAGGAACAATATTAAAAATACAAGTTTAAACAATACATATATATATATATAGTGACTAGCTTCGGGAAGAAACTCCCAGAATTCTGTTGAGAAGCCGTAACCGATGAACCTAAACCGTGTCGGGTTTGAAACACTTACTCACCGAAGACAATGGAAGATGATAACGTAATATCTTGGAATGACTGAAGTTAAATAATGGCACCATTGAATGGCGTCTCAGTTGTCTAGAGTTCAAACGTTCGATTACTGGATGCGGAGTAGTGGATAGGCACTGTTGAGAAGTCTAATACTAGTACGAAATGGTCATCCAGTGCTTCTAGGTTTTCAATAGTTGTATGACATTTGTTGGTTCATGATTTCAATAAAATTCAAAGTCCTATAACTAAATATGTAATAATGATATCGGTATATCTGTGGATATAATTTACCAACCATCATATTACTACCACTCCTTTTATAAAATTATAAACAGTTGAGTTGAAAATTAACTTTTTTAAAGAAGGAATGAAAGCTCCTAGTATAACATATCTCGTAGAAATAGAAATTATGTAACTGTAGTCAAATACTGGGTTTTTAATTTTACACATAGTTGTATTGCAGAAATCTTGATTATTTTTCTTCTTGTGAATGGAGTCCAAATCGTTGAGTGATTAGCTACAAATACATGAATAATTTCTATTTTTTCACATGTTAATAGAATCTAATTCACAATTAATTGATATTTATCATTCAGGAGTAATTCTTAATTCATCAACTAACGTAAATGAACAAAGCTCAATTAAGAATACTAACGTTACAAAAACCACTACAGTAACTAAAACTTCTCTTATTCCTAATATCATGAAATCAATTCCAATGCCTACACGGATCGCACAACAAATATGGACAGAAAATATGATATTTCTACGTGATCAAAACATTTACTCTCATGAATATTTTGAATTTATACGAGAACTATGTGAAGGTATATTGGTGAGTTTTTTCCTAAATGAGACAACACAAATCAGCTATTTATCAAATCTTTAAAGAATACTTTTTAGATATGATGGAGTGCGGGTTCCACTAGAATTTGTTGGAATTGAATTTCACGATTTTCTACTGCTATATTTAAAGATTTTTTATTTAGATTTCTGAGATGCGATCCTTGTGTACTTTATCAGAATTCAATCTACCGCTTCTTAAGTTTAGAACTAAGTTGTCGAGCAATTAGGAGACTTAATTTTGGGAATATAAATTCCGTAATATAAATATATTACAATTATGTCACTCAATAGTCAGTTATGCAATATCAGAATGGGTTTTGTGGGTATTATAGTAATTTTAACAGTTGAAATCATAAACCAATTGAAGCTAGACCACCATGGAAGCTCTGGACGGCCGTTTCGTCCTCTTGTGGGACTTCTCAGCAGTGCGCATCAACGATCCCGCCTCATGAGATTCGAACCCAGGACCTATCGGTCTTGCGCGCCAGCGCTTGACCTCTAGAACCACTCAGCCGGCATCTAACTGTGTTGATGTCAAACTTCAACCGATCCACAAAATTGAGCAACACATCCACCAATGTCTTCAGTGGTTACTATCCCACAACAGACCTGGTTGTACTCAACTGGTCACTGCTTCTCATTAGAACTCCAGGAAATACCTCTTGGAGCCAGTCACTAGTGAGCATATGTTGATTAATATCAGAAGTGATTTTGTGAATATTATAGTAATTTTAACAGTTGATATCATAAATCAATTGAACCTAGGTCCCCTTGGGAAACCTGGACGGTGGTATCGTGGATGCGCACCGCTGAGGAGTCTCACAAGAGGATGAAACGGCCGTCCAGGGCTTCTAGGTTTTCCATGGTGGTCTAGCTTCAATTGATTCATGATCTCAATTGTTAAAGTCAGTTATTCATTGAAGCGAAAATTAAGTGTCTCAAGGTTCGTCTTGAACTGTGACCTAACCATTGCAGAAATATCTTCGATGGACTATCATCTATAGGGATATTGGAAAGCAATAAGATGATAGCTATCGGATCATTCTTAAGCATTAATTTCTCGACGTTGTAGCATGTACACACTAGTAATGTTTGGGCTGTATGGACACGATTAAAGAACCGTCTTTGAACTTACAAACGGTCTTATAGTTAAATGAACTGAAGTCATATTTACTACTTTTTGTATCTCACCTACTTTGATTTTAAAACCGGCTAATCTATTACGAACTTCAATAAGCTTATTAATCATGTAAATGTTATACTTGTGGCCGAGTGGATGCCTTGCTAATGTGTTACTTGATGAGACCGCCAATTAGGGAGCAGCGAATTGTCGATTGGAACAGTGTCACACGAAACCCGTACGAGCAGACTAGAGTGCTAACCGGTCCTGCAAACTGGCTAGCCAATAACAGCCTCAGTGGTATGAATCATTGTATTTCAAACATACTGAGTTTATATACCAACCAAACAGACTGACCATATCGACCCATAAAATAGATAATAACATTTGTACAATATTTAGCCGAATGTGGCTGTGAATAGCAATCAATAAACTGATGATAACTCAAGGATCGTATAATAATAGTTCAAAGGTGAAAATAAAGTTAATGATAAGAGGAACAATGAATATGATTTGGTTAGTTATTTAACAATTATACAATAGAAGGGGTTTTGTGGAGATTTAGTATTTATCATAGTTGAAAGCGATAAATACTAAATAAATACAAAATCTCCACAAAACCCCTTCTGATAATTAATATAATCATATGCTCACTAGTGACTTCGAGAAGTATATCTAGGAGCTCTAGTGAGAATCAGTGACCAGTGGAGTTCAAAACCACGTCTGTTGTGAGATAGGAACTCACTGAAGACAATTGGTGAATGGTTGCTCAACTTCGTGGATCAGTTGAAGTTAGACATTAACACCGTTGGATGCCAGCTCAGTGGTCTATCGGTTAAGTGCTTCGGCTCGAGACTGGTAGGTCCTGGGTTCTAATCTCGCGAGAGCGGGTTCGTGGATGCGCACTGCTGAGGAGTCCCATAATAGGACGAATCGACCGTCCAGTGTTTCCAGGTTTTCCATGGTGATCTAGCTTTAATTGACTCTCGCTTTCAACTATAATTATACAATAGGCAATATACATATTACATTGATCAATAAATAATCCTTAAAAGTTACCACTCGCGATTCTCTTCGGGATACAACAGTAAAAAATAAATGTCCTTCAATTTTTTAATTTTTCTCTGATAAATTGTTCATTTGTATTACTGGCTATCCGAATATCTAAAAATTCACTTAAGATCGTCCATAAAATTTGATATCAGCCCAAATGCTAATATGTGAAAAGCCTAAGTTCAAAATATTTCTGTAGTAGCTATGAATTACCTGTTTTGAAATTCAGAACACCATAGTGGTTTACTTTATATTTCATAGTCCACAACACAGTTCCATCATCAGTGAAATAATGTTATTATTGGGTTTATTAGAATATACTAAAGTTAATTATGCTTTACAAAATCTCATTAATTTACTCAAATTATACACTAAACAACAGAAACCAGCTAGAAATCCACGTTGTTGATAGCCGATTAACTTATGGGAATCCCCAAGTTAATTTGTACTGATTACATTATTTTATCTATGATTCAATGAAGAGAATGTTAATTATTACATAATACTAGTTAACTAAATATTTGTTTTTTCTTCCATCTGTTACTTACTTCAGATTGATGTCAGCAGTTTACGTCAAGAACCTGAACGCGGTGTACTTGGTACAAAATTATTATCACATTTCTTATTTAATACATTTCTATGCTTACATTCCCGTGTTAAACTCAATATGGCATTAAAATCAAGCGAATCATCATTAAGTAGTTTATGTACAAGCGATGTGACAGAACTAATAACAAAATTAAATTCTGATTTACTTAACTTATTGACTCGTTTAGCTACAACAAATCCTAGTGCAGCACGTTGTTTGATGCATTTTCTGTATATCAGCCCAAGTCAGCCATGCTTGTAAGTTACCTTTAAAGAATAATTTGTTTCATTTGTGCTTTAGAAGTACTTGTTAAATAGAATTGTATGTATATATTTGTGTGTAGGGTCTTGATGTTTCTTCCCTTTAAGAAATTTTCACAGGTAAGTAAATTTGTTCCACCCAAAAATAGTTATGATAAACCATCGACACCAATTCTTCCCTTTTTTGTTACTTTCGAGAATAAGAAGTCTTTTGTTTCATATTTTCTTTATGTCACATTACAGGAGAGTTAGATAGATATATATGACAATACTTTTCTACGTAGCTGAAATGAAATTCGAACTAAAACACACTACAATATCTAAGCAAAGATGGATAATGACGAACAGTGGAATTCAGGACGCGCGTTTTGTCCTATTTGGGACTTACCGGCTGGATGTACCTGCATTTCAGAGTTGATGTTCACTCTGGAACTCGAGCTCAGTACCTTTCGCTTCAAACACCATCGCGCAATCCACTCTGCTACTGAGTCCTGATAGCCACTTTCTTGTGTAATGGGGTGAAGTTTAAATTCACTAAGTATTGTTTGTTTGAATCTTCCCATTGATGTTTAGGACTACAATTGATCAGTCTCTTATTGGCATACGTGGATATGTACACCCAGCTGACGAGTTCCAAACAAGACGAAACGCGCGTCTTGAATTCTACTACTAGTTACTATCTATCTTTGTATACAATGCTTGTGAATTAAGACAGGGTTTCCTGTCGACTGCTTTCGACCATCACCTTGCATCTCAACGCAGTTCCCGTCTTTTCGAGCCACTTCATCTAATGGCCGCATTCGAAATTGATCGGTAAAATTCTATCAGCCCTAAGAAAGATTTGACAAACATGTTATTGGTCACTATCCAGTATCACTCCATCCAAAGAAAGTATGAATATTGAGTCAATAAGTCGATAACACAGAATTAACCATAGTACATTTTCACATAAAATGGATATAATTATTTTACAATAGATAACACATACTGAATAATCACTTTGAAATACAATGCAGGAGTAGAAAAATGATTTTCATGTTAATAAAATATATTAGTCCAAAAAATGCTATGATAAGTAATCCTACGTTTCAAATACTTATTACGAAATTTTTTCTGGGCTATTTAAAGCCACTGCTCGTAATATGAAAGTTTATGTGATACAAATCATTTTCTTTTTATATTACGTTTACAGAGTTTCAATGCTTTTGGATCCCGATCCAGTAGTACGTCAACAAACTGCAAATATGATTCTCGCTGTGTTACAAGGATTCTATGGCTTTAAAGAAACAAACATTGTAAGATTTAGTAATGTGTTGATGTATGCACAAGATCCGGTTTCTGGTGTTGGATATGAAAAAGTCTATAAGTGTACTGTAATATTATTTTTCGTTAAATATCACCGTCTATAGTCCCAGAAGTTTGAAGCACTCACTATAAAAACAAATTTATTAGGTGACACGTTGCTTTCCCTTTTGAATAGATCGATTTACTTTTGATTTCCCTGTCCGAACATATACTGTTTTACCATCATGTGGTAAATTGGAGTCAAGAATGAATGATCTATTTTCAGTAAAATTATTGATCGGAATAAGGTACTCCCAAAAGTCGTCTCGTCAATCTGACAACCTTTAAGTATTCATTACCTGTGAACATTATTATTCATTTTTATTTCTTAGTGAAAGTCCTTACAGAGTTTTGATATCCTTTCTCTATACAACTTGACAGTCAGCATTTAGGAATGTAATAGTAATGGAATTGGACTTTAGAAAGTATCTTTGTAAAAGATAGAAAACACGAAGTCCATAACACAGTAAGGAAATTGAGCGAGAAATATCGTACAACATTTGTGACCTTTCCTTATATCCACCGTTTGATCTCAACTCCGTTCAAATATATTCACATTGTCTACCACATTTATATTTCATACACCTTAAATGAATAAACAAACATAATTAAATCAAAATTGCAGTAAATGGTTAGATTTGAAAATAACACAATAATCAAAATGGAAATACGAAGAACATTAACACTTACAAATAGAGTAATGTATATCATCTAGTTACATCTGTCGAAAGATAATCATTTTCTTATCCTAACGAACCGTTATCATTATTATTACAACATTACATAGGCGACCACTGATTCGTAAATTGCCTTATGAATTTCACTCAGGAGATCTGGATGGTTCTGTGTATTGGTTCTTTACTTTGAGGTATCGATGTCGTTCCTGGTCTTAAAAAGTGTAGAGTTTCTTTATAAGCACTTCTAACATGACCAACATATGAAGTTGTCAAACATTAAAGTGTATTTTCTTTATCATAACGACTAATTTGATATGGTATTCGTAGTTGTTTATCATGATGACCAAATCGAGTTATAGAAAATGAAAATTTTGTCCTGTGAGGTCCTAACAGATCAGACAGATTTTTTCGGTAACAATAAACCAAAAGACGAATTCGAATCCGTAACTGTGCAGTGACGCGGCTTCGGTTGGATGTTCCCCGCAAATAACCACAATTTTCACTAGTATTTCATTCTCGCAGACAAAATAACAGTTCACGAGATATCAGCCCTATGTGTAACATACCCGTAGTTGACAGATTTTCGGGACCTGTTATAAGCTTAGAAAAGTATGGAGTTACCATTACAAATACTTTATGCAAAAGATTTTGCGTCATTGATCTCAAGAAGTTGTCCCTTGATCTCCGCGGTCAAAGCCTCAGGTCTGCAAGATCAGCAACAGCGATCATGTTTTTTAAAGTTATTCAACCATCTGAACAACTGTGACATATGTTAACGATTCGCTTTGCATAACACATAATGTGGTTATCTTTCTAACTTTGAATTTATGCTTTTATCAATTATTAAGTCGAAGTTAATTCATAGATTTTCCCAGAAAGTCTACCTTTTTTGACTTGATATGGTACGTTTTCAGTTTGAAAACAAGGTTTTCTTATTGGAAATTGTCCGAATAGTTGATTTCAATATTTATTGTTTTTTTCTTACACGGAACAGTGAAATTTTGATTAAACTTGATATATTTGTCGATTTTATTGTATACATATTCAATATCAAATGAACCATTACAATTACTACTTGTCTGGTATATTTTTTTAAAGATGATTTCTAAAAGACTAATATTTGAACGAAGAATATTCTTTTCGATAAATTCTCTTCAGGTTCTACAACTCATATATCCAAATTAATAATCCGAAAAAATGGCCAAGTTAAAGGCAAAGTACATCGTTTAAAGCATGTAAATTTAGGATTGTTAAACCAAATAGAATAAAATTGTTAATGTTGATATGACTCATATAGAATGTGAACTTGAATCTGTATATATGTCAAGTGAAAATTTAAGATCTGTGATCAGAATAAATATGGGTCAGATAGTGCGATTACAATTCGATCAAGTGGACGACTAAATTGCGTAAAAAATTAGTAAGACGTAATAAGGAGGGATCAATGCGAAGTGAATGATTCATGTATAGGGGAGATTAATAATGATGTTTAACCAATAATAATAATAATAATAATAATAATAATAATAATAATAATAATAATAATAATAATAATAATAATAATAATAATAATAAAATACAATAATTTGTGAATAAAGATAAGAGGGACAATTACATTTGACTACGAAAGGTCGTAAGTACATAGTCAAATTAGGTCATCCAATAACTAAGATTACTATTGATTAATCGGCCTTGTGGTTGGCCAAGGGAGGAGCAGGGGTTGGAGATATTTCTTCTGTACGCTTAGCTCCGCTTTCTTCATCCGGTTGTATACTGTCTTAGCCGTTTGAAGGACTTTAAGCCTGACAAACTTTGGCTAAAAATTACTGACCCTATAAATAATTGAAAAGGATTGGTTTACACTGGCACTATGACCAGTTAGTACTAAATGGGCCAATATCGAGCTGTTTACGTTCTTTACCAGATGATGATTTCAGTGATAATTATTAAAATATTTGGTTTGTATCTTTGGAAAGTGAGAAAATTTGAGACAACTCGTAAACTCTTTTTAAAATTCTTATCTCACTATCCAAGACTTATGTTTATGAAATTCTCAAATTATGAACATCAGGTCCTTAAATTATTCTATCTAATTGATGCTGTTTCTGACAAGAAATATCTCATCCTTGACAAATTTGCATTTGGTCCAGATTTCACATTATTTAGGACTGATTGACTAAAAATTACTTGTTTCTTTTCCCTGTCATAATTTTTCCTTTATAGCTCGATGGTACATTAACTGGGTTGATTAACAATTTACTTAGTTTATTCGATAATGGTCAAATTGCTGAACATTTAACAGAAGCCGGCGCATTATTCAGCTTACTTCGTGGTTATGCAGAAATGTGTCCACATGCCACCGTACACTTATCTAATTTACAAGCAACCAAAAGGATATTAAACTTTTTCATTGAACCAAATAATGTTAATTCATCTGACTCCAATCAACCACCTGCTTGTTGTGCATCTTTTACTGAAGATACACCAAATTGGGTAGGTTCAAATTAATAAAGAAAGAATATTATTTTTTCTATCATTCCATCCAACACAACTGGTTATTCTACTGACAGATTACTGTGTAAGTAGTTATTGTTATCAGTTAAAGTTCCAATGAATACGGTACTTAGACTTATCTACTGATTAAGAGTCATTCAGTTCTATATTGAAGTGACTTTCTCCATTGAATAGTACGGCAACTATAACCAATCTACATAAGTACCATGATCGTTACTTATGACTGACTGATTCCGGTGACTGTGTAAGTTTTGGTTTTTCCAAGTAAAGCGAATTGTCGAATTGTAGTGAATCTTTAAAGAGTGGATTTATTGTTCAAATGGGCTCGCTACTGGCCAACGAATGTTTGATTGGCTATCCTTCAACTGTTCCACTCTTTTGAAGCCAACAACTATATAAGAGAATATATATTTCCAAAATAACTTCACTACATGGGTTAGTTCCATTAGGTTTATTTGACTAAAATATTTGAAAAACATTATATTGATATCGATTTATAAGCAGTGTATTCAGTTAGTAAGAAATAATTACTGACTTTCCTTAGAATTTATAGCAATACTATGGAAGTTTAAGCAAGCGTAGAATTGCCTTCACGATCTTTTACTGTCGTCTCTGTTAGTTATGTTTCCGTTATGATAGTCTTGTGTAATTTTAACTAATTTTGTTTTGACGCCTCTATGGTTACCTTTATATTCACCTTAACACCAAACCTTATGTAGTCCAATGTAAGAAACTGTATTTGACACAACACATCTCCGTACTTTCTGATAACTTTTAATCAGTAACTAAATTTTAATATATTAAACTAAATCATATAAGCTTTATTCCGAATGTTTTCCCTTCAAAAGAAGCTTAATATTTTTTAAATGATAATAATAGCTTTTTGTTTTCCTTTACAATCGGTGAAATTTTTAAAGTTGTATATTTACTGTGTTTATTCACTTGTCATCTTTTGTATTCCCCATGCGTTGTATGTATGTTAGTCTGATAAAATTGTTCGTAGGAGAAATATTTTCAAAATAAATTTAGTTACAAACTAAAATTACCCTGTGAAATTTCTGTAAACCAAAAATGTACTAGTGTAAATTTTTCCTCTTTTTTTAAGAAGTCAACCATGTCAGAAGTAATGTAATTAATTACTCGTTTATATCATTGCGTGTTCAGTTCTCTAGATATGAATAGGGTTAAAATGGGCAAATCCTAACCATTGAAATATAACTCAATAATCCAATAGTATCGTGTTCACTGCGAGGCCTGAATTTCCTAGGATCGTTCTCGTGTTATATATATGAATAATGCATCAGCGAAGCCACAAATCAGTACGAGACAGCTACTTCGTACTCCTTGATTTTCGGTAAATCAATACTCCATCTCAACTCGTGTTGAAAATAGCCTTAAAAGCACTAGAGTCAGTAATTCACTTTTTCAGCTTATTTTGAAATAGGATATTCTTAATTAGCCGAGATTTTACTTGATATTTTGGTTTCATCATGCTTTTTAAATAATCCAAACAAATTTATGACCATATAACAAGTTTATTTATTTATATTGGTTCAGTTCATGCTTAGTTTTACAATTTACAAGAACATATGGTGATTAATGGATACTATATCCCATCTAAATAACTGAATTACAATGATTGTCGTTTTTATTACTTCTATTTACATGTTACTTTATTTTAAAACAACTGGTTGGTCAGTGGTAATAATTAGAATAATAATTATTATCGCAAGTATAATATTTCTTGAGGCTAAACATATTAACCTGTACCTGGTAAATGAGTTTAAATGGCTCGGTAATAATAGTAATAATACCTTTGTTTTGAATACTCGTCTTTTTTATCTTAAGATCAAATAATATTTTTATTTTACTCTAACCATCAATCATACCACTGATTTGCTTCATATTTCATGCTTTTGGTTTAGTCTCACCAGTTGCGCGTATGGAGTCCAAACCAACATAGAGAAATGGGTAATTTATATTACCTTCTTACTATTTTACTACTTCAAACATCATTTGATGCATACAGATTTTCAGGTACGTGTTTTTTGACATGCACATTCTTATTGATTACTTTTTTCCCATATATTCGTCTGTACGCATACAAAAAATAAACTTGTGTGGCTTTGAAAACATTTTCTTTTTAAATGTACTGTATTCTTCATACGTTTTTTCTATCAAATTGTCGCCAAAAATGTTAACGAACTATCTCAGTTAAATATTTATTGAGGATCAAAAAATAGTAGTGCCATTCATATTTTAAGCCTTTCTGATTGTTATATATAAACATAACACCAGAAAGAACCAACATTTCTATTCTATTTGTGGCATGATATGACTACTGTTGGTTGCTATTTGCCAGTATTCATTCTCAGTTTCTATGTATACTAGGTAGACTACACATAGTCTCTCCCTTCAGATTATAGGGTTCAGAAAAATAATAAGGGTCATCAATATGAAACTCTAACATAGACGTATTTTACTGGAGAAATTTTCATTTTCGATAACTATAATCCTGTATATATAAATACTGAAGGGAGAATATTCTTTCCAGTCAATTGTTAACAAGTTTTTTTACTTAAATTTATTCACAAACTAAATGCTAAAACTAACAAACCTGCTTTTAAAATACAAAAATTTGATGCTCAATTGTTAGCCAATTGTTCAAAAGACGTTAATTACAAGAAAACTACAGCTTTTGGTTTACGAACTACAGTGTTAATTTCGAGACGGCGATATAACTGTTCTACCCAGTTTTTTGTTGTAGTCATTAATTCAACTTCCGTATAGCAAATGACTTCCATTTTTGATGGAACTAATCATTTTTCTTAGTCTTATAGTTTGCCCAAGTGACAGTATGGTTATCAGGGAGAATAGTAGTAGTCGAACTAAAAGCCAGAAAGTAATTGCAGCTTTTAATAGTGTATGTTGTTTAAGGCAATCATAAAACTCGGTCAGAGTCCGAATCCATAGAATTACAGGAACAATAACCATTTTAGTGAAACTTGTTAATAATAAACTTCAAAAAACCTATTTAAACTATTTTGCTGACTGGACGTCTTCTAACTAATACGCATATCTTTCTCTAGTCTGAAACTGTACACCCTAAATTTATTCTTATTGTGTACATATGAGCAGGTTATTTGATACTTCCTCCAATTTGACCATATGCCATATCATGCTATTTTACATAAACATTCGTCAAATGTTTGATAAAATTATCAGTTATGTGATGATTAATTTCCTTCCTACATTATCTTAATTAAGCTCCAGTTATTAATTAGATCTATTTGATCGACAATCTTATCCAATTTATCAATCTAATTTGATTAAAATATGAAATATCGATCATTGGATTACAGTAGAAGCTTATAATTCTCGTTCTTGGTGGAGTTTTGTTTACTGAGCTGGATGGCTTGGTCTTGGAGACTTCATCGTTCTTTTGAACGACATCATCAGCATCAACTTCAGGTAGAAGTGAAGTGTTCGAATTTCTCCACTGAGGACTCACAGCTTGTCCTGTAGACCTCGATCTTGGTTAGCCAAAACTCCACAAAATCATCCACCTGAGCTATAAATCTTCTCCACCATCTCAATTTTCGTTCTCTTCATACGATCAAAAAGGCAAAGGATTTTGAAGCTAGAAAGTAACGAATCTATTCACTGTTTCTTAGCTAATAAGGATTTCTCGAATTCGTAATGTTTCAGATAAAAATAACATCAGAATTATTATTTTATTGGACCATCACATAGTATTATTCTTTATAAAATCTAAATCAGTTTGAAAGCATTTCTGTTACCGAAAAAATTTATATCGGAATTTTGACTATAATTTTCTTTATTTCCCATCTACAATTCCTAGACTTGACCAGTTGCACTTCTGACCAGCCCAAATATCCTTGAGCCGACGTAAGCTGCGTTCCTGTTGCTTCGCTTTCCGTACACTTTTCTCTATCTCCTACCTTTAGTCGAGATAGCAGTCATTAGCCAGCTTCTGTTATTATATTTGAAGCATAAATGGGCTTCAATACAAGCATACTGGACCACATAACACCGTAAAATAAATAATCCCAATTATACATAATACAATCACCGGTGACTATTAATAGGGCAAGCTTGAAATGATCGATTACAAATCAAATAGGAATAATAAGCAGTTCAGTAAAAGGTGATAATTTAAACGAGAGTTCATAATAAACGATATATGTAGACATGCCAATCCAGCTACTTGATCATTTATACGAGAGGAACATAAACGATAATAATGGTATATCGAAAAACAGCTTCAACTTTTGTACTATTCGTCCTATTGTGATAATTTGATTTTAGAATTTATTTGTTTAATATAATATGAACTTTAACGAATACTATTATTATTAATACCATTATTGTTATTATTATTTTCGTATATTTTAGATCCACATGACAGTAGTAGTACAACACATGCACCATTAACATATCGTCAAACATCGCAAAGTCGTTTATTACTTCGACCACAAAAAGAAACAATAATTTGGCTTGGTTTATCTACTCCACCTTTGTTATTAAATCATGTTATCAAACCAGTTATTTCAAATATTCAAACAGATAATACAACAACAAATACAATATCTAATAAAATATATTATTGTTCTACTCAACTAGTAGGATTATATAGATTATGTGAAATTGTTTTAAAAGCATACATAGAAAATCCTATTATACCAAATTTAACTTCATTTAATCTTGATGACCAAGGTAATCAAAATTTCACTGTTTGTAATAATTTGACTACGATCAATGTAACTGGTAGTTCGTTAAATTCAACAAGAGTTAATCCAACTGAATTATCAATTGTTGTAGGAAGTGAGCCGATATCTCTTAGACAACGTATTCGTGAATTAATGTTACATATATCAGCAAGTTCATGGGATACATCTCAATGTTTTATTATATCTGTAAGTGACAAAAAAATATTTTGCAAACATTCATTTGTCCTACAATCTTGTATTCATAAATCATAACGTAATTATTATATGTTCTTGTGTGTAATTTATGTTGTGTTTTATTACTATTATAATTATTTTGTTTTTCAAGTTACTTGATCGAATTCACAGTCGACCACAATGTGAATTAAGACAATATTTTGATTTGCTCAATGAACTTTTACGTCTTACTGATTGTATTCAACCAGCTAGAATTATAGCAGTTATTGATGGATTAGTTGATCAAAAAATTTATATAAATAAAAATGATAATAAATTAATTTGGGCACCGCGTCCTAACGGAGATCGACATTTATGGGCATGGAATAAAGCAGAAATAAAAAACGATAATATTCACTCCGAGAACTTAGGTAATGAAGATGTTAATCAGAATATCAATAAATACAGACCACCTGAAGTTCTTGGCCTTTTGGGTAAGTGTTAAAAGTCAGTTATTTCATTCACAGATTTCTTAGTAACATGTTAGTTTTCTATTGAAAGTTTTATGACTTTTACAGACTTTTCAGTATTCTATTCTTTGGAATAAGATGTTGACAGTATCCATTATTATTAGAAATTTGTATTTTCCAACGAGTGAAAAAAAACTAAAAATTGTTTTTATTGACATTTCGCTGTTTAAGTGCTGATAACTCTATCAAATTAACGGTAAACTAAAATTTACGATAATCTTAGCACATGTTTGATAACTCAATCAAAGTTCTTCTGGATAAACTAATTCTGTGATATCGAGTAAATAAATTGATAATAACAGATAGATGTAGTTTTTTAAATTTGGTAATAGTTTGAATTGTAAAAAACACATGCTTTTAAGATGAACTATTTTTGTTGTCACGTTTGTGTTGATAGTGTTAGTTTGAGGAAGGATGCTGTTGGAACCAGGCAAAATTTTGTCTCTATCCCTCATTTTTATTCAAACAATGCTAATTCCATTTCATGTAAATCATTTCTGTTATGAGACATTCTTTTTGACCTTAAAAGTTTTTCTATACGATTTCAATATTTCAGCAGTTTAAAAATCCCCATAAAATATTCAAAAAATGAAGAATATTCGAGCGAGCAATTTTTTCCAATAACTGCATCATCAACCTGTACAGTTATAAGTCCATAATTATGATATTTTACATAGGCCAAACATTATGGAATTCATTAATACATGCCTTACTTTCTCCTTTGTAGAATATAATTATGGACTTATAACTGTAGAGCCTGATGATGAAGTTATTGAAAACAATTGTTTGCCCGAATATTCTTCATTTTTGATTTCAATATTATCAAGGTCAATTATAGTGTCTAGACCTATGGCTGAGGATCTTCCAAATTTTTCAAGCTCTGTCGAATTTCTTGTTGGTTGAACAGAATTTGTGCGATGTATATTTCTTCTCATTTTGATATCCAGAAAATGTTATCTGATTTATATTCCGTAACAGTGTGGAAATTTTATCTTGTAGACACAAATAGATTTTGAATCCCTCAGTATTTTATCTTTTTTATATAAAATAAGTTGTTTTGTAGTGTTTCAGAGATTCCAAACAATACTCTGTGTTATAAACGTAAGTATGCCGTCACCAATTGTTATAAACGTAAAAGAGAGGATGCTGGTTATAACAGTAGGGGTTCTTGTTATAACAGTCCTTTTACTTCTTACACGTATGTGGGACGTTAATTTATCTTAGACGAATATCTACACTAGATTCCCACCCAGTGTCTATTCTACAGGACTTCAACAGAACTCAGATCAAGAACACGAGATTAGCCTGACTATAACGTCAATATATTTCACACCAAAATCCGACACAAGGAACAGTCAATCAATAAGTGTCCATCAACAAGAAACAGTCTGTACATAATAAGGATAGGGGAATATATATAACACATAACACCTGTCATCCTATCTAATGTCTGACTCATCGAGACAACCAATCATTGTCATTCTCGCCCACACATTACTCTGATATTGTATTTGTTGAGTACTCTTTTAATCTCATCGGATTATGTAATCCGTGTAGAATGACGATTGTTGTAGTTCGGCTACGTTAAATATTATTCTCCATTTTGTGGACAAAATTTCCCGGTTAGTTTTTTCTATTTTTAAGAATCCTAGTTATGTTCTTCTTTATCTTCTCTTTTGTTTTCGATATGCGAGCTCCTCTCAAAATACTGACTACAACTAATACCGTTGCATTTGTGATGGAAGCTGAAGAATTAAAATCAAAATACCTGTTCGAATGTGTTGTCATCTTGAAAATAATCATATTAAAATATTCATTTTCTTTCAAATTAACTAGGCAGTCTGATTATAAAGTGAGTTTAATACTGGGTGACTCATTGTTTAGTTTCTCCAAAAATGAATGGTGTGTGTCACGAATTTAACATCATAAAATCATTATCAACATGCCATGGACATATTTTGGGCTTGAGTATGTTTAAGAGAATATTTTTTTCAAATTTATACATAGATGAATTCACATTTATTAGTAATACAGCTGAGTGTATCTCAACTTTATAAAACAACGGGATAAATCAATGTTTTTTAGATTGTGTAATCAGTGAAACTCTCTGTTTATTGCAACATAATCGAATCCAGGGTGTCAGAATCTTTTTCCGTTTATTCCATCATCGAAATCAATGAATTCAGCTTTTTAATTTATTTTCAATTGTTATCTAATCAATTCTTGTCTAATATCTCTACCATATTTAATCATATTTATATTCATAGTTTTAAATTCCATTGAAACAATTTCTGATCAGATTTATGTGTATCATGTAAATGAATTGAAGTGTAAATTTCTTTGAATGAAAGACGATTCTCATAGTACATAGTTTGGAGTTTGTATTTTAAACAAAATAATCACGACATGGATTTCGATGTCAATCACTCGGCAGTGATATATAACACAGAACCTCACCCAAATCTAATATCAGTTTGAATCGATACATGTTCTTATAATCGTAGTAATAGAAATATTAGGAAAATAATAGTGTGGTGTGTGTTACTGATGTCGACAAATTTAAGTAGTATGTATCACCAATCGAAAACGGAAGAAATGGCGGCAGAATGTTGAAAAAATCGAAGAGAAGAGGACGAGAACAGAGAGGGATTAGTATGAAAGCGAAGAAACAACAAAGTTTGGGACAGCTGATGGGTATTTTGCAAAAGAAGTATTTACTATATGGCTCTCAGATTTTACAAAGATATTCTGTAATGTTGCATCATTCATACATTCGGTTGTTTCTACTTGTTTTCGTTCACTACAATATTGTTAATTCAAAGTGAAACTGAACATATTGAATATAGTTCGATAATGTAATTTATCAATTAAAAAAGTATGAAATAATGTTATAATATAAGAACTAAGTAGTAATGAAGATCAAATGTAATATGCTACCTGTTATCGTATATGACACATGTTACTTACGACCTCAACCAATAATGTTACATAAATATACTAAATCACTGCTAGAAAGTTTACAACTCCCAAAATATAGTTATTGATTAAATTTAGCTATCATATAAACTTTTTTCTAACCTTCTGTCTCCATTCTGGTTAACCATTTATTATTTGTCAGAGTAGGCGTTGGCCGCCGTAATTTATTTCGGTTTCTCTGCTTTTGTTTCTTTCTCATCCACTAACTTTCTTTTTGGAGAAAGATTATTTTTATCACTTGAAAATACATATAATATCATTTTTGGAATTAAAAAAAACCCAACGAGAAAACATCATAGGATTTTTAATATGGTTATATATATACTACTGTGTATAGCCTAGTTTAAAACATTTACTTTTAAAATTTTTACAATTTTAAGTTGCTCCGTTATAGGGACAATACAATACCATGTGATTAATTATGAATAGATTACATTGTTAGATATAGGCAGAACACATGTATGGTAGGAAGTTATTTTAACAAAAACCGAAGATTAATATATTGTCATCTCTTGGGTTTATACCAGAAAATGACTGACAAATGATTATTATTTGGATTTAATTCCACTCATGAAAGAATATCAACTAAATAACCGTTAAAATTCAAAGTCACTGAATAAATACATTTTTTATATGAGACACTTCAGCATTAAACACTCACGACTCCATACACGTTCGTACCGGGTATCCCCAACTTTTAAACTAATCACGATATTCTTGTTATTAAATTGATATTTAGTGAAAATTAAATCGAAATTGTACATATCGCCACAAAATCATTCGAATATAAATCATAAGATTTATATACTTTAACGTTTTTTGGCATACTGTAACATTTGTTAAATACATCCATTCACAGAAGACAGAAATGGTAAACTATGATATGTAATCTATGATTATTAGTCATTAATAACTTATAGTATTAGCTCGTAATGGATGTAACCTCTCAATTTGATAGATATCCATTAGAAATGATGCATTTATCAATGCCTGGTCAGTGCACATAAAAAAAGACTTTTTTCAAGTTTCAACTGTCCGAGAGGGAATATTCAGTTTAGCTCTTTTCATGTTTTCCACGTTGCGAAGTCCTATGTGTCTAATTCAGTGTTGACATACTTGTTTTCACATGTTGATCTCTCTTTGTCAATCCTTCTGGATTGCCCACATAATTCTTAAAATACTCACCTTTCGAATATTATATGTCAGGTTGAATTTCAGCTCCGCCTACTTCATTCTGGTCTACCGGTTATTATTGTTCAGTTTTAAACAAAATTTAGCTTGAAGCTATGTACAATAAACTTGCATACAGTAAATATATATTCTTGTCCTTTATTCACTTCAATAATTTTACCTAATCCATCATTATTTATTTCTTTTTGCAGTTTTTTCCTATTTATCTGAATATTGTCACTAATAGACAATTTTTTTTCGAAAGAAAACATTCATTCGATAAATTGATCTATCCTTATATTTATGCCTCTATCAAACTAGATCCACCGATGATTCCCTAAATATTTATTTAAATATTCTTAGTAAATGTTGTACATATTGTTCGTTTTTCAACCAATTTTCGACTAATCTATTTGTTATGTATTTGGTTGTAGTAAAAGTTAGTAGTAGAAATCATTTGTAAGATTTTGTTTTGTATTGATCAATAACACTTAGATTACAGATATAATCGGTTTTTCTAAGATTTATTAGCGATCAGCGTGAGATATCTCATTATAAATTATATGTATATATATCTCTTAAGTGTCGATGACTTCATTAATGAATTTATATATATATATATATATATGGAATGTTTACAATTTACCCTCTTAAAAATCACTTATTTTTGTTCTACTACAGATTTAATTCATGCAGATTATAATCGAGATCCTCGACGTGCTTATCAATGTACCAAATTCATTGTTGAATTGTCAACTCAGAATACTTCTGTATTAAAATATTTATCAAATTATCCAGAAAAATGGGAACCTATTGTAAAATGGTTAAAAACTCTTATGGAACCTACATCAGATGAACATACTCATAAAGATGCACTTGATTTGCCTAGCCCACATTATCTTAATGACAGCTTAGATAGTTGTAGAGATATAAGACACGATGAATCAGAAGGAATTTATATTGATATACCAACAGGTTAGCTAACTAAATATTTATTGAACATATTATATATATATATATATATATATATATATATATATATATATACTACTACTACTACATTTTCCTTGTTGAACGACAATGCATTTCAAAATGAAACTATTTCGCTCTTTATTCCCAACTACCATATACCATATGAAAAGTTGGGGAGCGCTTGAACTGTTCTTCTATAATATTCAACGTTATAGGTATTCCTATAAGTGTTACGGATTTTTTATGTGTGCAAAACCGTTTTTATGCTTTTTCTAGTTTTATGTAGAATAAACATTTTGAGGTTAGTTGATATACAAAGTATGTTTTTGTCGATATGTGTATAAATATATCAACTATTTACTTCATATTTTCATCTCATCATGCAGGATCAGTGTTTGAAGAGAATTCACCTTGCCGGTAACTAGAAATTAGCCTAGAGGTTAAGCGTTCGCATGCGAGACAAAATGTTATAGGTTTGAACCCTGCGTGCGAACTGCTGTAGGGTGCAATACTAGGACAAAACAGCCGTTCAGTGCTCCCGAGTTTTTAATGGTTATCCAATATTGATCAACTCATGAATTCAGCTGTTAAGAACAAATAATTAACACTTCCTAGATAAATTATCATATGCAAAAAAGACAGGTGAAAAAGTTCTAGAAAATCTGAAGAGAAAATTCGCCGCCGTCTTTCAGAATAGCCTTGGTCACTGCACTAAAGTGAAAGCTCATTTACCCCTGAAAGCAGATGCCAAACCGAATTTTCGCCCGAGACGTCCTGTGCATTTGCTGTTCTTGAATTAGTCGATCAGGAACTTAATCGTTTGCAGCAAGTTGGTGTTATCCAACCGGTTAATTACTCTGCATGGGCCGCGCCGATTGTAGTGATTAGAAAGCCCAATGGAACTATCCGCATATAGGCTGATTTCTCAACGGGTTTAAATGCTGCATTGGATGAATATCAATATCCGTTACCTGTTCCTGAAGACCTGTTTGCTAAACTAAATGGTGATACATGTTTCGCGAAAATAGACTTTTCGGATGCCTATCTGCAAGTAGAGGTAGATGACGATAGTAGAGAGCTCCTGACTATCAACACTCATCGAGGGTTATTCCAATACACCCGCCCACCATTCGGCATCAAGACCGCACCTGCCATCTTTCAGCAAATAATGGATACAATGCTAACTGGCATACCGGGTGCAGCAGCTTATCTAGATGACATCATAGTTATGGGTTCCACTAACAGTGAACTTTCCGATCGTCTACACCAAGTTCTCAACCGAGTGTTGAAGTATGGTTTTCAACTACGTGAAGAAAAGTGTATCTTCTTCATGCATTCGATCAAATATCTTGGTTTCATCCTAGATAAGAACGGCCGACGACCAGACCCTGCCAATATAGAAGCCATTCAGAAAATGCCCGTACCAACTGACGTCCCTTCATTAAGGTCATTCTTGGGATTAGTTAATCACTACAGCACATTTTTGCTTGAAATGCATCGAGTGAGATGCCCTCTAATTGAATAACTATCGAAAGATAAACCTTGGCAGTGGTCAGCAGAATGTCAAGCATCCTTTGACAAAGTCAAGTCAAAGCTCAGCTCAAAGCTTCTCTTGACACACTTCGATCCCAGCTTGGAAATTGTTGTCGCATCTGATGCATCTAGTCACGGAGTTGGAGCAGTTATATCACACGTGTTTCCAGACAAAACAGAGAAGACAATCGCCCATGCTGCCAGATCACTTACCCCAGCCGAACGCAACTACAGTCAAATTGAAAAGGAACCTCTGGCAATCATTTTTGCTGTCAAAAGATTTCATAAAATGCTTTACGGCCGTAAGTTCACTCTGTTGACAGACCACAAACCACTGATTGCAATATTCGGTTCCAAGAAAGGGATTCCTGTCTACACAGCTAACAGACTACAGCGCTGGGCAATAATGCTTTTGAGCTACGACTTTAACATAAGGTATCAGTCAACCAATACTATCGGCTAAGCCGATGCCTTCTCACGACTTATTGGAGTTCAGCATCCTGGACCGGAGGACATGGTCATTGTCTCGATATCAGTTGATCCAGAAATACGGAGTGTAGTAGCAGCGGCATTCCGAAACACTCCAGTGTCGTCAGATGAAGTCAGAAAAGAGACTCTTCGAGACCCTGTTCTACAAGAAGTCAGAAAGTTCCACCTAGAAGGGTGGCCCTCGAAGATCAGTTCAACAGAGCTTCAGCAGTTTTATCAGCGCAGATTATCTCTTTCAATCATCGACGATTGTCTCATGTTTGCTGAGCGTATCATAATCCCAAAGAATTCGCAACCGGCAGTCCTCGAACAGCTACATGCAGGACATCCCGGAATAAACCGTATGAAAGCTCTAGCACGAAGTTATGTATACTGGCCACAATTAGATACCCAACTCGAGCAGCTATCCCGTTCGTGTACAAAATGTGCATTGGCAGCAAAAGCACCACGAAAAGCAGAGTTGCAATCATGGCCGATACCACAATCACCGTGGCAGCGTATACATTTAAACTTCGCTGGTCCATTCCATGGACAAACTTACCTTCTTGTAGTGGACGCATACAGCAAGTGGCCGGAAATTTTCATCATGAAACATCCAACAGCAAGCTGCACAGTTAGAAAAGTGCGGCAATTATTCAGTCGTTTCGGGGTTCCAGAACAAGTAGTCAGCGACAACGGCACACAATTTACATCATCCATCTTTTCAGAATTTTGTCAGCAGAACGGAATCAGGCACATCCGAACACCTCCATTCCATCCACAATCGAATGGCCAGGTAGAACGCTTTGTTGGTACGTTCAAAAATACCCTAAAAAAATCAAGAGGGGAGGGTACCACCGACGAGATCTTAGAGAGGTTCCTGGTTATCTACCGTTCTACACCGAACCCTCAAACAACAAATGGGGTCTCTCCAGAGGAAGCGTTACATGGCAGAAAAATAAGGACACATTTCGATGTCATCCGTCCGACGCCAGCTCGTGAGCCTCAACGAAACTTATCGATGGAGAAGCAGTTCAATCGACACCTTGGGGCACAAAGACGATTGTTCACGGTGGGTCAAAAAGTATTTGCTATGGACTATCGTGGTAAACATCCTACATGGACAACTGGTCGGATCGTGAGAAAGAAAGGGAATGTGGTTTATGAGGTGTCAGTTGGCTCAGAAGTTTGGATACGTCATGCTAATCAACTGAAAGCAACTTCGATAGCCAACAGCAAGAATCAACATCGAATACCTCTTGACGTTCTGCTAGACACCTTTGAAATCAAAACGCCCGGAACAGACAGGTCAGTTTCTGTGCTAGCAAAGAGTGGTACAACTTCCTTATCGCCTAATAATATGAACTATCCAATGGTATAACTTACTTACTTACTTACGCCTGTTACTCCTAATGGTGGAGCATAGGCCGCCCACCAGCACTCTCCACCTAAAGCTGTCCTGGGCAATCCTTTCAAGTCGTTTCCAGCTGCTATCTTTTTCATATCTGCTTCAGTTAAAATGTTGAGAAATTCTTGTTTACTACTAACTCTGCTTTAGATACATCAGTTCTAATGTATTTGAAGTAAATCTGTTTTAACGAAACATGTTAGAAATTATTTTATACTGTTAGCCCTAATAAGCTTTTTTACGGATTCAGTTTTCCCTTTACATTTGTGATGATTATCATAAACGTATTTACATACGCCTGTCACACCTCATCGAGGAGCATTTATCGCCCACCACCATTCTCCATCAAACTCTGTCCTGGGCAATCCTTTACAGTTATTTCTAGTTGCTATTCATCCTATTCATATCTGCTCCAAATTCTCGACACAGTGTGTTCTTTGGCCTTCCTCTTTTCTGTTTCTCCTCACGATTCCAAGTTAGCGCTAGCTTCGTGATGCAGTTTGATGATTTGCTCAATATGTGTCTTATCCTAATTTCCTCCTCAGCTGGAAAATTGTTTGTTCTCTCCCACAGTAGGCCGTTGCTTATGGAATCCGGCCAACGGACATTGAATATCTTACGTAGACAACTGTTTGTAAATACTTATACCTTTTTGATGATGGTTGTAGTAGTTCTGGAAGTTTCAGCTCCATACAGTAGAACTGTCTTGACGTTCGTATTGAAGATTGTGACTTTGATATTGGTTGACAGTTGTGTTTGAGATCCATATGTTCTTCAATTGTAGGAATGCAGCCGTTGTTTGACCAATCCTTGCCTTTACGTCTGCATTGGATCCTCCTTGTTCATCGATGATGCTGCTGATCAGCTGCGTGAAAGTTTGCACCTGTTCCAGATCTTCTCCATCAAGTTAGATTGAGTTGGTGTTCTCTGTGTTGTGTTTGAGGATGTTGGTTTTCGCCTTGTGTATATTGAGACCAACTGATGCAGAGGCTGTTGCTACACTAGTTGTCTTCATCTTCATTTGTTGGTGTGTATGGGATAGAAGAGCTAGATTGTCTGCAAAGTCCAAATAGTCTAGTTATATCCTAGTTATCTATTGTATTCCTTGCTTCCTCTAAGATGTTGAAGTCTTCATAACCCAGTCAACCACTAGAGGAAAGAGGATGGGGTAGAGTAAGCAGTCTTGTCTGAATCCGGTTAATTACTTAAAATACTGTAACAATATAATTCAGAATTTGTGACAGAATAAATTTCTATTTCATTCATTAGTCAACAATTATTATCAATAATTAATTTGATTGTGTATTTAATAACGAAGAAATAGAGACAATTCAATGAGAATTTTTATTTTCGACAACCCATTCTTTCATGATGTACAATCGTATGTTTAGCTAATTAACAAATAAGACTGATCTGTTTTAAAAAGAAGACGAATACATCATATCATTTGTCAAATAAATATGTTTATAAACCAAAAAAGCTGAAGAGAAATAATAAAAAGAAACCAAATTCATTGTCCACTTGAAAAGTATGTGAAGTGTAACGAGTAAATTAAGAAAATGAAGGTTTTAATAATGAATAATTAAAATGAAAATGATTAAAAACATCACAAGAATGTAAGTAAATTGGATTATTATTATTATTATTATTATTATTATTATTATTATTATTATTATTATTACCAAAATTCACTGTGTTATCCAAGCTTAAGAAACCGCAAATACATCATTATTGTTCAGTGTTGCTCATAATCCTTGAAATAAATATCGAAAAATAGACATCCCCCTCCCCGGTCACACCCTATTTTAATTTTATTTCCCATTTTGTTAGCTATTGAACAGTTTTAAACAATAGTTTTTTTTTCAACTAAAAAAGAAAGTATAGGTCTTGGTTCATTATTTATTTGACTTCATGTTATTCGTTAAACAATTAGGTTTATCAAATAGTCAAACTGTTGGTTCTCAATTATCAAACAGTTTTATTCAGGCTTCTAATGAATATGGTGAAAAATCAACTGGTTTTCAACGGACAAAATCAGCTCAGGTTAGATTACATCATACTTTTTATGTCATAAACTTTTCATATTTTAAACAATGGTATTACAACTGATAGGCATCATCTCAGTTACAATATGTCAATGTGTAAAACCTGTTATTACTTTTAGACTTTATCACATTATTTTATTTCATTAATGTGTGTTTCACATTAGTCGTCTGTTCAATATGTTATATGTTGTTCATGATTAAAAATGACTCTATACGACTTATAGTTAAATAGGTCATGGATAAATTGTTTAGGGAATACAGTATTAAGCGAATAGATTACGGAGTTATATTACATTCGAATAAATTACTATTTCTAACCAATTGTTTATGGAGTACTTCAATTGATTTGAACATTTTGTTTCTTTACATTGATTATCAATCATCACGTATTATTAGCTCGTTTTATGGTCTTTAATAAACATATACAAATCAAGTATAACAGGAACTGGTTTCTTGTGAATTTGCTCTCGATAAATAAGTTATGATTTAAATCTCTTTTCGAAGACTTCAATCTAGTGGAAGGTTATGAAAAATAGTTCAATGTACACTGTGCTTATTTTTCACCTGTAAATTTTTAAACTATGTGTCCGGATTGTCATGGCTAACTGATTTTTCTTTTAACCATTTTCATATCCTAAGTACAACCAGGGGTGTCTACTTACTTTTAAGATTTCATTATAGAATACGTTTTTTTGAAAATCAAGCGTTGGTTTAGTAGTTGAGCTCAACTTTAAGTCAATATATCTTGTTTTAAAAACCTAATCCACTGGCTGCGATTTGAATTACGGGGGAATATAATTAACTGTGATATGTATGGTATATCTTAAAGCTTATTAGTTCTTCGGTTATTGGGTTGAGTTAATTCATCTTTAAAACCATAGGTCTCTGACTGATAAAATCCAAACATTTTGATGTATATTACGAGTGAAAGTGACTTTAAACGTTACAAATATTTCCGTGTCTGTGCATCACAACAGTCAAAGCTACAGGTACATAAAATCAGAACAAACGCTTTGGAATGTGATATGCCTGCAACTTTCCATACGCGAATGTACTTGTGTTAAATCTCAAATGTATTGTGGTGTGGGCTACTTATATTGACATAAGCAGTATATATCGTGAGTAAGGAATAGAATATCTGACAGCAGAAGATTAAGAAGAGAAGAACAGAAATAGAAAGCAATTGGTGTGGAAATCCAGGAACAATGAAGCTCGAGACAATTAAAGAACATTTTGCAAGTAGAGTAACAGAGTATGGTTTTTGTATTTTATCAAGCAACGTTGTAATTTGTGCTAAATACATAGTTGGTTGTCCTCACCTGTGTTCTTATTCACTTTCAGTTTATTAGATTTTGTGGGTAGTTCTCTTCACGAATCGATCTCATTTATTGCACAGGTTAAAACCAGGCGGGACGTGAGGCATGAAGATCTTCTGGGTCATAAATGCGCGCTACTTAAGAGTCTCAGTGCTTTTAGGTTTTTAATTATCGTTTATCTTTGGTCAGTTTATTATGTAAATTCTATAAGTATTCTGTCATTTTTTTTTCTCTTTTTGTTTTTAATCATAACAGAAAACACTGAGTGAAGCAACTCGTTTACTTTCTACCATGCCACGACCGCAGCATATGAGTAGTAATAAGCTAGAACTAGAACCAACTGGTTTATCATCACCGTTAACATCATTAATGATGACACCATTAATTAGTGATTGTAATAATGATGTTGAAGATGGCCATGACGATGGTAATAGTCAGAGCAATGATAAAAAGCCCAATCTTTTTCTCAAACTATCTACTTAAATCTCATCTTTTCCGTTTATTTCCTGCTACATTGCTTTCAAATCTACCACTTTCTTATGATGTATTATTTTAATTGATTATGTAATCAAGTGTGCTTGTGTATGTATTTTTTGAGTTTGTGTATGTGCTTGTTTGTTTGTATACTACATGTATGCACAGAAACGTTTAAAACACTATATTAAAGTTCATAAAGTCATTTTTCTCATTTATATATTTACTCATTACTCTTTTCTAATTACATATTAACTATTAAATGAAATTTATTATCATTAGTTGATTTATTTTCAGCCTATTTTCCTGTATTTTCCTTTTCTAAATGTAAATACAACATAAAATAGCATGTTACACACAATTCATTTTCTCATTTACATTATTTTTTGTATAATTTCATTAACAAAGTTGACATGTTGACTTTTTTTGAAAATTTTGTATAAAGAAAATTAATGAATAATAAAAAAGATAAGATAATTATAATGTACTACCTATTCAAAAGTGATCTCTTTCAATAATCTATATCAATAGTCTAGTCATCTTTTTCTTGGTCTTATTCCATAATTGTTATTCACATGTTAACCCTTTTACATCTACTATCCTATATATAAGCATTTTGTTTATTTGTGCAAAAAGATTAAATTATTGATTTGTTTGTGATTTTCCCTGACTTATTTCCTGCTTATTAGCTAATTTGTCACTTCAAAAAAATCAATAATAATCAACTTGAGAAAAATATTGAATTATTAATTTAAAAAAATATTTTCATATTTCATTTATTTATTTATAATAACTAGTCAAAATATACAATGGTATTCTGTATTACATAATACTATATATATATATATATATATATATATATATATATATATATATATATATATTATTTGTAAGAGAAAAGATTCCCCTCACCTTTATTTAACTTTATATTTATTTAATCGAGTTAATAAATGTAACACAAAGTTATGTATGTTTTTTTTATTAGTCAAAAAGAATATAACCCTATTCAGAAAGTAGATTCTTCTTTTTTATTGAATTGGTTATATAAAATAATCGGATTTCTCTTTCTATATTTTTTTGGGGGGGAGATTTTTTTCAAACTGTCACTTGGAAGATAAAATAAAATATGGCTTATTTATCAGCCAAGTTTTTAGTTGAACAAAAATATAATAAGTGATGACAACTGAAATATCCCTAATCCATTGTTTGATATTATCGTCTAGAAAATAGCAAGATATATATATATATATATATATATATATATATATATATATATCAGAGTCTTTTTCTGTCACTTGAATTTCATTTGTTAGTTTTATGTCATTTTTAAATAGATTTTATAAGAAATTAGTATAGGATAAGAATTGATTGGGTTCGAAATTGTCTTTGGCTCTGTAGGATATAACATTGTTACACGTTACCCGACCGTTGCTGCTACCTTGACGTGGTGGTCGGGCTTGCCTATCGTGATGATCCAATCGAGCTATGCTGGCTGGAACAATCGTTCCTAAAGGTCCTACCATGCCAGACAGGTCGGTTGAAGAGCGGTGAGACTAAAAACAACAAACCCAAGGTCCGAAGGCGAAGTCGTACTGCTGACTGTACAGAGGTGTGAAAGCAGTAAGGTGTTTCCTTCAGACAACCAGCATGACAGCGATGCTGCCTTCCCACAAGGAGGAGTGGGGTTAGAAAAGGTCGACCTTAAAAATGTACACCTCGCCTTATCCCACGGATATCCGTCTCCGGCGGTAAGGTCCTTTGAAGAACGGAGCTAACACGTCAAAAATCCCCCACAAAAAGGCCGTGCGTGACCGGCCTCAAGCAGTTGTCCCTTGGGCACTGCGGTCACGCTCCCAGGTCGTTAAGACCAACACTAATCCAACTTCTTTTTCAGGTCCCTCAACAAATACCCTTCCACGGTGTGGACAGCCGGGAAGTGATATTAGCCCTCATACCCGTAACTTCACACGAGACCAAGTTGGTCACTTTCAAATCCTTCCTACTCCTAATAACTCTCTTATCTCCACGACTAACCCTTCCCACGTCCTTTTATCACCTCGCACCGCTAGGGCAAACGATTCGGGTACACAGAACGTTATTCCTGGTCTCCTGAAACCACGCTCTAAACTAAATATAGGAACTTTTAATGTCCGAACATTGTGCCAAATAGAACAACAGGCTTCCTTAGCTAGGACTCACATACACACCATCGATGTGTGCTGCATCTCCGAAACGCGCATACAAGATCCGAGTAGTGTCATTCATTTGACCGCACCTAATCAAAATAAAGTTTCATCTCGATACACGCTTCATGTATCTGGAAGCCCTGACGCTGCTTCCCGTGGCCTCGCTGGAGTAGGTATAGCATTAAGTCGTAGGGCAGAACTAGCTCTTTTAGACTGGATTCCAGTAGACAGTCGTTTGTGCGCTGTCAGACTAAACGGATCAGTAAGGACCCGGAAAGATAGGGAAACTCGTCGTTGCCTCTTTGTCGTCTCTGCCTACTCTCCCACTGACTGCAGCTCAGACGATATAAAAGATGAGTTTTACAGGAAACTTTCTGACCTTCTCCGAGAAGCTAGGCGTTCTGATGTAGTAATAGTAGCAGGTGACTTTAATGCTCAAGTAGGTAAACTAAGTGAAAGGGAAAGACACCTGGGTGGATCTTATGGTGTAATGGCGAAAAGAACAGATGATGGCGACCGTCTGTTGCAGCTATGCTCAGATAACCGCCTATTTCTTGCAAATACTAACTTTAAGCATAAGGAAAAACATCTTTTGACATGGCGACCCCCGAATTCGTCCCAACGTTGGACCCAATTAGATCACATCGCTATCAGCCACCGATGGAGGGGCTCTATAGAAGACTGTCGCTCATTCTGGAGCACATGTTTAGATTCAGATCATGCTCTAGTGCGAGCACGTATCTGTCTGCGTCTTACTGGTCGTAGTAAAGACACTGCAGGGAAGCCTCTAAGGGTTCTACTTAATGATAGGCAAGCTAAGAATATATTTCAGGAACAACTAGAAAAACAGTTAGGCAGCCATGTAAGTTGTGCCCACCCCGAAGCAGCGTGGAATGACATCCGAAAAGCTGTGGAAACAGCAGTGATATCCGCTAGTAAGGTAAACCATAACGTTAGGGAGAAACAATGAATCTCGGCAGCATCTACCGCACTGATAGATGCTCGTAAACTCATCCCACCTGACTCTGAACATAACGAAGAGCGGAGTCAACTTAAGCGCAGGCTTATAAGAAGCCTATGTAATGATCGTGAACAGTGGTGGGTAGCGAAAGCAAGAGAGATGGAAAAGGCAGCGACAATAGGTAACAGTAGGCAGCTATTCAGACTCGTTAAAGAAACCGGTATTAGGAACCCGAATATCAGTGAAACCATCTCAGATAAAGATGGGCATATTATTCATTCTCAATCCAGGAGATTGGATTGATGGGCAGAACACTTTAGGGATCAGTTCAACTGGCCTTCAGCCACACTTCAATTACCCACGATCCCCAGTCGTCCTGAATGGCAAATTGATGTAAGTCCTCCAACCCTCTGCGAGGTTGAAGAAGCTATAAAAAATCTGAAGCGAGGGAGAGCAGCAGGCCCTGACAGGTTGACCACTGAGATTTTTAAGGATGGTGGTCCAGTACTAGCAGTGAGATTGACTGAGGTCTTAGGTAGAATCTGGAAACTGGACGTAATTCCATCTGACTGGTCCCAATCACTGATTGTGCCAGTCTATAAGAAAGGACAAAAGTCCTCCTGTGACAATCAAAGAGGGATCAGTTTGACTAATATAGTGTCTAAAATATTAGCTTCAATAATACTAGGTCGCCTAACCAAAGCTCGTGAAGAGCAGACTAGAGAAAACCAGGCTGGTTTTCGACCTGAACGTGGTTGCATAGACCAGATATTCACTCTACGTCAGATCCTAGAACATAGACATGCATTCAGACGTCCCAAAATAGTAGTATTTCTTGACCTTAAGGTGGCATTTGACTCCGTTGATCGTGAGGTTCTATGGCAGTGTTTGTCAGTGAAAGGAGTATCAAAAAAGTACATTAACCTCATAAAGGCTCTCTACTCGAACACAACTGGTCGAGTTAGAGCCTATGGCGAACTGTCATCAGAACTGATTACCTCAAGTGGCGTTCGTCAGGGCTGTCCACTCTCCCCATTCTTGTTTAACTTTGTCATTGACATATTTTTAGAGATAGCACTTTCATCAGCTAAACCTCCAGGAGTTGAACTTTTACCGGGAGATTCACTTGTTGACTTAGAATACGCGGACGACATAGTTTTACTCGGTGGAGACGCTGACAAAATGCAGAGTCTTCTAACCACTATAAGCAACTATGCAGGCATGTTCAGGATGCTATTCTCTCCCTCGAAGTGCAAAATGTTACTTCAGGATTGGGTTACAGCGACACCTGAACTAATAATAGGGAGTGAAGTAGTTGAGCGTGTAGACCACTTCACATATCTTGGGAGTCTCATCAGCCCTTGTGGTCTGGTATGTGACGAAATCTCAGCACGGATACAGAAGGCTCGTCTAGCTTTCGCCAACTTGCGTAGGCGAGATATCCGTCTAGCAACCAAAGGACGGGTTTACTGTGCAGCAGTTCGCTCCGTCCTACTTTATGGCAGTGAAACATGGCCAATAAGAGTAGAGGATATTCGTAGGCTACTAGTGTTCGATCATAGGTGTCTTCGAAGCATTGCTCGTATATCCTGGGACCACCGGGTAAATAATGCAGTTGTTAGGAAACGAGTACTGGTAAGGATGGCAAATCGATTCATGAAGTAATCAAACTTCATCAGTTGAGATGGCTGGGACATGTGTTACGTATGCCCGACCACCGACTGCCCTGACGTGCAATGTTTTATGGTGTAGGAGTAGGTTGGAAGAAAGCTAGGGGTGGCCAGACCAAAACGTGGCACAAATCAATGAAGTCACTGACAAGTGGATTTGGCCATGTTGGTAGGTGTAGACTACCTGGTTGGGATTCGCGAGATGATAGCAACCGATGATTAGAGACCTTGAATGACATGACTCAAAATCGTCTGCAATGGCGAAGGTGCATCCACTCTTTGTGTTCTACCAAATTATAATCTTCTGAATTCCTCATGTCTTTATCTTTTTCTCTTTCCAAATTTATTTCACTGTACTATACTCCTTCAATAATTTCTTCAAACCCTAATCTTTTGGATTTCTGATTATACTCCTACTACTTCTACCACTATGGTATTTGAATCGACAACTGCATCTCTGTGCTAATGTGGTATGGCAACTCGAACTGATGTACGTACGTACGAAGTTCTACGTTGTGACTGACTGACTGACTGATTGGGTTCGAAATTGTCTTTGGCTCTGTAGGATATGACATTGTTACACGTTAAGTCAGTGTTTTTTTTCTGTTATGTACCAGAGAAAATTATGTTTTCAGATTTTAGGTAAGATGATTAGAAGAGATTCATCATTATACCTAGTTTTTTTTAAAAAGTTAGTTCCTAGTTGAAACTTATCAACAATATACTTATTCATGATAATTTTTGTGGAGAAATTGATGTTCACAGAAGATTTGAGGACAATTACCAGGTTATTTACAGATTTGTAAAACATTTAAACACTTTTTTAGGAAGGTACGTGCATCTAAACCTCCAAGTTTGATCATGAAGTTTGAATAGAAGAGGATTCTGATGATGATGTCCAGATGATTCGTTCAACGGGAAGGATATATTTTAGCAAGAGTTTGTATGATCCCGTTATTGATATCTGGACTCAGTAGCTCAGTGTATAACGTTAGTTTTTAATGCGATATTTACGAAATTAGAGGCTCACTGTGTGGTTCAACAGTTGGATAGATATCCATCCAGCTGAACCATGAAACATAGGAATAAATTCGCATATTCAATTGAACTGTTAGCCACAGTTTAAATACAATATAACCTGGCACAGAAAAGTCTTATCAATCCCTCTGACCACTCATCAATATTAACAATGTAATAATACCAAAGCCTTACGAATGCAATCATGCATAATTCTACGTAAAGCATAAGTCAGCCATTTTGCCTATGTATGCATCGTATGCATGAACGGTTGTCTCCATATCATTTACGTATTTCCTCTTACAACCATATCATTGTGTAAAAAATTTCTTTTTGGTTTCAAGAATATCTGAAGTTCCATTATTGCTTACTTACTTTAAACGTGGTTAACATACTATTGGATTTAACCTAAATAAACTTATAGTTGACAGATCATATGACTTTCTAGTAGAATAAAACTCGTTAGGAAGGTGATTAAACAAATTTGTTAGTGAGAGACTTGAATAAATGGTCTTAATTGATAACTTCTGGTAGATGTTGACGTTTCCCGAATTTTATAAATTTTACGGAATTGAAAAAAAACAAATGCTTATTTATTGGTAATGAAAGCGAAATAATTAAAAATCAATTTTCAGGACACTAAAGAATTTTCATAGTTGAAATCATCAGTCAATTGAAGCTAGACCACCATGAAAAACTTGGAAGCATTGGACGGCCGTTTCATTTTATTGACTGACTTCAAGAAATATTTCCTGAAGTTCTAGTGAGAAACAATGACCAGTGGAGTTCAACCAGGTTTGTTGGGAGATATCAACTCACTGAAGACAATTGGTGAACAGTTGCTCAACTTCGTGGATTGGTTGAAGTTAAACAATAACACCATCGGACGTCGGCTCAGTGGTCTATCGGTTAAGTGCTCTGGCACGAGACTAGTATGTCCTGCATTCGAATCTCGCGAGGCTGGATCATGGATGCGTTCTGCTTAGGAGTCCCACAATAAGACGAAACGGCCGTTCAGTGTTTTCAGGTTTTCCATGGTGGCTTAAATTCAATTGATTCATGATTTCAACTATGAAAATATTGAAATTTCCACGAAACCCCTTCTGACTAAAGAATTTATCGTTTTTTTCTAAAAATCATAAAATCGATCGTATTCTACTTGACGATCAAGGGTTGCTTTTGATCCATTATGACAGTAAATTGTACAGTTTACTCGTTAATTTTCACGAATATAATCTTAGAAATTTATTGCATTGAAACGCTTTTTTAGATCATCATCTTTAACATTTCCTCTCTGATTTTTTTAATTTGATTACAAACAAAAATGTACTACTACTATTACTACTGTTGTTTATGTACTTTATCTGATAAACAAAATAGAAATTAAAAGACTTTCATATTACATATGATACACAAATTTATATAAATTTTTTTAAGGTGTGAATATAACCTTATTTCGGAAAACTTTTAAATTGTTTATCTAATATGATCTTAAAATAACAAGAACATAACTAATGGAAGATGCATCATTTTAAATATAACTTAATCATTACACTACATTTAATATTATTATTATTGGTAATAATAACTCCATTTTATTTTTAATAGTCTTGGAGACTAGTGTATTCCTATAATATGGAATTAAATATTAATTAAAAATACGGAATTTTTAAATGTTTAACAATAAATAATTCAACTTTGTGATTACATTTATTCAGTAACTGATGATATCGGTATAGTGATTAAGAAATCCACTTATTTCACTACAGATTTAGGTTTCTATTGCTCATTCAAAGTTGATATTATTATAAAATACATTAAACGTAACAACAAGCGAGTTAACGATACGTAATAATCAAGTTCGTATATCTGCGTAGTTGTGTGAGTAGTGGTTGCGGTATGACAGATGAAACCACTCTACGTGTAGGGCCATCTTTGTTTTGGTCGGGATTTTAGTCTGATTGTAAAATTTCATATATTTTAGAACTAGTGACTGCTAAATGTCAGGTCTGCAACGCGTTAGTGAGAGCAGTCCTGTTATATTCTTGTGGTATCTGAACTTCCTTTGTATCTGATAATCGTTTTCTAACATGCAGCAGCGATGTCATGTTACTAATTCTGAGTTTCAGCAACGTATGTCCAGGAGCAATGACGATAATTCAGTTGATGACATCATCCTGAATCACCGATTTAGGTGGCTTTGATATGTTTTACGAACTTCATCAAACTAACTTCCACGTTGCTCATTATTTGATTATATTGGAACTGGCTGAAAAAAATCGGAGAAGTGGCCATTCTATAAAATGGAACCGTGGTATGGAAAAAGGCTTTTCAGACTAATAAAAGAAACCGGAATTAAGAAGTCAAGTATAAGTTAGACAATCTCGGAAAAAGACGAAATCCTTATCTGCTCTCAGCACAGACGTTTAGAACAATAGACGGAACACTTCAAGGAGCAGTCCAGCTGGCCTTCAGCTACTCTACAATTACCCACCATTCTCAAACAGTCTGGATGGAACATTGATTTAGATCCCACGACTCTAGCTGAAGTTCAAAAGGCTATAGCTAATCTAAAACGAGGAAAAGCAGCTGGTTTAGATGGATTGGCTCCAGATGTCTTTAAATATGGTGGTCAAATTTTAGCTATCAAGTTGACTAATATTTTAGCTAAAATCTGGGAGTTGAACGTTATCCCATCTGATTCGTGAACTGCAAACACGAGAAAATCAGGCTGGCTTCAGACCTGGTTGCTGCTGCATCGACTACATATTCACTATTCGTCAGATTTTAGAACACATGCATGCTTATCGGCGTCAGAAAATGATAGTTTTTCTTGACTTGAAAGCAGCATTTGACTCTTTAGACCGAAAGGTTCTGTTGCAGTGTCTGTCATTGAAAGGTGTACTTATGAAGTATATAAAATTTGTGAGAGCTCCTTAATCGAACACTACTTTTTGAGTGAGAGCTTACATTGTAACCTCTAAATGTGTCGACGACTTCACTTATCTTGGAGGTCTGATCAGCCCTAATGGGTTGGCGTCTGACGAAATCTCTGCACGGATTCAAAAAGCTCGTTTGGATTTTGCCAACTTACATCACTTATGGCGAAGGCGAAATATCCGTCTATCAATTAAGGGACGAGTATACTGCGCAGCAGTTCGTTCTGTTCTACTTTACGGCTGCGAAATGTGACCATTAAGAGTTGAAGATACACGTAAGTTACTAGCATTTCGTCACAGATGTCTTAGAAACATTGCACTCATCTGCTTGGATCACCGGGTAGGTAACGGTGAGGTTAGACACAAGGTATTAGGTATGGTAAATCAGTTGATGAGCTTCTAAATATTCATCGACTGAGATGGTTGGGTCACGTGTTACGTATGTCTGAACACGGATTACCACGACGCGCAATGCCGACTAGTGTTGGAGACGGATGGAAAAAGTTAGGGACGACCACAGCAAAATGTGTCATCATCACTTCATAAAGTCACTAACTTCTAGTCTGAGCCGTGTAAGTAGATGCAGACTACTTGGTTGAGATCCGCGTGACTATCGTAACCAATGGTTTGAGACTCTGTTTGACATGTCGATCACAATGGCGTAGGTGTATACAACCTTCGTCTTCCCTTAAACTATGAGATTGAAATTGCTAAACATCTTTCTTTCTACCAACTAATTCCTTCTTTCTGTATCATATCATTATATGGAATGCTTTTTTTACTACCACCGAAGTGAATTCGGTTTTTATCATGTTGTGCTAATTGAGGTGTAGCAACTTCGACCGATGCATATGTGTGCCTGGTCCTACGTTGTTGCTGACTGACTGACTTTCTGGTTGGGGTCCCAGAGATGGTACAAATTGACGACTTGAGATGGTGTCAAACATAGGTTAGAATAGAGGTTATTGGTGACCATACTACAGTTGCTTCTTACATTCTTCACAAAAATTAATTAACCTTCCGTAATCAAAACAAGTCTTTCTTGACTGCAGTTTTAATCAAATTGTATCACTATATATCAATCTTTTTATTCCTGTATTTTGCTTCCTTTTATTTGTCATAACATCTTTTGTTTATGTTTTATGAGACATACTATTTTTGATGCCTAGTTGTACCGAATTTTATGTGAATTAGATAGCTAAGATAAACAACTTTTTATTGATACTATCAACTAGAATGGAAAGGTAAAATTAACCTGCCAAATAGTTTATCATCAAAGTTTAAACACATACCAGAAATACAAATTTACAATTACCTCTTACTTTGAAAAGCTTGAAACTTTCAGTGAATTAATGAATGATTACTCTTATTATTTATTATGTCCAATTAAAAATTCAAAAGTTAATATATCGTTTGAATTGTTTCTCAGGATATGTTCAACTGACAATATATTTCATTTTGATTAAAATCAGCTCTTTATTTGATATGATCCTCTGAATGATAAGACGCGAATATCTTCAAGCAAACAACTGGTTCTCAATTTCTTGTGCTTTAGTGTTATTTTTTAGTGATTACAGTGTATTTTAAAATAACTGTTATGGAATTTAATCGTAATTGCTAAACTCTACCTGTTCACACAATTTCATTGATTATAAACAACGAACTTTCTCCTCCGTATACTGATTATTATTTTATTAATTAATTAATCAGCATTCATGTTCCGATTATTAGTCCTACAATAAATATCGTTTAATAGTTGGGTCACATTATGTTATAGATATTTTAAAAATTCGCTGTTTGCTTTAATACTTACATACATACTTTATTTTCAGTAGGACAAAGATGTTGTACTATAGAAATATGTTTCCTTGTATTACATTGCTAGAAAACAGTTCGATCCTCTTATTCAGTTTTTTTAATTCCCCTCATATGAATATTTTTGAAACAATCAAAATAATAATCTGTAAACTGAATTCATGTTATGAACTAATGTGGTGGTATAAAATAGTCAAACTTTTATTGATTGACTGGATTTATAATTTCAGGATTTACTGTACCTCGTTATTCGTTCTCATTTAATGATAATGACAAAGTATAGCTCATCAGTGAACATCGTGCATATATTTTGAATAGATCTTGTCTATGATAACGGAAAAAATGAGTCAAATACAAATGTATTTGATAAGCATATATTTCAGTCATGCAAATAGGAATATTTTGATGGAGTTTTGTTCTCTGAGCTGGATGGTTTGGTCGTGCAGAAGTAGAAGTTTGTGCTGATGATGTCGTTCAGAAGGATGATGAAAGCTTCACGACCAAACCATCCAGCTCAGAGAACAAAACTCCATCAAAATCACCCACCTTAGCTACAAATCTTCTCCATCATCTCAAATAAGAATACCATAAATAATAGATATATGCAGAGATGAAAGAGATTACCAACTAACTCACTAAAATAACTTTGTATTTCAGCTTATATAGTCGAAAAAAAACAGAGTAATATGGAATAACAAACACAAACAAGTATATATATATATATATATATATATATATATATATATATATATATATATAGTATTACTAATGAAGTTAAAATTACGTATACAAAGGTCAGATAGTTCGCACAATGGTTTATATTTATCAATCACATCGATTCACGATACAACTGTAGATTTGATTGCGTTTATTATATTCGAAGTGCATTTAAGGTCAATATAAAATCTAAATCAATTGACTTTGATTCATTAAGGAATCAACAGTGTGCAATCCTGTGAACCTCATAATTAAGAGTAGCTATGTTGATAATCATGATATAAATAAACTATATACAGGACTCCTCAGTTTCGATTTTATAAATCGATCAAACGATTATTGATAAAAATATTATAATTCATGATTATCCATTGCTAATTATTCCTTGACTAATATGACTCAGAGTTATTCAAGTTTGCTAAGTTTCTGATGGGTAACGAGCCGAAGTTATTCTGTGATTACAATTATTTTGAAATATGTTAGACTTTTTCTTAAAAAAGTCAATTGGATTTGAACCTTATTGGTATTTTCATTTTTTAACTGGAGCTAATTGTTTTGTCGGTTGAATTTTGTTCTACATATCGATGGTTTATCGATGTATTATTGATCAATTACACTTAAAAGAAATTTAAAATTTAATTGAATCGATTCTCATCTGCGAAAATTTGTGTATCATTCTAAGAAAACTTTGAGAATATATATATTACTAATTTATTTACAAATAGTCTACTTATTACAATGAATTATTCAAATAATATAACTCAACTATTAAAATTATTATAATATCCACAAAGCCTGGAAGCACTGGACGACCGTTTTATCCTAATATGGGACTGCTCAGCAGTGCGCATCTACAACCGCGCCCTTTGAGTAGTTGCACACTAGGATAAAACGGCCGTCCAGTGCTTCCAGATTTTCAATGATGGTCTAGCTTTAATTAACTATTGAATTCAACTATCAAGTTATATATGTTAAAATTAATGCACATAAAGTGAGAAGGCTCTTGTTAAAGCATACAGGTTATCTTGAGTGAGTGATAAACCTGGATTTCAAAAAAAGTCTAAAAATATATAAATCTATGATAAAGGTAAAGTGAAAATTCCTGCCAAGTTATATTAAAGTGTTTAAGAAGTAAACATTGGAAATTCGAATTAAGAAGAATTCGATTGAAGATAATGTCATTTAGGTTTGATTTTCTAAACAATATCCTTTTTTGAAATAACAACAATGTAAGGGAGGTTATTTGAGTGTATCAATCCTCCAACTATGATTTTATTAGTTAATTACTAAAAGTTTTAAACATATCTGAACTCTTTTGGTATTGTTGGGTTTTGTCAATTAGATAGTTAAAATCTGAAGCTATTTTTCTCATTCTGGATAATATCATCAGCATTCAATTGATATAAAAATGACCGATTTAGTTATTCTGTGCATTTTATATCATTTTATTCTAGTGGCTTTGATTGCACTTGGTCATCCCAGTAAGTTGCATTATCTCAAACTGTATTTATGTCTAAATTAACTGTTTTATTTTGTTGACCTTTGAAAAGGTTACTGCTTGACATCTGGTTATTGCTAAAAGGTCACATACTGGGACGAAACATCTGCTCAGTACTTCCTGTTTTTGATTGATTCTAAAACTGGTCAATCTGTAATGATCACTACATATAAATCAAAAACTAATCTCTTAAAAATCTAAAAAAATTGATTGATGAATGAATGAATAAATAACACATAGATGACAACCATCTGTTTTAAAGTTACTTTAATGGAGGCTCTTCCTTAAATAAAAGTTTCAGTACCAAAAAGTAAAAATATATTTGACTGTTAAAAAATATCAACTTTGAATTAATTAGTTCTTCTATTTTAAGGTAAAAGTTTTAGTAAGCCAACAGTTTTCTTGTCTACATCATAATAGTTTTTAATGATTCTTATATGACCAAAAATAGAGTAACTTTACCAGTCTATTTTGTAGAAATAAAGGAACTATAAACAAATTGTAGTTTTCCTGGAAGTGTTATTCAATTTTTCGAATATATCTACCCAAATTTTGTGCTGATGATTTCGTTCAGAAGGACGATGAAAGCTCCACGATCAAACCATCCAGCTCAGAGAACAAAACTTCATCATAAAGAATGTATCAAATCATTTTTCTTAGTTAGCATTGGTTAAGAAGTCAGTAAGTATGTACAGGTTTGTTTAATGTGATTTTATTATCGAGACATTACAGATATAAAACGTTGCTCAAGCTAAGGTCAGGAGAATCAGATTCATTCTTTGAAATCTTCATAAACGTTTTGATGCACAATAATGAATTCTTGCATGGATCATATATAATGATCGCCTGATCAATAAAACGTCGTATAGTATATTGATTTTATTTGGGATAAATTGAACATTGAACAAATTCATCTGTATTTTAAGATCAAGTAGATAAACTTTGAACACATATATAAAGATCAGTTTAGATAGGTATTGCAAAATTCATTATGTTAAGACAAGTAACTTTGTTTGATTCAAACAGTGTTGTATTGCTATTACGCTTAACTGGTAAGTAGTAAAAGCATTTCCTTTTTTCACAGTTTTTAATTACTTACTAACTTACGCCTGTTACTCCCAATGGAGCATAGGACGCCGACCAGCATTCTCCAACCCACTTTGTCCTGGGCCTTCCTTTCTAGTTCTATCCATTTTTTGTTTATTCTTTTCATGTCTGTCTCTATTACTCGGCGTAATGTGTTCTCTGGTCTTTCTCTTCTCCTTTAGTCTTCAGGATTCCATGTGAGGACTTGCTTTGTGATGCAGTTGGCTGCTTTTCTCAATGTGTCCTACCAATTTCCAACGCTTCTTCCTCCACTGAAATCTGGTCTGTTGTCTCCTACAGTAGATTGTTTGTGATAATGTCTGGCAAACGGATCCGAAGTATCTTGCGTAGACAACTGTTACTAAACACTTGTATCTTCTGGATAATCGCTTTTGTAGTTCTCCAAGTTTCCGCCCCATACAGTAGAACTGTATTGACATTTGTATTGAAAATTCTGATCTTGGTGTTGGTTGACAATTGTTTTGCGTTCCAGATGTTCTTCATTTGTAAATATGCTGCTCTTGCTTTACCGATCCTCGCCCTCACATCTGTATCAGATCCACCATGTTCATCAATGCTGCTGTCCAGATATGTAAAGGTTTACACATCCTACAAAGCTTCTCCGTCAAGTGTATTTCGATTGATGCATGTTGTATTGTATCGGAGAGTCTTGCTTTTCCCTTTATTTATATTGAGACCCACTGCCGCTAAGGCTGCTGCTACACTGGTCGTCTTCCCTTGCATTTGTTGTTGCGTGTGTGATAGAATAGCCAGATCATCTGCGAAATCTAAATCGTCCAGCTGCATCCTAGCTGTCCACTGTATATAGTTTTTGATAGTTATCTGCAATCATAAAATTAAGGGAAACTAATAATAAATAAATGAAATATTTTGCAAATAGATGTACAATTATCTTGTAGTTAAAAAAAAGAGTGAAACATTTCACACTCAGCTACAAAATATATTTACAATCTTGAAGTAACCAGTGTTCCCTGAAGTGATTTGAACTTGTATCATTCATTGTAAGTGATAATTGATTCTAATGCTTTTAGAAAATAAACTTATCTTTCTATAGAAAACATTTCTCATTCCTGATTCATGACCAAGCCTCACACTATAAAGGAAGCATATGAAAATTAGTAGGTTACAAGTCATTATTTACTTAAAAAACGTTTTTATCAAAATATCATAATATTTACCGTTTATGATGTACGTCATCATTCTACACTGTAAGTGTTAGTTTAAATGCCAAATTATTCAAATATATATAAGATACATGTATTTGATTGTATACTTCAATTAGATTCTTGTTGTATAGGATGTTTACATTAATTTTTTGAAGTGCAATCTATATGAATTCGAGATAAGCTTAACAACAACCAAAATGATTTTATATTCACACATTTCCATCTATTATGATTATGGTTATTATTATTTCACTAGAAAAACTGTAATAAAAAAAGGGGTTAGTTTATTTATAAACTATTATTGTTTATGTCTATACTAGCCTACTGAATACAAATAATAAATAGTTATTATAATTATTTCCTAAATGTTTATAAATAATGAATAGGATTAGGTTGTTTACTACTGAATCTAATATACAGATCTCTCGTTAATGATGGAAGATAATTTAATTTTTTTTTCAAATTTTCACGTTATTCCTGGATTAAATTATGGTAAACAAAAATTAATCACTAAGTATTGTTTGTTTGAATCTCCTCATTGATGTTTAGGACTGCAACTGGTCAGTCTCTAACTGGCATAGGTGCATACTGTGCGTATTGCCTCGATATAGCTTTAATTTACAAGTATTATAAGCAATATTATAGACGATATCGAGGTAATACGCATAGTATGCACATATAACCAATACGAGACTGACCAGTTGCAGTCCTAAACATCAATGGGAAGATTCAAACAAACAATACTTAGTGAATTTAAACTTCACCCCATTACACAAGAAAGTGGCTATCAGGACTCAGTAGCAGAGTGGATTGCGCGATGGTGTTTGAAGCGAATGGTACTGAGCTCGAGTTCCAGAGTGAACATCAACTCTGAGATGCAGGTACATCCAGCCGGTAAGTCCCAAATAGGACAAAACGCGCGTGCTGAATTCCACTGTTCGTCATTATCTATCTTTGCTTAGATATTGTAGTGTGTTTTAATTCGAATTTCATTTCAGCTACGTAGAAAAGTATTGTCATATATATCTATCTAACTCTCCTGTAATGTGACATAAAGAAAATATGAAACAAAAGACTTCTTATTCTCGAAAGTAACAAAAAAGGGAAGAATTGGTGTCGATGGTTTATCATAACTATTTTTGGGTGGAACAAATTTACTTACCTGTGAAAATTTCTTAAAGGGAAGAAACATCAAGACCCTACACACAAATATATACATACAATTCTATTTAACAAGTACTTCTAAAGCACAAATGAAACAAATTATTCTTTAAAGGTAACTTACAAGCATGGCTGACTTGGGCTGATATACAGAAAATGCATCAAACAACGTGCTGCACTAGGATTTGTTGTAGCTAAACGAGTCAATAAGTTAAGTAAATCAGAATTTAATTTTGTTATTAGTTCTGTCACATCGCTTGTACATAAACTGCTTAATGATGATTCGCTTGATTTTAATGCCATATTGAGTTTAACACGGGAATGTAAGCATAGAAATGTATTAATGTCTGTTCTAGGATCTTCTGAACTTTAAAGATCATTTTATCATCACGTTACACTTATTGAGTATTTGAGAAAAAGGTTAAACATGTTGAAAGTTGGGCAAGTTTTTTTTGAAGTGGTCATAAAAACCCTAGATATGGTAATATAATGAGAAAATAATTAACGACATAATGATGTATTACTTATAAAGGTGGTTTGTGTTAAATTCTCTAGCTTGAATACAGTTGAAAGACTAGTGAAAAATAGATGTTTAGTCTTTTTTTGGTTTTGAATTAGTCTCAGTTTATGGTAAACAACTGTTTCCAAATTACAGAAATGTTTACCAACTAACTCACAAAACGACTTTATTTATTTATGCCATAAATAAACCTATCAAAAAACAATTAAAATCAAGAGAAAACTTAAATTTTATTTTGTTTTCTGAAAATTCTACTAACTTCTATCACATTTTATCTAGATTCCACAAACTTAAAATTAATATCAGCCTCAAATGGGAATAATAATCATCTGAAATAAAGTATTGTGATTGTTATTATTATTAGTAGTAGTACATTGATCATTTGTAAATTTAATCTTTGGATATAAATCTCTATGTACTTACTTACATACGCCTGTTACCCCTCGTCGAGCCGCACACTAGCATTCTCCATCAAACCCTGTCCTGGTCAATCCTTTCCAGTTCTTTTCAGTTAACATTCATCTTTTTCATATCTGTTTCTATTTCCCAGCGCAATGTGTTCTTTGGCCTTCCTCTTTTCTACTTCCCTTCACCATTCCAAGTTAGGAATTGCCTCGTAATGCAGTTTGATGATTTCCTCAATGTATGTCCTATCCACTTCCAACGTTTTTTCTTAAATTCCTTTTCAGCTAGAAGATGGTTTGTCCTCTCCCATGAAACGCTGTTGCTGATAGTATCCGGCCAACGGACATTGAGTATCTTAAGTAAACAATTGTTTATAAATACTTGTACCTTTTTGACGATAGATGTAGTAGTTCTCCACGTTTCAGCTCCGTACAGTATAATTGACTGTCTTGACGTTCGTATTGAAGATTCTCACTTTGAAATTAGCTGAAAGTTGTTCTGAGTTCCTTATGTTCTTCAATTGTAGGAATGCGGTCCTTGCTTTGCCAATCCTCGCCGTTACGTCTGCATCAGATCCTCCTTGTTCATCAATGATGCTTCCCAGATACGTGAATGTTTCTACGTCTTCCAGAGTTTCGCCATCAAGTGTGATTGGCTTGTTGTTCTCCGTGTTGTATTTGAGAGTCGTGCTTTTTCATTTGTGTATGTTGAGGCCTATTGAAATCTTTATGTGGATGAATTATAATGTATTACTATTTAGATGTATACTATTCTGTTTTAAATACCAATTATCAGTTACATGTATGAATAATAAAATTATATTTTGAAAGGCATAAATAAATATTTAATTGAATAGAATAATTCAAATCTTATCTTTTTTTTTCTCCAATTTTAGTTAACATAATCCTTTTGATATCCTTTGTTTATTTATTTCATTTGTTTATGTCTTTATGTGATCATATTTTAATAGAACAATAGGTTGATGATGAATAAATAAATCCTTGATGAGATACAATCATCACGAAATGAAAATGATTGTCATAATTAATTGTTAAATAAAAATAACTTACCTTTTAAGTTTCCCCGGTTGTTCAGTGTTTCTTTAGCTTCAATTTCATCTTGATCATAACCAGGTGGTGATTTGAAGCTATGTCAGCTTCTTTCCTGTTTCTCTTGTCTTCTATTGAACTTCTGAATCTCTTAGGGATGCAAATATGATTTATCTGGTTTTGTATGGTATGGCCCGTCGAAACCCATGTATTTTTGTGCATGCGTTTGAGCGGGAACATAGTGCCACCGAAAGCCAATTTGTTTAATGCATATAGACTTGCGAATCTTTCTCCATTTTCGTTTCTCTCTTCCCATCCATGTCGTCCAATTATATCTTCATATTCTGTGTTGTTCATTCTGAATTTGGAGTTTAGATCTCCCATTAGAATGGTCAGTTCTTTTCTTGGGAAATTTGCTGTAGGATTTATTTTGTCCTACAGATATACTATTAAACTGTAAACGCGATACTGGCGATCCCAGAGTCTATGTGAAAGCTATAGTCAGAACAAGGACAACTTGGCTTTAAACTTTATCTGTTTCTAAACATAAAAACAATCAGATTAGTACAATAATTAAAGAATTACAGTCATTAAGTGAAACGCACAAACATACCGTATTGCGTGTCTTAATAAAATGAATAAAATTCATGAGTCACACTAATATAGTAGGATAATAATGTCTTTCAATTGGTAAGTCACTTTTCCTATGATCAACTTCAGCCCCTCATAAAACTGATCTTTATCCTCTTCATTCCTATCATTGGTAGGTGTATAACATTAGATAATAGTCATTGTGATTCCCCCCTTTTTCGTTTTAAAGTATGCTTTAACGATCCTGGGTCCATGAGATCCCCATCCTATAGGTGCATTTTGGGCTTCTTTGGACAGCATCGGAGCAACTCCCCAAGTGTATGGAGCGTTTTATTCTTCGTGACCGGAGTACAGCAGCATGCCTACCGTATCTAGCCTTTTCTGTCCAGCTTGAGTCAAATGGGTTTCATTGATTCCGAGAACTTTTAAGTTGCATGTTCTCATTTCTGCAGCTATTTGACTAGTCCTACTGGTCTCCCACATTGTCCGGGCATCCAATGTACCCATATTAATTGTTGCTCTGGCTTCTAGAAAGAACATTGGCCTCGTGAATCCCGTGGAATGTCTACTTTTACCGTGAGGCGTCGTATCTTTTCTGAATGAAGATCCTTTAACTTGGAGGATAGATTTTAAATGGTTTAATTTGTTTATTCTGGTTAACGTTCTTTTAGCAAGATCGTTTTCTACAAGATGGGATTGTTAACCCCATATCCAACCTTCCTCCTTTCTGTGTGCTTGGGACCTGCAGTAACCCTAGAAGAGGTACAGCAGTTATTTTGATATATATATGTATATATATGTCTAATATTTATCAAGTCGGATCGTTTCAAAAATCAACTACAGACTGAATTATTTTCAATAACTAGGGATACAAACATTAATTGGCGATTTCATTATGTATATTCCATGACTCCGTGCCTCAACCACCAAGTATATGTACTTTGTAGAGGAGTAAAATTCATTAATATCGTTGTTCTCAACATTAATTGTTGTGAATAAGAACCAGTAGTTAATTAATCTTTCAGTAGTACATCAATATGTTCTAGAAAATTTATCTAGATTCAAGTGTCAATCTGAACTCATCTAATGAAACTTATAATATATGAACCATAGTTCGAATTCTTCCACTTTTAAACGAAATTCCTTTCTACCTATTGTCAGATCAAATGTATTTAATTTAAAATGTATCATAGGATCTTGGTGATAAGTAATATTGTTGTATTCAATTCTGTGACTAAATGTGATGATGGATAATACATCCTACATGTTTATGTTTCTTGATTTTTAAAAAATGATAATTTATATTTACATAAATTTACATAAACTTTCTGGGGCCTAAATTTATCAATTATATTAAGGTATTTAATACCTGGGGGAATATTTTTTTTATTTATCTATATGTAACTTATCCCTGTGCATATAAATAGTTGTTTTACATATTGCTCCCTTTTCTTTTTTCTTCTCTCTTTTTTCAATCACTTTTCTTTTTGATGTCACTTTTACCTTGACTCTCTCGTTATCTATCAGAGACTAACTCATTCTATTGTTATGATATAATCTAGTGGTTATTTATCCCATGTCTTTTTTATAGCTTCTACCTGCTCTAGTAGAATTTACTTAGGATGAAAACGAAAATTGTACGTGTAAAAAAACGTTAAATTATTAATAAATTCATAAAACAAACATTTTAACTCTTTCAAATCATTTCCATATTTAGAAAATTACATATTGTGTATGATGATGAATAAAGCTTTCAATATAAGTAGATTAAAAACATGTTAAATCTTTTTATGTTAGCAATTGTAGTAAACTTCTAATCTCTTAGAGAAATTGCAAAGAATAAAATACTTACTTACGCCTGTTACCCCTCGTCGAGGAGCATAGGCTTCACACCAGCATTCTCCATCAAACCCTGTCCTGGGTAATCCTTCACAGTTCTTTCCAGTCAACATTCATATTTTTCATATCTGTTTCTATTTCCCGGCGTAATGTGTTCTTTGGTCTCCCTCTTTTCCGCTTCCCTGGGTTCGAGTTCCAGAGTGAACATCAACTCTTAGATGCAGGTACATTCAGCTGACGAGTCCCAAATAGGACGAAACGCGCGTCGTGGATCCCACTGCTAACCACTATCCATCTCTGCTTACCATATATACAGACTGTTCCGAAGTTGTTGCAGGCATAATTGTAGTTTCGTTGACAGCATAGTTGTTCTCTGAGTTTGTGTTCTTGTAGAGAAATTTATGATAACATTGAGCTCAAGTGTTTGTAGGCTGAAAACTTGAATCAATAATATCAAAGGTCTCACACAATACCTGTCTCACATTTATTTGCTTGAGTTTTTATGACCATAAGATCTAGTAAGACTAATTTTCTCCATAATGTACTCATCTGGAAGAAAAGTGGATAGCCGACTTGTATCCTGTGACAAATATCAAAAACAGTCCCTTTCCATATGATATCTCAATCCTAATACAAGTCTGAATCCGGTAACATAGGTATACAAGCTTTCAGTGAACTCAGCTTCCTTTTATGCAATATATCCTACAAGTAATCTCGTTCTGTTTCAAATTATTCGGAATGAAAAACACAAACGAGAAAATTAAGCTATTCTCATATAAACATTTAGAGTTTTGCATTCTATTTTCTGACCCTATATTAAACCATGTGAACAAGTGAAGACACAGGTTTGATGTAGATTATCTTGAAAGTTTTAGTGGTTTCGAGACGAAACATTCTAAAGTAGTTTTGGCAGCTTGGTACTGAAACTATTCAATGACCAGATAAAATCTATCAGTCAACGGCAAAAAAAAGACAAATACACTGTAAAATATATGGTCTGTGAACTTCGTAATCACTGATAACAAGCGAATACAGCTCAAGTCGAGAGTTCATTGGTAAGTTCCTATGGAGGAGTTTGGATAGCTCAAAACCTGTGTTGCTAACGTCTTTCAGAAAAATGATGAAAGAATCATGATTAGACCTTTTGAACCAATATAAATCAACACTATTCAAATTCTTCTTCTGGACCGCCAAACGTTACACAATCTTCTACAATTATGTAAAAGATAAACTAATGCAAAAAACAAATAATCACATACGCTTTATTTGTTATTAACTAACATTGTGTGATTAAAAACAAATTAACAGTCTAAACCACCAACTAATCTTAGCTAGTCGATATAATTTTACAGATTATCATTTATAAAGTATGATATAATTATCCATTTTTAATAGAAGACTACAGACAAACTATCATCATCTGGAAATTATATGTTAACTTAACTATACTACATCATTTTTCAACAGCACACGCCAAAATAGTCATTAGTCTCTTCCACTTTCTATCCATTTAGAGATGATTTCATGAAGTTTGGTCCATCTGATTTCATTGAGTCTGAATTTTCTACCAAAATAATCTTTCTTGAAGTTATTTCAAGTAGTTTGCATATGGATCATATTTAATGCAAATATCATTATAAATATAATGATATCCGATTGATCTTGAAATGAAAAATATTTTTATTCATACCAAGAATTATTTACTTGTTTCAGTATATATTGAGATAGAACAATTTCTTATCTTTTATTAAGGTAATGACGTTAGTGAAGACGTCAATTTTACATACAGTTGAATTCATGGGTCGATCTAAGCTAGACCACCATTGAAACCCTCGAAGCACTGAACTATTAAGATTACTACAATCTCCATAAAGCGTCATTCGAATAATAATCACGTGCTGACTAGTGACTATCTTCAAGTGGTAACCCCCGGACTTCTAGTGATGACCCGTGTCGAGTAGAGTCAGGTATCTACCTCAGACAATGGATGAAGGGTTGTGCAAGATCATAGGTTGATTGAAGCTAAACACTAATATCGTTGGGTATCGGCCCAGTGGTTTAGAGGTTAAGCGTTCTCCCACGAGACCGAAGGTCCTGGATTGGAATCCTGGGTGCGGGATCGTGGATGCGCACTGTTGAGGGGCTCCACACTGTGACGAAACGACCGTCCAGTACTTCCAGGTTCTCAATGGTGGTCTGGCTTAAACTGACTCAAAATTACTACAAACCCCCCATTATGATAATTTTAAATATTATGTCTCACATATTTACAGTAATTTCTTTGGTCGATAAAGTTGTTTATCAATTCGAAGTCACATGAAATGAAATGATTGGTTGGCATTTGTTTGGATATATATGAACAGCTCTCTTTCGTTTGTATAGCTACTCAAATTTGCAAAATATTACGTGACACTATATATATATGATCATTAGTGAATATTACTGTAATCGTTCAAGCGATTAAAACCCTAAACATACTTAAAAAGAAGATCATGGAAACAACATGAGAACAACCAGAAGGACATCAGAATTTTAGTTTGTTACCTGAGTAAATGTAATTGTTTTTGAGTTATTTATAGTTTGAACTTATTACTTGACCTGAATAATTCTATTAAGTTTCCTTTAATAAGTAAAGCAAATAAAATTAACCTATCATCTAGTTAAAAAATTTTAGTTTATACGATTTGACGGAAAAATAACTGCCTTTGCATTGCTGATCCATTTGAATCAGCTAAGTCTGAGCACCGAATATTCATTTCAGAGTAAGAATATGCAGCATAAATGAAGTAGTAAATGGTAGTTATATTACTGAAAAATTTGTACCTTGTTGCGTAAAACAGCAAAAAAACATTTGCAAACCTACTAAAAACACTTATTGGTTCAGTAAAGCAAAATTAATTTTATAATTTCGTGAAATATTCTTGTATATATAATGATTAGTGAGCTGAAGTTTTAGTATAAATTAAAAAATTAAGATTCTGTCACCGTATTCATTTGATAAATTGAAATGTAGAACGATGTAGCGTACAAGTTTACATAGATTTGTTTGACACTAAAAATTGTTTAAATGCATTCACATTCTCTATACTACAGTTGTTATGTCTGGATACCTACCAGGCATGTATTTCTTTTTTTAAGCAAAAAATTACTTACCTTAATCGTCATTGGTCACATTATATATACAAATGCAAATAAATCAATGCAAGTTATAACTATATAGGATATATGAAATCATATTCCATTTCAAACATTATTATTATTATCATTCAAACAGGATTAATGTTAGGTTAACAAAATCCAAGCAGAGTTTTGTCCCAAATTTTCCAAAATAAGTTCTGTGCAAGACAGATTGACTACCACCATATTCAAACATATAAAACATTAAAACCACCAAATTTAGAAAACTAACTAACCAGTGAACAATGATGCAACATTCTACTAATAAGTAGATTAAGACAATGATGATTGCAAGTATTAAATTTAATCAATTTTGAAGTAGACCACAATTATATAGAGTTGAGATCATGAATCAATTGAAGCTATAACCAGGTTTTCCATGATGGTCTAGCTTCAAGTGATTCATGATCTCAACTCTATAAAACTACTAAAATCTCCACGAAACCCCTTCTGATAATTTAGAAGTAGTAATTGTATATTCCCAGTAGCACATTTTATAAAAAAAATTCAACCCAATTAATGATCATTTGTTTTTGATTGACCTTTCAAAATAATTTCTAAATTAATTATTCTGTAGAATGTAGTTCATTCAATTCACTTCATTAAAATACTTGTTAAAATACTTTCTATTCAGCATTTATTATGGTATAATGTGAATTAGTTCTTTTAATTTATTTTTTTGTTTAATTTTTTAAATATCTTTTTCATATAGCCCTTACATGAAATCCTGAAGGTCAAAGGAAAAATATAAGACCAAAGAACACATTACGCCAAGAAATGGAGACAAACATGAGAAGAATGAACAAATGTTGGATAGAGTTAGAAAGGAAAGCACATGAAAAAGTGGATTGGAGAATGCTGGTTGGCAGCCTATGCTCCGTTGGGAGCAACAGGCGTAAGTAAGTAAGTTGATTTACAATGTTCAATTATTCTGTTAGAAGTATATATATATATATATATATATATATGGAAAAGATGTCTGTTTAAATATAAATAATTATTGTTATCATTATACAGATGTATAACATCTGTTTTATAAATATGCCGCTTTTCATATATGATCACTTTATCAAAATAAATAAATTTAATAATAAGAAATTTATAATATTATATAATTTAAATTTATTTATTTAACAAATAATATAGTCTAGCTTCAATTGACTCATGATTTCAATTATATAAAATTACTAAGATCTTCACAAACCCCTCTTCTTTTAATGATCATATACTCACCAGTGACTGACTCCATAAGATATTTCCTGGAGTTCTAGTGAGAAGCCGTAACTAGTGGAGTTCAACCAGGTCTGTTCTGAGATGTAACTCACTGAAGAAATTAGTGAATGATTGCTCAATTTCGTGGATTGGTTGAAGTTATACATTAACACCGTTGGATGCCAGCCGGCTCAGTGGTCTTTCGGTAAAGTGCTTGCGCGCGAGACTGATAGGTCCTGTGTTCGAATCTTGTTGGGCGGGTTCGTGGATGCGCACTGCTGGAAAGTACCACAATATGGTGAAACGGCCGTCCAGTGCTTCCATATTTTCTATGGTGGTCTAGCTTTAATCGACTCATGATTTCAATTATACAAAATAATACAAGTATTTATTTATTAACATAATGATGATTAATCTAAGAATTTTGTTCTAAATTAAAGACAATGTTTCATTTTCAAATGTATAATTCATGTGAACAATAGAATTCATAATATAGACATATAATCAACTAATGAGTCCCAAATAGAACGAAACGCGCGTCCTGAATTCCACTGCTAGCCACTATCGATCTTCGCCTACAACTAATGATGAGTTTATGATATAGTTACTATTTTACATAAGAAAGAAATATATATCATGTTATAATATGGCTCTCTATTAATCGAAGAAGAGAGCTATTTGATGAAGAAAATTTTCTTCTCTATAATTTCACTTATTTAAGCTGTTCAGTCGTATTTATGATTAATTTTATTTTCTAAAATAATGTCCCATAGTGAAACAGAAAGATGCTAATTAAATAAAAATATTGAAGTGATATATTGTCAAGACTTGAAAATCAAATATTGAAAAGAAACTATGTAATAAACGGCTAGTGGAAAAGTGATGAGGTGAAATAATTGTCAACTTGTTAGGTATTAAGAACAGAATTATTAGAAGTTGTAATACTTGTTAATTAATAGTTGTGAAAATAATTGGAAAAGACTGGGAATGATAAAATAAAGAAAAATAAGTAAAACGTTAAATTATGAGAGATAGAATGGGAGGTAAGGGCTATAGAACAATGAGGGATTGAACGTAATTTTTTGTACTCAAAAGTTAGGCTTACATTGGTAGATAACGATAGCCTTTGCTGTAAATCAGTTTTTCATTTACATTCCCTTTGTGCCGACTCTTCTGACTGCATGAATGTTTCTGAAGGAGGCTTCTAGTAAGGCAGAGTGGATGGATTTGACTATATGCTCCAAGATTAAGCATTTGACTAACTTCTGTAATCTTTTGAAGACCCGGGCAGGGTAATGTTTAGAGATCAGTTTCAAAAGAGCTCACTTTTTGAAGCCAATCTCATTTGCTCCACGTATGCAAGTAAACTGTCCATCTTCCATAATCTGTTGTTTTATTTATTTTTACTTATCGGTATAGAGTTATGGAGATTGTTGAGTTTGAATTGAGATCATGAATCGATCAATGTTAAACCACTACTGAAAACCTGGGAGCGCTGGAGGGCCAGTTCGTCCTAATATGGGACTCCTCAGCAGTGCGCACCTATGGTCCCGCATACAGGATACGAACTCAGGACATTCGATCTCGCGCGCAAGCACATAACTTTTAGACCACTGAGCTAGCACCAAACGATGTTAATGTCTAACTTCAACCAATCCATGATATTGCGCGGTCGTCCTCCAATGTCTTCAGTGAGTAACTGCCTGACACCAGATACGGCTGAACTCCACTGGTCATGACTTCTCACTAGAACTTCAGGAAATCCATCTTAAAGCTAGTCGTTTCCACTCCTATTTAACTATTTTCACAACTATTAATTGACAAGTATTACGACTTTGAATAATTCTGTTCTTAATAGCCATCAAGTTGACAATTATTACAGTTTATCAATTTTTCACTAACCGATTATTACATAGTTTCCTTTCAATATTTGATTTTCAAGCCTTGACAATATATCACTTCAAGATTTTTAATTAATTAACACCTTTATAAGTAGATTATAGCATTATAATTGAACCTCTTATGTAGTTTAATAAGAACACACAACTTTCTAGAAGTGCTAATTTCTCCCATCTGAATAGTCTAGTTTTAAGACTTTCATTGTCCTTTCGGGATAATATAGCTCGTACAAGTAGTTTGTTTCGAAGTATTTACTGATTCAACCGTCCAAAAACATTGAGGGCTTCACTATTAAGCGGTTCAATTCATAGAGCACCAATTCTCTCAAATCTCCATCCTGAGCCAGAAATATTTTGATTGACGCATAAATGTTCACTACCTGGTGTAAATTAAATGTCTGATAGTTCATCGAACCTCATCATGTATCCAGTAAAATATCACGCTTATGACTTGGAAAACAATGGTTAATATCATGTGTATTTCAAAATAACGTGACCAGTCCGATGAACTATTATACAATTTCATTTTTAAAATATTGCAACTCACTGATATGAATTAGATAAACATCTTAAACTAAAAGCGTACTAACCAGATATTTTGTCAAAATGACTACATCTTCGAATTTAGACCATTTCTAGATGCAACCTAGAAATCTAACAATAATTCATTTTACTGTGAACCTGAAGTCTTTTATTTAATCCATTATGAAGTCCTTAGTACAAACTATTGAATAGTTCTAATCTGAACCGTACACATCCTTCGTATCTTGAAAGGTATCCTACAAGTGAATGAACTAAAAACAATTTGTTGTTTCCAAATATTTTGCACAGCAACAATATATGATTAACAGTAATCTAAAACACGTGAGTTCTACTATGCTTCATTTTGTTTCCTTATATAAACATTTAAAATCATTGTAAAATGTATTAACTTACTAAACTAGACAAAAATAAGACAAACGTTAGTCTCTTCCTGATTACACAATAGAATATCAATCATAATGATTAATGAATTCGATTTGTCTATTTACACAAAAATAGGGGATAAATAAAACAATGAAAATTGTTATTGTAGCGAATAAACAGAAATTTCTCCCTATTTTTTAAATATAATGAATACAAAGCAAATGAGGAAAACAGTTATCCTCAATTCATAATTTCGATGTAAATTTACAAGTTCATGATTGACATTAATTAGCAAATGTAAGTTTTTTTTAAAAGAAAAAAACGTGTATATAAGTAATAGATTCCGTTTTGTGATGAAAATTATAGAGTACGTAGATTTTGGTTAAAGCATTCGCCTCTCATCAAAGAGAAAACGGATCCCGATCTTACTCCACCTACTTTGCTATAGTCATCTGTATAGTGACACTAGTCTTTGTGCTGACATTATGATAGATAGCTGAAATCATAAACCTGTACTTGATAATTGGGTCACCAAAGGTTTTATAACAATTATATGCGGGAACTTGTGTTATGAAGTAAAATTGAGTATATAAGTCGACGAAATAGCAATAGTGAAGATGAATTTTTTCAGATTTTTAAAAGTCACTTGGGACGTGAATTTATAAAGCCTTATTTCTGTAAGTTCACCTTCTTGATAAAATCTACTGATATCAATAAGTCATTAGAATAAACTGTTATAAACGTATGTATGCCGTCGCCAATTGTTATAAACGTAGAGAGAGAGAGAGAGAAGATGCTGGTTATAACTTTAGGGGTTTCTGGTTATAACAGTCCTTTTACTTCTTACACGTATGTGGGACGTTAATTTATCTTAGACGAATATCTACACTAGATTCCCACCCAGTGTCTATTCTACAGGACTTCAACAGAACTCAGATCAAGAACACAATATTAGCCTGACTATAACGTCAATATATTTCACACCAAAATCCGACACATGGAACAGTCAATAAGTTCATACATAATAAGGATAGGGAAATATATATATAACACATAACACCTGTCATCCCCTCTAATGTCTGACTCATCGAGACAACCAATCATTGACATTCTCGCCCACACATCACCTCCCTCGCGAAGTTCGATCGTATGATTTCACTTTGGGGTCTATTTGAAAAAATTTCGTTTGTTTCCGTTTCCTGAATGACCTTCGTCTAACTTCTGATTCTAGATCATTTTTTCTCATTTCCACTTGTGGTGGTGGTGGTGGAATATCAAATGTATCACATAATACTTCCATTGGTAATGGTTTGAGTTTAGATGACTCATAAACACATTTTCTATCTCGCAGTTGATTTACATGTCTAACAATTAGTGTATTTTCGACCATCACTTCATATAATACTGTACCACGTCGTTTGTTTATAAACCCAAATATCCATTTTGGCTTGCCAGGCCGAAAATCCCGTGCATAGACTGAGTCACCTACCTTGAATTCTCGAATTTTCAGGCAATTCCCTTTCTTATTTTTTTGTAGTCCACTGATTCTGTCTTTCGGGTTCAAAACATCAAAAAATGTTCTAATCGGTCGGCCAAACATTATTTCGGCTGGAGATTTCCCATCTTGACAGTTTGGACTTGGCGTAATTCTATAAGAAATGAGAAATTGTTGCAGAGCCTCTTCTACGTTGCCTTCTCCTCCCATCTTTAAGAGAGCTCGTTTAAGAATATCAACAAATTTCTCTGCCTGCCCGTTCGACTTGGGGTGATACGGTGGAGTTCTAACGTGCTCGATTCCATTCTGTTTACAGAACTCCGCAAACTCTAACGACGTGAACTGCGTTCCGTTATCTGAAACCAAAACATTAGGTGTACCAAACCTACCAAATAGTTGTCTCAGATGTAGCAGTGTTTCAGACGTAGATGGTCTTCGTACCACATAAATTTCAGGCCATTTTGAGTATGAATCAACCACCACCAAAAAATATTGTCCACTTATCGGTCCAGCATAATCAACATGTAGTCGGACCCAAGGCTTTTTCGTTTCTGGCCATGACTGGGATTCTGCTTTCGGCACATTCAACGGTAAATCCCACAAACCAAATATATCAATCCAATCTATACCTAATAGATTGATATTACAGTTCCCGGAAACGTAACATTTCCCGGTCATAGTCTTTTCACCAAACGTTAGAGGTAGCTGTATTACTCCAAGAAGAGTAATATTAGTTCCTGATGCACTCTTGGCATTATAACATGTAGGTTGATATCGGGGTCGACCAATTTTAATCCAAGTTTCTCTAGAAATTAATGTTATGTCAGACCCAGTATCGACTTGCAGTTTGACCGGTTTGCCATCGAAAAAGATGATTACATACTTCCTTTTGGATAAGAATTGGTCACTTTTTGTGGCCAGAACAACATTTGAGTTATGCGGTATTACTTTTGAAGTCTGCATCTTATTTCCTTTACGGGACTTATGCTGACGGTCAGAAACCTTCGGCCTACTTTTACAACATACTTGAGCATGACCATATTTACCACATTGAAAGCATACTCGTTTTTTAAAATAGCAAACATTGGCAGAATGACACTTACCACATCGCCAACATGACGTTTTGTGTTTCACTTGATTCGGGATTTTCTGGGAGTTCGAATCTTTATTTCCTTTAAAAGATTTACGTAAAGCATTAACTCCAACGTGTTCACTGTTCCTTTCTACGAGTTTCGTGTCATGCTTCAAATTAATCATTCTTTGACACTCTTCAGATACTGATTGTAGACTGATATTAGGATCTTGTTCGATTCTCGTTAGAATCCGTGCTCTAATATCTGCATCTACTGAAGATTGTAATCCACATACAAAAATAAGGCACTTGAACTGATCTGAGGACATTTCCTGTAATCCGAACCGCTCACATTCCCGGTTCACGATACTTGCATACGTTACGTAATCGTCCTGTACTTTCTTTACAAGTTGAAGACACTGGTATCTAGTGTGAAAAATTGATGACCGTTCACCAAATATACGAGTCAGGCATTCAACTGTTTCTTTGAACGTTATGTCGGATGGCTTCTTTGGGAGGATAAAATTACAGAATTTTTCATGTTCGGACACTCCGAGCCTTCGTAATAATAATCTCAATTTCGAACTTTCGTCCCACTCTTTACATTCATTAATAAATAAATCCTCATGGCGTTTAAACCACGCCTCAAAAGTAACTCCACTTTCTGGATCAAATCTAAATTCAGTTATTGAATTTGCAATAGAATACGGAGTCATAGTGGAATTAGACACATCAGTTCTTGAGGATATCGACATATTTTTGACTAATAATTCGATAAGAGTATTTTGCTGTTGCAATAAGGTTTTCAGATCATCCATTTTCTTGATACAAAATTCACTTTAACTGAATACGTAAGCGTAGATCCGTTTTAATCACCGTCGCCAATGTTATAAACGTATGTATGCCGTCGCCAATTGTTATAAACGTAGAGAGAGAGAGAGAAGATGCTGGTTATAACTTTAGGGGTTTCTGGTTATAACAGTCCTTTTACTTCTTACACGTATGTGGGACGTTAATTTATCTTAGACGAATATCTACACTAGATTCCCACCCAGTGTCTATTCTACAGGACTTCAACAGAACTCAGATCAAGAACACAATATTAGCCTGACTATAACGTCAATATATTTCACACCAAAATCCGACACATGGAACAGTCAATAAGTTCATACATAATAAGGATAGGGAAATATATATATAACACATAACACCTGTCATCCCCTCTAATGTCTGACTCATCGAGACAACCAATCATTGACATTCTCGCCCACACATCATAAACCATCCCATAAAAAGAAACGTTTGCCATATTTACCTATTTTTACACAATAAATCGTAGCATTTTTTATGGGTACGGGTAACTTACGGGATTTATTAATGGACTATTATTTTATATATATTCTTATTGTTTAACTATTGAGTGATTAGATTGTGTATATCTGTATTCATCTTATTATGAGCTTCATTTTGACCTATGGATTATTATTATACCAATTACTGTCCGTAAATTATATTCCGTTTATTGATTATTGTATCCCACATCCACAGCCACATTTGGCTTGATCTTGTACAAATATTATTTTCTATTTTATGGTGTGATGCGGTCTATCTGTCTGGTACATAAACCAAATATGCTTGAAATAAACTATTCGCATAGCAGAAGTTGCAATTGATGTTCTTGACTCAAATGGAAGGGCTAGGCGGACAAGAGAATACTAAGGACGTTAGACTGCTCACACCAGTTGAACGTCATTGATTGACACAGTGTTAAGATTAGACAGGTCGTAATCCGATTGGCGGATAACTCATGTGATAAAAGCCGGATATGAAATCATAACGAATTGGATGCGGCCTTGTTCTTCTTTTATAAAGTCATAACAAAAAGTTTTGGAATTTATCCATAAAAATGAATAAAGATCATAAATGATTACGAATAAGCTGATTTACCATCGAACTAGATAACTAAATGACAATATTAAAGATGTATTATTGAGAACTACAGTTATTCCCTAGTCATCTGTTGTTCAAATCTTTTGATGAAACTTGGATCAAAGTTAAGCAAACAGTAAATAAGTTGAATTCCAAAAAAGTTAAAGGTTAGACTAGTTTTCAGAAATAAAGTTTCACTTTTACAACGTATACTTGTTTCTATGCTAATTAAAGTTTTTGAGTAAGAGTTATTTCTTTTAAAGTATTCTTTACTTTTTTTTGTTACATACTACAAGGAAAAAAACGACATTTCTGACAACCCAGAAGTGGTAAGCCTAATAAGAAAGATTTATAAAATAATATTACTCATATTTTCATGAACATCTGTATACAATCTTCGAATACGAAGTATTCTATAAAATTGGGTAGATTTCAGATGCGCTTCTAAATATAATTCCTAAAGTAGGACTGTAGAGGATTAATTCCTCTATACCTGACTCCAATAAATAAATAATATCCCGCTAACTGAATATTTACTGCAGGCTAAATCTCCTAGTAGAATTACGGGTTTACTCGAGATTATTCAAAAGCCTGAACACCAGTTATAGAGATAGTTTATTGTTGAAGCTCGGTAAAATCCGCAAGCGTACAGACAGCAAGCACACAGGGAAAGCAAGTGAGTGTGTGTGTGTGAGTGTTAAAAATCCATATATATTTGAGTGTTAATGGTTGTGGATAAATTATTGATTGTCTTTGTTTACAACCAATGAGAGAACAGATTAAGGATTGATGTGCAGACATGCGCTCAATCAGACTCACACATAAATTTACAAAGTGGATTAATGTTAGGATTACAGAGAGCACACAAAAAATACAATAGTTGAATGGGCTTGCTACAGGACTTCACTATCTGGAACTTTATTTATTTATTTAAACACATAAATATTGGTACAAAGGGGCACCAAATACATATGCCCCACACAAATCTCATTTGATTTATGTGAGGGCTGTGATACTGCCCGGGTGCCCGAACCGAAGCAGGTGATTTTCTTATGGAGCCAAACCCCGATCCTTTGACCTTAAGGTCTAACCCAGAAGGCAATGGAGCATCTTGAGGAGATGCAGTCCCATGGTAGCCGGTGACCAACGGTTGATTTATACGCCATTTGTTCCATCAGAATATTAGAGCCCGTGTGCACTATTGGTTTGGAATCAGGGTTTTCCAACTCCCCTAGGTGGACTTCCCGTGTCCACCAACTCGGTTAAAGCGCCGGACATTCGCTTTTCATCCTCTCAATTTCGTTAACAACACCCCCACCACGAGAAGGCCATTAGTAGGACTTCCCTGTCAGTGGTTGAGTGCATTTGGACATGTGAAAGCATATGGAGAAGGAGAGTGGACCCTCCCCACTCTCGGCCGTACCAGGGCATTTGGAACATAAATACAATGATCTTGTTTCTCGACTATAAGTAGAATTTTGTGTATATTCTGTATTTTAATGGTCAACATTTTTCCTGTAAACTATTTGGTCAACTTTAAGGTCGGCAACATCAATAGTTTTATAGGTTCACCACTAAATAGTCTATGAATGTTAAATATTACTCTTGAATTTTATTAATTGAGGCCAATATTTCTTAGTTGTGTTGATTTTGTATTTTAACCATAAAATGTCGAGTATCACTTCAGTTATACAGATAGTTTCATCACTGAAAGAAATTCGCTGTTGAATACGAACACATTGATTGACATTCGTCAATAACGTCAGTTTCTTTGAGGTTCAAATGTCATCTTTCCTGTCAACTGAAATAATTTACAATTCTTTATTGTACATTGAATAAAAGTGATCTTTTTAAAATCACTCATGCATGAAGGTTGCAAGTATTTATTCACACTTGTTACATAAACGTTACTGGGTCAAATATGTTGAGTTTCAGTGGTGCATTTTGAGGAAAAATTGGTTTCTGTCAATAAAGCAAAAAAAAAGTTGACTGTATTTCTACATTTATAGTTACACTTTATCTCTAAGAGTTATATCACTCTATTACAATATAAAACAGAAAATACTTTACCACGAACGAAATCATAGGGCACTGAACAAACAGCTTTGAAGTGAAATCGAACTGACAAATTTTACAGTATAAAATGATTTAACTGAATTTCACTGTTCATTATTAAGTTATATACAACAAAATTTCGGTAAAAAACTATAGATCAGAGACCCAAGTTTAAAATGCAGTTGCTAAACATAGAACACTTTTAATGTTTAAGCAAGTCTCCATAAGTTAAAAAATAAGTTAAGTAATGTATAAAGGTGATTAATTAATCACTTACATTTTGTTTCTAACTCAAAATTCATTCATTTAAATGATTCAGCCTAGATTTTAATTCTTTTTTCCATGACATTCTTTTCGACTAAATTCATCCCTATATTATTCATTTTTTTATTAATTCACATCATACCGGAAAGTGAAGTAATTTTATGTCTGCAATTATAAAATTGTTTTGATTACATAATATGATTATTTTTATACTTTGTTTTAATTACTTTTTTCAATTAATGATTTTACTATTTAATCCCTTTTTTCACATTTTTTTCAAGTTAATGTAAGTTAACTATTAACTGAATTGACAAATTTTTTGTATTAAAAGTCAGTTAATAATGGTAGACCAGTTTTGTCTTTGTGTACAGTTTTAACTATCCCCCTGGTACTCCTTCCAACCATATAGAATGGTGAAGCCTAGTAGGCCCTTTTGGTGAAGAGTGCTACACGGCACAACTATCGGGGTGGAATAGCTGTTTCTGCACTGCTTACTCAGAACCATTACATAACTCTCACAACCCATTCTTTTGTCTTTTTGTTTTTATTTTTATTTGGGTAGACTCTTTTATTTATTTTTACCTCTCTTTTGAGTCCTCAATAGTTATGCAATGACTCCTAGTAGCGTTCGTAATCGTTTTTTGGGTATTGGTATTAATTTATTCACTTCAATTATTTTTTTTTAATTTATTTAAACACATAAATATTGGTACAAAGGGGTACCAGATATATATGCGCCACACAAATCACATGAGGGCTGTGATACTGTCCGGGTGCCTAAACCGAAGCAGAATTCACTTCATCAGTTGTGAATAAATTGTATTTATGTCATTTATTCTCAATAATTTATTAAAAGGATGAATTCTGATAGGAATTTTAATTTTTTTTTAAAAATTTCAATTATAAAATGCTGATGCCAACTAGTATGAATTCCTTTTATTCTGCTTTGGTGTTTAATATTGGTCTTACAATCTTATCTCAGTTATAAAAATCGTGTGTTTAATTGTTGAAAGATTTATAGATTGTATTTATACTATATTGATTTGAAATGGAATACAACAGAAAACAATACAATGTCCTAGTTTGAAACAATCTAAAAGTACATACTCACGACCGTACTAAGAATGGGACTGAGAACCTTCAAACCTTGCAGAAAATGCTTAGTCATCAGAACCACCAAGTCAACGATCAGTAGTATAATTGCAAATACAATCAATGTGCGATACAACTAGAAAATTATCTGACCAATTTTATCTTAGTGCTTTCCGTAAAGCTTTTGCTAGTAAGGAAAGTATTTTTCATCTTGGAGTATGTATTTACAATATTTGGAAAATCATTAAAAACAAAGGAACCATGGACAGTGAGTTTATCCTAAATTATAACTTGTCAACAATGGACTTTCATGACCCTATACGAAAATAAATCTCAGACGTTTAATCTTTCCTTTATATCATAATTCATTTAGACCATTTAACTAGGAACCATTTGGTCCACATTTATAAGTCCAGTCACTTCATAGGATAGCAATAAAACAGTTCAACGCTGATTGAACTCACTCCAGGAACATTAACCTCCGAATAAAGCGTGTCAAGGCATGAAAATGTCCGTTTCTTCATTGTTCATGTTGATCACTATCATCAGTGCAAAAAATTTAAAGATAAATTCACTTAGTATTACTGGTTTGAAACTTCCGATTGATGTTTAGGACTGCAACTGGTCAGTCTCTAATTGGCATATGTGCATACTGTGCGTATTGCCTCGATATAGCCTTAATTCACAAGCATTATAGGTAAAGATGGACAGTGGCTTGCAGTGGAATCCAGGACGCGCGTTTCGTCCTACTTGGGACTCGTCAGCTGAATGTAACTGCATCTCAGAATTGATTTTCACTCTGGGACTTTGCTTATAATGCTTATGAATTAAGGCTATATCGAGGCAATGCACAAAGTATGCACATATGCCAATTAGAGACTGATCAATTGCAGTCTTAAACATCAATGTGAAGATTCAAACAAGCAATACTAAGTGAATTCAAACTTCAATCCATTGCACCAGCAAGTGGCTATCAGGACTCAGTAGCTGAGTGGATAACGCGATGGCGTTTGAAGCGAAAGGTACTGGGTTCGAGTCCCAGAGTGAACATCAACTCTGAGTTGCAGGTACATCCAGCTGACGAGTCTCGATTAGGACGAAACACATCCTGGATTCCACTGCTAGCCACTATCCATCTTTGCTTACAATCTGAAAGATAGTTTGAATGACTGTAAGTATAACTGTATTTGTGTGTGAATAGCATTGCCAAAAAATGTACAATTAATAAAATATTGTAACAAGATGACAATTAACCTAGTGATATTTATGTAGATTATTAAAAGAAAGATATAGTTTTATGTTAAAATTTATAACCTATCAGCTGAGGTGAATGCTATCAGTCATATTAGTGAAGTCAGATGGTGGTAATTAGTGGAATCCAGGGTACACATTTCTCCCTATTTGTAACTTATCAGCTATATGTGAATTGGGAAGATATGAACGCTTGCAAATGGTACAAATTATTGCTGGAAAAAATACCTCTCACAAAATAAGTGATTTATGCTACAAAAAATTATACAAGATTCTTATATTTCCTTACAGTTTTAAAGAAAAATAGTCATTCCGTAACATAACTTCTTCTAATGGCAACAGATTTTAAATTGTTAAAATATTTACTAAAGTTAAATCGAAATTAAGATTACGTCATTTCAGTAAAATATATCATATATATTCTAGTGAACATGTAGAAAAATTAACTAATCAACTTATCGTGGGACTCCTCAGCAGTGTGCATCCACGATCCCGTCTCGCGAGATTCCAACCTAGGACCTATCAATCTCGCACCGCAGCACTTCACCGATAGACCACTGAGCCGGCCGACATACAACGGTGTTAATGTCTAACTTCAACCGATCCACAAAATTGATAGACACATCCACCGTTGTCTTCAGTGAGTTGATATCTCCCAACAGACCTGGTTGAACTCCATTGGTTACTGCTTCTCACTAGAACTCCAGGAAATACCTCATGGAGCCAGTCACTAGTGAGCATATGATAAGGGGATTTTCTGTGGAGATTTTATGTAATTTTTATGTATAGTTGAAATCATGAGTCAATTGAAGCTAGACCACCATGGAAAACCTGGAAGCACTGGACGGCCGTTTCATCCTATTATGGGACTCCCCAGTAGTGCACATCCACCATCCCGCCTCGTGAGATTCGAAACCAGGACACCGTTGGATGATGGCTCAGTGGTCTATCGGTTAAGTGCTCTGGCGCGAAACTGGTAGGTCCTGGGTTTGAATCTGGCTAGGCGGGATCGTCGATGCGCACTGCTGAGGATTCCCACAACAAGACGAAAAGGTCGTCCAGTGCTTCCGGGTTTTCTACGGTGGTCTAGCTTCAACTGACTCACGATTTCAACTATACATAAAAATTATTTCAAATCTCCACCGAAACCCCCCTTACCAAATTATCATTTAATTATCTACATGTTATTGTAGGAATCATCATGAAGAACTACTTCTTTCGAATAATAACAACCCATCCAATTTACCCGATAATCAATCATGTTAAAGACCGAAAACATTTAAATTTCAGCAAGTTTATTTCTTTTCTGGTCGATCTATCAGCTATTTACAGCAAATTAGACAAACATTATCGATAACAATGTTTCTCTTGTTAATAATAGTTAATAGTAATGATTAATATTATTATCGTAATACATAGGATTCAAAGGCAGTTGATCACCATAAATATCTCACTTCCGATCAAAAACATTACACCTCACCTGAACGTGTTCTGTATAGGGGAAAATCACTTTTTTATATTTTAAGGTTCTGTAAATACATATTAAATCGGGGATGATAAGAGAATATTTTATTGTTAACTTGAAATTCTAAATTTAAGAATGAAAATTTCAAAAGAAACATAATGAAAAGTAAATCCCGATGAAAGACTAATTGTGTGCACTGACTAATATGAAGATGAATCTTGAATGTAAGGCAGTTTAATTAATTATAATAATAATAATATATATATATATATATATATGAAAGCTAACTGGAGTTTCTTGAGTAATGAATGATTGGCGCGATGATATATAGTTTTTTAAAGGACCAATTTTTTGTCCACACGCGTGTATGTATGTATGCATGAAAAAAAGGTTAAGACAAACTAAAGTTATTAAATGATAGTTTGAATGTGGAACAATCAAAATTGGATAAATAATTTTAACAGTGTTCATCACAATTTGAAAACACGAAAATCAAAGATAATGCATCCATGATCCATCACCAGCTAGATCCGTGGCTTTCGCATAACATGTTACACAGTAATTTTGACCATGATTATTATCCCAAAATTGTTCACCAGTATGTGTTTCATATCGTATAGCAAATTGTGCTTTATCACCTGGTACCATTGTATCAGGAAAGATTAAACTAAATGAAAATTTATCCGTTACACCATCATATGATCCTTGAATGTATGATGCAGATGTATCGAAAAACGTAATCCAGTTGTTATATGTAATGCGAACAGTAACATGTTTCTCATAACCAAAACTTTTAACTCTTATTGTACCAGTTAATATACAACGTTGCATATCAATATGACAATCTTCTAGGCATACATTACTGGTAAGTACTCGACGAATAAAATTAGATGCTAAACCTGGTTGTGAGAAACATAAACCAAATTGTTTTGCACCAATTTTTGCAATGGATTCATCAGAATCTAATTGCAAATGTGATATAGCAGAAGCTGGTATTTTTGGTGGAGCTTCAGAATCATATACATGTCGTTCAGTCGCTAAATCAAGTCCTAGAGCATCAGCAAAACGAACAGCTTTTGGTACATATGTGTCTGAAAGGCTTCTATTGGATTTTAGTGAACTACTACGTTTTGGTTTAGTAGTTTCAGGGGTTTCAACTATATCATTTACTGAGAATGCTTGATTACCTTCAAATGGTAAGAAGGTTGACAAATCTGCTGAATTCTTTTTTCGATTGTTGTTAATATTTGTATGATAGAGAGGGCTACGATCTCTGCTAGGTCGTTGTAAGGAATTCGGCACAGGAGGTCGAGAAGATATATTGGAACTTTTATCTACTTTTTCAATGAAGCTAACTGTTTCACTGGAGGGTGATAGGTCTTCCGTTTGCTTATTTGATAAAATCTCATTTGAATCAGTATCTATTTCATTAATTGTATTATCAATACAGAGATTCGACATTGCCCATGCCAATGTCTGATCTGATCGACTAACATCTGGTAAATTTAAATCTATTTCAGGTGATTTATCAAAACATTCAGCTTGTAAACTATCGTCTTCCAGTGTATTAGGACTCAAAAGTGGGTAAGAATGATCGGATGAATTAAGTTGTCCAGGTGATGCATTTATATCATCTGATAATATTGATCCTACTTCAAAATTATATTCAGTTACATGATTGTCAATGGGTGTTTCTGACTTAATTGGTGTTGGCTTATTCCATGCGTACATTTTACGTGCTTCAACTGGTACACTTATATCACTTGAATTAGATAAATTACGTGGTAATACAGAGTTTAATAAATTATGAACATAATTATCACGAGTTACCTTATCAATAAAACCATTCACTGAATCCGACTGATATGAATCCAATAAGGTAAATGTTACAGGACTAGATTCGGTACATAAATATCCAGGATCAGTAAATAATGCTGTAGAAATTGGAATTACTTCCGTATCAGTTAAAGGTTTACAATTTAATGTTTGGTTAATATCACAAAAATATCCATTTGCTAATGATGATATATTATTATAACTATTATTATTTTCGTTATTATTATTATTATCAGTAACGTCTTTAAAAGAAGAATCCAATTTTATTTCATTTTCAAGAATATGATTTTGAAAAGAAAGTGCAAGTTTTTTTGTCTCTGTTTTTACATCCACTTCAAAATCACAAGTTGATGAAAGACAAGAAACGGCATTTTTCGTCGTACATACACCATTCACTTCATGTAATACTTGTGTATTATATGCGTCATCAATATTCTCATGTAGATTTGAATCATCAGATTCAAATTTATTATGATCAATTAGAATTGATGTAGTTGGCCAAGTATTGTCATATGGTGTAAAGACAGGGATACTACATCCAAAAATACTTGCAATTGTAGACCATATGAACCATTTGATATACACCCACGTAGAAACATGAGGGCGTGGACTAGTCGAAGTCCTAGGCTCTGTATTAATATCTGATGATATCGTTGATTCTGATCCACTGTGCCCAGTTGACGTCTTTAGCTCTGAATTCTGATGACTAGTATCAGACATCAGCTAATGACATTTTTAAAATATATTTCCCAAAAATTTATTTGTCTTGAAAAGTATCATAATTCTTAAACATAAATCTCCAGACGATTATTAGTGCACAAAGTATTTAGTGTGGTTTCAAACGGTTTCAAAACTACATTGGTCAAATAAAATAGCTAACTTGATTTAACGTGGGTAACAATTTCTATACCACGTAATGATAGAACTAAAAATCAGACCACAGCCCAATTACTTGTTAGGCAAACTAACTAACTGTTAAAATGAACCAATAAGCTTTCGAGGTCAATCACTCTATGGATAGCAATATTCTATCGGAAATATAGTTATTTGATTTGTTTGTTATAAAAAATGAGTGGGAGGAATAAGAGCGGAATAAACAACAACAATAATAATAATCAAATCAATAATTTGTTTATTTTTCTGAAAAATAGAGGGGGAAACATGATGCGTTTAGGTATTTTAGTTATTGTTAGTAAATGAAAGTATGAAAACAAGTAGTAAGTTTCTGAAAGAAAATGTATATCATGTTTATATAGTAATAATAATAATAATAAGCTAGCCTAATAAATTAATACTGTGTTACAATTGTAATTAACTTGATATTGACCTGTTAAATAGTTGATTTTCGTACAAGATATTTAATGTAACAGAAACTAATATCAATAAAAGAGGATAGTTTTCAACTAGGGTTTTATTAGGCTGATTGATTCATATTCTTTTATATAGTTGAAATCATGAATCAATTGAAGATAGACCACAATGGAAAACCTGGAAGCTTTGGACGTTCAGTGCTTCCAGGTTTTCCATGGTGGTATAGCTTCAATTGATTCATGATCTCAATTATCAAAATTACAATTCATATGTGATATATTTTATGTCTACCTCTAGTCTTTTTTAATTTCCTCTAATACTGTTTAACATACCACTTTAAAGTAGTAGTTAGAAGAGTAAATGTAACGTAAGTTATGCTATCGTTTTTCAATAAATGCTTACAGTTTCATCAACCCATTTTGGATCTCTTTGCCTAATATTAGCATCAATCACTCAGTTATTCAATCAAAATCTGGCATCGCTTGTAAGGTATTTGTGTTCCTATCAATCAGCCATTTAATATTCTAACAAGATCGGCAGAAATACACGACTTAAAATAATTGAAGAACAAGCAATTTCCCACAACTTAACGGTGCATTATTGACTGAGTATCTTCTAAGCAGATTTGAAATGTAACCGTTCAGTTTCGTGATTAGAAGTTTTAAAACACTATGATATCGCATATTTCTCATCAGCTGACTAAAATCCAGAAGTAAATTTAAGGCAACAAAGTTGACTGCAAATGACTTCATCTTTATGTAAAAGTATGTATCTTCTAGGTGGTATTCTTTTCACCTACTCTTCATTCCCAATTAGGTTTGACTACTTCTTCAATAATCTAATTGGTCTATTGTATAAGTACCCTGATTTAAAGTCTAACTGAAAATAACTATAAAAAACTTACAGGCAGTCTAAGAATTATTGGTCACTTATACGATTTAATAGTCGTTAAACTGCTATTATCCCATAGTAAATTTTATTTATTCGAATGCTTGGACTGTAAAATAATCTAATTAAATAAAAGAGAAAATTCCACTCTTTACTAGTGATCCAGCTCGTTTCAAATGGTCATCTTCATTTTGAAGAAAAGTAGTGATAATAGAAAATAGGATGGGCATCTATACTATTTACTACTCGTCAGCTTGATATACCTGGAACACAGTATCGATGTTCACACCGAGACTCAAACCTAATAACTTCCGCTTCAAACCCTCAATAAGTTTGAGTCAAAACAGGCAGTGGTTTGTGTAACAGTGATGGAACTTAATTTCACTTATAGTAATTTGAACCTTCCGTTGTTGAAGATATAGACTACAACTGGTAGGACATTTTTGTCAAAAGTGCACCTTAAGCGGGTTACTTCGACATTGACTTATCTACCACAGTCCACAGTACTAAAATCGGGAGAATCCAAACCACTGGAATTAAAATAAATCGTTAATTGCTTTTGATTTCAATTTATGTAGTGAAAATGTGACTAAACGAAGTGAAACCACAAAAAAATTCATACTTGTTCTACTACATTTGCTATTCATGTTTTAGCCAAATGTTTCATTGGTGAAAATTGTACAAGTTTAAAATATGTTAACGAGCATCTAAAAAAGCGAAAATCAAGTTTGAAATCCATTGACGGAATTGGAAGAAAAATGAAACATCATGCTTTCACAAACGTATCATGTTTATACATTTTTATTCTTTCAATTCAACAATATTCAATCTATTCTTAAAGTTTGAAAAATTCGGAAAACACTTGAAAGAGATAAGGCCGAAAATTATGGTTACTTCAGTGTCGAAAACAACCAACGAAAGCAAAATGAATACATCTCAGTGAAGAAAATTTCTGTTTGATAATCCCACATATTTAGACTACACAATCGTAATTAAAGCTAATTTTATGCATAGTAGTTTTTATGAGAATGGATGAGTGTCGCATCATTAAACGATGTTATATATTTTAATCAAATGTTCTCAAGTCCATGAAAATATAAAAAATAACTAAAAAATTTATTAAAAGCGTTAAAAACGTATTCACTTATTTACTTAAGCATGCTATTCTTCTTGAATGAGCACAGACAACCCACAAAGATACTTTATGGAACTCCATCCTAGGTAATCTTTTCAAACTATGACCAGCTTTTATTCATTGTTTTCACGTCTGCCCATAATTCCTGACACAATATATTCTTTCGTCTGCCACTTTTCATTTACACCATAGGATTCAAAATTAGAGCATGCATCGTGATCCAGTTTCATTATTTCCGTAAATTGTAGCACATCGATCTCCAATGTCTTCTCCTAATTTCCTCTTCATATACAACCTGGTTTCTTCCCCACTACACTTCGTTGTTACTGATGGTATTGATGATGTTCAGATGTGTAAAAAATTTCACATATTTCAGAACATCAACATCGAGTGTGATTTAGTTGGTACTCACTATGTTGTATTTAAGTATCTAGATTTATCATTATGAATGTTGATGTGTAGTTCTAAAGAAACTGATTTTACACTGATTGTGTTCATCTGTGTGTGATGTTGTGTATAGGATAGGAGAGATATGTGATCAGTGAAATGCAAATCGTCTAGTTGCATGCAAGTTATCCATTGTATTTTGTGAGTTTCGTGAATTGTAGATCTCCTCACAATCCAGTCAACCATCAGGAGAAAGAGAATTGTTGAGAGAGAGAGTGAGCACTCCTTTCTGACTCCACTTCACAGTTGAAATGCATCTGTCAGCTGATCTCCATATAACTGTTTGCAATGTATGAATTCTGTATGATGGTAACGATTTTCTCAGGCACACTTTAGAATCGGGAAATATTCCATGAGGTTCCCTCATCCATGTTGTCAAACGCTTTCTCATAATCAATGAAGTTGATAATATGGTGACGAATTACATTCAATTGATTGTTCAACGATATTCGATGGTGCTGTGATTTGATCGGTGCACGATCTATATTTACGGAATGCAGCTTGTGGGTTTCGGAATTTATCGTCTACTGAATCTTTCGTTCGACTCAACAACGCTCTGTTGAAATCTGTTATTCGTACTGATAGTAGTGTGATGCTTCCATAGTTTTCACACTTGCTCACATCTCCTTTCTTTGATATCTAAATGAAATATACTTCTCTTCATTATGTCGACACGTGTTCTTCCTCTCAAATCTGAGTGTAATGTTGTGCATGTTTGCAGATTCGTGTTCGTCTGACTACAGTATTTCAGCTGATATATTGCCCGTTTCTGATGTTTTCCCACAGTTGATTTGTGTGACGTCAGTGTTGATTGTTTTTATTGATGGTTGTATCACATTTGTAATAGTTTCTGTGTGTGATGCTTCGACGTCCGTTAGGTCTAATGGAGCCGAACTATTTGGGTTTTTTGTCGAAGTGATATACACACCTGTTCCACTATTTCTGGATTCCAGTGATTGACTTGTATAGTTTATTCTTCACTGGTCGTTCCAGTTTTTCATGTTTTCCTGCAAGTCTCTTCACTATATTTCATAATTTTCTCGTATTTCCTTCTCTTGCAGCTTTTCGACTGTCTTACAACTATTTTCGATTTCCAACTCTAATGCCCCAATTCAATTTCTTGATTGCTTCGGTATATTCAGACTGTACCTTCACTTTCTCTCATAATGTGTGACTATTACAAATTGCTGTATTCTTGTTCCTCCTTTCTTGAACACTACCCAGGTTTTCAATGGACAGTATCAATATAACTCTTTGTGTACGAAGCATTCTTTTCTTCTAGACCAAAGTAAAACAACACCCCTCTCGAGGCTGATCTATTCTGTTCATATTTGGTACAATGATTTTGACTAATTTCGAGCACTGTCAGGTTATATTGATCTTAGAGGTAGAAGAAATAAATAAGTTTTGGGAGAAATGTAGGAGATAATTGTTTACTTTATAGAAACAAAGATTGTGAGGAAGATTATAAATTATTCTAACGGCTTCCATTATTAGAAAGAGTGCTTAAGCCATGGTTGAATATAGGTGATTTACATGACATGCTCGTTGAAGTCAAAATTGAACCGAAGAACTACCATAGCTGTACAGAAATTTACAATTCAGATCTTTAATTTGGTTCTTCTTACATTATGAATAATCCTGTACAATGATCCTCATGGCGTCACGTAACTTGAGTTAATCAAATATTTGAGAAGTCAGCTGTTAATTCACTTCCATTCATCTTTAAACAGCCATTTCAGTTAGCGTCCGAAAGTGATCAATTTTAAAGCTAACTATCCAAACCACAACAATCAATCCATCAGGTCTTACAATAAGTATATGTTCTAATTTCTCAACAAAACGTTAAATTATGTGTAAGGTGATATGATATATATCACCATTACAATATTTAATTTAAAATGGATTCACTAAGTTTTCCAAGTGTTTAAATGTAGGTGCTAATGGTTACCATTAGTAAAACTTTTTCAATTTTTTGACTAGAAATATAACACATTGTATTGATTACTTGAAGTATCCTTTAGATGAATGGGCTGAACCATTCCAGTTTTTTATTGAAACTGTTAAGAAAACAAATACACTACATTTCTTTCTAAATATAAAGTGCAGTTCTATTCATTCGTTAACTAGTATTTGTCTTATTTCCTATTGAAAGATAGAAACCATACAAATCAATTAACCATGACCACAAAATAAAATAAGTTTATTTCACTTCGACCGCTCGACCTTATTTCAAGATAACCGTTTGCGTTTAAGGCTTAAAATAGATTATTGTTATGAAATAATCACATGATCAACTTATTTTCATTTATCATTGTAAATTAATCTGACTAACGTCATTTTTTCAAGGTCAATTCTTAACGGGTGGTAATATTTGTCAAAATTCTAGTTTTAATTTTACCAAGTAAAGAAATCAAATATTGATTAAATAAACTGTTTTACCTTAAGTTGTTTCAATCATAATTTAGGATTATTCTGTCAACCAGTGGAAATCAATTAATCTTGATCGAACATTTTCTTTCTATTCTCTGAAAAAAATGTTGCGGACAAAATGTCCATGAACAATTAGAAAAATGATATTGGGATCCCTATAAATACAAAACACTCATTTAATGTTCAATATACATCATATTCCATCTACCTTTTACCAGACATATTTTGAGAGTCACTTGTGATTCTTAACGTACCAAACAATCTAGTTATTGACATCATATGTATCGGAAATCAATAATTCTGTAAAACCTCGAACAAATTGACTTTTTCTATACAATGAATGTGAACATGGTTTTTCAGTGGACAAAATAAGTAGTTATAATAATTTTCAAAGACCGAAATATGTTATTTTGTTTCAAATTAGGAGATTCAACGTTAGTTTCTCTGTCACAAAGTGAGGTCATCAGAGATAGTTTGTACTATATAAATATTGTAACCTACCTTTTCACTCCTCATTAAGTGAAATATTAAGGTTTTAATTTTTAATGGAAGCATGCAACCGTTCAAACACTAGATTGAAATGCTTGAAAAATGCTTAGACCAGATTGCCAGGCTAAACGTTGGATTTACTTTACTTCATTTGCTGAGATTTTACAAACACATTCCTCCTCTTTAGTGTCTCACATCAACTCAACGTCCATATATTGTGAAACTATTCGATCAAATTTAGACGAAAGTTCTTATAAAAATTAAACAATTTATAACATGAGACAATAAATTTTCAGTTCATCAAATTGAAATATTTTTTTATTTTTGGATAGTCTACCTGAAATGAAAATCTGTGAGATGAAATTTGTATAAAGACTTCTTGATCCTATGGTATTATAATTAAATTGTGTAATATACAGTTTGATTTCATTTTCAGTCAGCCATCAGCTTTCTAGTGAGGAAATCGTAACCTGTGAAGCTAAATATTTTGAAAGTGATCTAGCAACCTACTGATGACACAGAATGAATGTCTCAAAATATCATAAATTAACTGATGTCAAAAATTCGAAGTAATGGTTGCCAATATAGAGATCTAATACTCTCGTGTTCTTTACAATAATTATAGGTTTTATGTTCTACCCCGTTTTTAGTAAGGTTGAACTACAGTTTAAAATTCTATGACTAGAGCAAAATAATTACCTATTTTGTCACAACTTTCCTAGATTCTTCATCAGGTGTCATATAATGATACAAAATGTTTCACAGAGCTTTACCTTGTCAACAAGTACAACTAAGCTAAATATACTGGCCTGCTTTTTATTTGTCATATATTATTCATATAAAGAACGAAACTAGTTTTGATTATGAAAGTGGGCTAATAAACAAAAGAAGATTTTATAACTTATTTTTCTTTATTCAGAAAACATTCTGTGTACCCAGCTTCATTGAACAAACAACAATAAGTTTCATTCATTTACTTTTCTTTTCATTTCACTCAAATAAATAAACAAATCAGTTAAATCCATTAATCGTTCTATACTCATTTATTCAGGTAATTTTTAAATTTAAAACAGTCTCCGTAACACCGATAAAAGTTTCAATAAATTTCAAAGTAATGTACAAGAAATATCGTTTTGGAAAAAACAAAAAAAAATGACAAACCGATAAAAGGTATTAACCAACGTTCAATTTTTTTGTGTACAAACATGATTTCTAGCATTAATTTATTAAACAATCAATTAGCACATTGATCAATATTACAGAGTTATTTATTTATAAAAGGAGTCCCATAATAAGACGAAACGCCATCCAGTGTTTTCAGGTTTTCCATAGTGGTCTAGCTTCAATTGACTCATGATTTCAACTATATAAAAATTACTAAAATCTTCATAAAACCCCCATCTGAAAATAATTTTAAATAAATGCATATCATTTATAGTTGAAAATCACAAGATTTCTGTTTGGAATGCTCCAAGTAGACGAGTTAAGATATGATAAAAATACATTGGATGCCGGCTCAGTGTTCTATTGGTTAAGTGGAACTGGTAGGTCCTGGTTTCGAATCTTGCGAGGTGAGATCGTGGATGCGCCTTGCTGAGGATTCCCACAATAGGACGAAGCGGCCGTCTAGTGCTTCCAGGTTTTCCATAGTGTTCTAGCTTCAATTGACTCATGCTTTCAACTATAAAAACACATGTGCTCACATTAAACTTGTAACTTTGCATTTCACTCTTGGAACGTTAAACTTGGACACAAAATGATCTTGTATTGTGGTTGATTAATTTTGTTCGACAAGTGTTATTAGTTATTAAAGTTGGGTATTCCCTGTTATTGTAGGTCAACCAATCAACTGAATTTATCACAAAATTTTAAAATGTGATCTTGTTTGAATACTTCAGTGATATAGTTGAATATAGCTTGATCATGCCTACTGATAAAAAAGAATGCAGCTATGTTATACACACATTTTAGTTTAAACTACAAACAATATTTTACGATTAAAAATTTCGCTGATAAATAAGGATATATTTATACTCCTTATTATAATTTGGATGATAATTAGTAGGAGGGTTGCAAAGATTATTGAAATTTATTGAAATCGGGAACCTATCTGGGTTAGACAACCACTGAAAACATAGAGGCAGTTTATATTTTTCCCGTTCCATTACCATACTCCTCATCAACGCCCATCTACAATCCCGCCAACAGGGATGAAACCCAAGGTCTTTGGTTCCCCGCTTAATCTCTAGACCAATGAGTCGAGATTCAGCCGTGTACCAGACAAAACTTTGACCAGTTAATAGTATTGAGTGTTTATTTTCCATTATCTTCCATGTTTACCTCTCTCATTCCCGATACGATTAGACTCCACTAGTCACGGCTTCTCACTAAAACTCCGAAAATTACTTATAGAAAATGGTAGGACAGTGTCGCAAGCCGACTGAAATTAGGCTTGTACACCACTGGATCTCGGCTCAGTTGTCTAGAGGTTAGGCGTTCGAGAGCGCGACATAAGATCTTGGGTGGATGGGAACTGCTGAAGAGTTTCATAATTGGACGAAACGGATTTCTAGAGCCCCAAATTTTTCAGTATTTGTCTCAATCAGGTCAGCTCATAAAGATTAGGATCAATTGATCCGGAACTTTATCTAACTTAGAAATAGCTTGTTCATTATTATATATCAATAAAGAATACATCTGTTGATTGTTAGGTACTGAGCAATACCATGTTCATCAGTTCCTTTGTGCTGATTAATGAAAGTAATGCAGAATTCCCGAAACTAATAACTAGATTGCAATATGCAGGGTAGAATTCGACCAGCACTAAGAACTAGATTAACAAGAATTAAACCAGACAATCATTTCCTAACTTCATTAGCTAAGTAGATGATCTCACTAACCTGTTTCCTTTAAACACTATTGTTTTAAATTATGTATGGTCATGTTTAATTTCGTATTTAGTAATATACATAATACTAAAAAAGGTACAAAATTGTAGTATCCAGTTGTATATTTTTTAAACTTAATATCCATTCGATAATGTTAGTTATATCCATAAATCAATTTTTCCGAACCATAATTACTAGTTCATATTTCATGTCAATTTGTATCAGTTATATATCTACATAAACGAAAACATTGTTTTTTTCCGTTATAGCAAATGAGCAATAATTCATGTAAAAGAACAATTATAAAAATGAGCGAGTTATTAAATGAACTTGAAACTAGAATTTTAATTACCATTACTGTCGGTTCATTACTGATCATTTATTTGAATGCTTCTAATGAGAAGAATGACAATATTATTTCTTATGAAATTTCTGGAGTTGAAGATGTTTTGAAAGCAAAAGTAAAACACCGCGTTTTGATCAACAAGATATTTTTTAATAAATATGACTAAGATTATTCATTACATTTTTAATATTTAAGTGATGTGTCATGTCTAACACTTTTGACTACTTTTTCCATTCATCCATTCATTACTTACTTACGCCTGTTACTCCCAATAGAGCATATGCCGCCAACCAGCATCCTCCAACACACTCTGTCCTGGGCCTTCCTTTATAGTTCTATTCAACTTTTGTTCATTCTTCTTACGTCTGTCCCCATCTCTCGGCGTAATGTGTTTTTTAGTCTTCCTCTTCTCCTTTGGCCTTCAGGATTACATGTGAGGACTTGTCTTGTGACGAAGTTGAGTACCTTCCTCAATGTGTGTTTTATCCACTTCCAGAGCTTCTTCCTGATTTCTTCCTCCTCTGGAATCTGGTTTGTTGTCTCCCACAGTAACTTGTTGCTGATAGTGTCTGGCCAACAGATCCGAAGTATCTTGCGTAGACAACTGTTAACAAACACCTGTATCTTCTGGATGATGGCTTTCGTAATTCTCCACGTCTCCGCTCCATACATCAGAACTGTCTTTACATTTGTATTGAAAATTCTGATCTTGGTGTTGGTTGACAGACAATTGTTTTAAGTTCCAAAAATTCTTCAGTTGTAAATATGCTGCTCTTGCTTTACAGATCCTCGCCCTCATATCTGCACCTGATCCACCGTGTTCATCAATGCTGCTGTCCAGATATGTAAATGTTTACACATCCTACATAGCTTCTCCGTCAAGTGTATTTCGATTGATGCATGTTGTATTGTATCGGAGAGTCTTGCTTTTCCCTTTGTTTATATTGAGACCTACTGCTGCTGAGGCTGCTGCTACACTGGTCGTTTTCTCCTGCATTTGTTGTTGCGTTTGTGATAGAAGAGCCAGATCATCCGTGAAGTCTAGATCGTCAAGTTGCATCCTGCCTGTCCACTGTATCCCGTGCTTTCCTCCAGGTGTTGACGTCTTCATGATCCAGTCGATCACCAGGAGAAAGAGAAAGGGGGAGAGTAAGCAACTGAATGAGTATTGAATATTTAAGTGGAATTTTCAGTAGAGATTTTATTTTATGCCTTAACTCTTAATATATCTGTGTTTTTCATCCTGAATGTTGGACTGACATTGAAATGTTCGCAGCACGCAGTTAAATATAACTTCAGACTCTTGAAACAAAATTTTTTTGTCATATGCAACACTTATTTATGGAATGAACACAGAATTATCTTAAAGTGCTTAATATGGCACATTATTTTGACGTTGAAAAAGTGATCGGTAACTTTAGCCACACGTAACGTCTACTTCTAGTATTTCATTTAATAATCTTAACTATAACTAAACCAAGTAGAAAACTGTTTCAAAAGATGTCTTCACTAATGTACCATTTCGGTAGACATCCGGGTTATGTAGGATCATTAATAAATAAAGGGAATATTCCTTCAAACTTCTTAAGCTGATTAATATCAGAAGACTTATCGAAAAACGGCCGTCGACTGCTTCCAGGTTTTCAATAGTGGTCTAACATCGATTCATTAATGATATCAATTTAAACTTGAAAATTATATACTAGATAGGAAGGAAGCAATTAAACTGTCATTCTTCTGGTTCTTTCGCTGATTATATTTCATTTATGTATTCATATTATTAGTTACCGAAACGATTTATTTAATTGAAGGATTTATCAGTTCTATAAATAGTTACATCGAATGGCTGTATGAAGTCATTTTAGTATTTTTATGGTATTTTTTTAACCACAAACTAGATAAAGCTGAATTTATGTCATGAACTTATTTAATTCTATGTAACTTGATACCATGATAAGTTTGAACAAATGTGGGATGACGAGATGTAGAAAATGAACTGAATTCATTGTATTTTAAGGGTTCACATCGGGTGTAAGCAGTTTATAATTATAAAAAGCTTTTGGATGTTTGTGAGTGATGAGAAGCTTTGGAGTAGACTTTATTCTGAGAATCTTATTCTTGCTTTATTTAAAATGACTGAAATCAAGAATGTCAATTATCTCATACTGTTGCAGCTATGTGTAATTACAATCCGCCTGTTAAGACCCTATGACTTTTAGCTCAATCCTTCATTTTCTTTTAAGTAACCATCGTTAAGAAACTTCAATCATAGTAAATCAGATTACTAGTGCCTTCTTTGATTTACCAAGAATCATAATGTTAATCACTCTGACGTATAAACAAGTATTTTTTTATTATTACGGATTGGATAGTAGTTATGAAAGTTTGTTGGATTTTTGAATGAAGAGTAGGACGAAATGGATAAAAATATGCAGCATAAACTCTATATATTAGGAAAATTCCAACATCTGAGATCATTGTTTGTTGGCTATGAAGTTACACAAGTTTCATTAAAGTTTGCACAACTCACTATGCATCAGTATATGGGACTAGAATATCAGTATTAATCGGGAATTCGATACAGATGATTCATTTAGGAATAATGATAAAAGAGTGATTGTAAAATATTCATTCAGCCTGTCAGTCGATCTCTGTGAAAAGTGAATCTATGAGATTTCTAAAGATTTCAACAAGTATCATCCAATATTTTCAGTAAAGCAAATATGTCATACATTTTATTATACTAATTAAAGAGTTCAGACTCAGAATAAGTCCTCGTCTTGACGATTTTTTTTAAGAACAAGTCATTAGTCATTGTTAGATTAAATTTCAACACCATTAAGGAGAATCGTTATACCAACAATGCAAATATCAGTCTTTATTTTTATCGATGACAAATAAAATTTGTGTAGAGTCAAAGTATTCAACCAAAAAGATTACTAACAAAAGTCAATAATTTTCAGTGATTAATAAGAATCCCCTTAACTTATTTTAAAATACGCCTGTTACTAGTCATGGAGCATAGGCCGCTAACAAGAATTCATCTAACAGATTTGTCGTAGGCTGACCTTCAAACTATCTCTAAGTCCTGTTCATATTTTAGATGTCTTCACACAATGACCGGCGCAATATATTCTTTCGCCTACCACTTTTCATTTACACCTCACGATTCGCAAATAGGACATGACTCGTGATCCAGTTTGATGATTTCCGTAAATTGTAGCACATCTATCTCCAATGCATTCTTCTAATTTACTCTTCATATACAACTTGGTTTCTCCTCCACTACACTTCGTTGTTATTGATGGTGTCTATTCAAAAGATCTATAACACCATAAAAAAATGTTGAGAAATACTCGTCCACATTTTGATGATAGTTGTTGTAGTCCTCAAATTTGCAGATCAATATAGTGGAAATATATCAACGTCGATGTTGAAAATGGTGACTTTATTCACGTGTCGATCTTCTCTTAAATTACAGATATTCTCCATTTGTAGGAACACTAACATTACTTCATCAATACACATATTTACGTCTACATCACATTCGTCATATTCAGTATTGATGATGTTCAGATGTGTAAAAAATTTCACATATTTCAGAACATCAACATCGAGTGTGATTTAGTTGGTGCTCACTATGTTGTATTTAAGTATCTAGATTTATCTTTGTGAATGTTGATGTGTAGTTCTAGAGAGACGGATGCTACACTGATTGCGTTCACCTGTGTGTGATGTTGTGTATGGGATAGGAGAGATATGTGATCAGTGAAATGCAAATCGTCTAGTTGCATGCAAGTTATCCATTGTATTTTGTGAGTTTTGTGAACTGTAGATCTCCCCACAATCCAGCCAACCATCAGAAGAATTGGAAATATTGAGAGAGACAGTGTGCGAGAGATAGGGATAGAGAAAGTGAGAAGTCTTGTCTGACACCAGTCCACACTTGGAGTGAATCTGTCAGCTGATCCCCATATACGAGTTTGCAGTACAATATATGTTTGTATGAATCCCGTATAATGGTAATGATTTTCTCAGGTTGAATGATATTTATAAGCAAGTTTGTGTGTATAGCTTTGATGTCCATTGGGTTGGTTGATGCCAGTCTGTCAAGGAGTTTTTCGATGTTATCTGCAAACCTGGTCCGCACTTTGGATCTCAGTGATTGACTTGCTTAGCCTATTCTTCACTGGTCGTTCTAGTCTACTATATTTCCTTCAAGTCTCTTCGTTATATCGTCCATTCGTCCCATATTACCTTCTCTTGCAGCTTTTCCACTGTCTTTTCTGGTTAGTATTTTTAGCAGTGTTTTTTCTCTATAGAATGAAGTCGCTAACCTCATCAACATCCTTCTTCTTTATCTGGGGTTTGAACAGGGAGAAACCCCTGAAAGACTACAGGTGGAGCTGAAAGAATCCAACTCTCGTCAAAAGGAAGATCTTAGTGTTGCTATATATTATCCAACCTACATAGTTCATTCTTAATGTTTCCACTGTTTGTCTAACCAGCAGTATGCTGTCTAATTTTTCAAATCTGTTTATGTTATCAACTTGGAAAAAAACCCAATCAGTTGATATAATGTATACTATCTAACACAAATTAGTTACGATATATACAAGAACACAATTATTCCAACCAGTCAATCAAAATGTATATTTTGATACCAAATTCTATAACTTGGAATGAATTTAGGCAGAGATGGATAGTGACTAGCAGTGGAATCCAGGACGCGCGTTTCGTCCTATTTGGGACTCGTCAGCTGAATGTACCTGCATCTCAGAGTTGATGTTCACTCTGAGACTCGAACCCAGCACCCTCGCTTCAAACGCCATCGCGTTATCCACTCGGCCACTGAGTCCTGATAGCCACTTGCTTGTGCGATGGGGTGAAGTTTGAATTCACTTAGTATTGTTTGTTTGAATCTTCCCATCGATGTGTTTAGGAGTGCAACTGGTCGGTCTCTAATTGGCATATGTGAATACTGTGCGTATTGCCTCGATATACCTTAATTCACAAGCATTGTAAGCAGAGATGGATAGTGGCTAGCATTGAAATCCAGGACGCGCGTTTCGTCCTATTTGGGACTCGTCAGCTGGATGTACCTGCATCTCAGAAATGATGTTCACTCTGGATTCCACTGCTAGCCACTATCCATCTCTGCTTATAATGCTTGTGAATTAAGGTATTTCGAGGCAATACGCACAGTATGCACATATGCCAATTAGAGACTGACCAGTTGCAGTCCTAAAAACATCGATGGGAAGATTCAAACAAACATTACTAAGTGAATTGGAATGAATTTGTTTGTAACAAAATCGGTCCAAAATCAGTAAATATAAGTTTCACGGGTAAAACGGTTATTGAGTTAAATAGAACGAAGAGGTGAGAAAGAGTCATTTATGGTGGAAAGTCAACAAGCTTTCCGTGTGTTTTTCAATGGCCAAATCAACAAGAACTCATCTCATATTGATCTGGATGAGAATAGAAACAATTAGGTTGACATTGGGTCAACATCGCTTATACTAATAGACAACTGATGCACTGTTTTCTTCAAATAGTTATTACCGTCAATTTATAGGTTACCTATTAGACTGTGTAATCAAATTTCAAAGAATAATATCAAATGCGATTACACAGTAAACAGCATATAATACTATTCAGTACATCATAATTACATCCAGTGATAATATAAATGTATGTAAATCACTAATTGGTATTTAAACAACCAGAGAACGACTGAATTCATGTTAGTTTTAATAAATTCTAAACAATTAGACAATCAGAAGTTTGTCGGTTTTGTTTTATATTTTAATCATTAATTATCTTGAAAAAAATTATTATAATGACCGAAAATTTATGAATTCCTTTCACTAAAACAATAGCCTATTTCCTGTTTAACTCCAACCAATCGCGTTCATGTGCTAATGGAGAGATACGCGTCATTTCCGCCATGATGGATGCTATGTTTTAGTTCCACTAATTATTTTAAAACTGGTGTTGGTGTTTCAGTTTACTTAAATGCGATTACTTTTATCACATTTATATTATGAGTTTGATTTGTTGGGTCAAATTAAGTTCTTCGTGTTTTTCCAGTATCATGCAAATGTTACAAGTCGACTGTTATGTAGATATTCAAGCTCTAACTATCATGGAGAGTTGACTCATTGTTTGAAAAGTTACATGTTGGTTCGACATTATCATATGCCGTGTTACTACTATGACTGATATTGATTCTAGCCTTGGATCATGACGCTGGTTGTTGAAAAGTCTTTTACTGCTAACATTACCATTTGTCACTTTTGTTTCCACGTTTGTTTTAGTTATTGAAATTTAATTAATGTTATCAATACATCTCAAAACCAGCTTTATCACGAATACAATCTAAATTTTGTGACTTGTCAAGTAGCCAGTTTTTGTGATTGATCCATAAAAGTGATAATAAAGTTAAAAGTTTCAAATGTAATCCCACGATGCTAGATGAACATTAAAAATTCTCCAAAATATCCTTTAATTGTGAGCTTCAACCTTCTCAAGGATGATTATCAGGTAATTTGTGTGGTATTATAGTGACTCCCCTTTGGAGGATAGTCTATAATATCTTGAAAATTATCGTTTCATTAGTAAAAGTTGTAAGAATATTGTAGAATATATCAATGTGGAATGACTCAAATATTCGACGAACCCTAGTAGCCTGTAGAAAGTAATACAGAAGTAGGAAAGGATATACCTATTTCAATCTGTCAGTAGTGAGTACAATTGAGTGTTTGCCGATAAATCAGAGACTGTCTAACGATGGTTTCTGGCAGAGCTAGCATGTATTTTTAAAATCAGGCTGCTATATATGCTAGGCGATAGTAAAAACGAGCAACCAACAATCAGTGGATGCTGTAAAGAATACCAGTTTATCTTTTCACTATCCACGTTTATGTAAATTTAACTAAAATACAGTTTTAGGGCCAAGATTTATGTCGTTTGTATTTGTTGGCTGCCCTCACCTTCTCTACTAAATATGATCAAAATGTGAGGATTAATGCAAGACGCCATTAGCCATATATTAATCTTATATTTGCGGGTCACTTTTTCTTTATCGTTTCAATGCATCTTACACGTGAAGATAGTGTATATATTGATGATGTAAAATGAAAGAGTGATATAAAGTCATTTTTAATGAAATTTCTTTCCTCGTAATGATCAATCTCTCTTAAATTATTATAGCTAACGAATTCCACACAAAACATTTTAGCAAAGTAGGCAAAAATGGGAAGTAGCTAGCAGTGGAATCCAGGACGCTCGTTCCGTCCTATTTGCGATTGGTCAGCTGGATGTGTCTTCATATCACAGTTGATGTTCGCTATATGGCTCGAACCCAGTAACCTTCACTTCAAACGCCATCGCGTTATTCACTCAGCTACTGAGTCCTGATAGCCACTTGCTTGTGCGATAGGCTGAAGTTTTAAATTCACTTAGTATTGTTTGTTTGAATCTTCCCATTGATGTTTAGGACTGCAACTGGTCAGTCTATCACGACCCAGTGGCCGAATGGATAACGCGATGGCGTTTGAAGCGAAAGGTACTGGGTTCGAGTCTCAGGGTGAACATCAACTCTGAGATGCAGGTACATCCAGCTGAGGAGTCCCGAATGAAACAAAACGCGTGTCCTGTATTCCATTGCTAACCACTATCCATCTTTGCTTACAATGCTTGTGAATTAAGGCTATATCGAGGCAATATGCACAGTATTCACATATGCCAATTAGAGACTGACCAGTTGCAGTCCTAAACATCAATGGGAAGATTCAAACAAACAATACTAAGTGAATTTTTGCAAAGTGCAAAAATAATACCATTATATTCTAGGAATTAGTACAGAATGTACATCAGTTCACAGATTCGATCAAGCTGATGCGAATAACTAGGTACTATATACTATCATTATTATCATTATTATTATTAGGAATTTAAGCTTATATTTCCTGAAAATCTATAATTTCTAAGTTACTTCGAAATGACCATCTTGTAAAAAAATTTATAACTGAGTAAAGGAATGATATATAGAAAGGGTGCATTAGTCCAAGTCAAATGTTTTACAGAAAATCACCAGTGATTGTAAACACTCTATAATAAGTTAGATTTAACGAGCATAGAGTCATCGTTCGCATAGAAACTGATAATATAAACAGAAGTGCTAATTAAGTGGTTTGAATAAATCATCAAATTAGTTTTGATATGAAAAGCACATCATGTCTGACACAGAAGCTAAATGAATTATTCTAAACACTCTTAGTGTTTGCTGTTAGCCGTACTTTGTCAAAACATTCAAAGTTGTAAGATGCATTAATGCACCAATTAGGATCCTATGTAAAATATTCACTCTGAAAAATCAATAAACAATACACAAACTATAAAATGTAACTAGAAAAACAAGGTGCCTGACTGCCTCTCCAATGATGTATTCTAATAATAACAATCATGTGATCACTAGTGACAAGCTTTAAGATGTAGCCCGTGGACTTCTAGTGAGAAGCCGTGACCAATGGAGTCCAATCAGTGTCGAGTGTAAAACGGATATCCACATCAGGCAGTGGATGAAGGGTTGCGCAAGATGATGGATTGATTGAATTTAGATATTAACACCTATGGATAGCGGTTCATTGGTCTAGATGTTGAGCGTATTCGCGTCAAACCGAAAGTCCTGTGTTCGAGTCTCCCATGCGGGATCGTGGGCTCGCAATCCCACTAACTAGAGGGAGAAGACCTGATTCAGATGATGGAAAAGTATATTGCACAAGCAGTCAGAAACACAAACAACAACTAGCACGCAACTCGGGAGTGTATATACAGCATACAAATGTCCTTGTGAAACGTCATAAAATATCATATCAAAAGAGGGGACGAACCAACGAAATATTTAGGGTCCTTTCAAGTGGGAGACAAGATATGAAGGTAAAAATGGGAACTTTTGGTGTGAAAACAAGAAATTCAAATTTCAAAAATAAAGTTTCCAAAATAAAGTTACCAAAATAAGACACTTACCTAGTGATTTCTGGGAATCTAGTATCCTCAACAGGCCCACATGTCCAACTTTAATCAATTTGTGATATTACGCAAATGTCTTCTAGAGATAATGATGGGTAACTGATAAATTTTGGCATTAATAATGATCACAATCAAAGAGAACTGAAGTTCATACCTAAAGATCCCGAACTAGTATCAATCTTGGAGTTTGTAAGAGATATATTGCATAATATAGGAATGAAATATTTCATAAATCCAGTCAATCGTATAATCCATATAAATGACAGCAATTTCTGTAAGAAACCAAACAGCGTTTTGGATTTAGAAATCAGTTTTTTTTAAAAAACATCATTTACATTACCTAGAACTATGTTATTTATTTTCTTTTTACACGTAAATTAATGTTTCTTTCGCATAAATGCCTTTTATTTTTTTCTACCTTCAAAGACACTTTTATCTTACTGGTTTGCTTGAATTTCACAATGCTTATTTTTTTCGCCCTATTTCGGAGGCCGATGTAAATTTATTTATACAGAATAGTTGTTCCTTCCATAAAGATTTTTTGATAGCTTCAATAGATCTTCTAATCAAAATGTATTCACTTCTGGATTAACTGTAGCTAAAGAAAAGAATAGCATTTCTTTCACATTCATTATATAAAAAGTTAGTTATAGAAGTTTGCCCTTGTCAATAATCCCACTGTTAATGATTATGTGGGATAGTTACTTTCAATCATTTTCAAAACTCTTAGGCGTTTACTGGACCATTAATTTGTTCTAGAAAAAAAAGACGAATATACACTAGAGATATTGATTACCAATACCATCTAAATTAACATCAAATGAGTCAAGGACATTATAGTATGTCAAAAAAGAGGAAAAGAGAAGAACAGGAAATATTAGTACTTTTAGTACTTTTAGAAAATATTTTGTACATTTAACAATAAATGCAAATGAATAGATGTTTCATTGAAGAAATACACAGAAGTTTTACAAATCTTTTGAAGGTTTAGAAGAATTTAAACTCATGATGTTTTTAAAAATATTCGTCTTTCACATAAATTATCTATTTTACAAATAATAGTTAACCTTAACAGTATAATTTACTTCAAGAAGAACCAGTTCATATGATCATTAATATAATTCTCCATATAATGTAAAAAAAATATCTGCTGTTTGTAACATATTCATTCAGCATAGAAAGTAATGAGATGGTGTTTTTTACATGTTGAATACTTTAATTTTAAGGCTGTGGAGAACAACTGACATAAATACAATAAACCGAAGTTTTCATGAAATACATTTCTAAAGCGATATAAACTTATTTTAAATATAATGCGGTAACAATTGATAAGTAAATAATCTCCTGTCCATAAGGAGTTGTAGAGATAGTTGAAATTCAGTAAAAATATATACTGATCAAAGTTAGACTGTTGTTGAAAGTCTGAGAGCACTGGATGGCCGTATCATCCTGATTTGGGAGTCCTCAGCAGTGAACATCCACGATCCTGAGCGCCGGAATCAAACCCGAGACCTTCAGCCTGACGCCTGAATGCATAACCTCTAGTCCATTGAGCCAGTATCCAGCAATACTAATTCTAACTTCAATCAATACACGTCAGTAAGCGACATTCTCCTCCATTATCTTCGGTGAGTAACTGCCCCAAAACCGACACGGATTGGACTCTACTGACTATAGGCATTTTGATGGAGTTTTGTTCTGTGAGCTGGATGGTTTGGTTGTGGAGCTTTCATTGTCCTTCTGAATCACATCATCAGCACCCAAAGTTTGTGCCGATGATGTGGTTCAGAAAAACGATGAAAGCTCCACAACCAAACAATCCAGCTCACAGAACAAAGCTCCATCAAAATCATCCACCTGAGCTACAAATCTTCTCCACCACCTCAAAATCATACGAGAGTACTATGACATGTTTATCGTAATAACCGAATAAAATTAGTGGTAACATATGAAACTGTAAATCCATTTTTTATCATTTCCAGCATGATGAAAGATATTAAGTGTTATAGAGTGCCAACTGGCATAAAACCTAGACTAAGTGCTTTCTGTAAAGTTCCTGAAATATAAATAAAGCGTAAATAAATGCTAACATCCAATACTAATTAATTTCAGTGGCTCATGCCTAGTTTTATATTGAAAATGAAGTACACCTACTGAACGTGTAATATACACGAACAAAAATGAGAGAAAATTCAAATTTTGCTGAAAGTTATGACTTTAGTAAAATTTCATGTTCGTGGATATACATTTTCCAAACATGTGTATATTGGTTTATTGCACACATGAGTGTGCACTTCCGAAGAGTCCCATGTTAGGACGAAACGACCGTTCAGTGTTTCCAGTTAATCAACGATTGTTTGACTCTGGTCAGTTCATGATACTTTCTTCACTCTTATTTCACATGAAATGATTAGAATTACATTCCGTAATTACTTTATTTATTTAATACAAGATTTAAAAACTGTGTCTGAATATCCATACAGTATACAAAAATTCACTTAGTATTGTTTGTTTGAATCTTCCCATTGATGTTTAGGACTGCAACTGGTCAGTCTCTAATTGGCATATGCGAATACTGTGCATATTGCCTCGATATAGCCTTAATTCACAAGCATTGTAAGCCAAGATAGATAGTGGCTATCAGTGGAATCCAGGACTCACGTTTCGTCCTATACAAAAAGGTCAAATAAATTCATAATAAAAATGTTTCTATTCACCAATAATTTTCTCCTTTAATAATAATAGTAATATTGTTAAATTGGTTGACATTTTTGGTCGTAATAAAAAATATTTTCAACTCTAGCTTCTATACTACGAACAATAATAGTAATGGCTTGAATGTCAACTTATGGCTAGTTTATACATTTTTAAAATGTCACTGGATAATAAATTTATTTAATGTTCAATGTGGGAGTTATATGGAGAGAATTTTTAATACATTTGCATTGCTGAGAATTTCCATACCAAGATAAAGATGACCCACTATGCTTCCAGGTTTTCAAAAGAAACTGTAACTGGAATCGTTCTGTGACAAATCTTATCAACAAATCAATATGATTTTCGCAGACCACCCATCTGAAATATAATAGTCAGCTCACTACTGACTTCGAGATGACTTCCTAAAGTTCTTGTGCAAAGTAATGACTATCATAGCTCAAAGTGAAACAGCTGCTGGCATAATTGTCTTGTCTTACCAAGAATTGGAGGCGTATAACATCGGACATTCACCAAGCTGTTCTGATGGTCAAACATTCACCATGAAACTTAAAAGTTATGCATTCAATCCCTGAAAGGGGTAGTGAGAAAGTAGTGTTAAAACGTTTCGTTCTGGAATTAAATAGCTGTATAGTTCCCTCTGTTTTTAACAAAATACAAAATAATAGAATACCACCTGTGTATCCAAAGAAACCGCAATACAATCCTTATCATCTAGAATGAAAGTAAATCGATATTTATTCAGTGTTTATATATACTTATTATTAATTCAATGACATCGTTTTGAACAAGTTGTCCTAGAAACAAACACAGAAAACCAATCACTAAGAATCTAAAGCATCAAAACAAATGGAAAGACAGTTAGTAGAGTTGATGAGTAGATAAACCCCATTTAGCCCAACGGACATTGAAGAATCACACACAGAAATTATTATAAATGTGATACAACCGTCAATAAAAGTAATTAACATACTCATCACACAAATCGACTGTGAGAAATTATCGGAAACAGACAATATATCAGCTGAAACACTGTAGTCAGACATACAAGTAACTGCAAACATGCACAACATTACGCTCGGAAAGATTTGAAAGAAAGAACAAGTGTTGACATAATGGAGAGAAGTATATTTCATTTAAATATCAAAGAAAGGAGATGTGAGCAAGTGTGAGAACTATGGAAGCATCACACTACTATCAGTACGAATAACAGATTTCAATAGAGTGTTGTTTAATCGAACGAAAGATTCAGTAGACGATAAATTCCGAAACCCACAAGCTGCATTCCGTAAATATAGATCGTGCACCGATCAAATCACAACACCATCGAATATCGTTGAACAATCAATTGAATGTAATTCGTCACCATATTATCAACTTCATTGATTATGAGAAAGCGTTTGACAACATGGATGAGGGAACCTCATGGAATATTTCCCGATTTTAAAGTGTGCCTGAGAAAATCGTTACCATCATACAGAATTCATATAGTGATACACTACACTGCAAACGCGTATATGGAGATCAGCTGACAGATGCATTCCAAGTGTGAAGTGGAGTCTGACAAGAGTGCTCACTATCGCTCTCACTCTCATTATATATCTCTCTCAATATTTCTATTTCTTCTGATGGTTGACTGAATTGTGAGGAGCTCTATAACTCATGAAACACACAAAATACAATGGACAATGCACACAACATCTCACGCAGTTGAACACAACCAATGTAATATCAGTCTCTCTAGAACTACACATCAATGATAAATCTGGATACTAAAATACCACATAGTGAGCACCAACTAAATCACACTCGATGTTGATGTTTTGGAATGTGTGCCATTCTCTACACATCTGAAAATTGTCAATACTGAATAGAACGAATGTGATTTTGATGTGAATGTGTATATTGATGAAGTAATGTTAGTGTTCCAACAAATGAAGAATACCTGTAAGTCAAAGGAACGTCGACTCATGAATAGAGCCACAATTTTCAACATCGACGTTGATATAATTCTACTATATTGATCTGTAACTTGGACGACTACAACAACTATCATCAAAATGTGGACGAGTATTTCTAGACATTTGCCTATTTAGGATGTAAGAGATCCATTGAGTAGACATCATCAGTAGCAACCTAGTGTAGTGGAGGAGAAACCAAGTTGTATATGAAGAGTAAATTAGAAGAATGCATTGGAGATAGATGTGCTACAATTTACGGAAATCATCAAACTGGATCATGAGTCATGTCCTATTTTCGAATTGTTAGGAGTAAATGAAAAGTGGCAGGTGAAAGAATATATTGTGCCGGTCATTGTGGGAAGACATCTAAAATATGAACAGGATTTGAAAATAGCTGAGAAAATGAACTTAGTAATTTATTCTGCAGCAACAGTATCAAGCGAGAGCATGTAAACAAGTAATTTTAAATTGTGTACACCTTTCAACTTAGCCATGCATTCAGATCACTAATTTTGACTCATTGGTATTGTTTATTTTTGTGGTTCAGTATTTCATTGTTTTTCAATGCAGTGAAAATCTTTATACAGTAGGCACATTTGGAATTTGACCCTGTCGCCATTGTTGGACCTAAGTCGAATATCCTACAAAAATTAGAATGGCACTGGAAGGGCTGTTTTTTTCTTTTAACTTAAATATTAAATAATCTTGTCTTATTATTTCACAATATTTCACCCATCAGTGACTTCTGTTCTCTTCTAACACCATTCGTACAACTTCATTCTGTATTTATGAGAAAAATTCATCTAAATGTATACCATAAAGCATAAAAGACACTATTACTTATAGCCTTTTTACCATAAACTATAAAATGACTGATTTCACTGGTCAGTCTTGAAGTCGGTTGGCTGGTACATCTTAATGTCCTAAATCCACTTTTTTAAATACTTTTGGATTATTAGTGGCGGTAAAAAAATGCGTAGATTAAAGTAACCTTATTGCGATACACTTTCTGACTTTGTAATATAAGTAAGAATTTCTCAATGCGTCACTAATCTCATACCCCATTATACTTTTCATTTTATTGAAACACTTTTTTTGGAATATAAATTACGAAATAGATATTTCTGGTTTGAATGTTTCATTTGATGACGTCCTAAATATGCATACGTAAATTTGTTAGATTACTTTAAAATTGCTTCCAGGGATTTTATTAACTATCATTCATTAAGTAATACAGTGTTTGTTTAACTTGAATTTGTTGGAACAAAAAGATTGCTAAGCAATCAAACTGACGAAAATTTCGCCGATGTAGTGATTTTATGATTAAATCATTTCAGAATCTAACTACTATGTTTCAGGTTCCGATCCAGTTCTGTTTGTTTTGGTCTGGGGAATAGGACGGTATCATTATTCATCGTGTAATATAAGAAATATAGCTCAAATCTAGTGGGTCATATGCCCTACTCATGAGTTTCATTTATGATATATTAAAGGAATTAATTTGTTTGTCTTAAATTTTAATTTCCAGAACTGAACAGGACCAAAACTTAGCTCACTCATAAAGATGTGAAAATATCTCATGATATTTTCACCTGCAGTCAAGGCTATTACTTTCAACATACTATTCTAATAAATTTAGACATCTACCCTATTGCCTGTAAGTGTTTCGTCACTACACAACCTTTCCTTAACGACTGAATAAGTGGTGTTTTCACTTAATTGATGAAGTAAGCTCTTGATGCATAATTTTGAATATATTTATATATTTGTTCTTTCAACATTTTTTAGCAAAAGATACCATCGGTACTAAAATAATAACATAAAGATCCATATTTTGAACCATCAATCAATGAAGTGAATGAATTGTATGCCTGACCAATTTAATGAATTCTTTAAATCAGTTAACTTTTAAAATCTTTATCGAGTACAACATATTAACCATTAATAGAATAGCACTACAGTAAACTATGTTTAACAATGAGGAATTCGGATAATTCCTAAATTCAGTTCCCCATAAAAATCGATTATGAAATAGTGAAACGGAAAGTTCTTTATCTGTCACAGTCACTGAAATTCTTGTTCGGTTTTTGCTTATATACTTGAACAAGCATAGAATATAAGACTGCTTGTCAGTGCAACCATTTATCATACAATAGATTTCTATTAATTAGGAAAATTTGTTCATCTTCAGTTACTTTATCAATTGAGTGACTTTATAATTATTTATTTGAATTGACTAACTAATCTGTTAAATTACATTAGAGCTTTAGGGCTTTAGTAATTTCTAATTTTTGTACAATAGGGATAAAAATGATCTGATCATTGATCTCTTTTATTTTCGAGTGAATCATTTTAAATTGTATAAACTTTGGTAGAAGTATTTAAGTTTCAAGTATTGACCTTATTTATGCCCATATTATAATCAAGTTGAAAGCATTTCTGTGATTCCATTGTTTGTTATTGGTTTTTTTTACTGTATTTGTAATAGTTTTTTCAATAAATTTTGGTGGTGAATCTAATGACTGATCTGAGATCAAAGTGTAGTCTTAATATGAAATGAATGATGGATACGAAAGCTTAAAATACACATTTCTAAACTTATACCAACTCAGGAAATATTAGTAGTTAGATTGAACTTAAGACATAAAAGGTTTCTGTACACTCACAGTAATAATTGAAGTACCTCAATTTGGTAATGATACTAAAATGCTCTTTTTCCTGATAAAAATCATGAGCAAACATAAGAGTTGGAGAACAGCTATTTATCACTTAGTAGCAAAAACAAAAGGACATACGTGAAAAGTGTTGTTATTCAACATGAAGTATAGATAAAAATTAAATGAACTTGAAAGTCAACACATGGAAATAATCAAGTCCTTCTAGATGATCATTCGGTAACAAAGTCATCGAAATCTGATAATTTGATACTTGTGAAGTAGTTCGAAATAGTTCACTTTTGTTTAAAATAGAAGCTTACAGTGTTTCCTAGAATTACAACTCAAGTTTCACATTATTAAGGTATGGAATAACAGCGGTAACATATAAATCTAACTGTACTGTACAATTTATCAATAATTCCATAATTAAAATATATTAAATACCTATCAATTAAATTGACAATATAATTGAACTGACAATTTATTACCATGTTTAACCTGAAACTGACATATTAATTAACATATTAATATATTGAATTTACAAATTAAATGTGTATACTTCATATCAATATGACAATAAAACAATGAATTTAATAATAATTTTAAATAAAGTAGTTTAGATGGATAGTGGCTAGCAGTGGAATCCAGGACGCGCGTTTCATCCTATTTGGGACTCGTCAGCTGAATGTACCTGTATCTCAGAGTTGATGTTCACTCTGGAACTAGAACTCAGTACCATTCGCTTCAAACACTATCGCGTTATCCACTCAGTACTGAGTCCTGATAACCACTTGCTTGTGCAATAGGGTGAAGTTTTAAATTCACTTAGTATTGTTTGTTTGAATCTTCCCATTGATGTATAGGACTGCAACTGGTCAGTCTCTTATTGGCATATATGCATACTGTGCGTATTGCCTCGATATAGCCTTAATTCACAAGCATTATAAGCAAAGATGGATAGTGGCTATCAGTAGAATTCAGGACGCGCGTTTCGTTCTGGATGTACCTGCAGTCCTAAATATCAATGGAAAGATTCAAACAAACAATACCAAGTGAATTAAAAGTAGTTTAATTCTAAATGTTTTATTTCAAGACAACTATATCAATAGTTTATTAATAGTTACTTTGCTAAAACTTCCTTTAAATCTTAATTTAATATTGAAATAATAAAAAATAGCGGAATATTGAATTTTTCTTAATATATTAAAAATCATGTTTGTTTGTTTTGTTGTTGTTGACCTAGTTAAAATATAAGCTGATATTGTAAAGTTTAATTTATAAACAAACTTATATTAACTGTGAATGATTTCATTATAGTAATAACTAATGTTGATGAATTTGATAAAAATGTAAAAAATGACACGTTCTTTATTGACTATTTAAAAAAAATTATTTTTTTAGTTTACATTGATTAATGTTTTGTAGTTGTATTATATCTTGAACTTAGATTCTTACTATGTCGCGTAATACTTGAGCACTCGAATGCTAGAACCCTCCCAAGTCGCAAAATGAGAGAAGACAGAAGACTAGTAAGTAGGAATGTTATTCCCAAAAACAGTGTCATATATAGTACAAAAATCTCATGTATTTATAGTTTTGCTTGAAAATAAATCATCTTTTGGAACAACTGATAGGCACATAGGGGGTCCTTCTTATTCATTCAATAAAGAAGCTACACGTCTACATTCCAGAATGTTCCTCTGGCGGTGATTGGATGGAATGTCTTTGGCTCTTTCTGGGCTTCTTCAGGCTTCCTTGAGTTTGTCAATGAGCCATCCTAACAAGTTGGAAGTAATAAGTAAAGAAATCTTGAACATAAGTTTCATTATATATAGTTCTCTTTAGTCAATTGTACCTGGATTATTGATGTGACTGATAATTTTTGTAGGATTCGAGCCCATATTACCTAGTGGATGTTTCATCTGAATGGTTCATCATTAACACTATCAGTTATCAAAATAGTCTGTTATGTGCAGATAACTTCTTTGAAGTTCTTCATGCATTTCTGTGAATACACAAATGCCTTGAAACCAAACTGAACCCCACAATATATTGTATGGTTATTATATTATAGTTTATATGACTGAAAATTTGAAATTCTCACTATATTTCTTAGTTTCTTTCCATTTGTTAACTGTTTAATCAGAAAGGAAGATAGAAAAATATTTATAATTGCACAGAAGAATTATAACAGAATCTAATTATCATTTATTGAAAACTAATAGGATAAGTAGAATAATATTGTCTTCATTTAATGTTATTAGGTATTACTATAATTCCAATTAAACGTATTTATCATTCGTTCCCTTTTTTTGAATTTCCTCTTTTTTTTCATTATATGAAAGATTTTATTTTATTTGACTAGTTAGACTGATTATTTGTTTAAAATAGAAAAATGTCATTTCATTTTATTTCCTAACTTTTTTAAAAAAATTTGTACGGTGGCAAAATTAAAATCATTTTTAAAATTATAATCAAGCTTGTATTAATCGGAATTGAATAGTTGAAAGCATAAGTCAATTGAAGCTAGACCACCAAGGAAAACCTGGCAGCACTGGATGGCCGTTTCGTCCTATTGTGGGACAATTGGTGGACGGTTGCTCAACTTCGTGGATTAGTTGAAGTTAAACATTAACACCATCGGATGCTGGCTCAGTGGTCCGGCGCGAGACTTCAAGGCGAGGTCGTGGATGCTCACTGCTGAGAAGTCCAACAATAGGATGAAACGGCCGTCCAGTGCTTCCAGGTTTTCAATTGTGGTCTAGCTTCAATTAACTCATGATTTCAACTACGCAAATACTAAATCTCCACAACAACCCCTTTTGATTATAATCGAAATTGATTATCATTGAATAAAAAACATGTAACCAAGATAAAATTCAGCTGTGAATTAGATAATACCCCATGTATAGTAGAAAATGTGTAGTACAAAATCAAGTTATATTTTGACTGAGGAGAGAATATCAAAAAATACATTAGTGTAAGAATTGGTTGAAATATGAAAGCAAGTTTTAATTTGGTGTGATATTTATTCAAATTGATATATTTTGCAGATGAAAAGGAGAGGATTGGCAAAGCAAGACCAGCGTTTCTACAGTTGAAGAACATATGGAACTCAAAACAACTGTCAACTATTTTCAAAGTGAGAATCTTCAATACGAACATCAAGACAGTCCTACTACAACCATCGTCAAGAAGGTACAAGTATTTATAAATAGTTGTTTACGTAAAATACTCAACATTCACTGACTGGATACTATCAGCAACAGCGTTTTATCGGAGAGGACAAACCATATTCTCGCTGAAGATGAAACTAGGAAAAGACGTTGGTAGTGGATCAGAAATACATTGAGGAAATCACCAATGTGCATCACGAGGCAATTCCTAACTTTGAATCCTGAAGGAAGGCCAAAGAACACATTACGCCTGGAAATAGAAGCAGATATGAAAAGGATGAATGTTAACTGGAAATAACTGGAAAGGATTGCCCAAGACAGGGTTGGATGGAGAAAACTAGTGTGTAGCTTATGCTCCTCCACGAGAGGTAACAAGCGTAAGTAAGTTGTTCAGTAAGACATGAAGCATCGGTTTTATATTACTTCAGTGTATGATCCATTCGTTTGTATTATATTCATAGAACTAATTATTAATTGGTTGTAAAATTTGTACATAAATGAGCATTTTTAATTTAAGTTGTTGTTTCTAGGAGTGTAAATGCAATCTATATCTATTGGGTTGTGTTAATATCAGTTTTACTATAACAAACTACAGTTTTCCACATGATTTATTAAATGATTACTTTGCATTTATTATCCGATAATGTTAAATAAGTTTCACTTGACCGAAAAAATTCACTCCATTTTATAGTTTTTTTTTGAATAAAAAAACTTATTTCATGCAACTCAATTTCTACTTTATACATATCTAATAGTATCGATTAGTTTGGTAACTTTATAATTCTGTATTATTGGTAGTAACAAAGGTATGACTTATTATCAACTAATATATTTATGTATTGTGATCAATGTTTAGTTTGCAGAACAGATTGTTAACCTTAGGAATAGTTTTTTTATACATACTATCACTATGTAACAACTGTTATTTTTATGCTTTCAATAGTTTTCTAATATTGTGGTGTGAGCTACTTACATCAACAAAAGTAGTATATATGTATTTCAATGAAAGATCGATAAGGAGAGAACGGGAGAGGGACGGAATTGGTATGAAAATGAATGTATAATAATAATCAAAGACAATAAACTGATATTTGCAGAAGGAACGGTGAAGACTGAGACAATTGATTGATAAGCAAAGAAGGATGGTGGCTAGCAGTGGAATCCAGGACACGCGTTTCGTCCTAGTTGGGACTCGTCAGCTACATAGAGGCAATACGCACAGTATGCACATATGCCAATTAGAGACTGACCAGTTTCAGTCTTAAACATCAATGGGAAGATTCAAACAAACAATACTTAGCTGAATTGATTGATAGTTTGTAAATTAACTATTTACAATATGGTTCTCATATTTTACTGAGATACTGTATAATTTTGTGCCTAAATACTTTCGATTGTCCCCACTCGTGTTCTTGTTCACCACAATGTTAGTTATCTAAAAAATGGAAATAAATTTGTTTTCTAAAACACAGCTTCGGTGAAATATCAAAATTATGGATCTCATATAAGGGATAAAAATCAATAAGCTTACATGTTAGAATAAACTAGATATCTATACGTGTTCATTGTAAACAGTTGTATATGTAAATTACAAATATTATTTAAACACATAAATATTAGTACAAAAGGATACCAGGTATATATGCGTTGCACAAATCTCATTTGATTTGTGTGAGGGCTGGGATACTGCCCAGGTTCCCAAACCGAAGCAGGTGGTTTCTTAGGGGGCCACACCCGCAGCCTTTGACATTAAGATCTGATCCACAAGGCAGTGGAGCATAGTAGGGATTTGTAGTATCATGGAAACCGATGACCAACAATTGGTTCGTACGTCATTTGTTCCTTCAGGATCCTGGAGTTAGCCCATGTGCACCATTGGTTTGGAATTAGGGTTTTCCAACTCCCCTAGGTGAACTTCCCGTGTTCACGAACCCGGTTAAAGCGCCGGACATTCGCGTTTGATCCTCTCAATTTTGTAAACAACACCTTCGCAACGAGAAGGCAGTGAGTAGGACTTCCGTGGCAGAGGCTATATCCGCGTGGCCATGTGAGAGCATTTGGAGAGGGAGAGTGGACTCTTTCCACTCTCGGCTTTACCAGGGCATTTGGGGTTTATTAGTAATATATATGTACGTTATTTTCATTAAAATTTAACCTTAATTTTGTTTTATTTGTTAATTTTATTTAAAATGTAATCTTATCAATCGTAAATGTCTAAAAGAAAATTTTTTTTTATAAGTATCCCATTTTCTAAGAAAAACAAAAAAAATATTTAAATAATGTATTGTTTTATTGAATTAATGTTTATGAGCGTACATCAACAATTTTTGATGGAGTTTGTTCTCTAATGATATCGTTCAGAAGGACAATAAAAGCTCCACGACCAAACCATCCAGCTCAGAGAACAAAACTTCATCAAAATCACCCACCAGTGCTACAAATTTTCTCCACCATCTCAACATCAACAATCACATATGATGACAAATTCAATTTTGAGTAGTATACTGAAATTGTTAAAACATGTAATACATTTTATCGATTAGAAAAAAAAACAAAATACAGGGCATATTCATTCATTATTATTTAAACAAATTATATTGTGTGAAAATAATGAATAAATCTATTAAATATTTAATTGTATACAAATAGAACTATTCATAATTCTGAAAATGAAATAAAACCACGATTGAATCTCATAAAAACAATTGTTTTTTTTTTTTAAATTTTGTTTACTGATATAAATTGTGTAGTAATGTTGACTGGTACTGATTAAACTGGTAATATGAATTGAACATGAACGAATATGATGAAACTGCATGTGAACTAATATTCTAAATCTGTAAATATTTCAATAATTCTTTTCCATTCTAGACTTATTTTAACTAATCAATAATATGTATGAAATGTATAACACATTGACATGGTTTGACGATTTTGGTGATTTCCAGTGTCTTTTCCTAATTTTCTCTTCATATACAACCTGGTTTCTTCTGAACTACACTTCGTTGTTACTGATGGTGTCTATTCAAGGGATCTATAACACGATAAATAGACAAATGTCTAGAAATACTCGACCACATTTTTGATGATAATTGTTTTGGTCCTCCAAGTTACAGATCAATATAGTAGAATTATATCAACGTCGATGTTAAAAATTGTGGCTCTATTCATGAGTCGACGTTCCTTTGACTTACAGGTATTTTTCATTTGTTGGAACACTAACATTACTTCATCAATATACATATTCACATCTACATCACATTCGTCATATTCAGTATTGATGATGTTCAGATGTGTAAAAAATTTCACATATTTCAGAACATCAACATCGAGTGTGATTTAGTTGGTGCTCACTATGTTGTATTTAAGTATGTAGATTTATCATTATGAATGTTGATGTGTAGTTCTAAAGAGACTGATTTTACACTGATTGTGTTCACCTGCGTGTGATGTTGTGCATGGGATATGAGAGATATGTGATCAGTGAAATGCAAATCGTCTAGTTGCATGCAAGTTATGCATTGTATTCTGTGAGTTTCGTGAATTGTAGATCTCCTCACAATCCAGTCAACCATAAGGAGAAAGAGAATTGTTGAGAGAGAGAGTGAGCACTCCTGTCTGACTCCACTTCATAGTTGAAATGCATCTGTCAGCTGATCTCCATATAACTGTTTGCAATGTATGAATTCTGTATGATGGTAACGACTTTCTCAAGCATATTGTAGAGTTGGGAAATATTCCATGAGGTTCTCTCATCCATGTTGTCAAACGCTTTCTCATAATCAGTGAACTTGATAATATGGTGACGACTTTCATTCAATTGATTGTTCAACGATATTCGATGGTGCTGTGATTTGATCGGTGCACGATCTATATTTACGGAATGAAGCTTGTGGATTTCGGAGTATGTCGTCTACTGAATCTTCTGTTCGATTCAACAACACTCTGTTGAAATCCGTTATTCGTACTGATAGTAGTGTGATGCTTCCATAGTTCTCACACTTGCTCAGATCTCCTCTCTTTGATGTTTAGATGAGATACACTGCCCTCTATTATGTCGACACTTGTTCTTCCCCTCGAATCTGTCGGAGTGTAATGTTGTGCATGTTTGCAGATTCTTGTTTGTTTTACAACATGGTTTCAGCTGATATATTGTCTGTTTCTGATGCTCTCGCACAGTTGGTTTGTGTGATGACAATGTTGATTGTTTTTATTGATGGTTGTATTACATTTGTAATAATTTCTGTGTGTGATTCTTCAATGTCCGTTGGTTTTAGTGGTGCCGGTCGATTTAGATGTTTATCAAAGTGATCTACACACCTGTTCCACTTTTCTGAATTCTTGTTATTGGGTTGTTTGATTTATTCTTCACTGGTCGTTCTAATTTCTCATATTTGTCTTCAAGTCTCTTTGCTGTATCACATAATTTTCCATATTTCCTTCTCTTGCAGCTTTTCCACTGTCCTACACCTATTTTTGATTTCCAGATCTAATGCCCCACTTCATTCTCTTGATTGTTTCTGTGTATTCAACTGGTGCCTTCAATGTCGCTGATCTTGTGCAACTATTACGAATTGCTTTCTTATTGTCCATCCTTTCTTGAACATTACCCAGGTTTTCAATAGCAATCTCATATTTATGATTTGTTTTCTTGTTATTCAGCAACTACTGACACATTGAAGTCAGTGCTTGGTTGACCCATTTCCAGTTGTTCCGCATTGTAGATTCCTGTTCTCTGAATAGATCATGTAAGACTTGGAACCTGTTGGTGAGAGCTATCGTGAATTCGTCGAGTTTGACAATATCTCGAAGAAAGTCTGTATTGAACTTTTTTAATGCTGTTTCTTCACTACTTAACTGGTTTTTAGTTTCCATCTCCTCTTATCCACAATCAGGTTGTGACCTGAATCTATGTCAGCTCCTCTCCTCTTCTCATTCTCAAGCTTTCCATGGATCTTCTGAACTCTCTAGGATGCAGATGTGATTGATCATGTTATTTGCAATGGTCTGATGAAAACCATGTAGCATCACGTTTGCTTGTGTAGGTGAATATAGTGCCATTTATCACTATTTTGTTAAGTGTACACAAATTTACAAATCTCTCACCGCCCTTCCTTTCTCCCAGTCCTTGTCGCACCATTATATCCGGTTTGTACATTCCGACTTTGACGTTTATGTCTCCCATTAAGATTGCTAGGTCATTTCGTGTGTACTTTTCTACGATCGACTGGTACCTCTCATATAACTAATTCTTATCTTTTTCTTTGCTTTCATTGGTGGGTGCATAGCGCTGTATATGGTTCATTGCAATCCACTCCTTCCTTGTTTTGAAGATTGTTTGTATGATTCTTGACCCATGAGTTCGCTAGACCATAATTGTTTTTCGTGTTTCGTTGGACAGTACCAGTGCATCTCCTTGTATGCGAAGCTTCTATGATATGGGTTTGACTTATTCTGAGCACTGATAGGTTGTATCTCCTCATTTTACACAGCTTTTTGACTGGTTCACACGGTCTCCCACATTTTACGGACATTCCATATACCTATATAAATTGTTGCTGGGGTTTTCAAAAGGGAAATCGACCGCATGACTGACGAAAAATTTCGGCTTTCAGAATGAGGCTTCATAACTCTTCTAAGTCAATAACCTCTAATTCCTGGGACAGAGCTTAATTATTTCAAATAAATTTTCTTGGTTAGCGTTTATTCAGCGAATTTGCTTTCTACGAGATGAAGTTGCTAACCCCATCCCCAACCCTCTGCCTCTACCCAATTTTGGAATCGGAAGTAACTCTAGAAGGGCTACAGGCTACAATACACCAATCTAGGAAATCAAAGCAATTTCCACATAATCACTTCGTCTAAATTACTAGTCATTACTAACCAGCTAAAGATTATGTAGTGTGTGAATGATTTGAATGATAAAGCCGTTTAGTTCTAATTAAATTATTAAAATTCATGCTAATAAACAAATAAAACTAAATCAGAGCAATTTGATCCACTAGAATGCATAGGGTTGACATTTTAAGTGATGGACAAATAAATAATAAATAAACAATTCGCAACAAACTAGTGAAATTTTAAATGTAATAACTATTTGATTTTTTTAGGTTGTCATTAAACTACAGGGTCCCAATAATCATTATGATTAATGCGTACACAATTCATGATAATAAATATATATTTAAAGTACTGATATCATTGAATGTAATACACTGTATGACATTACATATGAAATGAAAAGTATTTTCATTGTGAATTTCCTGTACCATCACAGACAAATAAGCATTTAAATTGTAATGATAAGACTAGTAACATATATTGTACTTACATGCCGCTGTAACCTCAAATAATCATCGAGAACACAAATAACTTGATGTGTGCTTATTTACAAAAATGGAACTACACAGTTTAACCATAAATTGTAAATTGATCTAGATTCTATATAAATCCTTCCTGTTTTGTATTATACCAGTTTCTAACAAAGTACTCGTTCCATGGAGGGCTGTGTGGTCAAAGTTCCATTATAGAACTATCGATTGTTTTAAATGCCCTATTCAAAAGCCATGTAGTACAATATTCAAAGATGTCTTTAAAACGAACTCACAATTTCCGTACGGTGTAAGCTGCTCCACAAGAGCAAACAAACTTATTAATGCACACTGATATGTGCTGATGTGTGAAATTATCTTTTATACATTCACGGATAATAGGGCAGCTGGAAAAGAAGATAAGAAGCTTAAGAACATGAAAAGTATTCCCGAAATATTTCGATAAACGTTTTTTTTCAAATTTCTTCAGAAATATTGCCCATAAACTCAATGTTCATGAATAGATTTTTCTAAGAACTGTAGTAGATCTTACAGGTTATAGTTTGAGTTTCATGTTTTTTTCTGAAAGAATCTGAATGACTAACCATTTTTGATAAGTATCTGTTGGAACTTTGACAGTTCCTTGTCCACCGTATATTTGGAGCATATTCATCCAACCCTTAAGGATAAAGAATGAATTAGTTTGATGGAAGTATTGTGTTCTCAATATCGACCATATCACAACCCATTAGAAGATGGGCTACCGGTGAACATCTGTCCATGGTATTAGTTCGTCTTCAGAACTTATTATTAATTCTAAAATAAAGAATGAAGGTTTATGGACAATCTTCTGTCCAACCATTTTATTATAAATAGGTCTATAAATTAGTAACACTGAATATTTAATCTCTCATCATTATTTTCGTCAAAATTGTCCTTAAATCAGTCAGCGTAATAATGTTTACTAAGAATGAGTTTTACAGTCTCATTAGGGTTTATACACTCTAATATTCACTAATACTTTTTTAATTTCCTTGTAACCTACCACGGAAAATATTTCTCATGCATAATCTATTATATACATAGTGGTATTTGATTAGTTAATCAAGTACATTGTAAAATAACAAGAAATAAGATGAACTACGGTCTCTCTGCCTCAACACTTGACTGATTATGACACTATATCTGCAATATATATATATATATATATATATATATATATATATATATTCCTACTGTTAATATCGTGCTGGTACCATTGTGTACAACATGGTATTTCTTTTTTTTATATTTCCAGTTAGAGTAAAGAACTGTTTAGCAGTATTTATGAATATTGAATAAGTTAGTAGGTATCATTACCAAGTTTTGATCTGATCATTTTGAATAAATTAAGCATTGGGTAGATTGTTATAAATAAATTAATATATTTGGTTATTTATTCTCTGAAGAAGTTACTTACACTAAGTCACAAAACGTCAGAAAATCTTATTTTTCTACTCATTGGGATATTACAAATATATTAAGCTATTTATTGAATAAGTTATTTAAATTTTTATCACTACCATTCATCATTTCAACACAATTTTAAGGAAGTTCCATTATTTGTTATCACTACATAATATTGTTAATGTGAATGATAATAATCTAAATATCAGATATACGTTTGTTTATATCAGTGAATGGGTGACATACAATTGTCATTACATTCGAATTATTTCAATTTTATCTTATATATTTGTATTGATATATACTGTTTTACCAAGTAGATTTAAGTTTCTCGTGATTGACTAATTGTTGACTAGTTGTGAGGTGGGGTAGGTTTACCTCAACAATTAGGACGAATGGATTCTGGATAACAGTGGAGTATAAAATGGGAGTTTCACCCTGTCTAGGACTCATCAGATAGATGACCCCACATCTTAGTGTTGGGAATCATATCGGGAGTCAAACTTAACATTAGCCCTTTAAAAACATTCAATGCATTTTTTATTGGGCTATTGACTACAATCAGTCAGTAACTTATCCACCTGGTATGACGTTTATGTAGTTTATTGTAAGAGTTTGAGTTTTAGAAATTCGTTACTGAATATCAATAACGGGATAATTCAAACCCTCAATGATTAGGCTCACATAATTAATCACTACTAAATTATTTTAAGTTTAACCAAACAGTTGATTGTAAACCTAAGAATTACAATAATTCTTCTCGATAACTGTGTTGCATAAACCCTGTAAACACCTCATTTTTTAACTTTGTTCGTTACATTAGTAAACAGTGTCACATCAATTATCTGTATTTGACTATTTTAGAGAAACCTATTAAGTAAAGATATTTGTTCATGGTAATAATTGATCAACTATTTTTCTTGGAACTGAACCTCTATTCTCCATCGAAATCTGTTCTGGGTAATCCTTTCCAGTCGTTTCCAGTTGCTATTCATCCTATTCATGTCTGCTTCCAATTCTCGGTGCAGTGTGTTCTTTGGCCTTCCTCTTCTCCGTTTCCCTTCATCATTTCAAGTTAGCGGTAGCTTTATGATTCAGTTTGATGATTACCTCAATGTGTGTCGTATCCACTCCCGACGCCTTTTCCTAATTTCCTCTTCAGCTGGGAGGTGATTAGTTCTCTCGCACAGTAGACTGTTGCTGATGGAATCCGGTCAACGAAAATTGAGTATCTTAAGTAGACAATTGTTGATAAATACCTGTACGTTTTCATGATGGTTGTGGTTGTTCCCCACGTTTCAGTTCCATACCGTGTGACTGTTTTGACATTCGTTTTGAAGATTCTGAATTTGATATTAGTTGACGGTTGTTTTGAGTTTCATAGTTTCTTCGACTGTAGGAATGCTGCCATTACTCTGCGAATCCTTATCTTGAGTTCTGAATTGGATCCTCCGTGTTCATCGATGATTCCACATTTTCAAGAGTTTCACCATCAAATGTGATTGTGTTGGTGTTCTCTGTGTTGTATTCGAGGATCTTGTTTTTAACCTTGTGTATGCCGAGGCCTACTAGTTAAGAGACTACTGTTACACTAGTTGTCTTCATCTGTACTTGTTGGTGTTTATGGGATAGGAGGGGAAGGTCATCTGCTAAGTCCAAATAGTCTAGTTATATCCAAGCTATCCATTGTATTCAGCGCTATCCGTCGGATGTCGAAGTCTTCATAATACAATCAACCACACAAAAAAAGAGGAAGTGGGAGAGTAAGCAGACTTGTCTATTTCCTGTCCTCACTTCAAATGAATCTGTCATCTGTCTTCCATGCACCACACTGCAGTGTAATCCGTCGTATAAATTCTGGATGATGTTGAAGAGCTTCTCAGGTACACCATGCTTCCAAGGAATTTTTCATAGTGTTCTCCTGTCCACACTGCCAAACGTTTTCTCATAGTCAATAAAGTTGGTGTATAGTGAAGAGTTTCACTCAACTGATTGTTCCACGATGATTCGTGGTATAGCGATTAGGTCTGTTCGCGACGATTCCTTGAGAAATCCAGCCTGTTGATCTCGAAATTGGGCGTCTACTGCGTCTTTCATCCGGTTGAGCAACACTGTGTTGAAAATCTTTCCTGGTACTGACAACAGTGTGATGCCTCTGTAGTTCTCACATTTGCTCAGATCTCTTTTCTTTAATATCTTAATGAGATATCCTTCTTTCCAGTTTGTCGACACTTGTTCTTTCTCCTAAATCGTAGTGAATACAATGCGGAGGATTTTCTCAGTTACTCCTGTTATATTTCAATGTTTCAGCTGGTATATTATCAGGTCCTGCTACTTTTGCCCGCTCTTGATTTTGCTGATGGCCATCCTCATTTCTTCGATCGTTGGTGGAGTGACAGATATAGGAGGGTCTGTAGATGCCACTTTGATGTCCGGTGGATTCAATGGGGCTGGTCTATTCAACAGTTTCTCGAAGTATTCTACCCACCTGTTCCTCTGTTCTAGAGTTCCAGTGATTGACCTGCGTTCTTTGTCCTTGACCGGTCTCTTTGGTTTATTATATTTCCATGTCAGTTTCTTCGTTTTGTCTTATAGTTGTTTCATATTTCCTTCTCTTACAGCTCTTTCTATCATCATCGCTAGTTCTTCCATATATTTCTGCTTGTCAGCTCCAATGCTCTTCTTCATTTGGTTGTTTGCTTCTATGTATTCAACTTGTGTCTTGACTTTCTCGACTCTTGTTGTTCTTCCTATCTCCAATTTTATCTAGGGTTTCGATGGAAATCCATTCCTAGTGATGATTTACTTGAGACCAGAACCTCCTGAAACGTTGAAACTAGTGCTTCTTTGATCCCTTTCCATTTGTTCTCTATAGTACTTTATCCTTATTTGAGTAGATCATGTAAGGCTTGCAACCTGTTGTTGAGAGTTATCTTGAATTCGTTGAGTTTGTCAGTATCTGGAAGGAAGGCTGTATTTAATCTTTGTAATGCTGTTTCCAATTTGTTTGAATGTACATAGGTTTGCAATCTGTCACCACTATCGTTCCTTTCTCTCAGTCAGTCCATGTCGTCCTATGATGTCTTCATTTCCAATGTTTTTCATTCCGACTTTGGTGTTTAGGTCTTCCATCAGTATGGCGAGGTCCTTTCTTGAGTAATTTACTATGATCGATTTCAGCCTCTTATAGAACTGATCTTTATTGTCGTTGTTGTTATAATTGGTGGGTGCATAACACTGGATAACATTCATCGTGATTCCCTATCTCTTTGTCGCTCAGTGTTTAAGCAAATGATTTATATGTGTAGTAGAATATGAACACCGGTTTTGTTTTGTATTCTACTTCAATAATTCATGAATCAAAATCAATTATTTTATATAATTTTATTACAAAGATATTTATCTCAACTATAAAAACACGAAGTTCAGAGAAGGGATCTCTTTTCAAAGAATTTATTATCAAGCTGTACAATCGTATATATATATATATATATGTATATATGAAAGTTTTTATTGAAGTACCAGTTCCGTGAGGACATATGAACAAGGAATAACCATGGCGAGGTAATCGTGCGATTATAATACTAGAATACGTAATGTGAATAGTAACAATATACTTAATAAGTTAGTAATAAATTCTAACGTGAATGAAGTAAGATGATTAAAAAATTTTTGTTATAATAATCAAATGTAATAGAGGTGTGAAATCAATGAAGTGATATCATGAGCAATTATGGATAAAATAATGAGTATATGAGACATAAGTGAAGGGAGAAATTCAATAATAATAATAATAAATTAAAGTCAAAGTAACTACAACGATAGGATTTACTTCTTTTGTATATACAGTTTCAGCTTGAGCTCGTGAATGATAAGAGCTTCTGCTATTTTTAGGTGTTGGATGCTCAGAAATGTAGATAAATTTGGACGAATCGTGTTTACAACCTTAAAATTAACCTGTGAATCAGTAGAATGATTAAAGTCGATTAGATGTTCAAGTATGGAACTTCTAACTGCTTTCCTATCACCCCTGCAAAACCACACTGGGACATGTCCCCGTATCCCAGTTGATGGCGAGCGCTGGCTACGGTCAATGTGCCGTGCTCCACAAGAGCAAGTGAACTGGATTATTATTACCAAAACAATCACTCAAAGGTATTAGTCAGCTTGGCCGTTGAAGTCAGTAAAATATTTTGTGAGTGCATAAGACTTTAAAGATAGTTGTACATAGTAGTCAAAACAAATTTTGAACATTTAATCAACAACGTAAAAGTTAAAGCAAAAATGGGCTCAATAAAAAGCTAAAAAAAGTACCAAAAACAATCTGGTATGAGATTCTAATATATTCATATCGACATCTCAATTTCAATCGATTAACTCAACTATCGTTAACTTAAACCTGGGAACAATATCTACAAAATAAGAGCATTCTTAATTTTAAAATAATCATTATATATATGCGCACTGCTGAGGAGTCCCACAATAGGACGAAACGGCCGTCCAGTGCTTCCAGGTTTTCCATGGTGAACTTCCTTCAATTGACTCACGATTTCAACTATATATATATATATATATATATATATATATATATCACTGTCAGGATAAGACTGAAAATTCTTTATCACACACAAATCCACATTATGTTAGTACAAACAGAACATGCTTTCAAAGAACAACCAAATCTTTACATCCAGATTATAGATTAAACAGAAAGTTCGTTTTACCGCATTATTTTTATCTAAGAAAATAAATATTCCGCCTCTTACTAAAGGAATTTGACATAAGTCGACAAAATACAACTGACAAAAAAATTCATTGGTTAGTATGTTCATTTTCTCTTTGTCAATGGACAATGAATGAAATATGAAACAAATGATTATAACCATGGTGATGTATATTGAATTAATCAATGGATTGTTAGGAAACTAATTTTAACCATCTGTAGAAAAGGTTGAAAAGGATATGTTGTATCTAATAAAATTAAATTGTTACATCTTCACATGCTGAACGATGGTAAATACTTCAAAAAATAATGCAAATTCACTTGGTTGCATAATCTAATGTAAAAACTAAGCTTTGTATAACTGGTCTATATTTATTCTTTATTAGTAGTTCACTTTCAGACTATTATATGTGATAAGGTTTTATGTTGCATGTAATAACTTAGTTATCAAAAAAGCAAACCAATGATCATCCTTCAGTAAGATTGTGTTTATTTGAATGGTTTGCAGGGATTATTCTAATTTGAAAATAGTTTTCGCCCATTGGAGTATCAAGACTAGTATGTATAAGCAGACTTAGGAACTCTAGATTTCTAAATAATGAAAATACAGTGCACATTCACGATCCCGCCTCGTGAGATTCGGACCCAGGGCCTATCGGTCTCGCGCGCGAGCGCTTAACCTCTAGACCACTGAGCCGGCATCCAACTGTGTTGATGTCTAACTTCAAATAATCCACGAAATTGAGTGACACATCCAGTGCTTCCAGGTTTTCTATGATGGCCTAGCTTCAATTGACTCATTATCTCAACTATTTGAAATTACTATAATATCCACAAAATCCCTTCCTGAAATTAAAACACATTGAGATAACTGAGTTTGTATCTACTGTCCTGTATTTTCAACGTAAGTCAATCTGCAGTATAGCATGACCACCATTCACATGTCATCAAATACATTTGTTTCACTTATAGTATGCTTCAATCAACTAGGTTAGAGGATAGTTTGTGAGAACAATTCGTAGATTAAATTTAAACAGTATTATGAATTAGACAAAACGAAATTAGTTACCATTCAGTGTAAACAGTGTATAAATGAATAAATATCATATTCTCCTTAGCAGTGAAGAAATTCTTTCTAAATTTCCTATACTTGTTAATACCAACAAGCAAGAAACATGGATTTAAGGATTCAGCTACTCAACAATAACGAAATAAACTCACTGTATCATTGAAGAAGAAATAAATTCATTTTAAAAAATGCTTTCTAGACTGTATTACTTACTAAAGCCGTACAAGCATATCAATGGTGATTTAGCAAACATATTAATTTATTAAAAAATAGGAAAACAAAAATAGAGAGACTGGGCCCGAATAGATAGTTAATGAAAAACCTGTACACCTCAGAAGCTTTAGGAATTTAACCGTTCAAGCTTAAACTCTTAGTTTAAAAGTAGCACATGTAGTCTCTCATTTTACCATAATTTCAACAATCTTCTGATTTTTGCAATTTAAATCTAATTTTTTCTGTTGTTCTTGTTGTAGTTTTACTCACTGATGAGCTGTCACCAATTTTTCTCAACCTTTCATAATTACTTTTAAATCTACTACTATCAACTGAATATACATTTATTATTCCTTCTTCATATGTCAGGTGGACAAGTATCTAAGTGAAATCGTGAAACGATCACCATTGAAAACCTGGGAGCATTATATGGCAGTTTTGTCATAGCATGCGACTCCTCAGCAATAAACATCCACGATTCCGCAAGTTGGACGCCAACTCAGTGATCCAGAGGCTGTGTTCAAGCGAGACTGAAGGTCCTGAGCTTCAGTCCCCCTCATGGGATTGTGGATAGGAATTGTTGAGTCCCACACCAGGAGGAAACAGCCGTTCAGTGCTTTTAGGTTTTCAATGAAAGTCTGACATTGATCGGTTGCTGATTTGAAGGAAACTAAACAATCTCCACAACCCCATATTGCAAAGGACAGTGATATGAACAGAGAAACAAAGAATCCACGACAAACAACGGTAACTATTTTTGGAGGACGTTATTTCACTTAATTCAAAGCTTGTGAAACACTAATATTTATTTTTCTCCTAGTTTATTCTACAAACCATAAGCTTTTGTTTGATATGCGATTCACTGCCATATCCATTTCTGTTCCAAAGCTATAGTAATTTAAACGTAACCTTTGGCACTCTACCTTCCTACCCTAATGGCAAGGTTTTGTTCACTGTATTTTTCTAATATGGGTTATTTTTAGCATTACAATTATGTACTTGATGATTCTCATTTGTATTTGCAATTCAATGATTCAGAAACAATTTTTCAACCTTCAATTTACACTTTTATTTTTCCGAAGGGGTTTTTGTTGAGATTTAGTATTTGCATAGTTGAAAGCATGAATCATTTGAAGCTAGACCACCAAGGAAAACCTAGGAGCACTTGACGGCCGTTTCATCCTACTGTGGGACTCCTCAGCAGTGCGCATCCATGACCTCGCCCTGCGAGATTCGAACCCAGGACCTACTAGTCTCGCGCCGGAGCACTTAACCGATAGACCACTGTGCCGGCATCCGATAGTGTTAATGTCTAACTTCAACTAATCCACGAAGTTGAGCAACCGTTCACCAATTGTCGTCAGTGAGTTCCTATCTCACAACAGGCGTGGTTTAAACTCCACAATAGGACGAAAAGGCCGTCCAGTACTTCCAGATTTTCCTTGGTGGTCTGGCTTCAATTGACTCATGTTTTCAACTTTTATTTTTCCTTCATATAAAAACATATTATCATCGAATATCATTCATTAATAACTCATTCTTACACACAGATACACACACACAATCCATTCAGTCTTTCATTTTACATCGTGAAGTTTTCACATGATTCTCATTTAACTGACTCCCTGCACATACTATCAAGAGGTTAGATGAACTTGTCAACCTCAAATGTAAAATTGTATCAGAACGCGTGAAACTGAACTTTTATAAATGTTGTTTATCGAGTCACATATTCCCAAATCAACTATATAAGAATTTATGTTCAAGTAAATTACAACCGAATATTTCAAATCTTGTTCGACTGTGAAAATCATATACAGATAATTACCAAGATAAACTGATCAATTTAATTGAATTACACATTCAAGCATTGCCTATATTAACGTAAATATCTATAGTCTGCCATATTAAATTCATCAACTTTTGCAGTACGGTTATTTTAAAACAAGGAGAAGGATCGGGATAAAGCTCGAAAAATCTTGCATTAATACTAATCATGTCAATTTATTCCCAGTTAATCCTGATAAGTATGTCACTAATTTATCTTCCATTGTATTATCTGCTAATGAATAGGAAGCACTTTTTCTTGGTTTTAGTTTCTCGGTTCCTATAATGCAAATGTCTGAATTGAAAATTAATGCCCAATTTGGAAATCTATATGATCAACTGAGTAATCTAACGCCTACGTCTTTAAACAGTCAAAGCTGGTGAAAAGCTAAACTGGTGGATATAGCACACCAATTTCATAATGTTGGACCAAAGCAGAGAAACATATTAACTTCTCAGCATTTTAAATCACTAAAAGAACTACGAACAAACCCTGATATTGTCTTGTTGAAGCCTGATAAAGGATCAGGCGTGGTTATTATGAACAAATGTGAATATAAGGGTAAGATCTTATCCATCCTCAGGGATGAAAGTAAATTTACGCTTGATGTTGAATTTGGAGGTATTAACAAACTAGAGGGAAGAGTAAATTCAAACCTGGAAAAATTGTTACACATGAATATTACTGATAAAGAGGAATTTAATTTCTTAAAGCCTATGGGTTCTGAGTGCCCTCATTTATATGGACTACCTAAAATCCATTAATCAAATATTCATTTACGCCCAATTTCATCAATGTGCCAATCACCTACACATAACTTAGCGAAATGGCTAACAAAATTGCTGGATCCTATTCGTAGTAGTTTATGTAAGTATTATCTGAAGGATTCTTTTGAATTGGTCGGTCATTTAGATGATATTAATATCAAGGGAAAGACAACGTGTTCATTTGACGTGAATTCCTTATTCACAAATGTACCTTTGAAAAGACTATTGACATATTATGTGACTCCATATCTCTAAACAACATTGAACTACCTATCCCTTTAGAAATTCTTAAAGATTTACTACTATTATGTACTGACAAAGTTCAGTTCACTTTTGAAGGCGCATATTTTCGCCAGATGTGTTCATGGCACATGTTGAAAATCTGACTGAAGACCTAATCTAAAACGCGTCACTTTATAAGAGATATGTGGACGATATCTTAGTTGTCTGTGAAAGAAAGGATGATATGAACTGTTTATTGAATAAACTTAACATTATTCAAAACCACATTAGTCTCTCATGCGAAGAGGAGAAGAACGACCAGCTTCCCTTCCTGGATATACATCTAAGTAGACGAGAAGATGGTTCACATGTTTCACATCCCACTGCGTTTACCAACTTAAATGTGTGTGTGGTCACACATACATAGGGAGGAGCAATCGTGATCTGAAAATTAGGGTGTGTGAACATGCACCAAAATGGTTACAGAAACAAATAGAATCAAATGACCCAATAAGAGTAGAGGATAAACGTCTATCATCCTCTATTGCCAAACATATAATTGAAACAGGCCATAAGATTGGCCTAAACTCGGCTTTTGTGGTGTTGTATAAAAGTGTAAAAGGGCGTATACTAAGGTTTATTGAAGCCTTAGTCATACGGAAATTCTAACCCTCTTTGTGTATTCAAAAACAGTTATGAACATAGTTGACATAGTTCTGATAATCTTCGTCTTCTTATTACACTATCGAAATTTATCAAAGGGACTAATTGCTTTAAACCTCTAGATCATTAAACGTCTTTCTTGTGATAAGTAAAATTTCCGAATACCTTGTAATGTAATCTCTATTTCATTTCAGGAAACTAATACAACTGTTAAGTCACTATTTTTACAACTTCGCAGCTTTAATAAATGATATAATCTAAAGGAAAACCTTCTTGGATGAATTGTGTTTATCATCTAAAGAACGGCAAGCTTACTACACTCCATGGGATTGAAATGGTTAACTTAATATTCACATCATAAATTCAGTCAACATTAATTGACTGGAATGAGAAATAGATTATTATCTAGAGAGAATTTAGTGACCAAAGATAATGAATTCGCTAACATTTCTTATTTTCTTAAATTTATTGGGCCTATTACTCCGATATTTGGTATTTAGATCTCGATAGTAAAGTGTTACATGGTATAGAAGAACTGACTGACATGAACAGCAGAATGAACTGTTAACCTACAACAACTAACATAAAATCTTAACATATCACAGTAGATTAATAAGAAAAAAAGGAATTTGTTTGTATTATATAAAGTTATTAAAACTACTTTAAATACCATTTTGCATTATGAAATTATAATGTGCTTCCAGGTTTTCCAGGGTGGTCTAGCTTCAATTGACTCATGATTTCAACTATGAAAATACTGAAATCTTCACAAAACCCCTTCTGAAATTACAATGTACTTTCTTCAAATCAAATTTAATTGATAGTTCATGATAATCAATCTATTCATCATGAAACTGTGACTACGTCATTGTCTCTCCTTCTCTCTCTCATTTAATCTATTCATTTGTACATTGAACTTACATAAATATGGTAAACACCCATAATTATTTCTTTCAACTGGTGAACTAGATTGTAACTCATAAACTTACAATGGTAAGATTTCATTTATTTATATAAATCATTAGATGTTAGGACGACATGGAATGCATGGAATGTAATAAACTCACTTTATTCCATAAGATATTTATTGTTCTTGCATTACAAGAGTTTATTGAAGGGACCAGTTTGCACAAAACAATAATTTCTCAATAAATAAATAAATATAATATTTCATTTAAAAGATCAGTGAAATGTTTTAGTAATCATTGGTAATATCACAATTTAATTACAGATAGAAATAACAAGTTAAGATAGAACAAACTGATTTGATAGAAACATAAGTCCACTGATTATGTAAATTCAAATCTACTGTGGTGTGGTCTACTTATATCCACATAAGTAGTATATGGTGATGGTCAGACATAGAATGTATTTTGGCAGAAGATCGATAAGGAAAGAACAGGAATGAAACGTAATCGGTATGAAAATGCATGAACTATGAAATCAGAGAAGACAGATTGATATCTGAAGAAAAATAGTCAAGATTGAGACAATTGATTGTTATTTTGCAAAAATTAACGGTTTACTGTATGGTTATCAGAATTTAGTGAGATTGTCTGTAATTTGTGCCTAGATACAATCGATTGTCACCGCTCGTATTCTTGTTCACTGCACTATTAGATAGCTAGTTCTATATCATACATTGATGATATAAGTTAACTTTTGAAATATCAATATAATATGTTTAGTGTTCTAATTTTACCAATGTCATTTCTTCTAGTAAAATATTAAAACATTCACTGATAAAATGTATTTAAAAAAATAGTCTTTTAGGTACTTTACTATCATTATTTATCCATGACAATAGTCGTTTATACACTAACATAATGCATGTAAATGTATTACCTACTTGACAACAGAAAAATATTTTTTTTTAATTATTATATAAACGTATTTTATCCTTGATGGTATAATTTTCTATCCAACAAAATCTCATTTATAATTCTCTTCGTTTCTTTCTTCTTTTAAAGTATGTACACAAATGGTTTTTTGGGAAAATGTGTTCCTGATATATGTTTAGTTCTTTGTATCATATTTCTTAAATGTCAAACCATTTTATTGATCCTTGTTTTTAGTGGAATAGCTTTTTTGTAAGTAAAAGAAAAAAAGAACACAACAGCTAAGCTTGAAAAATATCATTCATTCAAATATTCACTCAGACTTTTGTTCACTATAACTACTAGTTTACATGTATATAAATGTATATAAGTTGTTTTGCATAGATTCTGTATAATTTGCATTGGCATTGGCAAAAAAGTTTAACAAAGATATAATTGGAAATTAAGCTACAAACCTTTATGTTTCGTTGTGACTACTGAATTACTTAGTTAGTTAGCCAGTGTTTACTGTTTCACATTTATAACTAAAGTTAATTGGTAAAAAGTAGTTTACAATATCCTTTGTTTCTAATTTGTTCATTTTCTAGTGATCACAATCTCACAAAGTACTTTCAACCAGATGGATCAGTTTGAAAGTGAACTTGAAAATAATTGATTTGTTTGATCCACTTCGTTTTGTTTCTTCTAATTATTAATTTACAGTTCAATAACATTGGAGGTACATCGATAATTAATCTTTGACTTTATCTCATTTTGTTATTTACTTACTTACTCCTGTTACCCCTCGTCGATGAGTATAGGCCACTTTCCATCACTATTGATCCAACTCTGTCCTAAACAACCCTATTCAGTTGTTTCCAGTAGTTATCCATTCTTTTCATGTCTGTACACAATTACTGGCTCAATGTGTTCTTTGGTCTCCCTCTTCTCCGTTCCTCATCACCATTCCAAGTTAGTGCTTGCCTCGTGATGCAGTTTCGTGACTTCCTCAATATATGTCCTGTCCCTTTCCAACGTCTTTTCCTAACTTCATCTTCAGATGGCGGCTGGTTTTTCCCTTTTCCACAGTAAGCTGTTGCTGAGGAAATCAGGACAACGGACATTGAGTATCTTACGTATAGAACTATGTATAAATACTTGTACCTTTTTGATGATGGTCGTGATAATTTTCCAAGTTTCAGCTCCGGAATTTCATTTTGTTCTAAACAAATTTGTCTAGGATTGCTACTAATTTTAAACTTTCACTATAAATATCTAAACATAATATTCCCCTTTTGTTAGTATTTTATAATTTATTTAATCGGACAAGACTGTTTCGAGTAGAAGGAAAGGATTTATTAATTGTAACATAAGATGACAATTTGCAGTTAATTGAAATTCATATTTACGACTTTTATCATTTTCCTCATGTTTGTTTTCTCAATTTTTAAAAAATCTTAATAACTGCTTATAACAATCTTTAATCTGGTTGGCATTTCTTTTTAGCAAGATTATTTCCTACGAGATGGGGTTACCCACCTCATGCCCAACCCTCCCCTTTACCTGGGCTTGAGACCGGCAGTAACTCTAGAAGAGCCACAGGCTGAGTTGCTTATAAAAATAACAAATAAAATTTATCTTGTATTGAAAATGTAATTATTCTTACATCAAACTAATATGTGGGAAATATAGACATAATAAGTCTAATATTCTCAGACACTTTTTCATTTCTTTCATTTACTTTATTTACTTACGCCTGTTACCTCTCGTGGAGGAGCATAGGCTGCACACCAGCATTCTCAATCCAACCCTGTCCTGGGCTTTTCTTTCCAGTTATTTCCAGTTAATGTTCATCCTTTTCATATCTGCTTCTATTTCCAGGCGTAATGTGTTCTTTGGCTTACCTCTTTCCCGCCTCCCTTCCGGATTCCAAGTTAGGGATTCCCTCGTCATGAAGTTTGGTGATTTCCTCAATGTTAGTCCGATCCACTTCCAGCGTCTTTTCCCAATTTTCTCTTCAGCTGAAAAGTGGTTTGTCCTTTGAATTATTTTTTCTGGTTAGCGAGTTAGTTCTTCTACGGGATGGGGTCGCTAACCCCATGCCCAACCGTCCTCCTCTACCTGAGCTTGGGACCGGCAGTAACTCTAAAAGAGCTACAGGCGGAGTTTTCTTTCATTTAGATTAATTGTTGTTGTTGAAAACATCATACAAAATGAAATGTCACTTTCATTCAGTTTACGTAACAAAATTCATAATGGTTGCTATAGTTACAGGTACAATAAAGATTTAGTAATAATGTGTGGAGATATTTTCAATATTTGCAGATAGATTTATTGACTTAAGAAACTTAATCATTATTATTATCAAATGAAGGTTACAAAGAAGACTATAAGTTCGAAGATGAATGATAAAAATGAACAATACGTTAACTGACTGAATAGAAAATTGTATGAAATGACTTAGGATACTTGTATGTGTTTTGAATTGTTTTCTGACGACTTGAAAATTCTAAGCATCATTCATGTATAGACAAGATGAAATTGCTATCTAAATTATCAGTGACTGATAAGAATTTATATCACTAGAAGCATAGGAAAATTAATACAAAGATTATTTTTGTATACATAGAGGATTAAAAACGAACCATTTCTCACTGCTGAAAACAAACTTGATCATTTATGCAATCAAATTTCGAACGACTTTACCATTTATTAATAAGTGAGAAAAATGAAGTTGATAAAATTTAGGTATATATGATTAAAAGTTTCGTCTATTATGTTGAAGTCAATTCTTTATATTTGATCTTATCAAATTACCATTCGCATCATAAATCATCTATGTTGAATAATATACTTAGAACCATTCAGTCCGTAAGTTGAGTATTCTAATGAGTTCTTTTGAACTGCAATACGTTTCTTTGGTCAACTGTTATGATAACCTTGAAAATCACAACAAGAGATTTAAAGTTCATATTGGTGTCATTTAACTGACTTATATCCGTGCACAGATCTATTCATGATAAATATCATTTAACGTATATATTAATTACTTTCTAAAGTAAGATGTAACTAATTCATATCTATTGATGATTTCCACCTGTATTATATTCATTAGTGATACTATCTAGTTTTATTCAAGTGTAATGTTGGATAACAACACTGTAAATGAGCTTAATTATTTAGCATTCACATAGTGAAACATGAATTTCTGTTGAATTTATTTACCTCAATAAGTATTATTATTATCTCTAATATATGAGCATGTTTAACTGTTCTTTACTAATGTTCCAGTTAAATACTATTTATATGTTAAAGTTTACACTATAAATTCAGTCTATTCAATATGTAATAAATTTGTTTAAATAAACTGGAATAAATATTTTAATAGTTGAGATCATGAATCAATTGAAGCTAGACCACCATGGAAAACCTGTAAGCAATGGACGGCGGGATTGTGGATGCGCACTGCTGAGAAGTCCCATAATAGGACGAAGTGGCCGTTCAGTGCTTCAATTGATTCATGATCTCAACTATTAAAATTACTATCATACCCACAAAACCACTTCTGATATTAATCAAGACATGCACACTAGTGACTGGCTTTAAGAGGTATTTGCTGGAGTTCTAGTGAGGAGCAGTGACCAATGGAGTTCAACCATGTCTGTTTTGAGATAGTAACTCACTGAAGACATTGGTGAATGTGTCGCTCACTTTCGTGGATTGGTTGAAGTTAGACATTAACACTATCGGATGCCGGCTGGCTCAGTGGTCTATTGGTTAAGTACTCGCGCAGAAGACTGATAAGTCCTGGGTTCGGATCTCGCAGGGCGAGGTCATGGATGTGCACTGCTGAGGAGTCCCACAATAGGACGAGATGGCCGTTCTGTGTTTCCAGGTTTTTCATGGTGATCTAGCTTCAGTTGATTCATAATCTCAACTATTAAAATTATTATAATATCCACAAAACCCCTCGTGATATTAATATAAATATTCTTATTAGCTTTGATCTACATATGAATATTTAAATATTTTACAAATCATCCTTACACATTTATACCTAATTAATAATAAGATTATTAAATATTATATAAGTAATTATTACTATTCTAAATAGTATTTAATTTAAGTTTATAACTATAATAAATTTGTTCATTTTGAATCAAATTAACCATTGAACATGTATACCGTATAACAGTAATAACAATTATAATTCATAATTAACCTGGATCCAGGGTAAGTGAATTACTAATATAAGTTGACTAAAAATTGAATTCGGAAAATATTATTTCTAAAGAATTTACTATTTATAAAGGAAAGTGAAAAAGTACAGTACACTAATTTCATTTTGTAGAATACATTAGTCAATCCCTAATAGATGATTGTTTATGTAGGCTATCACAAAATGTGAATTCAAATTTCTTTTTTATATACATACTTGATGTTATTAAGAATATCAGTGTTTGTTTTAATACAAAGAATGAATGGTTTAATTCACTATTGTTTTGGGATGTAGGCACATTAACTTTGTACACTAGGTTGATCGGTTATCATATTCAATGAAAATATCTTAGGTAACTTATTTTAGGAAATCAGACTTCTCAAGTAACTAAGAGCACTTACTTTGTAGCGGGTAATCTTCAAAAGCTTTACGTACATGCAGACGGAACATCGGATACTTGTATTTCACAGTTTTCTTGGTTGTTTTAACTATATGGTAGGTTAGCTAAAAGCATTTTTGGATTGATGGACTTCTCCGGTTAGTTGAAGACTCAAGCTTTGTATAGGAGTTTGATAGAAGTGATACAGAACCATTCACTCTTCATTTTGTACAGAAATAGTAATTTTCTATATACGAAAGAATCACATGGTTGAACAAAATCTGTTGTTCCAGATTTCTTTCTAAAAAAAGCTGATCTAAGTTTGATAAAGTAGTGACTATGAATAGTGTGAAATGCTATAATCCGTTGTCACTGAACATTTTCATAAAGCTAAATAACTAACCTACAGATTTTTAAAATAAACGTTCATAAGGAATTCTATCTGTTCCTCTCTTTTTTTCGTCACTGTTTAAAGGGAACATACATGTACAAGCAAACACATATTCAATCCACTGTTCTTTTAGAATATCATTAAAAATAGAAATTTGAAATAAATTCCAAAATAGTCATGAAATAGGTTACAATGTTTGTAGCTTGATGATTTATTAGTGAAAGCTTTTTCTATTCTTTCTAAAAAAATTCCTAGTTTAAACTTGAAAATAAAGTTCAATATTTAGTGTATCCTAGTGTATTTTGAATTCATTTAGTATTGTTTGTTTGAATCTTCCCATCGATGTGTTAGGACTGCAACTGGTCAGTCTCTTATTGGCATATATGCATACTGTGCGTATTGCCTCGATATAGCCTTAATTCACAAGCATTATAAGCAAAGATGGATAATGACTATCAGTGGAATCCAGGAAGCGCGTCTCGTTCTCTTTGGGACTCGTCAGTTGGATGTACTTGCATCTCAGAGTTGATGTTCACTATGGAACTAGAACCCAGTAACTTTCGCTTCAAACACTATCGCGTTATCCACTCAGTACTGAGTCCTGATAGCCACTTGCTTGTGCAATGGGGTGAAGTTTAAATTCGCATGATATTGTTTGTTTGAAACTTCCCATCGATGTTTTTAGGACTGCTTAGAGTATTATGAACTGATTATCTTTGTACCTACCTCAACATAACTTTGGCTTACAAATAAACCGCCTTGTTTCTATGTAAATATTCAGGTTGTTACCCGAGATGATTATGGATAACTTGAATAATCGTAAAGTTACCTAACCATTTAAGTATAAATTCAATAACACAGAAAAATTTTACTTCACTTAAGTGTTATGATAAGCAATTTTTTGAATATCCTTAATATGACCTTCGTTAATCTAATAACTTTTACTCTGTGATCACAGTTGAAGCGTCACACAAATATTGAAGTTATCAAACTATCAATCATAACAAAAGATGTGTAGATAAATGTTCAAAACTGCCTGTCATTCATATCTAAATTCACCTCACGTGATTATGAAGGTCATTTGCATTAGCACAAACCATAACAATTGTTAGCATACTTTAACAGGCACACTACGGATACATTTTTGTCACAAAACTGAGTAACATACTGACAGTTAATTAACAGTAGTTTATGAACCATAAAAGTTATGATGATGATGATGATGATGATGATGATGATGATGATGATGATGATGATGATGATGATGATGATGATGATGATGATGATGATGATGATGATGATGATGATGATGATGATGATGATGATGATGATGATGATGATGATGATGATGATGATGATGATGATGATGATGATGATGATGATGATGATGATGATGATGATGATGATGATGATGATGATGATGATGATGATGATGATGATGATGATGATGATGATGATGATGATGATGATGATGATGATGATGATGATGATGATGATGATGATGATGATGATGATGATGATGATGATGATGATGATGATGATGATGATGATGATGATGATGATGATGATGATGATGATGATGATGATGATGATGATGATGATGATGATGATGATGATGATGATGATGATGATGATGATGATGATGATGATGATGATGATGATGATGATGATGATGATGATGATGATGATGATGATGATGATGATGATGATGATGATGATGATGATGATGATGATGATGATGATGATGATGATGATGATGATGATGATGATGATGATGATGATGATGATGATGATTACTTAACTTAAAGATAGTTTACATTTAACATTATTGATATATATATATATATATATATATATATATATCGAGAATAAATGATCACTGGAATTATGTAGACTAATTTACCAAATAACAATTACTTAAGTTAACCATTTATATTAATTTATGTCACCTAGATACAGAAACCTTTGTAACTATTTACTGAATATGAATTATGTTAGAAATGAGAAATAAATGTTCCTTGACTAGTAGCTTGGGATAAAGAGTTGATCACAGTTGATCAGAATTTCATCTAGTATGTACTTGTATGTATGTTATTGTACATAACCAAACGTATTTACACCATATATATTACTTTTTTGTTGCAGTAACAATAATAATATCACTCTGATTTTCAATGATGGAAAATATACGTGCACAATCTCAAATGAATAGTTGAAATAGTCAACAGTTTGCAATTTAATTTAATCTAGATGTCATTTTAGTATACAAAATGTTGGTGTCATTCAAAGATTGGAACACTAGCTAATATTTGAGTACTTACCTGTATTTTGGTAAGAACCTGTAAAACTTTCAGTCAATTAGAACAGCACAGAATAAATAAACAGTTTCTAACTAAAACAAGACGTGTAATATATAGAACCAAAAGTTCTACTTATTTTATATAAAATAAAATGTACCAAATAAAGGAAAGTTCAAGAATCATTCATTGAAATTCATGCTTACAACACTATACTACTACTTAGTAGTTCGGATCATATCATGATATTTTGACAATTTGTTACCCTTGATTGGTGTAAAATCAATTATGATAAAAGTTGACTATACTAACCAATATATTTGTATAACACACATATATTACATTCAGAATATTCAGAGTATTTGATCAACTAATTATTATGTTGTTATGAATTTATAAAAGAATATGACGTATGACAATTGGTCCGGCTTTTTATCACGTGAATTATTCACCAATCGAAATACAACTTGTCTAATCTTAACACTGTGCCAAATCAATAACGTTCAACTGGTGTGAGCAGTCTAGCGTCCTTAGTGGTAGCCTTTCCATTTGAGTCAAGAACACCAATTGCAGCTTCTGCTATGCGAATCGTTTATTTCAAGCACATTTGGTTTATGCACTAGACAGACAGACCGCATCACACCATGAAATAGAAAATAATATTTGTACAAGATCAAGCCAAATGTGGCTGTGAACGTGGGAGACAGTAATAATAATATAATTTAGGGAAAGTAATTCGTATAATAATAATAATCCATAGGTCAAAATGAAGCTTATAATAAGATGAATACAGATATACACAATCTAATCACTCAACAGTTAAATAATAAGAATATATATAAAATAATAGTCCATTAATAAATCCCGTAAGTTACCCGTACCCATGTCTTCTCTAGGATATAACACTTTTAATATATGATAGTCTATTGAATGCATTCTCTGTTTATTTTCTTTTTCTATTTTCATTGTTCAAATTGATTTACAAACAACTAAACAAATTTCATTCGGACACAATAATCAATAAACTGAACATAATTTGGGAACAGCAAATCGTACAGTAATAGACCATAAGTCAAAATGAAGCTTACAATAAGACGAACATATATAGATTAAATCTAGTCACTGAATAGCTATACAATGAGAATATATATAGAATAATAGTCCATTAATAAGTCCCGAAAGTTACCTGTATTTATGTTTTCACTAGGATATAACAGATGTCTAGTTGAAAAAAACATTGCAATTTAAAATGCACCGCCCCGTCTGACATGTTTTAAATAAGAGTTAATGACCCACCTTAAAATTATCACTAATAGCTATCACAGTAATTATCAGGGTCTTCGAATAAAAGTTAAGTCGCATTTATACATTTGTCCTGGAAATCAGTATTATTAATAAAATATTTTGAATATAGTTTTCTTTTTACAATTTTAGAACAGCCAAGTCAAAATTTGCAACACTAATTCTCTAACTAAACAAATATTGTAATACGATTCCCTGTTTCGGGATTTGTCTTTACAGACTGCTTAACTCATTATCCGCCTTGAAGCTAATTATCAAAAAAATCAAGAGGAACCTTTTATGTCCTAGTGGAGATTAAATTAAAGGTAACTTTTGAGATCTATTAATGGACTTGTATTATATATATATATATATATATATATATATATATATATATATATATATATATATATATAAGTCACGTGATAATTAGCCGGATTTAAGTCACAACAGAACAATCCTGATATTTATAGTTTTCGAAGAACAAAAAATAATTACAATGGAATGCATCGATCAAAAATATTATTCAATTTAATTTTGCATTTCTATACTAAAAATCCTTGTTTATAGTTACACGTATGGTACTAAAGAATCTATTTACTGATAGATTAGATCTTAGTTGGATAACTATTGAAAAACAGTAAGAGCTAGACAGCTATTTCATGTTAAGATAATTTTCGTTGGCAGTGCACATCCACCATCCCTCCGAGTATTGAGTTCAAGAACTTCAGTCAAACGCGCGAGACTAAAATTGATATGTTGCATAATTTATGATAGTTCAAAGAACTCCGAAAACTTTCTGAAATGTTGTTCATTAGTTTCTTCAAAATACTAAATCATCAATTAATTCTATAACACTGTTTTGAAACTTTTTAATTGAATGATATTAAATCAAACCTATGTATTTTACTTGATAATATTTGCATATATTTTTCGAGTTGAAATATAGACAGAAGTTGCTGATGACTAATTTCAAGAAATTCTTTGTCGAACAACAACAAGAATTTATTGTCTTCAGTTCTTTTTTAATCTTTAAATATTTTTGAGCTCGACTGGTTTTGCAGTTTTTATCCTATGTCTGTAGTTAAAAGGTATTTGTCAAATGTCTTCTATGTAAATGTTTTAAATTGCTATATCACGAGAAACTGGCCAAGAAAGCAAGTCTATGAATAGCAAATACTTTTGTCTTAAAATTAGTAAATAACAACAACACTTGTGGAAATAGTCAACGTAAACTTATTTTGTAATTAGGTTTTGCTATTAATTGCATTTTTTCTCATTAATTCTCATAATCTGTACAATTACTTTTATCGACTGTAAAATTGTAGTTTAAAAAGTATATGGCTTGTGATCTTCCGTTCCGTTCTTGAACACCCCCATAGCATGACAAATTAAGTAACTCACAAATTCACTGCTGCACACATATACTTCTTGTTCTCAATTATCCGCCGTTACGACAGCATAACTCTTATATATTTTCTGTCTATGTTTACAGATAACAGTAATATCATCATTACATGCTTGGTCTGGATACACAGCTCGAATTATAACAATTTGCGGTGTTTGTATGAACCGATGATTCCTTTGTACTTGATATCTGCCTGATTTCAAATTCCAAATGCAATACGTTCGCTTGTGCTTACCTAGTTCTGTTTGGTTTACATTGAGCTATTTCGGGGATTCCCAGTTTGCATATTAATTCAAATACTTCTACTCATCACAATTTTGTAGTTGAGATTACGAACTACTTATAATTGTGAATTACAAAACCAAAAGAAACTAGGACATGCCTATGCTTAATATTTTAAGCAATGTCCAGTATGATTTTCTTGTGTGTATGATTTATACTTAGTATATCAACACATTAGTTTCTCTCGTAATAAATTTGTCATTATTTTTGGAATTAATATATTTCGGTCCACCACACGCTATAGCGATTACAGGATATCATCTAAAAGCTGACACTTTACCCATGGCAGTACATTTTGTAAGATACGTAACCTCAAATGGATTCAAACAAATGTTTGCAGTTTAAGACCAGTTTTATTTCTAGTAAAATTTTATACATGTATTAAAATCAATATGTCTTTACCATCAGAAAGATTAGCATAACACCAAATTACATTTGTCTAAAAACTAGTGATAGATCTATTTTTCGAATTAATCATTTAGTCGACTATTCAGTATTACTGAATAATAGTTAATCAGCTGGACCCTGAAAGTAATGTCTAACCAGATAGCCTATATGGCAAACCAAAGTTCTATCATTTAATTCATTGAATACAAGTCCAAAGTTTACTCTATTTAATCATATATAACGTAAAGGTTTTGGCGTTTTATAGTATGCATCTATAAATAAGTTATTTCACACTTTTGAGACCTCACAAAACAGGACTGAGAATTTGTCCTTAAAATCTAAATTGTTCTGGACGAAATAAAAGAAGCTTTCGCTCAATGTGTTTCCGTATCTAGTAGCAGTGGATCACCAATGTCTCCAAGTAGGAGCCTAAGTATATTAAAGAAATGGGAGAAAAAATAATAAAAAAGTTGGCAAATCATAGTAAAAAACTATCTTTAGTCCTTAAGAATATGTCCAGTTTTCTCCTGAACGACGCCTGGGAGGTCGCTTAGACTAACTCAGCCGTCAGCGAATTCCATCATTTAACTACTCTTAAGGAGTAAAGGGTGTGTCCACAGTCCGTTCTACTGTATTACATCTCCAGTTTCTGCGTCATACCCCTAAGGTTTATGTTAAGACTAAGCTTAAGTAACTGTCTAAGGGGATAGCCAGAAGTGTTAAGGATGCTGCAAATCACTAGAATGTCACCCATAAGACGCTTGTACGCTAATGGGTAAAGGTCCAGTGATTGAAGGCGCTCTTCATAAGGCTTGAATATGAGTCCCCGAACTGATTTCGTGGCTTGCCATTGAGTACGTTTCAGTGTGTGGGTGAGGGAGAAAATGCTATAGTGGCATTGGACCCGAACCACACAATCTCAAAGTTGAACATGAGACAACTGGGGAAGTAGGTATTCAGCATGGAGAAGGCGGGAAGAAAGGATTCAATGAATTAAATTCATTGAATGGCATGGCTCGTCCTTGCAAGCTGTAGCTGTAAATAATTCTCCAAAATCAATACCTCTGTAAGTATTCGACATTAGATGCTGACCACATTAGTTTTAGTGAACTTGTTTAACTGAAGGCGCTCGGTCATGCATCCGAACCAGATCACGTTACAGCTCAGCGTGGGAAACATCTACGTTTACTAGCCAGATTAGATCAACCGCTTCTCGATATATTGATAACGCATCAAATATATCTTTCCAACCTCTTCGCTTGTGACTTCTTATTTTAACTGAGTGGGGGGCGATTCGATTATAGGTGTCAAACTACGATACTGGTGGTAACCTCAAGGGGTAATCATCCTTGTGTAACTTTTATTCATATTGAAAATATTGTTCGATCTCCAGCCTGAATGTCTTCTCCATCATATATTGGTGACTGTTACAACACGATGAGTCGGTGTCGACAATTATGCGACTTCCATGTAAGATCTTATAGATTAGGCAGTTGCATCTTGACAAATCTACAATTCTATGCTTAGGTCTATTATAAAAGCAGTACTAATAACTAATTAGATCATAATTCTAAAATGCTATGTCACCATACTCTAAATGGGACGAATAAAACTGTTGAGGATTATGGGGAGACGTCTTCAGTCGAACTGACCGAAAATGCACTTCAATGTTACCAGTGGAAGGTTTGCTCGGAAGGCTATCGTAAGACTTTAGATCGTAAGGTACCAACACTCTTAGATTTTTTCCAACTTGTGATACCTGTAAGATCCATTTGGAAGGTTTTGTGTGTGAAAGTGCCTCCATGCGCATATTCGCAGCTTCTTATCATTGGTTGTTAGTTTTTTTATGCCATTTGAGATTGTAATATTTCATTTTATAATAGTTTTCTCATTTTTCTTTTACTTTCACTGAGTTTCTATGTTTCTTCCGGAACTGTATTTATGTTTTTTTGTTGATACTTAATCTTGGTGGCAGCCATATTGATTGTTCCCTCTTTAATTGTGTTGTTTGAGTTGACTGGGAGTGTGCATTTTGATTGTGAATTGAAACACTTTTCCAGAATTGAAAGCACTTTGTGTTATAAAGCAACAAACTACTATCTTTTCGACGGATTTTTATTAGGTCTATCCAGAAAGGATAGAATAACACACTTTTGGTGCGTTCGGTTATTTTCTTATATTCCATGTCAATTTGTCTATTTATTGTAATTTAGATCCATTATTAAGAGGATAATTATTGATTGATAACTGAGCGGTAATATTTGTTTAGGTAATAATGTACATTTGTATTTATGATGAAATTTAGAACCGTTATTTCCCTAATCACCTTGTCCTAATTTCAAAGGGAAAATAGTGGGTGTCTAACTACCGGGACAGTTATTCTTCAGACAAACCTTAGTTTGGATTTTACAATACTTCTAGAGGGGAGTCACCTAAGTTGTGGTTGTAGTCTGTAACATGTCTCAGATGGACTACTTTACACTTTGAAGTTTTAAAGATAAGTCTATAGTGTAGTGCTTCGTTAATCGATCGTCTTGATAACCGTTATTATAACAATCTGAACGGTGTATAATATCAGAAGACAAAGGGAAGCAGCAACTACATTTTTATTGATAACTAACATGGGCTAGAAGGCAGTGAGCACATTAGCAAATGTAAGCAAGCGAAGGAAAGATGACGCAGAGTGGAGATGTCTGGGAAGCCAACTCGTTATAAGCAAGCATTAATCAACATTTATAGTCAGGCTAAAATGAATGATAGACATGTGATAGGTAGGATAAGAAGTGTGCATACACATACGCTCATATAAAAAAATAGTCAAGGTCAATAAGGGAATAATTAATATGATCAAAATATGACTCATAACGTTATAGGTGAATTGGCTTGTCCAGAAACTAGAATAAGCTATGTAGGTGTAATATAGTACACGACGTTACACTACTCCCCACATAGCTCCCCCCAGAGTGTCCGGAGGAAACACTGTTATGCAAAATAAACAAGGGGGAGGAGGTGTATATGCGTTCACAAACCAAAATTAAAGTATTAGCACATTAATTTGAAAATAACACTGAAATGGCATATGGATAACGTTAATAATATGTAGAGAGAAAAAATTGTACTATATCGAATAAGTTACAGTGTCAATGGAGGGGCGAGTTTATTAAACGAAAATGTCACACTTATGTGAAAATGTACATGAAAATTGTCAAAATGAGGGCAGAAATGGAAATGTTAGCATGTGATTATGAGTAAATTAGTAAGCGTACAAAAAATTTAACATGCATTTATGTCGTCCGGATGATAAAATAACATGTTTGTATGAGCAATTCGAAATATTGTGAAAATAGAGCAACAAATTGTTTATGGGTATGACAGCGGAATAAATCGTGGAAATAAGTAATGTAGAATATAATTAAAATTGGTCTGTAGTGCCGATTGAATATGAGAATGAAGAACAGTGAAATATGATTTTCTGATAAGTCGCAGTAGAGTAAATAGAGTCGCTTAGCGATGAGTGTATTCGAATTTACATAACTGAAGTTTACGTGGGATAAGAAGTAATCCAGCCGTAGGAAGATGACTGCATCAACAGGTGGTATTCATTGCTGTACTGCAATTGATTATGATAATAAAATGCGAAATCAGCGTGCGCTAACGCTTGCGTTGAGTTATCGTTAAATATGTATTAGTAGAATGACCAGAGGAACAGGATAGTAACTGCTTAGACGAGATATGCGGAGTCGTATTCCTTTTTGGTCTAGAAGCCTAGCGTGGTTTGTGTAGTTAGAGGGATATGCGCTCAACCTCATTTGTTACGAAACCGTTTTAAGGCATGATAAAAATACCAATACATATGATTGTCGATGACAGCGAGTGAGACTGACTTGAATGTGACGAACAAGAGTGTATCTTTGAGAGACTAGCTCTAAACTCTATGTTCTGGTGTACAGTACAATGGAAATAAAATATTAATTGCAGTAATCGAATTGTGATTATCGGTGATGGATGATGCAGCATTCAGATATACATGTGAATGAATAAATAATATGAACATAATCATTACTAATCGGCTGGTAATGCGGCGTCAAATACTTGGTTTATGTATAGACATTAAAGTAGGGATCATCGTGAAACCAAAATTGCTGAAGCTCAGTTAAGGTTGTCGCGTAAAAAGTAGAAAACGACGATTGCTGAGTACCGATGAGATGAATGAACATCAGTTGTCTATCAAGAACATAAGTTCCTACTATCGGGAGTATGACTCCAAACTTATGTCTATGATAGAGTGTAATATTAAGCCGAAAATGACATAAAAAAAAATTGGAACGAACTCACCCGAATCAGGAAAAATTTTCGTCATTGGATAATAAAAATAATCCAGTGAGTTTCGAATATCATAACGTGTAATGTCCATATCATTATAATTTGTTCGATTAGTGATATGACTGCGTAAATGTCATAGTTTAATGTCGATACGAACAAAAATAATAATTCCACGTTAGATGATTATATGACATTATGGTAATAATGAGCATATGATGATTATTTGAATCATAACAGAATATGTCGTCGACGGTTCCATCTTTGGTTTGTGTTCGCTCGTTGCGGTCGCCAATTCTGTTGCTTGTTCCAAATACAGCTAACCAATATGTTGAGTGTTCGTTCGGCGAGGCATCCAATTTTGTTACGTGTTCGCATGTAGGGCTAACCAATATGTAGCCGTACGTTGAGGTTGCCAACTTTGCTTCGCGTTCGTAATTCGGGATAGCCAATAGTGTTGCATGTTCGTACGTCGGGATTACCAATATGTAGTGTAGTGCTTCGTTAATCGATCGTCTTGATAATCGTTATTATAACAATCTGAACGGTGTATAATATCAGAAGACAAAGGGAAGCAGCAACTACATTTTTATTGATAACTAACATGGGCTAGAAGGCAGTGAGCACATTAGCAAATGTAAGCAAGCGAAGGAAAGATGACGCAGAGTGGAGATGTCTGGGAAGCCAACTCGTTATAAGCAAGCATTAATCAACATTTATAGTCAGGCTAAAATGAATGATAGACATGTGATAGGTAGGATAAGAAGTGTGCATACACATACGCTCATATAAAAAAAATAGTCAAGGTCAATTAGGGAATAATTAATATGATCAAAATATGACTCATAACGTTATAGGTGAATTGGCTTGTCCAGAAACTAGAATAAGCTATGTAGGTGTAATATAGTACACGACGTTACACTACTCCCCACAAGTCCGTTGATATATGTACAATTGTGAAGTCAAGTCAGATCCTCCTAAAGTGTCAGTTTATCCTCTTGGTTACATACTTCTTTGCACAGTTATACATAATCGGCGAAAAGTAATAAATCGGATGATACCTTTTTTGGAAGATCGTTTATATAAATCAAGAAAAGAAGAGGTTCCAGTACTGAACCTTAGGGGACCCTAAAAGGACATTCCATAGCTTGGGAGAAAGCGAAATTAACCCTGACCTTAAAATACCGATTTTTTAGATATGAAACGAGCCAATCAATTGAAAGTGATTTGACACCTCGTCGTTTAAACTTAGTGATTAGATATAATAATAATAATAATATTATATTTCTGCATTAGCAGGTACACGCCATTTTTACAGGCATGATCTACAATTTACAACATATACCGGTTCACAGTATGCATCACAAGCAGGGTTGTTTAGTAATTATAATCTATAAAAGTTGATAGCAGTTCATTCGTTCAGATATAATGTGTTTTCATAAGAATAGTTTCCAAAGGGGCATAGCGTCCACGTTATATACCAGATCCAATCTCGACAAAAAGTGTAATAGGGTTTCGGTAGTTCTAAGTATTTATGTAATGCAGCTTTTTAAGTTTATAGTTGTTATAAAGTAGGCTTGTGGAGCGCCTGGTTTGAGCTATGACCTTGGGAAAGCGCGTTCCTCAAGCTTTTTCCAGATGTCAGAAGTTACATAGCTTCACCCTCAGAGCAAGATTCTGAAGAGAAAAAATAAAAGAGAAACCGAGGAGCAGCAAGGCATTTGGATATGAGCGACAATCAACGCTTAACATTTATTAGTGGAACAGATGGAGGTATGATAAATTATTAGAATAAATTGATACTAGCTCATGTTGCAAGAGTAAACTGCGATTAGGGTCTCCAGAAGAGAGAAGGCAGTAATAAAGAACACCTCGTCGTTTAAACTTAGTGATTAGATATAATAATAATAATATTATATTTCTGCATTAGCAGGTACACGCCATTTTTACAGGCATGATCTACAATTTACAACATATACCGGTTCACAGTATGCATCACAAGCAGGGTTGTTTAGTAATTATAATCTATAAAAGTTGATAGCAGTTCATTCGTTCAGATATAATGTGTTTTCATAAGAATAGTTTCCAAAGGGGCATAGCGTCCACGTTATATACCAGATCCAATCTCGACAAAAAGTGTAATAGGGTTTCGGTAGTTCTAAGTATTTATGTAATGCAGCTTTTTAAGTTTATAGTTGTTATAAAGTAGGCTTGTGGAGCGCCTGGTTTGAGCTATGACCTTGGGAAAGCGCGTTCCTCAAGCTTTTTCCAGATGTCAGAAGTTACATAGCTTCACCCTCAGAGCAAGATTCTGAAGAGAAAAAATAAAAGAGAAACCGAGGAGCAGCAAGGCATTTGGATATGAGCGACAATCAATGCTTAACATTTATTAGTGGAACAGATGGAGGTATGATAAATTATTAGAATAAATTGATACTAGCTCATGTTGCAAGAGTAAACTGCGATTAGGGTCTCCAGAAGAGAGAAGGCAGTAATAAAGAACACCTCGTCGTTTAAACTTAGTGATTAGATATAATAATAATAATATTATATTTCTGCATTAGCAGGTACACGCCATTTTTACAGGCATGATCTACAATTTACAACATATACCGGTTCACAGTATGCATCACAAGCAGGGTTGTTTAGTAATTATAATCTATAAAAGTTGATAGCAGTTCATTCGTTCAGATATAATGTGTTTTCATAAGAATAGTTTCCAAAGGGGCATAGCGTCCACGTTATATACCAGATCCAATCTCGACAAAAAGTGTAATAGGGTTTCGGTAGTTCTAAGTATTTATGTAATGCAGCTTTTTAAGTTTATAGTTGTTATAAAGTAGGCTTGTGGAGCGCCTGGTTTGAGCTATGACCTTGGGAAAGCGCGTTCCTCAAGCTTTTTCCAGATGTCAGAAGTTACATAGCTTCACCCTCAGAGCAAGATTCTGAAGAGAAAAAATAAAAGAGAAACCGAGGAGCAGCAAGGCATTTGGATATGAGCGACAATCAATGCTTAACATTTATTAGTGGAACAGATGGAGGTATGATAAATTATTAGATTAAATTGATACTAGCTCATGTTGCAAGAGTAAACTGCGATTAGGGTCTCCAGAAGAGAGAAGGCAGTAATAAAGAACAATGAGTTGTGATATTTAACAAGGTGGAGTAGGTTCCAATGAAGGAGAGAAGTCGGCGAGACTAAAGAACATGGACGACCTTTGAACGAATCTTAAATGACCTTAAGAAATATTGGCCAATCAGAAGACAGTTAGCATACAATAAAAATATATTATACAAAACTCAAAAATTAAAGTGGATACACTTCTTTTACATGAGTTAAAAACTTATCAAGGTTGGATATGGGTTCGGAAGTTTTAAAATCGTATTGCATGCGGTACATAAATTCATCCATATGGCTCCATGGTAGTGTGCCTCTGGAGCCATGGTAAGGTCTCAAAAACTCCTTTAGTCTCGACCACATAGCTTCTATGTTGTTGGTATGCACCACAGTAGTAGGGTCAACGAAATGTCGCTTATGTATAACGACTTCATGCTCATATCCCAGTCTACCTAGACATCTGTAAGCTCCCGAATCATCTGTATAAACAGTAGTACCCGGTAGCACATATTGCTGTATGATCGGTATGATTGTTGGTGCCTTCCGGTTCCTGACTCTTTGAAAATGTCCTTTCCGTAATAATAATAATATATTTCTGCATTAGCAGGTACACGCCATTTTTACAGGCATGATCTACAATTTACAACATATACTGGTTCACAGTATGCATCACAAGCAAGCTTGTTTAGTAATTATAATCTATAAAAGTTGATAGCAGTTCATTCGTTCAGATATAATGTGTTTTCATAAGAATAGTTTCCAAAGGGGCATAGCGTCCACGTTATATACCAGATCCAATCTCGACAAAAAGTGTAATAGGGTTTCGGTAGTTCTAAGTATTTATGTAATGCAGCTTTTTAAGTTTATAGTTGTTATAAAGTAGGCTTGTGGAGCGCCTGGTTTGAGCTATGACCTTGGGAAAGCGCGTTCCTCAAGCTTTTTCCAGATGTCAGAAGTTACATAGCTTCACCCTCAGAGCAAGATTCTGAAGAGAAAAAAATAAAAGAGAAACCGAGGAGCAGCAAGGCATTTGGATATGAGCGACAATCAATGCTTAACATTTATTAGTGGAACAGATGGAGGTATGATAAATTATTAGAATAAATTGATACTAGCTCATGTTGCAAGAGTAAACTGCGATTAGGGTCTCCAGAAGAGAGAAGGCAGTAATAAAGAACAATGAGTTGTTATATTTATCAAGGTGGAGTAGGTTCCAATGAAGGAGGGAAGTCAAGGTTGGAATGAGGAAGAACAGAGAGTGCATATAGAGAGTAGTGTTAAGTAAAATAGAAACCATATCCTTTACAGTCAGTTTTTTTTTCTTTTCTCATCCGATGCCTGCCACACAGTGTTCATGTAAAAGTCCGAGTTAGCATGTTAAAGGTTGTCTTAGTAGAATAGTTAATCCAGCACAAAAATTGGAAACATGAGTCTTAATGGTGAGTGTAGGCGAACAATCTCAATATCACAGATCTATTGACTTGTTCTCATCCATAAAGAGCCTGATACAAACAAAATGCTCTGCCCCACAAACACGGGTGGATTGAAATCATCGCCCACACCATCAGTGCTTGCTGGTCAGTAACTCCACCCTCCCTCCTTTTGTGATGTTAGGCTCATTTACGATTATTTTTTGGATACATATCATACCTCACACAATGCTCTGTGTTTCACATCCTGTTGGAAAACACTATTTCTATAAGTACCATGTTACAAGCTTATCAGACAGTTACAAATTATGGACTGTGGGTAAGGCTTCGATGCTATGTTTTTATTGACTATATAGTGAAGTGTAGGTTACGAATCAGAGTCTATTTGCACGCATAGACGGATTCATGCGTTTTACAAAAACCACACCGATAACCAACATCTTATCTGAAACAGAAGCCAAAGCTTTCATTCAGATTTGAATTATCATTTTTGGTACACGTAGTACCCTAACGACTGAAAGAAGAGCCCAAATTGAATCTGAGCTGTTCAACAACTTATCTAAATTTCTAGGCCTCAACAGAATATGGTGCACAAAATATCATCCTCAGGTTGGTGGGATGGTGGAACGTTTTCACTGTCAGTAAAAGAGTCCTAATATTTCACTCAAACTCCAGAGGACAAAATTCCTGACATTTGTTATGGTGGGAACAAAACAGCCGTCAAAACTGGTTCACAGTGTTTGACAGCAGAAGTAGCCTTCGGGACAACTTATAGCAGCTCAGATACAATTGAGTTTGTTTACATCTAAAATTTGGCTAAGCCCTTTTGCTAACTTATTTAACGGACAGTCATTCATACAATAACAACCTATCTATACTATTCTACTTTTATTATGTACGCTTGAGCATTGCTTATTGCCTACGCATGCATTCATTCCGCAACCTTATTATTAATTGCTTAATTGATCCGATGATTCATGCTTATATATATATATATCTTAATCCTGTTTACTGCTCTGCTCTGCGCTACACCGTATTGTACACACTTACTCACTCATTCGACTCTCACGCTCACTCACCTGCTTTACGGCACTGATCTTTCATGCTTGTTTAACGTGCCTGTAATATTGAATATATGTGTGTGTGGTTCAATAATAAACGCAATCAACCCTTCGTATTCGCCTTCTGATTTATACACCGTTTGGACGTTGTCGAATAACGGTTATCAAGACGAACAATATACGAAGTTTAGGGAAAATATCGAATATCGACCACCACAAACTCTCAGATTACAGAATGAATTTATTAAACCTGATATTGAAATAAAAATGTTGAACTACTAAATTATACCAACCAACCATATGACCAAATGTCCAAATGCAACCGTTTGTAAACTTTAAGAATCTCGAGTTATATGTGTACTCAATAATCTAAGCTTTTCATAGCACGTCTGGACAAGATATAACAAAATAAAAAGTACAACTTAGCCCTTCACACAAAGCTATCTCAAGAAGACCTAAATATTTCGTCTTACGAAAACATGAAAACGCAGACACAGTAAGTATTGATAGGGCATAACCGGCTTGTCTAGATAATAAACCACTGTGTGCATTACTAGGTTATTTGTCTGATAGAATAAATACAGAATTAAAAGATAATAATGAGGATTCGCCACAGGTGACCTGAAAGGTTAGATGGGCATAACCGTTTATTTAACCAGCTATATCAACAGTTTTGGCTTAATCCTAAAATTTAACTCTATATGTATCAACATCTTGCTTTCTTAATTTTTTTGCGAGACTAAATAATAATAATAATATATTTCTGCATTAGCAGGTACACGCCATTTCTACAGGCATGATCTACAATTTACAACATATACCGGTTCACAGTATGCATCACAAGCAGGGTTGTTTAGTAATTATAATCTATAAAAGTTGATAGCAGTTCATTCGTTCAGATATAATGTGTTATCATAAGAATAGTTTCCAAAGGGGCATAGCGTCCACGTTATATACCAGATCCAATCTCGACAAAAAGTGTAATAGGGTTTCGGTAGTTCTAAGTATTTATGTAATGCAGCTTTTTAAGTTTATAGTTGTTATAAAGTAGGCTTGTGGAGCGCCTGGTTTGAGCTATGACCTTGGGAAAGCGCGTTCCTCAAGCTTTTTCCAGATGTCAGAAGTTACATAGCTTCACCCTCAGAGCAAGATTCTGAAGAGAAAAAATAAAAGAGAAACCGAGGAGCAGCAAGGCATTTGGATATGAGCGACAATCAATGCTTAACATTTATTAGTGGAACAGATGGAGGTATGATAAATTATTAGATTAAATTGATACTAGCTCATGTTGCAAGAGTAAACTGCGATTAGGGTCTCCAGAAGAGAGAAGGCAGTAATAAAGAACAATGAGTTGTGATATTTAACAAGGTGGAGTAGGTTCCAATGAAGGAGAGAAGTCGGCGAGACTAAAGAACATGGACGACCTTTGAACGAATCTTAAATGACCTTAAGAAATATTGGCCAATCAGAAGACAGTTAGCATACAATAAAAATATATTATACAAAACTCAAAAATTAAAGTGGATACACTTCTTTTACATGAGTTAAAAACTTATCAAGGTTGGATATGGGTTCGGAAGTTTTAAAATCGTATTGCATGCGGTACATAAATTCATCCATATGGCTCCATGGTAGTGTGCCTCTGGAGCCATGGTAAGGTCTCAAAAACTCCTTTAGTCTCGACCACATAGCTTCTATGTTGTTGGTATGCACCACAGTAGTAGGGTCAACGAAATGTCGCTTATGTATAACGACTTCATGCTCATATCCCAGTCTACCTAGACATCTGTAAGCTCCCGAATCATCTGTATAAACAGTAGTACCCGGTAGCACATATTGCTGTATGATCGGTATGATTGTTGGTGCCTTCCGGTTCCTGATTCTTTGAAAATGTCCTTTCCGTAATAATAATAATATATTTCTGCATTAGCAGGTACACGCCATTTTTACAGGCATGATCTACAATTTACAACATATACCGGTTCACAGTATGCATCACAAGCAGGGTTGTTTAGTAATTATAATCTATAAAAGTTGATAGCAGTTCATTCGTTCAGATATAATGTGTTTTCATAAGAATAGTTTCCAAAGGGGCATAGCGTCCACGTTATATACCAGATCCAATCTCGACAAAAAGTGTAATAGGGTTTCGGTAGTTCTAAGTATTTATGTAATGCAGCTTTTTAAGTTTATAGTTGTTATAAAGTAGGCTTGTGGAGCGCCTGGTTTGAGCTATGACCTTGGGAAAGCGCGTTCCTCAAGCTTTTTCCAGATGTCAGAAGTTACATAGCTTCACCCTCAGAGCAAGATTCTGAAGAGAAAAAATAAAAGAGAAACCGAGGAGCAGCAAGGCATTTGGATATGAGCGACAATCAATGCTTAACATTTATTAGTGGAACAGATGGAGGTATGATAAATTATTAGATTAAATTGATACTAGCTCATGTTGCAAGAGTAAACTGCGATTAGGGTCTCCAGAAGAGAGAAGGCAGTAATAAAGAACAATGAGTTGTGATATTTAACAAGGTGGAGTAGGTTCCAATGAAGGAGAGAAGTCGGCGAGACTAAAGAACATGGACGACCTTTGAACGAATCTTAAATGACCTTAAGAAATATTGGCCAATCAGAAGACAGTTAGCATACAATAAAAATATATTATACAAAACTCAAAAATTAAAGTGGATACACTTCTTTTACATGAGTTAAAAACTTATCAAGGTTGGATATGGGTTCGGAAGTTTTAAAATCGTATTGCATGCGGTACATAAATTCATCCATATGGCTCCATGGTAGTGTGCCTCTGGAGCCATGGTAAGGTCTCAAAAACTCCTTTAGTCTCGACCACATAGCTTCTATGTTGTTGGTATGCACCACAGTAGTAGGGTCAACGAAATGTCGCTTATGTATAACGACTTCATGCTCATATCCCAGTCTACCTAGACATCTGTAAGCTCCCGAATCATCTGTATAAACAGTAGTACCCGGTAGCACATATTGCTGTATGATCGGTATGATTGTTGGTGCCTTCCGGTTCCTGATTCTTTGAAAATGTCCTTTCCGTAATAATAATAATATATTTCTGCATTAGCAGGTACACGCCATTTTTACAGGCATGATCTACAATTTACAACATATACCGGTTCACAGTATGCATCACAAGCAGGGTTGTTTAGTAATTATAATCTATAAAAGTTGATAGCAGTTCATTCGTTCAGATATAATGTGTTTTCATAAGAATAGTTTCCAAAGGGGCATAGCGTCCACGTTATATACCAGATCCAATCTCGACAAAAAGTGTAATAGGGTTTCGGTAGTTCTAAGTATTTATGTAATGCAGCTTTTTAAGTTTATAGTTGTTATAAAGTAGGCTTGTGGAGCGCCTGGTTTGAGCTATGACCTTGGGAAAGCGCGTTCCTCAAGCTTTTTCCAGATGTCAGAAGTTACATAGCTTCACCCTCAGAGCAAGATTCTGAAGAGAAAAAATAAAAGAGAAACCGAGGAGCAGCAAGGCATTTGGATATGAGCGACAATCAATGCTTAACATTTATTAGTGGAACAGATGGAGGTATGATAAATTATTAGATTAAATTGATACTAGCTCATGTTGCAAGAGTAAACTGCGATTAGGGTCTCCAGAAGAGAGAAGGCAGTAATAAAGAACAATGAGTTGTGATATTTAACAAGGTGGAGTAGGTTCCAATGAAGGAGAGAAGTCGGCGAGACTAAAGAACATGGACGACCTTTGAACGAATCTTAAATGACCTTAAGAAATATTGGCCAATCAGAAGACAGTTAGCATACAATAAAAATATATTATACAAAACTCAAAAATTAAAGTGGATACACTTCTTTTACATGAGTTAAAAACTTATCAAGGTTGGATATGGGTTCGGAAGTTTTAAAATCGTATTGCATGCGGTACATAAATTCATCCATATGGCTCCATGGTAGTGTGCCTCTGGAGCCATGGTAAGGTCTCAAAAACTCCTTTAGTCTCGACCACATAGCTTCTATGTTGTTGGTATGCACCACAGTAGTAGGGTCAACGAAATGTCGCTTATGTATAACGACTTCATGCTCATATCCCAGTCTACCTAGACATCTGTAAGCTCCCGAATCATCTGTATAAACAGTAGTACCCGGTAGCACATATTGCTGTATGATCGGTATGATTGTTGGTGCCTTCCGGTTCCTGATTCTTTGAAAATGTCCTTTCCGTAATAATAATAATATATTTCTGCATTAGCAGGTACACGCCATTTTTACAGGCATGATCTACAATTTACAACATATACTGGTTCACAGTATGCATCACAAGCAGGGTTGTTTAGTAATTATAATCTATAAAAGTTGATAGCAGTTCATTCGTTCAGATATAATGTGTTTTCATAAGAATAGTTTCCAAAGGGGCATAGCGTCCACGTTATATACCAGATCCAATCTCGACAAAAAGTGTAATAGGGTTTCGGTAGTTCTAAGTATTTATGTAATGCAGCTTTTTAAGTTTATAGTTGTTATAAAGTAGGCTTGTGGAGCGCCTGGTTTGAGCTATGACCTTGGGAAAGCGCGTTCCTCAAGCTTTTTCCAGATGTCAGAAGTTACATAGCTTCACCCTCAGAGCAAGATTCTGAAGAGAAAAAATAAAAGAGAAACCGAGGAGCAGCAAGGCATTTGGATATGAGCGACAATCAATGCTTAACATTTATTAGTGGAACAGATGGAGGTATGATAAATTATTAGATTAAATTGATACTAGCTCATGTTGCAAGAGTAAACTGCGATTAGGGTCTCCAGAAGAGAGAAGGCAGTAATAAAGAACAATGAGTTGTGATATTTAACAAGGTGGAGTAGGTTCCAATGAAGGAGAGAAGTCGGCGAGACTAAAGAACATGGACGACCTTTGAACGAATCTTAAATGACCTTAAGAAATATTGGCCAATCAGAAGACAGTTAGCATACAATAAAAATATATTATACAAAACTCAAAAATTAAAGTGGATACACTTCTTTTACATGAGTTAAAAACTTATCAAGGTTGGATATGGGTTCGGAAGTTTTAAAATCGTATTGCATGCGGTACATAAATTCATCCATATGGCTCCATGGTAGTGTGCCTCTGGAGCCATGGTAAGGTCTCAAAAACTCCTTTAGTCTCGACCACATAGCTTCTATGTTGTTGGTATGCACCACAGTAGTAGGGTCAACGAAATGTCGCTTATGTATAACGACTTCATGCTCATATCCCAGTCTACCTAGACATCTGTAAGCTCCCGAATCATCTGTATAAACAGTAGTACCCGGTAGCACATATTGCTGTATGATCGGTATGATTGTTGGTGCCTTCCGGTTCCTGACTCTTTGAAAATGTCCTTTCCGTAATAATAATAATATATTTCTGCATTAGCAGGTACACGCCATTTTTACAGGCATGATCTACAATTTACAACATATACTGGTTCACAGTATGCATCACAAGCAGGGTTGTTTAGTAATTATAATCTATAAAAGTTGATAGCAGTTCATTCGTTCAGATATAATGTGTTTTCATAAGAATAGTTTCCAAAGGGGCATAGCGTCCACGTTATATACCAGATCCAATCTCGACAAAAAGTGTAATAGGGTTTCGGTAGTTCTAAGTATTTATGTAATGCAGCTTTTTAAGTTTATAGTTGTTATAAAGTAGGCTTGTGGAGCGCCTGGTTTGAGCTATGACCTTGGGAAAGCGCGTTCCTCAAGCTTTTTCCAGATGTCAGAAGTTACATAGCTTCACCCTCAGAGCAAGATTCTGAAGAGAAAAAATAAAAGAGAAACCGAGGAGCAGCAAGGCATTTGGATATGAGCGACAATCAATGCTTAACATTTATTAGTGGAACAGATGGAGGTATGATAAATTATTAGATTAAATTGATACTAGCTCATGTTGCAAGAGTAAACTGCGATTAGGGTCTCCAGAAGAGAGAAGGCAGTAATAAAGAACAATGAGTTGTGATATTTAACAAGGTGGAGTAGGTTCCAATGAAGGAGAGAAGTCGGCGAGACTAAAGAACATGGACGACCTTTGAACGAATCTTAAATGACCTTAAGAAATATTGGCCAATCAGAAGACAGTTAGCATACAATAAAAATATATTATACAAAACTCAAAAATTAAAGTGGATACACTTCTTTTACATGAGTTAAAAACTTATCAAGGTTGGATATGGGTTCGGAAGTTTTAAAATCGTATTGCATGCGGTACATAAATTCATCCATATGGCTCCATGGTAGTGTGCCTCTGGAGCCATGGTAAGGTCTCAAAAACTCCTTTAGTCTCGACCACATAGCTTCTATGTTGTTGGTATGCACCACAGTAGTAGGGTCAACGAAATGTCGCTTATGTATAACGACTTCATGCTCATATCCCAGTCTACCTAGACATCTGTAAGCTCCCGAATCATCTGTATAAACAGTAGTACCCGGTAGCACATATTGCTGTATGATCGGTATGATTGTTGGTGCCTTCCGGTTCCTGACTCTTTGAAAATGTCCTTTCCGTAATAATAATAATATATTTCTGCATTAGCAGGTACACGCCATTTTTACAGGCATGATCTACAATTTACAACATATACTGGTTCACAGTATGCATCACAAGCAGGGTTGTTTAGTAATTATAATCTATAAAAGTTGATAGCAGTTCATTCGTTCAGATATAATGTGTTTTCATAAGAATAGTTTCCAAAGGGGCATAGCGTCCACGTTATATACCAGATCCAATCTCGACAAAAAGTGTAATAGGGTTTCGGTAGTTCTAAGTATTTATGTAATGCAGCTTTTTAAGTTTATAGTTGTTATAAAGTAGGCTTGTGGAGCGCCTGGTTTGAGCTATGACCTTGGGAAAGCGCGTTCCTCAAGCTTTTTCCAGATGTCAGAAGTTACATAGCTTCACCCTCAGAGCAAGATTCTGAAGAGAAAAAATAAAAGAGAAACCGAGGAGCAGCAAGGCATTTGGATATGAGCGACAATCAATGCTTAACATTTATTAGTGGAACAGATGGAGGTATGATAAATTATTAGATTAAATTGATACTAGCTCATGTTGCAAGAGTAAACTGCGATTAGGGTCTCCAGAAGAGAGAAGGCAGTAATAAAGAACAATGAGTTGTGATATTTAACAAGGTGGAGTAGGTTCCAATGAAGGAGAGAAGTCGGCGAGACTAAAGAACATGGACGACCTTTGAACGAATCTTAAATGACCTTAAGAAATATTGGCCAATCAGAAGACAGTTAGCATACAATAAAAATATATTATACAAAACTCAAAAATTAAAGTGGATACACTTCTTTTACATGAGTTAAAAACTTATCAAGGTTGGATATGGGTTCGGAAGTTTTAAAATCGTATTGCATGCGGTACATAAATTCATCCATATGGCTCCATGGTGGTGTGCCTCTGGAGCCATGGTAAGGTCTCAAAAACTCCTTTAGTCTCGACCAAATAGCTTCTATGTTGTTGGTATGCACCACAGTAGTAGGGTCAACGAAATGTCGCTTATGTATAACGACTTCATGCTCATATCCCAGTCTACCTAGACATCTGTAAGCTCCCGAATCATCTGTATAAACAGTAGTACCCGGTAGCACATATTGCTGTATGATCGGTATGATTGTTGGTGCCTTCCGGTTCCTGACTCTTTGAAAATGTCCTTTCCGTAATAATAATAATATATTTCTGCATTAGCAGGTACACGCCATTTTTACAGGCATGATCTACAATTTACAACATATACTGGTTCACAGTATGCATCACAAGCAGGGTTGTTTAGTAATTATAATCTATAAAAGTTGATAGCAGTTCATTCGTTCAGATATAATGTGTTTTCATAAGAATAGTTTCCAAAGGGGCATAGCGTCCACGTTATATACCAGATCCAATCTCGACAAAAAGTGTAATAGGGTTTCGGTAGTTCTAAGTATTTATGTAATGCAGCTTTTTAAGTTTATAGTTGTTATAAAGTAGGCTTGTGGAGCGCCTGGTTTGAGCTATGACCTTGGGAAAGCGCGTTCCTCAAGCTTTTTCCAGATGTCAGAAGTTACATAGCTTCACCCTCAGAGCAAGATTCTGAAGAGAAAAAATAAAAGAGAAACCGAGGAGCAGCAAGGCATTTGGATATGAGCGACAATCAATGCTTAACATTTATTAGTGGAACAGATGGAGGTATGATAAATTATTAGATTAAATTGATACTAGCTCATGTTGCAAGAGTAAACTGCGATTAGGGTCTCCAGAAGAGAGAAGGCAGTAATAAAGAACAATGAGTTGTGATATTTAACAAGGTGGAGTAGGTTCCAATGAAGGAGAGAAGTCGGCGAGACTAAAGAACATGGACGACCTTTGAACGAATCTTAAATGACCTTAAGAAATATTGGCCAATCAGAAGACAGTTAGCATACAATAAAAATATATTATACAAAACTCAAAAATTAAAGTGGATACACTTCTTTTACATGAGTTAAAAACTTATCAAGGTTGGATATGGGTTCGGAAGTTTTAAAATCGTATTGCATGCGGTACATAAATTCATCCATATGGCTCCATGGTGGTGTGCCTCTGGAGCCATGGTAAGGTCTCAAAAACTCCTTTAGTCTCGACCACATAGCTTCTATGTTGTTGGTATGCACCACAGTAGTAGGGTCAACGAAATGTCGCTTATGTATAACGACTTCATGCTCATATCCCAGTCTACCTAGACATCTGTAAGCTCCCGAATCATCTGTATAAACAGTAGTACCCGGTAGCACATATTGCTGTATGATCGGTATGATTGTTGGTGCCTTCCGGTTCCTGACTCTTTGAAAATGTCCTTTCCGTAATAATAATAATATATTTCTGCATTAGCAGGTACACGCCATTTTTACAGGCATGATCTACAATTTACAACATATACTGGTTCACAGTATGCATCACAAGCAGGGTTGTTTAGTAATTATAATCTATAAAAGTTGATAGCAGTTCATTCGTTCAGATATAATGTGTTTTCATAAGAATAGTTTCCAAAGGGGCATAGCGTCCACGTTATATACCAGATCCAATCTCGACAAAAAGTGTAATTGGGTTTCGGTAGTTCTAAGTATTTATGTAATGCAGCTTTTTAAGTTTATAGTTGTTATAAAGTAGGCTTGTGGAGCGCCTGGTTTGAGCTATGACCTTGGGAAAGCGCGTTCCTCAAGCTTTTTCCAGATGTCAGAAGTTACATAGCTTCACCCTCAGAGCAAGATTCTGAAGAGAAAAAATAAAAGAGAAACCGAGGAGCAGCAAGGCATTTGGATATGAGCGACAATCAATGCTTAACATTTATTAGTGGAACAGATGGAGGTATGATAAATTATTAGAATAAATTGATACTAGCTCATGTTGCAAGAGTAAACTGCGATTAGGGTCTCCAGAAGAGAGAAGGCAGTAATAAAGAACAATGAGTTGTGATATTTAACAAGGTGGAGTAGGTTCCAATGAAGGAGAGAAGTCGGCGAGACTAAAGAACATGGACGACCTTTGAACGAATCTTAAATGACCTTAAGAAATATTGGCCAATCAGAAGACAGTTAGCATACAATAAAAATATATTATACAAAACTCAAAAATTAAAGTGGATACACTTCTTTTACATGAGTTAAAAACTTATCAAGGTTGGATATGGGTTCGGAAGTTTTAAAATCGTATTGCATGCGGTACATAAATTCATCCATATGGCTCCATGGTAGTGTGCCTCTGGAGCCATGGTAAGGTCTCAAAAACTCCTTTAGTCTCGACCACATAGCTTCTATGTTGTTGGTATGCACCACAGTAGTAGGGTCAACGAAATGTCGCTTATGTATAACGACTTCATGCTCATATCCCAGTCTACCTAGACATCTGTAAGCTCCCGAATCATCTGTATAAACAGTAGTACCCGGTAGCACATATTGCTGTATGATCGGTATGATTGTTGGTGCCTTCCGGTTCCTGACTCTTTGAAAATGTCCTTTCCGTAATAATAATAATATATTTCTGCATTAGCAGGTACACGCCATTTTTACAGGCATGATCTACAATTTACAACATATACTGGTTCACAGTATGCATCACAAGCAGGGTTGTTTAGTAATTATAATCTATAAAAGTTGATAGCAGTTCATTCGTTCAGATATAATGTGTTTTCATAAGAATAGTTTCCAAAGGGGCATAGCGTCCACGTTATATACCAGATCCAATCTCGACAAAAAGTGTAATAGGGTTTCGGTAGTTCTAAGTATTTATGTAATGCAGCTTTTTAAGTTTATAGTTGTTATAAAGTAGGCTTGTGGAGCGCCTGGTTTGAGCTATGACCTTGGGAAAGCGCGTTCCTCAAGCTTTTTCCAGATGTCAGAAGTTACATAGCTTCACCCTCAGAGCAAGATTCTGAAGAGAAAAAATAAAAGAGAAACCGAGGAGCAGCAAGGCATTTGGATATGAGCGACAATCAATGCTTAACATTTATTAGTGGAACAGATGGAGGTATGATAAATTATTAGATTAAATTGATACTAGCTCATGTTGCAAGAGTAAACTGCGATTAGGGTCTCCAGAAGAGAGAAGGCAGTAATAAAGAACAATGAGTTGTGATATTTAACAAGGTGGAGTAGGTTCCAATGAAGGAGAGAAGTCGGCGAGACTAAAGAACATGGACGACCTTTGAACGAATCTTAAATGACCTTAAGAAATATTGGCCAATCAGAAGACAGTTAGCATACAATAAAAATATATTATACAAAACTCAAAAATTAAAGTGGATACACTTCTTTTACATGAGTTAAAAACTTATCAAGGTTGGATATGGGTTCGGAAGTTTTAAAATCGTATTGCATGCGGTACATAAATTCATCCATATGGCTCCATGGTAGTGTGCCTCTGGAGCCATGGTAAGGTCTCAAAAACTCCTTTAGTCTCGACCACATAGCTTCTATGTTGTTGGTATGCACCACAGTAGTAGGGTCAACGAAATGTCGCTTATGTATAACGACTTCATGCTCATATCCCAGTCTACCTAGACATCTGTAAGCTCCCGAATCATCTGTATAAACAGTAGTACCCGGTAGCACATATTGCTGTATGATCGGTATGATTGTTGGTGCCTTCCGGTTCCTGACTCTTTGAAAATGTCCTTTCCGTAATAATAATAATATATTTCTGCATTAGCAGGTACACGCCATTTTTACAGGCATGATCTACAATTTACAACATATACCGGTTCACAGTATGCATCACAAGCAGGGTTGTTTAGTAATTATAATCTATAAAAGTTGATAGCAGTTCATTCGTTCAGATATAATGTGTTTTCATAAGAATAGTTTCCAAAGGGGCATAGCGTCCACGTTATATACCAGATCCAATCTCGACAAAAAGTGTAATAGGGTTTCGGTAGTTCTAAGTATTTATGTAATGCAGCTTTTTAAGTTTATAGTTGTTATAAAGTAGGCTTGTGGAGCGCCTGGTTTGAGCTATGACCTTGGGAAAGCGCGTTCCTCAAGCTTTTTCCAGATGTCAGAAGTTACATAGCTTCACCCTCAGAGCAAGATTCTGAAGAGAAAAAATAAAAGAGAAACCGAGGAGCAGCAAGGCATTTGGATATGAGCGACAATCAATGCTTAACATTTATTAGTGGAACAGATGGAGGTATGATAAATTATTAGAATAAATTGATACTAGCTCATGTTGCAAGAGTAAACTGCGATTAGGGTCTCCAGAAGAGAGAAGGCAGTAATAAAGAACAATGAGTTGTTATATTTATCAAGGTGGAGTAGGTTCCAATGAAGGAGGGAAGTCAAGGTTGGAATGAGGAAGAACAGAGAGTGCATATAGAGAGTAGTGTTAAGTAAAATAGAAACCATATCCTTTACAGTCAGTTTTTTTTTCTTTTCTCATCCGATGCCTGCCACACAGTGTTCATGTAAAAGTCCGAGTTAGCATGTTAAAGGTTGTCTTAGTAGAATAGTTAATCCAGCACAAAAATTGGAAACATGAGTCTTAATGGTGAGTGTAGGCGAACAATCTCAATATCACAGATCTATTGACTTGTTCTCATCCATAAAGAGCCTGATACAAACAAAATGTTCTGCCCCACAAACACGGGTGGATTGAAATCATCGCCCACACCATCAGTGCTTGCTGGTCAGTAACTCCACCCTCCCTCCTTTTGTGATGTTAGGCTCATTTACGATTATTTTTTGGATACATATCATACCTCACACAATGCTCTGTGTTTCACATCCTGTTGGAAAACACTATTTCTATAAGTACCATGTTACAAGCTTATCAGACAGTTACAAATTATGGACTGTGGGTAAGGCTTCGATGCTATGTTTTTATTGACTATATAGTGAAGTGTAGGTTACGAATCAGAGTATAGGCATTAGGAAGGGTATAGTGTAGAATATTTCTTTACCATAGTAGGCAGAAAAATGGAGATTTATATTAGTTACATATAAGGTAAGATAACGAGTGGTGAAATAATATTGATGGCAAGGCAACATAGTGTACAGATGAGTAAAAAACTGATAAATAGACAAGAAGTAACTCACACTAAATTCGCGCTGAGGTTGTTTTGTTCTATGCTAACCGGTTGATGGGTGGCAGTAGTCAGTCGATTGTGCGTTTCTTCTGGTGTTTTAGGGTATTTATAGGCGTCGTTTAGCGACCGAGTATTGATAGATCCAGTGAGTTGCCTGTCTACTTCAATTGGAAAGAATTAATGAGGGGAAAGTATCTAATACAACTACAAGGTAGGGAAATAAGGCGATTCAGTCTATATATGTAGAGAGCCTATGATGTCTGTGTGGGACGTGGATGTGTTCGTTTGCACCAGATCTATGCTGGTGAGGGGTTGATTAATGAGTCTTGTAAACGTATGTAATTTGTCTGCCATGCGTACTTCAGAAGGCAGACTGTTCCATATCAATGCGTACTTGATAAGGAAGAAGTTTTCACGTGTTTTTGATCTGTGTTTTTCAATTTTGACAGTGGATACTTTGTCTCGAAGGTTGTATCCATGTGAGTCTTGGTAGAGAGCTATATTACATGTGGAATAAGTAAGGTTTTTAAGGAGTTTAAAATAAAGAATTAAGTTAGACCTAAGCCTTCTTTTCCAGAGGGGTTCTAGTCCTAAGATATGGCATCTGGATTTGTAGTCAGTGAGTTGGTCATTCTTAAGTATTTTGCGAGTGAAGTCTAGCTGTATTCCTTCCACCTTAAGTATATCGGATAGGCGTAGGTTGGAAAATAAGAACGAGCAGTATTCGACGATGGGTCTTACGCAGGTTTTATACAGGATGATTTTAGTTTCCTTTTGAAAGAAATTACGAAGGATGAAGCCAAGCAATCTCCGCGTTTGAGATGCTTTAGTTGAAATATGTTCAGAGAAGTTAAGACTGTCGGAGTAATGTACCCCAAGGTCAGTTACTGATGTCAGTCTGAGCAGTGGGTTTTTGTTAAGTGCTAGTTTTAATTTAAGTGACGTGTTACCAATACATAGCCAACCGCATTTCTCTGTGTTGAGCTCTAGCCCCCAGCGTTTGCACCAGTCGTCTACTTTGTTGAGTTCATGTTGGATCGTTTGCATAGTACTTCGTACATCACCAATGTCAGTTTTATAGATGACTTTTAAGTCATCAGCGTAAAGGTAGGTCTTACCTGTAGTAAAGCACTTGCATATATTGTTGATATAAATTATAAAGAGCAATGGGCCCAAGACACTACCCTGCACAACACCACTGGTTATTGGTCGAGGTGTAGATGTTGTAGAGTTAAGCTTGGTTATTTGGTATCTGTTTGTGAGGAAAGACTTAATCCATTGCAATAGGGGGTTTATAATTCCAACTGACTGGAGTCTGTTGATTAGAAGATTATGGGGTACTTTGTCAAAGGCTTTCTTTATATCGAAATAAAGTATAATCACTAGCTTTTTCTGGTCACGTATGCGAGTAACCTCGTTAAAGAAGTCTATCAGACATGTACTACATGATCTTGTTCTAATGAAACCATGTTGTGTTGGGTCTATTAGTTCTTCCTTAAGTAGGTGATCTGATAGTTGACTTTGTATCACTTTTTCCATTATGCGCGAAATAACTGGGGTGATATTTATAGGTCTGTAGTTTCCGACCAGGTTTCTCGGTCCTGATTTGTGTTTGGGAAGAACATACGTTACCTTCCAGGCTTCAGGATATGTACCCGCCTCTAAAGATAGTGTGTATATTTTGAGCAATAACGTATGTATATCCGGCCCCGACATTTTATAGAGGATTGATGGTATATCATCAACACCAGAGCTCGCATTCGGCTTAAGGGTTTTGATGGCGGTATGTATACTCCTAATGTCAAAGTTTATGGTGCTAATATGGCTTTTGCTTATGCATTTTATGTTAAAATCTGGGGCATTAGATGTATTCCCGTTTTGTGAAAACCATTCACTTAGCAGTTCGCATATAACGGTTTGGTCATAGTACGTCACGCCATCGTGTAGTAAAGAGTGAATTTTGTGATCTTCGTTCTTTCTCATCCGTTTTTCAAGGAGCCGACATAAGTTTTGGACTTTAGATGCAGCTGTGAGCGCAGTACGTTCTTCTGTCTGTTTGTTTTTGTTGTGATGACTTTGCACTCCTTCAAGTACAGAGTATACCTGGTGCAGGGCACTGAAGTCTTTTGATGTAAAGTACGTCTTTCTTAGTTTTCGTAGCTTAGACTTAGCCTTTTGGTTGATGTAGGGAGCAATTGTTTTGAAAGCAATTTTAGAAGGGATGGTAGTGTCTAGTGCAGATTTGGTGGTAGTATTGAATATTTCCAGTGTTTCTAAAAGGTTATCACTGGTGAAGAAAGTGTTCCAGTCAGAATGCTTCATAAGAAAACGAAAGTTACTCCAGTCGGCGTTTGCATAGTCTCTATATTGGAAACACGTATTTAATGTCTTTAATTTTTTGCGCTTGGCAAGAATCGGAAGGGTGCAGAGGACTATTTTATGATCGCTATTATGGAACTTCTCGCCAACCACCATTGATGCTGGTGTGACATTGTGACAGAATATTAAATCAAGAATGTTGTGGTTTCGGGTAGGCAAGTTAACATGTTGCTGCCAACCGTGTATGTCTAAGGACCTCAGTATTCCTTCGTAGCACGGTGGGCCAGAATGTGTCTTCCAGTTGATGGTTGGAAGGTTGAAATCACCACAGACAATTTTGTAGGCGAAGTCAAGCGAGGCAGCCTTAGCAAATGACTCACTTATAATGGTGTCAGTCAGACTGGGGGTATTCGGAGCTCGATATATACATCCGATTAGTATTTTACATTCAAGGGTGTGTACAGTAAGCCACATCGAATCTGGTACTTTACTGAGGATATGATCACTAAAGATTTCTGTCCTCATGTTTTTTGATGCATATATGAGACAACCGCCACCCTTCTTGGTGACTCGGTCACAGCGGAAGAGCTCATACGTGTCTATTTGGAGATACGTGTCTGTGATATCGGAGGACAACCAACTTTCCGTTATCAAAACAAGTGAGGGGTTGTGTAAAAGTAATAGAGCGCGTAGTTGAGTCATCTTATTCTGAATAGATCGGGCATTAATTAACATTAGTGTCAGGAAGGATGAGTGTTTGTCTAATGAAATGGTGTGCTGTAAACCCTGTGGTTTGTCGCTTTTACTATGAGAAGAGGAAAAAGTGGGAGTATTGGCTCTACCTTCTTGTTTGTTTAGTTTAATACTAGCATAGTTAACGGGAGAAAGGTGGTCGTAGGTTAGTTTGGCGAAAGAAGTATGTTCACGAGTGTTGGGTAGAATCGGGTGAGTTAAATGGATAGGCGGTGTATTCGGGGGGTGATCATGTTCCGTCAAGGAGCTTTTAAGACTAGAGACAGTTATCGACGGTGATAAAGATGTGTCACTCCCCATCAGGTCGGAGTATATAGAAGGTGGTCTCAGAATAGTGGAATTGTCGCCCTCAACATTTGGAGACCCCATAGCAATACTGTTGAGGGGGAGAGAGATAAAAAAAGGATGAGGTGGTGTGTGTGCCAAATTAGGGGAGATCAGAGAGTTATAAAAGGTGGTTTGGTTCTGGTAGTATTTAGAATCGATAGGTGGGTCCCCAAGCAGGCCAACATTATGGTTGTCTTGTGTGCAGTGGGGTTTTCTACTCCTATTACGGGTAGTTGTATGTTTCAAATAATTATTGCATGATTGTCTGACATTGTTGCCGGGGATGGTGTTCCTGTTGTGTGGGCTGTGCTGATTCCTGTAACCTGCATGTTTCAAGCTATATGGCTTATTGGCATCATGCGTAAGTGTGGTTTTTGTAGGGCGTAACCTCACGTTAGGATATGGGGGTACTGCCAGTTCATTATGCTTGTTGTAATGCATTCGACTACTATGAGTAGGTGCATGTTGTGTATTGAGAGATCTGGAATACTTATGGGTGTTTAGAGAGAATTTGGTATTATTTTGCATTGCAGTGTTTGGGTGGTTATAGCTATTAGAGCGATTGATGTGAGGCTTGGGTTTTGGCTTTTCATCGGAGCCACAAGAAGAGTGCTGTGAAACTGTAGATGCATAGGTGGGTGGGCATTTTGTTATAGTTGAGTGTTTGGGTTTAGGGTGAATGGTTACAGCTGCCTGGTGTTTAGTCTTGTTCTTAGGACTAGTAGCAGTATGCGGCGTGCCTACGTTTTTGGGAGGGGTGGGGTATGGTGTTTTAGGGATAGCGCTATGGCCAACGTTGCAACTGCCGCTACCACGTAGGCTGGGTTGATTGTTTTGCACTTCATTGGAGTTTCGACGTTGGATGGCAGTCTTGTCGTGGGTGATTCTAACTTTCTTAAAGGTTGGAATGCGCCTCAGTAAAGACTGGCTTTTAAGGAGGTGATTGGCTTCTATGATACTACCAAACTGAAATAGAATGGGACAAGAGGCTTTAGTCTGTGCTTTACGTAATCTTCTTGCTACACACCAAGATTGCGACAGTCCACGTTCTTGTAGTAGAGTATTTGTAGCAAGCTTTAGGCTCGTACTATCAGGTATATTATACGCAATGACATTGTGTATACACTGAAGTCTTTTCAGCACTTCAGCTGATATGTGGTCAATTATTTTTTCAGTGTTTTTTATAATTTCGAGATCAGGATTTTCCGGAACATTGATTAGGTATTTATACGGTAATAGGTCTTGAATAGTTTGGGTGAGACTAGATTTTATTTGACTGCTTTTAGAACTATCACTGGTGAGATTATTAGAGTTTATATCAACATTATTTTGGTTCATTTGGTTGCATAAACATTTGTTGCAACTGTCTACCGGGTGGTCATCTTGTGCGTACTTAGTTGGGGGATAAGGTATATGTTTGGGTGAGTAGTCGAGATCTACATTATTAGGCTGGCTACTATAGGTGGGCTTATGTGCACTCTGTTGGCCGCTACATAGGATGACCGATTGTGGATTTATTGTGTGTATGGGGTCAACCGCACTGTCTAAATACCGCTTACAATGTGTGATGAGTGGGCTGTCAAATGATGTCGGACTAGGCGGTGTGTGATTACTCTTATTTATATCTACAAGCGAGATGCAAGGTAGTGACAGGTCATGCCCAAGTACATGGTGCACGTCTAGTGTAGCTGTAGGAAGATCAAAGTATGATGCAGACTGATCTGTGTGTTTAGAAAGCTTCACATTATTCGCGTGAGTGGTGGATTTAGATATTTTGCACGTGCTATCAGCATCAGGAGAGATTATGTGCTTTTTAGATGACCTGGACATTATTAGAAGTAATGTAAATATAAATTTTGTATTGGGTGAGCAGCGACTGCTGTATCTTTACTTACTAGATGTGTAAAGTTTTATGGTAGAGTCAGATCAATATTTGCTAATAGCTAATATATTAACGATAGTGAAAGAGGAAAGGTGGACAGCGTGTGAAATAGTGAGCTTAATGTACTACGTTGAATCACAGGATTGGGTGTCAAATTAATAGAGCCTTATCGGAAATGAAGTATTTTTTCACTAATAAATGTTGTTAAATTAGAAGGAAACACTAATAATAATAAAAAGTATAACCACGTGAAAAAAAGTTACAACCTTCAAAAGAAGCGCCTGACAAATATATATAAATATTTATACGAAACAGAAAATTTATAACTCATAATTGTACATTTCCTTCTGTAATTCTATATTAGGCTGAGGGAAATGAACAAACACGTTTTTATTTAATAAAATCTTAGGGGACTTAAGTGCATATACGACAGACTGGAAAAGTCTGAGGACCGAATTGTCGGGAAATTCTTTCGGACAGAAACTAGTTGATGTGGTTACCATATGTGCCACATGAAAGAGACGACTAGGTAAGACCCGAACTCCGAATAATCCTTATGAGGTCTCATATTGATTCATGATGAGTATGACCTCACAAACCTTCATTTTATGCCACCCCTAGGTAAACCTGATTGTGCAATTCTAGTCTTTAATTTCCATATGGTCTTCAATAACGAGGATTTGTTAGCCCAGGTCAGACAAAAAGTCTGGAAAGCAAATATACAAGATATTATGCACCTAGTGCCCTCAGTATATTGGTACATAAAACCAGAGTCCTCCGCTGAAACGACTTGGGATACTGGACACTGTGACCATTAAAGAACTCATTGTCTTTGGTCTGCTAAATGAGCTTGCTATAGGGAAATCCATGGGACTCGATGAAGTACACCCTAGGTTACTAAGGCAATTAAAAACTGTGTCACAACCCAAGGTCGATTGCCTAAAGACTGTAAGAATACTATATTGAGTCATATTTTGAAAACAGATACGATACACAAATCTGAGAACCGTCGGTTATTAAGCCTAACCAGCGTGATTGTTAAAATTTTAGAAGAGATTTTTCAGAAGTTGTTTAAATGTTTCGACGAAGACAGGATTCTTTCTGAAAAACAGCATGGCTTTGGAACACGCTATTCATGTCCTACTAACTTATTGGTAGCCCGCGGATGTTGGTGCGCTCTTAAAGACCAAAAGTTACTGTACACGTGGCCTACATCGACTTCAGTGAGGTTTTGACAAAGTTCCCCACAACGGGCCATTATATAAGTTATGTGATATCGGTATTAGAGGCGATTTACTATTTTGGATAAAGGACTTCCCAGTTGAGCGTCAACAAAGAGTATGGGTGAACTGAAATTTGTCTAGCAAGGAAACTGTACTTACAGTAGTGCCCCAAAGTACATTTTGGGGCCAGTGTTGTTCCACCTGTGTGTAAATGATCTTTGTCGTCTCCTATCATCAGCAGTCTTATATGCCGACGATGTCAAGATATGGAGAGCTGTAGAGAGTAAAAGTGATAGTTTAGAGCTTCAAAATGACCTGAAGTAATTATCTGACTAATCTCACATTTAGCAGTAGCCTATAAATGCTTACAGGTGTACTTTGATGCATATTGAACATCAAGGTACAGATACGTGCATGGCGAACAACAGTGGGCTGCTTGTCGTGCAGATATACAATGACTGAGGAGTCATCCCTAGCCAAAACTTAAAAACTTCTATACACTTCCGCGAGACAGCTATATGATCAATAGAGCTTTTAGACATGTGGATGCTAAAAATTTTTGATTTTGTATAGTGTTCGTTCGACCTGAACTCTACTACTGCATACAAGCAGCTAGCTTCTGACCAATAAGAGACAGTGGGCTTCTAGGAAAGTTTCAAAAAACCACAGCAAAACCGATCCCCGGAATTACACAGCTCCCATATGATGCTTGGCTGGCTAAACTAAACCTAGTTCGATTGTTACATAGAAGAACCAGAGGTGACATGATAACAGTTTTTAATTACTTAGTGACAAATTCGCTTATGATATGCCTTCATTTTTCTTGTCTTTCAAACCGGAGTATTTACGAGGATAGAAAATATTTTCACAAGCTCAGAGCAAATTACTTTTCAGTCCACTATCGACTTTCCCGTCGAATCATCAAAAAATGTAACTCATTAACTCAGTACGTGGTTGAAGCTCCATTCGTCGGCGCATCCAAAGAAAAGTTCATTCAAGATCAAGTATATTAGGTTATACAAGTTAGTGGAATTATAATAGGATAAATAGGCTGTAGTGGCTCCAATTGAGGACTCAATAAAAAGCGTAATATTCATAATATGCATCGTGAATTGATCGTAAGCAAATCACGAAACTAGGAAACCCATTATGCGACTCCTCACTTATCGGCATCCATGAACCCACAACAGGTCACCAAACTCAAGACCTCTGGGCTAGTTCACGAACTCAACCTCTCGTTACTTAGACAAAATACAGCATTGCGCATACATACCTTTAATTAATCCACGATTTCTCAGCATCAGAGACATGAAAGGCAACGTAGTTTTGATGGTTTCAGATGAAAAGGGCCTAACTATTTATAGTCTTTTTCTACTTGTAGTCAACACTCACTTTCGCATCCTAAAATGACTGGAAGATGCAACAAAAGCATTTGCCACCGCCCGGAATGTCGATATCCTGTTGATAGCGGCATGCAGTGCGATGAGTGCAAAGGTTGGTACCACGATGTTTGCACGAATCTAACACCTGCAGCTTTCAAGCGGTTCAGTAAAAATGGGTGCTTATGGCTATGTCAACAGTGCTGTTTGGATGCAAATAGCTTGTTAACCGAGGCCATCTCAATAGTAACTTCCGCAAAAAAGTGTCTCGGCAAGCGCGGTCGGGATACATCAGTCAGAACTCAATCTGTCGACACGCAGATTGACACAAGGTAGGCCCAAGTGAGTCCAAAAAATGCCTACCCACACTCTACAAAGGAGGAAGGACATCCTCCAAAGAGGTCTGTCACAACCAGAAACTCGCGCAAAAAAGTCTCTTCTGTCCCTCGTATCAAAAATGGTACCCAGAAGGGAACTTCCGGAAGCCGAAACCGCAAGGCTCGATTGGTTTCCAGCGCGAAAGATGACCCAATCTCCCAAGTCGTCCTGAACCTTCCGGAATCCCACAGTACGCCTGACGCGACTGTGGTTACCACTCCAAAGAACGTTGGCGATTGGGTACGGGTCGTAAGAAAAAACGCCAAAATGACGTAAAAGGAAATCATACCCCCACCAAAAGGGTCGACAAGCCGAGTTCTGATCACAGCGACAGATCAGTCATTCTTCATAGAGTCAAGGAGAGTGACAGCTTAGAACCGAAAGCTCGTTTTGAGCATGACATTGTGTTGATAAAACAACTACTCAACCAAGTTATGCCCAAAAAACATCCCCGGAGTCACCTTGCTAAAGGTGTATAGACTAGGAAATCTAGCGCATCTGAAACCAAATCAGTCTTGACTACTCAAAGTCGTTTTCAAATCCCCAAACGAACGCGACTTAATCTTAGAAAATGGACACAAATTAAAGGGTTCAGGAGTTTTTCTCCGTAAGGACTTACCGTTGGCGGACCGTGTTAAAAGACAGGAAGCCGAAAAAGAACTACAGCTCAGATTAGACGCTGGCGAAAAAGACCTGAAAATTGTAAATTTTTGGGTTGTGAGGCTTCGACAGTGGATGATGCCGAAGCCACTCTGGGTGAAGCACGAGGCCACCTAAATAGGCTTCGGATCTGTTATACCAACGCCCGGAGCTTACTAAATAAGCTACCGGAACTAGGTGTACAGATTGACTCAACTAGGCCAGACATAATCGCAGTCACAGAAACGTGGCTGACGCCGTCTATAGATAGTAGGGAACTTGATTTCGAGGGTTTTTACATTAGTAAGGGCCGATAGAACACAAACGCTTAAAGGAGGGGGAGTAGCTCTATTCATTAGGAATGCTATTCCATTCACCATTATCGACAGTGTATCCCATGAGAGTGGGACGTATGAATTAGTTTGCTGCCGCCTGAAATGCAGGGGACAGGAGTTGCTACTTAGTTTGATCTATAGCAGTCCAAGCTGTGAGGCAAACGAATTCCTGCTAAGCAGTCTCAACACTTTATCACGAAGTGATCGATGTCTAATCCTAGGGGACTTTAATGCACCCATGGTGGACTGGGGAAATCTGCGGACTGAATCGTCAGCAAACTCCTTCGAACAGGAACTAGTTGATGCGGTAATCACATGTGCCCTAGTGCAACACGTGAAGGATGCAACTAGGTACGACCCGGGTTCTGCATCATCCTTACTAGATCTTATATTGACTCATTATGAGGATGATGTTGCAAACCTGGATTACATGCCACCCCTAGGCAAAAGTGATCATGCAGTTTTAAGCTTTGACTTCCATATAACTGTCGATCACGAGTACGCTTCAGCTCAATCCAGACCTAACGTCTGGAAAGCAAACATACCAGACATCATGAAATCAGCATCATCAGTAGATTGGGAAACAGACCCAGAGTCATCAATCGAAACGGCTTCGGACGTATTCCGGAATTTATACTTAAAAGTTACCGCCCCCCACATCCCTTGGACTACACCTAAGAGACCGAGAAACTCCCCACCGTGGTTCAGTAGGGAGGTTCGCATCCTTCTCCGTAAAAGAAGGAAAATGTGGGACAGATTTAGGTTACTGGGGACTGACGAGGCAAAATCTCAGTATCAAAAGGCTCGAAATACCTGTGCCTCAACCCTCCGTAAGGCCAGAAAGCTGTACGGAGAGAAAATCGTTAGGGAATCCATAGAATGTCCTAAACGCTTGTATTCGTATGTAAACCAAAGGACAAAAAGAAGAAGAAATGTTCCTTCACTATGGGGAGACAGTACTGCCACATCACTAGTGGAGGACGACTTTGGCAAAGCTCAAGTATTCTCTAAATACTTTAGCGATGTATACACCATAGAAACAGCCTTCTCACCAGTCCATGAAAATCCCCCCACACAAGCACTGGACAGCGTAACCATTAAAGAACTCGATGTCTTTGGTCTGCTAGTTAAGCTTGACATAGGTAAATCCCCTGAACCCGATGAACTGCATCCTAGGTTACTAAAGGAATTAGCTAACTTTGTTGCGAACCCTTTAAGTGTATGCTTTAATCTATCCGTAACCCAGGGTCGTCTACCAAAAGACTGGAAGAACGCCATAGTAAGTCCAGTCTTCAAAACAGGTACAAAACATAAGCCTGAGAATTACCGACCCATTAGCCTAACTAGTGTGGTTGTTAAAATCTTAGAAAAGATTATTCGGAAGGAACTGTTAAAGTATCTCGACGAAAACCGGATCCTCTCCGAAAAGCAGCATGGTTTTAGAACAGGTTACTCTTGTCTCACAAACTTATTAGTCGCTCGTAAAAGCTGGTGCGCTCTTAAGGACCAAAAATTACCTATAGACGTAGCTTACATCGATTTCAGCAAAGCTTTCGACAAAGTTCCGCATAACCGGCTGTTATATAAGCTAAGGAATGTCGGGATTGGAGGCAATCTATTGATGTGGATAAAAGACTTCCTAGTTGGGCGTCAACAAAGAGTAAGGGTGAACTCCAAGTTGTCTAGCTGGGAAACTGTGCTTAGTGGAGTCCCCCAGGGTACAGTTTTGGGGCCAGTGTTATTCCTCCTGTACGTAAATGACCTCCCTCATCTATCATCATCTGTCTTACTCTATGCTGATGATGTCAAGATATGGAGAGCGATACAAAGCAAGGGCGATAGCTTAGAACTTCAAAATGACCTGGAGAGATTATCTGAATGGTCCCAAACCTGGCAATTGCCGATAAACACTTCCAAGTGTATTGTGATGCATATTGGCCATCAGGGTACAGATACATACACGATGAATAACACTGAGTTACCTATTGTTCAGGCACACAATGACTTAGGCGTCATCGTCAGTCAAGACTTAAAGACTACTGCACACTGCCGTGCAATAGCCGCCAAAGGTTTTAGGACTTTATGGTCCATACGCAGGGCTTTTAGGCATCTTGACGCTAAAACTTTTTTGACTTTGTATACAGTGTTCGTACGCCCTAAACTTGAGTACTGTATACAAGCAGCTAACCCCTGCCTAAAAAAAGACAGTGAACTCTTGGAAAGGGTTCAGAGAACAGCAAGTAGGCTGATTCCCGGAATAGCGAAGCTCCCGTATGGTACTAGACTGACCAAGCTAAACCTATTCCCGCTGTCATTTAGAAGAATCAGAGGCGACTTGATTACAGTTTTCAGATTGCTTAATGACAAATTTGCACCTGATATGCCCTCATTTTTCTTGTCTTCCAAAACAGAAAATCTACGAGGACATTCCAAAAAAGTTCACAAGCCCCGAACGAATTACTTGTCAGCTGACTACCGACTTTCCCATAGAATAATCAATGAGTGGAATTCATTACCTCAGCACGTGGTTGAGGCTCCATCCGTCGACTCCTTCAAAAGAAAGTTGGATCAGCTGAGAGACCATCATTGCCAGGACTAACACAGGCCATCAAGCCTCCTGTCCTTTCCAAACTGAAACTGAAAAATTCCGACGAACGAATTATGGGCAAAAATATGTTTTATACGGTTATATTGTGTGACGAAAGCTGCTACCAACAAAATCGAAGTGAAAGGTGGAGTCAGCACATATTTACTAGGCCTCAGTGATGAAGAAAGTTTAGATTATACAATTTCTCGCGTATTATGTACAATTACTGTATATAAATAACTAATAATAATAATATAATTACGTGTACACTGTTACACAACTGAAAATATAAAGATCATAAAGATTAGGGAATTTTTCTGTCATCAAAAGACTCACACTTTACCATTTCTCATATTAAGGGGTGTAAGAAACTGTTTAAGTCAGTCGTTTCATTTACTTAGCAATAATTGGGCTTTCACGTTAGGGATATTGTACTTTGCACATGTAAAGCGGCAATTCGTCATTGTCGATACTGTTCCTAGTACACTATGGTCCCAAGCCCGTACATAGTCTTTTTTGATACCTTCACTCACAATGGACAAATCCAAGTAAATATCTCGAGAAATTCTAAATCATTTCTATCAGGAAGGTGTAGATTGTGTCCGGTTTAAGAGTGGCATTGAGTTGGTGAAGATCTGCATCTTACCGTTCGGTTCTGTAGTCGAGAGTAACTTATCTGATGAACCGCTTTTGGGGTAAGTCTGATATTCAAATTTGCAACTGACAAAACAGAGCTACCAATCCTGCATCCTTTGATATAACAGTTTACAGCAACAGCCAAACAAATTGTATTGTATTACAAAGTGTTGCTAAGTGGGTTTTATTTATTCGTTTATACTTATCTTCACAGATACTTTTTCAGTGAAAAAACAGGGATCAATACCATCTACTTCAAAAAACCTATTCAGTCGAACTTTTTACTCTTTCGTGGAATGTACTCAACACTGACGATTGCCCTATTCGGCTTGCCCACTATGTCTCTATCTGTTCAGTCACTGACCCCAGCCACAAACCTTTCGATACCCCCGCCTACAATGGGCTTAACAATTGGAGCTGTGGAAACAAGTATGTAGAAAATTAATCTCTCAAACTTTAGCTACTTCTGGGTTTTATGCTCCAAACAAAATTCCTGAACTTCAAACGGAACAAAAGGTATGCTTTTAATTCTCTTGGTATTTTGTTGTAAATTTTCCTCTGAGTAGAGGAAATACATCTTTGGTTATCGTCCTCTGTCAGTCCTGAAGTTTCTTATGTCTGTGTAAGTGGCATTTTATGCTCTACACAAGCGGTCCCTCAGTCAAATCAGCTACAACGTAGGACCAGATACATATATGCATCGGTCCAAGTTGCCATACCTCATTAGCACAACAGGATAAACACCGAATTCATAGAAGTAGTTAATTTAATGGTGGTAATACACAAAGTAAAGATTGTATATAAGGATATAGTACAGGAAGAGGGATATGATATGGCCGCCCCTAACTCTCATCCAACCATCACCAATACTAGTCAGCATAGCGTGTCGTGGCAATCGGTGTTCAGGCATACGTAACACGTGACCCAACCATCTCAGTCGATGAAGATTCATGACCTCATCAACCAATTTACCATCGTCCCCTAAAACCCTGCGTCTGACCTCACTATTACTTACCCGGTGATCCCAGCAGATGCGAGCAATATTTCTAAGGCATCTGTGGTCAAATACTAGTGGGCGAGTCGTAGTAAGTCTTTTAAAATTCACTTAGGTAGTAAACAACGATTCGTGGGACTAAGATTTGACTATTTAGACTACTGAATCTCAGCTAGAAGTGGATCTCGAATGTTGTTGCGGTCGTTGTTGTTTACATTGATTTGTCACAGGAGTCGGAAAAAAGCCTATCAAGTGGCGACTCATGAGTTTACATTGACACTGGGCAATGTAGCCGTTGAATTTTTAACTCTCCAGGGTAAAATTTAAAAAAATACCACATTTTATAGGGTTTTTTGCCGTTGGGTGACTGAAACTTAAATGTGGGTCCGTACACAAAGCTTTTAACCCAACTTCCTTTCCATGATTTTCCTGTTCATATCTTATGCTTTTTTTGCGTTAGACAATTTTTTCTGGGCTTTGTAGGTAATAAAATTCCTCTGGACATATTTCACATTTCCATTCTACAGTTCAGTGTTATTTTCATTCAGTTGGTCTGACTTTTTATTTTCAGCCTGATGTTTCGAGTAATTGGCAACAGTGTAGTGTCCAAACAACTTCAGATAGTTATATGAAGTCTCAGACCCTAAATGTTTGTTCACTACAACCTGAAAGTGGTCAGTCTTCCGTCCTCCCTGTTACAGAGACTGAACTAGAGGAGAAAGCAGATGATTCTAAGTCATTGAATACGGAAACTGCTGGCGTTTATGAAGATGGTGAAATGCAAGTAAGTTTTGGTAAGCCGTTACTTTCATGACTCGGTGGTTTTTAAGTAGTACTTTATGGTATATAGTTTGTTTGATAGGCAGTTATATTAGTGTACAGATGTGCAAGACGGAATTGCCGGTCTTGAATTTTGCGTCCTGTAGTCAAACAGTATTTCGTTTGCATTTCTTGACTCATTCATCTTATGGCACATTCGTAATATTTCTTTCATTCTACAAATGTAAGATAATGTATTTAGGTGCGAAAGATCAGTCCCTCTAAAATATATTGGAGTAACTACTTGTACAGATTTTGGGTACGATATTCTAGTTTCTCAAAATGTTGCTAAACACTTACATTCATTTGAAGATCTGAGACATCTTGGTTACAATCCTTCCTGGCATGTGTGGGCCTCAATGAAACGGTATAAAAGGAATGTTCTCGTAGCCACCGACTTTTTTGGTTGCTCTATGTAATAGATTTCTCCGCTTTTTTGTACTTAATCTGTTCAGGTCCGTTCCTAATGAATTAAGGGGGATCCATTTGACCAACACATTCGCTGGAAATTCTCCGTTTGTAGTCATTTAACTTATAAATAAGCCTCAAAAACGACAGGCTCGTCAAAGTCAAGGATATTTCAAATATAGGAAGGTATTGGGCCAATTTTTACCCTTTAAGCCTTAAAATAAGACCGTTCTCATCGACCTCACCTTACTTTTTGATTTGAAGTTTGCATTTAACCTTATCATTCTGGAGTTTTTATAGCAAAGCTTAATTTTGTAGTGTGCGGAATAACTACCTTACTTAAACTTATGGAATTTTGCAAGTGCTTGAGGGGGTTTCATTTGGAGCGTTGGCGTCTCCTCTTTGTTGTTTTAGACGGTTCTGTTAATTCCGTAACCGGGAATTCATAGCCATTCTTAGAAAGTCCCGAGTGACTTGTAGTGCTTTAGAAGTTGCAGTTTTAAATATATGCAGATTTAGTTGGATCGATAGTTACCGTCCGAGAAGCATACTTGATTCTTTTTGAGCAACTGATCTGATTAACTATCGTTCAAAATGTTTCGTTCAAGATTCAATGTATCTCTGTATATTACTGGTTGGCGTCCCGTTTACTTCACATATTTTTTCCACAAAAATCATGTTTTTACCTGGATCGGTCAAAATATATTTTAGCTATTATTAGATATAGTTGTTGCTTTCGAACTATTAGCACACCATACCCTTAAGCAAGCTTCATAAAGCTTTCTGGTCCTTTATTTTATCTGCTGTTGTAGGAAGCTAGCCCTTGCAAGCTGGGGCATTCAAGTGACCGTGTTCAACATTCTAATGGTATCTTGTCAGTGCATTCAGTACTCATCTGCACTTCCTGTTAAACTGACAGCTAAATAATTAATTGCAATGAATATATATATATATATATATATATATATATATATGCATTAGAATTTAGACTGTCAGATAAGGTTTGTGTGCAATAGTATGAGTTACGTTTATTGCACTGACTATAAATGCTACCTGAGTTTTCTGATCACAGTAGCCAGATCAAGTTTCAGCCATACTATACATATTCTGTGCAAATATCATTATAAATCTATTGTTTTTCTGCTTTTGTTGTCTCGTGTATAACCACCATATTTATGACGTACACTTTCGTTTATTCTATTTATAGGACGTCGATTATGAGGAAATCTCATCAAATGAAGAACTGTTTTCCGAAATCGAAGATGGTGAAAATTTAGAGGTATTGGTTCGTATATTTTATGTACTTTCTGATTCAAATTAGTGTTATGAGTTCTTTGTTAGATACCTTGGGTTATAATAAAATTCTTTGAAATGAAAAATAGAATTTCATTGAAAAGGACTATTATTTTAACGAAATATGTTCATTAAAATGTATTTCTCGTTAACTCAAGTCTAAAAACATTTTTAAAAATGGTTAGTGTTACTTCAAAAAGACATTATAGAAAGGGATATTGGCATTCTTCTATAAATGTGGAGAGTATTTAATTTGAAATCCAGTGAAAACAGTGAATATTATCTGTATTAAAATCCGTATTCAGCATTATTAACTTGTTGGATGAAGACGTGGATTCATTTTTAAGGATAATCTTTCTTAAATCTTGAAAATTAGGTGACAGTCGCTTTAATGATCTTGGTAACTCTCGATAACATCTCACTATTGTTACACCTAGTACATCCGTATATGCAGATAAATCCATTCCATAAGTGACTGATTTTTCATACCTACAATATATCAAGAAGATTATAGTAGAACGGTATATTTTTGCTTTTATCCTCAAACCTTAAGACCATATAATTTGTTGACCAAATTGTTTCAGATTGGTGATCAACAGTCAGATATTGAAGAAGTTAATGAAATCGAACCTCAAATTTCGTCCTGTCAATGGCGCTTCAATCCATTTGATCTAATCAACCAATATAGTACCGTATTTTCATGCGAATTCCATCGGATTGCAGATCCAACACTAACCTTATTCCAGGTAAACGACAGTACTATGCTGTCTTTTCATTCTGTTTCAATATTTTCTGAATGTTAATTTATTAACCTAGGTACTTCATTGACCAACAGTTTATAAACTTATGGTTCACTTCTGTTAAACCAATTATAGGTTACCTCGTGGTTTATACAGTACGAATGACCCATAACAATTTATTCTCATTATCTTAATATGCTAACTGGTTTGTTTTCGTTCATAAATGGGCAAAAGGACTTTTTGTCGTTTAAAACATATTCTGGTCTAGAAGTTAGAGTAGGTTGCTAGTTGTATTGAGCGATAGCATGTGCCTCACAACTGTACTTGTAAAAGTTTCTTTCACTCATAGACGTTTGTTATGAAGCAGAATTTTGCTCATGACACGTGGGTAGAAAATCATCCTAAACCTGTAGTTTTATATTGTACATGTTTTCATTAGCTACACTGTTGGCTATTAGAACGTGGATCATCAAGTAAAGATCAGTTGTTTTCAGAAAATGAAGAAATGTTTCATCAGAATTCCAGTGAAAATGAAGTTGGTTTGAACATAAATTTACTACCTCCTCCAGATGATTGGGCTGATGCAAGCCAGTCTGCAGAATTTCTAGTTGAAATGGCAAAAAAATATTGTTCAGGATCAACTACAGGCTTTCATGTAGAGTAGGTGATATATTTTAACCGGGTTTCTTGATTTTTATTATCACATATTTATTTGTATATTCCCATCTGTTTACGTTTGTGAAGTTGTGTTCTGTGCTTGTATACGTGTTGTACCATAAAGTATTGTCTATTTCGAAAAAAGTAAGGATTTCCTCAGTATGAGAACTACCTGGTGACATTTGGTATTTATTTTCTGTTGGAATTCGCACTTCACATACATAGCGAGTCATGAGTCAAAGTTGTAAGCAAACTTCCGACCACTATTCTTGACTTTTGCTGTTATGATTGAAGGTGTACGAATATATACATGATATATAGAATGTATAAAAATACAGTAAGACACAGGATTTATTGTTAGTACTATAGGAGGACGTATTACAGTCTTCATTTCGTCTTTCTTGCTACATAATAAACAGTTGTACGGTGCAATTAAACTTCGTCACCTAAATATAATTTATTTTTCTTGTAGATATTTATCAGTTGATCCAGTTTATTCCACATCCGCTTTAATGAACCATGTTAGTCTTGTGTATGAACTATTGTTTGGAGAGTGTTCTGCAAAGTCTCTCAGTCTTATTTTTAATTTGCTGTCTTAATACAAAGCTCACATAGTGTTACCTACTTTAGTTTAGGTAACCTGGTGGTATCATTATTTCTGATATAATGTTTGACTGCAAATCAACCAGGTAAAGGAACTTATACTTGGTGGTTATGGATTTTCTCTTATTAATCGTTGTTTTGTCGTGTATATAGGCTTTTTATTAGACTAGATTAAGGTAGTATCTTATATGATATCAAGTGATAACAAATATTGTGTTGATAACTGATTTATTTCAGATGGGTTGATGCGTTGGATACTATTGGTACGCATTTGGCTGAGAGTTTAGCTTTTCTTTACTGCACAGATCGGAATTTGTATCAGAGTATGTTTCATTTTGATTAGATAATTTAATAACGACAATTTTATTTATTTATTTAAACACATAAATATTGGTACAAAGAGGCACCAGATATATATGCGCCACACAAATCTCATTTCATTTGTGTGAGGAGTGTGATGCTGTGCGGGTGCCCATACCGAAACAGGTGGTTTTCTTAGGGGGCTACACCCGGAGCCTTTGACCTAAAGGTCTGATCCACGAGGCAGTGGCGCATCGTGAAGATATGCAGTCCCATAGTAACTAGTGACCAACGGTTGATTCATATGCCATTTGTTCCCTCAGGATAGTGGATCCCATGTGCACCATTGGTTTGGAATCAGGGTTTTCCAACTCCCCTAGGTGGACTTCCCGTGTCCACCGGCCCGGTTAAAGCTCCGGACATTCGCTTTTCATCGTCTCAATTTCGTGAACAACACCGGTGCCACGAGAAGGCAGTGAGTAGGACTTCTCTGGCAGGGGCTATATATTCACGTGGCCATGTGAGAGCATTTCGAGAGGGAGAGTGGACTCTCTCCACTCTCGGCCGTACCAGGGCATTTGGGGGCTAATAACGACAAAACTTTAATTATTTGAAAATGTTCGAATTTCCTGTTGGTTTTAATACCCACAATCGCTGTACAGTAGCTTACAAAATATATTCTTCGCGTGATTAAAAAGAATCATGCTTCAGTTGTTCCTACTGCATTTGGTTTGCTTACTGCTAAATGACACAAAGCACTACTTAGCAATTAGGAACTTAAAAAAATGACAGCAGTAATACCATCGGAAAATATGTTCAAACTTTGTGAATCATGGAATAATGGCTAAACCTCAGAGTATAATTCGTTGAACTATCAAACCAACCTTGTTGTCTACTATTGTCCAGCCAAACAATTCCTATTGATTATGAGAATTGAAACGTTTCCTGACTTCATTAACTTAGTTTTAGCCTAAAGAAAAAGGACTTTTTTTTGAAATCACTAATTATTATAATTATGTTTTGTATAGGTCTGTATATACCCTTTCTCTCTTTTTCTTTACTAGGTGTCATTGAAACGCTTCAATTATGGGTTTATACAGGTTTAAATATGAATTTGGCATTAAGTCAACCAAATGCATCATACATTGTTAAACATATTACGGCTGGTGTAAATCTAGCTGGTCTTGTAACTAGTATAGTTAATTCAGAAATAGCAAATGCATTACTCTATCCAGTTTCCACAGAAAGTGGTAATGATATAAATTTTGCGCAGATAGAAGATTTACAAGTTAGTAATTTTAACGTGAATTTTAAATTGTTATATGTAACTGTTCTCATTCCCATCCATACACATATTTGATTTTAATAAACCAATGGGAAATAAATACATTTGTAAGTAATATGTCTTGCTAAGTAAACTCTCGATTCGTTTTCTTAGCCGGTTCTGAAATCCCCAGCTACTTCCACACGACAAGAGGCGAATCGCTAATAGAAGCTATATTCTATGGTTGGTTTATGTACGGAAAACGAGGGTATTTTTGCTGTTTCAGACAGCTATGGGCTTTTGGGATCCTTTGGAACCATACTAACTATATTAGTCACATAGGTAATTATCCAATTAAAAGCGTGGCGCGTGATTTTCTAGATGTTTTTGTAAAGATTCTATTCAACACTGGTTAGATAACAAGGTTCTTGGGGTTTATAGACCTCTAGAGACTTTTTGATGGATACTTTTGGGACTCCTCCTACAGTAACTTCCAAAAATTAAGGTGACGAATAAGTTTGTGAAGTACATTAAAGGAGACATCATCATCGTTTTTTATATCTACCCATCTTCAGAAAATCTTAGTAATACAGAAAATCACTTAAACGAGGTATATTTTTTCCGAATATGAGTAAACTGGGCTTATTATTACGACAAACAGTCATCTTATGTTTATTTCACTTTATTATTCTTTGTATAATTCTCTTTAGTTTATTGTATTAGTCTCTGTATTTTTACCAAATACTTGTTGACTGATAGATTTCTTTCTTATTTTATTTAGTACTTCCATTTGTTTGTCAGAATTTTGAGCTGTATACTTCTCAATTGTTTCTATTTCTGGCGAAGTATTATTTTAAATTGATTTGAAGATCAGAATAATTAGTATTTAATTGTAGACGAATCAGCTAAATGACTGTTAGGGCATGAAAATGTTCTTAATTGTGATTTTGACTGGCAGTGTACTATTTAACGTACTGTCGAAGTAGCAACGCTTTATGAAATAATATTCAGATTTTTTTTGTTTTATTTGTTTTTTGCTGGTTCACTAAACTATTCGATACGTCGTCATAATTGCAGGTTCAACATTTGCTCTTAAATCTTTTGGAATCTCCTTTGATTACAACATCATTAAGACTTACTATCTGTCGTGCTTTGGATCAAACTACACGATTACCTATTGGGTTAAATGCCTTTTTGGGGATAACACAAATAAATTCAGACCGAAAGAGTGATGCTAAAGAAAATTTGTACAGCTCCGACTTTAAATCCCTTAAAACCGAAACAAATTCTGATGATGGAGATCACTGTGATACAATTAAAACAAATGATGAAGATAGTGAGCAATGTAGTGATCAAATGAAATGCGATGAGTTTATTAAAAAGCAACATGTCATTAATAACAGTGATGATGTGGAAATGTTCGATAGAAATTTACCGCCCAATAAAATCCAGTCACCTTATCAACGTTTCATTTTTATTGTCAGCTGTAGTAAAGTAAGGCCTATATATTTATACTTATTTCAACTTATTATTGTGGTCATATGATTGATTGATTTATAAATGTATGATTGACTGACATAATCTTAATTGTTATAAATGATTCACTGTGTATCTTATTCAAATGTGTATCCCTCCTACTCAAGTTTACTCAAATTAATTCCCTTATTCTAATGCGCTTCAAATAAGGGTGGTGTATTTACTTAGATTGATGGCTTAGTGATTATAATGTTCGACCTTCAGTCACTAGGTCACAGGTTTGAATCCCGATCCACCTTCGGTTTCTGCTTCAGGATGATATCATTAACTTACACATAAAATGTGACTGAAAGCCGAATACATGAAATAAAAAACTTGTTAAGTTTCAGCATAAAGTCTTTCATAAGCGTTATAACTATAAATTGTATATGCTTTTCTTGAGTCACGTTTCTACTTGCTAAATAAGCGATGTTTAATCTGCACTTACTGTTTTAACAGTATTGTTTCTCTATAATTTCTATTCTCTTATCCCAATATGTTAATTTTCTTTAGAACTCTCGCACAACTACTGCATATGAAAGACTATTAAATAAAGTACATACTTATGAACTCTTACTGGAGTTTCCAAAGTTAGTAAACCGGTGAGTTTTCAGTGTTTTTTGTGATTCTAATTGAATATTCATAAATCAGTAAGGTGACGACACTGTTTCAGTGCCAGTTAAAGCTAAATAAAATTAAATATTGTTATATTGACTTATGCTGTAATGAGCCCACTCAGGAATTACTCAGATTTATTCTGTAGATTTTCATTCTAATAGAAGATAATTCTCACCGTGGGCTGAGAAAAAAAGCACGGTCTTCCAAAACTAAGGGGCATTGAAATTTGTTTCGTTCTAGTTTCGACTTCGTATTTGGTGTGTTTTTACTACTACAAATGGAATGGAGATCATAATTTTTAAGTCTTTTAAGGTAAATGATACTATTTGGTCACTAACTTGGAATCTCGTCTTCCATATTTTTCAACTTCACTCCAACATAATGAGGAATAAATAAACCTGGTGGTTAGGTCTTGCTTATATTAACCAATAAATAGTTTACAAAAATCTATATCTTATATTTGGTCACCTATTAAATGACTTCATTGTTTCATTGTTTTGTTTTAAATATTTTGTATATATATCAGTCACAGAAGGAATGACTCTGGTTATCAGTTTTTATCTCTTTTGATATCTGTTCGCTGGCATTTAAGTAGTTAAGCGCATTTTTATTGATTTCAGTTTACAAAAAATCACTGAACAACAATTATCTGGGAATTATGACAGCGTGTTTAAAATGTTGGAATTACAACAAATTTTAATCAACCATTTAGGAAAACTGAAACATGTTTTTCAAAATGCCGAGCAAATCATAGTAAGTTAGTTATTATTGTACATTACTGTATTGTATTAATTTCTTATCACCATCTGTCTGTGTTGTTTTTATATCTAATGAACACTGTACTATGCGTTCTTTTGTCAATTTATTTTAAGATATGGTGAACCTATAACATTATTGTGTGAACCTTATGTTGTATGCACATCTTCTACTTTAATAACATACTTATCAAACTATATAAACCAAATGATCGGATACATGTTTTAAACTATAATCTACAGGTTCTATAGTGAACGAGAACACAAGTGGGGACAGTCGTATGCATTCGAATACAAAATTACAGAGCATCTTAGTAAAATTTGAGAACCATACAATAAATTCTTCATTTGCAAAATACCCATCAATTGTCTCATACTTCACTGTTCCTTCTCCACACCAATCATTCTCTGTTTTCATTTTCTTCTCTTCAATCTTAACCTTCTACCTCCAGGTATTTCTTTTCCACTGATGATACATACTACTTATATCTATCGACATCAGTAGCATACACCACAATGTTATACATGAGGGATGATGAAGATATTTAGCGATCTAGATCTTTCTAAATGAGACTGGGTTTTCAAATTGTGATCTAGTTGGTTAAAAATTAATCCTCTTTACTAACTTTAGACTCCACCTGAATTTTCGGTCAGTCTACTTGTAAATTTTATCCATTTTATAAGTATTAGTAGGTATATCATTGATCCGATATAATCTTATGGAATATGCAACTTATGATTTTACATTGTTTTCACAGATAATAACAGTTGTTTTGTAGTTTTGTTTCTATTTCTACATTCTTCAGTGATAATTTATTTTCACTTTTTCAGAGTTTCATGTATATAGCTTATTTTGTTCGTGATCATTTCCATTTTCATTTGTAAATTTTTTAACCGATAAGCTTAATCCTTTTTATAAACTATGTAATGTGATACTTTTAAAAATTTCGAGAATAGATAATTAATAGCTCGTAAAGGAAAAGGAGGAATCACCGATTCAAATTGGATAGACGCATATGATGTTGGATAATAATTAGTAGACTGTCTTGATTCCATGTAACAAATAGTTGTATGTATGTAGTCCTACATTTCGTAGACAATTAATTTAAATGATATAATTAACTGAAAAGTGACAATCATCTTAATACTTTGATTACATTGTCAATGATGAATAGGAAGTAAGCTTTAAACTAACCAATAAAATTTGTAATAAAGTAGCAGTAGGTAGTTTTATATGGTGTTATTAGAAAAAACAAACAAATTTCATAAATTTTTCATGCAGATATCTGACTATTTCTCTTCTATAATTTCTCAAAAATAACTACAGAATTAATGTGCAACTACCCTAGGACTATTTTATCAGTATAATTTAGTTTAAAATATAATTACCACTAGCTAATGTAGTATAATATACGATAAAATACGATCACTATGATGTTGGTATAACATTTTAGACCTACGATTAATTAAATGTTAATAAAACTATTCATTCCTCTGTCTTTCTTAATGTTGTATTATTACGGTCAATAGTTTGTAAGGATTTTACCTAAGTAATGCAAAAATTTATCTTTGAGATCTTTGAAGCCCCAGTATAGATGATTTCGAATTCATTGCTTCAAATAGTGAATTTTTGGGAAAATTAAATGTTGTCTTTAAGGAACTCCCTTAGTTAGGTGTTTGATGGCGATCTGTAAGCCCAGTTTCTTCTGAGTAGTTTTTGAATAATCTTATGTGCTCAAATACTATTTAACTGAAGATGGATAATGGCTAACTATTTAACTGATTTATATTTTCTTCTCGAGTCATATCTTCGATACCCAATCTTCTCTATTGATACATACTATTACTATCTGTATTATTTTAGCATTTATCCTGACAATTCAATGTCTTTGTGCTAATGGGGTGTGACAACATGAACCGATGCAAAATCTTCTCGGATTCTACGTTGCGTATGACTAACTGGTTCATCGTTAATTTCGTTTGTTTTTCTTAAACCATACTTCCTATGTTGTATTTTCCTTTGATCCTTCTTCTTCTTCTTACTATTATTATTATTATTGTTATTATTATTATCAACAGATTGTTTTGCTTCTCATCCTCCTAACGTTTTATCACTGTGCTTTTTTTAATGTGTCGGCTTAAAGTGATTCAGCTTCGTTTTGGAATCAAATTCGCTTGTGATCTGCCCACAAATAAAGTAGTTAGTTTATTTAAATGTTTGGCTGAAATAGGTACAAATTAATTATATGATTGTTATGATTTCTCAGTTATTACATGAAAGGAATCGAATATATTTTTTAGTGTGAATTATATTAAGTTTTTTCTAATGAAGTGTTGTCATGTCAGTACACTATCATATTATCCGTATATTTATCTTAATTTTAATTGTAGGCAAATCCGAGATATTCTCTCCCATGTCCATTATTGTTAAATGGTAACAAATGTATCTCTCACAATCCATACGCAGATTTATGTGCCATGTTGGACTCTTGGCAAGTTTACTGTTTCATTCAGAGCGCTTTTCGTTTTTTATTTTACTTGTAAAAATCATAAGTGTAGTAGTAATAATAGGAGCAAAAAATGTGAACAGATGGATTTTTAATATACATTTACTTCAAACTGAACATTTTAAATTATTTTGCTTATATTCTTAGCTCAAAATTCACTTCACTTTGTTAACCTTGAAATTTAGTAAACTCTTACATCTTGTCACTACATACAAGTAGCTGAGCAATAAAGTTTTCAATTATGGCACTGAATGTAAAGAAGTTCGGATTGTTGAAAAATAATACTTCGATCTTGAATACATGTGCTTTAGAGAAGAATAAAATTACTATGAAACCTGAATGTACAGTTCTCAGCTGGTTAGCTTTTAATATTTAAGACTAATCCCCATCCGCTCCATCAGTATCATTTCTTTTTAAACACTCAGCTACGATAATTTTCATTATTTGTTTTTTAAAAACAATCGAGGGTTAATACAGTTTATGCTTAGGGAGTCAGTTTGATTAAGTTGTCACATGAAGTTAGTGTTTACAAATAACTTTATCCAAAATCTGTTTTTTAATTGTGCGCGTAAAGTTGAATTCGGCATCCTGAAACTGATTTTTAGTTTTTAATTCTCAAGAATGTTTCGAACTCTCTACAAACACGTACATATTTCATATTGTATCACCGTCGATAGGAGCTGCAGTAAACCTTTTGTGTTTTCCTTCTCTTCGCATTTGTTGAAGGATTAGAGGATATTTTTGTTATGGGTCCTTTGGATTTAGTGTCCGAGACAAGTAGTAGAAGATATACGTCACACCATATATAATATATATATAACAAATAAAACAATCCATGATGAGAAATATGCTTTTATGTTGATAGTTTCTCTTGAATTTTCATATATCCTAATTTTTATTCTTTTAGTGATCTGATTAATTCTTTGACTAGTTTGCTGAATCAACTCACTAACATCCATGAAGAGTTCTTGCAAGAAAATGAATTAGATAGTCAGTATGAGATAAATCTGTCATGTTTAGTCAATCAAATTCAAGCATCTATTCATGAATTATTAAACACTTTGTGTTGCCATTCTTCTGGTCTGTTGTTTTTAGCTTTTCGACCAGAATCAACTAGTCCACTAATTAAGGCTTGTCTACAAACATTCTCCAATATCATGTTAAAGGATACCATGAATAACAGTAAAATAGTTGCATCAAATTATTTAATATTTGGTTTGGAGTTGATTTACAAAATTGAGGCTTTACGATATTTAGATTTACTGATTGATTGGACAAGAAGGAAAGGTTTGTTTATGTTGAATTTATTATAATTACTTAAATATTTGTATAACTAAATGTATATGGATTTATTTAGTATAAATATCAGTCGTACTGTTGTTTATGTTGAGCGTTGTAAGATTTCTAAACTCTCAGGTTACGGATCTGAGTCCTGTTTCATATATAATTCGGACTGGGGGTTTGAGTGATGCCATCATTAGCCTTTGCAGTAAAATGTTTTTATGATAAATTCAAGCAGAAAGTTTTATATTTATTTGTTGAGTTTCATCATCTTATTGATATGTTCACCATTACATGTTGAAATGTGTGAGTTAATCACAATATATAATTCTAGATAATCGGTAATACAGTTCGAAAAATCACAATATCACAGTTAAATTCAGTTTCTATTTTTCATCAAATCTTCGGCTTAGTGTATCTTTCAGTGATTGTCATCTTACGATCTCCTCTAATTCTTTTTAGCTAACTATTTAATATTTATCTGTCTACTATAAATCAAACAATCATTTTTTATTCCCTATTTCTCATCTCGTTTATTTCGTTCTTCATTGTTCTGGTTGAGTCTATTTGAATTAGTTTATGTTTGTACTTAATTTTACGATTCGTATGATTGACTGTTTTGTCTGGGATTAAAAATGTGTTGATATTTCTCGTGACAGCCGAGTATTATTGTTTAAAAAGATTATTTACATCACTTTGAAAGGACTGTCACCATTATATACATTTATAATTTTGTCTACAGTCATAATCATATTTTGCATTTGGATTAGTAGGGTTATAACTACAAATCACAAAACGTTTGTGAGCTGTATTTTATTATCGTACTCATTGAAATGTATTCTTTGGACTGAAATAGTTTACCTGCATGCCAATTTGTAAACACCATTGCAACATGAAATTTCGCTTATAGTCTATCAGGCCAAGTTATCTCAGTCCTCATCTTTTGAAACCATTTTAGTACTTTTTATTTTCATCATATTAATATAAATTTTATTATCACATACAATTTTTTCTTGAGGTATGACAGGTGTTTATTCCTTTATTACACAACTTCAATCAGTGACTAATATTGCTGCTGATCTACGAGCCAATGAAATCAATATTCGTGATGCTTTATTCGGATTAACCCGGTTAACATTGAATTCTATTGGACAGCTTTCTAATTTTATGGATATAGATTCAATCAATGGTGGTTCCGTGGATAATGATCATTTGTTTAATGTAGAAAATATAAAAGAATATGTACTTACAACTCTTACTACTGCAGCGCCTATATGGATTGCTGATGTGGTCGCTATGGATGATTATTTTGCTCCATTATTAATGATAATAGAAGCTTTTTCCGAACAAGATTTAGATGTAAAATGTGCAGGGAACAGTACAGTTAATAAATCACTGACGAAAAATGAAAAACCGAAAAGTTCAAGTGATGATATAAAACCTAATAGTAAGTTACTTGACATTCTGTATGAAGGTCCTATTGAGTATACTAAATCTTGTTATTTTCCATATAGCTGCATGTGAGTTGTTAAATTCACTACATACAGTAGTACGCTTTCGTTGTGTAACTAATCATTTACTATCTGAATCTAAATTCATTTTGATCTGTATGCTGGTTGTTTATCATAATCTTCATATATCTTTGTTAGCGGGATATAGATTAGATTGTGTTGATCCAATCCATTCCATTGATTGTTTCAACCAAGGATTGAAGGCTATAGTTGACAGCTCAGAATTGGTTGTATTATCTCATCTATTCCACTAAATCTGCAGATTTAATATTATCCTCTACTTTTGTATCCTTAAGATTTATTTTTTCCTCTCAAATCATATTGTCTATAGCTAAGTGTTTTTTACTATCACTGACACTCTTACTACTTCTATTACTGTCTCGTTAATTTCATCCTGTTGTACTTATGCCAATGTACATATGTGCCTAATCCTACGTTTCTTTTGATCAACTGGTTGATTGTTGTGTATACATATAATCGTATTTCAATGTTGAATACTAGAGTATTCTTGTCTTATTTAAAAAAATCTTTTCTAATCATTCGGATGGCTTAAATATCAAGATTCGATTATACCTGCATATAATGGGTTATGATAATCTATTCAATTAGTGTTTTGATTTTCAATAAAAGTTATTAATTAATCTTTATTCAAGAGATTTTATATATTGATGCTAATTTTTTTAATCACTACATAAATTACTAAATAACTAACTATTTATGGTTGAAAACTTGTTTCACATTAGTATGACATTCATGCTAAGGGTAATATTTAAAACGAACTCAGTTATATGTTTTTATTCTCATCTTAGTGTTCGTTTTATCTATGACCGATTTTAGCAATGTTTTTCTGCTTTATGGTTTAATTTATACATCGTTTAGTTTTGCTTTTTTCTTCTAAATATTTTTTATCGTTACATTTTATTCTTTATTACTAGCTCAATCGAATGCTGAACAGTCACCGACTAACGATCAGATTGAAGCGACAAATGTATTAAGCTCAAAAGCAACAATTCGTAATCTTCTCTCTGGACCAATACATTTAAATAGTTTAGTGAATACATTGGTTATCACTGTATTACGTCATAGTGAGAATGTGTTTTACTTAGATCGTTATGGACCTCGTTTAGCACAGTTGATTACTCGTAAGCTGTTCTACTAAATAGTTATCTATCCTTGTGTTTATTTTAATATCTATACTTACAGTATGACTTTGCCATTCTTCAGTTTAACAAGACAGTTTCCCACGCTAGTATTTCGTATGTATCGAGTTGGGCTTGAGCGAGGTTCCTCTAGGTTTGAATTTCTCTTAGTGAGAGTAGGGTTGTGAGATATCACGTCATTTTAAGGTTCAAACAGTTTTCATTAGTCGAAGTTAAAGCAGTGTGTTTCATCGTCAAAAATTAATGTAACTCCAAAATCTAGTATACAAGTATGTACATATTTGTACAGTGTCATCACTATTACTGTGGGTTAAATTTAAACGGAATCCAGGTCACGACTACCTGCATCTTTTAAACTCTTGAATTGTCAATATGTCTTAACGTCAATTATGCTTGTAGCAAGGTATCTCATATTGACTTAGTTCATTTAATATTTCGAAATTTCGTCTTATTTTCATAATATCTATTCACATTCCATTCTTACCTTTTTCAACGGAAATCTATCAGGATCGTTTAGGGAAGCATTTCTATGTGGAGTTTGTGTACATTTGTTTAATGTTTGCCTACTGATTTTTATAATAAGAATTTCATGGGGTGTTTTTAGTTACTTGTGGGAGGAAATATAATAATGCCAAATTATAACTACATACTGAAACTGGTCCCTCCAGCTTCAAGTAATCTACTGACCCTATTTAAGGAATTTATTTATAGAAATCACAGCGTATAATGACAGCCATAGAAAAATCAAAATACTAATATAAACATTTTAAATCTTTGTTAGTACATATTACATCAGCTGGTAATTTTAACTAGAAACACTGGTGTATACAATACACTTTAGGGAATGTATCAAGCATATTGTTAACTTATTATTTTTCAAGTCTGGTGCAAAATACCATGTAAACTCTTTATTTACTCATTTTCATACCTTATTTCATCATCATAATCAACTAGAAACCTGGCACATATGTGCATAGGTTCAAGTTACCATACCTCATTAGTAGTACACCAAGACAAATTCCAGAGTAGTAGAAATAATGGCAGTATCATCAAACAATGTTTTTAAAAAAATCTTTTTTAGCTTCCCAGCAAATTGAAAGTATACAAGATATTCCACCTATTGATGTATTAGCTCAAATGACTTCATTTACACGAACAGTTGGTAGTTACATACATTGGCTTCGTGATGGACCATCTCGTTCTCATGTAACTGGTATTTTGAATATACCATCAGATTCTCTACTTTCTCCTGAATCTTGTTCATGGTTAATTAAACAGTTACAAACAATGACTAGTGAATTTAATGATGCATTAGATACAATTCTAGGTCTTGAAGTTGCTGATGATCTTCTTGCAGCTCCAAATAATGTTTTCACATCACAAATTAATTATTCTGGGCGTCGACAACCAACTTCTCAACTTTCAGCTGGTCGATTTATACCACCTAGTATTTTGTTAATACTACGTTTATTACGTACAAGCATACTAGGCTCCAATCACTCATCAACCTTTAATCGTTTATCAGATAGTTCTTATTCAGAACAACAAATTATTCTATCTCGTACTCAAATGCTTATTGAAATTTTTAGTATGAGTGGGTTGAATACATTTATTACATTAATTCAAGTAAGTTCATGGATTTCAAGTAATTTCTACTGCCCTATTTTTATTATTTTTCGTAAAAAAGAGGTAGCTGACTGGACAAGAACAAGTAGAAGTTTTGAACTTGAACGTTTGTAAATCTAGTGAACATGGTTGATGTGATTATTATATAATAATAGTTAGCTGATTGAGATGATAATAACACGCTAAAAGAAATAGACGGGAATGACATATGGCAACAAACATTTCAAAATATGTTGATAACATTTTCATCTTTAGAAATTTTTACTATTCAAGTGATTGGTTTAAGTTGCGGTGTACCGAAAGAAATATTGTAGTATATTGTGGATAAATAAATATTATTTATTTCTGATATTTTTCAGTTTACCATATTAATCTTTACCGAGTTTGTTGAAATTATGGCTTAATAAATGGTTTTAGTTAATCTAATATCATAGTACAAACATTCAATCTTAATTCATTTGTATTGAATGTTTGAATGTTCCCACTGACATTCAGAACTGGTATTGATCAGTCTCTCATTGGCACATATGGTTAATCGTAATATCTTTTGAGTTTATCAACTAAGGCATTTTTCTTGGTAGACTCATTTACTAAGCAGATATTTATGTACTTGATTTTCTAGCCACATTTGAAGTACAAGGGCTAATGATACATCTCGGTTACAAGTTTTAACTCTAAATAGAAATATAGCGATTGGCTTTACTGATTAATTAGTTAAATACTAATAAGTAGGTTCAGCAAAAGCATAGTATATTGATAGTGTATCCCACAGTTTAATTTTCCTAATTGTGCGTGTGTGTGTTAGCCTACGAATCTCTTCAAAATTCATGATCGTAAACTGAAAAAAATTCAATATACTTAATAATTAATACTAATTATTTGGACTGTAAAATTGTTTCTTTATTTCCGCTCCAAATATGAAAAAAAATCACCTTTCCAAGTTAATATTATGACAATAGTTCCTTTGATGTATCATTCAAGAACTATTAATTGTTTAGCAGTGGAATCCAGGACGCGCGTTTCGTCCTATTTGGGACTCGTCAGCCGGGTGTACCTGCATCTCAGAGTTGGTGTTCACTGTGAGATTCGAACCCAGTACCCTCACTTCAAACGCCATCGCGTTATCCACTCGGCCACTGCAGGCACATCCAGCTGACGAGTCCCAAATTGCACGAAACGCGCGTCCTGAATTCCACTGCTAACCACTATCCATCTTTGCTTACCATGCTTGTGAATTAAGGCTATATCAAGGCAATACGCACAGTATGCACATATGCAAATTAGAGACTGACCAGTTGCAGTCCTAACACATCGATGGGAAGATTCAAACAAACAACACTAAATGAATTTTAATTGTTCGTTTAATTATTAACATTTATACTTTCTGTTACACATATTCTATTGTTAATCATTTATATATATATATTTTTGTTGTTGTTGTTTTATTTAGAAGTTATCAGATTTTTTCATACTTCAACTTCAAGCTACATTATCTCAAGCAAATAATACAATTGATTTAATTGATATAAGTACTTGTAATTCGAATATCAGTATAATATTTTCTATCTTTGATTCTTTAACACAAATTGTTTCTGCTGTTTTGCGTACTGTCATACCAATTCAAGGTGTTGATTTTCAAGATACTAGAATTTTAAATCCATTATTTCATGCATATGCTTGTACAATTTTTACTTATTGTTCACCTGGACCCAAAGCTGTTCAGTTTGAAAGGGTAAATACATACATTTTTATTTACTTTAAAAGTGTAGTACAGTGCTTTCAAACTACAGCGGTGTTATTTTGAATGTTAGATTTTGTGTAACTTATGGATGGTTTCATCATATACTAGTCCAACATTCACAATTTTTACATGAAAACTGATTGGTACTACCCAACGTCTCAGACGAAATTCGGATGTAGCGTAGTTTGAATATGCGCTCAAACCCTAATCATTAAGTTATTGCTTTAGTGATGCATTGAAATTTATCATATACTAACGTTAAATATAATTTATCACCATGAGTGTATACGAAGAAGTAAAACGCAATAAAAAGGGAGTTTTACAACCAAATGGAATTATAAGATCAGATACACTAATGAGCTACTATAACTCATATACATTTCTACTGAAAGAAAGTAATTAAAGGATTACCAAAGTTTTGATACAGGATTTATTTATTACTCATAGTTTTAACATGGAATAATGTAAGTATTGTCATCAATTCTTTACTAGTATGTTAAACAATAAACATTCAATGTAAAAATTTATGTGCTAAAAGGCAAATTATCACGATGAAAGTTATCTAATCCGAAATCCGGAAGTAAAAGTAACTCATTTGTCTCCGGTGGAGATAGCTTCTGAAGTTCTAACAAATAGTTTATATCATTTCATTACTTATCTTGATTACATAAAAGCAAGTCACATTTATTTTTAAATAAGGTAGTCGTTTCTTAAGATATCTACATTATTGCCACATGAATTATGGATATTAATCATGTCTTATTCATTTATCCAATCAAAATACATTTCATTCTCTTTGTGTATTTAGATTCGTGATAGCATAATAATTGGTCTGTTGGCTTATACACATTCCGAGTTAAACAGAGTACTAAATGTTCAAGGTATAGTTTGATGATAACTGTTATTATCATCTCTATCATTACTCTATGCTTATTTGACCTTATTATATGAAATTACTGTGTGAATATGGTTTTAAATATACAAAGCATACGGTTAACTTATATAATTAATATAAATTGTGAACATAATTGAGTTAACCTCTGACGTGTTTGATTGGTTGCTTAATTAATCTACTCGAATATTATAGAATGCCTTGATTATTGATAATTTCATAGTAGGTTTCTCCATAATATTAGTGTTTGTAACTGAAGTGTGGGTATCTGTCGTTGTTGGACAATTAATCAGATAACTGTTTAACTAAACTTGGCAAATTGATGATAATTCTTAGTGATGCTCACATTTGAAAAAAAACTTTTATTTTAAATGTATCTATTAGCCTACTGATAGATTCAAATCAGTAATTCTTCGGAAGAAATGTAAAAGTGTATGTTTACTATAGATTACCACTACAAAATTATTTTTTCTTATATTAATGTTGATTCAACTAATGAAAGTTGTTTGGCTACCGTAAACATCAAGTGGTGTTCGTCAGAGCTACCCACTATCTCCAGTTTCTCAAATTTTATCATAGATGTCCTTCTGAAAATAATATTTGCTTCATCTGAATTTTCAGGGACCAATCCCCTACCACGAGGTTCGCAGATGATGTAGTCCTATTTCATGAAGACGCTGACAAAATACAGAATCCTTTACTTTGAGAAATAATGTCATCTTTGGAATGCACTTCTCTTCCTTTAAACGCGAAATGCTGCTTCAGGATTTGCATCAACGTCTGAGATAATTATGAGTGATTTAGTTGAATAATAAGCAAGAATGACAAAGTGGTTGATGAAATTATTAATTTTCGCCGACTGAAGTTATTAGAACCTGTTTGCATAATCACTGCTTATCTGAACAGACGATGTTTACTGACGTAGAAGCGGGTTTAAAAAACACTAAAGGTGCCCAAACCAATACGTGGTATCAGTCCATGAAGTCACTGACCGTTGATGTGAGCTATATTGGTAGATATAAACTGGTTGCGGTTAAGCGCGATAACTGTAATCAGTGGTCGGAGACGTCGGGGGTCACAGTTCAGAGTCGGTTAAAATGACGCCGATGGTGTTTGAAGCTAACGGTACTAGGTTTGAGTCCCAGAGTGAACATCAGCTTTGAGATGCAGGTACATCCAGCTGATGAGTCCCAAATAGGAAGAAACGTGCTAGCCACTATCCATCTTTGCTTATAATGCTTGTGAATTAAGGCTATATCAAGGCAATACACACAGTGTGCATATATACCAATAATAGACTGATCAACTGCAGTCCTAGACATCAATTGGAAGATTCAAGTAAACAATACCAAGTGAAAAGGGTTTTAATTTTGTGGATTTTTCCCCAACATCATAAGAACTTCATTGTTTAACACAATTACCCTCACTGTCCTTGTTATCTCTTTCTTTTAGAGATTAATAAATCATTTTGGGTTTTAATGCTGAAAGAATTAATTCATTTTACTATATCATCACCTTGCTTCTTTTTACCGGGCATACTGATATTCTTAGATTTATTACCTTTACCATTGCCGGTAGTTACTGTTCAAGGATCATTCAACTCGAATGATGAATCTAAGGTGAGTATCAAAGTAATTACTCTTTTTGAGCTCAGTAAAAGTGGTTTGTTATAATAGATGAAAAATTGCATAATTATATGGCTGATTGTCATCGGTTTGTTAATGTGACACTGTGCCGCCAAGTAACAACTATTTACAAAGTTGGATAATTAGTACTGAAAGTTCTTAGTAAATGGATCAGACAGTCAGTGAGCCTTAAGGTGGGACCTGTGCTTATGTACATTAGCTCAAGTTACCATACTCCATTAACACAGAGAGATAGAGTTGTCAGACTGAATCCTAGAATAGTAGAAATAGTAGTAGAATAAGTGGTAATTGGAAAGATTAGACATCGAATATACGACTCGAAAAGAAAATATAAATTAATGAAACAAAAATACAACAAAAGTTATTAGGAATTTGAGGGAAGAGAAATAATGGTTGCATCTGTGCCGCTACAAACGATTTGGGACCATATAATTCACAGTCTCTAACCGTTGGTTACAATAATCATGCGGACCCTATCCTGTAATCTATACCTGTTAACATGGACTTATGCCATGTTTTGGTTTGGCCGCCCTTAGGTTTCTTCCAACACACTTTTGCACCATCATATTCACTCGTTCATGTAGGCGGTTGTTGGGCATACGTAATATATGTTTCAACCACCTCAGTTGATGAAGATTTACTGCCTCATCAACCGATTCCCCATCTTTACCTAGTACTCAGTAAATGGGTATATCAGTATTACTCTTTTGTGCGATCATTCCAATGTAGAGTAAATAAGTGGACAAGTTATAAACGTAATCTATTTTCTCATTGTAGAGGAATTACATAAAGAATCATCAAAGAAAATGTTCTCAATAGTTTCATTCAATTAAGTTGTATAATTATATTTATGATGATTTAATAAAGAAAAGTAGTCCTTTAGAGAACAAAAAATAAGGTATTACGTAATAAAGCGTCCGGAAATTCCAGTTGTCAAACGAGAATTGAATAATGATCAAGGAATGAAACACAATTAATATGTTGATACTTAATTTGTTCCATGAATAAATATTCTCTATTTTTATTTCGGTTAATAAAAATAACTTTAGAAATATCTTAATTAGAATTAATACAATTTGAATAACCCAATTAATGTATTGCATTTTCAAGATGTAATACGAAATTATTTTCTAAATGTTTGTCATAAATCTTTTTATTGTTTAAATATAAAAATCGTTTAACATTTTATAGATGATTCACTGTTATCTAGTTGTAAATAAGTCAATGGTTATTCATTAACTTTGCTTTGAAGTGTACTTTTTTCGCCAAACAAAAATACTAAATTCTTATTGAATCATCTGTTTAAACTGGATGAACATATGTACAGTAATATTGAAGTGGAAAGTGTTAATAAACTATTTAACTTGAGGTTAGTCTTAATTACGAACTGATATCAGCTAAAGATTCATGGAATTGGAGGAGGCGTGCAATAGATTTATCACCAGATTCCTTCCTGGTTTGTAGCGTAATGATCGATCAAGTTGGTAATGAGGTAATAACTCACTGATGAAAATGAGTGCATATCAGGCTATATCACATATGGACTGAATTATAAAATGTAGACCATTAACTCATAACCCACTTATTCAATGTTATCGTGCTCACCATGAATCTTGGACTCGATTCCGTATACAGTTCTTCCTGCTGAGCAGTTATTTAATAAAAAAACAGGTGCTTAAGCTATTTGGTTTCCAATGATTCTCTAGTTTTTGCCCAAACTAAGACGTAGCATTAGTCATCAACTGTTGGTCTGAGCGATGTTGAATATAGTTTAGCTGATTGGGGTCCACGCGACACTTGCGATCGGTGTTTCCAGATGTTAGGTGATATCTCTCAGATGTGGTCACACTTGTGTAAATGCATTCGTTCATTTTCTTCTCGATCTCGGGTTTCATTTTGTATTTTAAAACGTATTCTCAATGGTTAGTAACTTTCATTCTCATCGCCTTACATTGTATTTAACTCCTTTGCTATTCATCTTATCAGTTTCATCTCGTCTTGTTAATGTGGTGTGGCAACCTGGATTATTATATATTTGTGACAACCTCTACTTTCATTTTTACTGATTCATTGATCAGTTTATGTAGATTTATGATAACTAAAATTATCTGTGCTAAGTCGCACCTATGTCATAACTTCTGATACCTATATATCCGAATTGATATCCGAATCCATTGATCATATTATTGTTTTCTTATTTATTTTATATTTTTTCAGGAGATTCTTATGGGTTATTTTACAAATTCACTTTTTTAAATGACTTATTGTGAATAATAACTAAAGTAGTTTTTAATTTGCATTAAAAAGTTGATGCTTCTTTTTCTGTCTCTCTTCCCCCCTCTTGATTTTCTCTTTCTTTTGATTTTTATTCGTTTAGATAAATAGTTCTCGAGATATATGGGCTGCACATCTTCTATCTTTATCTTCCGAATTAATTGGAATGATACAGTTATTAAGTGCAACTATTTCATCACCTAACAATCTCCTATTCTGTAATCTATTCAAATTTGTTGAACGTTTAGCAGATATTTGTCGTTTACCGTTTGTTAGTTTATTGGCTAATGCATGCTTAGATAGTATCGGTTATGTAAGTATTTTCTTGGTGTTATTATTATTTTTTATTTCCTAAATTTATATTTAATCTATTTCTAATGTTGAATTTTTTATATATTCTCATATGTGGTTTTCTAGTCATTTCATTAGGTTATAGATTGTGTTATACTGTTGTATAAGATTAAGCGTTAGTCCAATATCTTCCTGGTAAAAGTTTTGTATTAAAATAAACAAATGAGAATTGAAAAAAATGACTTAATTTTTCGGGCGGTATTCAAAAATGAACGACTTTCGTCCTTACATCACTTAAAAGCGAATATTCAAACGACCTTAATGTAGTTCTAAGAACGGCTAAAATAGTAATTGCCAATTATGTTTTCACCATCGTATGCGTTCAAAATGCTCAGTTATTCCTATTTAGGTTGTATACAAACTCATCCCTAGTTTTTAAACCTAAACCCTTACTCTTAACTCAAACCTTAATTTTCAATCCTTAATCTTAACCCTAACGAGAAATAATGTTGGGATTACTAAAAATCTATTTGCGAATTTATAGTAGTTCAAGAGGACGTATCTTTCCTTATCTATATGGAAAATTCTATATTTCTTTATTTTCCCATTTTACAGGTATAGTAACCTATAAAAGATTTTAATATATTCATTATTTATATAAAACTTGTATACACTTTGTAGTGTTAATGTTTCTTTTTTTCTAACAAACCACTCGTTTGCAAAGCTATTTTCTGATTGTCTGGAAATTTATCTCGATTGTTTTAAGCTCCTTCCGAAACGGCACTCTCATTACTGCACCTTTTGTTCCGTTTTTTCGCCCAACAAATCCGCTGTTGTGATTATAATTCATTTCAATTTTTTATAAATAACATTGCAAACTTGTGTACTTCCATAATTTCTCTGTTGACAAATTTTTTTAACAACAAGTGGAAAATTTTATATAGTTAAGATCACGAGTCAATTAAAGCTAGACCACCATGGAAAACCTAGAAGCACTGGACGGCCGTTTCGTCCTATTAATGGACTCCTCAGCAGCGCGCATCCACGATCCCGCCTCGTGAGATTCGGACCCAGGACCTACCATTCTCGCGCCAGAGCACTTAACCACTGAGCTGGCATCCAGCAGTGTTAATGTCTAACCTCAACCAATCTACGAAATTGCGCGACGAGCTTCCATTGTACTGAGGTAGAAACCTGTCTTTACCCGACATTAATTAGCTCCACTAGCCACGACTTCTCACTAGAACTCCAGGAATTTCCTCATGGAGCCAGTCACCAGTGAGCATATGATCATTATCCCGCGAGGCGGGATCATGGATGCGCACTGCTGAGGAGTCCCACATTAGGACGAAACGGCCGTCCAGTGCTCCCAGGTTTTCCATGGTGGCCTAGCTTCAATTGACTCATGATCTCAACTATATAAAATTACTAAAATTTCCACGAAACCCCTTTGTGAAATTGAAAATATTTTATTTCTAAAAACAAGTGTGTTTCACACGTTTATATAGTTTAAAATTCTATAACTATATAATAATATTTTATCATATTTTTTTCTGGATTATAATTCTTTTTAAACATTACGATATTCAAATGTTCTCAATTATCTAAAGTCGGCTTGTCAACTAAAGGTTACCTTAAATAATTTATCCGATTGTCGCAGTATATGCTGTTTTAATTGTTTCACTTTTTGCCTATGACTGCCCCACTTTTGTCCATTATCATTTACTTTTTTTTAAAAAAAATCCATTCATTCGTCTCTATATTAATCTATCTGTTTATATTTAAGATTAGAAATCAAATAATAAATGAAACTGAAAAACAAGAAAAACAATCAACAGAAAGTACAATAAATGATGGAGATAATATCGAGAATTTATGGTATTATTATTATTATTATTATTATTAGCTTTATTCAATATTATATTTTTGGTATAATATAGAATTTTTAGCACAAAGTATTTCAACAAGTTTCCATTTCTTACTTCTTGGTCGATCCTGACGACAAATATTGAGTGATCGCTAGATGGAAGTTAGCATTTCAAGAATCGACATTTGAATAATGTATATACTTTTCGATGTGTATTGTCAGCAACCACGATGTCTATGATTGGGTCTTTTGTAACTTGTACAACGAAAGGTTGTACGCTCTCCAGAAACGCATCTGAATAGGTTATGCGATTAATAGCCATAATTATGTATTAAAACAAAGAAAATTAGATAAGTTGTTGAACTATCTAGATGACAGGAATAGATAGCCCAGATGTTCGAGTAGTCACCTGGGCCTTAGTTCTACTGATTATCTATTTAGTCTACACTTAAGAATGTTACTTATAACTTAGTATTTTTATGACATGAACTACTTTTAGCTTATATATGTACATTCTGTAACACAGTGTGTCGTTATTCTCTTAGTCACTCGAATGTTTTTCTCTAAATTTCGGGTTGATGACCAATTGGGTTAGATTCTCTATCTCTTTAAATTGTAATCAGAGTAGTAGAATAATGATTTAGAATTACCAGTTGATCCTCAAGCTCAATCTGACAATAAGAAAATCAAGCAAACTTCTTCACAAGGTCTTTTATGATGCGACAGTCTGTTACTGACCTGTGTTGTCAAAGTTTAGCTCAATTCCGTTAGTTGTTTTCAGATTATTTTCTTTATTTCGTTTCGGTCTTTTTTTATTGTGCTGATGTGAAGCGTGTGAAAACTTTTAATCTTTCCTTACTTTTCCATTCTAGAAAACATCTAACCTTTCACGATTATGCATTGCTCTAAGTTGCTACGCTTCATACCAGTATAATAAGAGAAGCAATCAGTTATTTGAGGAGCTTAAGAGAGTGAATTAATTATCTAAATTACAATGGAAAGCTAAACTTAGAAACGTAGCTTAGAAGGAATGAAATAAAAGTAATAATATACAATGTGAAATAGAATTATATGGAAGAGCTACTATGAATACAACTGTACCACCACTATGATTAATTTTGAACCATGTCACTTAATGTCTTCAGTCTTTAATGTGTCAACCTGGTATTTTGCACCAGTGAACACAAATTAAAAGTTGATGGATTCATAGTTTGCCACCATATCCTTGTTTTATTGTCTTTATCTTTAAGCCTACTTCTAAGCAATTTTTCCCAGGTCTTATTTTTCTGTTTCCCTGATATTCGTCATTATCTCACTAATATTAACTAATTAAATTGTTTATTTTCGGTAATCAGTTCAAAAACGGTTGACAGTTTATCTTCATCATCTTCAATGAATAAATATAATGATTCAATTAGTGAATTAAATGCTCCTAGTACAAAATTATTATTAAATCCACAACCTATACTTGATCCACGATTAACATCACAACAGGATTTCGGAATTAGTTCTTGGCAAGCTAATTCTATGACCGATTCATCTGTTACAATAAACCCACAATTCAACCATAATACAAAGAACATTACTACTACTAATAATTATAGCAGTAATAATGCAAATTTAATGAAATTTTCAATAAAGCAAATCGAATCTACTGAATTGAATGCTGCATTATCTATGTCGTTCATTTTACTTAAAATACCACTTTATCGGTATGCTGTATTAGGTGCATTGCGTCATCAATCGTAAGTTGTTTCTATTATTTTGTTGTTTCTCACTACTAGGCTTTAATTACTGTATTCTGGTTCTGAACCAGAAAAGATATTGTCATCGTTCCAGCAGACAAAGGACGCACCACGGTGATTATGGACAAAGAAGAATACATCAAGAAAACCGAGTAAATACTCGAGGACAAAGTACATACAAACCGATGGACATAAATCCAGTCGAAAAACTAGACAATCGCATTTCAAAAACTTTAAACAAACTCGTCAAAGCAGGAGAAATAACGAAGCAAGATCAATGGAGAATGAAATCTAATGGACCAGTACTCCCTCAGTTCTACGGCAGACCAAAGATACACAAACCAAACATCCCACTACGTCCAATTGTAGCACCACCAGGAACACCAATGTACAATTTATCAAGAAAAATCTCAAGAATACTGAAACATTTAGTAGATTCGTCGAACCACTCCATCAAATCAGCCACACAATTTCTTGATCAGATTAGGAACATTCAAATCAACGACGACGAACTAATGATATCCTTCGATGTAACAGCATTATTCACTTCAATTGAACCAAACGTAGCAAAAGAAACTCTGTCCTTGCTTCTAATCAACGACGAAAACCTCGCGAAATACACGAAACTTCGAAGTCAAAGCCTACTTGAACTCATAGATCTATGTCTAACAACATATTTCCAATGCAATAACAAAATCTACAAACAAACAAAACGGACACCAATGGGATCACCAATATCAGGACTCATCGCGGAAGCAGTAATGCAACGACTAGAAACCACAATTCTACCAGTGATCAAACCAAAAATTTGGATTCGTTATGTAGAAGACACATTCGTCATCGTCAAAAAGGAGGAACTAGAAAACACCTACAAGCAGATCAACAACGTCTTCAAAGACATCAAGTTCACAATGGAACAAGAGTTGGACAACAAAATACCATTCTTGGATGTATTAATCACCAGAACTGACACAGGAAAACTAGAGACTCAAGTGCACAGGAAGCCGACACACACCGATCAAATTCTCAACCACAATAGCAACAACCCAAGAACTCACAAAATCAACTGTGTACAAAATTTGTTCAAGAGGGCGAGAACACACTGCAATACAATCACAGCACGAAAAAATGAAGAAAAACACCTGAAAACCATTCTTCAAAAGAACGGCTATCCAATCAATTTCATCATAAAATACCAGTCGCACACACCATCAGAAACGAAATCAAGTATAAAAATCAACAAAAGGATCACCCTGCCATACATAAAGGGCATATCCGAAATGACAACAAGGCTGTTGAAAACCTTCGGAATAGGTGTAGCCCACAAACCAACAAAGTCCCTCCACTCAATCTTATGCAAACCAAAAGATGAAATGGCAAAAGAGGACAAAACAAACATCATCTACAAGATAAATTGTACCAACTGCAACAAGCACTATATTGGACAAAGCGGATGCCCCCTGCATCTTCGCTTACATGAACACCAATTAGCAGTCAAATGCTACGACATTTCTTCACTCATATCAATACACGTGGACAACTACGGACATACATTCGACTGGGAAAATGTGCAGATTTTGGACAGAGGCAATTCCAAAAATACCAGAGAATTTTTAGAAGCTTGGCCCTCAGGTCAATCAGCAATAAACAAACATATTGAAATCAATCCAATCTATCAACCAATCAAGAAAATTATGCAGGAACATAGGAACAAAAATCAAACCAATAGGAGATACAACCAAAACGAAGAAATAAACAATGACAGATTTAAGGTCAATGAGAACCAATCAACATAGAGGTGCAGAGGACAAGCTGTGAATCACATGTGGAGAAATTCAAACCACTTCTATCCGAAATTTGTCGTTCAGAAAGACGATGAAAGCTCCACGACCAAACCAACCAGCTCAGAGAAAAAACCAACATCAAAATCGCTCTAGGAATATTTTCGATCCACAACTACAATACCCATTACTTCATTTTGGATACTAGGCTTTAGATTTTATTTTTGTTGACTAGTGGGATCTACTGTTATGTTATTTTGTTTAAAAATATCGTTTAGCGAAATTATATTTAGCAATAATTCTGACTGTGATGTTAGACATTCCCATTGTTTTTCGGGTTACTGTAATTTTATGTTACTTTTTCCAACTTCATTAGGGTCAATCATCAATCTGAGAATTCCAAGGACGCTGCCTCTAGTCCAGAACCTTCATCATCTGAAAATATTCGTCGACAGAATTTCCTAAGTGTTGTCGACTCAGTTTTGTCGGATTATTCTGATAAAACTTCATGCATCTCTGTTCAAATTAAACTCCTTGTACGTTTAATTCATTAAATACTTTGAATTAATAATATTTTAATTAACTTGGTTATGTAATTGTTCAATCCTGGAACTATTAGTTAAGTGATGATGAACTGCATATCATCTAGTTGATTTTCACTTTCTTATGCTAGCATTTAATTGAACAATTATTATATACTTGTCAAAATAGTGATTGTCACCTGTGATATAAACAAATGACTACATATAGTCTAAAGTTATTCATTATGGTGTTGTATGAAACTGGGGGAATATTGAACGATGTTATGGCAAATGTAATGCTCATGAAATTAATCTAAAAGAATGACCTTTTCAAGTTTCTAAATTGGTATAGCGAACTAAATATCCACTGTAATCCAGTTTATCATTTAGGAATCTCACGCTCACACTGCATTTTAGACGACTAGTTTTGATGTAGAAAATTAATATTTATCAGTTAGTTGCACACAAGTGTAGGTGTGTTACTAAAGTACATATCAGTTCCTCTCATGTTTTGAATTGGAATAGGGTAATGTAATTTCGAATTGGAAATGTTTGAGAGATTCTTCTTATACGGAACATGATCTATGCGTACTGGACAATCTGAACGACTAATACACAACACTTTAAAAGTTGTCTCTCGCTCTATGGATAAGGGAGAAAGAAAGTCTTTCAAGAAACGTGTATTTGTCAGGATCTGAGATGTTGAATTTAGTTACATTTAAGTTAATTCAGTTATGTATAGCTTATTCATTGACTATTAATTACAAAATTTATCCGACTGAGCAATCGTCACTTGAACTTAAGACCACAGTGTACTAATTACATATCAAAATGGATCGAAAATAATATAAACTTACTTTACACTAGGTTGATACAAATGAAACACACTGCAAGTTAATGAATAAACTTCAACTGAAATCATTATATGAGTTTTAAAACTAATTTCCCCTGAATTTAGTACTTGGTTGTTCAGTGAATAGTTTAGTTATGAAGATTTCATTATCTTTCTAGACAGCATCATCAACATGCACTAAGAAATGGTTATTGTAATGTAACAATTTTGTTCTCACATTATTTCCATTGTATAATATTGACTCAGTAATTTATTTTCTATAAGCTTTATTATTATTTTTTACACAAACGTTCATATGATAGTTTACATAGTAAGTTTAATGAGAAATTCTAAATTTAACGCTGAATAATTGGACACTGTTTATATAGAAGATATATATTTGTTCTTAGCGTCGATCTCAGTGTTGATGTCCTTTACATTATATTCTTAACGGTTTAATTCAAGAGATCATGTTGGTTTTCTTTCAAAATCTATTTTTGTAACGTCTGCTTCTCTATGTTTATCAGGGAAATAACTTCTGTTTCTGTTCTTTATATGTCATTCTAACCGAAAACTAACAACACACTGCTTTTAAATGTCTAGGGTTAAATTTTAAGTATCACTAAACTGATAAACTCTTATACGCCTGTTGATATTATCCATTTATCACATGGCCGGTAAGAGTAGAGGATATTCGTAGGCTACTAGTCTTCGATCATAGGTGTCTTCGAAGCATTGCTCGTATATCCTGGGACCACCAGGTAAGTGACACAGTTGTTAGGAAACGGGTACTAGGTAAGGATGGCAAATCGATTGATGAAGTAGTGAAACTTCATCAGTTGAGATGACTGGGACACGTGTTACGGATGCCCAACCATCGGCTGCCTCGACGTGAAATGTTTTATGGTGTAGGAGTAGGTTGGAAGAAAGCTAGGGGCGGTCAGACCAAAACGTGGCACTATTCGATGAAGTCACTGACAATTGGACTGGGCCATGTTGGTAGGTGTAGACTACCTGGTTGGGATTCGCGAGATGATAGCAACCGATGGTTAGAGACCTTGAATGACATGGCTGAAAATCGTTTGCAATGGCGAAGGTGCATCCACTCTTTGTGTTCTACCAAATTCTAATCTTCTGAAATCCACACATCCCTATCCTTTTTCTCTTTCCAAATTTGTTTCACTGAATGATACTCCTTGAATAACATCTTCAAACCCTAATCTTTCACATATTGCTTATACTCTTACTACTTCTACCACTATGGGATTTGAATAGACAATTGTATCTCTGTGCTAATGTGGTATGGCAACTCAAACTGATGTACGTACGTACGTACGTACGAAGTTCTACGTTGTGACTGACTGACTGATTATCCATTTATCATTGATTCATATGTGAAATTCATTTTTATTTGTGATAGATTGTAAAACATTTCTTATACAAATCTCTTTGACGAATATTTCCTGATATAATTATTTTTTTTAATGAATTATTTTAGCAATGCCTTAGTCTTCTTGTTGATGTGAAATTATCAACAACAAGTAATACAAAGTACACTGATAACAGTGATGTCAAATGTTCAGATGAAGATTCTAATAGTGATGAAGATGAAGCACAGTTTCTGGCGGATAATTTACCAGATTTAAATTTACTCAAAGAATTAGTCCTTATACTTATCAAACATATTAATCATCCTGATAGAGATATGACTACTTTACCATCTGCACTAGATCCGTTGATCATAATCACCGAACATGATCCAGGTTTCGTTATAGTTAAAGAGTAAGATTATTTTGATTTAAAAGAAAAAGAAATTTTTTCATTACATTTTCGTAAATGATAGTTATTTTTCGCCTTTTTTGGGTTTTTTTTTATTTAGTAATAAATATTAAGCTGCATTATTCACCACCGGTGTTAAGTATTTTCGAAAACAAGCATTTTTCATACCGATTTAGATGTCTACTTTTATCAGGTCTAATATTTTGTTAGCTGAAAATGTAAACTACACTGACAGTTTGCTTTCTTGTTGACCATTTTTTCAAGAAATAGCTTACATAATATTTATCATTCGGTTAGTACATTGTACTGATGCATCTGACTCCATTAATCAGATATGGATCCTAATTAACTTCATATATTTGCTAACCCTTGTGTAACGAATACGAAAACAAAGGTGGTGTAAAATGTTTAACATAAGTAGTGTTGAGAATTCATTTATTTTAAGCATTTATATGAGGAAACAAACCATACAATCTATATGGATAGAAAGATTAGATGTGATCCAGTTTATATGGTCAGGTAAACAGTAGTTAGACCAATCCAATACTCAGGTAAACACAGATATATGGTAAACGTTTATAAAATAATATAAGGGTAAATGCTAATAATTAACTGTACAGAAATAATTTGAATATGGTTAATACTATTTAACAAGGATATAGGCAAAAATGTACAAATCAACGAACGACATTCGGTTAATTTATCTAATTTTTCTGGTTTAAAATCTGTTCAAGAAGAATAACTTTGTTTAGTAGTATAATATAAGTACCATTACAAAATAAACCAATCAGTATTTGTGTGTACTTAACAATCTCAAAACTCCGAATCATGAACGTTGATTTGTTAGTATATCTAGGTTTGTTTAAAACCATCAATGGGATATAATTATTCTCTCTGTATATACAGATGATTGTATAACTGGTTTCATAATTCAATCTCTATTTTCTAGTATTAAGTATCATTCAGCATATACTTAAGAAGTTCATGTTTCGTATGCTATATAACTTACCTTAGAATTTTGCAGTTTATATCATCCAAGTATATAATGGAATTCAGCAACCGACTCAGCTTTTTAACATAGGAGTAATGATTCATATTACTCATTTGGCTAAAGTAAGTTGGATTAGGTGATAAAGTCAAAACTTATCAGTTCAAACCATTAAACTCAAGTTTTGAATTTTACTCTACCAATTATCACTTTGCGGCCCTCTCACACAGACAAAGGTGCAAATCAAAACGGTTAACATGATACTTCACCCGCTTATTGAATTACATATCGAAACAGTTAAACAAGAAAGTAACATTTTATTCAATCGTTGGTTGATGCAGAAGTTATTTGTTTACGACAGCCTAATTCTGTTTACATTGTAATTATAATATTTTTTTATTTACTATACAACAATTCTGTTTTATAGATCACTGGATAGCTCTACTGCATTTAATAATGGTCAGCATTTATTTGCTAATTTAGTTCAACGTGTTAACGATAGTTTTAGTGCAGATAATCCAGATTGTCAGGCCACATTGACTGGTTGTTTACGATTGATTCAATCACTGTTAACAGGTCACAGTACATTACCACTAACTTTTATGTCCAAATGCATAAATTGGAATGAATGCGAAGAATTCGATAGTGCGTCACTAGGTGTTCAAATAGATGATAAATATGTAAATAGAACAGTTAATTTATTCACCAGACAACTTCATATTTCTGGTGAACGTGTTCGTGAGTTATTGGGTTGGTCTGGAAGTGGAGATCAGGGCAAGCCTGTTCGAGATCTTCATGCATTATTAGAGGTTAGTATTATATCTGCTTATTATGAGATTTTCAATCGTTGCTCTAATTTTTTATTACATTTCTACACACCTCTGCATAACTCAACAGTACATCAACAAATCACTTCATCTCTCCATTGACTTCAATACTTCTCGTTTCTATTTTTATTACACTATCAGCTTCTTCTACCTACACGATTTTTCATATTGTTATATATTATGACCTGTGTTCTCTGTTAATGTATAACGTGATGATTACGCCAAGTAGAGAGCAGTGATTTATCGATCGGACCATTGACGCATTAAACATGTATGAGCAGTCTACAGTCCTTATCGGTCCTGCTTTCTGCTTAGCCCAGCCAGTTAAGTCCAAAACACCAATAACAACCTCTGCAATATGAATCATTTAGTTCAAGCATACTGGGTTTATTTACCAACCAGACAGACCACATCGTATCATAAAATAGGCACCAACATATAGCAACAGGATTTAGCCAAATGTAGCTGTAAATTTAAGAGATAGTAATTAATAGCCTGGAGATAACTCAAGAATGGTAAATCGTATAATAATAGTCTATAGATCAAAATAATGCTCATAATAAGGGAGACATGAATATGAATAGTTTAGTCATTTAACAACTATAAGGTAAAAATATACGCATAGTAATTGTCCGTAAATGGATCCCAAAAGTTACCATTCATTGTTATTATCGGGACATAGCACATAGGTCTTTTAAATTACTTACCATGTAGTGAGTTTAGTTTTTTTAGTACTTTCGGTACCAATCTTCATGTTCTCAAAATTTCTCTTGCTCAGTTCTCGTTCTTGTAATGATTCAATGTGTAACTGACTAGACCTCTACACATCTGCACAACGTTTTATATACTTATTGCATATCTGTGTAAATTTATTGCTTCGACTTCATAAATCGAGGTTGATGAATTCTTCACAACTACTTTATTCTAATTCATTACTTCATTACTACTCATTCACAATCTCTTCAGAATCCTAACATTCTGGAGTTTCGAGACTCACTAGTCGACTGCTTTTGAGAAGGATTTCTGACGTCCTAATGGGGAATTGTGACCAATCCAGTCCTACCAGGTTGGAATCGAAACAGGCATATTATTAATGGTGCTAGCCGACTGTCACACCATAACATGAATTGATTAAAATGTTACACTGATAAAAGTGACTAAAGCCATGCAACTGAATTCTAGTGAAATTTGTATATAATTATTTATTACAGATGATATACATTTTGACTGAACAATTGATTTTGACTGTCACCTTTCTAGTAGTAGGGTACTAACGTTAATTTTGAGTTTTCTACCATAGTTTAAAATGGATAGGTTGTAGTAGTAAAAATATAACTAAAACTCATGCAAATGGATCACAGTCTGATATTCGAAACCGTTTGCAATGGTGATGGGTAATATAATTATTAAGGGCCAGTAATTGATCAACGTTGAACGACAGATATATCCAGTCATACTAAATATAACAGTCTATCTTATTTTGTAAAATTCGTCCCTACTTTTGCTACCACTCGCTAAGTGTTTTGTATTATGTTTGTGTTAATAATCTTTTGTTCTGGTCTATATTTGACTCTCTATCGAACGATTGGATTTAAATGACTGTGTATCACATGACCAACTATCGTAAACAACTCACTTTCTTCCCTATAGCACATAAAGTTGTGCCATTTATATCCATTTCGTCATTTTCTTTGAACATTTTTCCTCAGATGTTAGCTGACGATGAACCATCACTGGAATATTTAAGAAGTGGCATGAAAAATCTTTTATCCTTATTGTCTCATGAATATGATATACCTGAATTAAAAGAGTTAACCACTTCTACTGCAAGGATAGTAGAGACAACTAGAATAAATGAAGATTCTACGTCAGATGAATTAAGTATGTACGAATTAAGATCAAAATTGCCAAATGCTCAATCATTGAGTGTATTAATACGAGATCATCAGAAAAAATTTGTAAAACTAAACTTAGATGGTAAAAATATGAAAAAGACACAGAATCAATCAATGAAATATTTGTTTGAAAATTTTTCAACTGCATATGATAAGATTTCGGAAGATATTGATATGGAATTACCTTTAAGTGGGTCGAAATATATTGGTCATCAGGTAAATGATAGTTTTTTTTTCTTACTATTATTGCTATTATTATGATATATTGTCTCTATAGTTATTAGTCACACTGTATGTTATAATGAAATGGTGATTATTACGACGATATGTTTCATGTTACTTACAATTTGTTTATCTAATTTTCATTGTCATTTGTACATATTGTACCTATTGTTTATATACTCTAGGGATAACATTCTGTTAAAATAACAGATTACTTAAATGTTTTCGTCAAAAACTTTGCATAGTTGTCGTTAATTTTTATCATGAACCGAAATTATCTGAGAAACTATTGGATGAGAAGCGTGAGACATTGTATAATTGTTTTATGTTAGTTTGATTCACTCAAGATTGAACACAAGATCTTCGTCTGTTATAGGATAGGTTTTAAAATTGATTTTACATTCACTGCTCTAGAAACTTCAGTTTATAAAATTTTATTTTCATGAACGTTAATGTTCATAAATCTAAACCATTGAATCTGTCAATAATTAATCCACACAATGAAATGTGATAGCACTATGTAGACTAATATTTGTCTTTTTAAACAAGGTTGTGACAAAGAAAGCAATCTTACAAACTGTTATTGTACTCAAAAATCTGACTTGATGACGCGTATCAAAAATGCTTCTGGAATGCAAAGATGATATTTGCATGAATCTTTCACTAAATTAAGTTTAATTTTATCAATCATTTTGGGTTCTGAGTCCAATACTGCATGATCATGGCCAAATATATGATATAGAATAAGTAATTGCGTACTTGTACGTTATATTTTGCCGAAAACGGTACCCTAGAAATTTATTTAGCATGTATGGTAGATATTTTGATAACATTTTCATCGTTTAAGGCAAAGGTTGTAACGTTGATGGTTAACTGAAAAGTTTCCATGAATGTCACTCCGCTCGATTAACCGCGTAAAAATCCCGAGTTCTGTATCTCGCATTATGAACAAACATTAGTATTGTAAACATGTCCATTTAAAGAAAATGTACATGGGACGAACAAATGATGAATATTCATAGCTCCTTTCCGGTAAATTGTAAGATAACGTGGATCCATCCTCCTTCATATAATACATCGTAAAAATGCCATCATAAAATACAACACAGTTATAAAATCTTTTATTCTATAATTTATGGTTGATTTATGTTCATGCAATATCGGACTCGACATTAAAGATCATTTATAAAACTAAACTTAACTTCCTGAAAGGCATACTTGCTCATCTTTGTATTAGCGTTACCCACCATTAAGTCAGATCTATGAGTAAAAAGGTTCGTCTGATGGGTTTTTTCATAACCGTAGTTTTTATTTTACATTTCTGTGTATTCCATTACTTTCTGCTTCTATCATAGCTCTCTGTTGTTACCCTCATTTTTCTCTTCACAATATAAGAGAGAACATGAACTTATTTTATGTACTTCTAAATTTAGTTGGAAATTTTCATGTGTCCGAAAATCAATAATCCCATTAATTTCTCGTCTTTATCCACTTTATTGTATAGATCCCAGTATCTGTTTCATATCAAAATGACTTAGTACATTGCGATCTAAATGATATTGCAACAAATAGTTGTAATAAAATGCGAATTCGTGATGAATTAGCGAAATATGGACATTTAAATGATGCAAGCGAAGTAGCCATTAGACATCAGAAACGTAGACGTGGTCAGTCTTCAATTATACAAACTGGGACAACTTTTAAAAAGTTTGGTGAGTAATTTAAAAAAAAATTAAAAACATGTTTCAGTTTAGGCTGTTGTATAAAATGAATTATAGTACGTTACAATCTTGAATATAATATCCTCATTCCTACTTATTTGCAATTTGTTTGAACTAACCTTTTCCATATTTTAAGTCTTGTGACGTATTTGAAATTCTCTTATAAAAATCAACTTCTAGCAATACTGAAAAAATCAAGCAGAACTACAACAGTGATTGGTATACTTTCGTTCCTATTCGTATTTGAAGAAGTGAAGGACGATTATACTAATTTGTATGCATCAAATATGAAACGAATTTATCACAGTATATATTTCATGCTAAAGATTCTTGACTGTAACCAAATATTATGGTATTAAATAAAGTGACTTATTGTTTTTTTTATTTCAGTTGCACCAATGCGTGGTCGAGGTTTTATCTTACGCAATGCAACCCCATCAAATCCTTCATCGATTAATACCGCTCCTGTCGCTTTGGGATCTACTATTGGACAGCTCAATTCGAATGTAACTGGCAGTCGTGGTGATCCGTTCCGTTCTAGACCACTGAATACAAGTCGTCCTCCTAGTTTACACGTTGATGATTTTACGAAATTAGAAAAGGAAGAAGGCATTATTGAAGTATGGGTTTCTTTTTGGAACATAGTCTATGTTTATAATTACTTTTACTTGGTAATCAAAATTAGTTTCGTTCATCTATTTCTTATCGTTTTTAAGGTGAACTCTTGAAGTTGAAGTAGTTTGTGTTATAAGCTAGGAATTTTACGTTACAATGTGGCATGCGTTGTTTTGAAATCTAAGTAGTTCTGGTGATTACTTTATATCCTAGAGTATTTTATTGGTAAAATAGCTATTTTAGAAATATATTTTGAGTGTTTTGTAACAGTTTAAATCCTGAATTGATGGAGTAATTCAATTCTTTTAAGACTTGTACAACATGAAATGAATAGTCTAATTCCTAAGATTCATTCGAGAAAGCACTTTTCCCATCGTATTCAATTCACGCTATAATATTATTTGGAAACTTGTCTATTTCACATGTGAAGGTGTTATAACAGTCCTTTCACTTTTTACACGTATGTGGGACTTTAATTTACCTTAAAAGAATATCTACACTAGATTTTCCACCCAACATCTATTCTACAGGACTTCAACACAACTCAGATCAAGAACACGAGATCAACCTGACTATAACGTCAATATATTTCCACACCAAAATCCGACACAATGAACAGTCAATCAATAACACTCCGGATAGGGGAATATATATGACACATATAACACCTGTCATTCTATCTAATGTTTGACTCAGCAAAACAACCAATCATTGTCATTCTCGCCCACACATCAGAAGGATTTTGTATCATCATAATGTCCTAACAATCTCAAACTTATGATGAAGTCTCAGGCATACTAAATATATTTTAGATCAGATCGTTTTCATATTTAATTTTGTATATTTGGATATTGGTTTTTGTATGTTTACTGTCGAATTTTTGTTTAAGATTCGATTCCAGTAATAAGAATTTTTAAGCCAACAAAGCAACTTGAATATCAAGTAAATCAGTCTGTCAACTACTTGTTTGAATTCTAATTCTAATTATGTATTACATGTTTAGTTCCTTTGTATGGTTGAAAAGCCAGTTTGTAATAATAATAATTTTGGATTGGTAAACATTGTGAACTGTACATTGTAAGTCAACCGTTTTGTCGTTCATTGTTTAGTTCACAATTTTTTTGTTGTTGTACGCGGATGTTATTTTAATTTGTCATCTATGTCTAAACATTTTTTTATTTTAGGAAACAACTCATACCAGACAATATCGTGATAGTAGAACAATAAGAGGTAAGTATAATTTGTGATAGGAAATTCATTCAAGATATGTACACTGAAATTGTATTTCTCGTTGAGGTTATTTCTAGTTTCACAACCATTCCAAAACAATGCAAATCGACTTTATATAAGTTTTTATTTTACAATTAGATAATCTTTTTTTCACGATTTATTAATACATGTATGTAGCATTTTTATTTATTATCTCAATCACATCACGATGCATTGTATATCTTAGCATTTTTTTAAAAATTTCATTCAGGTCGTGGGGCGAGATTCGGTACTGTACGTGGTGCTTTCTCCAGTCACAATACTGTAAATCTATCCAGTATGCCAAATGTACCATTTGGTATGAGAATCCCGACTATTAATCCATTGCATACTACGTCACTTTTACCTAATTGGTCTGTTGGTGCTAGATCTATGTAAATAAGTTTTTTATGAATACGTTGAACGTTTGCATACTATTTTATTGTTCTTTTTACCATATAAGTAGTGCAGCTTCAATATCCTTTTCGTAGTTATCTTCTATCGCTCAATTTATTCCTATGTCGTATTTTCAGTTTGTTTCGAAGATTGGTTTCACTTTTTAAATGATTCTCGTCACTCGTTGACATTAATTGGGGGTAATTATTGAAAACTAAGGAATATTGAATTCTTGTATTGTCCTCATTTGGAAGTAATTAACCTTGCTTACTCACCATCCTGTCAAACACCAAACTCAAGACCTTCAGGTTTCGTGACAATCATGTTACTTTCAGATCACTAGGTCAGAATGTGGTGAATTTTAATATTTCCGAATTCAGTTAATTCGCTATTTGAACAGTCGTTATCTAGCACCATAAGTGATATCTTCCTCGCTCTCGAACCTTGTTAATCTCAACTAATCACAACTCACGATCATTCTTGAATTTCATTTCTAATTTATTGAAACTGTTTCATCTTCTACTATATACTTTTTGTTGTGAATTTATGCCTGGCTTTTTGTCACGTGGTTTGTTCACCAATCGAAATATGACTTATCCGGTCTTAGTGATGTGCCAAGCCAATGTCGTTCGACCGGTATGAGCAACCCAGCGTTCTTATTGGTCCTTTGTCCGCCTAGCCCTTCCAGTTGAGTCCAGAACACCAATAACAGCTTCTGCTATGCAAATCATTTATTTAAAACATATTTAGTTTATATACCAGCCAAACAGATGGCATCACACCATGAAATAGGGAATAACATATGTACATGATCAGGCCAAAAAGTGTCTGTGAATGTGGGAGACAATAATTAATCGACTGGGCATAATTCAAGAACAGTAAATCGTATAGTAATAATCTATAGATCAAAATGAAGCTTATAATAAGATGAATATAGATATATGTAATCTGGTTACTGAATAGTTATACAATAAGAATATTTATAGAATATTATTCCATTAATAGATCTCTGGAGTTACCCGTACTTTAATTTTCACTAGGATATAATACTTTTATCTCTAGATAGTTGAGTGTGTAAAGTAAAACTTTCATTTCAATCATTACATTAACATTTTTCTTGATGTATTTTAGCCCATTACTGCCATTCAGTTTGGAGCCACGAGCTAACCAAGAACGAAGAGAACGACATGGGCGATAAAAAGGAATTCTCATCTTTCATCAGTTCAAAAAAAAATCATCGTTTTATTTTTAAATGTATATAACACTATTTACTTACATAGTAAATATTGCTTTTCAAATGTATTTTTGTTCATTACTTTTTCATGTACACAGAAATTACTAGTTGTTTTTGTAAAGTTTTGAAGAAATGAAATTCGAAAATGACCTTTTATAATATTTGTTATTCTTGAGACTGTTTTAAAAAAAAATTCTTTTCTACGACCGATCTCCATTCCAAGTCTATAATTATCGAACATGCCTTATCTATTGTCATAGATCAATCTCGTGTTTCTCGAAAATAGCTTGGAACTTCTAAACTCGGTGTTTAAATAAAAAAAATGATGTAGCTTGATTGCTTCTTTACGTTGCAGCCTGTAAATAATACTTAGTAATACAGAGAATTTTAATCAAAATATAAAGATATAAACGAATGATTCAATGGGATCCTCAGTCGCTATTTGTACGTGTACACAATTAAGACGCTCGGGTTTCTTAGTGTGTATATGCTTCTGCCAAGAAAGAGAAATAATTATTACTGCCTTTGTTCTAGCCCCACCAAATACTCCTAAAATCTCGAAAATTTTCATATTATGAATTGGGAAAACATACGCATCGAGGGGCGCGGAACAAAAAAACTCAGTGGGACCCTAAAGACGTCAAGAAACATTCTGTCCAATCACCATTGAATGGGAGTTTCTCAAAAACATCTAGGAAGTGAAGAGCTGCGTGTCAAATTTCTGACTAAATGATTACTTATCCTGCTACTATGTTTAGTAGGGTCCCAGAAGCTAGATGTCATCGGAAATGCAATAAGTACCCTAAATATTCTGTACATAGACGAACCTTGGTGTGAGGCATACTCTCCACAATTCTCGCCTTTCCTCTCATGTTCAAGTTGGCATGTAAATTTGGCCTGGGGTTATAGAAGAGCTTAGGAAACCAATTCAAGAAGACTTATCAGTACGTAAGTGATCACTGTTGTCTCCAATGTGACTTACATCGGGCTTTACTCTAATATTTCCATTATTCTGTTTAAAACTTTTGTCTATCTGTATGGACAACATCCCTTATCACCTTTAGATTGAAAATGCGGTCATGTGGCCATATTGCTAACTATAGGCCCATTAATTTGACATTCGTGCTATCAAGAATCATGGAAAACATCCACAAACACCTAATGTCATTCTTGCTTTCAGCTAGCTTGATTAGGCCGTCTCAACATAGGTTAGTGACTAAACGCTTATGCTCCACATTGCACTTGGAATTTTCTGATCAAATTACCCAGAGAATAGATATTGGTCAGTCAGTGATAATTCCGTATTTCAATTTTAGTAAGGCTTTCGATAGTGTCTCACACAAACTTCGACAACTTTCTTCATTTGGCATAGAGAATTCCCTTGTATCATGGTTCAAATCTAGTTTGGCGGAATATAACCAAGTCATCCGCTTTGGATCTTGCTGCTATAGGCCAGTGAATGTAACCAATAGGGTTATACAAGGAAGTGTGATTGTCCCATTACTCTTTTTTATCAATGACGTATGTTCTCTCTTTCAATACAGTAAACCCTTCCCTTTTACTTATGACCTAAAAGCGGTGTTTTCATTCTCTTCTCCCATCAAAGACAGCTATATTTCAGCAGTGATTCAAGAAGAAATAAACAAGTACAAACGGACTGTTCCTTTCAATCTGCAACTGAATATTGACGAAAGTGGATTCATTTATATTAGCCGCAGACGTAACCTTAATCTGGTCCCACACAAACACATAGTGAAACGCCTCAACACTGTTTGTGAACTGGGTTTGAGATATATCAACAGTTTGAACTTCTCTGAGCACATTACATCTCAAGTATCTAAAGCTAGAAAGCTCATTGGATTCATAATTATTAACTTCAATAATATTGAGTCAAGATTATTATTACACAAAAAATGTATGGTATTTTAGTTTACAGTAATTGCAGGCATAATAATGTGATCGAAATTGATGATGTTGAAAGGAGGTTCCCTAAAGCTGTTTTGGGCTATTCCGGCAACAAGTATTATCACCAAAGATGTCAACAACTCAAATTAGAACCTCTCTGGATCAGACTTATCAAATTAAACCTTATCTTTATCTACCGGCATATAAGCGGTATTTCTTACTCTTTGGTATCTACCCAATCGTACTCTATGATGTCATCCTACAGCCTACACAATAAGAAAAATATTCTGAGAACCTACACAAACTTACTCCAGAATTTTTTCGGTATTCGCTACTTAATCATGTAGAACAGAATACCAGAGATCTTACGTTGCAGTGAAACTACGACCCGGTTCAGACGTCTCCTTGATGATTGTCTTTCCGAAAGTGGATTGTGTCACTTAATAAATATCAATGTGTTTAAAAATGATTTATACAAACAAGGTCCGATATCTATCTAATTGACTGTAAAACAAAGTAGAACCTTTGAGATTTTGCTAATTTATTTTCTATTCATATCGATATCTGAAGTTCGCTAATGTTCATATTTATGATTACTATTGTTATTATTATCATAATTGATCCCTTGACACGTCAGATATTCATTACTTCCTTTCGTTTTATACTTACTTACTTTCGCCTGTTACTCCCAATGGAGCATAGGCCGCCGACCAGCATTCTCAACACACTCTGTCCTGGGCCTTCTTTTCTAGTTCTATCCAGTTCTTGTTCATTCTTCTCATGTCTGTCTCTATTTCTCGGCGTAATGTGTTCTTTGGTCTTCCTCTCCTCCTTTGACCTCCAGGATTCCATGCGAGGGCTTGTCTTGTGACACAATTGGGTGGTTTCATCAAAGTGTGTCCTATCCACTTCCAACTCTTCTTCCTGATTGATAAACACTTGTATCTTCTGGATAATGGCTTTCGTAGTTCTCCACGTCTCCGCCCCATACAATAGAACTGTCTTGAAATTTGTATTGAAAATTCTAACCTTGGTGTTGGTTGACAATTGTTTTGAGCTCCAGATGTTTTTCAGTTGTAAGTATGCTGCTCTTGCTTTGCCGATCCTCGCCCTCACATCTGCATCTGATCCACCGTGTTCATCAATGATGCTGCCCAGATATGTAAAGGTTTCCACATCCTCCAAAGCTTCTCCGTCAAGTGTAATTTGATTGGTGCATATTGTGTTGTATCGGAGAATCTTGCTTTTCCCTTTGTTTATATTGAGACCTACTGCTGCTACACTGGTAGTTTTCTCCTGCATTTGTTGTTGCGTTTGTGACAGAAGAGCCAGATCATCCGCGAAGTCTAGATCTTCAAGTTGCATCCTGCCTGTCCACTGTATCCCGTGCTTTCCTCCAGGTGTTGACATCTTCATAATCCAGTCAACTACCAGGAGAAAGAGAAAGGGTGAGAGTAGGCAACCTTGCCTAACACCAGTCTTTACTTCAAACGAGTCGGTGAGTTGTCCTTTGTGGACAATTTGGCAGTTTAGTCCATCATAGGAGTTCCGTATGATATTGACTATTTTTTCAGGCACGCCGTAGTGTCGAAGAAGCCATTTTCGTTACTTTCTCCCAGTCCATGTTGTCCCATGACGTCTTCGTATCCACTGTTGTCCTTTCCAACCTTGGCATTGAAATCTCCCATCAGAATGGTCAGGTCTTTGGTTGGGCACTTCTCGAAGATCGACTGCAGCCTATCGTAGAATTGGTCTTTAGCGTCTTCATCGTAGTCGTTGGTCGGCGCATAGCATTGGATGACGTTCATTGTAATGCCCTCTCTCTTTGTTTTGAAGGAGGATTTGATGATCCTTGATCCATGAGATTCCCATCCAATAAGTGCATGTTGTGCTTTTCTGGACAGCATCAATGCAACTCCTTGTGTATGTGGGTCGTTTTCTTCTTCATGACCGGAGTATAACAGAAGTTCTCCTGAAGACAGTCGTTGTTGTCCAACCTGCGTCCAATGCGTTTCACTGATTCCAAGCACCTCCAGGTTGTATTTTCTCATTTCTGCAGCAATTTGGAAGACTCTTCCGGTCTCCCACATTGTTCTGACATTCCATGTACCTATAAAAATTGTTGCTCTGGTTGTAAGAAGGTGCATCGGCCTCATGACTTCCGAAGGAACTCGGCTTTCATCATGAGACGTCATAATTATTCCTTCTACTCTCAGGGCAGAGTTTAAATGGTTTGAATGATTTTTTCTGGTTAGCGTTTTTTTAGCGAGTTGATTTTCTGCGGGATGGGGTCGCTAACCCCATTCCCAACCCTCCTCCTTTACCCGGGCTTGGGACCGGCAGCAACCCCCAGAGGAGCTACAGGCGGAGTTCTTTCGTTTTATCCCCTCTCCTATTTCCTTCCACACACATTTTATTCCTAAGAATCCAAAGTTTATCACTGAAAACATAATTTCTTGTGTTACATTGAAATAAATTGACTTTTCAGGTTCAAGTTATTTTCACTACTTATATATAGCCCAGACAAATTGATATTTGATTATCTTTTGCAATTAATTAACACTTTTATGTCATCATTCTCAACTATCACTGTATGGACGTTTATACTAATATCAAATTCTGACACAAATTTACATATATTTACCTTCTCCTTGGGTTCATCGTCTATCTATCCAACTGTGTATTGGAAGTAGACTGTATGATCTAGAATATACTCAGTAGTATTAGAATTACCAACGAAATTGGGACAGACGAACCTGGCTCCTGAGATTGTATTTGATCAACATGTCAGCTGTGTGTACTTAAATCACTGAACCATAGATTTTCCAACACTATGTAGCCTCACGAAATAATGTTGGATCTTCACATCTCCAAGTAACAGTTAATGCGGCTTTATTTGAAACATTTCTCACGTTAACTAGAGGAGTAATCAGAAATGACTTCATGAGGATATTAAATCATCCCAATTGTATTCGAAATCGAGCTCATTTAGGACTCATGATTCTCACTGAACAAGTTTCCAACAAGAGGCAAATGCATTTTGAGGACAAATAATATTTGATATGACATAAGGATTTGATTCTTCTGAAATATTCTCCTCCGATTTATTAAGAATGTCATTGGAGAATAATGTTTCATTAGAAAAATCAGCGTCTATCAACATTGTATCAAATTTCCAATCATTATTTGATTCATTCGACATGTTTTCCTTAATTTTACAAACATTTCCATCAAAAATATATATGAATCATCAGGATAACCTATATCTGGTAAAATAATATGAGAAATCTGATCAGAAGTTGATTCGTCAGAAACTTTTGTTTCTCAATGGTGCTGACTTTAATTTGATACACTTGTATTCATTGTGCTGTTCCAATTATTTTCTAAATACGAGTCCCTCCAGCTTTTTCGACAAATGTCATATGAAATATATGATTGTTCTTACTGGGGTTTAGTTTCAGAGTTATGCAAGGCTTATTTAATTCCGGACTGAGATATGACTCTTTAATGCCTGTCAACCACAAGGTTATGAGATGAATTAAGAGAAGTATATAAGTGCTTCCGATCATGGACATTACCTTCCGAAATCGTGGATAAAAATAAATGGTCATCGGAAACATACAACTTGATAAAACCCGAACTACATAGTTCATCATCACCAGTGGCTAAACGAACCGCATATCCCTCTAACTACACAAACCACGCTAGGCGTCATGACCAAAAAGGAATACGACTTCGCATATCTCGTCTCAGCAGTCTTTATGCTGTTCCTCTGGTCATTCTACTAATACATATTTAGCGATAACTCAACGCAAGCGACAACGTACACTGACATTGCATTCTATGATCATTATTAATAGCAGCACAGCAACGAATATCACCCATGGATGCAGTCATCATCTTACGGCGGGATTATTTTTATCTCTCATGAACTCCAGTAAATTCGAATCCGCTCATCGCCAATCGACGCTATTCAATCTACTGCGGCTTATCAGAACATATTTCACTGTTCTTTATCGTCATATTCAGTCGGCACTACAGACCGATTTCTGTCATACTCTATCCCACTTATTTACTTGATTTACTCCTCTGTCATACTCATAAACAATGTATCACTCTATTTTCACGATATTTCGATTCGTGCATACGAACCTGTTATTTTATCATCCGGACAGTTACGACATAAACGCATGTTAAATTTTTTGTACGCTTACTAATTTACTCATAATCACATGCTAGCATCTCTATTTTTGTCCGCATCTTGACAATATTCATGTACATTTTTACATAAGTATGACACTTTCGTATAATACACTCACCCCTCATTTGACAGGTATTGTACAATATTTTCCCTACATGTTAACACTATTTACATACCACTTCAGTGTTATTTTTCGAAAACAGACATTTTTTATAAATGTGCTATTTTCTACAAGGGGGCTGTGCAGTATCAGTTTATATGTTAAGCCCATATACTTTATTCTAGCTACTGGCTAAGCCAATTCGCCTATACATTATGAGTCATATTTTGATCTTGTTAATTATTCCCTTATTAACCTTGACTACCTTTTTATATGAGCGCATGTGTATGCACACTTCGTATCTTATTCATCATATGTCTGTCATTCATTTTTGTCTGATTATAAATATTTAGTAATGCTTGCTCATAGGGTGTTGGCTTCCCCGCCTTCTCCAATACGCGTCATGTATGCTTCGCACGCTAACATTTGCTCATGTGCTTATTAATCTTTTGGTCTGCATCATTCATCAATGAAAATGTAGTTGCCGCTTCTCTTTGCCTTCTGATATTATGCACCGTTAAGACTTGTACCATAACGGTTATCAGGGTGAACAATCAGCGAAGCACGGCACCACAATTGTATTGTTTATGAAATTCGTTATCAGCGGGTAATCAAGTACAAAATTATCATTATTTATTTACCTACTTTTTAATCTTTTCTTCTGTCATTCATTTGGCGATGCAAAATCGTTTATTATTTTTCTGTGTTCACAAACATACTTGTTGAACTATTTACGTATTTGACGTTTCATTTCAATTTCCTCAATTTCTTCCTTTCCTTCTTCAAAGTCAAATCAATATTCTTAATTACACAGAACCTGTGTTTTTAAATATGGTAAATATTTTGCTTACATGATTGTAACTTGTGTGTTATTGCATTTCTGGAGAAACTCGATATGGTTTTTTCACAATACTTATGTACCGATAAGCTGTATGTAAATAATAATAATTATATATTTGGAATGCTATCACTAATCATTTTGTGTAAATTGACAAATTGTCGCAAGGCGTGCGTAGCACAGCGTACTCACTCATGATATGGTGCAGATGCGTAATCGAACGCCTTCAGCTAGGTGTGTTCAGTAAAACTAATGAGGTCAGAATCAGTGTCGAAAACTTACAGAACTATTTATTTTGGGATTTATTTACCTCTATAGCTTGCTCCCATTCCCTGTAGTGGAGTAGTGATCATCCTAAGACGTGGCCAGTAGGAAGTTTAAACCCAACGAGTCTGTCATCAGTAAACTTTATTCTGATAGCTTGTTATGTGCAACAGCATCTGGTCATCTTTCCTTAATATAAGGAGCCATGCAGCATGACATAGCAATAAAGGAAGATCGTTAATGAAATTTTCTATTCCTCATGTTCTTCATCGGTTTTTCATCTTTTCCAGCCGTCTTGGAAAAAAAGGAAATTGTGAATGCATGTTGAAATAAACTTGTTCGTGCGTAAGGACACAAAACAAGCGAAAAAAGGGGAAATAAACTCATATACATGCGTTTTGTGAACATGCGATAGCGTGAAAACGATTTTCGTACAATGTTTTTTGTTTACTTTTTAGAAAATAAAAATAAACACATATAAGCAAGTATGTCCGCAACAAAAAGAGTTTTGTGTTGTATTTTTTGAATAAAAAATATATGTATGACCGCATTAAAAATAGTTTGTTTTCGTTTTTTTCGACACAATAATACAGAAAAATCGAGACGAAATAAAGTGTTATGTGATGTCCTACGTTCAGTAATCGCTTAGGTGTTTTTGAAACCTCAATCTTCTTTCACAACTCATTGTTTTCATTCGGTCGCCAGGTACCACCAGAGTGTCATCGTGATCGTTGATTATTCGGTGAGTTATGGTGACTGTGAGACTCATGTCTTTTGATTGTACCGAAAAGATATCGACATGAATAGGGTTTCCTTCTAAATACGTGGCTTTGGGGCGATCGGTGCTGATGCTATCGTTAGTTCCGTTCTTCTAGATGATATAGAACTTAGATTCACGCTGAAGGACTTTGAAGTGTCCTTCGTACACCATCTCCAGATATTGTCGAAGTGCATAGATGTGTGTACTATATCCTTGGGCAGGTTGAATGAAAACATCAGTTGCTTGTAGTCAGGTAGAAACAGGTTTCACTGGACGTATGGCATCTGTAAGCCTGCTCGTGTAGGAGTTTAGATGCATACTCATTGAAGAAGATGGATCATCCACTAATTCTCCTGGAAGTTGGACTGTCGTTCCGTGAACAGTTTGAGATGCAGTGTATTCAGTGAGGGCTTTCATTGCATTGTTAATACTAAGTCAAACGAGTGAAAGAGCGTTGGTCCACTGTGAAATGTTTGCAGGTGGGAGCGAAGCTTTAAGCTGTCGGTGAAAGCCTTCTACCAACCTGTTTGATTGTGGGTGGTAGGCAGTCGCTCGTAATCGCTTGATTTCTAATGGGGTAATCAGAAGACAGAAAACTCCGGATTTAAACTGACGTCCACGGTCTGTAGTGACAGCTGAAGGGAATCCGAATTTGGCTACTCGCCGTTCGACGAACTCGTGAGACATTGTTTTAGCAGTAATGTCCTTGATTACATAACTTCTGGCCATCGTGTGAAACGGTCTACATACGTGAAAAGGTAAGATTATCCATTTGAATCTGGTAAGATTCCTACCAAATTCAGATGGACATGGTCGAAACGAGCGTCGGGAATACTGAATGAATTAGATGTTAACCGTACACTTTTAACCATACAGTTTTACAGACGAGAACACTCCGCCACTAAATAATGAGAAGCTAAAAAGGTCAGCACAATAATCTTACTAACACTTTGTAGAGATGAACTGAAACGGGAAGAAGAGTTTCGTTGCTATTCCGTCGATATGGATGTGGCCGAGATTTTGGCTGGAAATACCTACGTCCAATATCCTTAATTTCGGTTGTTTGATAACGTTGTCTCACCGATTGCCAAATAGGCGTGTATATTTTGAAGATGTCAATCAACAAATTTGACACAAATGGACAAGTTGCCTTCAACGTCTTAATCGAGGCGTGAAGGCAGTGCGTTAGAGGCCGACTGAGTCACTAGTCCGAATGCATTAAGTATTTAGTATTTGATTAGACGGTATGCTGTACTGCAGAATATATCTTCGGATATTTCAGACATGAGTGCAAAAATGTAATTAATACTGCCGAAGTATTTAAGTGAAAAGTAAACACTTTTGCGTGTATTTGTGCGAAAAGTAGACAGTTCGGAGACATTTAAAACACAAAGCGACATAAAGTGGACAATCTACATTATTTACCCTTCACAGACGAAAAAGCTGACATTTCGGCGCGTTTCCCCATTATTTTCCTTTATTTTCCAACTTATTTTCACCGTTATTCCCCGTTTATTGGGCATTTGTTGTGTCTGATCACCTTAGATTTCTGACAGCTTACACAGGAGCATGCCCACTCTTCCACATCTTTATTCACATAAGGCCAGTTAAATCGTTCTTCTATGAGCCTGATGGTTGCACGAACGACTGGATGAGAAACCCAAGCAACCAATAAAGTGGAAATAAAATGAAACAAAGGGGAAAGGAAGCAGACGTACGCGTAAGTAAAGGTGAAAATGTGGATTTCCCCCTTCACATTGGTTATTTAGGGGAAATGACGATTTTTCCCACCTACCCCATGTATTTGAGGGACTTACTTACTTATACCTGTTACTCCCAATGGAGCATAGGCAGCCGACCAGCATTCTCAACACACTCTGTCCTGGGCCTTCCTTTCTAGTTCTATCCAGTTCTTGCTCATTCTTCTCATGTCTGTCTCTATTTCTCGGCGTAATGTATTCTTTGGTCTGCCTCCTCTCCTATGGCCTTCAGGATTCCATGTGAGGGCTTGTCTTGTGACGCGATTGGGTGATTTCCTCAAAATGCGCACGATCCACTTCCAACTCTTCTTCCTGATTTCTTTCTCCACTGAAATGTGGTTTGTTTTCTCTCACAGTAGCTTGTTGCTGATAATGTCTGGCCAACGGATCCGAACAATTTTATGTAGACAACTCTTAATAAACACCTGTATATTCTGGATGATGGCTTTCGTAGTTCTCCAAGTTTCCGACCCATACAGTAGAACTGTCTTGAAATTTGTATTGAAAATTCTAACCTTGGTGTTGGTTGACAATTGTTTTGAGTTCCAGATGTTCTTCAGTTGTAAATATGCTGCTCTTGCTTTGCCGATCTGTGTGTTCACATGTGCATCAGATTCGCCGTGGTCATCAATCATGCTGTCCAAGTATGTAAAGGTTTTAACATCCTCCAAAGCTTCTCCGTCAAGTGTGATTCGATTAGTGCATGTTGTATTGTATCGGAGAATCTCGCTTTTCCCTTTGTGTATGTTGAGACCTACCACTGCTGAGGCTGCTGCTACATTGGTCGTCTTCTCATGCATTTGTTGTTGCGTGTGCGATATAAGAGCCAGGTCATCTACGAAGCCTCGATCGTCCAGTTGCACCCAAGCTGACCATTATATCCCATACTTCCTCCGAGATGTTGACGTCGTTCACCAGGAGAAAGAGAGAGGGTGAGAGTAAGCAACCTTGCCTAACACCGGTCTTTACCTCGAATGAGTCAGTGAATTGTCCTTCATGGACGGTTTGGCAGTTTTATCCATCTTAGGAGTTCCGTATGATATTGACTATCTTCTTGTTGGTGGGCCAACATCGATTGGGAGGTCTGTAGGTGCTGCTTCGATGTTGCGTGGTTTCAGTGGAGCTCGTCGATTCAAGAGTTCTTTTGAAGTGCTCTCTCCACCTGTTTCGTTGTTCAATGTTGGTGATTACTTTGCCTTCCTTGCTTTTTACTGGTCTCTCTGGCTTACGGTAATTTCCTGCAAGTTTCTCTGTTGTATCATACAATGCCATATCAGCTCCTCTTTTGCTTCTTACATCTTCCATCGTCCTCCTGAACTTTTTGTTGATGCAGATATGGTCGATTTGATTCTGTGTAGTGTGATCCGGTGGAATCCAAGTAGCTTTGTGTAAGTTTTTGTGTGGGGATATGGTGTCGCCTATGACCAGTTTATTGAAGGCACATAGGTTTTCAAATCTCTCACCATTTACGTTCCTTCCTTCCAGTCCATGTCGTCCCATGATTTCTTTGTATCCAGAGTTGTCCATTCCAATCTTGTCATTTAAATCTCCCGTCAGAACGGTCAGGTCCTTTGTTGGGCACTTCTTGAAGATCGACATCAGCCCATTGTGAAATTGGTTTTTAGCGTCATCATCGTAGTCGTTGGTCGGCGCATAGCATTGGATGACGTTCATTGTAATGCCCTCTCTCTTTGTTTTGAAGGAGGATTTGATGATCATCGGTCCATGAGATTCCCATCCAATAAGTGCATGTTGTGCTTTTCTGGACAGCTTCAATGTCACTCCTTGTGTATGTGGGTCGTTTTCTTCTTCATGACCGGAGTATAACAGAAGTTCTCCTGAAGACAGTCGTTGTTGTCCAACCTGCGTCCAATGCGTTTCACTGATTCCAAGCACCTCCAGGTTGTATTTTCTCATTTCTGCAGCAATTTGGAAGACTCTTCCGGTCTCCTACATTGTATGAGCATTCCATGTACCTAATTCAGTGGTTGCTCTGATTGTCAAAAGGGGCTTCAGCCTCGTGGCTTTCGAAGGAGTTCAGCTTTCAACATCAGGCGTCATAGCCATTCTAAATGAAGACCTTCTGACTCTAAAGGTAGAGTTTAAATGGTCTGAATACGTTTTTCTGGTTAGCATTTAACGAGTTGGTTTTTTAGGGGATGGGGTTGGTAACCGCGTGCCGAAACTTCCTTCTTTATCCGTACTTGGGACAGGCAGTAACCACGGAGGGGCTGTAGGCAGAGATATTTCGAGATACTATACGTACTTTATTGAGCGAAAAACGTTTTGAAACCTAAGGCATCATGAGTAAGAAGTCAACTGCTATGGTATGGTCAAATTGATGAAGTGAGAATGTAATTGGTTATTTTATACTGAAAAATGCTGTAGGCTACAGGTGAAAAGATTACCGAAGATATTTTAAGCCTTTCAGAGTTCAAGTAAACAGCAAACGATATGTGTACATAGTTTATCAAACTGTGACAGTCTGTTTCACGTATAAACAAAGTCAGGTGTATACACGGTTAGGGGAACGACTGCTATGGAATGAAATGATCATGAATAAACTTAAAGATCACATATTCTGGTAGTAAAGCCTGCTGTAGTCGAACAGGAACGATTTAATCTGATTTTTCAGGAAGTGTTAGTAATAAAACGTATGGATAACCCTTATAATTAAAAATGGATTTTAGGACTTCATTTGTGCTATATACAATAAAACCCCGAATTTCAAACCTGAACCCAGTCAATGAAGACGTGTTTCGATACTACTGACATTCACTTCGTCACATGGTTTTATCATTATCTGGAGAGTATATGTTGGATTAAGTTTACACCTAAAAGCTGGCTTTACTTTGACGCGCGTATATTCGCTGATGCCAAATAAAAAATCAGCCTGATAACTCTGCGAATCGTGATAATACTCTTAACTCAATTTTTTAGCAAGTACATTGTATATGACCGAATTCGATGAAAATCGTTTTCTTTGATCTGGTAATCAGTTACTGCCAGTTGTTTGTGTTAAGTTTTACTATCAACCAAGTGCGTTGAATCAGAACTTTTGGGCAAGTTGTACGAAGTATCCATTTTCCATACATCGTAGACAATATTATTTGTAAGTCCACTTTTGATACCGGACAAGCAGCAGCCTGTTGTGGTTAACAACCAATAGGCAATTTAGAAATGTCCTTCATCGACGTTGAAGATTTCACAGATATTCAGTGTTTGGCAGGCCAGAAGTCAAAAATGATGGGGTTCGAAGATTTATTATGTAGATGGCCGACGCACTGAGAAGTGTATGATCTAGGCTGACTGTTCATTCTACTAGTTATGCTGAAAGGCGTACGTAATTCTTACCTAGCTTAAGTGATTTTCTATGAGACTTGTGTTAAAGGTGCATTCACTAAGATTAACGAGGTATGCATTATTGTGAATGACTTACAGAACTACATATTTTGTTGACTATATTACTGCCAAAATAATTTATTCGAGCGATCTGTATTTAAATTGATATTATTTACAGAACCTTCACAGTCTATTCGCAAATCCCTGGTCCTGGCACCACCGAATTTCCTTCACCAACAAAAAGTTCTTTTTCCTTGTAGCAGTTTACACTAGGTTGGCAAATCCAAAATTGCTGGATATACGGATCCTTCTGCTTACTGAGGATAATTTGTTGAAAATTCAAACATTTAAAACTCGGAGATTAGCTCACTGCTTCCCGTCGTCCATATTCACAAATACCAAAGAAAAAGGTTCTCTAGGAATTCCATCTTAATCTTGCCTGTTAACTGCCATGCCTCATTTAACAGTCTATTATTTGAGAAGGTTGCAGGAGACTGTCTCCTGAAGATTATTTAAAGAGCTTGGAAAAAGCATCGGTATTTACTTTTCACAACGAAGCAATCTACTAAAAAGTGGGCTGTAGCTAGTTCTCGAAGTAAAAGATTATTCTTTCAGATATAATAAGCGTTTAGAGTTTCGGATTATCGTCGCGCAAGTATCTGACCACGACTGGAAATCTTTAGTCAGAAGTACAAGGATGAATGGAAAGTGAACATATTCTCAAGAAATCAAAATACTGTGCCGGCCCTGTAAGACTCTCTATTTTCGCACTGGTAATCTGTTTGATAGCTCTAGTAATTATCGAAAAGTAACTACCAATGCATTCATAACTTTAGATACGAACGAGAAAGTTTCGTTAACCTTATTTCGCCTGTTTAATAGCTTCTACTCAGTTTTTCAGTTCGAGAAAAACTCAGAACCAAGGCGAACGCAAAATTTAGATTGGACATAACTCTGAGTATCTCGCGCTGCAAAAAACAGTGGGACAAACAAATACGACACCTATTTCCGATGTCAAGTTGTGAACCACAAGTATCGTCATTTCTATAAGCTAGTGAAGTGTATAGCTATACCTTTCAGTATGCATTGCACAAGAAAAGATAGGATTAGTCCTCTGGAACCCATGTACGCACATCTTGTAGTACATGCCAGATTCACCATTTAGTCTGGAAGATAAATGGTTAAAACAAAGTAATGCATGAAGTTTTTATCTCCCAGGTTTATTCAGTAATAATCGATTAGTTATTCTAATCACAGAGCCCAGTCTAAAATTCATATCTTCAATTGTGGGTAGGTAAATATTACATCCTAGATATATAACAGGAACGGACAAATTTCATATCTCTTCTGGCATACAGACCGAAATAATTCCCCAATCCTACTACAGTAATTTCGAATTTAACTTTTAATTTGCCTTAAGGTGAACAATTTTTGATGGATTCTCATCAAATGATGAGCATTTCTTTTATGCCAAACACACTTGGCGATTTCGGAAGAAAAGTTTTCATTAAGTCCCTGTTTCCAGCTAATTCAAAATTAGTAGTAATTCTCCGAATTTGACTTGACTCTGAAATAGCTTAGAGCTTTGAGCGGCTTGTTGTACAGACTGACTCGAAACGCGGACGGTTTACGTCTAACACTTAATCAGAATATACTGAATATCGTTGACGTACAGTTATTACAAAGGTAGTTGAAGTAGCGACTGATGGTGAATACACATAGACAACATATGCTATTTGTCGATAAGTCTGCGATGAAGTATCTGCAAATTATCGACTTTCATGAAACATATAAAGTAAGCAAAGGGATACTTCCTTCTGAGGCAAATATCAGCCCAACATTATTCAGTAAGTTGATGCTTAAATAGTGCTAGAAATAATAAACCATTGCCTAACAATCCAAGGTACCGCAGAACTACGGAAATGGATGGGTTCACCCATAAGCAGCGAAGAGATAATAACACGAAGACTGGATGCAGTGGAATTTTTTCTGGGAGGGAAGGGAACCCAGTTACTTTCAGAAATAAGAACGATACTCAAGAGGGTTGGAAATATACAGGTATTTTTGAGTATCATAACGTTGTAATCCTGATGAAATTTGTGTTGGTATTTCCGTATGAAAATATTTTTATTCAATAAAAACCTAGTGTGACTTCATGACGGTATCTTATAAATTTCTTACCAGCTAGTAATCTGGAATGTTAGCACACACAGGCGTTCACTTATCAAGACACCAACAAAGTGTTTAGGGGTACGCAAAATATAGTCACTACATGTACAATCCTTAAGTGAAGAAATATTGAAAGTTCACTTGACGGTTGTAAAACGCAACCACTAGCAATTATGTAAAACCACTGGATTTCACTCAGGCTACTTTGGTCGGACAACGGAGTAAAAACATCTATAGACAGTGCACACAGACAATAGTAAAAAGTACCGTCCTTAAAGCCTCAGGTTAACAATAGGTTGATTTGTTAAAAATGGACTATATGTCTCCGCCCAAAATCTTGACAACATTAGTCTATCTCGACTATCCACAACTCAAACACACAATAAGTAAGAATCGAAGAAAAAACTTGGTGAATTATCGTCGGAACACTATGCAGGTCATGAATTTTAAATAGCAAAGTCTGACTTATGAAATCTGCCATTTACTAGACTCGCCTTCAAAAACAGCAAGTGGTAAGAACACCTACATATCATGTTAGAATACCAAGCAAACTTAAACTTATAATCTACCCTGAGTTTGCACCACTAAATATTTTGAAAACTTCCCAACCCATGAATAATCCTTCATTTTCAGAAAATTATCCTCAGAATGCAAACATCTTCAGCTATACCAAGTGACTGGAGAATAATAATACATGTAAGACAAACATTGTGAAAAGTGATGACGAATCAAAGACTTTAGATGCAATGGAAGCTCTTATTACAATGTGTAAACCATACTGTGAGGAATTGTATCCTGTCCAGGAATTGTTTCTAGCGAAATTCGACCCAGCAATCATAGGTAGCGTTAAATCATGGCTAATTCATGTGGTCGACACGGAGAAGACGGAAAAAGAACAAAGATTTGTGGTTCGACGTGGAGTTGACACTACCTTGGACAAATGTAAGTGGTGCCCTATGTCTATGAAATACTGATTTACTGAATAGATCTACGTTACAGTTATTAATTAGTTTTTAGTTAGTCACAACGTAAAACTTCGTACGTACGTACACCAGTTCGATTTGCCATACCACATTAGCACAGAGATGCAGTTGTCGATTCAAATCCCATAGTGGTAGAAGTAGTAAGAGTACAAGCATTATGTGAAAGATTAGGGTGTGAAGATGTTATTCAAGGAGTATCATTCAGTGAAACACATTTGGGAAGAGAAAAAGGATAGGGACATGAGGAATTCAGAAGATTAGAATTTGGTAGAACACAAAGAGTGGACGCGCCTGGGCCATTGCAAACGATTTCGAGCCATATCACGCAAAGTCTCTGACCATCGATTGTTATCATCTCGCGAATCCCAACCAGATAGTCTACACCTACCAACATGGCTCAGTCCAATTGTCAGTGACTTCATGGATTTGTGCCACGTTTTGGTCTGTCCGCCCCTAGCTTTCTTCAACCTACTCCTACACCATAAAGCATTTCACGTTGGGCATACGTAACGTATCCCAGTCATCTCAGCTGAAGTTTCACTACTTCATCAATCAATTTGCCATCCTTACCTCATATCCGTCTCCTAACAACTGCATTACTTACTCGGTGGTCTCAGGATACACGAGCAATGCTTTAAAGACACCTATGGTTGAATACTAGCAGCCTACGAATATCCTCTACTCTTATCGGCCATGTTTCACTGCCGATATTGAAAAATACAAAACCAAGAGCCACTATGAAAATACTTCCTGCAAAAGGAATGTTACTAAAAAAATCTGAAGCCGACTATCCCTAACACTTGGGAAAATAATGATATAGCGAGTTAGATTTACTTTTACAGGTCAATAGTCTGACTTTCAGCAAATGTAGGAATTAGTAACAAATGCGTCTGTCAAAAACGAACAGTGACCAAGTGTACGCTAATATGTACTTTAAGTGAGACTGTCGATTACAACCCTAAAAAAGTGAAGTGTAAAAGTATTCTCTGTTAAGTGACTAGGCTGGATAACTTTTATATAAAATAAACAATATTATACAGCTTATCCACAACTTTGAATATTACACGTACGTAGCTAATCTGCAGCTATAAATTAAGTGCAAGTCGATTAATATCAATGAACGCGAACAACTACTACATACCCGGGGTGGGCGGCGAAGTACTAGAAGTCTAAATAAATCACAACAAACCTGGATAGACTAATGAATATGTCGCACTTACGTTAACGTAATAGATAATTTGATAGAGTAATCATATTAATGCAATCTCCCTATATTAGCCTCAGTGATATATTTTATTTTGTTTAGGGAATGAAACATATGCTTGTCTTCCAGACTTGCTGTCACAGTTGGCAGAAGATGAACTTGGTAAATTACGAGAAAATATACGAACATGTGGACTAATTTACTTTCCTTTAGTAAGTAGTTACCCGATTACCAGTATATTCTGACACTTAAACAGAAACTATTAAGGCAAACTTCCTTTTAATTTATCCAGGTGGGTTATCTGTTGAAGATTCCAAAAGTAGAAGTAGAAACTCCCGATATACAGTTGAGCGGGCTGGAATTCGCTGTAAGTTGTGAAGTTAACGTAACTGATAAAAGACACATTTACCGGCTTCTCAACTTCGAATTTAGCGTTTGATGCATTAGTAGCAAAAGAGCTTAAATGTTAAATGAGCTCATGTCTGTAATTTCGGTAGCTAACAAGTTGACCAGTGAAATTGGGCATAGTTTTCTACAAAAAATGACTCACAAAATTGTCAAGATTCTGTATTTCCTAAACCTCACTGTTGACATCTTTAGAGGTTCTCACAATACTAGGTAGGGAGTCAATAGTATGATAGTAATAGAAAGTTTAAGAATTAGGAAAGACTAAAGCTTAACAACTAGTCATTCTGAAAAAGACCTACTAATACCAGCTATAAACAAAATTCACTACATAGATACAGTGGGAATACTTGAAGTTTAACATCGAAATGTCAAGGCTAGATGTTCTTCTTATTGAATAAAACCCCATATATTCGTTAAAATAATAACAGAGAACTCCAACTGTTTTGGTCAGTTTACAGATAACGAGATGGCATACTACCGAAACGAAACCACACGCAGTAAGTAATGCCCTATTTTGTTGAATTAATTTTTCCGTCTTAGTTCTGGATCAACGCTACGGTGATGTGATGTACGCCATTGTTGGTAAGTGCGAAAAGCCACATAATTTAAACACAATCAAAATTTGTGAATAAACAGTATTAGTGTGTTCTTGATATCAGCAAAGAAAGAAATGGATTGTGAAAACCACGTAATAACAAGGTCATGACTTGCGGCTTCTTAAGATATTTTAGTGTATGAACAAATTAATCCAAAAACATCTAAAATGAACTTAACACTTACGTATTGACTAGTTTTCTCTTAGTCAGAAATCCCGATGAAAGTACGCCTGTGGTTGTTCATTAGCTAATATTTTAAGAGCTACTGTTCATAACGTCGCTCTTTGATGACAGGAAAGTTACGATCCAGCCACACAACTAATGGATAAGCACCAAGCCACTTCGTGGTGCAACATTAACACAACCAATCACACTCGACTAAACTTAACAAAAGAGCTTAAGCGAGCAACATCCAAACATTACTGCTATGTAAAAACACCTGAAGCGTCTTTCTAGCAGTATTTTAAAAGTAGGATGAGGTGAGTTTGGTATCAGACCGTAATTTCTATTTTCTTATTTACTCTCGAGAACTTACGCCATAATTGATGCGTTAACGCAGTGAGGTGCCAAAAATGAGTCCATTATTGCAGATTTAATTTTTAATACATTAGGAAGCATGTGTACTCTTTTGATGAGATGTCCGCATAGATAAGATGACAATCTCACTTAATATGGAGTAGAGGCGCACTTGCACCAACTCGATTTAGATTGACACATTATCTGAAACTTAATCAACATACCACAGCTTGGAAGCATAGATGATCCTGACCGGCGAACACTCAGAACACGGCTTACCTGTAAGCAAGGCTATTGTGTCAGAGTTAATTTTAAAACTTTCCAGTTGGTGAGTTATACACATTAAAAACAACCAAGAGATTTATACGATGGGGTGAATTCAAGCTTCAGCGTCGTGCCAAACGTGAGTTACTATTCTGAAGTCTAGCGAAGCAGGCTAGTTTCATTACTTAAACATCAAAAGTTAAAACATTAACTACCTCAGGCCTACCACTCTATACGACTAGCCAGATACTATGGGTTTGTAATTTCGGAATCCCAAGTAGACTTTCTTAGCTGTGAAGAGATTCCTTTCATCCTAGTCGAAACATATGTTTGGGATCAAAACCATTAACAATTCTCGAGTGTCTCTTTATAAGGTTCAGACAATCAGCCTACAGTGCTTCTGAGTATCTTAGGGTTAGCTTGACACTGACGTTTATGATAAATTTATCAAACCCACTAATAGTTGATAGAGTGAGGCCCATTGTTAGTGCCCTGATAAAGCTCTAACCCATACTAACATATAATCCTTTATGACGGACCAACTTTTGGGATGCTGTTAATGTTCACTGACATTCTTTGTCAATCTCCTACAGAAAGTCTAGAATAAAGACCTCTACATTGTCCCAGTAACCAACGAACTCTTTCCGAAATACTCACTTGATGTTCCCATCTCCATTACACCAGGTAGTAGACCAGTTGAGGATATTCCCTTCAGTCTAGCAACGCATGAGGGTAACAATAATAAGCAAACAATAAGAACAGCCGTGGCCTCGTAGGTAGATGTACTGGCAAATACTTACTAGTGTTGTGGTCCAAACGAATATTGCAAACTGAAACAGAACTGTGATCTAAACCGACAATATTTTATTTGAACATACCGTCTACTTTGTTGCTTATCGGGTCTGACAGCACAAGTGTTCAGCACTTTAAGTGACCCCATCCATAATTAATAGAAAGGAAGCGCGTGAGCAATAAAAATGTTTTGATATAACGCTACATGCATGGTAACTAATAGTTTGTTTAATCCTTAAGCATTTCAACGGTCAGTTTAATATGCCATCAATCCACCTAGTAATGGCAGTAAGAACTCATTTCGCAAATGTACTCTAGTCCTTCTAATTAACAATGATTATCAATGGAATTGCTGACCATTCGAAACTAAGTACATCGCTATGGAGTACTGAGAGACACACATTAATCCATAAATTCCAATCATCCTTTTGGATTTTACCACTCGTCAAACTTTCCAGTAAGTTAGGACATTAAAAGCGACCTGGTGATTGTGAGCACCCACTGGCGTAGAAACGTCTCTTCCTAGGACGGCACTATCATGGAGTAATTATCATTAGGAAGACTTACTGTGGCTATCCAGTGAAGTGAATTGGACCATACCTTTGGAAGTATATTTTGATGGTCAGTACCGCTGTCCATCTCTGCTAACAATATTCGTGACTTCAGGAAATATCATGACAATCACCACAGGATGCACATATGCCAATAAGAAACTGGTCAACTGCAGTCCTAAACATCAATAGGAAGACTCAAACAACTAATACAAAATGAACTAAACTTCACTGCATTGCAAAATCAAGTGGCTATCTGGACTCAATAGCTAAATATGCGACGCGATGACTTTCGGAGCGAACTGCACCGGGTTCGAGCATTAACTCTGGGATGCAGGTGCGTCCAAGTAGGACGAAGGATCCTACTGCTAGCTACCATTTATTTCTACCTATAACTATAGACAAGTTGGGAAATAATAAACTAAGATGGCTCTCCACAGAATAACTGAATGGAGCAGGGACCCAGTTGTACACATGTGTACTCACCAAAACCACGTCAACCGTATTTGGCAAATGATGCGACTGTATAGGGACGATTTTTGAGACGCTCAAGTTATATGGTTTTCAACTCAATCTGAAGAAAAGATACGATATTATGCGGGATTTGTCAGTATGTATTGAATTTTGTTGGACCGCAGGCAAAAACTCACCTAAGAATTTTACCAATTACTCGCTATTTTACTTTGACCCATTTTATTAGCAAATGAAAATGCGACCATGAGATTGAAAGTCATAGAAATAATTGCTTACTTAACTATATAAACATTTAGCTAATCCTATTTATGAAACTTTTAGACGCAGAAACCACGATCATGCATCATCTTCAGGATCGCTTACTAATTCACACGCAGAGTATACTCCAGGCATCCCAACTTGTTGCGGAGATAGACTGGTAAGTCGCTAATTTATTACTACACACGAAACGGACACTTAACTATATATATATATATATTCTGTAAAGCAACAAAACAGGACATTTTTGCTATAACCACTTAGGTGATTTATGTTAGTGAATTACCATCCTGTTTTGTACGTCAATATAAGTGTATATCTAAATAAACCGAACACTATAATCATCGAGATGAACTATTAAGACTGACACATGTGAGTACCTTACGAATGTAAAACTAGTAGGGGCCCAGACCAGCTGAGGATATTCCCTTCAGTCTAGCAACGCATGAGGGTAACAATAATAAGCAAACAATAAGAACAGCCGTGGCCTCGTAGGTAGATGTACTGGCAAATACTTACTAAAACTACTTATTATACTAGCAGAGCTCTTATTGTTTAATTAATTTAACTGAAGGTGAATTTCCCTTATTCCTTAAAACTTTAGTACCACTTGTATTACATTGCTGTTTCAGTTTATGCGCCTTCGCTATGGCTGCCAAGCATATGGAATGGACTCGACCGAAAATAGTGGACGAGAACTGTATACATATTCATAAAGGATGGTATCCTATACAGCAAACAGTATCCACAAACATAATTAAAAACTCATTTTACTCTGATGGATCTAAGCATAAGATAACATTGCTGACTGGACCGAACGGAAGTGGAAAAAGCATCTACATGAAAACTGTATGTAAATCTACGAGTGATTGTGGACCTTGATTACATTCCTGAAGCGTAAACTATGCCACCAAAAATAGAAAGTCGAATTAGGATGTTGATAGCACTTTGGCCCCAAATACCCTGGTACGGCCGAGAGTGAGGAAAGTCAGCTCCCGATCTCGGAATGCTCTCACATGGCCACGCGTATATAGCCTCTGCCATGGAAGTCCTACCAATTGCCTTCTCGTGGCGCGGGTGTTGTTTACGAAATTGAGAGGACGAAAAGCGAATGTCTGGCGCTTTAACAGGGTTGTTGGGGACGGAGAGTTCACCTAGGGGAGTTGGAAAACCCTGATTCCAAACCAATGGTGCACATGGGCTCCAGTATCCTGAACGAACAAATGGCGTGTTAACCAATTGTTGGTCACCGGCTACCATGGGACTGCATCTCCTTACGATACTCCACTGCCTTGGGGATCAGACTTTTAAGTGAAAGGCTCGACCCCCTAAGAAAACCACCTGCTTCGGTCTGGGTACCCGGGCAGTATCACAGTCCTCACACAAATCAAATGAGATTTGTGTGGCGCATATATCTCTGGTGTCCCTTTGTACCTATATTTATGTGTTAAATTGAATTACTGCACTTTGACTTACTTTACCTCAATTTTCCCTAACAATATATTCCCAATAAAAAGAGAAGAGTTAATAATTGTGTAGCTGAAAGATAGAGTCCCGGAGAAGTATGCCGAAATTATTTTCAGTAATGAGGCATCAGGGTGAGCCGTAAAACCCGGCAGAATAATCTAAGTCATAGATGATGAGCAAATTGAACTTTGTTCACGAAGCAATAGTTACATGGTACAGTCTCATTATCTCCATAAGTAATCCCTCGCGGTACTTGGTGCTCGACTGGGTAACGTATTGATATAAAAAGAACTTTATTCATGCCAAAGGGTACACCATCGAAATCTCCATTGCTCAGTGATTTTACAGGATTTGGATGTAGATGTTCTTTTAAAGTTACAGACATAGACCGATACAATGTGATTGTAATTTATATCCGAACTTTCGATGCTTCGTGTGGATAAATCATTTAAAAATGACCAAATTATAGTTTTGGACCAAAATATTCCGAAGTTTTGAGACGCGACCACAAACATAACTACAGAGGAACTAATTGCAATACGTGTTGGAGCATTAAATTGGAATTTTTGTGTATCAACACTAGTTATCATTAGATGTAATATAAGGTTTGAAATTACATGTTTTCGTATCCGACTACCTTAATATCCTAGTGATTTATTATTATTTATTTATTTAAACACATAAATATTGGTACAGGGAAGCACTAGATAAATATGCGCCTCACAGATCTCATTCGATTTGTGTGAGGGCCGTGATACTGCCCAGGTGCCCAGACTGAAGCAATGAGGACTTAAGCATTTATTTACCGAGGTAAAGTACATTGCTGGCAAACGTATAGGCATAAAAAATATATCTGCCTAATATGTTTACTCTTTTTGCTTATTTGTAGATCGCCTTAATAACTTACTTAACACATATAGGAAGCTATATCCCAGCTGAAGGGGCAAAAATTTGTACGTTTGATGCGATACACATACTTACAGGTACAGCTCTACTGAAAGAGATAACTGTTCGACCTATATGATGGCACTTCAAATGGCCTCAGTTGCTTTAAGAAACTTAATAAGCAAAACTTTAATAATAATGGACGAGTTTGCAAAGTCCGTAAACAAGGTAAGTTTAGCACTTGGAAACTACTAGGGGAAATTGAGAGTTAGGGAATGACAGAGAAATTACGTCGAACTACAAATTTGATAAAACAACTACTAATACAGGTTTATGAGTTTGGTTTCGGTGTAATTACGATGCCATACAATTGTTTACATCGATGTATGTGGGAGTTCTAGTCCGTAATATGTAGTGATGTAAATTTAAACCACTAACACCAAACTCTCATAAATCAAGAAACCTGACTACAATACCTAGCAAACGGGGTGCTAGGAAATCCACAAAATGCTATACAAATAGTGAGTAGGGATGAGTATTCCCAGTGTTTGAGAAGAGCATAGTATAAGACTATGCTACCCATAGAACCATGTGCAACAAATATATCTATCACGATATAATTACTGTTCAATACTTAAAACACGCAATACTATTATAACCGCCCATTGTGACCAAATTTTCATCTTTTCAGTTGGAGTTAGATGCACTTACAATTGCTATGGCAGAATTCCTATTACTGAAAAATGAATGTCCGTATACTATCATAGCTACCCACAACCATAAAATACTAAGGCAACTCCAAATGTATGGACCGCAAGTGCAGTACTTGGTAAGTTTTCAGCTTGACAAACATTCTAGTATTCTTAACATAAGACAATGAGGACAGTACCTCACGAAGGAAGAGTGGTGTGTCTTTATGAAGCAGTCAATGGTTTGAATTTAAGAAGCGAGGCAATTAGTACAGCGAATGCTATAGGACTTCCGGAGAAAATTACTGAGAGAGCATTAAGTCTGAAAGACTTCTTGAGTACAATACCCACTTCTCGTATGAAGAACAGAAATAAGAGGTAGTTCCTCGCCTGAATCAACTTATTTTACAGGGTGAAGACGGTTTTGAAGCTGCTTCATGGGACAGACACGGGTAGCGGTGGGATAACGCTAAACAAAATCTTTAACTCTAATTTTTATGAACTTTTAGAAAGTCTAGACTAATGTAAAAGTGAAGGTCGGGAACCAGATAAATAAAGACGTTTTAAAGAAATCACTGTTGTTTTTTATCTCTGCTATCGAATTTTAGAAAAATACGGAAATAAATTTTTTAAGCCTTAATGAAGTAAGAAAAACCTGTAGTGCTACCGACGGCCGACATATGTATCCATTGCAAAGAAAACAAATATTCACAAAAATAACAATGATAATCATAGTCAGGGGGAATATTGTACAGGGGCAGTGAATAATTTTAACTATGAAACGAAAGAATAAAAGGATGCTCTAATGCTCTGGAACAGGTAATTCGTTCTGACGGAATGTACACCAACATCTCTTTTACAAGATCGAAAGCCAGGCGCTTGTAGAGGTCAGAATTAGAAAACCAGTAGTCACCAAGAGGTTTTAAAACTCTCCTAACATAACGAGACTCTGAAGAAGCAGGAGACCAATCTAACCGACCATGGCGAAAATAACGTCGTCGACGGGACACCTTTGTCATACATTTTGGGAGAGTCCCTAGTAAACGTTCCATCATAGCTAGGTGCTCAAGGTTATCATGTGTCATAAATAAACATTGTCCTGTCACCAATTCGTACAAAATACATCCTATAGACCATACGTCAGCAGATCGATCCCATCCAAGCTCCATAACAACTTCAGGAGCACGGTAGTGTCGTGTCTGTATGGTGGTCGAGTGGTGATCTTCATCGAAAGTGGCTGATCCGAAGTCTATGAGCTTTATGGATGGATTACGGATTCGTCGTACTGTCCTGCCACGATGGTTAACATAAACTTCGTCGTAAGTACCATCAACAAATAAAATATTCTCAGGTTTCAAATCTGTGTGTGTGAGCTTATTTCGATGCAAAAAGGCAACAGCCTCACACAACTGCCGGACAATTATTGCACATTGTTCAATGGTGTACGGTTCATAGTCATTTTTTTCAAGAAATGTGAAAACACTTGGACCAAGTAGAGGAAATACAATATAGAAGTGTTCATGCCATTCAAAGAAATCTATAGATGATATACAATGGGATCGATCTTTGGTATCTAATCTTGCAATCGTTTCTAAAACATTAACCTCGTGACGTGCAGCATCACTATAATCACTCTGAGGTTTAAGAGCCTTGACAGCAGTCAACGAATTTGTGTACAAGTCAAAACATTCAAAAACTTGCCCATAGCTACCCTCTCCTAGTATCTTCTCCACTCGAAAGCGTCGCTTGATAATGTCACCGACCGGTACAATAGCAGATGGTTTGCGTTTGTGGTGCTCATGACTAGCTTTCCTTCGTGCCTTTTCATCGCGACGCTTCTCTTCTCTCTTCCGACGTGCTATTTGCTTGTCGTCTCTGTCAGGGAGTCTCGGAGAACCAGAAAATTGCCCATTATGTAAATGAACCCGCATTGAATGCCCATCATGGATTTCGATACTTGGACTACGCTGTCGTTCTCGCTTAGTTGGATGGTGAGGCGGAGGTTTGGTAGCATGACTAGGAGCGATGCCACTGCAGGAGGAACTGTTAGAACGGTCTCGAGGACGGCCCTTATCACCAGAGATACGTACTGCCTTATAGGTGCTCGTTGTATGATTGAAATTAGGAAGTGATACATGGGAACTATGATTCAGCCTGAACCAACGGGGATAAAAACAATCACAGACTCAGTGACACGAAAGAAATAAAAACAAGGCTATTCAAAATCAAAAGTTTATATGTGTACCTTTTACTACGTTCTGAAACACGACGTCTTTTAGGGTCTGAACAACCATAACCAGAAGATGCTTTTTCGGATGTGCTGGACCGTTTTCGGTGACCAGCTGATGAAGAAGAAGTGGAACACACAGAATCCGATACATATCTAGTTTCCTTGTTTCTGAACAGAGAATTGAAGCAACAACGATGATTGCTTTTAGAACGCCAAACACGACTGTTATAATCCCCTCGTCTCAAGACCATCATCAAATAGGGCGCACTTCCACTTACTGCCAACAATATGGGTACCGTACTGATGTAAACAAACGAAGTAAAATCCTCAAGAGTTAAGACTGTTAACTTTTTGAACACCTTAGAAACTTATCGGTCGTTCTCATACTAAAAATACGAAGCTTTTTAAACATTTTCAGGAAACGTTTGGGGACGAACGATAAGATTATATGATTAAGAGAATGGAACTTCGTGACAGTTCGATAGTACTTCATTTTGAATCGGTAGGAATATATAAGTCCACTTTAGATATGTGGATTAGCAATGTATCCTGAAATACCTGCAAACAACCATCATCAAGCCATTTCGGACGTTCTATCCTATCCCCCAAATGCCCTGGTACAGCCGAGAGTGGGGAGAGTCCACTTCTTCTTCATCAGCTGGTCATCGAAAACGGTCCAGCACATCCGAAAAAGCATCTTCTGGTTATGGTTGCTCAGACCCTAAAAGACGTCGTGTTTCAGAACGTAGTAAAAGGTACACATATAAACTTTTGATTTTGAATAGCCTTGTTTTTATTTCTTTCGTGTCACTGTGATTGTTTTTATCCCCTAGGTATTTCCCTTTCGATTGATGACACAAAATACTTATATCTACCAGTAGCGCATACCACATATCAGTCTAAAAATTGTAGTTAACACAATAATGGCGCCGTTAATGTTCCAACTTGAATCTTGTTTCAAAAAGCACAGAAGCCTGCGACAACTAAGAACCACTTACTAGAAATACCTTAAGAATAGTGATTTATATGCTTATTATTTCAGTTATTTGACATAATCTGAGCTGATGATAGTAGCTGAGAGAGCTTTTCCGATTTCTTTAACTGCCGAAAACGCGTGGCGCTTCAGGTAAATCAAGGAGCGTGTCCCAGTGATTCGCGACAGAAGTCCTATATCCAGAATGTGTATTTCTCTTTTGCCAGTGAGAATGTAGCCGAATATCGTTTAATCGACGGTATTTTTTATATTTGATTAACGTGATGGAGTATGTCTTCGAAAGTTCGGGACTATGAGGTCCGATTTCAAGTTATGATTGTATGCAAATCAATTTGCTGACAGACAGCTAAGATTCACACCGGCACGACGTAGTAAGCAGAATATGATGACAATTAGCAGGAGATTCAAAACCAATGCTGACCGGAAATATTGTGTGTACTGTGATACAAAGGGAGGAAAACTGTATTTATAGTCCAGCTGCAATAACATGTGAGGAGTTATCAAGAAGGTCATGATTTGTTGTCGGAGTATGTTATAAAATTATAAAACTTAGTTCTGCAGATATAACTATATTTTTAACGGTCTACAATTTCATGTTGTTGGTAATGAAGACTGCAACTTTACAATCTGTACTGACACATAGACTTTTTTGGTCATAAGTTTTATCTAGGTTGAATCGTACCTAAAACTGGAACACCAAGTGCGTGTCTAATCCTATTCCAGTCTGTTATTCTTGATGTGCATTCATCCTAGCACTCGGTGAAGAAAAGAAGAAGGACAATTTCTCAATTATGGCTCCCCTGGGGAAAAGCAATCGAACCATGCTGGCCTACAGTTCTATCAGTAAAACTGAGTTGAGACATCCTACCGACAACTGGCGCTCGAATTTCAAACGGTTGGATCTGTCCCCTTTACAAGACAATATACAGAACGTGAACTAGGAAGTTCACCATAAACTTGATGTACATGCTCATTGGGATTTCCTACGGCACACAACCTTATGTGGCATAAAGCAGTCTGTTCCCCCAATGGTCCCCAAAATCCACAAGCAACCTACAGTCATCAATGATCGCACTCTTCGTTTGCTAAAGGTATTACTGGACAGTATACAAACGAAATGGTAATATTAGCACATATGGGCAACTCAAACAAGTAAGGAATATGTGCACAGAGGTAATAAGAGAAGACAGGCTTCAGTGTCAGATAAAGCTTATCGACGCTGAGAACATTCAGGCTACCGTCAGGTAGCACTTCTCTCAATAACCTCAACAATTATGAAGTCCTTGATATGCGAAAATCTACACTACTCCTTACCATCAATAGGCTTCTTTCCAATCCAACAGCACGGTTACAGGAAGAGTCACTGTTGTGTTACCGACCTGTTGGTCGCGGTGGACAGATGGACAATCATCCTTGACTGTAAGGTGATGGCTGACGTCATATACTTTGACTTCTCGAAAGGTTTTAACAAGATCAACTATATATATAATAATAATAATAAAATAATTGACCACATATCAGCTGAAGTGCTGAAAAGACTTCAGTGTATGCACAATGTCATTGCGTATAATGTACCTGATAGTACGAATCTAAAGCTTGCTAAAAATACTCTACTACAAGAATGTGGACTGTCGCAATCTTGGTGTGTAGCGAGAAGATTACGTAAAACACAGACTAAAGCCTCTTGTCCCATTCTATTTCAGTTTGGTAGTATCATAGAAGCCAATCACCTCCTTAAAAGCCAGTCTTTACTGAGGCGCATTCCAACCTTTAAGAAAGTTAGAATCACCCATGACAAGACTGCCATCCAACGTCGAAACTCCAATGAAGTGCAAAGCAATCAATCCAGCCTTAGTGGTAGCGGCAGTTACAACGTTGGCCATAGCGCTATCCCTAAAACACCATACCCCACCCCTCCCAAAAACGGAGGCACGCCGCATACTGCTACTAGTCCTAAGAACAAGACTAAACACCAGGCAACTGTAACCATTCACCTTAAACCCAAACACTCAACTATAACAAAATGCCCACCCACCTATGCATCTACAGTTTCAAAACACTCTTCTTGTGGCTCTGATGAAAAGCCAATACCCAAGCCTCACATCAATCGCTCTAATAGCTATAACCACCCAAACACTGCAATGCGAAATAATACCAAATTCTCTCTAAACACCCATAAGTACTCCAGATCTCTCAATACACAACACGCACCTACTCATGGTAGTCGAATGCATTACAACAAGCATAATGAACTGGCAGTACCCCCATATCCTAACGTGAGGTTACGCCCGACAAAAACCACACTTACGCATGATGCCAATAAGCCATATAGCTTAAAACATGCAGGTTACAGGAATCAGCACAGCCCACACAACAGGAACACCATCCCCGGCAACAATGTCAGACAATCATGCAATAATTATTTGAAACATACAACTCCCCTAACTACCCGTAACAGGAGTAGAACACCCCACTGCACACAAGACAACCATAATGTTGGCCTGCTTGGGGACCCACCTATCGATTCTAAATACTACCAGAACCAAACCACCTTTTATAACTCTCTGATCTCCCCTAATTTGGCACACACACCACCTCATCCTTTTTTATCTCTCTCCCCCTCAACAGTATTGCTATGGGGTCTCCAAATGTTGAGGGCGACAATTCCACTATTCTGAGACCACCTTCTATATACTCCGACCTGATGGGGAGTGACACATCTTTATCACCGTCGATAACTGTCTCTAGTCTTAAAAGCTCCTTGACGGAACATGATCACCCCCCGAATACACCGCCTATCCATTTAACTCACCCGATTCTACCCAACACTCGTGAACATACTTCTTTCGCCAAAATAACCTACGACCACCTTTCTCCCGTTAACTATGCTGGTATTAAACTAAACAAACAAGAACGTAGAGCCAATACTCCCACTTTTTCCTCTTCTCATAGTAAAAGCGACAAACCACAGGGTTTACAGCACACCATTTCATTAGACAAACACTCATCCTTCCTGACACTAATGTTAATTAATGCCCGATCTATTCAGAATGAGATGACTCAACTACGCGCCCTATTACTTTTACACAACCCCTCACTTGTTTTGATAACGGAAAGTTGGTTGTCCTCCGATATCACAGACACGTATCTCCAAATAGACACGTATGAGCTCTTCCGCTGTGACCGAGTCACCAAGAAGGGTGGCGGTTGTCTCATATATGCATCAAAAAACATGAGGACGGAAATCTTTAGTGATCATATCCTCAGTAAAGTACCAGATTCGATGTGGCTTACTGTACACACCCTTGAATGTAAAATACTAATCGGATGTATATATGGAGCTCCGAATACCCCCAGTCTGACTGACACCATTATAAGTGAGTCATTTGCTAAGGCTGCCTCACTTGACTTCGCCTACAAAATTGTCTGTGGTGATTTCAACCTTCCAACCATCAACTGGAAGACACATTCTGGCCCACCGTGCTACGAAGGAATACTGAGGTCCTTAGACATACACGGTTGGCAGCAACATGTTAACTTGCCTACCCGAAACCACAACATTCTTGATTTAATATTCTGTCACAATGTCACACCAGCATCAATGGTGGTTGGCGAGAAGTTCCATAATAGCGATCATAAAATAGTCCTCTGCACCCTTCCGATTCTTGCCAAGCGCAAAAAATTAAAGACATTAAATACGTGTTTCCAATATAGAGACTATGCAAACGCCGACTGGAGTAACTTTCGTTTTCTTATGAAGCATTCTGACTGGAACACTTTCTTCACCAGTGATAACCTTTTAGAAACACTGGAAATATTCAATACTACCACCAAATCTGCACTAGACACTACCATCCCTTCTAAAATTGCTTTCAAAACAATTGCTCCCTACATCAACCAAAAGGCTAAGTCTAAGCTACGAAAACTAAGAAAGACGTACTTTACATCAAAAGACTTCAGTGCCCTGCACCAGGTATACTCTGTACTTGAAGGAGTGCAAAGTCATCACAACAAAAACAAACAGACAGAAGAACGTACTGCGCTCACAGCTGCATCTAAAGTCCAAAACTTATGTCGGCTCCTTGAAAAACGGATGAGAAAGAACGAAGATCACAAAATTCACTCTTTACTACACGATGGCGTGACGTACTATGACCAAACCGTTATATGCGAACTGCTAAGTGAATGGTTTTCACAAAACGGGAATACATCTAATGCCCCAGATTTTAACATAAAATGCATAAGCAAAAGCCATATTAGCACCATAAACTTTGACATTAGGAGTATACATACCGCCATCAAAACCCTTAAGCCGAATGCGAGCTCTGGTGTTGATGATATACCATCAATCCTCTATAAAATGTCGGGGCCGGATATACATACGTTATTGCTCAAAATATACACACTATCTTTAGAGGCGGGTACATATCCTGAAGCCTGGAAGGTAACGTATGTTCTTCCCAAACACAAATCAGGACCGAGAAACCTGGTCGGAAACTACAGACCTATAAATATCACCCCAGTTATTTCGCGCATAATGGAAAAAGTGATACAAAGTCAACTATCAGATCACCTACTTAAGGAAGAACTAATAGACCCAACACAACATGGTTTCATTAGAACAAGATCATGTAGTACATGTCTGATAGACTTCTTTAACGAGGTTACTCGCATACGTGACCAGAAAAAGCTAGTGATTATACTTTATTTCGATATAAAGAAAGCCTTTGACAAAGTACCCCATAATCTTCTAACCAACAGACTCCAGTCAGTTGGAATTATAAACCCCCTATTGCAATGGATTAAGTCTTTCCTCACAAACAGATACCAAATAACCAAGCTTAACTCTACAACATCTACACCTCGACCAATAACCAGTGGTGTTGTGCAGGGTAGTGTCTTGGGCCCATTGCTCTTTATAATTTATATCAACAATATATGCAAGTGCTTTACTACAGGTAAGACCTACCTTTACGCTGATGACTTAAAAGTCATCTATAAAACTGACATTGGTGATGTACGAAGTACTATGCAAACGATCCAACATGAACTCAACAAAGTAGACGACTGGTGCAAACGCTGGGGGCTAGAGCTCAACACAGAGAAATGCGGTTGGCTATGTATTGGTAACACGTCACTTAAATTAAAACTAGCACTTAACAAAAACCCACTGCTCAGACTGACATCAGTAACTGACCTTGGGGTACATTACTCCGACAGTCTTAACTTCTCTGAACATATTTCAACTAAAGCATCTCAAACGCGGAGATTGCTTGGCTTCATCCTTCGTAATTTCTTTCAAAAGGAAACTAAAATCATCCTGTATAAAACCTGCGTAAGACCCATCGTCGAATACTGCTCGTTCTTATTTTCCAACCTACGCCTATCCGATATACTTAAGGTGGAAGGAATACAGCTAGACTTCACTCGCAAAATACTTAAGAATGACCAACTCACTGACTACAAATCCAGATGCCATATCTTAGGACTAGAACCCCTCTGGAAAAGAAGGCTTAGGTCTAACTTAATTCTTTATTTTAAACTCCTTAAAAACCTTACTTATTCCACATGTAATATAGCTCTCTACCAAGACTCACATGGATACAACCTTCGAGACAAAGTATCCACTGTCAAAATTGAAAAACACAGATCAAAAACACGTGAAAACTTCTTCCTTATCAAGTACGCATTGATATGGAACAGTCTGCCTTCTGAAGTACGCATGGCAGACAAATTACATACGTTTACAAGACTCATTAATCAACCCCTCACCAGCATAGATCTGGTGCAAACGAACACATCCACGTCCCACACAGACATCATAGGCTCTCTACATATATAGACTGAATCGCCTTATTTCCCTACCTTGTAGTTGTATTAGATACTTTCCCCTCATTAATTCTTTCCAATTGAAGTAGACAGGCAACTCACTGGATCTATCAATACTCGGTCGCTAAACGACGCCTATAAATACCCTAAAACACCAGAAGAAACGCACAATCGACTGACTACTGCCACCCATCAACCGGTTAGCATAGAACAAAACAACCTCAGCGCGAATTTAGTGTGAGTTACTTCTTGTCTATTTATCAGTTTTTTACTCATCTGTACACTATGTTGCCTTGCCATCAATATTATTTCACCACTCGTTATCTTACCTTATATGTAACTAATATAAATCTCCATTTTTCTGCCTACTATGGTAAAGAAATATTCTACACTATACCCTTCCTAATGCCTATACTCTGATTCGTAACCTACACTTCACTATATAGTCAATAAAAACATAGCATCGAAGCCTTACCCACAGTCCATAATTTGTAACTGTCTGATAAGCTTGTAACATGGTACTTATAGAAATAGTGTTTTCCAACAGGATGTGAAACACAGAGCATTGTGTGAGGTATGATATGTATCCAAAAAATAATCGTAAATGAGCCTAACATCACAAAAGGAGGGAGGGTGGAGTTACTGACCAGCAAGCACTGATGGTGTGGGCGATGATTTCAATCCACCCGTGTTTGTGGGGCAGAACATTTTGTTTGTATCAGGCTCTTTATGGATGAGAACAAGTCAATAGATCTGTGATATTGAGATTGTTCGCCTACACTCACCATTAAGACTCATGTTTCCAATTTTTGTGCTGGATTAACTATTCTACTAAGACAACCTTTAACATGCTAACTCGGACTTTTACATGAACACTGTGTGGCAGGCATCGGATGAGAAAAGAAAAAAAAACTGACTGTAAAGGATATGGTTTCTATTTTACTTAACACTACTCTCTATATGCACTCTCTGTTCTTCCTCATTCCAACCTTGACTTCCCTCCTTCATTGGAACCTACTCCACCTTGATAAATATAACAACTCATTGTTCTTTATTACTGCCTTCTCTCTTCTGGAGACCCTAATCGCAGTTTACTCTTGCAACATGAGCTAGTATCAATTTATTCTAATAATTTATCATACCTCCATCTGTTCCACTAATAAATGTTAAGCATTGATTGTCGCTCATATCCAAATGCCTTGCTGCTCCTCGGTTTCTCTTTTATTTTTTCTCTTCAGAATCTTGCTCTGAGGGTGAAGCTATGTAACTTCTGACATCTGGAAAAAGCTTGAGGAACGCGCTTTCCCAAGGTCATAGCTCAAACCAGGCGCTCCACAAGCCTACTTTATAACAACTATAAACTTAAAAAGCTGCATTACATAAATACTTAGAACTACCGAAACCCTATTACACTTTTTGTCGAGATTGGATCTGGTATATAACGTGGACGCTATGCCCCTTTGGAAACTATTCTTATGAAAATACATTATATCTGAACGAATGAACTGCTATCAACTTTTATAGATTATAATTACTAAACAACCTTGCTTGTGATGCATACTGTGAACCAGTATATGTTGTAAATTGTAGATCATGCCTGTAAAAATGGCGTGTACCTGCTAATGCAGAAATATATTATTATTATTATTTAGTCTCGCAAAAAAATTAAGAAAGCAAGATGTTGATACATATAGAGTTAAATTTTAGGATTAAGCCAAAGCTGTTGATATAGCTGGTTAAATAAACGGTTATGCCCATCTAACCTTTCAGGTCACCTGTGGCGAATCCTCATTATTATCTTTTAATTCTGTATTTATTCTATCAGACAAATAACCTAGTAATGCACACAGTGGTTTATTATCTAGACAAGCCGGTTATGCCCTATCAATACTTACTGTGTCTGCGTTTTCATGTTTTCGTAAGACGAAATATTTAGGTCTTCTTGAGATAGCTTTGTGTGAAGGGCTAAGTTGTACTTTTTATTTTGTTATATCTTGTCCAGACGTGCTATGAAAAGCTTAGATTATTGAGTACACATATAACTCGAGATTCTTAAAGTTTACAAACGGTTGCATTTGGACATTTGGTCATATGGTTGGTTGGTATAATTTAGTAGTTCAACATTTTTATTTCAATATCAGGTTTAATAAATTCATTCTGTAATCTGAGAGTTTGTGGTGGTCGATATTCGATATTTTCCCTAAACTTCGTATATTGTTCGTCTTGATAACCGTTATTCGACAACGTCCAAACGGTGTATAAATCAGAAGGCGAATACGAAGGGTTGATTGCGTTTATTATTGAACCACACACACATATATTCAATATTACAGGCACGTTAAACAAGCATGAAAGATCAGTGCCGTAAAGCAGGTGAGTGAGCGTGAGAGTCGAATGAGTGAGTAAGTGTGTACAATACGGTGTAGCGCAGAGCAGAGCAGTAAACAGGATTAAGATATATATATATATAAGCATGAATCATCGGATCAATTAAGCAATTAATAATAAGGTTGCGGAATGAATGCATGCGTAGGCAATAAGCAATGCTCAAGCGTACATAATAAAAGTAGAATAGTATAGATAGGTTGTTATTGTATGAATGACTGTCCGTTAAATAAGTTAGCAAAAGGGCTTAGCCAAATTTTAGATGTAAACAAACTCAATTGTATCTGAGCTGCTATAAGTTGTCCCGAAGGCTACTTCTGCTGTCAAACACTGTGAACCAGTTTTGACGGCTGTTTTGTTCCCACCATAACAAATGTCAGGAATTTTGTCCTCTGGAGTTTGAGTGAAATATTAGGACTCTTTTACTGACAGTGAAAACGTTCCACCATCCCACCAACCTGAGGATGATATTTTGTGCACCATATTCTGTTCAGGCCTAGAAATTTAGATAAGTTGTTGAACAGCTCAGATTCAATTTGGGCTCTTCTATCAGTCGTTAGGGTACTACGTGTACCAAAAATGATAATTCAAATCTGAATGAAAGCTTTGGCTTCTGTTTCAGATATGATGTTGGTTATCGGTGTGGTTTTTGTAAAACGCATGAATCCGTCTATGCGTGCAAATAGATAATTAAAACCACCAGAAGGTCGTAAAGGACCTCTCGTGCCGGTGGTTACCTCTCGTTTTTTCGATAGAAGAGACCAGACTGGCAGTGAATAGGTACTTATTTAGAACATAGAACCAAACAGTTACAGTGCGAGGTTAATTTTTTCAAACACACAATTTTCAACATTCAATATAACATGATACGAAACGTAATTAAAACAAGTAAATGACTGAACACCTAAGCTATAGCGTTTTGACATTTCTGAGATGTCTCCGGCCAACTCTTAGCCAATTAATTGAAGTTGTTACAGACCTACCAAATCTACAAGAATGTGAGGAAAACGTGCATCTGGTTGTGAGAACACTTTAATGGGTGAATTCGTATGGGGTTTAACCCTTGATTGTTGACACGCCGAACACTTGTGCACATCTTTTTGTAAATTTGGCCATAAATATGGCACTTATTAGTTTTGTGTTCTCAAGGGTGATAAATTAACCTACCCTTGGTAGGTTATGGTAGCTTTTTCAGTCTGAAACTGGGCTTTGTTGCTGCAAGTGTTTCGCAATTCTTGATTACTCGTCTGGTTATTTCTAAACGCCCCAAAATTTACGGTAAGTTGTATTGTGTTCATTTCTGGTCGATATAGTGGATCTATATCTATATTGCTCTGATCTCTGACACGTCGGATATCACCGATGAATTGAGATATGTTGTCAAGGTGTCGAACCTCTCGAGGAGAATATTTATCTTCCCTAGGTTTTAATGCATCGGTTAGTAGTTTGTGACCAGCATAAAATTTGAATTTTCTGCCTCTCTACATGTGTCGGAAATGCCTAATCGTTGGGCAGATCGTGAGGAGTTCTCATTCGAAGGTAGATGCTTGAGCTAGTTTATCCTTTAGCTATCAAACAGTCTCGACAGCCTCAGAAATCGGCTTAAGCTTTCTTGGTTCTCCTTCGAGGGAATCTGTCAAAGGTTGCATTAATTGTGCACAGCTAGATATGAAACTGCGATAAGAGATGACTAAACCTAGAAAACTTCTAAGTTGTTTTTGGAGGGGGACGCCTAATGGTGTCTACCTCTTCTTTGATCGATATAATCCCTTCTAGGCCTATTGTATGTTCGAGGAATTCTAGAGTTTGAAAACTTAAAACAGACTTTGATGTATATGTCTTATTTTCATTTAGTCATTCTAATACTGCTGTCACATGTTGTTCATGCGATTTTAAATCCGGCCTGGCAATTAACACATCATCTATATATCCTTGGGAAAATGGTATTTCCCAGGGTAGGTTGTCCATAAATTTTCGAAATGTTTGTGCCGCGTTCCTCAGGCCGAATATCATGCGCACAAACTCGGATAGTCCAAAAGGTGTGATAACAACTGTCTTGGTGATATCTGTAGTAGCATTGGCCTCGAACCACACAATCCCCAAAGCTAAACATGAGACAACTGGGAAAACAGTTAGTCAACATTTAGGGTGAAATGAGCCCAACAATGAATAAAGCGGGAAGAAAAAATCATCGGATGGCATGGCTCAGCCTTGCAGGCATGGTCATTCTGTGTAACCCTTTTATTCATCTTAAATATATTGTTATATCTGCAGCCTAAATGTGTTCTCCATGAAATATTGGTGATGATTATGATAGGACGAATTAGTATACACATTGATATGACTTCCATGTAAGATCTTATAGATTATGTAGTCATATCATGACAAATCTACAATTTTAGGATTAGGTCTATTGCTTGAACAGCACTAATAACGAAGCAGACCATAATCCAAAATATCTTCTCCACCTACTGGGATATTGTGATATACCTTGACCAAATCAATTTTAGTAAAAATGTTCATATCCTTTAAACCGTTTTTAAAATCTGGGATATGAGGTATTGGGTACCTATCTGGTGCTGTTTGATGGCCAACGGATCTGTAATCCACACACGGTTGCCAATCATCTTCACTTTTCTTTGGGACCTCACGTAATGGGTTTCTTATTGGTTATCAGACAGATGGATAACACCCAGCTGTAGCATGTAGTCGAATCCAGCTCTGGCGATTTTAAGCCTAACTGGTGTTAATATTCTTATGCATAAAAAACGCAGGTGTGTCTTAAGTTTTAATCGTATGACTTTACCTTTGGAAGTTTGAGGGTTCGTTTTGGTTAGGTTTGGAAATTCCCCGAGTATATCCCAGGGTTGTTAAACTCTTACGTGACGAGTTTACATCAAGTTCAAAGAAGCGATGTAACATCTTTTGCTTCTTGTGTAAATCAAAGTATCTTTAAGTGTTAAAAGTCTTTTTCCAGTGTCGATTGGAAATTCATGTCTCTCTAAAAAGTCCGTTCGCAATAACGCCGGGCAGTTTGAAATGTAACTGTGAAGTTTTTCGATCGAGCTGTGATGATTAGGAGTATCTAAATTATAGTACAAACTAGGAATTCCAGAAATAACGTGATTTAAATAAGTAGTACTAGATGAGCACGAACGAATGTATTGTATTTGGAATTCGAAATCAAGCAGTCATCAAGTATCAAGGAATCGTTAGTTTATACTAACATCAAATGAGATCAGTTTCGTCCTGAGGAATGATGATAAGTGTTGCACCAGTATCCACCAAAATGTTTGGGCCTGAATTTCTGCCTCCAAATTGATATGAGCAACCCTTCTCGGTTGTCGCGATCTTATCCCATATTCTTGGGAGTCGGTTTAGCCCAGGAAGATAGTTGACTGCACCCAGTTGAATTAACAATGAACTTTCGGTGGTACAAAGAGACCCCCCCAGATTATCTGGATATGTGTGACCAGCTCCGTGACTTGAGCCTCGATCTCTGTGCTGAGCCTTTTCTGTTTCTTTAATCTATTCGCATTTCTGCGGCACCTTCAATGAGTTCTGCTATAACTGGGTCTTTTAGTGGTTATTTTTGCACGTGATGCACCGTATATAATCTGGCTGCAAAACTTCTCTCGGAATGAAGTAGGGTAGATAAGCGAGAAATCCTAGTAGGTAATATCGCTCATTTAGAAATAGTGATTTTGTTTAGCCAACTGCAAATCTGTGACAACAACACCGATTTATAGAGGTCGATTTTGCGCCGTCGTAATAGCGTTTATTTCTACTGCCGATGAAATATACTTTTTTCAAGTCTTTCGCTCTGAATTGGGTAACATATGGTGTACGAACAATATATTGATATAATGTAAACGGAGTAAAATAATGATTCCAACATAAATACTGTGTGGCGAAAAGTTTATACATGAAATTTATGTTTAAGATAATCAGTTTTACATTTACGACAAAAGGCGAGTGAAACAGAAATTAATGTTTGTGTCCGAAATTGGACTCACCGATCTCCTGCTGGAAGCTACCCCTCTTTCTGCCTATGCAGGAAGATAAACCAGTGGTCGAATTGGTCCTTATTCAGATTGTCAGACTAAAAACTGGATGAAAGAGGTTCTCTCTCACAAACACACAAGGTTTTCAACATCTAATTACCTAAGCAAAATAAGGAAGTAAATGAACACTCGGGTTATAATGTGTTTACATTATAGATATGTTTTCGTCCAGTTCTTGACTAAGTAGTTTACGTTGTTACAAACGAGCGTAAAATCCAGACCCTTTTACACCAAAATATTTTGTGGTGAATATATGGCCATTTGAAATCGTCAGACTTAATGTATTACTTTTCATTTCTCAACAGTTTTCCAGACAACAAATTCAATGGGCTTCTGGTAAATACAACTACAAAGCTCTCTGAAACATCAAAGGTATTAATTAAAGTATAGGACGAAGTCATGTATTTCAAACATATGTTTTCGCTGGCTTCTGTAAAAGAGAAGAAAGAAAAGGGAACGAGTAGCCTTACAATCAAAATTAATTACATGTGAGATCGACCCACTCTTGAAAACAATTAAGATGTGGTTACTTAGGCAAATTTCCCTTTAATAAACCAATGGCTGACGAAACATAATTAAAAGGTTAGAAGAACAAGCTCAAAGCATGGTGAAAAATGGATAAACGGCTGTATACACGTAGAAGATTCAGAAGTAGTAAAAAAGTTTAAGATTACAGAGATCTCTTAACTGTAATAACGGAAACATATTTTTCAAAAATCTTCAGGAAATTTATTATTGTTAGTTTTTCCATTAATATTAATTATATAAAGTCTTTATTGAATTACTTTACAGCGTACGTCTCCAGCTAAGTTAGCGGAAGGATTTCTCGTTAGTAAGTGAAGAGTGGATATGTTAAGATCACAGTGATATTCTCGGGTACGAAATGCAATAAAGTTAAATCAACCAATCGTAACAATAATAAATTCACTTGGTATTGTTGTGTCAAATCTTCCCACTAATGTTTAAGACTTCAATTGATCAGTCTCTTATTGGAATTTAGGATGATACGTGCGTCCTGAACTCTACTGCCAGCCACTATCCATCTTTGCTTACAATACTTGTGAATTAAGGCTATATCTAGGTAATACGCGCAATATGCAAATGTGGCCAATAAGGGAATGATCAATTGCAGTCTTAAACATCAGTGAGAAGATTCAAACAAACAATACTAAGTGAATTCAAACTTCACCGCATTGCACAAGCAAATGGCTAATATGACTCAGTAGCTAAGTGGATAACACGATGGCGTTTGAAGCGAAAGGTATTGGGTTCGAGCCCCAAAGTGAACATCAACTCTGAGATGCAGGTACATCCAGCTGACGAGTCCCAAGTAGGAAGAAACGCTCGTCCTGGATCCCACTTCTAGCAACTTTCCATCTCCGATTATAATACTCGTGACAGTAATATTTTAGAGCCACGGTTGAAATATAGGTAATAGGTATTTCTCTTACAGACGCAAATTACTCATCACTTCACGAACGGCAAAAGTTTCTGATGTTTTAAACAGTTTAACACGAAGAAGTCTCAAAACGATCTAGTAACCAAATTTTCCGACTGAGTTCCTCAGTCAGTCAGTCGGTCAGTCAGTCACAACGTAGAACTTCGTACGTACGTACATCAGTTCGAGTTGCCATACAACATTAGCACAGAGATGCAGTTGTCGATTCAAATACCATAGTGGTAGAAGTAGTAGGAGTATAATCAGAAATCCAAAAGATTAGGGTTTGAAGAAATTATTGAAGGAGTATAGTACAGTGAAATAAATTTGGAAAGAGAAAAAGATAAATACATGAGGAATTCAGAAGATTAGAATTTGGTAGAACACAAAGAGTGGATGCACCTTCGCCATTGCAAACGATTTTGAGCCATGTCATTCACGGTCTCTAACCATCGGTTGCTGTCATCTCGCGAATCCCAACCAGGTAGTCTACACCTACCAACATGGCCCAGTCCACTTGTCAGTGACTTCATTGATTTGTGCCACGTTCTGGTCTGGCCACCCCTAGCTTTCTTCCAACCTACTTCTACACCATGAAACATTGCACGTCGGGGCAGTCGGTGGTCGGGCATTCGTAACACGTGTCCCAGTCATCTCAACTGATGAAGTTTCACTACTTCATCAATCGATTTGCCATCCCTACCTAGCACTCGTTTCCTAACAACTGCATTACTTACCCGGTGGTCCCAGGATATACGAGCAATGCTTCGAAGACACCTATGATCGAAGACTAGTAGCCTGTGAATATCCTCTACTCTTATTGGCCATGTTTCACTGCCATAAAGTAGGACGGAGCGAACTGCTGCACAGTAAACCCGTCCTTTGGTTGCTAGACGGATATCTCTCCTACGCCATAATTGACGCAAGTTGGCGAAAGCTAGACGAGCCTTCTGTATCCGTGCTGAGATTTCGTCACACACCAGACCACAAGGGCTGATGATACTCCCAAGATAAGTGAAGTGGTCTACACGCTCAACTACTTCACTCCCTATCATTAGTTCAAGTGTCGGTGCAACCCAATCCTGAAGTAACATTTTGCACTTCGAGGGAGAGGATCGCATCCCGAACATGCCTGGATTGTTGCTTATAGTGGTCAGAAGACTCTGCATGTTGTCAGCGTCTTCACCGAGTAAAACTATATCGTCGGCGTATTCTAAGTCAACAAGTGAGCCTCCCGGTAAAAGTTCAACTCCTGGAGGTTTAGCTGATGAAAGTGCTATCTCTAAAAGTATGTCAATGACAAAGTTAAACAAGAATGGGGAGAGTGGACAACCCTGACGAAAAAAAAGCAATCATCTCCATACTTCATATTATTGAATACGTAGGATTTGTAGTAATGAATGTGTCGTGAGAAAACTTGATCTCTCATACAAAACTTTAACTGAAAACGACTATTAACTCCGCTTCTTACATAGTACCTTGAAAGAATAACGAATTATTTAAACCTGAAATTCGAAAATGATCAAACATTCAGTGTACTTTAGAACCAGTCGCCGAAAGCATTTGAAAGAAAGTTCTGTCCCACATTTTCTGGCAGAAATTCGTTTATGAAGACGTAAAGGATGAATTCTTATATCTGGTTATGTCTATGTTCACATCACCCACTCCTGCGAAACAAAGTACTTATACCACGATAAACGCTTGTTTCCAAGACATATACAGTACTATTTTGGTGAGAGTAAAGCGCCAAGTAGTTCTATCTTTAAATAATTAATCAGTGTTTATTATCATTGTTTACAAACATCTTATGGGTACATATGTGCCATGAAGAAACCATTTCAGGTTTCTTCAGAAATACAATAATACAAAAGTTTCAACAATGTTGGCATAACATTTACCATATTTAAAAAAAGAGAAAGAAAAAATATTATCATTGAATAATAATAAATCAGACTCTGTCTAACTGAGAAGGATATTGAGTTGATTTCGAAGAAGTAAGGGGAAAAAAGGAGAGAGAAATGATGGAAACGCCAAATACGTAAATAGTTTAATAAGGATGTTTGGGAACACAGAACAAGAATAAACGAGCATGTATGTATCACCAAATGAATAACAGAAAGAAAAGACAAAAGAGATCAATAAATAAATAAGAATATAGCTTATTACCGCCGCGAAATATGACGGTAGAACAAGTGTTTATGCAGTAATAGTTTGAAGTGATGTTATGAATGTATCAATTATGTTCAAAGGATAACCAAATGTATATATATAATATATACATAGTAAAGATGAAACGAGTCTGGGTCGTCAATTTGAGTATAGCACAAGATATTGTCTTATTTATAAACTTCAGATACTTAAGAATAATATATATCTAGAAGGAAAAGACTTATAAAAATGTGAACACCTAGTGAAACAGTTCAAGCATGATATTATCGACCACTGAAGTAAACAATTGGATGGATTAAAAACAATAATTTATTTTTATCTATTTTTTTAAATTCCACTTGGGTAATTACACGTAAATTTATGTAATATGATACCGTGTAAATAATTTGATATTATTATAAACTGTTGTGTAATATTAATTTAGAATGATGCTATAGATGTCATAATTAATTGCAAAGGTGTGTTGTCTGAATGAAACTATGATTCCATTGTATTGATAACTGTTTTTATTTTGAATTCCAAATACAGTACATTCATTCATGCTCATCTAATACTTCTTGATTAGATTGAGTTGTCTCTGGGATTGCTAATTTATACTATAATCGAAATACTCTCAAACATCACAAAGGATAAACAAATATAAATGTGCGTGTGTGTTATATATGTGGTGAAGTTAAAATTAATCTGAGAAGTTAAGTTATTTGATCTTAACATGTGATAACTTGTTTTTAGTTGTAGATTCTGTACAAAAAGTGTCCAATGTGTCGAACGACCAATCATCATAGTAATAATTATAGTAAATAGTAACACAAGCGAACTTCAGACATTAATACGAATAGAAAGAAAAGAAAACAAACGAGCGAAATCTCAAAGGTTCTACTTTGTTTTACAGTCAATTAGATAGATATCGGACCTTGTTTGTATAAATCATTTTTAAACACATTGATATTTAGTAAGTGACACAATCCACTTTCGGAAAGAGAATCATCAAGGAGACGTCTGAACCGGGTCGTAGTTTCACTGCAACGTAAGATCTCTGGTATTCTGTTCTACATGATTAAGTAGCGAATACCGAAAAAATTCTGGAGTAAGTTTGTGTAGGTTCTCAGAATATTTTTCTTATTGTGTAGGCTGTAGGATGACATCATAGAGTACGATTGGGTAGATACCAAAGTGTAAGAAATACCGCTTATATGCCGGTAGATAAAGATAAGGTTTAATTTGATAAGTCTGATCCAGAGAGGTTCTAATTTGAGTTGTTGACATCTTTGTTGATAATACTTGTTGTCGGAATACCCCAATACAGCTTTAGGGAACCTTCTTTCAACATAATCAATTTTGATCAGATCATTATGCCTGCAATTACTGTAAATTAAAATACCATATTCAAGAAAGGGTAAGATACATTTCTTGTGTAATAATAATCTTGATTCGATATTATTGAAGTTAATAATTATGAATCCAATGAGCTTTCTAGCTTTAGATACTTGAGATGTGATGTGCTCAGAGAAGTTCAAACTGTTGCTATATCTCACACCCAGTTCACAAACAGTGTTGAGGCGTTTCACTATGTGTTTGTGTGGGACCAGATTAAGGTTACGTCTGCGGCTAATATAAATGAATCCACTTTCGTCAATATTCAGTTGCAGATTGAAAGAAACAGTCCGTTTGTAAACTTGTTTAGTTCTTCTTGAATTACTGCTGAAATATAGCTTTCTTTAATGGGAGAGGAAAATGAATAAACCCCTTTTAATTCACAAGTAAAAAGGGAAGGTTTACTGTATTGAAAGAGAAAACATACGTCATTGATAAAAAGGAGGAAGAGTAATGGGTCAATCACACTTCCTTGTATAACACTACTGGTTACATTCATTGGCCTAGAGTAGCAACATCCAAAGCGGATAATTTTGCTATAACCGATAAACTAGATTTAAACCGTGATAAAATGGGACTCTGTATGCCAAATGAAGAAAGTTGTCGAAGTTTGTGTGAGACACTATCGAAAGCCTTACTAAAATCGAAATACGGAATTATCACTGACTGACCAATATCTATTCTCTGGATAATTTGATGGAAAAATTCCAAATACGACGTGAAGCAAACCATTGGTCCATATTTCGATTTTGAGGTTGCTTATAGAACGTGACCAGGTCTACTGACATGTCTTCATGTTTAACTGTTTAAAACAGTCCAAACTCTTGTTGTTCATGAAATGAGAAGTCTCAAGGGAGCTGGGGTGTTACTACCATCGATCATTTTTCGAGGTCAGGTTTTAGAGTCAGGTAAAATGTGTGACGTATGTACGAATTACATTTATTCTTCTTATTGTTATTTCGACATTTACAGTTGACATCATGTCAATATTATTGTACCAGTGAATGAACTTGCTATAATTGTTGATTAAGGAATTTCCTGTCACTCTCCGTTACCGTTCTGGCTTCAGAGTTGGGTAAAGTTATTTACACTACTTCATTCTTGATAACGATGTGGATAATTCACTCACAAGAAGCGAAATGTGTATATAAAAGAATAAACATACCACATATATTCATTGTCTCCCACATACACATAGTTGTATTTATGATTGTTTCCGATACTGCTCTGATTCATTTTAGAGAGTGACACAATTCTAGACTATTCTCTAGACTGTCGCGCACAGAATCTTAGCCTAGCCAAAGCCAGAACAAGTAAGCTATTAATCTTGATAAACTTTATCCGTTTCCGAAAAGTAAATTAACACTGTTAGTATACAAAATAAACAATTAATACAACCTGTTAAACTAGGAAGAAGAGAGACATAAATAACTTAGCAAACAGTGATTGGGAGGTGTGGAAACTGAGTCAAGACACTGATTTTCGTTTTATGATAGACATGAAATTATGATTGACGAATAGGCGGGGCATAGCCATACAAGGTAAAATAGAGTTACTGTAGTGGTGGGAGTTTCATGTTGTCATTGGTGGGTTCGTTTATCGATCACACTTCACAACGAGGACGTACTGTTTGGTTTTTAATGCTATAAATCAATGCAAAGTCGTGAGAAATGTTTAAGTTATTACATCCAAAGAAGTTAGTGAAAAAGTCCGAATAGTTACTGAATCCCCGAAAACTGATCCTGCCGCCTTCGTCAATTTGTGTTGTGATCTCAGGTTGACCGTTTGCAACAGCCACATTGTCAGGCCCAGTGGTGGAGAACTTCGAGCTTCTGTAATTAATGATTTTCTTAGAGAAATCACAACTTTCGACCCTGTCACGCTATGTGACATCCCCTGATTCGGTAAACTTTGAAAGCAAACTTTTTCGGCATAACTATGTTCAGCTTGTTTAGCTGCCGCAAATCCGTGGTGTACTGGGCACCTAATTTTTCCCACATACGATTTGAAACGAAAGGCTGAAAATGATTCTAGAAAACGGTGTTTAGTGACATCATCAACAGTGGACTTTCAACTGTGGATATCATAGACTAAGTGTTCCTTACCACAACAACTTTCCTATCCAAATCGAAAGTGATCCAGATCGCCGAGAACACTGTGTGAAGGTTCGCCTGTGACAATAAGTAGAATGACAATGGTGGGCGTAGAAAACATCTATACAGTGCTAATGGTAACCCATCAAACAAAACTACAGGATCGAAGAGCAGTAAAAACAACCTGCACTCAGTTACTTTCGAGACAGAAACATCACAAAGTGAACGGCACTTCCTTTGAGTGCCGCGAGCCTGTTGTCTGCAACATTCTACGGCTACACTTATGAGTGTGAAAATAGATGCGTTCATCCGCTTTAGTCTCATGCTGTCTAGATTATCCCAAAAAGATATCTGTTTTCTAGTGACGCCTAAGTATAGTTAGTTCTGAAGGAAACACTTTAGGTATATTTATCGATAGATTTTTGATGAATTCTTACCACGACGATGAATACATTGGGACTGACTGTGGAATGTTACATCACATCTTTAGTTATGTTAGCCACCGGGGAAAAATTCTCCCGCCGGGGCGTGTCCTTAAAATCTCAGATTTGTCACCACCTGCTGTACCCTTATGGCCAACGATCTAACGCTGCTACGAGCTGGATTGTTAAAAACAAAGCTACTAACCTCACTGACAGATGCGCTTGACACTTATCTACATGGAGGCCTACTGTCACCAACCTTTGTAACTCGGTCACAACAGCTGAAGACATTTCGTTGAAATCATGAGGTTTACTCCAAACACTTTCCCAGGTTTAAAGGAAAACTACGAACTTCCATATAACATTGTGGAACACCACAAAATTTACCAGAATTTCCTCGAATTCAGGAGATCGGGATCATCTTACTTCTAATAGTATCACTCCAGCCTCAACCAATAATAGGGTCATGTTCATTTACAGAAAAAATAGGCGCTCAACAAGTGGGTCTCGATTTGTTGAAACATTTTTCAGTAGTATCACAATGCCAACTCCGATCATAGTTCACTTAACTACTACTCTCATCTTCAATGTATCGCAGGTATTCAGTTTTGGCAATTCCGTACATAATACTTAGATAAATGTACGGTGTAAATTGAATGTTTTTTTCTAATTCCCAAATGTTTTTAATTTATATTCAACGAACATATTTTTTGTATCAATGGTTACTACCGTGAAGTGGGAGAAATGACTTAGTAATTTAGTTATATTTATTAGCTGAAGCAACTAACTCATTGTTTAATGATCCTGGTTCAGTTGCATGCCATATCACAGGCTTTCACAAAGCAACAATTGAGCATTCTCAGACCCGAAATCGAAATAGTTACAGGCGTTCTATCTTAGAAACTTTGTAATAGGATAGGTAAAGTACTTCATATCATATTCCTCAAGCACTCGCTCCAAAGCAAAAATACATCTTGATAGGAAACGAGGATTGATCTCAGCAGCGTAAAAGGTTGAAATTTCCTCTCTTACATCAGTCGTTTTGTGACCATCCTGACTAATAGTGTTGTAAGACGTGTGCTACATGTCGATAACATACTGCAGCATACGGATACATCCAGCTTGTGCAAATCCGCCAGTGTGGTCTTGATTAGTTATGAGATAAGAGCAGTGGAGAATCACTAGTCGGTTAAGTTTCCGTCTTAAGCACATCACATGTACTTACTGATTCGTCTTCATATTTTCCTTCTTGTTCTTTACGCTCCTAGATTCTCCCACATAATCCTTCTCACACTCTCCTGCACACAGAGTATCAATTAATAGAATACATTTTCTAACTCTTTTAATTTTGAGTCCACCTGAACTTTCACATAAAAACTACAATTTTGTTTGCAAATACGCCTCCAATTATTTTTTGGCAGTATCTGTAGACGATTTTAGATCTTTAGGGGTCAATTAACACAACTCAATTTTTAGAAACAAAGTGTTGACATTGAACAATTAGTCCAGCCGCTCTTTCCGATATTTGCGTTACCTGAGTAAGACGACGGCCATACACTCTTAGAAGGATCATGGACGACAAGATTCAACATAAAATGGAAGTCGACTATTCCGTTAGCGTTGATAACTTACTCGCAACAGTGAGGTCTTTGTTAGCGGTACGTTTTGAGCCAGATGATTACTCATTACTGGCTGTAAATAGGAATGAAAATGCTTATTTAAAAAAATATAGGCTGGAAAATTTGAGTCTGCTGTTGAACAGTGTGTTTCTCTCGAAAAACAAACAAGGACGGTATGCCCCAATTTGTTTTACTTTGGAATAGGCTTCTGATGCTATATCTACAGGGCGACTGCTAGAGGCAATTGTCGAGATTTTAGCTGAAAGTTCTCAGTGGCCACGACTTAATGAGCATCTTATTTTAATGACAAAAAAGCACGGTCAAATGAAACAGTCTGTATCCAAGATGGTTCAAAAAGCTATGGAGTATCTTGATAAAACACCGAGTGAACCGGTTAAGCTCGAGTTAATCGAAGCTCTTAGGAATGTCACAGAAGGAAAAGTTAGATTTGTTTCTTAATTTCAATTCCCTAGATTTATGTCGAAACTGAGAGAGCACGTTTGACAAATGAATTAGCACGAATCAAAGAATCCCATGGAGATATTGAAGGGGCTGCTGCGGTATTACAGGATCTCCAAGTACGCTTCACTTCCTTACTAATTTATGCCAGGTCGAAACATTTGGTTCTATGGAAAAGAGGGAAAAAGTGGAATTCATGTTGGAACAGATGAGGCTTTGTTTGGCTAAAAAGGACTTTATCCGCACTCAAATCATAAGCAATAAAATATCAACTAAGTTCTTTGCTGATGCAGAAAACGAGGACTTGAAACTCAAGTTCTACAACTTAATGATCAACCTAAATGCTCATGATTCTCTCTACTTAAATATTAGCAAAAATTACTGGGAGATATACAATTCTAAAAGTGTACAAGAAGATGAACAAAAGCGGTTGCTAGTATGCTTCAGCTCGTCGTACTAATTTTTTCTTGATAGGTACTCAGACATGTAATCATATATTTGTTACTTTCTCCTTATGACAACGAACAACACGACTTAATGTGTCGCCGAAAGCTGGTGAAGGATATGGAAAAAATACAAATTTACTTGTAAGTCAAGCCTTATTTTTACGGTAATATTTCTATGTATGCTATCCACTTGTCAGTGACTTCACAAATCAATGAAGTCACTGACAAGTGGACTGGGCCATGTTGGTAGGTGTAGACTACCTGGTTGGGATTCGCGAGATGACAGCAGCCGATGGTTAGAGACCGTGAATGACATGGCTCAAAATCGTTTGCAATGGCGAAGATGCATCCACTCTTTGTGTTCTACCAAATTCTAATCTTCTGAATTCCTCATGTCTTTATCTCTTTCTCTTTCCAAATTTATTTCACTGTACTATACTCCTTCAATAATTTCTTCAAACCCCTAATCTTTTGGATTTCTGATTATACTCCTACTACTTCTACCACTATGGTATTTGAATCGACAACTGCATCTCTGTGCTAATGTGGTATGGCAACTCGAACTGATGTACATACGTACGAAGTTCTACGTTGTGACTGACTGACTGACTGTATGCTTTCTGGAGATGAAAAGATCACTCGTATTTTATCTGGAAACTAAAATTTGTCTCTAGAAGCTTTCCATTACTCTCCAAGATAGGTTAATCACCTTCGAAAGGTCTGAATTCAAACGTGGCTAAACGCAAACAAAATATTTACTCATGTCGAATGCCCTGGTACGGCCGGGAGTGGGGAGAGTTCACTCTCCCTCTCGAAATGCTCTCACATGGCCACGCGTATATAGCCTCTGTCAGGGAAGTCCTACTCACTGCCTTCTCGTGGCTTCACTGGTTACGAAATTGAAAGTACAAAAAGCGAATATCCGGCGCTTTAACGGGTCGGTCAGTCAGTCACAACGTAGAACTTCGTACGTACGTACATCAGTTCGAGTTGCCATACCACATTAGCACAGAGATGCAGTTGTCGATTCAAATACCATAGTGGTAGAAGTAGTAGGAGTATAATCAGAAATCCAAAAGATTAGGGGTTTGAAGAAATTATTGAAGGAGTATAGTACAGTGAAATAAATTTGGAAAGAGAAAGAGATAAAGACATGAGGAATTCAGAAGATTAGAATTTGGCAGAACACAAAGAGTGGATGCATCTTCGCCATTGCAAACGATTTTGAGCCATGTCATTCAAGGTCTCTAACCATCGGTTGCTGTCATCTCGCGAATCCCAACCAGGTAGTCTACACCTACCAACACGGCCCAGTCCACTTGTCAGTGACTTCATGGATTTGTGCCACGTTTTATTCCGGCCGCCTGTAGCTTTCTTTCAACCTACTCACATACCATGAAACATTGCACGTCGGGGCAGTCGATGGTTGGGCATTCGTAACACGTGTCCCAGTCATCTCAACTGATGAAGTTTCACTACTTCATCAATCAATTTGCCATCCTTACCTAGTACTCGTTTCCTAACAACTGCATTACTTACCCGGTGGTCCCAGGATATACGAGCAATGCTTCGAAGACACCTATGATCGAAGACTAGTAGCCTGTGAATATCCTCTACTCTTATTGGCCATGTTTCACTGCCATAAAGTAGGACGGAGCGAACTGCTGCACAGTAAACCCGTCCTTTGGTTGCTAGACGGATATCTCTCCTACGCCATAATTGACGCAAGTTGGCGAAAGCTAGACGAGCCTTCTGTATCCGTGCTGAGATTTCGTCACATACCAGACCACAAGGGCTGATGATACTCCCAAGATAAGTGAAGTGGTCTACACGCTCAACTACTTCACTCCCTATCATTAGTTCAAGTGTCGGTGCAACCCAATCCTGAAGTAACCTTTTGCACTTCGAGGGAGAGGATCGCATCCCGAACATGCCTGGATTGTTGCTTATAGTGGTCAGAAGACTCTGCATGTTGTCAGCGTCTTCATCGAGTAAAACTATGTCGTCGGCGTATTCTAAGTCAACAAGTGAGCCTCCCGGTAAAAGTTCAACTCCTGGAGGTTTAGCTGATGAAAGTATTATTTCTAAAAGTATGTCAATGACAAAGTTAAACAAGAATGGGGAGAGTTTAACGGGTCGGTGGACACGGAAAGTCCACCTAGGGGAATTGGAAAACCCTGATTCCAAATCAATGGTGCACAAGAGCTCCAGTATCCTGAGGGAACAAATGACGTACGAACCAATCGTTAGTCACCGGCAACCATAGGACTGCATCTCCTCACGATGCTCCACTGCCTTGTGGATTAGACCTTTAGGTCAAAGGCTCCGGGTGTGGCCTCCTAAGAAAACCACCTGTTTCGGTTTGGGCACCTGGGCAGTATCTCAGTCCTCACACAAATCAAATGCGATTTTTGTGGCTAATATATATCTGGTGCCCCTTTGTACGAATATTTATGTGTTTAAATAAATGAGGTCATTATACTTTTTTAGTGAATCCTGCTTTCTGTCCAGAACTTCATAGTTTTAAGTTATGGTTTAATCTCTTTCCTTTGACCCTTGCTTTTTAGACATCAGTCTCTCTTTTTAAAAGTTCCCAGAACTGAGCTCAAGAACAACATTTCTGAGCTAGAGTTAATTAATTAACTTTTCCTTTAATGTTCACTTACCGAAAATGATTTGGGCTCCTAAAGAAAGTAATGCTTTGCAAATAGCGTTAGTGAATAGTAGTTGTGTTTAATTTTCAGCCAGCTAAATTGCTTATAATATATCTCACAGTATTTATTGATTATATTTTCAGTAGCAGTTATCGGTTATCCGAGCTCCCAGATTGTGTCCACTCAATTATGAATACTTTCGCGATCTAATGTGCTTATTTCTATCTACTGGTTCTTCAATGGGCTTCATAGAAAAACCTATCTACTCATATGGGTAGCATTAATTTTTATTTTGACTTTTTAGGTGATATTTTAGTTCTGTCATAAAAGTTAGGGTTATCAATTGAAAAGAAGTTCCAAACCCATCTAACAAACGGCTTTTATCCGTCCCATTTCCTCAATAGTAATACTTTAATTAATTAATTAAACACAGATATTAATACAAGTAGGCGCCAAATAGAAATGCGCCAAGTAAATCACTCGATTTGTGTGAAGACTAAGATACTACCCAGGTGCCGAAACCGAAGCAGGTGGTTTTCTTAGGTGGCCACACCCTGAGTCTTTGACCTAAAGGTCTAATCCACAAGGCAGTGGAGCAACGTAAGGAAATGCAGTCCCATGGTAGCTGGTGACCAGCAATAGGTTCATACGTCATTTGTTACCTTATGATACTGGAGCTCTTGTGCACCATTGATTTGGAATCAAGGTTTTCCAATTCCCCTAGGTGGACTTCCTGTATCCACCAACCCGGTTAAAATTCCGCACATTCGCTTTTCTCCCTCTCAATTTCATAAACAAGACCCTTGTCGCGAGAAGGCAGTGAGTAAGATTTCCCTGACAGTGGCTGTATACGTGTGATCACGTGAGAGCATTTCCAGAGGGAGAGTGCACTCTCCCCACTCTCGGCTGTACAATGGCATTCGGAGGCAGAGCTTTAATTTGGCAATGTAAATATTCAAATTCTCCTAGGTGCCCAGTAGATGCTGGTCATACTTCCATTAACACAATTAGTTCCCGTCATAAATTTAATCTCAGCAAACAAATAATGTTTTCAATAAGTTGTAAATCTCCTTCGATTGCTTACAATCTTATTCGCGCCGAAAAATGTCATAATACAACAATCTAAATTGATGACTGGATAATTATCTCACATATATGTATGTACTAAACGTATAGTCAGTCAGTCTATAAGTTTAAGTTGTATCTGTGGTCCTAACGTTACAATGCTCATCCTTTACCTTGGCGTTATAGTTGTGCTTCCTATCGTGACCACCTAGTAGGACCATATCGACTAAAACACTTGTTTCTTCCGGTTCGACAATTTCAGACAAGTCTTTCGTAGAGCTTCAAGTCTAAAAGCACTAAACCTATGGTCCGAATACGAATTCATACCCCCAAATGTGCTACAATACTTGAGAATTATGATATTTCCCCCGAACAATCATGATCTGCAACGATACCGCCTTTAAAGCGGAGGAGGGGCTAGAAGTTGACCCCAATAGTTGCACACCTCATCTTGCTCCACAGATTTCTTGTAGTGGTGGTAAGCGCTTTACATTATACAGTCAATCCATTAGGAACTGTTCATTAAAAAGATTTCTGGTCAATATTTTAAACACTTTTAAACTGATGTCAGCTGCATGATAGTTACTAACTGTAAAAAAGAACAGTATTTTCCAAACAAATATATTCTGCTTCTACGTCCACTATCACTACTCAATCACCTGCAGTAACTTGGCTAAACTAGCATTTTTCGCTCTTTACCTTGTTTTTTAACTCTCGATTCAAACCAGCATACGTTTTTAAAATACTTTATCTGATTACGAAAATAATTTGACGCGACAATATGAAAATAACCATATATATATATATATCAAGTACAATCTAGTGTTAATAACTTTTATTCAGTGATATGCTCAAAGCATTTACAACACAAGAATTATTAAAATGGGATGAATTCTCCAAACTATACGAGCATGCTTTACGTACAGAAACTGATGTATTTTCCAAGAGAGCAGATGAATCAGAGTGCGAAACACGCTGGCGTGATTTACATTTACGAGTAATTGAGCACAATATTCGTGTAATATCTGAATACTATACAAGAATTCGGCTCCATCGGTTATCTCAGTTGTTAGATTTGGATGTCGATGTAAGTGTCTTCCACTCAACTATTTGATTATGATAAATGTCTATAAAGTTTACTTATTTCTTTTTAAATCCCATGTCTCTTTACCTTGTCTATTATGTGATCCTCTGAACTTATCTCAAAGTGAATAGCAATTGATAGATTTTAGTATTATATTCTTTTTTAGTAACTAAATATTGTAAAAAAGTGCTAGTCGTGCAACAGAATTTTTTTTCGGATCTTAATGTGTGTTATAATTGTTTGTGCTGATAAACGACCCGGCTACTCCTATTGTTTAGTATTCTTATACGGTGACACTCGACAAGACCCCAAAATCAGAACACGTTAAACAGGAACGAAATTGTATTCAAAATAACAACAATAGGTGAACAGCAATCACTGGTTAGAAAAATGTTCATATATCTATAGTATATGCATAAGAAGCTTCTAGGTGTTTCTCCAATAATCTGCCAGAGCTGATTGGTTTAGAATTAGCCAATCAGCGTGCGCCATCACGATCGTGCACATAACATGCCTTAATCCGGTTCATTTCTCGCTAACAATGTGTTTCTCTAATCCGTTTAGATTTTCGCGAGAGGTTTAAGCCTACCAATCGAAATTCCAAATGGAAATCTGACAAAACATACTCAGTCAGCATCCTCTTTCAGTTAGATTTGATGAATAAGAAATAACTGACTTGCTCAATTTAGTGAATAAAGCAAAACATATTAAACTCATTTCTCAAACGTTTTGTTTGGTGCAAATAATTTTCGCTTGCCGTAGCCCTTCATTAATACTTTTCGGTAAATCGTTTCGGATTTCACTTTTATTGCCTTCCGTTATGTAGATTCCAACCTAAATCTTAACAAAAGCGATTAAGGGATTGGATTTTTAGTTGGGCTACGGTTAGTTCTACTTACAGACGATTGAGGGTTCTTCTAATACGACGCAACGACACAAAAATACTTCGACGTTAGTAATCTATGCGCTTATAAAGATGGAACGTTCTTGATAACTCTACGTTATATACACAGGTCAAAAATCATGAAGGAACAATGCTTTTTGTGGTAATATGTAGTGACTTTAGGGTACATAACATAGTTGACAAACTAAAACCAGTGACAGTCAGTGAGGTAACAGGAAATGTTTTTAAGGAAATATTAATTAGGAAAATATCGTTTAGGTCATCCTTTTAAGAAGGAACTAACTTATAATGAAAAAACTAGACAACCTCTTTTTGGCACCAATAAAAAACCCTAAATTTCATCGGGTTTACTCAACATGTTCATTGTGAAATAATTTAACCCTATGATTTTTCTATTGTTTAAAACTGCATAACAGTAATTGTATCAAGTGATTTAATTAAATCTATATTATATTTTAGAATTATTAAATTCCCATGTATTCGCAGCTTCTAAACTTACTTTTGTTGTAACTTTTATAAATATTACAAAAACAATTAGTTGTATATAGTTTATACGCCGTTAACAGTAATATATTGTAAAACTAGTAACGTAAACTAGAAACGACTTGTGAAACTTATTGATTGCGGGGTCGCTGCTTGCCAGATATTTATCTGGCTTGAAATTTGTCGCTTTCTCATTTGGGGATTTACTCCACGAGACATCGTAGTCAGCCATTAAAATCCTCTTTCATTCTAAGTGCCATCATGAATAACTATCTCAGAAACATTTTTTTGCTTCTCACTGGCTAAACGGTCGCATTTTATCCCTCTTGGGATTGTATATCTTTCAAAAACATACCTTCCATTTAAAACAACTTAACATGGTTTCAAAATCACATCCAAAAAGTCACAGTCTCTATTCAATACTTAAAATTCCTAAATTTACCAGTATTTCAATGTCATCAATTCTTGTGAAACGAATAAATGTAGTGTTAATTAGGGTTACTCAAATATTTCACCTATCTTCTGAGTATACCCACAAGAAAGATCTTTATTGGACGATGTGCTGCTGATTTTCCTTCCAAAGCACTTCTACCAAGACATTCTGTTAACGTTTATACTTTTCTACTTCAATGGAATCCATTGTACCCACTTCGATTCAACGGATTAATGTTGATATTTCGCAGCTATTCGAATCATCATTTTCGAATCATTCCATTAATACTGTTTTTGCTATACGTTTACTGTCTGTGTTTTTCTTTAGAAAACTGAGGAATATCTGTCGAAATTAGTGGTAAATAAAACAATTTACGCTAAGATTGATCGACTTGAAGGAGTGGTACACTTTATAGCCAAAAAAATGCCTACAGAAGTTTTAAATGATTGGTCTTACAATACTAGAAATTTAATGGCACTGATCAACCAAACAACACATTTAATCAACAAAGAACGTATGATCCATGGTGTGTAAAATAAAGTTATGAGTTTGTTATTCTTGTTTTATATGAATAAAGTTTTTGTTTGCAAAATCATATTTTTGTACGCTATGGGTTTTCCGAAAATTACTCCCTCTTCCACATTCTTGATTCACTTTTCTTTGATATCGTCTATGCACGTGTAATGTGGTATGACATAGATATTACTGGAAGTAAAATGTTTCCTGTTCACAAACAATTACAAAATGTATATCAACTCTAAACTCATACTGGTGCTTATCTCAAATCCGTAATATTGTCACAGTACAGTTAAAAATCTCTCCAACTTATTACCATCGTAGTACTTGTGAAAAAAGTGTCTTTAAGATGTTTATTTACTAAACGTTAACCATATAATCGAGAATGGCATTTATTTTTATATTTAATCTAATAGCTTTACAAAGTATTTAGAAAAGCTCCCTATAATTAAAATTAAATGATTCTTTCATCATTTAGAGTCATGCTTTGAAATTGTGTGTTCTTATTTAACTTTTGAATTTAATTTCACTAATATAATAACTACAAGCTAGTATGTGCATAGTTGAAATCATGAGTCGATTGGAGCTAGACCAGAACCTGGAAGCACTGGACGGCTGTTTCGTCCTATTGTGGGACTCCTCAGCAGTGCGCATCCACGATCTCAGGACCTTCCAGGTTTTCCATGATGGTCTAGCATCAAATGACTAATGATTTCAACTATGCGAATACTGAAACCTCCACAAAACCCCTTCTGATAAGCTAGTATGTGTCAGATGGCCCCCAGATTTTATTATACGTGACAATTGTCAGTCAGTCAGCTACAACGTAGGGCCAGGATAATTCAGGTGTTTGCGTTTTTTTGACGTCACTTTTTTTAATATGAAGGTGTACGTAATATACTGTTACTATATAGGGTGTATAGAGATTGTCGAATTTCAAAGTTTACGTCTCAGATGAGTGCTCAACCATCTGGATCACTGAGCCCAACGTGAGACCAAGAGGCTTCGGGTTCAACCCGAGGTAGATGTGCTCTTCAGAGGAGTCCTGGACTAGAACGAAACAACTATTTAGAGCTTCCTGATTTTCTTTTATCTAAGTGAAGTCAGTCTGTGATTTAAACCTTGTAACATTATGCTGTTATCCTGAGTGTATAGTAAATGGAGATACTTTATTTGAATTTGTAGTTATACATACTTTATCGCAATTATTGGACACTTATAAAATTCATAGAAGATATGAGTACATATTGCTCTTGGGTAGGTAGGTGAAGTTGAATAATCTATGCAAAATACTATTGAAAGTAATAGAAAGAAATAGGAACAAAGGCATTGTATTCTCTTGGATTCTTTCGATCACACCTCTCTTCGTATGATTTTTTTGCACTTAAGTCTACTTCTGTTAAAATAAAAACATGCGGGTAGTGATCATTTAGTAAACGTAGTTATTCACAGCTATTTTAACAGTTGATCAACGAATCACACTTTTAATCACAGATTTCAGTGCCAGGTAATCTATTACAATGGGTATTTGTGTATTGATGGTTTTACTTGGTAGATCAGACTAAGGATTTGGATCCATTGACCTGATACATGTATGGGCGTCGAGTTCCTACGTTATCTACACTAACATATCATTAGCAGACAGCATCCAGAAGTGCGTAATTTGCTCTTATTCTGTAACCTTATTAGTATGGGAAGTAGACAGAAACTTAAAGAGAACCAAACAACGGGGAAATATTAAAGGGCAACTAATGTACTGAAGATTCAAATCTCAAAGATGATTTTGTAGTCACTTTGATTATTCAACTGAAATATGACAGAAACATTACCAACTCAACGTATCTTACCTATGTAATGAAGTGAAACGACTTGAAAATCGGTAAACTTTCACATAAATCTTTTTCAAAACAGGCTTACGTTCGAAACAAAATTCAGTTATCCATTTCAAATTAAACTTAAAACTCTAAACTACTTAATAAGAAGTGAGTAGGTTTTTTTGTCTTGTCCCAAATACTAACCTAAGATACCTTCCACGATGTGGGCAACCGGGAAGTGATAACTGCCCTCATACCTCTAACAGCACTCAAGACCACTGTATTCATAATCAATCTCCTTCAATTCCTACTATTTCATTCTACCTTGACTTTCAACACTAAACTTCCTCTTTCGGTTTCCTCCTCAAGTGTCACCATGGCCAACGATTCTAGTGCGCGAAACGCTGTCCCAGGTCTACTAAAACCTCGCTCCAAACTACACATTGGAGCCTTCAACGTACGTACCCTAAGCCAAATCGGTCAACAGGCCTCCTTAGCTAAAATCTCGTACCACTGATGTATGCTGTGTCTCCGAAACACGCATACAAGACCCAGTGTGGTCATTCACTTGACCTCACCTCGCCAAAATGGACAGCCACCGAAATACACCCTCCGTGTATCTGGCGACCCGTTGGCTAGTTCTCGCGGACTTGCAGGTGTAGGCATAGCATTAAGTACAAGGGCAGAACAGGCACTACTAGAATGGATCCTCGTTGACAGTCGCCTGTGTGTTGTCCGGCTAAATTGCTCCGTAAGAACTCGGAAGGATAGGGACACACGTCGTTGCCTTTTCGTCGTTTCTGCCTAGGCTCCCACTGACTGCAGCCATGATGAAGTGAAATATGACTTTTACAGAAAGCTCTCTGAGCTTCTTCAGAAAGCTAAGCGCTCAGACATAGTAGTCGTAGCGGGCCATGTGTTACGTATACCTGAACACCGATTACCACGACGCTCTATGATGACTAGTATTGGGGATGGTTGGAAGAGAGTTAGGGGCGGCCAAACCAAAACATGGCATCAGTGCTTGAAGTCACTAACTTCTAGCCTGAGTCATGTTGGCAGATGCAGACTACCTGGTTGGGGTCCGCGTGACTATCGTAACCAATGGTTGGAGACTCTAGGTGACATGGCTCAGAATCGATCACAATGGCGTAGGTGTATACACTCTTTATCTTCCCTCAAACCTTGAGATTAAAATTGCTCCATAACTTTCTTCCTTCCTATACTATATCCTTATATACAACCTATAATTTATATACTACCATCACCACTAAATTAACTACTATGAATCCGGTTTTCATCTTGTTGTGCTAACGAGGTATGGCAACTTGGACCGATGCATGTATGTGCCTGGTCCTACGTTGTAGCTGACTGACTAACCTAAGATAACTGTCTCGTCTCGATACTTTGTGGTGATGCGTTAGGTGCTTTATTACAATTAGGGTACACATCAATCAGGGAAAGTTGTTAAAGGACAATTCAATAGTACAACAAAATGTCAGATGTATTGGCTGAGTATAATTTTCTTCTGATATTAGTTTCTCACTCTATCTTATTGATCATACATATTTATTTTATTCATTATGTTAAGGGATTGACCAATCACTTAATAATTGTATTACCCTCACATAACTTCTTTTATATTAATTACAATTACTGGTAACTATAACACTCGTTCTACTCTGCATTATTACTTTCCAATATACCAGTACACGTCGATCTTAATTATATTCATACACCACCTTCTGTACCATTCTCATTATTATTATGATTTTGGTTACGCCTCGAGCATTTATCCAAACATCACAACCCAAAATATATTAAACATTTGTTAATACTTATACTAATAGTTGTAAATTTAGTTCTTATTCATCTTATGATAAATAGTGAAATAGAGTGAGTTTGTTCTCTTAACCTTGTTTTTCTTGCTCTATTTAAATATAATAAATCAAGAATGAATGTTAAAAGGGTCCAAAGCAATATAGGCGAACAAACGAGAAATAAAAATTCGTTGAGAAGTGATTTAGTTGGGTGTTGAATCCTGTTGTAAATAATACAAAATGTAAAGATAGTACACTAAATTATAAATGACTAGCTGTTGTGAAAGTGACAGTATGTAAAATAAACAACTGCTAGCCACTATCCATCTTTACTTACCATGCTTGTGAATTAAGGTTATGTCGAGGCAATAAGCACAGTATGTACATATGTCAATTAGAGACTGACAAGTTGCAGTCCTAACACATCGATGGGAAGATTCAAACAAACAAATGAATCTAATATCTATTTGTTTTGAAATTGGTGTTTTTTGAGTTAAAATGGTGTAAATATAAATTAAGGCAATAAATTACGTTCCAGGTTATATATATATATATATATATTGAATGAAACTAGAATAATGTTATAAATTGTGGCCGCTTGGATGCCCTGTTAATGTATAACCTGATAATACCACCAATTAGGGAGCTTTGATTGTTCGATCGGACCAATGACACAAAACTCGTACGAGCAGTCTAGAGTACTTAGCGGTCCTGCTTTCTGCTTAGCCCAGCCAGTTAAGTCCAGAACACCAATCTCAGCCCCTGTGGTATGAATCCTTATATTTTAAACATACTGAGTTTATATACCAATCAAACAGGCCACATCGTACCATAAAATAGAAAATAACATTTGTACAAGATTCAGCCATAAGTGGCTGCTAATAAGGTGGATAGTAATTAATAGACTGGGTATAATTCAAGGACGGTGGATCGTATAACAATAGTTTATAAGTCAAAATAAGGCTCATAATAAGGGGGACATGAATATGAATAGTTTAGTTATTCAGCAGTTATACGATAATAAAAAAATGCATAGTATTGATTCATAATTGGATCCCAAAGTTACCATTCATTATCCTTATCGGGGCATAAATATTACGTAAAGTATAAGCCTATCGCCGAGTTTTAGTAGTAAATAGCTACAGCTTTAGAAAAGCGAATAATTAATGACAACGTTTGGAGGTGTACAGAATATCATACTGCAAATTGTAGGTAACTATTATACGAAATAAGTTCTGACAAAGAGCCAAAGAAACACTGTTCTGTTCCCGAAAGGCCACTAGATATATACGTAGAAAGTAACCAATACAATATAAGATTGAGAAGCTTCATCAACAGAAGCAACACTCCAAATCCTATCCATAGTGTCTGTCCGTTCGTTAAATTCAGTATCAGCTGAACTTCCATCTGTGGTTCGGGTGTACAACATAATGTATGAACAACGGACATCTCAGTCATAATCTTCTTATGAGTTAACTTTTCTCAAAGCAATTCTTGACGTTAAATCTGTAGATGACGTCGAGTCGCGATTGATTATGATCACCACTACAATAAGATTACACGCCAGATAACGACTTGGATCCCTCCATAGGCCGAAAACCAGAGGGCACTTATTGGTGATCTCGTGGTATCGAAAGAATACCAAGACGTGCCAAGGATTATAGGCAAAATGGCAGAGAGTAAGAGCGTTCGCACGAACAAGATGGACAACGGAAGGAAAAGTGTATTTGGTACAGTTAAACAAACAAGTACAGTAAAACAATCACTGGTACAATTGATTATAATAATAATTGTTTCCATCATACCGATCGCGTTCTCGTTATGAAAAGTAGGTTACTACAAATTCACCCTGATCACAGAAGTACGGTAATACTAAGGTTTGTCTGACTTTGAAAACAGAAAGCACGTCGATAATTAGACCATTAGTGAAAATTAAACTACGTTGACTTTTCATTTTATATTTCAGTAGAAATTTCTTTGAAGCCGTGACATGATACATAGAATATACACCAAAAAATGTCTTCCATTTGAGAATGTTATCACTTAGTTTAACTCTTTTATCGACAAGCTTTATATACTAACTTTTAGTGTGCAGCTTCCATGAACTTAATTTCATTCCTAATGTTAAATATTTTAAACTAATTCTGTACATTTTCTTTAACCAGTTACATTGGCGGACCAAGTATAGTTGACGACGTAAAATCAGAAAGACCAAACACCAGAGTTTAGTGAAAGAATTTATTTCAGATAAAACTATGCGATCAAACAAAACTTGAAACTACATAACAAGGAATAAACTTTGAGAGAATTGTGTTGAAAGTTCTCAACTAATGAGTAAACACACAATCAAAAACTCAAATATATAAAATTGTTAAAACCTCAAGAATACGTCCAAGATTGCATTCAATGATGATATTTTCTCAGTAAATGTATCATTAATATAAATCATAATAGTAAGCAAAACTTTATCTGATAACTCATCACTTTCTTAGGGTTACGAAATAATTCTAGAAAATGCTGATTGTAAAACAGTTTTTCACCATATGTCACTGACCCTCTGTGCTCTAAATTCCAAAATGTACCAGTTCATACTGCTGAAATGAGTACACGATCCCTAGTAAGTGCTCAAAAATCTTCGACAGATGACAACAATTTACATGAAATAATCATTCCATATTTTATTGTTTGACTAAATGTTTTAGCAGACTGTATCTACAGCATCATATTCTATTCTAATCACGATAATATTGAATTATCTATAGCATTAAAGGTGAGACAGTAATTATAAGGAACCTTAGAGCAATATAGAAGTAACCTTGAGAAACTATGGTCAATTATTCAGTTCAAAATAGGGGTTTGAATTAGTGTACGGAATAATAATTAGAGGTTATATTTAGCGGCTAATGTTATGAAGTACAGTCATGGTTTTCATCACAAACTGACATAAACTATGATGCGAGAAGGCTATTTAGGTAAATGGGTGAATATATTTCTAGATGAAATTTAGGATTCGCTTTCTGAAACCTGATTATTTCTTTCAGAAATTATAGTCCTGCTCAATCATGCGGTTAAAATTAATTTACAAACGCGATGGTGTTTAGAGCGAACGGAACTGGGTTCCAGTCTCAGAGTGAACATTGACTCTGGGATACAGGTACATCTAACTGACAAGTCTAAAATAAGGTGGAACGAGCGTTCTGGATCCCACTGCTATCCACCATCCATCTTTGCTTATACTTTGCATACGTTTTTAAGAAACTACAACCTTTCTAATCTATTCTGAACTATTTCACTTCATACTAATTATTACATTGATAACCATACAGATAATTATCTATCTATCTAGTAATATTAAACGGTATTGGTCAAATAAATTCAACTTTTATTTTGGTTAATTCATTCACATATTTGACAATCAACACCCCACCAATCAAAACATCGATAAAAGCATAGTTGAAATTGATTTAAGAACAAGTTTTTGTGTAAAATGAAATATATGGTTAGTTCATCGTCTACTTTGTATTGTAAGTGTATGCGAACGCGGAGTGAATGAATATATGCAATAAGAAAGTTCTATTATTTGGAGAAGCTAGTGAATTAGTTGGCTGCAAAGAAATTACAATACAATTTCCTTTATCGTGTACTAACAAAACACTGAAAGATATCATTATTGAACAATTAGTCAAGTACATAGATGCAAATAATATTCATTAATCAGATTGGAACCCCTCAAAGATTCATTAACAGTTGCAGTAGATTGGAAATATACAGATATTAATACAAGTTTAAATCAAATATCCATTGAAGAGATTGAAGAACTTGCTATTTTACCACCGATTAGTGGAGGTTAGAAAAAAAGCCTAGTAAAAAAAGAACAAACAACCATACCATGGTAAGTACTGTCGATTATGTTTATGTAAAGAATTCTCAATACTTAATTAAAATATCTATTGAACCAATTGAATATTCCAATGTATTTGATTTAATCAATGATTCTTCTTCTATTGGATCCATTTCTACATTTTTCGGTAAGAGATCAACATAAAAATGAATCAATCATTATGATTTGAAAAGATTCCAATTAAAAACTATACTTTTTTATCTTAGGTATTACTAGAAGATATAATAATGAAAGAATTGTACAAGCTTTGAAATATGAATGTTATTTAAAAATGGCTTATTTAGAAATGGATAATATTATTAAAAATTCTTATAAATTATGGCCATCATTAGTAGATGTAGTTGTACTTCATAGATATGGGTAAGAAGTGATTTGATTTCTTTTGTTTTTCTTTTCTGTATTATGCATTAATGTTTATTTTGGTAATGAAAGTAGGCCAACGCATACATAATATGTATCTTATTTACTAGTGAAACTACAAAGTCGCGTACTTACTTATGCCTGTTACCCCTCGTGGAGGAGCATAAACCGCCCACCAGCATTCTCCATACAATCCTGTCCTGAGTAATCCTTTCCAGTTCTTTCCAGTTTGCATTCATCCTTTTCATATCTGCTTCCATTTCCCGGCGTAATGTGTTCTTTGGCCTTTAGCTCTTCTAGAGTTACTGCCAGTCCAAAGCTCGGATAAAGGAGGAGGGTTGGACATGGGGTTAGCGACCCCATCCTTTAGAAAAACTAACTCGCTAAAAAAAAGATAACCAGAAAAAAATACAAAGTAGACTTTCGTTATTTTGAACATTCTTTCAATATCAGGGTTTTGTGATTACAAATGCCTAAACAGCAAACTCTTAACTCTACTATGATAGAGCATTGAACGATTGGCTTGAAAGTGATTGTTCGAGGTCCTACAAGATTGTATCTATACAGTAATACTTAGTATTATCAAATACTTCCTCAAACAATGTTATTCATGAAGTATTTCAAATATATTACAAAAATGTAGTATATGGAGAAAATAACTTGTTTCCGGTTGTGTTTCCTGTTGTAACCATGATATGGTATCAACTGATTATTAGCAAATTTCATACAACCTTTCCAACTTATAAACTTGAATAAAGAAAAAAACAATTATCGTATCAGAATAACATGAATTCATTTATTTTGTGGACTCTACCCAGCTGCTTGTAAACCTAAAACAATAAACTTTAATGAAAATTCTAGTATCTTAATTCTTACTTCTGAGCTTGATGCAACTAGTCTGTATTACAAAATTTCAAGAAGAAAATGTATTTATTTTTTGTTTCCATCCTTTCCTAGAATATTTGTATATTTAATCTATAAATAAGTGAACATTTAAATAACTGTATTTCTCAGAAGGGGTTTTGTGGAGATTTAGTATTTTCATAGCTGAAAGCGTGAGTCAATTGAAGCTAGATCACCAAGGGCAATCTGGAAGCACTGAATGATAGTTCCGTTCTGCTGTGGGACTCCTAAGCAGTGCGTATCCACGATCCCTCTCCGCGAGATTCGAACCCAAGACCTACCATTCTCGCGCCAGAGCACTTAACCGATAGACCACTGAGCTAGCGTCCGATGGTGTTTATGTCTAACTGCTGAGTAGTCCCACAATAGGACGAACGGCCGTCCAGTTGTTATATCTTGTGACCGAGTGGATACCTAGTTAATGTGTGATTTAATGAGACCGCCAATCAGGGAGCAGCGAATTATCGATTGGAACAGTGACACACGAAAACCGTACGAGCAGTCTAGAGTGCTTATCGATCCTGCTTCTGCCTAGCCCAGCCAGTTAAGTCCAGAACACCAATAACAGCCTCTGTAGTATGAATCATTATTCACAAACATACTGGGTTTATATACCAACCAAACAGACCACATCGTACCAAAGAATAGAAAATAACATTTGTACTATAATTGGCCAAATGTGGCTGTTAATAGGGGGAAAGTAATCGATAGACTGATGATAACTCAAGAATCGTATAATAATAGTTCAAAGGTCAAAATAAAGCTAATGATAAGAGGAAACGAATATGACTAGGTCAGTTACAATAGGAAATATACATATTACATTGGCCAATAAATAGTCCTCAAAAGTTACCATTCACAATTCTTTTTGGGATACAACACCAGTGCTTTCAGGTTTTCCTTGGTGGTCTAGCTTCAATTGACTAACACTTTCAACTACGAAAATTATATTTCTTCCATATTATGGTCACATAATATTATTCTATTTCCACATTTTAACTTGGTGTATTCTAAACCTTTCTAATAAAAAGTATGTACATTGTGTTTTATTAATTGATACTATGGTTTTAAGTTGTAGACGGTTGAGGAGAATCCACAAAATAAATGAATTCATATTTTCTATGTTAATTAACATTCCAAAACTTGAGTACAAATAAGATTTTAGTTAAACTATGTAGTAGCATAAATGATCTCATTTAAAGAAATATACTCAATACACAGTTCTTTGTTCAAAGAATCAGTCATGAAAGAATAATATTAGACATTGTATAGTACGTATTACATATATCTTAGAATCAGAAGGGGATTTGTGGAGATTTCAGTATATTTCAAAGTTGAAATCATGAGTCAATTGAAGCTAGACCACCATAGAAAACCTGGAAACACTGGACGGCCGTTTCGTCCTATTATGGGACTCCTCAGCAGTGCGCACCCACGATCCCGCACTCGCGAGATTCGAACCCACGACCTACCAGTTACGGGCCAGAGCCCTTAACCGATAGACCACTGACCCGGCATCCAACGGTGTTAATGTCATATCTTATTTTCGGTCATTTATCTCCTCTATAAGACAGTCGATCAATATGAAAAGGCAACATATATTTTCTGTTCAATAAAATATCACCCTTAATTGTATCAAAATGAATTATAACTAGTATAATCATTTTCAGAAACAGGTTAATCCTCCTACATCATACATAAATTTATTTAAATTGGTGTTCACACTGAGACACATATTTAATCCCTTTCGCGTTAAATGCTCAATGCGTTATCCGCTGAGCTACCAAATTCAGATAGCCACAAACTTATTCAAGATGTATGATGTTGATATTATTTTTAGTAAGAGTTAAAGTTATTTCATCTTTAATATTTTCGACTTAATTTTGATCAGTTTGAAGTGAAAAGTACTGAGTTAGAGTCCCGATTTGAATAATAATACTTGGGTACATGTACGTCAGGGTTGTAAGTCCCAAATCCGATGAAACACGAGTTCTGAATTCTATTGCTAACCAGAATTTATGACGTCGCTACTAATATTTCCAGTTTCTGCTTTACATACTGTAGATAAATAATACTGGAATAAATATATAAAAATAAAAACGTTAATCTAGGATTTTAGCCATTTAGTTTGATTTCTTGTAGTTAAGTTGATACATGCAGACATAGTTAACAATTAAATTAACTATATCTCAGATAAAACTCTGGAGAGTATCTACTTCAATCCATTGTTTACAAAACAACTAAGAACTCCCGCTGAATAGTGGGATTGATTTCAGGTTCAGTTGTGTATAAAATTATGGAACCTTATAATGTAAATATAATATCTTAACGATTAATTTTACACAATAATGTGAAAACCATTTTTTCGTGTTTTACGCTTACGATCAAATAATTGAATCAAATATTAGGATAGAAATGCTAGTAAATGCTATTGAGCTTGAACATATATTATTTACACTAATGGGTTACTTAGTAGTAATCAGTCTTACATTATATACTCTCTAGTATTGTTTCAATTCAATCGTTTATTTTGGAATGTAACAGCTTAACTAAATAATTCTGCCTTTGAACCCACTTTGTTTGATGTTAATTGGTTAAAGGTAGTCGTTAGGATGACATGGAAGTGAATTTTTTGATAATAAATACTCATTACCATGATGTAACTTTAATTTCGAAGTAATCAATACTCTAAATGAGGTTCATGCCTAACCCAGTCAGTCTCACAATAGGAGATATTACCAAACTGTCTTTTCCTCAGCTGAAAGATTTAGAAGTTAAAAATATTTACCAGTGGGTTGTTAAGTAATTACTAACGTCATATCATGTGTTTACCATATAAATTTACTTAAAATAGTTTTGAAACAGTAATAGACAGTTACTATACATATCACTTGTGTCCTATTGTTGTTTATGTAACATTTTTTCCAGCTAAAATAGATATTTCAAAATGGTATATCACCTACGAACTTCAAACTCATCTTGATTAACTTCTTTATTAAGTTTGTGGTAAATTTGACTCGATAACCCATCGGGTAATGCGTCAGAATTTTTTTATATGATAAATACTAGGTTTAAATCTCAGCCTGAATATTAACATTGAAATATACTTACGTACGGTCGACAAGACCCAAATATGACGAAAATCTCAACTTAAATCCCGGTGTTAGACATTATTCAAAAATACAAATAGGGTGCCTTTGACGTGAATATGTGAAGTAAAACTGCTTATGTCATACTGATAATATTACTTACTTACTTACTTAGTGTATGCTACTTATGTTAACAGATATAAGTAGTATGTAACATCAGTTGAAGTGCAATGCATACCAGTGGATTATTAAAAAAGATTCAATTTAAACAGAAAGGAAAATAAAAAGTAATTACAATGACAACAGAATTGACAAAGGCGGGAATAACGTAAAAGACAACTGACGGAAAATGTGCAAATGATGTATTTTTAATGTATGGTTTTCATGTCTTATGAAAGCTCTCTGTAATTTTACACTGAACAGTAAATTGGTTCTCCCCATCAAGTTTTCGTTCACTACAATATATTAACGGTGGAATTTCATTTTTGATTATAAGCACTATATTATCTTAATTATACTGTTGTACTATTCTCATATTTATATTCACTTTGTTTAGAATTGTTCCTGTTGGAGAAATCGGTGTAGCAATAGCTGTCAGTTCACCACATCGTAAAGACAGTCTTGATGCTGTGAAATATTTAATCGAATCAATTAAATCACAATTACCAATTTGGAAAAAGGTGAACTCAAATATATGAAATAAATGTATAATTATTTTATGGTTGAATTCGTGAGTCAATTGAAGCTAGACCACCATAGAAAACCTTAAAGCACTGGACGACCATTTTCTCCTATTGTGGACCTCCTCAGCAGTGCGCATCCACGATCCCACCTCGTGAGATTCGAACCCAGGACCTATCAGTCTCGCATGCGAGCGCTTAACCGATAGGCCACTGGGCCGGCATCCAATGGTGTTAATGTCCAACTTCAACCAATCCACGAAATTGAGCGCCCGTCCACTATTGCCTTTAATGCGTTACTGTCTCACTGCGCACTGCTGAGGATTCCCACAATAGGACGAAGTGGCCGTCCAGTGCTTACAGGTTTTCCATGGTGCTCTAGGTTCAATTACTCATGAATTCAACTATAAAATTACTTAAAATCTCCACAAAACCCCTTCTGGTATAATTAACTTTTTCTTTCCGTTGTTATTGTTATAATTAAATAGGAGATTTATGAAAATGGTACATCCAAATGGAAAAGAAATATTGAATGTTTTTGGTTACAGGAAGAGAAATAAGTAAACATCTTTAAAATTATTGTAAACCAATTATTTTATAATAAATATTCTTTATCAAATTAAAATATTATTTCTATGAATCCATAATCAAAATATTATAATTAATCTTATTTCAATAAATCAATATCAAGATTCTACTTTTATGTTAGTATTCAATAATGAACAAGTATGAATATAGGGTTCAGAGTAATAAATGTAACTAGTACTGATAATATTACTTACTTACTTGCTTAGTTACGCCTGTTACTACCAATGGAGCATAGGCTGCCGACCATCATTCTCCAACCCACTATGTCCTGGGCTTTCTTTTCTAATTCTATCCAACTTTTGTTCATTCTTCTCATGTCTGTCTCCATTTCTCGATGTAATGTGTTCTTTGGTCTTCCTCCCATCCTTTGGCCTTCAGGATTACATGTGAGGACTTGTCTTGTGACGAAGTTGAGTACCTTCCTCAATGTGTGTTTTATCCACTTCCAGAGCTTCTTCTTGATTTCTTCCTCCTCTGGATGGAATCTGGTTTGTTGTCTCCCACAGTTACTTGTTGCTGATAGTGTCTGGCCATCGGATCCGAAATATCTTGCGTAGACAACTGTTAATAAACAGTTGTATCTTCTGGATGATGGCTTTCGTAGTTCTCCACGTCTCGGCCCCATACAGTAGAACTGCCTTGACATTTGTATTGAAAATTCTGATCTTGGTGTTGGTTGAATGACAGTTGTTTTGAGTTCCAGATGTTTTTCATTTGTAAATGGCTGCTCTTGCTTTGCCGATCCTCGCCCTCACATCTACATCTGATCCACCGTGTTCATTGATGATGCTGCCCAGGATAATATTAATTGATGGTATTTAATATGACTTTTCGATTCCATACTCAATAGGAACTCCTTTCTGGAAATTCATAAGTATTTACACCTACAGACCGAACATCGAGAAAAATATATTGATTATAGCTAAGCACTGAATATATGAATGAAAGTGACAAATTAATTGACCTTTGACTTAGTGAACATAGAACAATTGGAAACATAGTAGTATAATAGAGAAACTTACTATATTATTAGTTCATTTAGATGTTATAATGTTGGCGTCGATTTAATCAATGGAAAGACTCGCACTCAATAATCCCAGTTAACGAACAGAACAAATATTGTTTAATCCCAAAGTAGAAAGACCAAAAGTATAATATACAATAGAAATATATGATATATGAATTATAACTGTCTGCACTCCTTGACCAATCATTAGTGATTAGTTGGACATCTTAATACATAATCGTGATCTAATTTTATGTGATTCCAAGTGTTTATTTAACAAGTAGCAAAACTCTTTGAAAATGTGTTTAATCAGAGAAATTGTGAAAACATTGATTTCTTAGTTCTAAAAATACCTTAGAATTAAAAAAAAGACTCCTACTGATGAAGTTCCATAATTTTTATGGCCAGCATTAAATCCAAGAAGATATTATTACTACTGAAAATTATTAATATTTTTAAACGAGGCAGAGCATAACGATACATTTAAAGTATACTACTGAAAAACCTTGAAATCTTGACCCGTTTTAGCTAATCAGAAAATAGCGAAAGTGCATAGCTATTTTATGTCGAAAAATGAAAGAGTTTACGAAGAGAATCTTGACTAATTATTGATGAACAATTCTGACTTGATCATAAGTTTCTATGCGTTAAAGTCAGAAGTGAGGATCAAAATTTAGACTTCTGAATTAAGGTTTGTTTATATACATAATCCATACCGTAAAGCCTAATATTAATTCTAATCCCAAACCTTAACCAAACACCCTGTTTCTATCGGTAATTCTGAGCCTAACCGCAAGCCTGAATCTGAATTCTATACCCTAACTCTTATATAATCCTAACTTGAATCATATCCTCAATCATAACCCAAAAATCGATATGCATAGATATCCCACTACCTCTTATTTCTTCAAACTTATTCACAATTGTTTCAGTCATCTATTCATAAGTGGGTGATCTTTCAGCAGTCTGAAGACCTTTAAATACTAAATGATGTTTTAATTATTAGAATTACATATAAGACAGTTGATATTCAACATGTCGATTGAATACTTAGACTTTGATTTTGATAATGTTTCACAGATCGTAGTTAATTTGGCAGTATATTTTAAGTTTACCAAAACGTTACTAAACAATTTTGTCCCAAAATTCTATAAGCCATATATTTTATTCGTGCAGCCTTTATTGTCTTTCGATGCATCATCTTCCTCATGAACCTCAGAACAAAATGAACTATTCGAACTCTTACAAAAGTGTTTATCGCTTATCAAAAATTCTAATAGCTCACTTCATTCAGAAGTTAATGCTGATGATGCTTCTTAGAAAGACGATGAAAACTAAACGAATAAACTATATTGCCTAAGAAATGTAAATTAGAAAAATTGAGCATAAATAGTCTCCTTGTTCAGATACTTTTTCTATAAAGTGAAAGCTTCTTAAAATTGTCGATTATTCTAGGAATTAATTAGACAGATGAAATTTTTCACTTGTCAAATTTATAGACATTTTGAGAAGGAGCTTTTGTGGAGATTTTAGTAATTTTGTAGTTGAAGTCATGGGTCAATTGAAGCTAGACCACCATGGAAAACCTAGAAGCACTAGATGGCCGTTCCATCTTATTGTGGTACTCCTCAACTTCGTGGATTGGTTGAAGTTAGACATCAACACCGTTGGATGCTCGCCAGCTCAGTAGTCTACATGTTAGGCGCTCACGCGCGAGACTGATAAGTCCTGGGTTTGAATCTCATGAGGCGGGATCGTGGATGCGCACTGTTGAGGAGTTCCACAATAGGACGAAATGGCCATCCAGGTTTTCAGTGGTGGTCTAGCTCCAATTGACTCATGATTTCAATTATAAAATTATAGAAATTTATTTGAAACATGATTGTTTTTTAAACTAATAATGATTCAAAATATTTTTTTGCGCGAACTCATAACTATAATAGCGAAACCATATGACATCATATTGATAAAAATTAAAGTTCACATTAACTGATTTATATAGTTAACAATATTCAATTCTTATTAATTGTTTTAATAATATATGTCGTCTACTATTCATTATCTGTATAATCATGAATAGATTACTGAGTGGACATAGACATATTGCAATAATGCATATTGATTAATCTTGGTTATTGTTAAACTTTCTATTTCGGTATGTTTATTGAGATTGTTCTTGATAAAATAAATATAGATCAGAGGGGGTTTTGTGGAGAATTTAGTATTTTCACAGTTGAAATCATGAGTCAATTGAAGCTAGACCACCATGGAAAACCATTGGTGAACGGTCGCTCAATATCGTGGATTGGTTGAAGTTAGACATTAACACCGTTGGATGCCAGCTCAGTGGTCTATCGGTTAAGGGCTTCGGCTCGAGACTGGTAGGTCCTGGGTTCGAATGTCGCTCGCGAGAGCGGGTTCGTGGATGCGCACTGCTGAGGAGTCCCATAATAGGACGAAACGGCCGTCCAGTGCTTCCAGGTTTTCGATGGTGGTCTAGCTTCAATTGACTCATGATTTCAACTGTGAAAATAAATATAGTTTGTGATTATGTAATTCGTATCAGATCAACGTTAACATTCACCAAATAAACTTTTCTTTTAATGAAAACATTTAGATTATAGTTATTCCTTCAGAATCTATATATCTCAAAGGAGAGCGGTCAAATGAACTATTGACTATCAAAAATTATTAACTTTTAAAATTATCTCGAACCTGGGTGAACAATTTATGCACTAATTGGCTTCAGTAATACAATGGACAACGCTTTCTGTGTTGAAAGTGAAAGTTACTGAGTCAGATGCTTGGTGTGAACGTCAAAACTTGGATTTAATTCCATTCAACTTTCTAGTCCTAAATAAGACGAAATGCTCATTTTTGTTCCACTGCTAGTCACAATCCAGTAATATTCTCAGTCCTAATAAAATAGACTCTATACTAGTAATTATCATGCACCCACTAGCGGCTGACTTCGAGAGGGAATTCTAGTTCTATTGAAAACCTGTGACCAATGGAGTTCAACCCCATCGGTTGTGAGGTAGTTACACACCAAAAACAACTGAGGATGGTCGCGGTTTAGTTTAAGTTAAACAATAACGCCGTTGGATGCCGACTCAGTGATCTTGAGGTTAAGAATCCAGGAGCGAGACCGAAGATCCTGAGTTCGAGTCTCACGATCGGGATCGTAGATTGGTACTTCTAAGGAGTCCTATGTTAGGACAAAATGGTGTTTTCAGCTTTTGAATTGCTGTCTAACACTGATCGGTTCAATAATCTCCACAACCCTATACTTCTAAATATAATAGTTTACTTACTGAAAAAGTATTTCTTCAATCTCACTACAATTATTCAAATTGTTATATCCTAGTGAAGAAGTAAGTACGGATAACTTCCGGGACCTATTAATGGACGATTATTCTATATATATTCTTATTGTACAACTATTCAGTGACTAGATTTAATCTATATATATTCATCTTATTATAAGCTTCATTTTGACCTACGGATTATTATTATACGAAGTACTGTCCCTAAATTATATTCAGTTTATTGATTATTATATCCCACATTCACAGCCACATTTGGCTTGAACTTGTACAAATATTATTTTCTATTTTATGGTTTGATGCAGTCTGTCTGTCTGGTATATAAACTGAGTATGCTTGAAATAAACGATTCGCATAGCAGAAGCTGAATTTGGTGTTTTTGGACTCAATAGGAAGGGCTAAGCGGACAAGGGACCATTAAGGACGCTAGACTGCTCATACCAGTTGAATATCATTGATTGGCACAGTATTAAGATTAGAAAAATTGTATTCCGATTGGTGTATAATTCACGTGATAAAAAGCTGGATATAAAATCATAACGAGCTGGCAACCGCCTTCTTTTATAAAGTCATAGCACAAATCACCACTCCACCAAGATGATGAATAATCATACTTAACTAATTTCACTGTTAAAACCTGTAATCAGCTTATATGAAGCTAATGAAATAAAATGAATGAATGTCATTCATCTCAATTCTTTGTTTCTACCTTCTTAAAAGTATATTTTATATTAATAGAATTTTAATTTTTATAACCCCCTGTAAATAATTACCCTCCAAATGAAAAAAGTCAATATTTTCTTTTTTATACCATAAATTTTACTCAAATATTATAGTAACTAAACAAGATACAATTATTTTTTAAACGTATATCCATTTGTCTTTTGTTTTCTTCCCATTTTCAATAGCCAATGTTTTGTTTTGTTTTAAATAAAATGAAATAAATCCTACTAAGGAATGTACAAATTCTAAGGAAAATATACAATATAATTTTATTATTGCGTAATTTAACAAGAAGCATTCTATATATATTATTTAAGTAGTATAGAAAATTTCTGAATCTTCTGTATCAGATATATAACGTTTTTCACCTGTATACCTTTGTGGTTCAACTAATAATGGTTCAGCGGATAAAGCAATTAAATCACGTGGTTCAAATTGAACTAACCAGTCTTTTCTAGGATGTTTATTAAACATAACTGGAAGATATTCATCAATAGCAATTAATTTTTTTAAAGGTTTTTGTTTAATTAATTTCTCGGCACCATTTCTACTTAAAATATAACCAAGTGTCCAATAAGTATAATCAGGATATGTTAAACTAGTTGTATTTGGTACACGTTTCTCAGATTTTGACATTCTTTTACGACCAATATAAAGTAGATCCCAATTAGCAACATTATCATCTGCTTCTTTAATAACTTTATTTAAATTACGAACAAAAGCAGGAGCAAAACGTAGATCATCTTCAAGAATTAATATACGATTATAACCATTGTTAATCATTTCCTAGAAATAAATAATAAAAAGGAAAACAATTCAAATATAGTTGAGATCATGAGTCAATTGAAACTAGACCACCATGGAAAACCTGGAAGCACTGGATATAAATTGATTTTAAACATCAAAAGATACAAATAGTTTACGAATAACTTTATGAAATTCCATGTTTCGAACTAATAAAGAAACTTTATTAGTTCCAACAGATTCTGTTAGTGATATTAAATACATGACTGAATAATTAGGTCGTCAGTTCAATACCATATGATAATGTTGATCAGAATGAAAATGAAAGATTCTTAATTAAACTATAATAAATGATAATATAATGTATATTTAAAATTTTAATAAATGATAAATTAAAAAGTGAAAGTTCTAAAGAAGAAAACTACAGATAAATGCTGATAATTAGCATTTTACAAGTAATTCACTTACACCCGACCGTTACTGCTACCTTGACGTGGTGGTCCGGCTTGCCTATCGTGATGAACCAATCGAGCTATGCTGGCTGGAACAATCGTTCCTCATGGTCCTACCATGCCAGGCAGGTCGGTTGAAGAGCGGTGAGACTAAAAGCAGCTATCCCAAGGTCCGAAGGCGAAGTCGTACTGCTGACTGTACAGAGGTGTGAAAGCAGTAAGGTGTTTCCTTCAGACAACCAGCACAACAGCGATGCTACTTCCCACAAGGAGGGGTGGGGTTAGAAAAGGTCGACCCTAAAAATGCACACCTCGCCCTATCCCACGGATATCCGTCTCCGACAGTAAGGCCTCAACAAGTACGGAGCTAACACGTCAAATATCCCCCACAAAAAGGCCGTGTGTGACCGACCCCAAGCAGTTGTCTCTTGGGCACTGCGGTGACGCTCTCAGATCACTAAGACCACCTCTAATCCAATTTCCTTTTCAGGTATCTTTAGAAGAACCCTTCCACAGTGTGGGCAACCAGGAAGCCCTCATACCTATAACAGTACTAAAGATCAGTGACTGAATTCACTTACAAATAGATATATTAAAATGTTAACCATAAGATTAGATGGAATAAATTTCAGATTATCACATTTGATTATTGACATTCTATTAATGATAAATCAAAATAAAATATGAATTTTGACAGAATTATATCTGTTTACTTAATGTTTATTTATGTTCTGTTTAGTTGAATTTTTGGTCAAATGAATACACAATTTCACGTTTTTTAACTAATTATGTACTCATATATAAAGAAACTAATTAAAATTAAAAATTTGTACAGTTGTAAAAAATTCCATATTCATGATTCAGATTGATATCATCATTGGATCAATGTTAGACCTAGAAACATTGGGAGGCTGTTTCGTCCTAGTATGTAACTCCTCAACAGTGGGCATCCATGATCCTGCATGACCTACTTGAACTCAGGACCTTCAGTCTCGTGTCCGAACGCTTAACCTCCAGACCACTGAGTCGGTGACCAAAGGGTGTTGTTGTTTGACTTCAATCAATCCATGATATTGTGCGGCTGTCCACTATTGTCTTCAGTGAGTAACTGCCTCACAACAGACTCGATTTAAGTAGCCACCGAATCCCTTGGTATGGCCAAAGGTGGAGAGAGTCAGCTCTCCCTCTTGAGATGCTCTCATAGGGTCACGCGTATACAGTCACTGTCAGGGAAGCCCTCTTCACCGCCTTCTCGTGTCAAGGGTTTTGGTTATGAAATTGAGAAGACGAAAAAGCAACGTCCGGAGCTTTAACCGAGTGGGTGGATACAGGAATTCCACCTAGAGAGGTTGGAAAACCTTGATTCCAAACCAATGGTGCACATGGGCTCCAGGATCCTGATGGAACAAATGACGTATGAACGTATTGCTAATCACCGCCTACCATGGAACTTCATCTCCTTATGTTGCTCCACTGCCTTGTGGATTAAGCCTCTAGGCCAAAGGCTGGTGAGGTGGCCACTTATGAAAACTACCTACTTCGGTTTGGGCGCCCGGGTAGTATTCCAGCTTTCACACAAATCAAATGACGAAGTGTGATGCGCTCCTGTACCAATGTTTATGTGTTTGCATAAATAAATAAACAAATGAAACGAGTTAATCACTAAAGCTATAATTTAAAATATATAAATCTATACTGTATTCCTTAGTCTGGTACCTTAAATACACTTATCATGTAAAATGATATGAATGGGTTATTGTAAGTTAATAACTAAATTATTTAAAAAAGTAAACATACCATCCATATATTATAATGACTTAAAAAGCAACCAATTTCTCCAAATTTTAATGATCGATTATGATAAGGATCTGTATAACCTGGAAGTTGTTTAATTTCTAATTCATCAAAATGTTTCATAGTTAAATCTTTTCCATCAATAGCTGCATAATGTTTAGCATTTATACCTAATTGATGAAGCATATATTCCATTTTTTGTCGACGATCTGGACGTCTCAATAAATTAATAAAATAAATTTCATCAAAATTTAATTTATTTGATTTCGGTAATTGATTTTCAGCAATATTTAATAAACATTCTGAAGGCATAACTCTTTGTTTATCTTCTTGATCAATAATTGCTTGTAAACGTAAATGAACAAATAGATCTTGTTCACGTAAAAGCCATGCATTATTTAAATCTTTTGAATATAATCCAAGATCTTGTTCTTCAACTGGTGATGGAATATATCCATAAAACTGTGTATTATCTAAATAGAAATCAATTTCTGCACGTTGTACTGATCTAGAAAATATGATAATATCGTCAATTGGTCCTGTGTAATTTATTGGTGCAGGAGAATAACCAATTTGTTCAGATTGATAAAATTGTAAATTAACTAAAAATATTGAATGTACCATTGCTACAGGATATACACCTTGTATACGACGTTTTTGTATATCAAAATAATGCTCTGAACGTAGGTAGTAACCTTCTTCAGACATAGCACCCCAAAAGTTAGAATAATGTTCAGATGATGTACAATTCATCAATGGTGCCAAAATAATTATATTTTCATCCATTTTATGATTTAAATTAGATTTAGATATTGTTGAATCAAGCATGACATTTATTAAATGTTCAATAGTTAATGGATTCATAAGTATCACATCAGCATCAATAGATAAATAAAAATCAGCCCAGATATTACGTGCTTCATCTAATAATTTCTGACGTAAACTTATAACATGTAAATAATGATCTAGAGTCCACATTTTACTCAAATGTTCATATTCGGACTTAGTTGTATTCACCTCTAAAATTATTCTATGATATTTATCTTTATTACATTGAATCCATTTATTTAATATTATCTCACTTGAATCAATGGTATTATCAACATAAAAGATAAGTGTAATACGTTTCGTTGGATATTGTTGATTTTCTATACCATTTAAGAAATATGGTAATGTATGAGCTTTATTACGAACTAATACACCAATACATAATGTTGGCATTAAATGATTTGAATTTTTCAATAAAGATATTTTCTGTTGTAAATCATATTCATTATTTAATTCATAACTGATATCTTGATCATTGATCTCTCTAATAGAATTTAATGTCATATATAGTGAATTGGATCGTTTTTCATCAATCTCATTCTCATCATGATTGAATTTATCCTCAATGATTGTAGATTTGATTAATACAATACATAAATAAAGGAATAATATTAATAAACAAGTGAATAGAAATCTTTTATTCATGATGTAATGAAACTTCCGAGGGACGACTTTCAATTTTTTCTGTTCGAAGTTTTTCTGATTTATATCAGAATTATTTGAATGTTGAATTGTAATTGTATTTGTATTGGATTTATGAGATTTACCTTTGGTTAATAAGTTTTGAAAGGTAGTTCTTTCAGTATTTTGATGATGACGACGACTTTTCTTGCTCATATATATATGTATTGTTAAAAAGTGTAAACGATAGGGTTTTGATAAATCTTTCTGAATTAGAAATAATTTCTCTCATCAGACAGTATGTCAGTTCTATCCTATTATGGGGGGAAATTATCGATTTTTTTTGCACACTTTATAAACCAATAAAATTTATATTCACTTGGTATTGTTTGTTTGAATGTTCCCATTGATGTGTTAGGACTGCAATTGATTAGTCTCTTATTGGTATATGTGCACACTGTGCGTATTACCTCGATATAGCCTTATGTTCATACAAATATTCTGTGCATTTAGTAAGAATTGAATGAAAATGGCCAATCGTTTGGCACACATGTGTTGGCATACAAATAGCCATCTTACATGCATATTTTACTTTTTATCTAGACAAATAAAAGAATTACTGAAAAATTCAATCGTGACTAATCACCGTTTTCCAATTTAATCGATTAGTATTAGGAGATATAAAATGCCGGTCAGAATTTAGCCTGGCATTTTGTGCTGAAAATAACTAGTTAGTCAAAGATTTTCCTGTTCTATTATTAGTTGTATTCAAAATAACTTATGTTTGTTTGTCATTGAGTAGAGATTTTTTCTACTCGACTGTTTGGTTTGATCTGGACACACAATGGATGTGAAACTTTGAATTGAATCATGACAACAGTTTGTACGAAACGTCTCAGTTAGACTGCATACTTATATAAAATTAACGAGTATGTTTATTAAAACGATTGGTTAGAAGCAAATTTCCTTCAACTATCACTCAAGTATATGAATAACAATTCCTATTAAGCTAAACATCATATTAAATAATAGAAAAGCATTAAGATTAACAAAGGAAAAGTTGTCAAGAATGAAATCGTGATATTTTCGATGCATGTTAATGGGTAAACAGGCTAAAGTTAGAAACATTAACTCCAATTTTGTGGTGAAACTGTTCTCTAGTTATGAGATTTGAAAGCGTTAAGTTTGACGCTATATGACATCGTGAATGTCCAGTGATGAGGTGTTCGAAATCAAAACGAAATAACTATTTGGTGATCACTAGTCCTTAATAGTTACCTAACTGGTTTCAGTTTAAAAATGTAAAAGGTTTGTGTACATTGCCGAACTTAATAGCTTACATTACGAACTAATCTTAGCTAGATAATCATTTATTAATCACGAGGTACTGGACAGTTGTTTTATCCTAGTTTGCGACTCTTCACATTCGTTTATCAACGACCGCATTAGTGATCGGATCCATGACAATTCGTGTTTCATAGAGAGAACTTAGTCTTTAAACCAGTTATTTAGTATCCAATAGTTTATTCTCCCGACTTCAATAACTTCACTATATTGGACAATCATCTGCTACTACAGTCGTTACCTCACACACGAAACGACTTAACTACGCTGGTTACGGATTCTCCTTAGAGCTGATGAAAGTCAGTCACTAGTGAGCGAGTTATTTATATTATTAGCGTAAGGGTTTTCTGGAGATCGCTAGATTTTATAGTTTATATCATGATTTGCCTTTAGTGTGTTGTGTAAATTATCTTTGCATCTTACTTTATTCATTTGAACAATCGATGACATTCAAACATCAGTAAACCATTAACCAACATTAATTGGTGAATCACTGTGAAAAAGGAGATTATATTTTTACTTTGATATACTTAAGATTTTGTTTATCTATATTTATAACCAATCTTAAAATCTAACTGGAGAACTTCGTTAAACACAAAGTTATTTCTAATATATTAGACCAATGTCCACTGATGAATACTGCTTTATTGGTCTAATACTGATATGGAGATACGAAGAATTAAGCTGATTTCAGTTTGATTATAAACAAAATAGAAGGATGATGGTTAAATGTTCAGTCAGAAAAAAAAGACAACCCAACATTCCTTCAGCTTACTTTAACTTTTCACACTGAAATTCTAATACACATATTTACTTATATTAAACATCTCCATTTATTAATCTCTTTTTAAAAGATATATTTTAAAAGTGAATGAATAAAAGAGCATATTGTATACATTTGATGATGTTTGTAAAAAGATTCCAAATTAAATGACCAGTAAGTACTTCGAAAGATTATCGTGCATTGTATTTGAAAATGTTAGGTAATATTATCTGGAAATCAGTTGCGATAGCAATGATGCAACCACCTATTGTTGTCCCGTAGATATTACGTTTTAAAGTTATCCTATACTTGAAACTCCAAGAATTTATTCGGTTTTCTCGAATCATATTGTTTATAGCTAATATTTCTTACTACCACTGTAGTGAACGAGAACACAAGTAGAGATGATAAAATGTATTTCAGTACGAAATTACAGAATCACTTAGTAAAATTTGAGGAAACAGGGCCGAATTACGAAGCAGAAATAATTTAAAAAAAACCATATATTAATGATTATTTTTTTATTACAGACAGAAATCAACTGAAGGAACACTGAAAACCAGATGGTAATGAGGTTCTTGTTTGAGAATCATCAGGATTAGGCAACAACAACTTCATTCGGAGCTAAAAGGAGTAATTTCGGTCTTTAAATGAGTATACTGTGTTCAAGATACTGAATTGGAATACAGTCATCTACATTGTTTGCTTTAACTAGCTTGTAACATGGTAAGAACCTGGTCCAGTTTTATTGGTTATTCACTCTAGCAAAAGTGATTATATGGATGACTTCCAGTGAACCAGTCAGCGTTGGGAAAGTTCTTCTTGGATCTCTACTCGAAATTCGGAGCTCAGTGAAGGATACCAAGTATCTTGTTAAAAACTAAGTAAAAGTTTGGTAAGCAGAGATGGATAGTGGCTAGCAGTGGAATCCAGGACGCGCGTTTCGTTCTATTTGGGACTCGTCAGCTGGATGTACCTGCGTCTCAGAGTTGATGTTCACTCTGGGATTCGAACCCAGTACCCTCGCTTCAAACGCCATCGCGTTATCCACTCGGCCACTGAGTCCTGATAGCCACTTGCTTGTGCAATGGGGTGAAGTTTAAATTCATTCAGTATTGTTTGTTTGAATCTTCCCATCGATTTGTTAGGATTGCAACTGGTCAGTCTCTAATTGGCATATGTGCATATGTGCAAATAGGACGAGACGCGCGTCCTGGATTCCACTGCTAGCCACTATCCATCTCTGCTTACCATGCTTGTGAATTAAGGCTATATTGAGGCAATACGCACAGTATGCACATATGCCAATTAGAGACTGACCAGTTGCAGTCCTAACAAATCGATGGGAAGATTCAAACAAACAATACTGAATGAATTTAAGTCAAAGTTGTTTAAATCTAGTTCCTAAAATGCTTAAAAGTGACAAAAATGTCCTTTATGCAGTCATACAGAGGATGTGACACTGCGAATAAGTTAAATTACAACAAAACACATTCCTGATCAAAATTATATTTGAGATAACTTTATGTTATTCAAGCTAAAATCAGTGGTTTTATGAACAAAAACTACTCTACTACTCTATTTATACTTCAAAATTAAAACTACTAACCTTAACACCCTTCACCTTAACACTCTTAATCGTAACTCTCTTAAAGCTTAATCTTAACCCTTATTCGTCATTCTAACTTTAAATCGTATCACTAATCAAACTTCTAATATGTAACTTTAACATATTTCCATCTACTATGATAAATTTACAGTAAGGGGCTTATGATTCATGTCAAAACTGTTCATACACCGTTATATTATTACTGTATATCATTAAGAGTTCCATAACTAAATACTGCTTTCTGGTTGATTGGAAAATCTTCCAAGATTATCTGTACAGTTTAATCACTGTATTACGCCGAAAATGACTCACTCTACAGCTTATAAATTTCTAATACTATTTCAGCTCATCCGTTTCAAATTTAGCAGTTGAAAGTACGTGAATAATTCTAAAGTCTTATTTATAATAAACTTCAACTCATACATGATACACAGTACATATTACATATATACTTTATATGACATTTCACCCTTTATGTACATATTTGTTTATTTGAAAGTTGAACAAAAACTTTGTTTTTTATTATTGAACTTTGTTCAAATGTCAATAGTTTGTTAGTAAATAAATTATAACATAAAGTTTGTTGAAATCAATTAAGTGAAATAAAGAAAAAATTGTTTGTTTCATATAGAATATTAATATTTTTCTACTTGGTGTATATAACATTTTAGTGTTGATAGCTATTTCACACAAATGAATATGAAGTTTGTTAGTAAGTAGTAAAGTATTTACGATGTTCACTTCAGATAAACAATTCGAGAATGTTTAACTTACATAAGATGAATGTTTATGAAATCTAAACTAAGGTCAATGAATCATAAGTTTAAAGAAAATTTGAATGCAACTTATATTATATTTGAAGTAATAAATGTTTAGAAAAAAATATGTAAACATCCTACTGAATAATATTACGGGAAAAACCAACCTATATAGTTAATAGGTGAATAAACTTTTAGTAAGAAATGAAGTCTAAACTGTAGTAAAGTGAACAAAAACTAGCGTAAGCTAAAGCTCATTTAAAATCATTTACATTGAAATATTAAGATGAACCATAGGCTAGTCGAGTGAATGTGTCGCTCAATTTCGTGGATGGGTTGAAGTTGGACATTAACACCGTTAGATGCCGGCTCAGTGGTCTAGTGGTTAAGCGCTCGCGCGCAAAACTGATAGGTTCTGGATCCGAATCTCGCAAGGCGGAATGGTGAGTGTGTACAGCTGAGGAGTCCCATAATAGGACGAAACGGCCGTCCAGTGCTTCCAGGTTTTCTATGGTGGTCCAGCTTCAATTGATTCATGATCTCAACTATTAAAACTTACAATATTTGTTAGTAGATATTAAAAAAACCGATCAGTAATACTTTTCATCAAACATATTAGAGTAGCCTTAATCCAGATGGAAAATCAATTTGTGACTAAGTTGCCTGTCTCATTATTTTACGCTTTATTTTATCTGAGTGAATAGAATTTAAAATTCGACAATCTACATAAGAGATTAGGCGAAGATGTAAAACAGAAAGTTAATATATTTTCTTATATTTCAGACAAAAATAAAGATCCCTTAGTTTTACGATATAGTAGTCTAAGAATTTCCGGTTATCTGAATTTCAGCAAAAGATCATATACCATGAATATCTATTAAAAATAATAAAGCGGAGTTAACAGATCTGTGTAAAATAATTTCTACGTCTGATCTAGCACATATTAAAGGTCGATAATCACGGACGAATAAAACTACAAGGAAAATCATGCCCCTCCCAGTATATCACTCACATTAATAATGGTCTATCAAATTCGGTTATTATGAACAGCCAAATCGTATAACACTGTTTATATTTCAGGCTCAGATAAATTTGTTCGTTCAATTGAAATTAACCATTAATTATTTAAATAGTAAATACTAAAAATATTAATTCCTGAACAGCTTCATAGTGCATGTATGAAATGTGAGCGATAAGTAGCCTCAACACGATTGTGAACAATTAATTTTCATTTAAATACGGTGTCATACTAACCGTCGCTTACAGATTACTACGTATTAGCTCCATTGATCGATTCGTAAACTGAGTGCAATAACGGAGTATAAACATAAAATTATTACCCACTGTTCTATGAAAACTCTAATCCATTCTTCAACACTTGGGAATATTAGGTAACCTCTGATTTGACATCCGTAATCCGACCAACAATAACATTGTGAAGTATGTGTATTTATGAGGAATCTAGGGATGTCCTTAAGAATCAGTCAGACTACAAGTTTTAGGAGCTCGTATGGTAAGTTTACTCAAATAAATTTCAAATTGGCAATTCTAGAAAATATCTGCCTGATTTATCTGGAGTTTTTGAGTAATCTATTCCGCAACAGCAGTGAATAAAGATTCAAACATAAATGCCACGAGTATTATGTCTATTTTTAGAGGTCTCTTGATATATTTCATGTGGACGGTTTCAACATAGAGGTTTTGCATAAAATAACTGAGGTTAATACTTTATCACGAATCAGAACATAGTTCTGATAATCTTCGTCTTCTCATTACATTATCGAAATAGTTTTTATTTCATAAATACATTTTAAAAAAATAAAAACACCAAATAGTGTATGCTTTTGTTGAGTACTTAAAACTTGAATGTTACTGTGTAAGAAAAAATATGTGTAGAATAATACTAACCGCTATCACTGTGACACGATAATCTAGGTTGCGGTCTTGAACAGGTTCTACAATACTAATATGCTTGTAGTATATCCACCTACCTTACCACATTTCAGTGAGACCATTAACAGTGCATATTATCAGAACAAATTTCTATAATGCTTCATCACTAAATACACTGTCCCGAGTTTCCATCCACATATTTACCTAATTTAGGATAAAATGAGGGCGGGAACCAGTATTTTTGTAACTATTTATCAGGAACTTATTTGAGCATAGTCAATCCTATCATCGTTAATTCAGATTGTTTTTATCACTTGAAAAGCTTTCATTAAATATTTAGCCCGAAACAACCAATAATATGTAATCTATTAGTATAGAAGGGGTTTTGTGGAGATTTAGTATTTATCATAGTAATATAAATTCGCCCAAATATGACGTATTGCGATAGGTCTACACGAAATTCTACCGATTGACCAAATTCAGATATCCTAGTTCGACCCCAATACTGTTCCCCAACTCCAATAAATCAGAACACAGCCGTCAAATGAGAATTGTTTATGGGGTCAGCAGCAGAACAAAAATGGTTTACAGACAAGACATATTTATACAGTTAAGATGACTATTAACAGTAACCAATGGAAAGGAAGGACACGTAAAGGTTATAATTAGGACAACTCAAAATTGATCAATAGGAAAACGACACGTGAAAGTCATAGTTAGGACAACTGTAATTAATGACTAATAGGAATTAACATGTAAAATATGTGAAGAGACTGAAAACATGCCACTTTACATTCGAGATAATTTTTGGGATATTCCTGTGAATATCCTAACACATAGTTGAAAGCGTGAGTCAATTGAAGCTAGACCACCATGAAAACCAGTTTTCCAGGTTTTCCATGGTGGTCTAGCTTCAATTGACTCACGCTTTCAACTATGATAAATACTAAATCTCCACCAAACCCCTTCAATAATTAATATAATCATATGCTCACTAGTGACTTCGAGAAGTATATCTAGGAGCTCTAGTGAGAAGCAGTGACCAGTGGAGTTCAAAACACGTCCGTTGTGAGAATAGGAACTCACTGAAGACAATTAGTGAATGGTTGCTCAACTTCGTGGATCAGTTGAAGTTAGACATTAACACCGTTGGATGCCAGCTCAGTGGTCTATCGGTTAAGGGCTTAGGCTCGAGACTGGTAGGTCCTGGGTTCGAATCTCGCGAGAGTGGGTTCGTGGATGCGCACTGCTGAGGAGTCCCATAATAGGACGAAACGGCCGTCCAGTTTTTCCAGGTTTTCCATGGTGGTCTAGCTTCAATTGACTAACGCTTTCAACTATGATAAATACTAAATCTATTAGTAATCAAGTGAAAATTAATATAACAACTTCTAGTTCACAGCATGATTTCTGAGAGGTTATAACAAACTATCTTTAAAAACATTTAGTGTTAACAATCACTAGTTCTGAGTATCAGAATGTAAAAAACTACTTCTAAAAAGTATTTGTCAAGGCAAATAAAATTTTTATCATAAAATAACGTCAGTAAAAAAACATGATAAATGTCGATTTCGCAAAATGATTGAAGTTGGAATAGTGGTTCGTTGTATTCTAGTTCAAAGGTCCAAAGATATTGTGCTCTGTGAGATCTGAATGTCGTGGATTTGTTACCATGCGTAGATGCCAAAGATGATAATGAATCGTTATCTGAGACAAATTAGTTGTCTGGTGGATCTCAATGAATCTCAAAGTGGTGTTTGTTCATGACAAAACTAAATTTGAACTGAAAAATCTTTGAAAACTCATCCTAATATAAAACTAGTCAGTAGATGAACCGAATTATTTACTACAGGAAACTTATCTTGTAGTTCGGTACTAATACTTATTGCTAATTCGATGTTTTGGCGGAATTGACAAAGAAAGCCCTATGGGTTGCAAACTAGATTTTCAGGTCTATATTAGTCTGGGTTATAGATAGTTATAATCCTAGAGTAAATCACTGTTCAGATCGAAGCATACTGTTTGCCTTCAGTACGAGTTGATGATTTATCTTATGTATACTCTTTCGTCTCTTTGTCTAACACAATGAAGACCACTAGAATGAACTTTAAATCCTAAAGAGAATCGACCGTACAAAATGTAAGGTGGACATTCTAATCCAGTCAGGCAGAGCTCATGGTGAGTTATCTGACTACTAAAATTTAATTCAGTAGTCATATGTTGGGCACATGTATAAATCCATCATCAGTCCTAAAGAATGAGTTTTTTAGGATCGAAAACCCACATTAATGGTCTTTGTTGTGTTAGATAAAGAGAAGGATGTAAATAAGACAACTCATCAACTAACACCAGAAAGAGCAATATATATCGATCTGAAGGTTACATAAGTTATTTGTTCAGTATGTACATGAAATCTTAAACGCTCACTTATCCGTGAGTTATGAATAAAAATTTAAGGAATTTTTAAAGATTTCGAGCATAAAGTGGTGTCCTATTCATTTTCTTGTCAATTAAATACAATAGATCCGTTTCTGAAAAACAAGTCAAATATTTTCACCTGTAATTTTTAGAGGCTCCTAAAATATAATTTTAAACGTCATCTGAGATTCTGAAGAGCAGACAGAATTAGCTTCATAATCTGAGGCAAACTTACTTTCAAGGCATTGTAGATGTTACAGTTTGTTTGGCATTGAGAATAACTCTGTAATGTTTAAAATTACATAACATTTATTCTCAATGATCATTAATATCTTTTTGTTACTCCAAAGAAGTGAATTTATATATAGACGGAGCTAAATTACATATGATGTACACCATGCTCAATCAATAATTGAACTCGATGAATTAATTCAGGAACCATATAAAGTTTCTCGACTAAGCTGTAAAACAGGCAGTTTGTGCGAGCTATTGGTGGAATCTGATGGACCAAGTAATTGTGAACAAAGGTACGTCCAAACTTATGACCACCCTTACAGAACTTTATGTGTTAATACCATGAATTCACAGTTCAACAATCTAGCCTCAATTGACTCGTGATTTCAACTATATAAAATTACTAAAATCTCCACAAAACCCCCGTCTGATAATTATGTGAAAGCATAACTGTTATGGAAGGCTATTCTATTATTTATAATCAATGGATAGAATATAGACCGATAGGTGACACACGGTGAAGTTATACGCTTATATTTAGAATAGTGGATATTTACAAGCCACTAGTACCCGATCATAGGTGTTACTGAATTACCACTCGTGTATTTTAGGACCACAGTAGGCAATTCCGAAGTTAGACATGGGATCTAGGAATGAACGGCTGATGACGTAGTGAGTCTTCATCGATTGAGATGGTTGGGACAAATGTTACGTACATCCAGCCACTTTTTAGCTCGATACATGATGTTGTCTGGTGTGGGAAATAGGTTGGAATAAAGCTAGGGAGGCCAACCAAGATGTGACATTAGTCCATGAAGTTACTTATAGTTGTGATGAGCCATCTTAATATATGTAAACTTCTTAGGAGTCCGTGTGATTACTGTAAACAATGGTCGTGGACTTTGAGTGACATGACTCAGGTGAGTTCAGCCTTTATCTCCTCTTAGAACCTGAGCCCCGAAATCTCCCAACACCATTTTTCCTTTGCTTTACCTAATCTTTCCCAATACAACTACGACTAGGATTTTTCTTGATAATTTTGTCTCGCTGTGGTAATATGGTATGACAACTTGAACCGGTGTACATATTCGCCAGGCTCTACGTTGCACATGACTGCCTGACTAAAACGCGAAAGTAAACATGATCAGAAGTCAATTGAAAGATTTCATAAGTCATCTAAGTCTTAATCAAATTAAAATCTGAGTATTAAGCTTAATGCTTATTCGACTTATCAATACAATGTAAGATATTTCGATGTTCCATAGCTCAGGTAACTTTAAATGGGGAAAGACCATTGTTTTGAATAATTTCTGAATTTTAACACCTGAAATATTAAAGAAGACATGATGTATTGAAAATGTGAACAAACAGCATGATTCTGTTCGGTAAATTAAGATAATATAAAGAGAAAACTGAACTTGTTATAAAAAAGACAAGATCTATTTGATTGTTTTGCATTTCTTTTATTAACCTTGATTCACTAATTTACTGACATTTGGGCTGGATAAATGCATGATTTAAAAGCCACATTCCAGACTACAAAAAATATTTAAAAGACGCTAGACGATTACGTAACGAGCGTTTTCAATCAATGATTACATGTTTCTCTCTGGCGCTGTATACACAATACCAACAATTATTAAAAGCTGAAAGTACTGGCATGGCTTGAGAATTAAGATCAAGTCCAATAAACTTGATAAAACTATATGTGAAAAGAAAATGTTGGAAGTTATTAAATCCAAAACCCAGTAAATGATCTAACATGACACCTGAGATTGTTTGCACATTGAAAAATCCATGCTAATTTACTAACAGGTTTCCTGAAATATTTTTGAAACAAATAGCGGTACAGATCACGAGATTAACTTTATTACCCAGATAGAACTCGTTTTAATTCTGAAAGCATTATTATTAGGTAAACTATATTTGAGAATTATTCCTAAATCAAACTGATATTTTAAGCCATTTTTCAAATTCATTTCACAAGTTTCAACATCCTTATTAAGTCTACGTAAACAACAATGAGAATAGAGACTCAGAAGTGTATTTTTAAATAGTTATATATATACAAAGAAGCTTTTTGACAAAAAAAACTATTTCTTTTTAGAAGGGCGTGAACTCATCTTATTCTTTTTCGTTTTTTTAGACATCAACTTATTCTGTTTACTCTTTTTGGTACTTTGAACAACTTGACTCAATGGAATTCTTTTCTTAGATCGTTTTCTATAATAAAACAGATGTTAGGCAGAATACAAAATAAACTTACTCAACATTCTTAGAAATTTTTCGGCTATCCACTGGAGCACAAAAACGACCCATTGATGCATCAGAGTTTTGAGCGATTGCAAAAGCACGAGACAGTTCAGTTTTAGATGACTGTGATTCCGTTAATACGCCAATAGGAGGAGCTGGTAAAATAAGATTAATGTTATATATATATCGTTGGTCACCGGCATATTTGGTGCCCGTTTGTACCAATATTTATGTGTTCAAATAAAATAAACAATAATATACACAAGTACTTTAAAAAACACTCATCGTGGGAACAGATATACTCGGCCTTTACCTTTCCTTAAATTTTAGCAAGATTCAGCATGTTTTATTATGATTTTGTTCCCTTCAATAAAACGTCTACTTGGTTTTATACTACCATTACTATTACTTTTGATTTTTTAAGACATTGTTTTGTTGATTTCCAGCTAGTGTTGAATGGTATGATGGCTTGAATTAATACATATTTGTATAATATTTTGAGTTGTTTACGTTTGAAGTTAGTTAAGATAGGTTCGTCAGAAATAACTGCAAGTAAAAAGATGGTACCTCCCGAGGTAAATTAATAGTATACCTTTGGACTCACATCTTACCATGCGTTTTTAATGTAGGGAATCATGAAGAAAGACAGGATTTCAGAAATATTTTCAAGCCAAGGTGGTGGTCGGGCTTGCCTATCGTGATGAACCAATCGAGCTATGCTGGCTGGAACAATCGTTCCTCATGGTCCTACCATGCCAGACAGGTCGGTTGAAGAGCGGTGAGACTAAAAGCAGCTATCCCAAGGTCCGAAGGCGAAGTCGTACTGCTGACTGTACAGAGGTGTGAAAGCAGTAAGGTGTTTCCTTCAGACAACCAGCATGACAGCGATGCTGCCTTCCTACAAGGAGGGGTGGGGTTAGAAAAGGTCGACCCTAAAAATGCACACCTCGCCTTATCCCACGGATATCCGTCTCCGACAGTAAGGTCCCAACAAGTAAGGAGCTAACACGTCAAATGTCCCCCACAAAAAGGGGGGGGCACTGCGGTCACGCTCACAGGTCGTTAAGACCAACACTAATCCAACTTCTTTTTCAGGTCCCTCAACAAATACCCTTCCACGGTGTGGGCAACCGTTAGGGAGAAACAATGGATCTCGGCAGCATCTACCGCACTGATAGATGCTCGTAAACTCATCCCACCTGGCTCTGAACATAACGAAGAGCGGAGTCAACTTAAGCGCAGGTTTATAAGAAGCCTACGTAATGATCGTGAACAGTGGTGAGTAGCGAAAGCAAGAGAGATGGAAAAGGCAGCGGCAATAGGTAACAGTAGGCAGCTATTCAGACTCCTTAAAGAAACCGGTATTAGGAACCCGAATATCAGTGAAACCATCTCAGATAAAGATGGGCATATTATTCATTCTCAATCCAGGAGATTGGATTGATGGGCAGAACACTTTAGGGATCAGTTCAACTGGCCTTCAGCCACACTTCAATTACCCACGATCCCCAGTCGTACTGAATGGCAAATTGATGTAAGTCCTCCAACCCTCTGTGAGGTTGAAGAAGCTATAGGAAATCTGAAGCGAGGGAGAGCAGCAGGCCCTGACAGGTTGACCCCTGAGATTTTTAAGGATGGTGGTCCAGTACTAGCAGTGAGATTGACTGAGGTCTTAGGTAGAATCTGGAAACTGGACGTAATTCCATCTGACTGGTCCCAATCACTGATTGTGCCAGTCTATAAGAAAGGACAAAAGTCCTCCTGTGACAATCACAGAGGGATCAGTTTGACTAATATAGTGTCTAAAATATTAGCTTCAATAATACTAGGTCGCCTAACCAAAGCTCGTGAAGAGCAAACTAGAGAAACACAGGCTGGTTTTCGACTTGGACGTGGTTGCATACTTACTTACTTACGCCTGTTACTCCCAATGGAGCATAGGCCGCCGACCAGCTTTCTCCAACCCACTCTGTCCTGGGCTTCCTTTTCTAGTTCTATCCAGTTCTTGTTCATTCTTCTCATGTCTGTCTCTATTTCTCGGCGTAATGTGTTCCTTGGTCTTCCTCTTCTCCGTTGACCTTCAGGATTCCATGTGAGGGCTTGTCCTGTGACGCAATTAGCTGATTTCCTCAAGGTGTGCCCAATCCACTTCCAGCGCTTCTTCCTGATTTCTTCCTCTGCTAGAATCTGGTTTGTTCTCTCCCACAGTAGCTTATTGCTGATAGTGTCTGGCTATCAGATCCGAAGTATTTTGCGTAGACAGCTCCGCCTGTAGCTCCTCTGGGGGTTACTGCCGGTCCCAAGCCCGGGTAAAGGAGGAGGGTTGGGCATGGGGTTAACGACCCCATCCCGTAGAAAATCAACTCGCTAAAAAAACGCTAACCAGGACGTGGTTGCATAGACCAGATATTCACCCTACGTCAGGTCCTAGAACATAGACATACATTCAGACGTCCCAAAATAGTAGTATTTCTTGACCTTAAGGCGGCATTTGACTCCGTTGATCGTGAGGTTCTATGGCAGTGTTTGTCACTGAAAGGAGTACCAAAGAAGTACATTAACCTCATAAAGGCTCTCTACGCGAACACAACTGGTCGAGTTAGAGCCTGTGGCGAACTGTCATCAGAACTGATTGCCACAAGTGGCGTTCGTCAGGGCTGTCCACTCTCCCCATTCTTGTTTAACTTTGTCATTGACATACTTTGAGAGATAACACTTTCATCAGCTAAACCTCCAGGAGTTGAACTTTTACCGGGAGGCTCACTCGTTGACTTAGAATACGCCGACGACATAGTTTTACTCGGTGAAGACGCTGAAAACATGCAGTCTTCTGACCACTATAACCAACTATGCAGGCATGTTTGGGATGCGATCCTCTCCCTCGAAGTGCAAAATGTTACTTCAGGATTGGGTTGCAGCGACACCTGAACTAATGATAGGGAGTGAAGTAGTTGAGCGTGTAGACCACTTCACTTATTTTGGGAGTATCATCAGCCCTTGTGGTCTGGTATGTGACGAAATCTCAGCACGGATACAGAAGGCTCGTCTAGCTTTCGCCAACTTGCGTCAATTATGGCGTAGGTGAGATATCCGTCTAGCAACCAAAAGACGGGTTTACTGTGCAGCAGTTCGCTCCGTCCTACTTTATGGCAGTGAAACATGGCCAATAAGAGTAGAGAATATTCGTAGGCTACTAGTCTTCGATCATAGGTGTCTTCGAAGCATTGCTCGTATATCCTGGGACCACCGGGTAAGTAATGCAGATGTTAGTAGACGGGTACTAGGTAAGGATGGCAAATCGACTGATGAAGTAGTGAAACTTCATCAGTTGAGATGGCTGGGACATGTGTTACGTATGCCCGACCACCGACTGCCCCGACGTGTAATGTTTCATGGTGTAAGAGTAGGTTGGAAGAAAGCTAGGGGTGGCCAGACCAAAACGTGGCACAAATCAATGAAGTCACTGACAAGTGGACTGAGCCATGTTGGTAGGTGTAGACTACCTGGTTGGGATTCGCGAGATGATAGCAACCGATGGTTAGAGACCTTGAATGACATGGCTCAAAATCGTTTGCAATGGCGAAGGTGCATCCACTCTTTGTGTTCTACCAAATTCTAATCTTCTGAATTCCTCATGTCTTTATCTTTTTCTCTTTCCAAATTTATTTCACTGTACTATACTCCTTCAATAATTTCTTCAAACCCTAATCTTTTGGATTACTGATTATACTCCTACTACTTCTACCACTATGGTATTTGAATCGACAACTGCATCTCTGTGCTAATGTGGTATGGCAACTCGAACTGATGTACGTACGTACGAAGTTCTACGTTGTGACTGACTGACTGACTGATATTATTGAGTATAAACACTACTCAATCTGATGAAAACCGATAATCATGCGAATAGTTTGCTAGCAAACGAACTTGTTTAAACAATTTCGCTAAAAAAACAGTCAGTGACTTACCTTGTCCTGCTTTGACAGTTCGGGCAATATTACGGAGACGCTGGAGCTCGTTTTTGGCTCTACGTTCCTTTTTAGCTTGTATTAATTTGGCGAATTGGTCTTCATAGGGATCTGGCAAGGCAATTTTTAAACCGATAACGTATATTTACCTGCGTTATCCGGAACTTCCAGTACCCATTTGTCTTTGACATCATCGATCCGGTCTTTACCCCATCTTGGTTTCCATGATTCAGACACAGGATCCCAAACTTTGCGGGACTTCTTGCGATTCTGGATTCCTTTTAAGCGTGCAAATCTGTCCCATCTAGTAAGTTCTTTGGCTGAGGGGATCTACATGGCATATGGTATGACAAAGGAAGCACCTACCTTTTTCTCTCTGGGGAGACGAAAAGTAGGTTTTGGGAGCTGCAAAAAACATTGAAAGTATGGTTCATATATAAACTTTGAAGAGGAATGAAGCTCTTAAAGCATTGAATTTAAAAAACTTTTTCTTGGAAGACGTTCACCACAGGGGCCGAAGTTCGTCGCAACATATGGAGGGTCATCAACTCTGAAGCCTCGAAAATCGACTCCGATTTATCAGTAGAAGAGGAGTGAAGCCAGTTCCGGGAGCTATACAACGAAGTAACTCAACCATTTACACTCTGGGCAACCTCAAAAAAGGTCTATCCTTGAATAAATTAGATGTGACGTTTACTAACCCAGAAGACACTGAGATGTCGCAATCAGTTTTGGTGCAGCAAATAAAGTGAAACATTTCAAGTTGATCTGAAATAAGTGCATGAACACAATCCATGCAGTTCAGCTGAAGTATGAAAATCAATTGGCACAAACTCCAATCAAGAAGCCGAAGCAACTGTTCTCATATATCAATTACTGAATGACAACATCCATAGATCCCCACTTTAATCATGGAAAGGAGTGTAATTAAAATGATACAGGAGGACTACGACTAAGCATAAGCTATGGGAGATTACTTCAGGACAGTCTATTACCAAGAGCCTCTCGACAAAAAAGTAGGCCACGAATAATTGTCGTTAAGTCAGCAAACAACTGTGGACTTCAATCAACACAATGGATCAAAGGTATTAAGCCCTTTGGACAAGAAAAAACCAACAGAATAAGATGAGCTACGGCTTAGAATTGCACCATATATACCTGCTCCACTCACAACGATATTCAGGTTATCACGCAGTCAGAGGGAGTTACTGTTTTGGACTTAACTGGCTGGGCTAGGCAGATCGCGGGACCGGTTAGCACTCTAGTTTGCTCGTACGGGTTTCGTGTCACTGTTCCAATCGACAATTCGCTGCCCCCTGTTAGGCAGTCTTATCGCGTCACACATCAACTAGTCGTCCACTCGTCCACAAGATATAACAATTACTTACGGAGTGGGAGGGTGAAGCTGTCAACCCAGTTCACGAAACAGGACTAAGACAACTTTCATCAGATTGAAGACCTGTTATTACTAGAAAAAATAAACAGAAAGACCTTTATGACCTTTTGGAAACCAACTTGTTAGACAATGAACAGTATGGTTTCAGGAAAGGATTATCGTGGCGAGAAGAAACGAAGGATGTAAATGTGTGCATTCCAGGTCAACCTATACACTCAGGTTACCTGATCTAGATTGTTATTGGTGCTTATCAACGACCTTGAGTGTGTCAACATGCACATAGATATAAAGTTAATAACCTCACTATCGGGGAAGCGTCAATGCCCTTAGTTCTGTCTCACAATGATCTAGAGGTAAAAGTGAACTACGACCTTAAGATCATAGTACACCAGCATGCGGTTGCAGCTAAGGGGTTTGAATCCCTATAGGCGTTAAGACGGACATCCGTCAAGTTGTATACACATATTTTCACCATAGTATACACAGCCATAATGAGATCTAAACTTGAAAACGGCTTTAAGACTCGGATATTTCATGAAAGCACGGAGAACGGCCACCCATGCAACTTCTAAATTTCGCGGCTTATCATACGCAAGGTAGCTTGAAAAGTTGAAATTTTTACTTCATCTTGATGCAGATTGAGATGATCTGGCTTGAGTGTACAGAATACCAGGGTGACACTATAATGTATGGACAACCTTCGAGCGACGCTGAAAAGACCTTGAAAATATCCGCTTACTACGGCCAAATGAGGGTTATAAACCAATCTGAGGAACTGCAATTAATATTTACGATTGATATTAAGGGTTTGGAACTGGATATCAGATTTTCAACACAAATAGACATTAGCTTAGATGCCAAAACTCTATTTAGCCAAATGAATAAATTAATTTCGCGCCCAAATTAAATACCTGTTATCGTAAATCTGGTTGATTCGTCTATAAACTATAGTCTCGCCAATACTAATGAACGAATGTGGCGCTAAAACACCCTTTCTATCCTATCAGAAAAAGAAAACTCGGGAGACTTATTATGTGAGTTCAAAAGCCAAGAACAAGCAAAATACAGTGTCATAGACTCTTGGATTTGACACATGAAGTAGTGCTTTCACCCCTGATGTAAACACTAGCAAAAAAAGAACTCACGGGGGCTCACTAGGAAAAGATTGCTAAGACTAATGGCTTCCTGACCTCAACACACAAATTAGAATCTGGGTCTAGGTTGCACGGCAAAAAGTAAACCAGTTTTGCTAGTCACTTGTTGAAAACAAACGCCCAGCATGGTTTTTCATGAAGACAGAAAAACCCAGTAACTAAAAACTAATAACAGTAACTATTAGTGGAATAATATTTCCAAACTTGTTGATAAGACAACGTTAAAACTTTAAAACAATCACTCACGATGGAAACAGATACAGAATCATTTAATTCCGTTGGTAGCTAAAATAAACCGTGAGAGCAGAATAAAATTACTTCGAAAAATAGCTTGAAGAAATGATAAGTACAATTGAGAGAAATGGTTCGATAATGATCATCATCCAAGGACGAAACTGCTATGTTGGTGGTTTGACTTAATTTTATGCGGCATACCTGCATTAAACTGGTTCAAGGGACACTTATCTTCAATAAGCAGATTCCCTAAATCCGCTTCAGCAAGCTGAGACCTATAAGACATTACGGTGGCGTTCAGAGAGAAACGTAGCGCCAACAGCTCAATCGACACTTTTGCTCAAACTTAAAACCTCACTTCACGAAATTAGTGAACACTTTTTCCCTTAAATTTATGCCCCCATTGCACAAATCTGGTTCTCAATTTCAATTTATGCCTTCGAAATAATCGTAATTGATCAAAAGTTATCATTTCTGTTTTCTTTTTAAACCAAGGTGAACGGTGTATTTCTTTGTTTTATCTCCTTGGCTTTTTAGTGCCATAGAAATGTTCGTTGTTTCGGTATTTAGAAACATCGTAGCTCATATGAAGTTCTTAATTCTAACCATGAGTTTTTCGTTCGATACACTTTTTCTTTTGACTTTTGCTTCCGTTCTCAGATTATTCTATGTCCCTGTAGGACCCAAGCTTAATCATCTGACAGTTGGATCATTAGATATCCAGCAGCTCACTGATACTTACCAGCGTTGAGGATAACTAACGTACGTCAGTTAATTGCAATCTATGGACTGGCCCATACGGTGGTGATAATATTCTTTTTTGTACCTACGCTTACTAATATATCTCTGTGACAGCAACTTTTGTGTTATGTACTCAACAAAGTATTCTTAGAACCTGGACAGGATGAAGGGGGTTAGACTATGGTCAGTGGACGACCTTTGAGTGACGCTAAAAAGACCTTGGAACTGTCCACCGACATACTACGCCAAAATGAGTGTCATAAACCAGTGTGAGGAATTAGGATTATGATTTGCAGTTGGTGGTTAAGGCAAGGAATTAAATTTAGAGTTTTCGCCACAAACTGACATCTGCCATAATGCCAAGACGCTATTAAGCCCAATGAATAAATTGATTTCGCGCCCAAATTCAAGACCTGTTATCGTAAATTTGATTAAGTCGTTCATAAATCAAATTTTCCCCACTGGATTATGGTCCCAATCATTCTATGCATATAACCTACGTTGGTGATCTACACCATCCGTAAGAGTTACATGCTATGTGTGATAAAATGCTAATCGCTTGTTTTCACCGATTTTTCGCAGATATCGAAATATAGAGTGAGTTGTTTGATCTAAAACCAATATCACCGCGATTTGGAAATTTTCGTTCACGAATGTTGCAAATGAAGCCATCAAAAAATATGGCCGGAAATTATGTTGTGAATGTTCTAATCTTTGACGTGTTTGGACTTGTTTTGAAACTTATTTGGTTGCTGTTGTCAATACCAGCAAATTATTTGAAAGGATTATGAAACCCATGATTCTTACAACCTGGAACCTAATTTGGGATCTCCACGATTTATTCCGGAAATTTTGTTAGCAAATACAAATTATTTAAAATTTCTAGTCGACTTCATTATGCTATGAGCTGAACGAAGATAAGTTATATAAGAAAAACACAAAATCCTTTTATCAGTATATCGCGTAGTCTTGTGGTTTTGTACATAAAATGGGTCCCTGTGGCCATTGCAGAGAATAATATTACGCATATATGTTACTAAGCCAGTTAACATGTTAGCCAAAGTCTTCGCCCGATCACAGCCTAACTAATTTCCAATTTTTGAGTTCCACTACTAAACAACGAAGATAGTATTCCAAAAACTTACTACGAGTTTAAGCTATACAGTTTCTGCAATCCCAAACTCGTTTCAGACTGTTTTTTGGTGGGGGCCATGTATTTATTTGGATTCTTGGAATTTCGCTGAATCAACCGAGTAACAAAGTCAACAGCATTATGTACATCTAGGAAGAGGTTGTAATACTATGTATTTGATCTGGTTTCTTTTGGGTCTATGCTATTTGCCATAACTGGGTTTTTTTACATCAAATCTTAATTTCGGAAATAATCCAGGCGAGTTTAGCTATTTCGATAAATAATCTACAATGTTTTTGATACTTCTTAATATGTATGTATTTGCATTTGGACTAGCTATGCATATTTCATAGCATATATTTCCCAAATCATTCGTTAAATAAAGTATACCTGATTGCCCTAAATGACGATAAAATTCCATGAGAAAGTACGTTGTTTTCGAGGTTTCAATAAGTCCATTTTACTGAAGCATGTAAATGCTGCTAAAGCAGGTTAATGAGAAATCGTAACTAATCACAAATATAGGTGATCAGTGATTGCAATCGACAGAGATAATAAACTTTGAGTGCTAATCAATATTGTAATACGATAATGCACGTGGGTAATATTCAACAGAATAACAAAAAATTCGTTTAACATGAGTAAAAATTAAGGCGAAGCTAAACTATACTGCCGACCTTTGAACGAATCCTAAATGACCTTGAGAAATATTAGTCAATCAGAAGACAGATAGTATACAGCAAAAATATATTATACAAAGCTCAAAAATTAAAGGAGACACTGTTCTTTTACATGACTTAAAAACTTCTCAAGGTCAGATATAGGTTCAGAAGTTCTAAAATCATAGTGCATTCGGCACAGGAACACATCCATATGGCTCCATAGAAGTCGACCTCTGAAACCATGAGAAGGTCTCAAAAATTTTTTCAGCTTCGACCGCATAGCTTCAATGTTGTTGGTATATTGGTATGGTTTGGGGTTTAAGGTTAGAGTTAAGTTTTAGGATTAGGGTTTAGGGTTAAGGGTGAGACTATATATTATGGACGACCTTTGAGCGACACTAGAGTGACCCTGAGAGTGTCAACATAATAACTGAGACCAAATGAAGGTTATAAACCTGTGTGAAGAATTCAAATTATGGTTTACAGTTCATGGTTAAAATAAGAAATTAGGCTTATTATTATTATTAATGGCTTTATTCAATATTATAATCTGGTACAATATAGAATTCTCAGCACGAGTTATTTCAACAAGTTTTTTACCAAAAAAGGAAACTCGAAAAAACAAACAAACAAACAACAACAAAAAAACAGAAATAAAATTTAAAAAAAAAGGTCTAGGAAAAACCGACTTTATACAAATTATCGAATTTGAGACATGCTTAAGAAGACAGGTTATTTACTAGGTCAACTCTAACAGCCTGTTCGTCACAAAGTAAATTTGCTAAGTAAGGTATTACAGAACTTTTATAGATTTGCTTGCGTGCATGGATTTTAATGTATTTACGTCTCGTTCTACCAGAAGATATACAAGGAGAAAGATATGAATGAAGCGGATGGTTAGTATCTGATAAGATAACACCTGCCAAGAGTTTGCAACACTTAAGATGTCTATCCACAAGCATATTAACAATGACTTCAAAAGATTCACCACATACCTTGCAAACCGCCTTCAGCATTCTACGCAAAATAGCAAAGTCTTTTCTCAAAAGCCCAGGAAAGAATAATGGAGAACAATATAAAATAATAGGTAATATGCAGGAATTTACAAATTGTAAGAGTAAATGGCGAGTAATCCCAAAAGCATGCAGCCTCTTTATGTAGTATGTCAAGCGGTAAACTTTTTTCGATAACAGTAAAACATGAGAAGACCAAGAAAGATCAGAGGAAAAAGTAACACCAAGATATTTGACCCTCGACACTGTGTTTATTAAGGAGTCTCCAATGGCACAAGCATTATGGGATCCCAACATAGAGTATAGGTTCTGTCCATGTCTCAAGCTAAAATTAACAGCTTGACATTTAGATGGATTGAGTAAGAGACCATTACCAACAGACCACCTTTCAATACGAGATAAAAACTCATTCATTTCTATAGGATGTAAGGAGGTAGAAATTGGCATACATACAGTGAGGTCGTCCGCATATTTTAGGGTTTTCATCACGAACTGACATCAGCTATAATGCCAAAACTCTATTTATCCAAATGGATAATTGAATTTTGCCGCAATCTTATGATCACTTCTGTTGTAGACCCTGAATTATCACGTCTTCCCTAAAATCCGCTGTAAACCGATGGTACTTAAGCATCAGGTACCGAACTTAGCGCCGTGACGTTGAAAACCCGCGGAAGCTTCTGATTGGCTCTGCAGTATAGTTTAGACTGGCCAAAATTAACTGATGAAGATAAATTGAATAGGAGAATCAATAAGTGGATGCGTTTCTTTAGTCGGTCGCACCAATGTAGGAAGATGGTCTACTTCAGCTTTGGTAGTTCCATAATAGTAGACATAATCTTAAATCTGTAGATTTGTCATTGCGTGAAAACTTGTGTATAAGATCTTAAGTCGAGGACACACGATGCCCAACGATGACTCTTTCTATGTTTACGATTAGTAACATGACGTCTAGCACTTCTGAAGAACAAATTTGAGATTGAAAGTGAGTAATATATTTGGTAAAGAACGCAAGAGGTTATGGGCGACAGCATCTGCGTGATCGAGTCATATCACTTTAATTATTAGTCCCCACGTCCACCATCTCTGACTTGCACCAAGTGTTACACGTTGAATGTAAATATTTCCAGTAATTATATGCTCGGCTTCGATGATTGAGTGAATAAGAACAAGTACCTCTACACCAATCTCTGAACAAACGTGTAGAATGCATACATGTAACAGATGCGAAATATAAGATAAAGTTGTTAAAATCTAGTTCAGATTGTAGCCAAATGCATACACTTATTTCAGTCGGCAATACGACGTTCCTATAGGCTGTTTAACGAAATATACTAGACTTTCAATCGTAAGAAAAAATGAAAGTAGTCTAAGGCACGTTGAAAAAAAGACCTCACAATCACTTTCTTATGAAGCATAGTCGAAGGTCTATATGGGACATAAAATACGGCATTTGTGTTCCAAACACCCCAATTTCCATGCAAGCACATGGTCTCCCCACATCTACAATTCTAAGACCCTAAAAGCACGTCGTGTTTTGACCTCATTTGTCAAAATGGTCAGTTCGGTTCTTTACTTCGCGTCAGAAGACGAGTTTAGAGTGTTGAAAGAGATTTATATTAGATATTCTAGCTCGTTGATTCTCATACTGTGTGAAAAGAAACCTACTATCTCACACACGGCAACAAATGCAGGCGAGAGCAGCTTGTGAAGCAACGGCTTCTGCCTCAATGGACCTCAACATTCACAAGAGGAAGTCGGGGTCCTGAAGTACAACACAGTAAACAATGACCACATCGTACTTGTTGGGGAAGCTTTTACACACCCGGTCGTCATCACCGATAAACGAGAAGGATCTGATGAAGATCTGAAAGCCCAAATTGGCAAAGCAAACATCAAGAATGTTGGGGACTCGAATGAAGTGCCACTCAAGATCAGAGTCGTGATCACCAATACAAACATTCAAATTGTTCTATTGTATGGAGCAGAAACTTGTACGTCTACCACAATTTTCGTCAAAATATTCAAGTATTTATGAACGACTATCTACTGAAGTTACTCCAAATCTATTTAATAGAAACGATCGGCATTAGCATTATTAATGGCTTCATTCAATATTATATTTTGGTACATAATAGAATTCTCAGAAGGAGGTATTTCAACAAGTTTTTTCTTAACAAAATAAAAACAAGATGAAAAATGTAAAAAATCAAAAACGTCCGAGTCTGTACAAATTATCGAGTTTGAGACAAGCTTAAGACTACAGGTTATATGCTTGGTTAACTCTAAAAATCTGTTCTTCACAGAGTCCATGTCTCAGGCTAAAGTTAACGGCTTGATATTTAGATGGATTAAGTAAGAGAACATTACCAATAGACCACCATTCAATACGAGACAAAAACTCGTTCATTTCTATGGGATGTAATAAAGTACAAATTGACATACAAACAGTTAGGTCATCCACATATTTCACAAAAGTGCTTTCTGTGGAAGATGGCAGATCATGAAGAAAAGAAGAGGTGAAAGAACAGTTCATTGTGGCACATCTTCACTTGACAGTAGATACGTTGAACACTTTGCTCCAAACACAGTGTACTGTTCTCTTCCAGAAAGGTAGGAAGATAGCCAATTGGTTATCCAGCAGTCGGTGTTGATGCTGATCGGCTTGTTAAGTTGAACACTATACTGTGATGCAGAACAGCAACGACATATAATATGCTTCTTTTGCATTTGTAAGCAAACTGATAAGGATCGCTGTGCTCTTTTATTGCAGGTTGACTTAGTAAGAATTGGAGATAGTCCACCCTGTACATTAGTGATCGGCAGTTAAGATTTAGCAGATCGGCAATTGACATTTGATTAATAGTCATTCTCTTTAATGCATATTGACAACCACAACGATTTCTCTTATTGTACTTTTTTGTACTTTTAGCAGCGAAAGGACGTGGGCTTTACATAAACACGCCTGTATAGGTTATACGAATAATCGACATAATGAGATGTTAAAAATAAATAAGAAAACTTGTTGAAATTTTTGGATGACAGAAACAGAAAGCCCATATATTTAGGCAGGCCACCGAAATTGTTTGAGAGAACAATCCATCTGCCAGTGGATGAGGTCAGGAAGAGACTCTGTATGTGGATAGGTCACACTTTGCTCAGATCATTAACATATCACAAGGCGAGATATGACTCAGTTCTGACAGCACTAATAACAGTGGCAGATCAAAAAGTACATGACACCGAAAACCAGAGACAAAGATCGAGACCATAAATACCACTTGTAAACAAGTGGAAAGGAGAGCACAGCACAGAGTTAGTGTTAGAACTCTGTTCGGTGGCCTATGCACTAATGGAGGTAACAGTTTTAAGCAAACGAGGGACACTAAATGGACAGCTGAGTGACAAATTCTGTCAACTGTTTACCAGCATTTCGGTTCGGCCCGTCCAAAATATGGAGGCGCAACGACTTTTCTTCAAATATAAAATTGAGGAATACTATTGAATGCATTTCAGGTCGGTCAACGATATCAGTTAAGAGACTCAAGTTCAACCCTCAATAAGAACGCCCTGAATCACTGGATCGTTACTCACTGGGTTACAGATGACTAAAAGGCGACCTTTAAATGACATACAACATCCCAAGCACTCCTCGATATCCACTAAAATACCAATTTACTCTCGATTCCAACCCAGATTCAGGAAGAATATCCAGAATTTAGAATCAGAACATAACAGAATGAACTGTATGCACACATTCTGCTCTTTACGAGTAGTCAAATGCCGGAATTCAATGACGGTTGACGTGGTCCAAGAAGTTTCCTACAAGCTCTCTTAGAAGAAACTTGATCAGTACTTAATGATTCGAGAATGCATTTTGTACTAATTTACATAGACCTCTCTGACAAGTTTTTCACACATCCAGATACTTACTTGTGTACAAACGTGATCAATTGCTACAGATCAAGGAGGCTTCTTGACCGAATTCTGCTTCAATTCTGTTCCCAACCATTTGGAACACTTGTAGACCAGCCTAGAGATGTTTTGTCGCGCCTCATTCAAATCTCTCAAAACATTGTTCACGATTAGATGTAACGCGATGGTACGTTGTGGTCCCTCTAATTTCTTCCTTAAGTCTTCATCTCACAAGTCTTGGAATTCAATATATGAATTCACTGTTAAGGATATCAATGGTGTGGATGTCTCCTTAGAGAAATACCGGTATGTTCGATATTACTCTCCTATATAGAATAATAATTATTCGTTGTTTAGTGGTCACGTTTGTCTAATTGTTAATGTCGCTTGTAAGTGAGGCGCAACGGACAAGAACTATCGCCAACTCCAGGAGATGCACACTCGACTGGTTGGCAAAGGCCTCTGTATATTAGCATTCCCCTGCAATCAATTCGGTGGACAGGTGTGTATCACTTAAACCAATATTATTTGCAGGAACCCTGGACAGAAGCGGAGATTAAGAAGTTCGTGACTGAGAAGTACGGCGTCCAATTCGATATGTTTTCTAAGATAAAAGTCAATGGGTCTGACGCTGATGATCTTTATAAATTCCTCAAAAGTAGACTACATGGTACCCTAACAAAGTAATTGTTTTTTATTTGTTACTGTCGTAGTGATATTAAGTGGAACTTTTCAAAATTTCTTGTAGATCGTCAAGGCCAACCGGTTAAAAGATATTCTCCTACAACTGCCCCATATGTGAGTTGTTGAATTTGCAATATTTTGATTTTATTATCAGTTCCGACTGTCTAAATAGATAGAAGTAACTTAAGATAAATTAGAAAAATCAGAAATCTATCCTATACACCTAGATTTTTTGCTGAGTTATTGAAATATTTTGTCGTGCTATTCCTTAAGTATGTAACTTGTGGTCACTTAATCGATGCGTTAACTTCCGTCTAATGATATGTAAACGTAAAACTTGGTTCATAAACAAATCACTCAAGGTCACCATGTAATGTACATCACAAGAAATCAGTGTTGAAACACGTTCAAACAAACACTAGTAACGTATACTAACATCAGAAATTGAGGAGCAAAATCTTCACAATTGAAAATTAGTTATTGCCTCCGCTTGGTTGATCGCAAACAATGTCGTTAGGCCACGTGACGTAACTTATAGTCTCTGTGTTTTTGATGTTGTTATTAAGAAAGTTTACTGATCTGAACATTTAGCCGGTTAGTGACTTCGCTGAATAGCGGTTGTTTTGGTGATTTCATCAATTTATTTATTTATTTAAACACATAAATATTGGTACAAGGAAGCACCAGATAAATATGCTCATCACAAATCTCATTCGATTTGCGTGAGGGCTGTGATACTGCCCAGACTGAAGCAGGTGGTTTTCTTAGGGGGCCACACCCGTAGCCTTTGACCTAAAGGTCTAGTCCACAAGGCAGTGGAACATCGTAAGGAGATGCAGTCCCATGGTAGCCGGTGACCAACAGTTGGTTCATATGTCATTTGTTCCTTCAGGATCCTGGAGCCCATTGGTTTGGAATCAGGGTTTTCCAACTCCCCTAGATGGACTTCCCGTGTCCACCGGCCCGGTTAAAGCGCCGGACATTCGCTTTTCGTCCTCTCACTTTTGTGAACAACACCGGTGCCACGAAAAGGCAGTAAGTAGGACTTCCCTGGCAGAGGCTATATATTCGCGTGGTCATATGAGAGCATTTGGAGAGGGAGAGCAGATTCAACTCTCGGCCGTACCAGGGCATTTGGGGGCACAACATATCACCTCATAGCGGTGCATGTGGATAAATTCACCGGTTAATTTTCGTGAATGACAAAATGATATATCAACTCTAGTTATTTGTTAGTGTAATGGTATATGAATGAGGTCCATCGCTGCATACAGTTACTTAAGTTATTAGTCACCTTGTAATAGTCCGTACGCTTACAATTATTCGTGCCTCTACGTACTACAAGCAGTAAGTGTGATAATTAGAGTTTGTGTGGAAGTGTGCGAGACTTTTGTATGACAGTCTTCATCTCTCCATTTCCTGGTTTAGTGACACCGGTTAACGCGTTCAGTACTTGGATGTGTAGCGGTTATTGAACAATATATCAATCTTGGCACAGTTTGTGTCAAACAATAGTGTAATCCTGGACTACTGCAGATTTCAAGGGCTAGGAATATCTAATTTTCTCACACTACGTAATTCATATGTATTCTGAATCTAACTTCCTACAAGTGATTTCTTATATTCTTCATTTACCTGTCGTGTGTCTGTTAGGGCAGACTTACTGATTGATATTGGCGAGATGATCGCAACGTATGGTTGCGTGAAGTATCCCGATTCTTATCTGGCATTCCTAACTTGTTTTTCTCTAATCTCACTTTTTCTTTCTGTAGTACATTTTTATGTACTGTGCTTCACACAGCGTTGATTCTCTCATGTGTAATACTGATATGGAGTTTGGGAAGTTGGACTGATGTATGTGCATGCCAAACAATTCCTTGATTTTGACCGTCTACCGTATTAGGTGGTTAATCCAAAGTATGATACTTAATGTCTAATTGTAAGAAATTTCATGAGACTGTTATAATTCTATCGATAAGTAATGACATGTTTTAAGATTTCTGACCGAACTTTTAATTTTTTGTAGGATATTGAAGGAGATATCATGGAGCTTTTGGAGAAGAAGTGATCAATGGAACTTTTGAGCTTTGAACAGATTCTCGCTATATGACGATGGCAATCTCAAATGTTCATTGGTTGCCATTTGATGAAATCAGTTTTGTGTGCACCTGATTGCAGAATTTTGTTTACCTTGCTCATTTTTTTCATTGAAACCACTTCTCAGAATAAATGTGTTATCTATAATTGAATGACTTGTACTTCACTGGACTTGCTTAGGAGTTAACTGAAATACTTCTCATCGTAATTACCAACCAATTTAATTTCAGAAGTGAACACTAGTGGTTGGACTATTAGAGAAGGTGGTTCATGTTTGCGTCGTTATTATTAATAAAAATTATCGGTTCTGTGGTATGACAATATAGTCTAGTCAGTGAACTAATCATAAGGAGTGAAGTAGTTGAGCGTGTTGACTGCTTCACTTATCGTGGGTGTCTCATCAGCCCTTGTGGTCTGGTGTGTGACAAAATCTCAGCACGGATACAGAAGGCTCGTCTAGCTTTTGCCAACTTGCGTCAATTGTGGCGTAGGTGAGATATCCGTCTAGCAACCAAAAGACGGGTTTACTGTGCAGCAGTTCGCTCCGTCCTACTTTATGGCAGTGAAACATGGCCAATAAGAGTAGAGAATATTCGTAGGCTACTAGTCTTCGATCATAGGTGTCTTCGAAGCATTGCTCGTATATCCTGGGACCACCGGGTAAGTAATGCAGATGTTAGTAAACGGGTACTAGGTAAGGATGGCAAATCGACTGATGAAGTAGTGAAACTTCATCAGTTGAGATGGCTGGGACATGTGTTACGTATGCCCGACCACCGACTGCCCCGACGTGTAATGTTTCATGGTGTAAGAGTAGGTTGGAAGAAAGCTAGGGGTGGCCAGACCAAAACGTGGCACAAATCAATGAAGTCACTGACAAGTGGACTGAGCCATGTTGGTAGGTGTAGACTACCTGGTTGGGATTCGCGAGATGATAGCAACCGATGGTTAGAGACCTTGAATGACATGGCTCAAAATCGTTTGCAATGGCGAAGGTGCATCCACTCTTTGTGTTCTACCAAATTCTAATCCTCTGAAATTCACACGTCCCTATCCTTTTTCTCTTTCCAAATTTATTTCACTGTATTATACTCCTTGAATAACATCTTCAAACTTGTGACTTTCAGTTCACTTATTGTCGTAGTTGTGATAACTACTTTGATTTCTTGTTTATTCATCAAAAATTTGTAACGGTAAAACAGTTTTAGTATTTTGTGTTCTTAGTATTCGTTTCGATTGTTGGTTGGCACTGTGGCATCAACAAATAGTTTTTGATATTATTTGCATTTATTTTGTCAATTTTCACAATATGTACATTTAACACAAAATGATTGGGCATGTTGTTTAAGTTTATGATCTTGAACACACAACTTTTCCGTTCTCTACAGCATATTGTGTGACACTGTTAACCGCTAGTAAATACATCGTTATACACACACCACTCGTTCTTCATTGCATGTGGTTATGATAACTGGACTGCAAAATAACTTTCATCCATATCTATAAACTGTGGTAACATTTCCATTATATTCTACGTTTGACTGTATTACTGAAGCCATATCAACCTCACTGGGACTATAAATTATCGATCATTGTTTATTCTGTTACCAAATGTAACAGGACACGCATCAGTCGGTGATTTAAGCAACGTCCCTTAACTTTTATTTAGGTTCATAGCTTATAAATTGTAAAATATTATATTTACTTTTTGACGCAATAACTTTATTGCTGTTTTTGAGTTAATGTACTTTTCAGTCTGCCATAATTAGGATTACTATGATCTTGCACGTTAAAGTAGGAATTCCGGATAAGTACTTTTTTATTACAGCGGATAAATTATAAATAGTTTATAAACGACAGGGTACTAATGCTAATAAGTTATTTAGACTACTTAGGTGTCGATGCAGATATATGGTGCTATAGCTTTAAACAATTCCCCAAAATCAATAGCTTTCTAAGTGTTCGACATTGGATGTTGACCACGTTGTTTAAGTGGACTTGTTTAACTGAAGGCTTTCGGTCATGCATCCGTTCCAGATCACGTTTCGAACCAGCGTGGGACACTGCTCCTACGTTCACTAGCCAGATTAGATCAAACGCTTCTCGATATATTGATAACGTATCAAATATATCTTTCCGATCTCCTTGCATCTGACTTCTGGTTTAATTTGGTTGGGGAAAGCTTCGTATATAGAAGGTGACACTGGTAGCAGGTTGTAAAATCAGAATACTAGTCGTATCTTCAGTGTTAACTCATATTCAAACTGCTGTGCCAAATTTACCGAGTCATACTCCAAAGATTTTCTTGTAATCTTCAGCGGTATTTTGGTACATTTGCCCATTACAATGGTTTCGTTAGATTTTCCTTTGAGCCATTCGGTAATATAGTTTGCGGTCAGCGTTGATTCATTGGTTTGAATTTGTCTACGTCATGTTGTACTCTTACTCCTACTCTTAAATAATACTGAAATGGTTTAGTGTTTACCAGATCGCAGTAAAATCAAGTATGATGTGGGCGTAACGTGACCCACATATACTATGATGCATAGAATTAGTCCGAAAGTCTACTGCACTCAGACTTTCACAATATTTTGCTAAAACTTTTACTGTTGAAAAACTTTTTCACGCTACATACCTTGTATCTTTAAAATATCATTGCTTCAAGCTGTTTAGAGAATAGAGAACAAACTAGCTAGGTCGTGGTATTAATGAGAATAAGTTGTTCTAAAATGACGATGTTACACAAGCCATGCCAGTTTAAAGGCAAGGCGAAATGTTACAAATTCAGAGGGATTCACTGTAATAAGTTGATCAGGTAGACACGCTTTAAGACACATTGGTCATGAGAACAGGGGGACGAACCTCCGAACTTGTTAACATAGACAATATTATCAGGACTCAAGTACTTGACGTTAACGTTGGCGCGTCTTATGGTGGTTGCGTTACGACGAGCAACTGGTAATCAATGCATGTAAGGTTCAGAGCTGTTCGATATGGAAAGAATGTGGTGAAGTCTTAATCAGCCAGTTAAAAATGTCTACATCGAGGAATTATTTCGTGCCTCTTGATAGTGTTCTCAGATAACGAAATTTGTAGAATCATGATCTATACAATGAAAGTAAAATTACTGCTTATACTGACTCATCCTATCATGAGAGCTAGCAATATAATTTCTGAGGAACACATTTGAGCTAGGGATAGAATAACGTGTTTGATATGAAAAGGAAAGAGTTACATAGAGTGACCGCGCTCGCGTGTTCGAGCCGTTCTATATCAAATAAGTCTTCCGCGTTTACCATTTTTGAACTTCTCTATTCCCTTTATTTTAAATACCAAGTTTCTCAGTCATTATACGTTCATCTTCATAGATCATGTGGTTAGGAACCAATATCAATACAATTTAAAGGGTTTCTGGTGGGCACAACCGTAAAACTTTCCGGAATATTGGAGGTATTAATGAAGGTGTAAGAAAAAGTGATGTTCCATATATGTGTCCTTGGTAGTATATCACAAGAGGGTTGAAAATTTGAAGGAAAAATAAAAGAACGAGAAGCAGAGCTGACAAAGTTCATGATTGGTGAAGCTATTTTATTTGTGAATTAATAATTAAGGTATGACTATTTGAATTTACTTCCCTTTACTATGTCCATTTTTACGCAAGTGTACTTCGACAGGTTGAAGAAAACAAGTCAAAGTTTGGTGACGAATGGCTATAGGGCTTTACAAATGAGGGAAAATCAAGAAAGGTAAAAATTTAACATTAGGTTTATCGGTAGGTTCATATCTCTAAAATATATTAGGAAAAACATTGTTTGGATACACATGGCTTGTCCTCATGGAAATTATTACCGCGCATTTTTAATAATGTAACTCTTATAAAGTTATGAGTGAATTCATTTTCAATGTAATTGTCCAGTTTAGCTTGTGATAGTATTTGTCGTTAGGAAGCGAAGCCAATAGAATAATGCAAACTTGAGTCAAAGATATATTTGGCACGGTAAAGTAACATGAATGCCTTTGATTAGTTACATCCTGTTAGACCATAAGGAGCGGCAAGAAAATAAAGTTAATGGTTTCTGTGAGTTGTCTATGGGTTTGTAGGCAGGTTCATGGATCGTGATTTGGAGGAAGGTTAGAAATGAGAGTCTATATATTACTCTGTAGGAAAATACTAGATTGTTCCTTAGCTAACGGCGCCATAAAGGTCCTAAGGAGAGATGCCTACACCTTGCTATTTTCTCGAGAGTGGAGTCACGTCCTAACGGTCGACGAGTCAGGCTTCTTTGGGTATCTATACTTATATTGCCTGTGGTACTCATGTTTGGGGAGATAAATGAGCAGCACTCGAAAGGAGCTCGTTTACATATTTTGAAAAGGGTGAACTTAGCCTCCGTTGTGAAGGGACTTTTTATTATGAAATCCTTCAACCATTATTATTTTGAAATGATAAACGAGGCATATTCTCGAAATTCTAGGCTTCCTGTGTAATTTATACTTAGATCGTGCACTGATTTGAGTGTCTGAACTTTACATTTATTTAAGTGAAGTAGAGGTTCATAGGAGTGTTTCCCGAAACGCACGATCCTACGCCTGTTGTGTTTAAAGTGTAATAAGCATATTTCGCTCCAGATAGTTAGGTTCGGGGTCACGTTGAATCTGGGACACACTTTCACTTAGGGCTTCATACTTAAAACTGTATACTATTGTGAGATCATCAGCGTATAAGTATGGCCCCCCAGATTTGTGTTATTACATATATCGTTTATATACATGAGAAACAAGAGTGGATCTAATACAGTTTCCTGGATAACTCCACTAGATATTGATCTTAGTGATGAGAAAGTTATCATACTTTACCTTATGTTTGCGTTTTGTAAGGAATGAAGCAAAACATCAATATAATAGGCCCCCAAATTCCCTGGTACGACCGAGAGTGGGGAGAGTTCACTCTCCCTCTCGAAATGCTCTCATATGTCCACATGGCCACACAGGGAAGTCCTACTCACTGCCTTCTCATGGCACCGATGTTGTTTACGAAATTGAGAGGACGCGAAGCGAATGTCCGGCGCTTTAACCAGGTTGGTGGATGTGGAGTGTCCATCTAGGGGAGTTGGAAAACCCTGATTCAATACCAATGATGCACATGGGCTTCAGTATCCTGAGGAAACAAATGGCGTACGAACCAATCGTTGGTCACCGGCTACCATGGGAATGCACCTCCTCACAATGCTCCACTGCCTTGTGGATCATACCATTAGGTCAAGGGCTCCAGGTGTGGCCCCCTAAGAAAACCACCTGTTTCGGTTTGGGCACCTAGGCAGTATCACAGCCTTCACACAAATCGAATGAGATTTGTGCGGCGCATATGTATTTGGTGCCCGTTTGTACCAATATTTGTGTTTAATTCAATAAAATAAATAAATAACGGGTTATTGATTCCGAAGAAATTTAAGTGAACGATAAATCTTTTGTTTAGGACCTTATCAAAAACTTCACCTAAATCTAAGAACAGAATTGATACAAGGCGCCTGTTGTCTCGCTTTAGAGTTATTCAGAGAGACAACAAGGCATGTGTTTGATGATGTGGATTTCAGAAACACGTCTTGGGAGGTCATGATAAAATGATTAGCAGGCAGATGTTGAGCTGTGGCCGCATTAACCACTTCCCCAACCATTCAAAATACTACAGAAGTCGTATATTTGGTATGGTAATCCTCAACGATTGCCCCAGGTCCAGAGTTAATTTCGGCGTATGTGTAGTTGACCGGGTAGTACGGTTTCAAGTCCAAGATTTTACTCTCTTCCGTTACTGAAGTACAGTGAAGTGACCTACTTGCAAATTACGATCCTATGTAACAATAGAACCAAACCCCATTTTAGGCACCAAAGCTTATTTGCAAATTACAATTATTCGACTTAATAAACACTCTTCGATATTTTAGGTTCCTGAAGAAAAACTTGTGAGTGCCAAACCAAAGACAAAGTCAAAACCAATAGTGTTCAAGTAAAAAGTATAAACGAGTGAGATTACTACTATTCACAATAACTGCTTTTGGTCGCCTTGAATATCTTTACTTCTAAAACGGTAAGGTAACATGCTGTAGAAAGTAATATTTCAAATAGCTTGGGAAGTATAACACACAGATCACTACTTCCACTTTTTAGCATGCTAGCTTGAATAACATCTTGTTTCTCATTGTAGCAATGTTTCAGTGTGTTAACTGAATTAAAATTATTGTGCACACTGGAATACACGTTAGTGATTTCACAGGAAGGTATTGAGGTCGGCTCTGTTTTATATGGTGATTTTTCCTTCTCTACTGGGGTGCAAATGCGTTCGCCAAATAGTTCAACGACACGTAATCAAAGTTGCTTTGTATGTGTCACCAGTTATCATAGAGCTGAAACTTCAACAGAAATTACGTACCAAGCTATAACAACAATGATAAAAAAAATTACCAGTACTATTATTACTGCTATTCAGTGATGCGAAGGGTTTCTGATCGCTAAAATAGCCTATTAATTTCCGACTTACAGCGCTAGATTGAACAACATGAAGTTGTACAGCCAATACATAAGGAGAAATATATTTGATCCCGTTATAGTCGGGTAAGCACTGATACTTGATCATGTATAGTAACTAGAGACGGCAATTAGTATCTGAACACAATGACACTATAAAACTTTTAAAAAAAATCCCATCCTCAATCTGTTGCCTTTTTTGTGAAGAATATTTATATATATTACTTACGCCTGTTACTCCCAATGGAGCATAGGCCTCCGACCAGCATTCTCCAACACACTCTGTCCTGGACCTTCCTTTATAGTTCTATCTAATTTTTGTTCATTCTTCTTACGTCTGTCTCTTTCTCGATGTAATTTGTTCTTTGGTCTTCCTCTTCTCCTTCGGCCTTCAGGATTTCATGTGAGGGCTTGTATTGTGACGCAATTGGGTGGTTTCCTCAACGTATGTCTTATCCACTTCCAGAGCTTCTTCCTGATTTCTTCCTCCGCTGGAATCTAGTTCGTTGTCTCCCACAGTAACTTGCTGCTTATAGTGTCTGGCGAACGGATTCGAAGTATATTGCGTAGACAACTGTTAATAAACACTTGTATCTTCTGGATAATGGCTTTCGTAGTTCTCCACGTTTCGGCCCCATACAGTAGAACTGTCTTGACATTTGTATTGAAAATTCTGACCTTCGTGTCGGTTGACAATTGTTTTGAGTTCCAAGTGTTCTTCAGCTGTAAATGTGCTGCTCTTGCTTTTCCGATCCTCGCCCTCACATCTGCATCTGATCCACCGTGTTCATCAATGATGCTGCCCAGATATGTAAAGGTTTCCACACTCTCCAAAGCTACTCCGTCAAGTGTAATTCAACTGGTGCATGTTGTATTGTATCGGAGAATCTTGCTTTTCCCTCTGTGTATGTTGAGACCTACTGCTGCTGAGGCTGCTGCTACACTGGTCGGCTTCTCCTGCATTTGTTGTTGCGTGTGTGATAGAAGAGCCAGATCGTCTGCGAAGTCCAAATCGTCAAGCTGCATCCTGCCTATCCACTTTATCCCGTGCTTTCCTCCAGATGTTGACGTCTTCATGATTTAGTCGATCACCAAGAGAAAGAGAAAGGGTGAGAGTAAGCAACCTTGCCTAACACCGGTCGATGAGTTGTCCTCCGTGGACGATTTAGCAGTTTAGTCCATCATAGGAGTTCCGTGTGATATTGACTACCTTCTCAGGCACGCCGTGGTGTCGAAGAAGCCTCCATAGTGTTGTCCTATCCGCGCTATCAAATGCCTTCTCGTAGTCGATGAAGTTGATGTAGAGTGATGAATTCCATTCGATTGATTGTTCCACAATGATACGTAGAGTTGCGATTTCATTTGTGCACGATCTATCCTTACGAAATCCAGCTTGTTGATCTCGAAGTTGGGCGTCCACGGAATGCTTCATCCTGTCTAACAATACTCTATTGAAGACTTTTCCTGGTATTGAGAGAAGAGTGATGTCCCTGTAGTTATCGCACTTGCTGAGGTCGCCTTTCTTCGGCATCTTGATCAGAAGTCCTTCTTTCTAGTCTGTTGGCACTTGTTCTTCATGCCAAATCTTACTGAAGAGGATGTGGAGTATCTTGGCAGTTGCTGTTACATTTGCCTTCAGTGCCTCTGCCAGGATGTTGTCTGGTCCTGCTGCTTTGCCGCTCTTGATTTGTCTGCTGGTCATACGGATCTATTCAATTGTTGGTGGGATGTCTGTGGGTGCTGCTTCGATGTTGAGTGGGCTCAGCGGAGCTGGTCGATTCAAGAGTTCTTTGAAGTGTTCTACCCACCTGTTTCGTTGTTCTTCAATGTCGGTGATTACCTTGCCTTCCTTGCTTTTCACTGGTCTTTCTGGTTTACTGTAATTTCCGGCAAGTTTCTTTGTTGTATCATACAGTTGTCTCATGTTTCCCTCTCTTGCAGCCTTTTCCGCCGTCAATTCTAAATCTTCCACATATTTACGTTTGCCGGTTCTGATGCTCCTCTTCACTTGCTTGTTTGCCTCTGTGTATTCGGCTTGTGCCTTGGCTTTTTCCGCTCTTGTTCGGCTGATATTGATTGCTACCTTCTTGTTTCTTCTTTCTTCAATTTTATCCAGTGTTCCAACAGCGATCCTTTCCTTGTGATGGTGCTTCTTTTGGCCCAGAACCTCCTGACATGTTGAAATGATTGCCTCCTTGATACCTTTCCAGTTGCTCTCCATGGTAGTCCCCTCTCCATCGAGTAGATCACGTAAGGCCTGGAACCTGTTGCTTAGGGTTATGTTGAATTTGTTGAGTTTGTCAGCATCTCGAAGAAAGGCCGTATTAAACTTTTGTGATGTTGTCCGCGCCGTTGTCCAGTGCTTCTTGAGTTTTAGTTTCATCTTGGCGACCAGCAAATGATGATCGGATGCTATATCAGCTCCTCTTCTGGTTCTAACATCCTCCATCGTCCTCCTGAACTTTTTGTTGATGTAGATATGGTCGATTTGATTCTGTGTAGTGTGATCCGGTGAAATCCAAGTGGCTTTGTGTATGTTTTTGTGTGAGAATATGGTGCCACCTATGACCAGTTTATTGAAGACACATAGGTTTGCAAGTCTCTCACCATTTACGTTCCTTCCTCCCAGTCCATGTTGTCCTTTCCAACCTTGGCATTGAAATCTCCCATCAGAATGGTCAGGTCCTTGGTTGGGCACTTCTCGAAGATCGACTGCAGTCTATCATAGAATTGGTCTTTAGCGTCTTCATCGTAGTCGTTGGTAGCCGCATAGCATTGGATGACGTTCATTCTAATGCCCTCTCTGTTTGTTTTGAGGGAAGCTTTGATGATCCTTGGTCCATGAGATTCCCATCCAATAAGTGCATTTTGTGCTTTTCTGGACAGCATCAATGCAACTCCTTGTGTATGTGGGGCATTTTCTTCTTCATGACCGGAGTATAACAGAAGTTCTCCTGAAGAGAATCGTTGTTGTCCAACCTGTGTCCAATGTGTTTCACTGATTCCATGCACCTCCAGGTTGTATTTTCTCATTTCTGCAGCGATTTGGAAGACTCTTCCGGTCTCCCACATTGTTCTGACATTCCATGTGCCTATAAAAATTGTCGCTCTGGTTGTAAGAAGGTGCATCGGCCTCATGACTTCCGAAGGAACTCGGCTTTCATCATGAGACGTCATAATTATTCCCTCTACTCTCAGGGCAGAGTTTAAATGGTTTGAATAATTTTTTCCGGTTAGCATTTTTTTTATCGAGTTGGTTTTCTATGGGATGGGGTTGCAAGCCCCATGCCCAACCCTCCTGCTTTACCCGGGCTTGGGACCAGCAGTATCCCCTAGAGGAGCTACAGGCGAGTAATATATATATATATATATATATATATATATGGATTCTTGTACATGAGACATATTTTCCATAATCCCACCACAATATCCTGGTCTAATTTCCTAACAGTTAATTAAGGTTGTTGGTTTTCTTTCATTACAGTTTAGTTTTGTAGTAGGTTATGTGAGTGTGAGAATTATGACTTTTTATCAGGTAACAACAAGGTACATGGGATATACAAGTTTACTGATCCTCGATTAGTAACGTATAAACTCGGATATCTGTACTTGAAATTAATGGAGCTGGTGAAAACTTACTTCACCTGTTTTCTCATACTATCAAACAACATTCTATGTGTTGAGAATCATAAATCTCAGATGGTTTTTAGTCTTCAGTATTTAGCCACAAGATAGTAGGTCGTTTGACATGTGTTAATCTAGGTAGCATCTTCAGTGAAAATCCATATTCTCCCTGGAAGTGTTCACCGATGAGGCAGATAGCATATGTTCGGATGTGGCGTTTCAGTCATTAACCACTCGATAAGAAAAACGAAATCCCGCTTCAAGTTTATTTCAATTAAGGTTTTAGAAACTTAATGCTGTGGCTTTGAAGGTAATTAGTTCTGGATAGGGCAGAAGATGTGGATTGTTAATATCCAGAATATCACTTAAGATACGGAATGCCGATATAAGATCATTCTGCGTTACACAATAGGATAATAGGAATAGGTTTAAAGGTTTACAGCACTCATCATAAGAGAGTTTCGAATGACCAGCGACCAACTAAGTTCTTAGACACTGATCATCAAACCACCGTCTTGAGCCGCATTAGGTAGTAGTTTTATCAACACTACATCCTGAGGATGAAAGTTATGGCTTTAAAAGAAATGAACCACTGGAAATTCATTGAAGTCACTAATGATAAGGAAGAAAACTACCTAGATTTACCTCATCAGAGACTACTGTTTTCTGGAATTTCGCATCAACAGCGAGATACCAAAACAAGTTACAAATGGTTGACATCGACTTGATATGGAGATATTAGATGTCGATACAGAAATTTGAACTTGGACGCTACGTTTCAAGGTCTAAAACTATGATGTGTTAAAGGTGATTAAAATGTCTACTGTCATTGTAAGTTTTTTTTCTTCTAACGACATATTTCAGTTGCGGCTGAGACATCTTCGAGCTGTCTATGGACGAAATTTTAGTGTCCCCGACGAAGAGTCCAGTGCAACTGTAGGAGTGACTTTTGCCTTAAGTTCTGTGAATCAGGATAACATTGGATGTAAGATATTTTTAAAAAGAATCTTATTTACAGACTACTACGTCAGTGATGTTGCCTGTGACCTCAAAGTAGCGTATCACTTTTCAGTAATATTTTTTCAGAATCCAGAATGGGATCCCATTGAAATACGTAATCTCCCTAAACAATACCTATCATCTAAAGGTTTGAAATTGATTCCTGAAACATCTGTATCAGCTGTCTTGTTTACTTTTTTTCTATCTCATAGAGAAAGCAACTCAATTCTGTTTGAGATTGTAGTACATTTTTCCGGCCTCGTTCTTACAAACTCAGAAGTACGTAATAATTTATATAATTGTTGTTTAGATGCGCGAAAATATGTGTATCTCTGACTCAAGAGATCAGGTTTACTTCCAGATGGGCGGGCGTATTTATGCTTCTCGTGAACACTTTGACCCGGGCATAATTTGTCCCCATCTGGTAGCATTCTTATTAAATAATTGATTTCTAGTTGCCTAAAAGTAGGTCCCTCCTTGCCTCCAAGTTATCTTACAACTTTACCACGCTTCAAAAGTAATTTGCTTTCCGTTGCTGCTAATGATGAGCTCAGGTTTTTAGCTAACAAAGAAGCTTCTAAGGTTCAGTTAGAACGTATCAGTTACATGCAAAATCTTGCTAGTGGTTTGCAATCCTCACTTCATAGCTTATTTAGTCAAGTAAGTGCTTTTGCTTTTGGAGTGATCTAATTCATTGAGTAGTCAGAGTTTTGGAAGCCATTTGGCTCCATATAGCAATTTTGTGTTGTGTACCTAAAATTCAGCATGTTTCTAATTAGAAATGGAATGCTGTTATCATTGCACTGCCTTTGTACTAATTTCGCACATTCAGATTCAAATCATGTTCTGCACATTTGACTTTGAAACATATGACCTATATATTTTCAACACCCTTATAAATTTGTTGGTTCTAACCACCATAGTTCAATAGCTCAGTAAAGGATTTTTTCTATAAGTTGAAAGTGACCAGAATTCACTTCCTACTAATAATTTCTATATTTTATAGGCCGTCTGTACAATTGTTAAGTGTGCGTTTGTTATTAACGCGTTAAATTCCAGATAGATAATTTTCTTGAAGTAGAGCCTGTTTCCAAATATACTTGGTTGTCTAACTAATATCAGGTCCAAGCAACGTATGTACAAATGAACTTGATATCCATGAGTGCTAAATTAGCTAAACAGATATGCGTTTACTGGTGCGAATGAGTTTTCGACTCTATCGTAAGTTACGTTACTTTGTTAATCAAAACAAGATGAGTAAAAATACATTACAAAGAATTGAAATCAGTGATTATTCATCACTATTGAAGTTCAAACTAGTGACTTAGGTGTACGAATAGAAGATTTACAAAATCTGCTGCTGGTTTTCATTTATCGGAGAATGGTGGTGGGGTTTGCTTAAGTCTCGTGGTTAGAATGAAGTCACTTATCACTGTCTAGCTTCCATTGGTCATCAAAATGATCTGTTTATCACGAAAATAATCTCCGTAGACTTGAGTAGTGTCAAGTAAGAGAATAATATTAAAATAAGGCAAATATCTACCATATCCTATTTATTTCTCGGGATTAGAAGTGTTACTGAACTATCGTGATGTAACCTTTGCTGATTTTGATTTCTAGCTCTCACTGCATTACTTTGTCCCCAGTTATTTTATTTATCTAAACACATAAACATTGGTACAAGGAGGCATCAAATAGAAAGGCGCCACATAAATCATTCAATTTATTTGAGGGCTGGGATACTACCCGGGTGCCCTAACCGAAGCAGAGCGTCACACCCCGAGTCTTTGATCTAAAGGTCTAATCCACAAAGTAGTGGAGCGACGTAAGGATATGCAGTTCAATGGTAGCCGGTGACCAACAATTGGTTCATACACCATTTATTCCCCCGGGATACTAAGCCCATGTGGACCATTGGTTTGGAATCATGGTTTTCCAATTCCCCTAGGTGAACTTTCCGTGTCCACCAACCTGGTTAAAGCGCAGGATATTCGCTTTTCGTTTTCTCAATTTCATAAACAACGCCCTCAGTTCTGTGTAGATTGAAACTTATGGTTAAAATTGTTGAAATATATAACTTACACTGCCAGTTTCTACCTGTTTATTCGAAATTTTAAGGGTATAGCTACTGAAAGATTAGCTATTGCAATCGACTCTGTCAAGCAACGCACAGAAACACTCAAGTACTCAATATCACTAGCACGCAATAAACTACACGTACTGGAAAGCAGAAAATTTACTCTAGGCAAGTTTTAACCACTTTTTTTTTACGTTTTTAAGATTTCAGATTTGTAATTTTTTGAAAGGAATGGATGTTTTTGTCACCACTCAACCACATTGATTCCCTGAAAAGAGTAGTATAGTTTTAAACTTTAGAATAATTATGGTAAGCAGAGATGGATAGTGGCTAGCAGTGGAATCCAGGACGCGCGTTTCGTCCTATTTGGGACTCGTCAGCCGGATGTACCTGAATTAAGGTATATCGAGGCAATACGCACAGTATGCACATATGCCAATTAGAGACTGACCAGTTGTAGTCCTAACACATCGATGGGAAGATTCAAAAAACAATACTAAGTGAATTTAGAATAATTAGTTTATAATCAGCCAACTATTTAAAAGTTTGTGTTTAATACGTATATGTTTGTCATCGGACGGTAATATCTATGTATACTGTTGACGTGTTTTATTACATTATTTGTGATTTATATTGTTAAATTGTATCTTTAGTTTATGGGTGGTAGTGGCAGGTCGCTAGCTCCATATCTGTTATTTTGGCTTCAGTGCCTATTTCAAAACATTGCTTTCCGACTGGATACTTTTCAATATCGAAATGATATTTTGGCTTGCTAGTATATTGGAATCCCAGTTTCATAAAAACATGTGGGAATATATGCCTAAAACCTAGACGTTGACTTGTAAATAACTGGTTCAGAATTTGTTTTCCCTTTGTTACTGATGAAAATGACTTTTAGGTCTCGAAAGACTACCCCATATGCTTGGTAAAAACATTTATTCCTACATAACTCCCTACAGATTAACTTTAGTTACATGTTTTTACCAACAAAAATAGTGACCTAAATCATCATATCAAAAGTATTAAAAAGTGATTTAAGTATTTAATCCTATGACTCGTTATCTTAAAATTTTGTTTGAACAAAATCGACTGAGTGGCAATTTGTAAAACGAATACCTTAAGACACTTTTTGGATCTTATTTTAGTCCAACTATTAACTGATCGGCATATATATATAGGCATAGTAATGTAAGATCCGTCTCATGTTTTCATCACTTCAAGTGACTTCAACTCACGCAATAACAAAAAATGTCAAGAGTAAAGGTAATAACAGATAATAACAGTGAAGACCTAAGAGAATGGAAACAGTTTTAAATCTCTGTCCCAATTGATATTAAATCGTTTCATTTGCTTCTCTTACTTGGGCTAATGATAGAGTGGGCCTATTCAGACAAGTACGAATTCATTACTTATAGTACTTCTTTCGGCTAACTTAAAAATTGAAAGATATAAGAACCTGATATTCAGGACTTCCAGAAAGTATGATACCATCTGCATATTGGAAGAACGTGTAGGAAAGTATACTTGCCACCGCGATACTTTAGTTTGAATATTGGAGTAGTTAGCTTCTCAGTAAGTTGTAAGGTCTTTACAAAACTCATAAACGTACACAATTAGCCAGTCAAAACAAATATAAGAAAGGAAGGTTCATGGAAATGTTTGGAAATCGGTGACAGAAGTTTAAACAGTTCACTATTTGTCAGGTAAATAATTAAACTCGTGTTTTGTATGTAGTTTATTTAGATTCAGTGTACGTCCATAGCATGGATACTTACATTTTTGGATAAGAGAAGGATGTTTTCCAAAGCAAATTTACCGGCATCATCTTGTTTAATTGCATGCAAATTTCTGATGGGCTTTAATTACTTTTTAAAAATCAAAGTGTTTTTTGCATATTTCTAGAACACGACCCAATGATTTCTTCATGTTATTAAAGTGGATGATAGAAAATATGATGTCCAAGAAAAGTAGAATTTGAATGGATGAAATTCAAAAGTTCTACATGACCTTCTATAGAGTAAGAAGAATGTTGGTACTAGAATCGTTGTCAGGTCGGTTTATCCGTCTGTCAACCATTGGACAAGTATAATATGTTGCTTCTAAAATAGACGATATTTTTAGGTCACTAGTATTTAGATACATGCCTTCAGAGCGTTGTTCATGTATGTTGGGACTATCGAGTAAACGGTTCTGAAATTCGGTCTAGGGTACTATTTGAAAATGGCGAATCGGAAGTGGGGTAGTGAATCTTCACCTTGGCATTCCGCTTTTTAGTGCTGATAACTTTATCAAAGTAACGGTGAACCAGAACTTACAAGAATATCAGCTTATGTTTGGTAACTTCATCGAAGTTGTTCTGGATAAATAAATTCTGTGATGTTGAGTAAATGAATTGATAACCATAACAGACAGGCGTGGACTGATGCATTTGACAATAGTTTCAATTGTAAAAAAATACATGTTTTTATGATGAACAACTTATACTGTCACGTTTGTGTTGAAAGTGTTAGTTTGAGGAAGGGTGGTGCTGTTGGGACCAAGCAAAATTTTATCTCCACCCCTCATTTTTATTCAAACAATGCGAATTCCATTTCATGTAAATCATTTCTGTTATGAGACATTTTTTGTGATCTAAAAATTTTTTCTAAACGATTTCAATTTTATGGCCTAATATTATAGTATCTTTCAAATTTTCCAAGCTCTATCGAATTTATTGGTGGTTAAACAGAGTCTATGCAATGCTTATTTTTTCTGACTTTGATCTTCAAAAAATTTTGTCCGATTTATATTCCGTAACAGTGTGGAAATTTTATCTTGTAGACACAAATAAAATTTGAATCCCTCGGTATTTTATCTTTCAGACAAACTAAGTTACTTTGTAGTATTTCAGAGATTCCAAATAATACTCTGATATTGTATTTGTTGAGTACTCTTTTAATCTCATCTGATTATGTGATCCGTATAGAATGACGATTGTTTTAGTCCATGATTTCGGAGTGTTTATTCGGTCATGTTAAATATTATTCTCTATTTTGTGGACAAAATTTCCCGGTTAGTTATTTCTATTTTTAAGAATTCTAGTTATGTTCTCCTTTCTCTTCTTTTTTGTTTGTTATCGATATGCGAGTTCTCAAAATACTGATGATAGCTAATACCGTTGTACTTCTGATGGAAGCTGAGAAATTAAAATCTATATATTTGTTCGAATGTGTTTTTTTTTTTGAAAAAAGTCACATCCAAATATACTAGGCAGTCTAGAAAGATTAATATACCTCCGTCTGATTCTAAAGTAAATTTAATACTGGGTGACTTATTGTTTAGTTTCTCCGAAAATGAGTAGTATATTTCACGTTTTAATACCACGAAGATATCATCAGCGTATCCTAGCCAAATTTTTTATTTGGGTAAGTTTAAGATATTTTCTTTGCAGCTGTTCATGAATAGATTTGCTTGTTTTCGATTTTCATTTCTTTCATCCCATCTTGTCAAATTCACATTATCGTGGGGCTATGAATTGTGATCATTTAGATTAATGCTCAGTTAATTTATATCTTTATCTACTCTTAGTGATACATAATTGCTTGTTTAGTCAATATAAAACCTACTGTATCTCAACATAGTAACTCCATATACTTTTAAGATTTTATTTGATCGAGAGATGAAGATTATTATTGCAATATTATTATCTTCTGTTTAATATGTAACTTGTTCATATTTGTTTACAGAACAGGAACTCTTAAAGATAGATGAAAATAAAGCAGCAATCAATAGCCGGTTGCAAGTTCTAAAACAATCTTTAAAGGATGGCTAGTAAGTCTTATCATTATGATTGGCGTGTCCACTTATTTACGTCGTTGTATTTTATTTGATCATTCTATCATCGTTTTGTATAAATTATTTTCCTGAGAAATTTAGGGATATTGTAAATCTTAATATTAGGCTTCACAGAAAATTTTATATGAAACTCTGGATCTAGAACCTTTACTACTTAATTCTCAACAGCAGATTTCAGTTACAGTCCACTCAAATTACGGAGTCTCTACCTACACGCCTGACTGCAGTTTCTATGAAGTAAAGAATGCGTTTTATAGAAAAATCTGTGCTCTCCTTTCAAAAGCCAAAAGGTCAGATGTTATTGTCGCAGTGTATTGTAGTACCCAAGTATGTAGTGTAGACCAAAATGAAAGACTTATGCTGATCTTGCATTGTCTCAGCTCTGCCACAAGTACTCTCAGACAATGACTTGTTCTTAGTAAGCATCAACTTCAAGCATAAAGAAAGACATTATCTGGCGCGACGATCCCTAAAATCGACCCAACAGTGGACATAAATGGACTATATTTCCGTCAACCATCATTAGATAGGCTTGACAGAAGACTGTCTCTCACCCTGCAGGACATGTTTAGACTCTGATTGTGCTTTAATACAAGCACATGTTTGTTTACATCTTATTGGACGCAGATAATCTACAGCACAAAAATGTCTTATAATTCAGCTTAATGAATATGCCTCAGGAACAACTAGAAATGCGGTTAGTTAATCATCTAGATGATGTTCACCTCGATAGCGGTTGAGATGATATCCAAATAGCTATGGAAATAGCATTGATATATACCAATGACTTAGATCAAAAGGTTGGGGAAAATCTTTGGGAGCATCTACTGAACTGATAGATTCTCAGAAACTGATCCCATCAGGCTCAGAATACGATGAGGGGAAAAGACAACTCAAATACGGCTTGATAAAATATTTGCGCAATAATTGTAAACAGTGGTGAGCAGCGGAATCATAAAGAATGAAAAAGACGGCGGCACTATATAACAGTAGATATCTTTTCAGACTTATAGGTTCTATTTATTTATTTAAACATATAAATATTGGTACATAGGGGCACCAAAATAAATATGAGCCACACAATAAAAAAATTAAATTATGAAGAGATAACAGAAGTATTAAAAACTGAGGAGTCATTAAAACTACCCATTCCTGAACCAAGAGGTTGGGGGCAACGCTTTAAATAACACTTTGACTGGTCTCCAGGTATTCTCCAGTTGCCTACTGTTACCAAACAACCTGAATGTGATGCTAACATTAGCTGTACTACTCTTAATGAGGTTGAAATACTCTTAGCTAATCTAAAACAAAGACAAGCAACAGGCCTTAGTGGATTAGCCCCTCAAATGTTTAAAAATGTTAGTCCAGTTTTAGCAGTTAGATTAACTGAGATATTAACCTACGTCTGGGAACCGAATGTATTTCCATCCGATTGGTTTCGTTCGGTGATCGTTCCAATTTATAAGAAGGGATGGGAATCCTCTTCTGATGACAACAGAATAATCAGTTTGGTCAACATAGTGTCTAAATTATTAACCTCAACAACCGTTCAACGCTTAACTAGTGCTCCAGGTTCCGCAACATAAACATACCTACTGACTGTCAACTATAGCTGTATTTCTTGACCTTAAGGAAGCATCCAGCTTCGTAGATCAAAAACTTTTATGGCGGTGTTTACCAATGAAAGGGGGTATTAAAGAATTACGTCACATATACAGGGTCTCTACTCGAATACTATTCGTCAAGTCAAATCTCATGGCGAACTGTCATCGAAAATAATAACATCAAGTGCTGTTTGCCAGAATTGCCAGCTTTCCTCATTTTTATTTAATTTCGTCACAAATATGCTTTCAGATTAGCACCCTCATCGTCTGAATTTTTAGGAATTGGTCTTCTAACAGGAGACTCAATTGCTGACATGGGATAAGCGGGTGGTGTAGTCCTGTTTGGTGAAGACGCTGACAAAATGGACTATTCTGTTCCCTTTGGTGTGTTTGGAATCAGTCAATCAGTTTGGAATGCGTTCCTCTTTCTTCGCATGTTGCTTCGGAAGGGGTATGCGTCGAACCTAAACTAATCTTAGAGGTTTCGTTAGCCCTGGTAGGTTGTTGTGTGACTGGTTAGATTTTGCCAGCTTATGTTACTTGTGGCATAGAGAGGATGTCGTTATATCAACTAGAAAGGAACTCGCTGCTCAACGTTTCTCTCCATTGTCATTTATGGCTTTTAAACGTAGTAAACGTGAACTCCATCCCGCAAAAAACAACCTTGTTAACCAGAGAAAACAATTTAAACTCTACCCTTGAAGTCGAGGGATCTTCACTTATAAAAATTATGATGCCTCATGGTGAAAGCCGAGATTCATTGGAAGTCATGAGGACGATTCCTTTCTAACAACCAGAGCAACAATTAATATAGGTATATGGAATGTCCGTACAATGTGGTAGATCGGGAGGACTAATCATTTATATATATATATATATACTTGTTTTTCATTTCAAAAGCTTGATTCGTTGAAATAGAACTGCTAAAACCATGCGCCTGGCGTCATTAAAAACGAAAGAATTACAACAATAAGATAAAAAATTTGTTTATCTCAATGAAGGAGTTTATTGGTGAATGACAGTGACTTCATGGACTGATATCAGCTCTTCAATTAACATCCCTAGATTCTTAAGGTATTTATTTATGTACTATTATCCATTTGTTTTTCCTTGAATCGTGTATCCTTTTCTTTTTTTACAGTAATGACCTCAGCAAAACACGTTACGCACTGATGACTCGTATTCTTTATTTGTTAAATGAAGTTTATGGTCTTTTTATCGATGATTTAATAAATCCAGTGTACAACATTAGTGAAGAAATTAGCTCAAACGATATCACAGTAAGCCATAGTTATAATAATTGTCATTGTTTCATATGAAATGAACGTAAGTTATTATGGACCGTGATTCAGTTTATTATACCATGTGAACACTTTGGTCACTACTTACATACAAACAAGTCTAGTTTGATAATAAGCATGGATGTATGCAGTATGTTCCAACTATCGTTCAGTAAACTTATTTGCATAACGTCATCAACGAAATCGCCTACCTCTTTTTGTTTTAAGCTTTAAGCCTTACACAAAAACTCTCCACTAAGATGTTCCCTCACATTTATAAGAAGAGCACGTAACATATTCTCGATCAAACGTATTTAGTATTCGTATGTCTACTTTGAACAAATGGAAAGTTTATCTCAGTGAACTGGTAATAGCCATACCGATTCATTGATGAGGTTTCTCACATCTCGCTGGTACCACTTATAGTTTGTGCCTAGTTTGTAATTTTGTTTATTGTCCTCTACTGTAGCTTTTCAGCAGCTGTGAATGACCATCTTAGAAAATAAACTAGATAGGCTATGAAAAACACGTTTATATAAATTGGAATTGAGACTATGGATTCTTAGGTTATTTGCTCCATCCTTTATTTTCGAATGTCATGTAGCGGCGCGGAGGTTAAGGGGTTCGACTTCCAGCCACTAAGTCTCAGGTATGAACCCTGCCTCACCTAATCCTGTTTGAGCGACTAAGTAATATAACTAGCTCTTATACATAAAATGTGGCTCGAACCCTGGTATACCAATCCGTACACATGGTAAAGGAGTTGAATGAAATAGAAATTACTCTTGAAATCGGTGTAAACAAACCATTATGTGATCAGTCAAATAAATCATAAAGTATTTTGCCATTGCTTCTAGTCAGGTGTATCTTATTTCTCTATCATTAGAAGAGTATTCTTAGTCAGCTAGACTGTTCAACATGATGGGTGTTGGATAAACGATCAGAATAAGCAAACGACACAAGTTCATTGAAAGTTTGTTTACGTATATATCAGATTCTCCACTTCAACAAATAACAAACGACTTAGCACATAGTCAAAAGTTTCCATAACACCATCCCATCAATTAAAACTCCTACTATTATACATTGTGAGTTAGAAGAGTAGAGAAAAATCTACCTTCAAGAATTGTTTCGACAAGATAATTGTTTAAAAACTTGAGTGAAATATATTTGTTCTAATATTTAAAAATGTGACTGGAAGACACCTTTGATATATCCGGGGTCATGACGCCAGTTTTTCAGTTTATAACACTTATTAATTGACCTACGAAATTCGCTTCTTATGTTCACCCATGTTTTAACTGACTTATAATCATGTTAATTTCTGTGTTTAGTATCTAGTATATGAATATTTTATTCGATAGGAAAACTTTGTAGCTATTAGTATTACTGTTGCTTGGAAAGATCGTATTACTAATGTATACTTCCTGAACTGTTATAAATTGAATAATATGCTGAACAAACTATTGCATGGAAATAAAACAAATTTCATATTGAACAATAGTCACACTAATCTAAAAAGTAAGTAATCTTGCATTTATATTCCGTCCTGACGAAACCCAATAATCACGGAGTCTTGGAATAAAAGAATATAAATGTATTTTAATGTATATATTTACGAATTATATACTTGTTAAGTGGTTGAATGTAGTCGATAGGATACCCTAGACCTGAATTTCGTGCTTTACGGCACTCTTCAGCAAAGTGTGCCTGTGATCTTGATGGAATTAGTATTCCCTTGATGATTCAATCATATGTCACCCAGCTTCATAGTCTGAGATGTTACTACTGAGTCATTTGAATTGCAACTGATCTCCGGTGGGATTAAACTAGTTACAATTGATTAATCATTGAGTAGTGACCACTAAAACGACTAGATAAACGTGACATTGAATAATACTCAGCGATCAATCAATTGAAACTACATACTTATCATTCAGCGTCTCATTTATTTAAAATTTTAGTGTACCAACTAGCTGTAATCACCAGTAAAGGGATTTTTAGTACCTTTTTACTTTACAAAAAGTTATATCGAACTATTCTCTTGCCACGTAAATTTTAAATGATATTGACAAAGGGCAATAAATATTCAAAACAAAATGACGAAACACAAATATCCGATTTCTGATGGATTTATTATATAACTACTGTTAAATTTTAAAATCAATTGTGTAAAATCGAAGATCAACATTTGTGTTGTTTGACTTTTACTTATTAGTTTCTGGTACAATATAGTCTTCCAATTACACAGACATTACTGATTAATAACTGTTAGTTGATATTTGGTAAATGGATAAAGTAAATGATCCGATCAGCGGTTAATTTGTTTCTGATCTGCGTTTTACTTTGTTCCAGAATTCAATAACAACAAAGAATGATGAATCCATGGATAAGTTTTCTAATGATTACGTCCATATAAATGAGCACTTTGCAGTTCCATTGAATGGCATAGAATTGTCTAATGACAATAATAATAATAATAATAATCTAATTCATCATATAAACTATGGAATTGACACATCTATATCTCCTACATGCTTTGCTTATATCATGCATTTGTTTACTTTGATTACTGCAATTCTTGACCAACCAATAATTTATCCTAGAGATTTTGTTGAAATCTATCCCAAGTTAAAACTGTTGGATATTTCCACTCGTGAAATTTCTCAATCAGATCGTTGGTAAGTATTTACTTTATTTTCATTACAAAATTTTTGTATTTAAAAAATGTAGTATAAAAAAATTATTTTAGAGTAGATATAAGACTTGTTAAGTATGTGACCGATTGCACTTTTGATAAGTAAGGGGTATTTTGAAAAGCTATATGGTTGAAGTTAGTTGACAGGAAACCTTCTAACTAGGTCTCCTGGTAGTTGACTCTCATCAACATAGCAGGTCTCCAATCGCGAAAGAACTGATGCCTCTTTTGGGATCCCAACACGTGTCACTCAGCTTGATATTTCGAAAAGTTACCACTAAGCCGCAACTATCCCACTGTAGGACTCAGATACTAACAATTGATTGATAACTAAGTGTTAACAAATGTTATGTTTGTCTTGTCCTTTTAGTACTGGTTACACACAGCATGAAATTAGTTCGAGGGTGGTCTCCATCACGATGCAACATTATTCGGAAAACCATGGTAAACAATTGAACACTGGATAGTCGCTCCATTATGGTTTCAAAGGAAAAATCTATCATTGTGTACTTTCAATCCTACACGCATGAGTCAACCAGATTGAGAGCAAGGCAGTAATCTACTGATGAAACTAGATAAAGACTGTGCTTTCTCGCTTTAGAATTGACCTAAAGTGGTTATGTAGGCTATTGGATTTTGACCTAGTTACTCATTGGCATCGTATTTGCAGAGCGATAAGGAGCTAGCGATCGAGTTTTCTGTCAAATCCTTTATAGGATTATGTGGAAGTAACTTTTCTTCTTATTCTATCACTATTGTAATGTCAAATAATAATGTTTGCCTACGTACAGACCTTAACTTTGTAGATTTAATTAAGATATGGAACAACCAAGTATACTCACTATTGTATTTAAATATTCCTTTGTAATTTCATCTTCCTTTTTACAGCTTAGCAATTTACATACTAAAGCGTAATATCATCTCTTTGGGTTCAAGATTTAATTTATATCTGAAGCCAGAAAAGCATGCGTTGTATAACTTGAAATATTTATTTGATCATTTTCAGAACAGTAAGTGAAGTTAATGTGACGTAACTTTTCTCAATGTTTATTTAATCACAAATATTACCGTTAATTTTACTTGATGCTTGCGGCCAAACGACTATGTGATGTGTCAAAATCCGGAAATCAAAACAGTAGCTTACTGTGAAGTACAGTACTATTAATAATGACAATATAAGGAATATATTTACTGGCCTCTGTTAATGAACTTTCTGTGGTGCTTACCACGTGTATATGAATTCAGAGATGAAGAGGTTCTTGTAATAGGTGTATGGGGATTATTTGCCAAAACACGATAATCTATGTGACAGCCAGTATTTTTGTTGATGCCACAGTGCCAACCAACAATCGAAACGAGTACTAAGAACACAAAATACTAAAACTGTTTTACCGTTACAAATTTTTGATGAATAAACAAGAAATCAAAGTAGTTATCACAACTACAACAATAAGTGAACTGAAAGTCACAAGTTTATGTAACATATCTATAAATTGAATTTAACAAGAAGGGATATTATGCTCTCTATGCCAAAAAAAATGATTAAAAATGCCACTAGCTACTGAATATTAGTGAGTAACATGATGTAATACACAAAATGAACGGGATGAGAAGGGAATAAAGGTAAAAGATGCAAGTGGATTTGACAATTACAATGTATTCTAACCTGCTTTTACTCGTACATTCTCAAGCCACTGTCTCCTAGCATAAAGAATGTGTTGGCTGTTACCATCACTAGCCAGGAAGTAATCGAGAGGTATTTCATTCAAGTACAGGACTCACCAGTAGTTTTTATCCTTGACTCCTCCGGGGTGCAAAACAGTAATCTTCTAGTTTAGCAGCGATCGCTTGACATTCAGACCACTGAATCTTTGCTCCATAGTTTACATTCGGATTTGAAAGCATTGGACGACCACTATCCATTCTCACTGGTGACATTTGTCTCACAGCCGATATGGTTGTGAGTGGGGTAGTAGATAAGATAGAAACAGTCGAGAAGTTCCACAATAGGACAAAACAGTTATTCCTAGTTCCCTTGTCCTCATTGGTTGTTTAGATGAAGTCAGTCCTTGGTATAAATCTGCAAATATCTATAAGAATTTGCGTAGAACTTAAACCAAAATAATCCATCTGTTATAACTTAATTAGTGTCGTTATTTCTTGGTGTGTATGTGTATTTGAATTGTAAAAATGCGTAGTGTCTTTGATTTAGTTAAGTAATTAAGAACATTCATAATTTAACTTAATATTATTCATGTGGGAATAAATGATCATCAGCAATCGAGTGATAAAGTTATATAGTTTATAAACCCTGAAAGACTTACAGCTTATTTATAAATTAGATCGATCTTAGCAGCCAGTTTGTATCCTGTTGTTATAGTCATAATTAGCTCAATTATAAATATTATTGACGTTATGACTGTTGAAACAAAATGATAGATTTTAATTATCGATTAAAGTCACGTTTTTCCATCATTGTTTCATGTGGAACACATGTTTACAAGAGATTTGTACAAGATTGTAAACACCATTGTTTGTGTATTGTAAAATGCGACTGATTCATATTGTGAAATTCAACATAAATTTTAGAAATCTAACTGGGGACGGTATGTACAAAAGTCCAGCAGCGTTAACTACTTGGCGGAAAAAGAAAACTTCCACTTAATTTGGTGCCTATTGTTTTCTAGTTTGATCTGACGATCATTGCGAAACTCTCACTAACGTTTAAAGAACTCTTAAGCTTGCCAATTTTGTGATATGTTCTGACTTAGTATGTACATGATCTAATCACCTATGCACATTGTTTCAAATATATATTTCACCAAGAAATATCAAAATGTTTGAAATCCAAAATCATGTGTTAATTATCACAAGTAACACACATCTAACAACACATGAAATATACCTGATTTACTCATCTTGGTATATTGCTGAACAATAAACCATTATCGTGATTAGAATTTGTAGATAAATCGGTGACCTAAAAGTTAAATAATCTAACTTTCAATCATTAAACATCATAGATTTGAATGACTCTTCTTAGCCTACTTTTGTTTAAGTAGTCAGCTAATATGTGTTACTACTCTGTGGTATGTGTAGACACATGCACAAATTGTAGCTTATAGAACATATTTTTAGTAATGTATCATTAAATTTATGTAAAAGTACATTCATAATGTTAATTATTTTATAATTACCAGAAGGCGTTTTGTGGAGATTTAGTATTTTCATAGTTGAAAGCGTGAATCAATTGAAGCTAGACCACCATGGAAACCTGGAAGCACTGAACGGCTGTTTCGTCCTATTATGGGACTGTTAAATCCTGGGTTCGAATCTTGCGAGTGCGGGATCGTGAATGCGCACTGCTGAGGAGTCCCACAATCGGACGAAACGGCCGTCCAGTGCTTCTAGGTTTTCCATGGTGGTCTAGCTTCAATTGACTCATGCTTTCAACTATGAAAATTATTTTACACTATACTAGATAACATTCAATTTTCTTCATCTAGATGCTTCTCTATTTTTCTTCGCTTTCAGATTTATTAACAAAAATATATCAACATGATATTGTCGGTTTTGTATAGTTTTTTGTTGTTGAATAACTGATTTTTTATTATGGATTTTGATGATTATCTCATATGATTTTGCACTTGTTCAAATATATACACATTTCAATAATATAGATGACTAGTGATTGGATATATTTTACTATGTAAATCATAAGAGCAATTGATATGTAATAAATAATTTTGTACTTAAATCAATAATTCAGTTTTATGTTTACTCTATTAATATAAGTACACATAGTTAGTTATTTTTTTAACCATATCATGAAAAGATGAGGTCATTAGTGCATAGAGATAAAAATAAAATAAACTTTATTATTTATACATTTAACAATAATTAAGAAAAATTATTCTCTAAAATACACAAAGAATTATTCAAATAAAATAACCTATGAGACTATATATATATTTCTGATGTTTCGTGACTCAATATAATCCAATTCTTCAGAGTAAATAAATAAATGTTAGCAATCCTTCACAGACAACGATGACCGAATACAGAGTTATCCAACACCAACTCATAGGAGTCAGGTTTCAAAATCATACAGCGAAACTGCTCCTATCGATATGTTTTAAACCCGACTGACATCGCGACGGTGCCGGTGTTATAGGTTGGCACAAATTGATCTGACATTCAATATATGCAGGTCGACATTATCAACCATGTCACCGTCGACACTTATTCACTCACTATCAAGAGACACGGGTTTTCTCTCTATAACAGATCACAAATACTGCACAGTACCATGTTACTAGGCATTTGGTGGCTCAGATTGTATTGTTGTCGAATCCAAGTAGTTATTTAGAGACAACAATGAACTGACATGGTTGTCGAAAATCTTCAATTTAGTGACTACGCTGACTTCATAAATGTGTTGTAAATTAACATAACTTGAACATTTGCCGTTCCGAGATTGGTTTCGTGTAACATCACCACTCACAATAACGGCAACAACCACTTTGACAGTACAAAAATCGAATCATTTTCACAGCCTCAAATTAGACAATATTTAGGTAGTCTCGACTTCGACGCACAACTACGCGGTGGGATTCACGCAATAATATTCAAAATCCATTTCCCGTGGTCCAATTAATGTCTTTTAATACGCAGACAAACAAAAGTAGCAGAATGAGGTTTCAGACCAAATGCAAGGACGGATATTCACACCTAACATTACAAACGGAAGTATATCTCCCAGATGCTTTTCACGAACCTCTAGGTTGTTAGGGTAATTTAAAATTTCATTTGGGAGAAAGCTTACACTAAAATCAAACGGCTACACCCAGTCACAAAGTAGAACTTCGTACGTACGTACATCAGTTCGAGTTGCCATACCACATTAGCACAGAGATACAATTGTCTATTCAAATCCCATAGTGGTAGAAGTAGTAAGAGTATAAGCATTATGTGAGAGATTAGGGTTTGAAGATGTTATTCAAGGAGTATAATACAGTGAAATAAATTTGGAAAGAGAAAAAGGATAGGGACGTGTGGATTTCAAAGGATTAGAATTTGGTAGAACACAAAGAGTGGATACACCTTCGCCATTGCAAACGATTTTGAGCCATGTCATTCAAGGTCTCTAACTATCGGTTGCTATCATCTCGCGAATCCCAACCAGGTTGTCTACACCTACCAACATGGCTCAGTCCACTTGTCAGTGACTTCATGGATTTGTGTCACGTTTTATTCCGGCCGCCTGTAGCTTTCTTTCAACCTACTCCCACACCATGAAACATTGCACGTCGGGGCAGTCGATGGTTGGGCATACGTAACACGTGTCCCAGTCATCTCAACTGATGAAGTTTCACTACTTCATCAATCAATTTGCCATCCTTACCTAGTACCCGTTTACTAACATCTGCATTACTTACCCGGTAGTCCCAGGATATACGAGCAATGCTTCGAAGACACCTATGATTGGACACTAGTAGCCTGTGAATATCCTCTACTCTTATCGGCCATGTTTCACTGCCATAGAGTAGGATTGAATGAACTGCTGCACAGTAAACCCGTCCTTTTGTTGCTAGATGGATATCTCGCCTACGCCATAAATGACGCAAGTTGGCGAAAGCTAGACGAGCCTTCTGTATCCGTGCTGAGATTTTGTCACACACCAGACCACAAGGGCTGATGAGACTCCCACGATAAGTGAAGCAGTCAACACGCTCAACTACTTCACTCCCGATGATTAGTTCACTGACTAGACTACATTGTCATACCACAGAACCGATCATTTTTATTAATAACGACGCAAACATGAACCACCTTCTCTAATAGTCCAACCACTAGTGTTCACTTCTGAAATTAAATTGGTTGGTAATCACGATGAGAAGTATTTCAGTTAACTCCTAAGCAAGTCCAGTGAAGTACAAGTCATTCAATTATAGATAACACATTTATTCTGAGAAGTGGTTTCAATGAAAAAAATGAGCAAGGTAAACAAAATTCTGCAATCAGGTGCACACAAAACTGATTTCATCAAATGGCAACCAATGAACATTTGAGATTGCCATCGTCATACAGCGAGAATTTGTTCAAAGCTCAAAAGTTCCATTGATCACTTCTTCTCCAAAAGCTCCATGATATCTCCTTCAATATCCTACAAAAAATTAAAAGTTCGGTCAGAAATCTTAAAACATATGTCATTACTTATCGATAGAATTATAACAGCCTCATGAAATTTCTTACAATTAGACATTAAGCATCATACTTAGGATTAACCACCTAATACGGTAGACGGTCAAAATCAAGGAATTGTTTGGCATGCACATACATCAGTCCAAATTCCCGAACTCCATATCAGTATTACACACGAGAGAATCAACGCTATGTGAAGCACAGTACATAAAAATGTATTACAGAAAGAAAAGGTGAGATTGGAGAAAAATAAGTTAGGAATGCCAGATAAGAAGTGGGATACTTCACGCAACCATACGTTGCGATCATCTCGCCAATATCAATTAGTAAGTCTGCCCTAACAGACACACGACAGGTAAATGAAGAATATAAGAAATCACTTGTAGGAAGTTAGATTCAGAATACATATGAATTACGTAGTGTGAGAAAATTAGATATTCCTAGCCCTTGAAATCTGCAGTAGTCCAGGATTACACTATTGTTTGACACAAACTGTACCAAGATTGATATATTGTTCAATAACCGCTACACATCCAAGTACTGAACGCGCTAACCGGTGTCACTAAACCAGGAAATGGAGAGATGAAGACTGTCATACAAAAGTCTCGCACACTTCCACACAAACTCTAATTATCACACTTACTGCTTGTAGTACGTAGAGGCACGAATAATTGTAAGCGTACGGACTATTACAAGGTGACTAATAACTTAAGTAACTGTATGCAGCGATGGACCTCATTCATATACCATTACACTAACAAATAACTAGAGTTGATATATCATTTTGTCATTCACGAAAATTAACCGGTGAATTTATCCACATGCACCGCTATGAGGTGATATGTTGTGCCCCCAAATGCCCTGGTACGGCCGAGAGTTGAATCTGCTCTCCCTCTCCAAATGCTCTCATATGACCACGCGAATATATAGCCTCTGCCAGGGAAGTCCTACTTACTGCCTTTTCGTGGCACCGGTGTTGTTCACAAAAGTGAGAGGACGAAAAGCGAATGTCCGGCGCTTTAACCGGGCCGGTGGACACGGGAAGTCCATCTAGGGGAGTTGGAAAACCCTGATTCCAAACCAATGGGCTCCAGGATCCTGAAGGAACAAATGACATATGAACCAACTGTTGGTCACCGGCTACCATGGGACTGCATCTCCTTACGATGTTCCACTGCCTTGTGGACTAGACCTTTAGGTCAAAGGCTACGGGTGTGGCCCCCTAAGAAAACCACCTGCTTCAGTCTGGGCAGTATCACAGCCCTCACGCAAATCGAATGAGATTTGTGATGAGCATATTTATCTGGTGCTTCCTTGTACCAATATTTATGTGTTTAAATAAATAAATAAATTGATGAAATCACCAAAACAACCGCTATTCAGCGAAGTCACTAACCGGCTAAATGTTCAGATCAGTAAACTTTCTTAATAACAACATCAAAAACACAGAGACTATAAGTTACGTCACGTGGCCTAACGACATTGTTTGCGATCAACCAAGCGGAGGCAATAACTAATTTTCAATTGTGAAGATTTTGCTCCTCAATTTCTGATGTTAGTATACGTTACTAGTGTTTGTTTGAACGTGTTTCAACACTGATTTCTTGTGATGTACATTACATGGTGACCTTGAGTGATTTGTTTATGAACCAAGTTTTACGTCTACATATCATTAGACGGAAGTTAACGCATCGATTAAGTGACCACAAGTTACATACTTAAGGAATAGCACGACAAAATATTTCAATAACTCAGCAAAAAATCTAGGTGTATAGGATAGATTTCTGATTTTTCTAATTTATCTTAAGTTACTTCTATCTATTTAGACAGTCGGAACTGATAATAAAATCAAAATATTGCAAATTCAACAACTCACATATGGGGCAGTTGTAGGAGAATATCTTTTAACCGGTTGGCCTTGACGATCTACAAGAAATTTTGAAAAGTTCCACTTAATATCACTACGACAGTAACAAATAAAAAACAATTACTTTGTTAGGGTACCATGTAGTCTACTTTTGAGGAATTTATAAAGATCATCAGCGTCAGACCCATTGACTTTTATCTTAGAAAACATATCGAATTGGACGCCGTACTTCTCAGTCACGAACTTCTTAATCTCCGCTTCTGTCCAGGGTTCCTGCAAATAATATTGGTTTAAGTGATACACACCTGTCCACCGAATTGATTGCAGGGGAATGCTAATATACAGAGGCCTTTGCCAACCAGTCGAGTGTGCATCTCCTGGAGTTGGCGATAGTTCTTGTCCGTTGCGCCTCACTTACAAGCGACATTAACAATTAGACAAACGTGACCACTAAACAACGAATAATTATTATTCTATATAGGAGAGTAATATCGAACATACCGGTATTTCTCTAAGGAGACATCCACACCATTGATATCCTTAACAGTGAATTCATATATTGAATTCCAAGACTTGTGAGATGAAGACTTAAGGAAGAAATTAGAGGGACCACAACGTACCATCGCGTTACATCTAATCGTGAACAATGTTTTGAGAGATTTGAATGAGGCGCGACAAAACATCTCTAGGCTGGTCTACAAGTGTTCCAAATGGTTGGGAACAGAATTGAAGCAGAATTCGGTCAAGAAGCCTCCTTGATCTGTAGCAATTGATCACGTTTGTACACAAGTAAGTATCTGGATGTGTGAAAAACTTGTCAGAGAGGTCTATGTAAATTAGTACAAAATGCATTCTCGAATCATTAAGTACTGATCAAGTTTCTTCTAAGAGAGCTTGTAGGAAACTTCTTGGACCACGTCAACCGTCATTGAATTCCGGCATTTGACTACTCGTAAAGAGCAGAATGTGTGCATACAGTTCATTCTGTTATGTTCTGATTCTAAATTCTGGATATTCTTCCTGAATCTGGGTTGGAATCGAGAGTAAATTGGTATTTTAGTGGATATCGAGGAGTGCTTGGGATGTTGTATGTCATTTAAAGGTCGCCTTTTAGTCATCTGTAACCCAGTGAGTAACGATCCAGTGATTCAGGGCGTTCTTATTGAGGGTTGAACTTGAGTCTTTTAACTGATATCGTTGACCGACCTGAAATGCATTCCATAGTATTCCTCAATTTTACATTTGAGGAAAAGTCGTTGCGCCTCCATATTCTAGACGGGCCGAACCGAAATGCTGGTAAACAGTTGACAGAATTTGTCACTCAACTGTCCATTTAGTGTCCCTCGTTTGCTTAAAACTGTTACCTCCATTAGTGCATAGGCCACCGAACAGAGTTCTAACACCAACTCTGTGCTGTGCTCTCCTTTCCACTTGTTTACAAGTGATATTTATGGCCTCGATCTTTGTCTCTGGTTTTCGGTGTCATGTACTTTTTGATCTGCCACTGTTATTAGTGCTGTGAGAACTGAGTCATATCTCGCCTTGTGATATGTTAATGGTCTGAGCAAAGTGTGACCTATCCACATACAGAGTCTCTTCCTGATCTCGTCCATTGGTAGATGAGCTATTCTTTTACACTAGTTAATTTAGATCTTTTCTACCGAACAGATTTGAATCAACTTGAGTAGATAGTCGTTCATAAATACCTGGATATTTTGATGATAACTGTGGCAGACACAGAAGTTTCTGGTCCATACATTCGAACAGTTTCAACGTTTGTATTGAAGACTGTGACTCTGATCTCGAGTGATTCTTCCTTCGAGTCCTCGACATTCTTCATGTTTGCTTTGCCAATTTGTGCTTTCGAATCTTTATCAGACCCTTCTTGTTTATCGGTGATGCCGACTGGGTGTGTGAAGGCTTACGTGGCTCCCGAAACTTCCCCAACAAGTATGATGTGGTCGGTGATTACTGGGTTGTATTTCAGGACGCCGACTTCCTCTTGTGAATGTTGAGGTTCATTGAGGCAGAAGCCGTTGATTCACAAGCTGCCCTCGTTTGCATTTGTTGCCGTGTGAGATAGTAGGTTAAGGTCACCTGTGGTGAAAAACTCTTCAGATGTGTTCAAGTTGTCCACGATATTTTATGCTTGTCTTGAGATGTGGAGGTCTTCATAATCCGTTTGGTAGCTAGTGAGGAGAGACCAGTATTTACTGGAATAGAATCTGTGGGCTGCCGTCCATACACGAATTTGCACAGCAGCTGCCAGTAGGAGTTCCCTTCGATTGTCGCGGTCTTGTCGACTGCTGCATAGTATCGAAGTGTGCGCTGTCGGATGCCCTATTGTTATCAAACACTTTGTTGTATGATGATGAACTCCAATCAGATGATTGTTCCCCAATGACTAAATTTGTTGTTTTTTGGTAAGTAATTGATCTGTTTTTACGAAGGCTGGTCTAGTGATGCCAAGGTTGGACGTGTAGTGAATCTTTCATTGGGTTCGTTGACACCATTGGAAGCTCATGTGGCACTGACGGTAGTATAATGCCTTTGTAGCTCTCAAACCTACCAAAACCTTGCTTCTTCAGAAACTTGATGAAGTATCATTGTTATCAGTTTGTCAACACCATTCTGCCCATCACGCTTTTGTGAAGTAAACGTGGAGAATCATTGCAACTAATCCTATATCTGACTTTGTAGCTTCAACTGAAATTCTGTCGGATCGTGTAGTTTTGACATTCCTGGTTTGTATGTCAGTTCTGCTATTTCGGTGAAGTAACACCTATAGGGAGGTCTGTGTATGCCACTTCGAAACCCAGTACGTTCAATATGACTGGTCTATTCAAGAACTCTTCAAGGCATTTCACCCACTTGTTCCACTTTCCTTGCATCTCAGCGATTGTTTTTTCCCTCTTGTTCTTGACTAACCTCTCCGAGAGGTTGTTCTTCGAAGTCACTTCTCTTTATCCTACGCCTTTCATGAAACTTCTGAATATTTTATTTATCCATATGTGGTGGGTTTGGTGTTCCGTAGTGTAGCCTAGTGAAACCGAAGAAACTTCTTGGATGTATATGTGGGAGAGAATGTTGTCACATATAACCATACTGTTGAAAGCACATAGATTTAATAGTCACACATCATCTAGATTGTCTTCCTGGATGGATTTTAGTGAGAGAGTGCTGTGGTGACTTTTGAAATAAGCTGAATGCTTACCATAAGTCGTTTCTCAGGCAGATCTATTTCTACGTCGTCAGTGGGACATAGGTCGTAAAAATAATGCTAAAAGCTAGTGAACTTGAATGGGCCAATACGGGAAAGTTATAGAGGTAATATGGTTTGGTTGTTCAGGCTTATTCATCTGAAATATTTTCCCTTTGTGTTCATACTACACATGTTCTCATGTTGGCACGGTACTAGTCATCCTTAAATGGTTTCTGTAGGTGTTCATTACAGGCTTCCATGGAAGAAAAGTGTCAGGATATACAGTGATGTGACTCAAAGCTAGTGTCATGGTTATTTCGTAGCATCAGGATAGTTCTATTAAACTGTTAGAATGAATTAATGTACTGATATAGATCACAAACCTGAATAAAACGGTCGTCAAGGTCTTTAGTGTAAGAGCTTGACTTTGTTCAATGGTGATTACAAGGCAATTCTCAAGATGTATTAGTGATTTCTGACCACTGGGGTTTGACATAAAGTTTTGATTTACATCTCAAGAGTCACTAAACTTTCAAATGATGCAAGAGCAGTTGAGCCAATTTTGTTTCCCTAGTCGCATAAGGCAGTGATAATTTTTAAATTATTCGGAGATCTATGGCTTACTTACTTTCTTTATTTTCATTTCAAAACACGACTTCAAAATTCAGTATACAAAGAAATCAGAAACTGATCGACCCCAGCACTGGATTCTCAACTCTGCTATTGACTGTATTCAAAAAACAGTTTAGTAACCGAAGAGATATCGTTCAAAATTAGTGGCATCTGCTCTCAATAACTCAGGAAACCTGAAACTTCATTTTTCACCTATTATTAAACTACCGAATTCACGTGTATGGTGCGATATATCTTTCTCCTAAATCGGTTCAGTACACGGGATGGGATAATCTTTGTAACTATGAGAGTCGGTACCTTGCCATTTGCTACCTATATTTATTATCTTGGTTTGCCTCACTGACGTTGTGGGATGCGAATGGAAGATTTTTTGGACGAATTCTAATAAGTTTCGAGCAAATATCTGATTCTGGTAAGTGAGTTGAAAAATGCCCTATTTATTAGTACTGCAGTGTATGCTGCTTATGTCGCCAGATATGAGTAGTATGTAACGCCAACCGAAAGTAAAAGCCTGGCAGCAGAAGGTTGGGAATATCAAACAGGAGATAATGGGGACCGACAGTAATGGATGTGGAATTAAAGGAACAATAAATTCTGAGACTATTGATGGATATTTTTCAAATGAAGGATTGAATGTATGGTTTATACTTTTTACAAAATAACTAATTTTTGTTGAAATACATAAGCTTGTCCCCAGTGTATCCTCTTCTGCTACAGTACCAGACTGTCATAACTAAATATGGTCTAAGGGTAATTAAGTTTTTGAAATGATGAAGATGAAAGTTCTACATTCCGGGTTGGTATATTGAGTTGTCAATTCTGTAATGAACTAATACTGAGGTCTGATAAAGGTAAAAACGGCGACAATATAGATCACGGTCTATATGTAGAAGCCCTTTGGGGATTTTGCTTTCTTCAGTTAGTTCTCTTCACGATCTACAACTATGTATCCAAATTTGTAATCCAAAGAATGACCAGGTTTAAGGCAAAGTACGTCAATTAGAACCACAGGATGTGAAACTAGGATTGTTTTTAATATAAAACAAAACAAGATCGTCACTGTTTGGATGACTGATATGAAGTGTTGACTTGAATACGTTTCAACGTCAAATGAAGTTGTGAGACAAATTATAGGGATAAATATGGTTAACATGGGGTGGGAGAGATCATAATGTTATTACAAACAGGAAATTACGCGGTATGTAGAACGAGATTAATTAGGTAGAATTTAGTAAATTGGGGTGCGTTCTGGATAAACTTTTCTAAATATTGTCAGGTATTGCAATATTTCCGACTTTCGATCAGCAACTTGAACTTTTCAAATCAAATCTAGTAGATTGCTGCTATCGGTTTGAAAACAGTAGATATAACTAAAGAAGCATCTTAACCAAAAACACAAGGAGACCACCGGTGAACTTATTGATGGCGAAAATCTGAGTGCCATGGAATCTGGTGAGGGAACAGGAATTGTTCTAGTTAACAAAAGAGATTACATTGGCGAGATGAATAACGTCTTGACTGGTCACCTAGAATTCCGGAAACTGAACAACTAAAGGGACGTCAGTAGTAAGATGGAAAATGAACTGATCAGATCCCTAAAACTGTTATATCTTGTGGTCCTGTGTCCCTATCAATGTATTACGCAATGACACTGCCAACTAGAGAACAGTGAGTTATAGACCGTACCACTGATGCCTAAAACCCGTAAGAGTAATTCAGAGTCTTTATCAGTTCTTCTTCCTGCCTAGCCCTGCCTGTCAAGTCCAGAACACCAATATCAGCCTCTGATATATGGATCATTTATTTCAAACACACCCGTTTTATAAACCAGCCAAACAGACCGCATCGTACCATAAGATAGAAAATAGCATCCGTATAAGATTTAGCCAAATGTAGCTGTGAATGTGGGAGACAGTAATTGATAGACTAGGGATAACCCAAGAGCATTAAATCGCATAATAATGGTCTACGGGTCAAAATAAAACTTTTAATATGAGGAAAATGAACGTGCACAGTTTAGCTGTTTTCACTATTAGGTCCCTTTGTAGCTTATATTTTTCTTGCTAGACTAGAAAATGGTTCACTGGTACAGCAGCTTGACAAGTTTTTACTTTACAGACGATATATGGACGATGCGTTCATCTTTCGTAACTACTATGCTGACCTGACATACACATTCAAGCAATTTAATAAAGTTCATTATTCGATTGACAAAAAACGCCCGGAAAACCCCTTATGCTCTTCATAATAACAATCCTGTTATTACATATATCCCACGCTCTGCAACTCTTTTCGAATCAGATAATGTTGGGAGTGAAAGTATACCACACCTGCTGCTGGATGACTGAGTCCCTAACTCGATAATGAGTTCTACCTCAAAATCAAAAAGTATCGATAATATGAGGAGTGAATTAGACACTATCTATAAGCATTTAAGCAATATGCGTTCTAAAGTGTAGTCACTTGCGTTCTCTTTACTTAAGCATGATGATCTTGAGCAAGAACTAAAGACACCAACACACCAAAAACTGCTTTTGTCAAAGGTTGTAGTTTCTGTGGGACTTGAAGACAGGATCATAGTAGGATATGTTATCGATTTTATCGCTAGCAAAGTTACTAAATGAGTAATCTCTCGAAATAACTAGACTAAGTACGACATAGCTGATAAAGTCGCCGTTAAATCTGTAAAGAATTCCATATTAGAGGCAGCTAACCTCCAAGAGAGTTCATGCCAACTTATTCGACCAAATAAAAAGCACCAGAAATACTCGTGCTCTATCTTGTTTAGATTCGATTCCCATTCATTGGCCAAACAGTTGAAAGAATACGAACGACTAATCTGCGCTCTTACGAAGTTTGGAAAGGCTCGTATAGTCCCAGATAAAACCACCAACCAAAGACTTACGCAAAAGCGTACCTTAAACTAAAATAACACTATTGAAATCACAACAAATCCCGTTGCCTCAACAGCTGAACCCACTGGTGCAGCCAACCTATCTCATGTTCGCCAGTACATCGATCTACCAGTGAAGAGCGCTAATCTGTTTCTCATGCCTGTGGTGAACTCAGATAACCAATGTATATCTATAGGAGATACCAATCCGATATTTTCCAATGTAACATCAGAAATCTATAACCAAATACTTATTTCTAGTGTTAAGGCTCTTTAAAACACTGTTAAAATTTGAACATCTATACCAAGTAAGAAGAAAGTATATACAAAACTTCTGGTTCTAGACCAAATACCAAAAATATTACAATGGCCCTGCCAAGCAAACATATACTTTCCCACATCATACTTTACCATACTCATCGTAGTGGAGGTTATAAGGGCACACTCTGTTCAAATGTCGTACAAGACGGTCACTACGACCATTGTGTAAGCAGGCCTAATATTAGACAGATCGCAGGGAACCAACGTGCCCCATGGTTACCCTCAAATGTTTTAAATATTAAACCTGTAAGATGTAACTCTTCTCAATACTTTCCCAATGGGCAAGATGGACTACTAGGTTACGCACCATCAACTCAACCTCAACTGCCAGATGTTAGTTCAACAAACTAATCCGCCTTATCAAAATGTTTTTTGGCCTTCAAAAATCCCACTAGAACTAAAGTTTGTCCAAGCCATAGCCCATACGATCAGTCAAACATATTAAAACGTAGTCCAGGCATATCTAAAACTCATACAATCGATAGGGAGGCTTTCAGTTTTTTCACACTACATACTCCGTTTTTAAGCTTATTACTCATCAATGCACGTTCAATTCTGAACCCAACTTCAGCTTTGAGAAACTTAGTTTTTCTAACCAAGCCTTCTGTCATACTTATCACTGAAACACTGTGCTGTCATGCATTATCTGATTCAGAACTAATTGTCCAGAACTATCCCCCCTATCGCTATGAAACAGAAACTGAGAGAGGAGGTGGTTGTTTTGTATATGCTTTGGATACCCTGACAACTAATAAAGTTGAAGATAGTGTCCCGAATAGTTTACCAGAATCGGTCTGGATATCAATCAACACTCTGAATCTTAGCCTACTCTTCGGATAATGTGAATGATCAATGCATTTATACATGCATCTGCTCCAAACTTCAATGCCAAGATTATCGCTGGAGGTTATAATTATCCTGTAATTAACTGGAGTACCGGTAGTTGTCAGTCAAGTAGTGATGGATTTCGGCAATCCTTAACCTGCACTGCTGGTCACAGTTTGTTTGCACCCCAACAAGGGGTGACAATATACTTGATCTAATATTTAGCAGAGATGTCACCCCACTATCTGTACAAGTATACAATGAGGTTGAAAGTGGTGATCAGGAGATAGTAGCTTGTTCTCTCACTATCTATCCCTCTTATAACCGACCAGTTCAAAAAACCTGCCAATATAGAGACTATAAGTATGCTGACTAGGACCTCTTGAGCTAACTGCTTAAACTCTCAGACTGGGATGAACTTTTCTCATGTAATAGTCTCATGGATGCAATCTACAAATTGTATTTAGTCGTTAGCTTCTGTCTAGATTTCCGTGCACCTCGTGAAACGTACAGGATTTGTAAACTTTATGAATTATCTATAACAGCTAAATGTCGTAATAAACTAAGACGCCTACAGAAAAGTTATTTTAAATCAAACGACTTCATGGCAGTTTAAAGAATAACAATAATTTTTGACCAAATGAAAGAGAAACATAGGTTAAAAGCCATTAATGAGGAGGTATTAGCACTTAATACTAGGTCAAAAGTGGAAAACTTAATTCTTCCTTTCAACAAACGCCCTAAATCAACTCAATGTTGACATAACATGCATCCTGCATAATAGCACTTTGATTTGGCGGAACTTTTCGGTGGAGTTTTTGCGAATGGCAAAGAATCAAGATTTATGTGCGTGACTAGTAACTCAATAACATCTGTCTCCTTTACATGCTTGAGTATTAGTAAGGCTACAAATACTCTTAAGGTTTCGAGAGGTCAAGGAGCAGATGGAATTTCATACTTTCTCCACAAGTACGGTGGCCCAGATATTTCACTTCTTCTAAAGCTGCTTACTCTCTCTGTGGAATCAGGTTCTTACTCTTGCTGCTGGAAAACCGCGTACATCATACCACGTTACAAATCTGGAGACATGAACAATAATCTGCCGATAAATGTTACTAAATTTATCACTAGAATTATGGAAAAATTATTAGTGACGAACTATTCAACTGTTTACTGACTGAAAAATTTATCAATGATACGCAGCATGAATTTCTTAAAAATCTGTCTTGTATGACATGTCACTTTTACTTCTTTAATTTAGCCTATTCTCCACGTAGCCAAAGATATCTAGTACTAGTGCTATACTTTTACATTTTTAGAGCTTCCGACGTGGTTGATCACTAACTTCTCATAGGTAATCTCGTATCTGATGGGGTTCAAAATCCTTTGCATGCTTGGTTAGATTTCTTTCTCAGTAGCCGACATCAAATAGTTAAAATTAACTCTTCATTGTCGAACTCTGTCCCTGTTAGTAGCGGTGTAATACAAGGTGATGTCTTGAGCCCTTTGCTCTTTTTGGTGTTTATTATTGATATTTGTGAGTGTTTTTGTGTGGGTAAGCCTTTTTTGCATGCGGATGATCTCAAAGTACTGTGTTCATTTTCTCCTCATGAGCTGAACAATATGCAAAGTTGCATCAGCCTGTAGTTTAGCAAGGTAACACAGCGGTTCTCAAAATGGCGGTTTTAGTTTAACACAGCTAAATAAGGATGGACGTGCTTCAGGAATACATCACTCGACTTGGATCTTACCATCATTAGTGAGGTGTTATCTAAGTTATATGCAATGGAAGACTTAGAACTTAGATAATCCTACGATTTGTTGTTTGCAGAATAGGTCTTGAAACAGACATTCAAGTCTCAACGTCTTATATGTTGCATAACTTAAACCTTTATAACAATGAGTCACGCATTTTAATGTACGAAGTTTGTGTTTCACTACTTATAGAATACTGCGCGTTTATTCTTAATAGTGCGTGGATTAAGGATAAATGAAGGTTGGAATCAGTACAGAGACAATTAACATTTCAGATTCTCGTAACTGATTGTTCCTTGAAATATAATTCTAGATGTAATAAACTTGAGCTCGACTCTTTATGGAAGAGTAGACTCAAACTAAATCTTATCTTCTTCTTCTTCTTCAAAATACATAACAAACTACCCTTTACATCCAACCTAGCAATTCAATATGCAGAAACTTCTCATTACGATATACGTAACAGCTTGTCACTAGTGAAACAAACCCATTCTAAATCATCTCTACATATGAATTATTTTACCTGTGAATTTTCTAGACTCTGGAATAATCTACCACAATATATCAGCACGATAAAATCACTCCCATTCTTTGTTCACTGCATTGATGCATACTGCCCCTCTGAAAATGCAATAAATGTTCTAGCATCTGTAAGTGTATCTTACTCCACAAGTGAGATTATCGGAACTTTAAATGTTTAGCCATTGTTATTAGTGAATTCTCCAAGTAAAACCACTCACCTGCTGTCACTTTATGTTAAAACTGTGCCTAGCAACCTTAACTTATTTGGATAATATCTAACATGAACAGTGGTAAACCTGACTGACATATTTTGGTAATCATTGCTTTGTTGTTCCGTGCTCTCTGTTTTCATTTTACTTTTTCTAGTTGTATATAATTACCAACAATTCGTCCTGGCGCAGGAAATAACCTTAAATAACACCGTCCGTAAATCAACAGGCCATCCACCTAAGAAAAAATTAAAAGTTCCCTGCTGATACATTGGATTGCTGTAATACATGTCATAAATGTACTACCTAAACAATTAATGAATTAGCAAACCTGGAACAATCTAATAAACATGTTTGTTCTCTACATCTAATATTACTATTAATATCAAATTGACCATGCCTGTAAACTGGCGTGATTTCTGTAATTATTATCTTCATGATATCTATTATTGAAATCCCCATATGAGGTAGAAAATGGAAGTAGAATAGCCTTTCCAGATTTTCTACTTATGAGGAAAACGGATGGGTCCGTAGAAGGAAACTTCAACAAGAAAACTACTTGGACTGATCAATGTATACATTTTCTTAGTTTTGTTTCTCTACAATTTTAAAGAAACTTGATTCAGACACTCATTTACAGAATCAAGACCACATGCTCTCTAGATGCGGTTGAAGAGGAAACAAAGGCATTGTATGCTACCCGAAAAGAAAACAGATATCCAAAGTATTGTATCAGTGAACATTTATCTAAGAAAAGAGCTCATAAGGAAGACCCAACTGTGATGTTAGTTTAACGTCAAGATAAGTAGTAATATTGAAGAATATATATAATACTTGAGCAATTTAGTGACTTATGTGAAACAATCCGTGAGTAACAACGAACTCAACCTAGTCAAACACAAGATAACCAATGTATAAAATGTTGGGCACTATGAAGATAGTTAATTTTGAAACAGCAAAGGTTGCCCTGAAAGGTGAAGAACACAGTATTATTCTCAAGTGATAGATCAAAAATAAACAGTTCATAACTGTGAGATGAACTATGAATGAAATTTTCTTGACTGAAAAATGTAATTGCTCAGCAACAATCGTAGAGGTTCTTGTAAAACGGCAAATATTTTGTTTCATCATTTAGGAATGCACTAATCTTGTCAATACATACGGAGACAATCGATCACACGTTAAATAAAAATAGGAGCTACCAGAATATAATTTTAAAAGAGACAGAAGTAACGGCCAGTAAAAAACTAAGCAATGTCAAAGATCTGATTAGAAGCCAAAAACTGAACGAAGTGATAATATTGTCAAGTTTGCTAAATTCGTAGATAAGTGCTATGCACGTAGATGCAGAGTCAGGAAAGTGTTACGGGATTTAAGGTCAAACAAATGGCATGGATGCCTATGCACAAAATGGTGTTATGCAGGTCGCTCACATCTCTTAGAAAAATTATAGAAACGCCTCAAATGCCTTCCGTCATAGCCCTCTGCCTACACTGGCTGATGCCTATGAAATTCGTAGAACTTACGACACAATACTTACACACTCCTACACACTGAGGTAGTGTGAGCCATTCAGATATTTTAAAAGACAAATATTGTGTATATCTTTTAGAATAACACTGTCTTTCGTAGTCCTCGTCTCATTTCCAACCAATGCGTACATAGTTTTTTGTTATTCACTTCTCATGATATGAGTCATCGGCTGAGTGGCGCAGTATCCGAAATCAATATTAGTATTAATATTAAGCCTCCCACCTTTGTTAAACCTTTGGGGAAGTCACGCGTTTTTCATTATCATATATTCCAGAACGCGTCGGCAAGACAATTGATCTACCTCCATAGTTTGCTATGGTTGTTACTGAGACTGCTTCTACTGTAGTCCCACAACTTTCTTTTGACAATAACAAACAATTTGAGCAAAGGCTAGGTCTGTTACTGACACCTTGTGTTACGGGCAATGCGGAGCAGTTATTTAGTGGTCTTTCCATGTCCACAAAATAAGTAAATAGAGCTACATCATGCTTTGTTTGCTCCATAATGATTGTTACCAACCGAGCCCTTCTTTCCTGTGCCTCTCCTCAACGGGATTAAAGGGGATTAAAGCACCACTAAGCCTGTTTGCAGCCTGGTATATCGTTTATTTTTCAGATTTTCTCGGTTCCATTGTATCGAGTTATGTCAGACTTTGTTTACTTTCGAAGAGAGATATTTCGAGACAAAGGTAAGGATAAATCAGAGGCCCGTCGTCCTCTCAGATTGAAGGTATACGAGGAGTACTTGATTACACGTGCTCTTTGTCTTCCAAAATGCAAGAATATAAGAAATTTTATGACATGTTATAAAATAATTGCTCCCTATAAACACAGCGGCAGACTTTGTAAAGCTCATTTTTGAGATCAACCTTGAGGAGAACATCAGAAAGCCAAAATATGCTGGACTGGATTATTGGTACAATCCCTACCCCCGAAACAGTCTTCTTTGGGTCGTAGAAACGTAATCGAACTCAACATTAGCAAACGTAGCATACCAGTGTTTAACAACAGAGATACTGCACTCACCCCCTATTTTCGGTGTGATGTCGGCGTTACACTCTCCACCACAGGTTGGGAAACAGACACTACTTTTTGTGGCACTTTAGGTGTCTACCTATAGACATTCTAGGCCAACAAAGTACACCATAATATTAGGTAGCCTGGCTCTGCGACTAAGTGAAATATTTCGAATATGTACTTAAGACCACGTTCTGGGGAAAACCCTGTAATATGTTCCTTTGTCTTAATGAGGATAGTGATCCTTCGGGACCTGTTCAGAAAATAGGAAGTAAAACGGTTTTAGGACCGAAACACAAAGTCTACTCAGCTTTGCTGGAAGCATGAAAGTGTAAATTACATGGCTTAGAAGGATTGATGCGTCGTGTCCTTCATAATCCTCATCTGAATAAATCACTGATGTATTCTAGCACTAATTTACAACTAAGAAAAATAGAACACGGAAGATATCGCACAAGAGTCTATGCAAACTTTTTCGCGGTCAGAATCAATGAGATGTGAAACTCCTTACCCAAAGATATAGTGATTGCAGCCTTCACGGAGTCATTTAGAGGGAGACCTGATGTTTATTTCAGTCCGTAGGTATTGATCATTCTAAGTGTTACTCTACAATGCCTTCGACTATTAATAATTACCTTGTATTAACCTTCAGTTTCAGAAAAGATATAGCGAAAACCATGCCTTTTCGTCATGAGAATGCTCTCCAGCTACCCAAATTCAGATCACAAGCAATAAATCGTTCTCTGATTCTCCCAAGAAGAGTTTGAAGTAGTCTGGTGAGCTTCCTTAAAGTTCTTTGAGCATAAAGGTTGCAATTTCTGGCATGCATTTACTACTGTCCACTTTAATTTACTTCGTTTTTTATCTGGAGTTATCATCTATCGATCGCTTCCTCCATGTTGATTATTACCATCTGATGTTGAATGTTTGAATGAAAGAGGATCTTCGTTAAACCTATCACCACTGTAGATAGTCATAACTCGCTTTAAAACGGATTTTCATATTTTTTCGTTATCACGTTGCATCCCAATCTTACATGGGTGTTCAATTTAGTTGGTTGTTGGGCGCTCTAAGAATTGTTTCAACAAGGTCACTGTGAAGGTTCCGGTGCACGCGGCGTGAGTTGTCTCGTATTTCTGGTAGGCTTAGTTTTTTATCCTGACTTTAAGTTAGGATTGTATTATGAATGATGATAAGCGGATAGTTCCTTGGGTTGATGCTAGTGAATTTAGTGACGTTGCTAATAATGTATCTTCATGCGAAACGTATAAACTTCGTTTAGCTTGGGAGACCATAAAGATATGGTTATGTCGTATGCCTGTATCCAAAATACCTCGGTCCATAGTTTGCACTTATGAACTTCTAAATGCTTACTTTGAAAACTCAAGCCAAAGTATGGCACTGGCCCTCATGAGGTCTGTCTCGTTGCTACCTAGTGAGTCCCAAGACCGTGAAAGGCCGAATTTTGCATTGCCCATTTTGTCTCTTGCTCGTGTGGCAGGCTTACCTAGCTGGCTGGCTGATCTGCGCAATGGCATAGCACACGGAATAATACCGTCAACGGACACACTAGAAAGTGCTTTTTGGTGGTCACTAAAATTGAGTGAATTTTGGGCATTCAATGTAAACTATAACGAGGAACGGATGGTTGAATTAGATGGTTTTTTGAAGTGTCAAAGTTTAACCTTAATTAAATACATTGAAAGTCTACTGCAAGGAGATAAGACATCTCAACTCAACATGAAAGAAGTGTTCAGTAGCCGTTCAACATATGCTTGCTTCCCGTTGATAATAAATACTATATGTAGTTATGGCTGTAATCTGTTCACTGGTGAAAGTCCTCTATGCAACATTGTTCAAAACCAGGCTATCAAACTAAAGCCTCTCTTTAGCACGATGCTATATCACAAGCTTGTTGGAGAACTTGTTTTACAGTTTATCCTAGGATTGAGAAATGATCGTTCTTTAGACGACGATATCCGACTGGAATGGTGTGTTGCCTGGATTGAGGCAATCAGATGTCGTGTGTCTGGGAAATCGATCCTGTGTGACTACGTAGATGGCTTGTCATTTGACTGGAGAAAAGCACTAGATCATATTTTGAACCACATGTGTGATAAGTATCGTGATTTACTCATGGAATTGTTGATTATTCGGGATCCACCTATACCCCAAGACAAGTTAAAATTGTGATCATGAGCCATATTGATGTGTTTTGCGGTCGCGACGTACCCAACACTCATGAGCTCCGGAAACAAGTGTGCTGTGAACCCGGCTGGAAGCTTGCTGACTCTTTGTTATGGGCAGAAACGCCGCTTGGAGCAATAATTAATTCATGTAAAAAAGATTTTTTTAATTCTAATTTTAGCTTATCATGCCTCGACAAGTAGACAACATAAAGGAGTTCCTCCATATGACACAAAGGGCAGACGCCAAGTGTGAGTCACTCGGAAACAATAATGACTTTTCTTTCAGCTGTTAAGATTAAAGAAAACAAAGACAATGTCAAGTTTAAGATCAGATGCAGTCGATTCCTTTATACGCTTGTAGTTGTGGAGAAGGAAAAAGTTGGAAAAATCAAGCGTTCACTCCCACCAAGTATTCACATATATTAATCAGCTAATTTTGCCTCTTTATAGATCTAACTGTGAAAGAACTGTAAAGTTACTTAAAATAAAGGTTTCTATATATTGGGTCTTGTTTGATGATATCCGGGAGTTAGGGAAGACCTAAATAAGTAAAACGAACCAAGCACAGCGCTGTATCGAGATAGCCACGTTAATCAAAAAGAAATTAAGTTCAAGACACTTTTAATTAAACAGTAATACGAATAAAAAAACGAATTGAAAAGAAAAGTAGTTCAAACATACCGTCATAAACTAAGGCTAACGTCTAATGTTGAAAAGTAACTGACTTGAAATCATAGAAGTAAACAAAGAAACTACTGTCATCAGCGGATATGACAGGCTTAACGACCACATGAATACTAACAACATATATTCGTTACATTTAGGCTGCGACTATCATTAACGAGACAAACAAGATAAAATACAACACTTACAGAAAGTACAAAATGACAATGACGAGGTCACCACGAAGGTGGGTGCTCTGTATAGCCGAAAAACAGACGATTGAGTATAATAACCAACACTCGTGAACGCATAATTCTTAGATAGCGGAAAGCCTTACTATGTGTGATATATCATATTCTATGCACTGACAACAGGCCGCAGTATGGAACGAAGTCATTTTATTCTGCAAACCTTGTTGTCCTTGCTCTGTTTAAATGTACCAAGGGATCTGGTTGTATGACATTTGATGTTTGCCTAGGCTTTTGTGTATGGAAAACAAGTTGTGATTGACAATTAGAGGTATGTGGGACTTCTAGATCGTGTGTTTTGTGATTTGGCTTAATTTGTAGTTCTATGTAAATCGGCATCTAGGTATGTGATACGCTAGTTAATTTAGCCTACAGTGGTTGTGGAGATGGGAATGCGTGTGAGTAGGATAGGGTTTAGCTGAGGAATTTCCCAGGGGTCATTTTGTTTTCAGGGATGCTTGACGCATTGTCTGCAAGCCTACAGGTGAATGTGGCGACCGTGTGCGTAGTGTGTAGTGTCTTTGCTGACCGATGGTGATGGGTTTGTGCGGAACTGCTGAGTTTTTGTGGTAAGTCGATGATAATTGTATTTATTTATTGATTGAAATAGGTCTTCTGTGTTCACGGTGCGGATCAGGTCGTATTTGTTATCAGAAGGTTTTGGCCAATGTTCGTGGATATTAGTGTGGAAATTCCAAGTTAGTTAGTTAGACTGTAAACTGTATTACTGAGTCAGTTCCTAATATTATTGTTCAGTATTTTCATGTTTATCAGTAGTGGTTATATGATGAGTGTACGACACCTCTTATGAATTGTTGATTTGTCTTTCGCACTGATCACTATTTTATGCAGTGTTTTTTCTGTTAGTTTCAGGTATTCGTGCCGGTTTGTTGGTAAGTGTATACATTTGAACTCCTCCTGATGATGAACTAATTGCGTGTCATATGAATTAATATTGATCGTACTACTAGTCTGATAAGAGTCTGCTTATATAATTTTTGTTCTGTTCAAAGTGCAGAGAGTTATTGTTAAAAGTATATTGAGTTTAATTTTGTATTGTTTCCTATTTCAGTTGCGACAGGTTATTTCGAATTGATTGTTTTCAGCATTCGATTGGCGAATGTTGATGGGTGTGGTTTTCCATTTGGTGGTTTGTAGACTGGAATGTGTCCTACGAGTTCATAGTGCCACTCCATTGTGACTGTCTGTAAAGAGTGTAATGAAAAGAGAATTGTAAGGATGTAAAAGATAATATGTAATACATTTTCCGAGAAACTAAGTCAGTTCTGAATTGTCTTTACTGACTGTGGGGTTAGTTACAGGGGTTCGTGTCTTCAGACAGTTGCATAAATTTGTGAATGAATAGATGTAAATTCAGTTAGTACTGATTGGAACGTAGTGTTTGTTCGAAGTGTTGGGGAATTTCGAGGAGAAAGACACGCGGATAAGTTTGCGGTCGAGATGTATGACTGAGGAGATAGAGAGACTGTGAGTGGATTAGTCATGATTCCTGTCAGGTGTTTGAAATATTGTTACGTGTACTATATCGACAGTTTTACTGTAGATTGGTTGGGATACTAGGGATGTGTTTTTGCTTTATGTGATCAGGATGTGTATTAGTGCGTTTTCTCTTATGTGATTTGATTTACTCTATTGGACTTGTGGGGGGGGTATGGATATCCGTTAAGTTTTGCTGTTGCTAAAATGCTTATAGTTGGATACTAGCTGACGAACATCTGTCACTTGATGGAAGTCTCCTGGGAGTTATGCAGTCTGCTTAGGGAGTTGGCAACGTAAGTAGATGTTTTGTTGAGACGAGCGATAGTTGGAGTGTTTGACTCTATAATAACCCAGAGACTCGTCGATGGATCTGTTCTTGGATAGAGAAACACCTTATTTTGTGAGATGTATGAGTTTGTGTATTTAAAGTTTCAACAGAGCATGAACAACAAGGTTTGTAGAGTAGAATAAATTCATTCTATTGTACGGCTTCTCATCAGCTGCATACAAACTAGAATTCCAATTCCAATGTAATTATTAACAATTGTTTAGCATACTGTAGTTTGTGAAGTTTAGATAAATGTTCGAAACGTACTCGAAATCATAATAGTAAGAAGAATAAGTGTATAAAATACCGAGTATTTGTCATACCATTCCAAGGTAGATCAATACCCTACCGACGTCACCTCAAATCGTATCTATGAATTTATATGTGCTTGCTTGCTTTATTCTGCAGACCTTGTTGTCCTTGCTCTGTTTAAATGTATCAAGGGATCTGGTTGTATGACATTTGATGTTTGCCTAGGCTTTTGTGCATGGAAAACAAGTGATTGACAATTAGAGGTATGTGGGACTTCTAGATCGTGTGTATTGTGATTTGGCTGAATTTGTAGTTCTATGTAAATCGGCATCTAGGTATGTGATACGCTAGTTAATTTAGCCTACAGTGGTTGTGGAGATGGGAATACGTGTGAGTAGGATAGGGTTTAGCTGAGGAATTTCCCAGGGGTCATTTTGTTTTCAGGGATGCTTGACGCATTGTCTGCAAGCCTACAGGTGAATGTGGCGACCGTGTGCGTAGTGTGTAGTGTCTTAGCTGACCGATGGTGATGGGTTTGTGAGGAACTGCTGAGTTTTTGTGGTAAGTCGATGATAATTGTATTTATTTATTTATTGAAATAGGTCTTCTGTGTTCACGGTGCGGATCAGGTCGTATTTGTTATCAGAAGGTTTTGGCCAATGTTCGTGGATATTAGTGCGGAAATTCCAGGTTAGTTAGTTAGACTGTAAACTGTATTACTGAGTCAGTTCCTAATATTATTGTTCAGTATTTTCATGTTTATCAGTAGTGGTTATATGATGAGTGTACGACACCTCTTATGAATTGTTGATTTGTCTTTCGCACTGATCACTATTTTATGCAGTGTTTTTTCTGTTAGTTTCAGGTATTCGTGCCGGTTTGTTGGTAAGTGTATACATTTGAACTCCTCCTGATGATGAACTAATTGCGTGTCATATGAATTAATATTGATCGTACTACTAGTCTGATAAGAGTCTGCTTATATAATTTTTGTTCTGTTCAAAGTGCAGAGAGTTATTGTTAAAAGTATATTGAGTTTAATTTTGTATTGTTTCCTATTTCAGTTGCGACAGGTTATTTCGAATTGATTGTTTTCAGCATTCGATTGGCGAATGTTGATGGGTGTGGTTTTCCATTTGGTGGTTTGTAGACTGGAATGTGTCCTACGAGTTCATAGTGCCACTCCATTGTGACTGTCTGTAAAGAGTGTAATGAAAAGAGAATTGTAAGGATGTAAAAGATAATATGTAATACATTTTCCGAGAAACTAAGTCAGTTCTGAATTGTCTTTACTGACTGTGGGGTTAGTTACAGGGGTTCGTGTCTTCAGACAGTTGCATAAATTTGTGAATGAATAGATGTAAATTCAGTTAGTACTGATTGGAACGTAGTGTTTGTTCGAAGTGTTGGGGAATTTCGAGGAGAAAGACACGCGGATAAGTTTGCGGTCGAGATGTATGACTGAGGAGATAGAGAGACTGTGAGTGGATTAGTCATGATTCCTGTCAGGTGTTTGAAATATTGTTACGTGTACTATATCGACAGTTTTACTGTAGATTGGTTGGGATACTAGGGATGTGTTTTTGCTTTATGTGATCAGGATGTGTATTAGTGCGTTTTCTCTTATGTGATTTGATTTACTCTATTGGACTTGTGGGGGGGGTATGGATATCCGTTAAGTTTTGCTGTTGCTAAAATGCTTATAGTTGGATACTAGCTGACGAACATCTGTCACTTGATGGAAGTCTCCTGGGAGTTATGCAGTCTGCTTAGGGAGTTGGCAACGTAAGTAGATGTTTTGTTGAGACGAGCGATAGTTGGAGTGTTTGACTCTATAATAACCCAGAGACTCGTCGATGGATCTGTTCTTGGATAGAGAAACACCTTATTTTGTGAGATGTATGAGTTTGTGTATTTAAAGTTTCAACAGAGCATGAACAACAAGGTTTGTAGAGTAGAATAAATTCATTCTATTGTACGGCTTCTCATCAGCTGCATACAAACTAGAATTCCAATTCCAATGTAATTATTAACAATTGTTTAGCATACTGTAGTTTGTGAAGTTTAGATAAATGTTCGAAACGTACTCGAAATCATAATAGTAAGAAGAATAAGTGTATAAAATACCGAGTATTTGTCATACCATTCCAAGGTAGATCAATACCCTACCGACGTCACCTCAAATCGTATCTATGAATTTATATGTGCTTGCTTGCTTTATTCTGCAGACCTTGTTGTCCTTGCTCTGTTTAAATGTATCAAGGGATCTGGTTGTATGACATTTGATGTTTGCCTAGGCTTTTGTGCATGGAAAACAAGTGATTGACAATTAGAGGTATGTGGGACTTCTAGATCGTGTGTATTGTGATTTGGCTGAATTTGTAGTTCTATGTAAATCGGCATCTAGGTATGTGATACGCTAGTTAATTTAGCCTACAGTGGTTGTGGAGATGGGAATACGTGTGAGTAGGATAGGGTTTAGCTGAGGAATTTCCCAGGGGTCATTTTGTTTTCAGGGATGCTTGACGCATTGTCTGCAAGCCTACAGGTGAATGTGGCGACCGTGTGCGTAGTGTGTAGTGTCTTAGCTGACCGATGGTGATGGGTTTGTGAGGAACTGCTGAGTTTTTGTGGTAAGTCGATGATAATTGTATTTATTTATTTATTGAAATAGGTCTTCTGTGTTCACGGTGCGGATCAGGTCGTATTTGTTATCAGAAGGTTTTGGCCAATGTTCGTGGATATTAGTGCGGAAATTCCAGGTTAGTTAGTTAGACTGTAAACTGTATTACTGAGTCAGTTCCTAATATTATTGTTCAGTATTTTCATGTTTATCAGTAGTGGTTATATGATGAGTGTACGACACCTCTTATGAATTGTTGATTTGTCTTTCGCACTGATCACTATTTTATGCAGTGTTTTTTCTGTTAGTTTCAGGTATTCGTGCCGGTTTGTTGGTAAGTGTATACATTTGAACTCCTCCTGATGATGAACTAATTGCGTGTCATATGAATTAATATTGATCGTACTACTAGTCTGATAAGAGTCTGCTTATATAATTTTTGTTCTGTTCAAAGTGCAGAGAGTTATTGTTAAAAGTATATTGAGTTTAATTTTGTATTGTTTCCTATTTCAGTTGCGACAGGTTATTTCGAATTGATTGTTTTCAGCATTCGATTGGCGAATGTTGATGGGTGTGGTTTTCCATTTGGTGGTTTGTAGACTGGAATGTGTCCTACGAGTTCATAGTGCCACTCCATTGTGACTGTCTGTAAAGAGTGTAATGAAAAGAGAATTGTAAGGATGTAAAAGATAATATGTAATACATTTTCCGAGAAACTAAGTCAGTTCTGAATTGTCTTTACTGACTGTGGGGTTAGTTACAGGGGTTCGTGTCTTCAGACAGTTGCATAAATTTGTGAATGAATAGATGTAAATTCAGTTAGTACTGATTGGAACGTAGTGTTTGTTCGAAGTGTTGGGGAATTTCGAGGAGAAAGACACGCGGATAAGTTTGCGGTCGAGATGTATGACTGAGGAGATAGAGAGACTGTGAGTGGATTAGTCATGATTCCTGTCAGGTGTTTGAAATATTGTTACGTGTACTATATCGACAGTTTTACTGTAGATTGGTTGGGATACTAGGGATGTGTTTTTGCTTTATGTGATCAGGATGTGTATTAGTGCGTTTTCTCTTATGTGATTTGATTTACTCTATTGGACTTGTGGGGGGGGTATGGATATCCGTTAAGTTTTGCTGTTGCTAAAATGCTTATAGTTGGATACTAGCTGACGAACATCTGTCACTTGATGGAAGTCTCCTGGGAGTTATGCAGTCTGCTTAGGGAGTTGGCAACGTAAGTAGATGTTTTGTTGAGACGAGCGATAGTTGGAGTGTTTGACTCTATAATAACCCAGAGACTCGTCGATGGATCTGTTCTTGGATAGAGAAACACCTTATTTTGTGAGATGTATGAGTTTGTGTATTTAAAGTTTCAACAGAGCATGAACAACAAGGTTTGTAGAGTAGAATAAATTCATTCTATTGTACGGCTTCTCATCAGCTGCATACAAACTAGAATTCCAATTCCAATGTAATTATTAACAATTGTTTAGCATACTGTAGTTTGTGAAGTTTAGATAAATGTTCGAAACGTACTCGAAATCATAATAGTAAGAAGAATAAGTGTATAAAATACCGAGTATTTGTCATACCATTCCAAGGTAGATCAATACCCTACCGACGTCACCTCAAATCGTATCTATGAATTTATATGTGCTTGCTTGCTTTATTCTGCAAACCTTGTTGTCCTTGCTCTGTTTAAATGTATCAAGGGATCTGGTTGTATGACATTTGATGTTTGCCTAGGCTTTTGTGCATGGAAAACAAGTGATTGACAATTAGAGGTATGTGGGACTTCTAGATCGTGTGTTTTGTGATTTGGCTTAATTTGTAGTTCTATGTAAATCGGCATCTAGGTATGTGATACGCTAGTTAATTTAGCCTACAGTGGTTGTGGAGATGGGAATGCGTGTGAGTAGGATAGGGTTTAGCTGAGGAATTTCCCAGGGGTCATTTTGTTTTCAGGGATGCTTGACGCATTGTCTGCAAGCCTACAGGTGAATGTGGCGACCGTGTGCGTAGTGTGTAGTGTCTTTGCTGACCGATGGTGATGGGTTTGTGCGGAACTGCTGAGTTTTTGTGGTAAGTCGATGATAATTGTATTTATTTATTGATTGAAATAGGTCTTCTGTGTTCACGGTGCGGATCAGGTCGTATTTGTTATCAGAAGGTTTTGGCCAATGTTCGTGGATATTAGTGTGGAAATTCCAAGTTAGTTAGTTAGACTGTAAACTGTATTACTGAGTCAGTTCCTAATATTATTGTTCAGTATTTTCATGTTTATCAGTAGTGGTTATATGATGAGTGTACGACACCTCTTATGAATTGTTGATTTGTCTTTCGCACTGATCACTATTTTATGCAGTGTTTTTTCTGTTAGTTTCAGGTATTCGTGCCGGTTTGTTGGTAAGTGTATACATTTGAACTCCTCCTGATGATGAACTAATTGCGTGTCATATGAATTAATATTGATCGTACTACTAGTCTGATAAGAGTCTGCTTATATAATTTTTGTTCTGTTCAAAGTGCAGAGAGTTATTGTTAAAAGTATATTGAGTTTTATTTTGTATTGTTTCCTATTTCAGTTGCGACAGGTTATTTCGAATTGGTTGTTTTCAGCATTCGATTGGCGAATGTTGATGGCTGTTTGTCTGAATTTTTTTTACTTGTCCACTGCCCCAAGAGTTCATATGTCAATTTTTTTTCCTAATGTTGGCGCATATCTCATTGCATGTTTGTCCTTTTTTATTTCTTAGTATGTACTCTTATTTACAATTGTATGTTTATGTAGTTGGTTTTTTGCTGTTATTCCGTTCATAAATGTATGTTTTAATTCTAATATCTGAGCATGTGTTATTCAGTCTGAAATCTAGGTTTCAAATATTTGTGTTCCTCGTTTATTATATTTTACTTACCATGTTTTTTGTTTGAGCTGGTCATATCCTTTTTTAAATTCAATATTCCATAATTTATGCTTTTGAATTCTTATGGAGACTTTTAATGTTCGGGTTAAATTATCGTTTTAAAATGGGAACGTTCGAACAGTATCTGAACTCTTTTTTTACTGGTTTTTTTTGTTGATTATCTGCTTTAATTATTAGTTGCTAAATTTTTATTATTCATGTAATATTACTTTTGTTAATGTTAACTTATTCATTATGTAAATACTTAATATTTTTCAAAATTAACTTACCTGTATTATTAATTGAGCAATTATTGGTTTTCCATATGAATTCGGTTTGAATGTTATAATCAGAGGTGAATTTTTTATATTGGCTTCATTATCTTTATTCATTGGTGGTAAAATACCTTCTTCCGGTTCAATCGTGTACTCCGTTTGATTTTTAGGGTATAAACGTGCGATGAATTTTAAGGGTTCACTAAAATTTATCAAGTAATAATTAGAAATTATACAGACATATTGTTTAGCACCCAATAGTTAAATTGTATTTGGAATACATTTTTATTAAATCAATTTATAAACTGATTCATAAGTGTTCATCTGATTTATTATTGCTGTCTTTATTACTAAAAACATGAAAGGTAAACTCTGAACCAAGGTACATCGTATACTATCGATGAACTTTATCTACCAAACCGAAAAATTTCAGTTCACATCTTTATAGACAGTCGTCGTTGTCCTCGGAAGTTTGTTTACGTCTGACAATGTATTTCGACACTGTTGTGGTCTTAAAACATAGTATAGATATATTTTATAGATTTCGTTTCAATAACATTCAAAAAGCAAATTAGTTACTGACTCTGGAATGGGAAAATAAAAATGATTCGGAGACGTATGAAAAATATTTGTATTGGACTGACAGCTTGTTGTATTCCTATCATAATAAAAGTTTAGTTCTATGAATATATGTAATCCTAGATTCCAGTTATAACCTACGAAATGTGCGAATTTCCTATACAAAATTAGTTAACAAACACTCAACAACTATTTCCATATCATAAGTAAGCTAATCCAGAAGATAATTCTACCATAAATGGCTTCTAAGTGATCTCTAAATCGTTTCTATTTATCAGTGAATGTTGAAAAAAAGTGAATTACTGATCACATTTAAAAAAAATTGTTTGAATCACTTACTCAGTTTGACTAGTTAAATCTAACTGAACTTTAACTGGACGACCAACACCTTTATGCGGAATATAAATTGTATCATCAATTGGAGGATCTTTTGATTTAAAAACAAGTCCAAATTTCCAAATTCCTCCTAGAGACGTTCTTATCATTAAATCTGCGCTGCACCTAAAATTTTGAGGAAACAGTGTTATTGTTAGAGAATTTTTTTTTTTAAAGAATAGATGTAGGTAGTATTACTAGAAATAAAAAAAGCTACATCATAACAGTTTAAAAGCACTAGTCAATGATAACTAATCTTCAAATAGACAGTAGTTCAGTATATTCAATTTACTACATATTCAAGGTTAAAATAAGTAATTTGCCAGTTATTTCATTCAACTGTTTAACTAAATATCAACCCATAATTTTAACGGACAAATAACGTTTAACCATACATAGGAACTTTCGTCTAAATTGGAGCGAATAGTTTCACAGTAACCGTATTCTAAAAATAATTACAGAATTCATGCTCGTTTACAGATATGATCAGCTTGAAAATAAAACGGAAGCGGAGAGCACGAAACAACAAAAAACAATAATTACTAAGATAGATCAGTCAGGTTATTCTATAATATACCGTTCGTGTTAGATATTTAAATTTGTTAGTGTGTAAAGTAACAGCAGGTTATAATGTTTACTTTGTTGTTTCAGTAATAAAAACGTCTAAACATTTGAAGTTTCTATAACTTATGAAATAAGATATACATAAAGGTGTAAAATCATTTATAGCAGTTGTAGAGACGTAAGCATCAATGGAGCGAACAAAAGATGGGAGTTATTTTATTATATATGGTACTGCCCCGTTGAAATGTGTTTTTTGTTGTGTACTATATTTGTTATTATTTTTCAAATCTGCTACTTCTCGCTTATTCCGTCTGTCGATGTATCAGTGTGAGAAAGTCATAAAGTTGTCTAAAACTGGCTAATTGAGTATATTGTTAACAATTAACAATGTAATGGTAAAAGGGAAATGGAATTAATCTACAATTATGAAAAAAGTATTTGTGGTTACATAAAATGCTTTATATCTAAAAAAGCGTAATTATCGTTCGATGCTATATGAATGCTTCACATTGAATAGTCCAAAAATCAAATTCAAACAGAATTAGTTATACTGAACAAAACAAACTAATCTACCTTTTCATCATATTGTTCTCGATGTCACGTTATTATTTAGATTTAAATTTTAACATTTCGTGAAAATCAGTTTGTACCTCACTATGTTATTTGCTTTTAGTTTTGAGCTTTCGTACTTCTAGTTAAATTTAATGGTTTTTTGTTCATCAATAATTTCAACCAAAGACAAACAGATAGGAAAATATATCCAAACATGTGAGTATTCAGATAATTTAAAAGAGATCAATCGATTAGTGAATAACATAAATATAAGTTTATTTCTGGATAACTGTAGCTAATTTATTGTCCATTGTCCTTTTATTACAAATTGGTAAGCATAGATAGGCGGGAATCCTATGTAGTATGCTAAAGCAGTTAACGTCCATTGACCAAAATCCCTCAGTAGGTTGTTAATGAAGAAAAGTGAGTGGAGTATTTTGATGGAGTTTTTTTCTCTGAGCTGGATGGTTTGGTCATAGAGCTCTCCGTTATTCTGAAGGACATCGTCGGCACAAACTTCAGGTAGAAGTGAGGTGTTCGAATTTCTCCAGAGATGACTCACAGCTTGTCCTGTAGACATAGATCTTGGTTGGTTCTTGTTGACCTTAAACCTCTCATTGTTTACTTCTTTATCTTAGTTGTATTTCTCACTGGTTTGAATTTTGGTTCTATATTTATCTATAATTTTTCTGATTGGTTGATAAATTGGATGGATTTCAATGTGTTTGTTGACTGCTGATTGACATGAGTGCCAAGCTTCTAAAAATTCTCTGATGTTCTTAGAACTTCCTCTATCTAAGATCTCAACATTTTTTGCAGTCGAATGTGTGTCCACAGTTGTCCACATGTATTGATATAAGTGAGGATATGTCATGGTCTGTAGCTTTTCTAGAATTACTACCAGTCCCAAGCCCGGGTGAAGTAGGAGGATTGAGCATGGGTTAGCGACCCCATCCTGTAGAAAACTAAGTTTCTAAAAAGCACTAAGCAGTAGGTAGTGTCATGGAGTTTGACCGCTAATTGACGTTCATGCAGGCGAAGACGAAGAGGGTGTCCGCTTCGTCTGTGGAGTATTTGTTAGCTGTCTCCACAACTAATGTGACCAATGATATTTTACTTCAAGCACCCAGCACTCTCAGCTTGAATTTGGCCTGCCTTTCTCTGAGTGCTCGTTTATGAAGTTGAATTATTCTTGCATGGCTGCTCTCTATTGTTGTTTGGTATTTATGGGTATACTATAGTTTTCTTCTGATTGACGATTAACTTGGTGTTCTCGTATGGGTTATATTAATTTATGTTTTAGAAACAGATGGAGTATTGAAAATCGAGTTTTACTTGTTCTAACTGTAGTTTTTACTCCCAGACTGATTCAACGGTTTGCGAGACCTGATTATAAGAGTACCTATGGGGGAAATAACTTCTACGGTGGACAATAATTGTCTGTTACTGGAAACAAAAGAGGGGATGGCAAACATGTTCATACCAAACGCCTTAACAAATAAAAACCGATCACATTAAACAGTGATAAAGTGTGCTTTAAATCCGTCAATTTTAATAACGAGACCAATTGAAGGTGATTTGAGGTCCAAATAGCTCGATTAAGTTCAGCTAAAAATCATAGACATGGTTTTTAGTGTTGCTAAAACTATTCTTAATCACTAAGATAGACACTATCTAAGAGATTTTATGGACCGACCTAATGATGGAAACAAACCATACTGTTACCAATTATGATCAGAGCATACCAATAAGAAGAATGATGATAACTGTATCACTCTTTTGTCTATGCCTTACTGGACTCAAATTTGTTGCAGCCTAAAAATCTCTTCGAATTTAGTTTTAAAATGAAAGTGTCAAGAATATATTTATGGAAGATCTATTTAGGAGTAACATAAAGATGTATCAGACATGATATCCAATCAACACTGTAGACTGCACTTAAGTCCGTTAATGGCCTAAAAAAATGATGACTGGGGAAGATTATTCTACCTCAAAAGCATCATATAAACAATTCATCAACGCTTTAATGAGCTAATGAATCCTAAATTAACTTCATCTAATGGGTAGAAAACTTAACACATGTTTATAATTAGCGAATTCACTTTCATATATTCTTACATTTCAATATATTTTATTATTTTGTTAGTAATAATGCCTTGGTACGGCCGAGAGTGGGGAGAGTCCGCTCTCCCTCTCGAAATGCACTCACATGGCCACGCGAATATATAGCCTCTGACAGGGAAGTCCTACTCACTGCCTTCTCGTGGCATTACTGTTGTTTACGAATGTGAGAGGACGAAAAGTGAATGTTCGGCGCTTTAACCGGGTTGGTGGACATGGAAAGTCCACCTAGGGGAGTCGGGAAACCCTCACTCCGGACTAATGATGCACATGGGCTCCAGTATCCTGAGGGAACAAATGGTGTATGAATCAATTTTTGGTCACCGGCTAACATGGGACTGCATTTCCTCACGATGTTCCACTGCCTTGTGGATCAGATCTTTAGGTCAAAGACTCCGGGTGTGGTTCCCCAAGAAAGGCACCTGCTTCAGTTTGGGCACCTGGGCAGTATCACAGCCTTCACACAAATCAAATGAGATTTGTGTGGCGCATATATATCTGGTTCCCCTTTGTACCAATATTTATATGTTTAAATAAATAATCATTTAAAAAATTAACTTACTTAAATGAAATGACAGGTGAAAATATCATACCTAATTGAATTTCTGTCATTTTTAAATGATCATAATTTTTTATTTGAAATAATTTAATAAATAATGATTCAATTAAAATTTTTTCTAAATTAATTAATTTCATTAATTTTTGATCTTCATTATTTATAATTGGTTTTATGATCCATTCTAAATTATTCATTTTTATTTGATCCAATATTGTCGAATGATTATGTAATAATAATAATGATGATGATTCATTAAGTTTATTATTAAACATTTTCTCATTAAATAATTTTTTATCTTCTTCTGATTGTATAACACGTACTTCAATATCTTTGATATTTTCATCAAATGATAAATTAGTTTCTGTATGTATTAATGTATTGAATAAACGTAATGTTATAATAAAATATGATTTGGATCGTACAGTTCCATGAATAATAATTGGTGATGTATTGAATTCATTCAATGATGGATATGATAAGGATTTCATTTCAGGTATACCCTTAGAGTGAGAGAGAGAGTAAAAGAATTAAAAGAAAATCATTATATATTCAAAAAATGAACGCATATTTGATCGAACAATTGTATTCAATAACTTCATCATCAGGCTCTACAGTTATAAGTCCATAATTATTTTGATATTTTACAAAGGCAAAAATGAGGCATGTATTAATGAATTTAACCATGTTATATGTTAAAAATGGTGAACTTTTGCATCTGTTATGATATAGATACTTCAAGATTGTGTTATTTACAAATTAGAAAGGTTATATAATAAAGGTCAGAAATGATTTAGACTAAAGTGTCAAATGGGTTGTTTGTGGAGATTTCTAGTAATTTTTATATATACTTGAAATCATGAGTCAATTGAAGCTAGACCACCACAATAGGACGAAACGGCCGTCCAGTGCTTCCACGTTTTCCATGGTGGTCTAGCTTCAACTGATTCATGATTTCAAGTATATATAAAGTGTCAAATCACAATCAGTATAATATTAATATAAGAAAATGGTAGTGGAAAAAGAATATCGTGTGAATAAAATGCATAGTAGGAGAATTTCATCTTGTCAATTGAGATAATAATGATAAATAGTAATAATAATAAGATTGTTGTGTGAATATAATATGTAATAAAAGGGGTTTTATCAAGGTATTTACGATTAACGAATTGGGAATCATGGATGTGTAGATTAAGATAGAGGTGATCAAAAAAAATAAAGGAAAAAAAGGGGGAGAGGTTATAATTATATTTCAATATTTTGTACAGTAGAGTTAGGGTTACTTTGAAGATAATTTTCATCATACGACTTAACTATATTAACTAGCTAATGACATTGATCGAGACTCCTTTTCTCTTTGTTTTGAAGTTAGAATTATGTACTATTTTATTGGGATTCAACAGTTTATTCTCCTCGATAATGGTAGTTTACAATTTCGATCATATGTAGTAGTGGTAAATCATTCTGATGACGTTTAAAATTTAAGATAGTAAAACTGTTCAACATTTTTATCTAGTTAATTTCAGTTTTAATAAAAGTTATTTTCAAGGAATGATAATAAAAACATGTAATTCGTGGAGCTTAGGTATTACTAGCTAATAGTGTAGGAAAGTATGTGGATGATCGGATTAATTAACAACTCTGTGAAGTATAAAAGACTAAGGATTAAAGATACATACTGCATAATGAGATGTGATTTTAAGAGTTTGTAAAGAAAAATAATCAATGAGTATATAGTTTGATTATTGAATGAAAGATGTATTCGGTTAGTTATTTGGTTGATTAAGAGATAGAAACTAGAGTAAAATTAATTTTCAAGTAATTTACAATAATATATAGTTGATATCATGAGTCAACTGAAGCTAGACCACCATGGAAAACTTGGAAGCACTGGACGGCCGTTTCGTCCTACTGTAGGACTCCTCAGCAGTGTTCATCCACGATCCCGCCTTGCGAGATTCGAACCCAAGACCTATTGGTTTCGCGCGCGAGCACTAGACCACCGATCCGACTGTTCAGTAGTTCCAGATTTCCCATGGTTGTCTAGCTTCAATTGACCCATGATCTCAACTATATAAAACTACTAAAATCTCCATAAAACCCCCTTCTGATAACTTATAATAACTTAAACAATAAACAAAATATTCAAGATGTTTGTTGTAAATCAAACATTACGTGATTATTATGTTCATCCAAATTACTAAAGTAGTTTACTATTAATTAATGTATTGTATGAAAAAATACTTGATTCTCTCTTAATTTTTTCATAAACATTCTTTCTCAAATCTAATTGTCATATTTTTAAATATATTGTTACAGTTATAAAACACAAATAGTTTTACTTATTAAAGGTGTAGAATTTGTGTACCTTCACTATAACTTACTTTAATTGGAATTAACCAACGTACAGAAGAAGAAGTGGAAGATGATGAACTTATTGATTTACATTTATTAGAATTTGACTTATGCATGACAATTGTGCAAAGTGCTTCATGTTCTCTCATTTCCAGTGGAGCAAATGATATAGGTATATCAAAAACTGTTTTACTTCACAGACGTATATTTCTGTTAGAGAAAAAGAGAGTATAATGGAGCATTAATGGATTTAACGGTTAACGTCTTATTCATATAATATGGTAAGGTTTTATGTCTCCGTGATAGTGATTTTTACTAATCCACTTGATAAAACGATCCATTAATTATTCTGTGGTATTATTGTAGCGAACGAACACTTAGGTGCGGAAGATAAATTTATTACTTAGTGCGGAATTACAGAGTGCTTTGATAAAATATGAAAACCATACATTAAATACTTGATTTGCACATATTTCGTCAGTTGCCTCTTACAAATATAATTGTTCCTTCACTCCTGTTGTTATTACAATTGCTCTCTGTTTATATTCCTGTTCTCTTCAGTTCGGTCTTTTCAACTTTCTGATGCCAGGCATTCCACTTCTGATTAGTGTTACATACTACTTGTGTCTGTTGACATAAGTAGTATACACCACATGATTAGTTTTGTTCATTGATTCATTTCAATTTCTTATTGATCCAACCGAACTACCATTATCAATGTGCATATATTACTAATTCGAATACATAAAAATCATTTTTGACGCCAAAAATATCAAGTGATTTATTTTAAACCTGATAGCTTTGAAATATTCTGTTTTATTTCCTGAAACTAATGAATTTATGTATATTGAACTCTGATAATATCACTTTTAGAGACATAGAATTAATTGTAATTCCTGAAATTGGTCTTTTTCTAACTCGGAGTCCTTTTAACATTCTTAAATGTTAACCCATTTTAGAACAGTTAAGTTCATTGAGTTATATAATTATGCTGGAGTTTTAGAATTCTAAATCACAATATGAGAATTTTCCAAATTTTAGAATTCAACCATCAAGTTTAGAGAATTTAAATGTTAAAACGAAAAAAACTTAATTGTTGCTGATACTTGACCATATGACAACACAGTCGCTCAAATCTGATCATTTGACTGAGAATCAGATATAAACCAGAACAAGAGTTTATTAACAGACAATATACATCAAGTCAGTGAATGGAATACAATATTTGGTGAAGTTGAACCGTCGATATATCACAGTGCACTGTGACTGAATATATCAGTAACACTACCGAAACTATCTACGTGAACTACACATCAACTATGAATCGTAATCCTTATTCTTCAAACTGCTTTTTAACCCTTGTAAGTAGGTAAACACTCTCAAGGTCACTTTGGCGTCGCTCAAAGGTCGTCCATAAATTATAGTTTCACCCAAGCTTTGATTGAATACTACACTTGTTACCAAAAATTAATGAAAACCAGTAAATATAACTTTCTTCTATGACACATTAGTTAAACCTTACCTTAATATTGAGAATGCAACTATATGATGAGTTAACAGTATGGGTTTTATGGAGATTGCTGAATGTTATTCGGATTAAGAAACAACCTAGGTTAGGCAATCACTGAAAACTTTCGATAGCCAGACAGCCGTTTTGTCCTAGTATGAGACACACTGTTGGGTAGTCTCATTTTAGGAAGAAACATATGTTTAGTGTTCTCGGGTTTTGATTGGTTGTTTAGCTTGGGCCAGTTTGTAGTCTAAGTAGAATTAGTTACTGATTATTGTAGTACACAAATTCACCATTTATTTATATTTATATGAGACTAATAACGATCACATATGTGATGTACATAAATTGAAAGAATCAAATACTTTCTTACTTTTTCTCTTTTATTAAAAGTTGAAAAGCTGAATAGATATTTGTATTGCCTGGATTCGTTGATAAACTCTTACTATACGGTTGATTATTTTCATCACAATTACATTCATTTGGTTCCATCAGCTGATCATCGAACTCTTCATTGTTGTTGTTATGATTATCAACTGAACATGAGTTTATTGATTTATTGTCCGACTGATCCTTAAGTATAGCATTACGTGTATCTTCCAAATGCTTGAACAGACCAGATAAAGTGGTCTCATACAAACTTATATCCAATATAGTATCATATTTGAATGGATTCGTAATTGGCACTATTAATGTGGTGGCTGAACCAATCATAACTGATACACTAATAGGATCTCTTGGTTGTGGTGCAACACCATTACCATGCAAATTAAAACACCATTCTGTTAACTACATATTATGAGGAAAAAAGGTATTGAAAATTTGATCAAAGAAATATCCACAAAGAAACAAAAGGAGACAGATACCTACTTTGTATAGTCGGAATTAAAGCAGAATTCTTTCTGCTAGATAATTACGTGAAACATCATGGAAAGATACTTGTTTATACATAATAAACAGTATAGACGTGACATTTTTAAACTTAAGTGGGTCATTTGATCTGTCAAAGAATTCAAAACATTTTCGTGAGTAAATGCGTCTTTCGGAACAACAATTTATAGAATGAAAAGTTTTGGTGTTTATAGCTACCTCTTTATTTGGGTAACGAAGGTTGACTTTTATGACATGTTATTCAAGATTGATATTTATAATGAAAGGAATACTTTGTGAATGGGTGAGTATGGGACTGATCACTGCATGGTAGGCCCTACAAACACATTTATACATCAACCAAACTACCGAAAATTGTCCAGTCTTCTAGTCACCTTTCTAAATAAAAAGTATAATTTTGACGACATTGATGGTCTAGAAATGCCAATGATACGAATATCTCCAGCAGTAATTCAGTCCACCATATCAGCCTTTCTCCTTGCTTAGATTTTCTATAACTGAAGTCATTATAAGGGTTTGAACTTACGAAATATTACACCTGGTTTCTTCAAACCACATCCTAAACTACATGTTGTATCGAAGATTTCAAAATCTCATTGCACAAGAAATAGTTGTGTTTATCTACATGATCTCATCTAACCAGTTTGATAAACTAATTTATACCATCTTTTGGGAATCTGGAGACTCAGGTAAATTCTCGTTGTCTTACAAGTATAGGCGTAGGGAAAAATTTCGACTCAGAACTGAATTTTAATCTACCATTTCTTGAATGCTGTCTTGTTTAATGAAACAGTTGGAATTCGTCGTTATGTTTGCACTTCCTTTCTAAAGCAAAATGATTTTTACCGAGAGTTATTCAAGATCTTACATAGTTCTAGGCTTTCATATCTAGTTAATGTTGTAGTCTACTTCAGATCTCAGGCAACTGGTTTGAGTAGAAAAAGATCCTTATTATGGTTCTGTAATATCCAAGGTCGGAAAATTGGGACTGTTTGTTTCATCTATGCTCTAATACTTATTCAACAAATCGGAACAATAGGCACAAAGAGAAATACTTTATCCTAGCAAGCTACAACATAAATAGATCAAGTCTCCAGTCATTGACGGAGAGGTTTATTAAGAGATAGCTCTTTCTGGCTCTTTCTTGATCAAATTGGAACTTTAATTATAACTTTATGCGAGGATCTTCAAATCATTACTCTCAGAATGGCATGAATTATGGGAATTTATCTGGGAAATATAAATGTCAATACAAATGTATTTAATAAACTAACCAGACCTTTAGTGCGATACGAATAGGATTTTCATTTTAAGGTAGCATAGAGTGATATTCAGTCCGTTAGAAAAACTACAGTAACATCAACTGATAAAATTCGGCTACGAACAGGGGAACGCCAGTGTGGAGGTTTAAAACTAGCTTTTAGTTTAATAACTTCCTTGTCAATCATGTACCTAATTTGCAATTGATGGTTATAGTAATAATTCTACAGAGGTCATGATCTGTTAGGCACTTAGATGCAGTCGACAGGAAATCTTAAACATAAGTTCCGTGATTGTTTCCAATCTTCCAAAAAAATATGTACAATCTTCAGGAAACTGATGCCCTCTATGAGATTAAAATCGGAGCCATTCAGCTTCATAGTCTGAAACGTAATCACTAAACTATTTGGGCCATGACTTAACTCTTGTAAACTCCGCCTGTAGCTCCTTTGGGGGTTACTGCCGGTCCCAAGTCCGGGTAAAGGAGGAGGGTTGGGCATGGGGTTAGCGACCCCATCCCGTAGAAAATCAACTCGCTAAAAAAACGCTAACCAGAAAAAATCATTCAAACTCTGCCCTCGGAGTAGAAGGAACAAGGTTGGATAACAGCGATTATCTTCAGGAGAACTTCTGTTATACTCCGGTCATGAAGAAGAAAATGCCCCACATACACAAGGAATTGCATTGATGCTGTCCAGAAAAGCACAAAATGCACTTATTGGATGGGAATCTCATGGACCAAGGATCATCAAAGCCTCCTTCAAAACAAAGAGAGAGGGCATTAGAATGAACGTCATCCAATGCTATGCGCCTACCAGCGACTACGATGAAGACGCTAAAGACCAATTCTATGATAGGCTGCAGTCGATCTTCGAGAGGTGCCCAACCAAGGACCTGACCATTCTGATGGGAGATTTCAATGCCAAGGTTGGAAAGGACAACATGGACTGGGAGGAAGGAACGTAAATGGTGAGAGACTTGCAAACCTATGTGTCTTCAATAAACTGGTCATAGGTGGCACCATATTCTCACACAAAAACATACACAAAGCCACTTGGATTTCACCGGATCACACTACACAGAATCAAATCGACCATATCTACATCAACAAAAAGTTCAGGAGGACGATGGAGGATGTTAGAACCAGAAGAGGAGCTGATATAGCATCCGATCATCATTTGCTGGTCGCCAAGATGAAACTAAAACTCAAGAAGCACTGGACAACGGCGCGGACGACATCATAAAAGTTTAATACGGCCTTTCTTCGAGATGCTGACAAACTCAACAAATTCAACATAGCCCTAAGCAACAGGTTCCAGGCCTTACATGATCTACTCAATGGAGAGGGGACTACCATGGAGAGCAACTGGAAAGGTATCAAGGAGGCAATCATTTCAACATGTCAGGAGGTTCTGGGCCAAAAGAAGCACCATCACAAGGAAAGGATCGCTGTTGGAACACTGGATAAAATTGAAGAAAGAAGAAACAAGAAGGTAGCAATCAATATCAGCCGAACAAGAGCGGAAAAAGCCAAGGCACAAGCCGAATACACAGAGGCAAACAAGCAAGTGAAGAGGAGCATCAGAACCGGCAAACGTAAATATGTGGAAGATTTAGAATTGACGGCGGAAAAGGCTGCAAGAGAGGGAAACATGAGACAACTGTATGATACAACAAAGAAACTTGCCGGAAATTACAGTAAACCAGAAAGACCAGTGAAAAGCAAGGAAGGCAAAGTAATCACCGACATTGAAGAACAACGAAACAGGTGGGTAGAACACTTCAAAGAACTCTTGAATCGACCAGCTCCACTGAACCCACCCAACATCGAAGCAGCACCCACAGACCTCCCAATCGATGTTGGCCCACCAACAACTGAAGAGATCAGCATGGCCATTAGACAAATTAAGAGCGGCAAAGCAGTGGGACCAGACAACGTCCTGGCAGAGGCACTGAAGGCAAATGTAACAGCAACTGCCAAGGTACTCCACATCCTCTTCAGTAAGATTTGGGATGAAGAACAAGTACCAATAGACTGGAAAAAGAGACTTCTGATCAAGATACCAAAGAAAGGTGATCTTAGCAAGTGCGACAACTACTGGGGCATCACTCTTCTTTCAATACCAGGAAAAGTCTTCAATAGAGTATTGTTAAACAGGATGAAGAATTCCGTGGACGCCCAACTTCGAGATCAACAAGCTGGATTTCGTAAGGATAGATCGTGCACAGATCAAATCGCAACTCTACGTATCATTGTGGAACAATCAATCGAATGGAATTCATCACTCTACATCAACTTCATCGACTACGAGAAGGCATTTGATAGCGCGGATAGGACAACACTATGGAGGCTTCTTCGACACCACGGCGTGCCTGAGAAGGTAGTCAATATCATACGGAACTCCTATGATGGACTAAACTGCCAAATCGTCCACGGAGGACAACTCACCGACTCGTTTGAAGCAAAGACCGGTGTAAGGCGAGGTTGCTTACTCTCACCCTTTCTCTTTCTCCTGATGATCGACTGGATCATGAAGACGTCAACATCTGGAGGAAAACACGGAATACAGTGGACAGGCAGGATGCAGCTTGACGATTTAGACTTCGCGGATGATCTGGCTCTTCTATCACAAACGCAACAATAAATGCAAGAGAAAACGACCAGTGTAGCAGCAGCCTCAGCAGCAGTAGGTCTCAATATAAACAAAGAGAAAAGCAAGACTCTCCGATACAATACAATATGCACCAATCAAATTACACTTGATGGAGAAGCTTTGGAAGATGTGGAAACCTTTACATATCTGGGCAGCATCATTGATGAACACGGTGGATCAGATGCAGATGTGAGAGCGCAGATCGGCAAAGCAAGAGCAGCATGCCTACAGCTGAAAAACGTCTGGAGCTCAAAACAATTGTCAACCAACACCAAGGTTAGAATTTTCAATACAAATGTGAAGACATTTCTACTGTATGGGGCGGAGACGTAGAGAACTACGAAAGCCATCATCCAGAAGATACAAGTGTTTATTAACAGCTGTCTACGCAAGATACTTCGGATCAGATGACCAGACACTATCAGCAACAAGTTACTGTGGGAGACAACAAACCAGATTCCAACAGAGGAAGAAATCAGGAAGAAGCGCTGGAAGTGGATTGGGCACACTTTGAGGAAATCATCCAATTGCATCACAAGACAAGCCCTCACATGGGATCCTGAAGGCCAAAGGAGAAGAGGAGGACCAAAGAACACATTACTCCGAGAAATAGAGACAGACATGAGAAGAATGAACAAGAACTGGATAGAACTAGAAAAGAAGGCCCAGGACAGAGTGGGTTGGAGAAAGCTGGTCGGTGGCCTATGCTCCATTGGGAGTAACAGGCGTAATTAAGTAAGTTAACTCTTGTAGTGCCCGAGTATTTACAATTGACTGATCACTAAGTAGCAACTAAAGTTATTTTTATCTGGTTCTTAATGCTGACAATGTTCTGTTGATCTGGTTGCATTGTGGACAGTACTCTAAGCGACTTGACATCGTGGTTTGATGTTGGGTTTTGATTGGTAGACACATTCCAACTAAATTGAAAATGCTGTCGGTACTAGGAACTAGATAAACACGAAGTTGTTTACTACGCGGTCATAAATTAATATACAAATTATGGAAATTGCTTATTAAGATCAAATCATAAATAGTCATCCAATAAAACCAATACTGTATTCTTTTTAAAGAAAACATGTAAGTTGAACTTGAAAGGGATTTCATCGAACATACTTTTTCTGAATAAAATACAATTGATCCTTCATGTTCCTCTTTACCAATAGCACATGGAGTGAATTTCAATCCAAGATATAATTTAGATTTCGGTTTTAATTTAATTATTCTTTCTGTAGTATGTAAACCACTACTTCGATTGGTTGATAATATACGTGAAGAATTATTTTCCACTTCATTTATATCTAATGTATCATTATCAGAATATCGACATAATGTTGACATTTGTAAATGTGAATGATGTTGTTCACCTAATTCTGTAGTTAATGATGGTGATAGACAAGCGAGTTGTTTAGTTGATGTTGATAATTGTAATTTGAAAACATCAGGGTTAAATATTTTGGGTTTTAAAATGTACAGCTCTTCTGTTGGATTATCTAATAAGATTTTGGTGATTATTGAGCTAGAAAATTTAGTGAAATAAAACAAACAATACTTCGACTAAGTTTGATAAAATCATAATTGAACGTAGGCAAATCTAATTTTGACACAACACTAATTGAATACAGGTTTATACAACCAACTTTAAGTCATACCTAATATGCAAAGGTTGGTAGTATCATTTGACTGTTAAAATCAAAGTAGATAGAGAGGAGATTTGGATTTGGAGTTTCAAACATTAAACTAACCACAGATTGAACATCAACTCTGAGATGCAGGCACATCCAGTTGACGAGTCTTAAATAGGACGAAACGAGCGTCCTGTATTCCACTGCTAGCCACTATCCATCTTTGCTTACAATGCTTGTGAATTAAGGGTATATCGAGGCAATATGCACAGTATGCACATGTGTCAATAAGAGACTGATCAATTACAGTCCTAAACATCAATGGGAAGATTCAAGCAAACAATACCAAGTGTATAATGGTGTTTAGTTGTAGAGATGAACTAGTAAACCTATAAACTGAGATCATCCAAGAAATTGCAAATCATTTGTAAGATAAGATTAATGACTGATATTTAAAAAAGTCTGTAGTAAATAAATCATTAGATTAACTACGTAACATAATAAATATACAAAGAATAGTAGAGTAATCACTATTTATTCTGGATTGATTACCTTCCTAATTCAGCTTCTATAATTGGTCCATCGACAACTTCTGGTTTGATGGCTTTTATTATTAATTCAATCCAAAATTCCCCAAAGTTTGGATTATAAAAAATGACACTAGATAAAGAAGAAATAGATTAATGCATTGAAATAAACACTTGTCTCGTTTCTGTAAATTGTAACTTATTAGTAACGATTCAGTTGTTCATATATTTAAAATAATTACACATCTTACAAATCTAGTCATAAGAATTTACAGCTTTCACATTTTATTACAGAAGAGTAATAAGCGAATGATCTTGATCAGTGTTAAGGTTGAGCGAATAGTGAAGAATGTGGAACGTTGAAAGTTATTCTTTGTAAATTCAGTACTTTCATAAGTTAATATGTATATATTTAACTGATTTGTGATGTTTTTATGTTGTCCCAATTCTAAATGTTTATTTGATTAATACTACTGATAAAATATATAGTAGCATCTATTAATATGGTAAATTATTTATAAACCTGTTTTTTAGATTTATATAATAAATATCCTATTTCGGTACATATTGCGATTTATTATTTGTGAAGAATTATAGTCTTGTAATTTGTCTAATTAACCACTTCGGTTTTCAACTCTGAACTAAGAAAGATATTCAGTCACAACGTAGAACTTCGTTCGTACGTTGATCGTGAGGTTCTATGGCAGTGTTTGTCACTGAAAGGAGTACCAAAGAAGCACACTAACCTCACAAAGGTTCTCTATTCGAACACAACTGGTCGAGTTAGAGCCTATGGCGAACTGTCATCAGAATTGATAACCTTAAGTGGTATTCGTCAGGGGTGTCCATTCTCCCCATTCTTGTTTAACTTTGTCGTTGACATGCTTTTAGAGATAACACTTTCATTATCTAAATCTCCAGGAGTTGAACTTTTACCGGGAGACTCACTTGCTGACTTAGAATACGCAGATGACAAAGTTCTGTTCGATGAGGACGCTGACGAAATGCAGAGTCTTTTGACCACTATAAGCAACAATGCAGGCATGTTCGGGATGCGATTCTCTCCCTCGAAGTGCAAAATGTTACTTCAGAATTGGGTTGCATCGACAGCTGAACTAATGATAGGGAGTGAAGTAGTTGAGCGTGTTGACTGCTTCACTTATCTTGGGAGTCTCATCAGCCCTTGTGGTCTGGTGTGTGACGAAATCTCAACACGGATACAGAAGGCTCGTCTAGCTTTCGCCAACTTGCGTCATTTATGGCGTAGGCGAGATATCCGTCTAGCAACCAAAGGACGGGTTTACTGCTCAGAAGTTCGTTCCGTCCTACTTTATGGCAGTGAAACATGGCTGATAAGAGTAGAGTATATTCGTAGACTACTAGTGTTCGATCATAGGTGTCTTCGAAGCATTGCTCGTATATCCTGGGACTACCGAGTAAGTAATGCAGTTGTTAGTAAACGGGTACTAGGTAAGGATGGCCAATCGAAGGTTAGGATATTTAGTAGTTGTTTTTGTGAACTTATATTTTGTGCATGTAGGCAAAAATCTGTAGTACTATGATCTTAACAATCAGAAAAAGCTGTACTGAAATTTAGTATTTTAGATTATACACTGTTTAGATAATTCATAATTAGAATATTTTGTTGATATTTGAAAAAAAAATTGTGCACTTTCTGATAAACTGATGAACTCACGTTGAATTACTAGTTCCAATAATAGATGGAATACAATTTAGTTGATAAACTGATGAAAGTTTACCAGAATTGTCAATAGAAGTTACACAATGTGTTTTTGGACCAATTAAACATTTATCTTCAATGATGACATCAAATTCAACTGGTTGATTATTTTTAAACAATTCTGATTGTAAAGTAAATGGTAATTCAATTGTTTTAGAACTAAGACATGGACAGATAATTTCAATTTGTTTAATAGGTGGACCTTTAAAGAGAATAAAAAATAACGAGTATCATTAGTCAATTATTGTTTTATAGTGATAAGCTTGACAAGCGCTCTGAATTGTGAATGTTTAAAATATTTTTATACAGATTAAATTATATGAGAACATGTAAACAGTAGAAACTGATATTCAAAAGAGGTTTTGTGGAGATTTCAGTATTTTCATGGTTGAAATCATGAGTCAATTGAAACCAGACCATCATGGAAATCCTGGATGAACTGCACGGCCGGTTCGTCCTATTGTATGACTCCTCACCAGTGCGCATCCATGATCCCGTTTCGCGAGATTTGAACACAGGACCTACTAGTTCAACCACGTCTGTTGTGAGATAACAACTCACTGAAGACAGTTGATGAACGGTTGCTCAAACTTCGTGGATTGGTTGAGGTTAGACATTAACACCGTTGGATGCCGGCCGGTTCAGTGGTCTATCGGGTAAGTGATCTGGCGTGAAACTGGCAGATCCTGTGTTCGAACCTCGCCAGGCGGGATCGTGGATGCACACTGCTGAGGAGTCCTACAGTAGGACGAAACGGCCGGCCAGTGCTTCCAAGTTTTCCATGGTGGTCTAGCTTCAATTGACTCATGATTTCAACCATGAAGAAACTGATATATTAAAGATCAATGAATAAGCTCCATCTTATTTCTATTCATATTAGCTATGAAATAGATGAAGTAAAAATATCATACTTTTTATAGGCTTATATTCTCAAATGTACATTCGTAGATATGTGGTTTAATATCATATATCATAAAGTATAAGGTTTTTGTACTTGTTTCAGAAAAACTCCCAAAAACCGAAAATCTATATACAGCAAGTGTTTGTGAAGTAACAGTAAGACAACTAGACAACTAAGACTAAAATTATCACAAGAACAAATAGACTTCGTCTCTATTTTCTTTTAATCAAAAATTTCTTTCAAGACTTAGGTTTCTAAATAGAACCATCTATTTTTACTGTATAGAAAAATTTATCTACTAACTGTAATATCGATTAAGTGCGTGCGTACGTTCCCTGTTTGATATATGATGTGATGATCCCCGCTAATGAGAGAGGAGTGAATTTATCGATCGGACCAGTGATAAACAAAAGCCGTATGAGCAGTTTTGAGTACTTATCAGTCCTCTTTTCTGCCTAGCCCAGCTAGTTAAGTCCAGAGCACCAATAAAAGCCTCTGCAATATGAATCATTACTCTCAAACATATTTGGTTTATATATCAAACAAACTGACCACATCGTACCATAAAGTAGAAAATAACATTTGCACACGATTTGGTCAAATGTGGCTGTTAGTAGGGGTAGAGTAATCAATAGACTGGGTATAACTCAAGAATGGTAAATCGTATAATAATAGTTCATAGGTCAAAATAAAGCTTATAATAAGAGGGACACGAATATGAAAAGTTTATTTACTTAACAATTATACAATAGGAAATATACATATCATACTGGTCCATGAATAGTTCTCAAAGTTACCATTCATAAATCTCCACGGGATACAACACTGATCACTTCTATTTTATGACAATCTAATTAGTAATTCATATGAAGTTACATCATATTTATTATATTTGTAATCATAAAAATGATAATGAATTCCAACCTAATTAATGTCAATATTGTGATAGAAATTATCTTATTTACAAAACTTAACTTTGTAAATCAAATTGTGCGGGATGATTTGTACCGTTGTACAGTATACAATAAGTTCATATACTTGATCAGTCATCAATAATAAGTTATTTTGTTACAAGAATATAAGTAATTCTTGTCATATTTAATACAATCGGCTGATAGTAGTTCATTACTAACTTCAGACTCATTTCATTTTTATAAATATATCATGCTTATATGTAAATATTATAAATCATGGTTCATTGAAGAGAACGTGACCATGTAGAAAAGAATATGAAAATTTTGTGCCAATTTTAAAATTTAAATATATTTAACGTACTAATTGCAAAGTATGAAGGCTTTGATTCTAATCACTAGTGAAATTGTGGATGAGAACTAATGAGGGTGAGTATGTTACTGAATTTCCCCTAGTTTTAAATCATTATCTGGTTTAAATATGTCAGAGATATAAACTATTTTAAGTAAAATAAGATAATGTTATTTTGAATTCCTGTAATCCTTTTAATAATACGTTACTATAAAAACTATGTTAATTTTGTTAGTGATAATTGTTATATCCTAGCGAAGACATGAGTACGGGTAACTTCCGGGACCTATTAATGGACAACTATTCCATATATATCCTTATCGTTTAACTATTGAGTGATTAGATTATGCATATCTATATTCATCTTATTATAAGCTACATTTTGACCTATGGATTATTATTATTATACGAATTACTGTCCGTAAATTATATTCAGTTTATTGATTATTGTATCCCACATTTACAGCCACATTTGGCTTGATCTTGTACAAATATTATTTTTTATTTGATGGTTTGATGCGGTCTATTTGTCTAGTATATAAACGGAGTATGCTTGAAATAAATGATTCACATAGCAGAAGCTGTAATTGATGTTTTGGACAAGGAACTAATAAAGGCTCTAGACTGCTCATACCAGTTGAACGTCATTGATCTGGCACAGCGCTAAGATTGGATAAGTCGTATTTTGATTGGTGGATAATTCACGTGATAAAAACCCGTGAATAAAATCATACCGAATTGGCATACGGTCTTTATTTTTTATAAAGTCATAACAATAATTTTGTTGGAAAGATCAATTTTTCCAGGAAGTATAACCATATAAGAGGAAAAAGTATCAAAGAAAATGAATAGAAAATTTAATTCGATAGAGATCAGAAGTTATTACAAAGAAAATATATTATTCAATTCAGCTGAGTTATAAATGACTTATGTTTTATGTTCTTTTCAGTTTATCTTTATAGTACAGTAAAATATATTTTAACATTGATGACTTTAATTTCCTATAATATTTAGACAGTTTAACATGTTATAATTATCGTTTACTTTATAATTTCGTTTTTTGAAATCACTGGTTGTCAGGCATAAATGTTAACTAAATATGTTGTGATGACTTTTATAATCATTATCATAGACAAAGGACTTAGTAGCTGAGTGGATAGCGCGATGGCGTTTGAAGCGAAAGGCACTGGGTTCGAGTCCCAGAGTGAACATCAACTCCAAGATGCAGGTACATTCAGCTGACGAGTCCCAAATAGGACGAAACGCGCGTCCTGGATTCCACTGCTAGCCACTATCCAGGCCTCTAAATGCCCTGGTACGGCCGAGAGTGGGAAGAGTCCGCTCGCTCTCTCTAAATGCTCTCACATGGCCACACGTATATAACCTCTGCCAGGGAAGTCCTACTCACTGACCTCTCGTGGCACCGGTGCTATTTACGAAATTGAGAGGACGAAAAGCGAATGTACGGTGCTTTAACCGGATTGGTGGACACGGCGCGTCCACCTAGGGGATTTGGAAATCCCTGATTCCAAACCAATGGTGCACATGGGCTCCACTATCCTGAGGAAACAAATGGCATATGAATCAATCGTTGGTCACCGGCTACTATGGGACTGCATTTCCTTACGATGCTCCACTGCCTTGTAGATCAGATCTTCATGTCAAAGGCTCGGGGTGTGGCCTCCTAAGAAAACCACCTGTTTCGGTTTGGGTCTCCGGGCAGTATCTCAGCCCTCACACAAATCAAATGCGATTTTTGTGGCTCATATATATCTGGTGCCACCTTTTGTGCCAATATTTATGTGTTTAAATAAATAAATAAATCATAGACAAATAGCATTCAATAATCTTCCTGATTTTTAATAATTTTCTAGCTAAGGTTAATCTTTATGAGAAATTTCTTTTTAATTTTTAGTCTGATTCAGATATTCCTCTTTCTGAGTCGATAGCAGATAGAGCTTTATTGACAATAAAACTAAAGAACCGTTTCACTTTGCATTAGGGAGTTATAAATTCGTACAAGATCAAAAAGTAGACATTCATATTCATGTAATAACCAGTTGATCTATAAATCATTTAATCGAATCATAATGGTATATATTTTCAGCTTTACACAACAATCTTCATTCCTTTGTCATTGTGTTTAAAAGATCAAATAATACAGAAGTATCTGATTTATTACCAATCAAGGTATGTAAATATTTAAAGCCAGTTTCTAATTTATTCATTAACCAACCATAAAAATATTCAAATACCTGGTTTAATATTAATTTCTACTTCACACCAAAGACGATAAACTGAATTCGAATTTTCATCTAATTCATTTAATGTTTTTGATGTTTCATTAGTTTGATTATTTTTAGATTTTGATGACATTTCCTCATCATTTTCATCATCACTATCTGAACTGAATAAACCAAAGTAGAATAACATAGTAATAAGAAAAAAAGAAAATAATTTACAAATTAATTAATCATCTGTTATCAGCAACTAGTGTGATACTCCTCAGGCTTTAGAGAGTTGATCTAATCCTATAGATCAAGTTGCAATATGGTCGCTGCACTAAATAGTTTGACAGTACAGTCAGTCATTCCTAAGTTAAGAAGAATCTGTTACGTATATGCATCGGTTCAAGTTTCTTCGCTAATTTAACGCACTGAGATGAAATTATTGAGATGAATTCCAGAGTAGTATAGAAAATAACAGCATCAGTAGCAGTAGAAAATATTAAACATATAAAATGTGATTAGACAAGAGAATGTAGGTTCGTAGATTAAAAAAATATAAAGTAATTTAAGGACTCAAAATCTCAGGAATGACAAAGAGTAAACAAAGCCCCCCCAGTTGCGGTACATGTTATTTAATTTTAGATAGTTTGAAATAATTTTGCAAGAATTCATGGATTTAGGTAGCGTGGTAATTAGTATTCATCGTATCTGTAACACTAGGTGACGGATTTTTTAATCAACAGGGAGTATCAGTCTTTTCACGATTTCAGATATATGTTACTGAAGAATACAAGTGGCAAGAAGTTTACATTCAGAATTTCTTATCGATTGTTTCACACGGCGTTTAAGCGAGAATTATACGAAAATATTTAAATGGTACTTGTAGAATTTCTTATTACAATGAGTTATTTAAAATGAATTGTTTTCATTGAAGCCTTAGAACTTACTTATTACTCGGAGCATCTGCAACAAAAACTATAACACCACGAAAAGATCCTCGTCTTGACACAGAAACTTGAAATTTACATTCATCGGTACGACCAGACATAACTTCAATACGATTCATATGTTTCTGATTGTTTGGTATCCATTCAATAAGACCCTTAGGTAAATTTGTTTGCAGTTGGAAACGTTGCATTATTGAAGTTGAGTTAGGAACTTTAAGAGTGAACGTTTGTAACTGTTTTTGTTTTGAAACTTTACATATTTCATCATTTATATCACAAGCATTACTTGTAAATTCGAGGTTAATTTTTCCAAGTGATAATGGTTTCAATACAATCCCATTTAATTGATATTCTAATTGACTGCCATCAGTAATATTTCAAAGAACAAGTTTGGTCTGTTAACAGGATGAAAAATGAAATGTTTAGTACTAAAGAGAATGATTTTGTGAATAGTTACTATTTAAAGATTGTTTTTCGATAAAAGTTGAAGGAACATTGGAAACCAAAAAGTACTCGATAGCTATTTCGTTCTGCTTTAAGGGCCCATCAACAATATGCATTACTAACCAAGACGAAAGAAATTCGAGATCTTCCAGCCTTGTAGAAATTATTGCACTTTAGGACTAACGTGTTAGAACTTAAAGGTCTACAGTTTAAGTTTCATTCAACTTTCACCGTAGCATGATCTCTACCTAGTGCTGTCTAAAATTTATTTACACATTCCCTACTTGGTTGTTTTCACAGATAATGGCCTCCCAATATAATGTTGGAAATTTATGTAGAAGATAATTATTGGCATGTAAGTCAACATTCATAAGTTAATTGGCTTTGAGGATATTTTGCATTCTTTGAAGAGGTCGCCTATCGATTTTAAAAGAGATTATTAACTGTATAATCCATGCTAGCTTTCATTGATATACCCACTTATTTTACACATATTATAATGTTTGATTTCAGTGTCTTCATTTGAACCTAATCTACCTTAACTGGATTAAATAAAACAAAATGTGTAGATAATTAAGACAAACCGGTAGATAAGCATCTAGTCACTAGATAGAAACAAAATAGTGGTCAATGTTTACACTTAGAACAGACATTAGTTAAAAATAGCATCTTACACAATAGATAGCATAGAATAAGTCAAGCAGTTTATTGGTTGTAGCTTTTAGTTTTGCTTTATTCTATTTGTATATGTTCTCACAGTAAAACCAAAAAAGATAATATGATGGGACGTTTTAAAGATAAGTATTAATAATCTAATGTCTTGATTTTTACATGACTAGGATGAAGACAGTGAGCTTTAAAATGAACAGTATTATTTTAGACATCATTAGGAAGTAGTATATAAGTAACTCAGTAATTTAGTTATATTTATTAGTTATAGCAGTTCATCTTTTTGACACTGTAAATTGTATTCGTACGCTAAATTACTGACTAATTAATCATTAGAGCTACCTATTTTGATTTGTTCAGATCAGACCATTGGTCAATATAAGTGAAACATATCAAACATCGATGCTTCCGGATATAATTGTGATTTATGTTTAGAGTCAAATAAATCTTCATCTGTCATCTTTGATTTCTTCCTTGAATTAAGCTACATCAGTATCTTTGTTTAGTTATAACAAGTGGGAGCGGGATTAATTTGAAATATTTCTCCGACGATTGACCCAGTAAAGTTACTGCTTGAGTTACAGCAGAAACGACTTAAAAACTGGCATCAGACGTTAACCGGGATGTTGACCACAAAATTCTTTCAGTCTTCAATTGGTACTATTTTAACAGAAGTAGATTATGTCTTAAAGTCAGTTTCCAATTGGACTTCAATCTTAGTGCTTGATACGGTAGAAAAAGAAGATTTATTTAAGACTCAATTGGCTGAACCACAAAATGGTTTCCTAGTTCGTGCTCTGCTTCGAGAGGTGATATGAAGTGAAGTTATCAATTAATTCAGTTTCACCTTATCAAAAACTTGAGCTGATTTTACTTTCATAAAAATGTTTTTGACGATCACTCGTTAATTTTCGGTGTTTGTTACTCATGAGTAAATTCCTTAAATCTGTATCAGAGCCATTCCCACTTGGTGCCTTTAACTATTCCTGATAGTCTAAAGAAGTTCCAAGACCACTCATCACTAAAAGTTTTTGTCCAATTTATCCGTGTTACTTCGTATTTTGAGTTTGTAGAACACAAAAGACGTAGGAATTTAAAGTTTTAAAAACAATCACTACATTTAATTATTGATTCTTTGAGAACATAACACAGACAGAAATCTTTGATTTAAATCCTATTCCAAACTGCTATATATTAGTTAAATTATGCATAAAATCAGGTGTATCTAGGAAATAAGTATAAGCGAGTAGTAACTTACTTGACTTTCGGCTTCTCTTCTAGGTAAATATGTTATGGAGTATTGAACTGTTGTATTTGATGGTACATTTATGGTGGATGGTCCAGTAAACCATATTGGATTACCAATAAACTGTGAGGATAATTCCCAATCATACGCTGTTTTATTAACAATTGGTATTGGTTGAGTAATTGGATGATTTAATGGTGATGTGAAAGTTAAAACCATTTTTTCATTACCAGGTAAAGCTACACATTCAATACGATAAAGGCGTATATCATCTGGACCTTGAATTACCAGTTTAGCTGACGTTAAACCGGGTTTATCAGCAAAGATTTTGAGAGGAAGAGGAAATGTGTAATCAGAATCTGTAAGTAGAAATAAGAGATCATTATTATTGGTATTTCCCAAACTTTTGTCTCATTTCAAGAAATGTGGGAGTGAAAACAACCGAATTTCATCCTCAGTTTTAATATCACCATGTTTATTCTGCTTCAACAACAATCGTACATTTACAGCGTAATATTCCTTTTTGTCTTGGCAAACTGATGTTTTTGGTCTAATTTTACATGTGAGTATTAGAAAAACACCTTGTAGTACTGAAAGTATGTTGGAGAGAGATAGACCTTAAATATCCTCAAAACTGATAGTTAACAGAAATCTCAAGTTTACTGAATGTCTAGTTATCAGATAAATAACTAGATCAGTTAAATTATATTTATGAACAGATAGTCTCTCTGGTAAATTTAGATAATGCAACGAGACGACGAAGTTTAGAAAACGACAGGATATGGATAAGCGCAATACATTGAGAAAAGCCCGATAGCACATTTAATTCTTAAAAATTATCAAACGAGAGACAAAAGTCAAAATAGACAATTCAGAATATAAGAAAACACAGGTTTAATAAAAGTGCAAATTATTTTTGTCTGGCTAAAGTTTCAACAAACCTAAGTACTTTCAATAGACAACTTTTAAAGAAAACTAGAAATGTTGAGTTAAAAGCAACCTTATTACCTTATACAAGCTGTGTTAGATAGTGAGTATGAATAGCTCAGCTAACTCGATTTGTGAAAACATATGATGATGTGATGGAAATTATTGCTCGCATATAAAGAAATATCAGTATAGGGTTGTGGAGATTGTTTAGTTTCAGTGAAATCATGAACCGATCAATGTTAGACTACCATTCAAAACCTGGAAACATTGGACGGCCAGTTCATCGCAGTATCATACTCGTCTTCAGTCTGCATCCACAACTCTAAACATGGGAATCGAACCAAGGACCTTCGGTACGTGTGAGAACGCTTAATCTATAGACTATTGAGCGGGCACGTAACAGTATTAATGTTTAACTTCAATCAATGCACGATATTAGGCAATCATCCACCATTGTCATAGGTGGCCAACTACCCTACACTTGACAAGGTTGAACTTCATTGGTCACGGCTTCTCGCTAGAAAATCACTTGTTCACTAGTGATCTGATTCGATATGTATTTCCAAAGTTCTGTTAAGAGATTATGATCTATGAATTGAACCAAGTAATAGATGATCTGGAGTGGGACTCACATTACCTTGCTTATTAACGTTATTCAGTTGAACATGCGAACCATTATACTTCTACTCAATAGTATACAAATATCATGTTTTATCTAAAATATTTAGATCATGAGTCCTAGTCCATTTTTACAGTTGTAGAGGCACCCTACTGGAGTATCCAAACTCAGAGAGAAACAACTGCTCGATGCTTTCTTATTTTTAGCAGTCTTTTTACTGTTGTCCATATGTTAAGATAACTTTCAATCTTAATTCTATTTAGGTTGTAAAGGAGGATGGCTTTTTTCTGAAAGTTTGATTCTTTTGATGCCCAGTCCCACTAATTATTGGAAATATCTAATGACCTAGATGCCGATGATACAAGTTTTTTTAGACAGAGTAAATTAAAAGTCAGATGAGAATATTTTTATGGTTATAAGCAAATGTGTAAGCAGTATGCAAGCAAGTGAACCATGACGTAATTTGTAAAAGAACGAAAAGATAAACAAAGTACATTTTCAAAGTATATGGTGAATATCTAAGTATACATAAAATAAGATTTCAAAATGATGAACAAAGTATTTAAACGAAAAGTAATGTATGGTATCTCCTGAATAAGACTAACAATTTGAAATGCTAGTGGACTACAAGTGAAGTTGACTTCAGTATTATGAAACAGAGTAATTTTATTTAGAAAACGTTAGCAGGTTCATACTGTTAAAACCAGTTCAATTTTAAAAAACAAAAAATTATCATAAAATGAAATTTACATCACATATATTATTATTAATACATTTTCATACCTATATCCATAGAAATTGGCACATGTATTTTTTGTGGGACTTTGATCATATTTGAATCGATTTCTACACTATATATCAGATATCGAGATATATGTAATCTTTTCTGAAAAATATTTAGAAAAAAAATGACGGGAAAATTTGGTATAAGTAAAACTTAAATGAAAACATATATTTTGTTTTCATAGTTGAAAGCATGAGTCAATTGAAGCTAGACCACTAAGAAAAACCTTGAGGCACTGGACGGCCGTTTCGTCTTATTGTAGGAATCCTCAGCAGTGCGCATCCACGACCTCGCCTCGCGAGATTCGAACCCAGGACCTACCAGTCTTGCACTGCTGAGGAGTCGCACAATAAGACAAAACGTCCCTCCAGTGCTTCCAGGTTTTCCATGGTGGTCTAGCTTCAATTGACTCATGATCTCAACTATTAAAATTACTATAACATCCACAAAACCCCTTCTGATACTTTGAATCTAACTATAAAATTTTATGAAAATTCAGATGTTTTGAAAAAAAAAACGTCGAAGTTTCTAATTGAAATATAATTCGAAAACGTTTGTAGAAAATAGAATTTTTACCTGAAGTTTTAACTTTTTCTCCGATGAATTTTGATCAAAATTAGGTAATATTAATTTTTTATTAGCTAACTCAAGTAATTCATCTGATTCAAGTGTATTTGCTAATTGACGACGTTTTAATTCTGATGGTGGAAGTCGAAGGTGTATAGCATTTAACAATGCTGTCCGACGTAAATCATTTTTTACTGGTAACCATAATGTTTCTTTTATTTCACAGTTGATTGGACATCGAAAATATATAACATTTGGATCACCCGATCGTCCAAAAGCTTTCAAATAAAGGTTTGATACAGTTTGAAAGATTATTAGTATAATTTCAGTGTACTACTAAAAATAAATTATTTTTCCTTAAATGAAACGAATTTAAGGTCGAGAAGTGGGATAAAATTGTTTAATAACTCAGTCAGTTGGTGGTTATGAACATCATTGACATGGAAGAAAATAGGAATTGATTCAAGTTGCTAGACGTTTCATTATCATACTTGTTGAGGATGCTAGATCCCCAGAACTCATCTAGTAAATGTCTTTTTTTTGTAATTTTATTTTGGAAATTTGAATTTCTTGTTTTTGCTCCAAAAGCGCACATTTTCAGCTCCATATTACATTTCCCACTTGGCAGTACATTAAATGTTATTGGTTCGTTGTCTCTTTTAATATGCTATTTTGTAACGTTTCCTAAAGACATTTTCATGCTGCAGATATACGCTTGAGTTGTGCTTCTGAATGCTTGTAGAATAAATCTCCCCTCTTTTGAACCAAGACTTCTCTCTCTAGTTGGCGGGGCTGGGACGCATCGGAATATTTAGCTTATCTGGTCATTGTGTCACTAAGTCTTCGTTCTGTTCTCAGATTTAGGTGATCTTGTAATGTCTTCAAACACAGCAATTCTAAGAGGACACTAACATAGTTAAACGTAAAGTAGTTAAAATAATAATTTAACTGATAGTTGGTTTTCACCGATAACAGGCTCGTGTGTTGCATGGAAGCCAGTGATTAAATCACTCACTCCCTCTCCAAACAATTAACACCTGATTGTCAGGCTTAATTCTTGGACATTGTATCAAGAAGATTAAACTATATGTGTTGGACTATAAAAATGAAATAACAGTGAAATCGAAAATTGCATTAATGTACTTACAAGCAGCTGCAACAGCAGATTTAATACGATATCCTCTTTCTTTTTGTTCAGTAAATGGTAATAAACTTGGTTGTGGTAATTGAGCAATACCTTTTAACAAGATAACAAATTCACCAATTTTTTCATTAGATAATAATAAACAACATTCTCTTGTACCCCATCCTAATGGTAAATAAATAATTGATAATTCTTTGATATTTTGTTTTTCGTCAGTTGTTTGTTGTTGTTTTTGTTTAATTTTCACTATGTTATCTGATTGTTTTATAAGATGTGAATCTGTCCAATTATCACTGGTAGTTCCGCAAAGATTAATGATATTTTCACGACAATGAAATGATTGATATTGATTTCTTTGATAGTATTCTGAAATGGTGTAAATGATTATCAGAATCATAGCCAATATATTAAGTTGATATTGTTAAATGTTAAACCAATGTAAACCGTTGGTAGGATGGTTTAGACCTAGGTCTAGTGTCAGTCAATACTGATTATCAAGACTTACTTGCAGTCTTGAGGGAGCTAATGCTTTGCGTTAAGATCGGAGCAGATCAGATGGAATCATTTGTTACTAAGTGGTAGACTAGTCCTAGAAAAGACTATTAGCTGTGTAAACAGTTGAGTTTAGTTTTATCACTCACTGTGACACTAAGTATTAATAAAGGACTAAATAATATGAATAATGTCAATTCCTTCAAAAGTGTAGATGCATTATGCTGACTAGTTCCATGTATAAAGAAACCCGGATTTCGATCTATGTATCGATTGTTAGACGAATAGTATGGAGATGCTGAGTTTGTTAATACAGCAATAATCTTACAATTTGTTTATAAACTAATCAATATGGGTGAACAGATAATGAGATATTGACCGCTACTAACTGATCAGTTAGTGAATTTTTTAGTAAATTGTTGGAGAGTATTTTATCGAAAGATTTGATAATTCAGGACTGCTTTAAATAGTAGATTGTTATACAGTATATTTGTAAAATTGTATGTGTATGTATTTAGACTCCCAGAAATAATTTGCGGAATAATATATTTTATTGTTATTTAGTCGAAAGCGATTTGTTTAGAATTACACAAAACACCTCGTTAGCTCTGTCGAATCAGATTTATGATGAATCAAATAGATTGATTTGACGGATTATATTTATATCAGTTATAAGATTGGGTACTCTCAATGTTCTTGGTTAGACTGTAGCACAGACAGACAAACGTATATACATGAAGTATGTAATGTCACTGCATTTTATTATGTTACGTTCTATCCTTCTGACTCTTTTGTAAGTCATTCGTACTGAGGCAATTTCACTCAGAAACCTTGATCTTCTTATTCTTACTCACTGAGTCCATTATCTGTCATGTTCTACATTGCTTTATCATGCCAACACCGAGTTCTATTCAAAGTCACTGATCCTCAGGTTATATAGATGAGCACGATATCGTTTAACTTTTTAAATAGTATTACAAAAATGACTGTGTATTTCTTACAAAAATACTAAAGATCCTCACTGCGAAAATTAGAAAGATACACGTAAGTGAACAATATTGTTTCCATTTCGATTATCGTCAGGGATTATCCCAATACATTTGAGTATTCATACGGGTTTATGAAAATATTGAACCAGTGAGGTCAATTAATAGACCAATGGTCTTAATAACATAGATGCCATGATAATAAGTAATGGGTAAAAAGGACAAATTGATAGTACAAAGATAGGTGTACTAGTGGTGAATAAAAAAGTTCTGATCGGCAGTTCAACATATAAATTAGGTCAAACTCGTATAAATAGACTTTTAAATAATAGTCACAAAAATTTATTGAAATCAGAATTGGGTAAACAATCGGCTAAAGAAGAAAATAAATGGAAGGAGGTGAAGACTAATAGAGAAATATAGGGTGTGGAAGAATGAGTAAAATCCTTTATTAAGTCATATCCGACCAAAGAACGAATAAGGGCGTCTAGAATTTTTATCTAATACATTGATTAGAATCGTAGATTCGGATCCCTATTGCTTCTGTAGGAGATGGGACCGAATCCCACTTGGAAACAATAAAGGTTTATGACAGATCACTCGAAATGACTTAATATTATTTCCAATATGACCACATTCAACCGAGTGTGCTAAGATAAAGCTACATATTATCTTCATCTGGCCCTTTTCAAGTTAAGCTTGGAGATGTTTACTCATACCCTTGTTAAGCTGATTGGTATTATGCTTAATATATCTTACTAATCTTCTATTGGATGTCAAATTCATGATAATCAAGTATTCTCAATAAAAAGTGAACTCACCTTTCATGATTTCTGGTGGTAATTGACTATTATCTGATGATGATTGATCCAGTGAACTTTCTGTTGCAGAGTATGTTTCAGTAGATAATAAATTCCCTGAAGTTAATTCTTTTTTCTTTACATTTAAACCTTGTGTTTGACATAGTGCATTGAATAAATCATTACAACTTTCAATTATCTGAATATTAAATGTACCATTTAATTTGTATGGATTTATAATTGGTATTTTAAATTCTGTCATTTGATAACAAGGTGATTTAATAATTTTAGTTGGCTAACAGAGAAAGGAAATACATAGAGGAAAAGAATAAAGTGGAACTCTTAATATTTTGTCATTTGCGGTTTAAAGAAAATGTTTTGTGAATTGAAGAACTAATGTATATAAGGTGGCATAATATAAGGACGAAACGGCCGTCCAGTGCTTCCAGGTTTTCCCTGGTGGTCTAGCTTTAACTGACTCAAGCTTTCAACTATGAAAATAGACAAAATAACTTAAATTATTGGTGAAGTATTAGTGGTGTAGGATGAACGAAATCATGTTATCTGGGGGATAGAAATAGTAAATCCATGACCTTAGTATGATTTACAACTTTGTTATCGAGTTATTCTGAGTCATATCACTTGAAGTGTCCAACCACTGATCATAGTTATAGCTCAGATTTCAGACAATTAGTCTGCATCAACCTACATGACTCAGACTGATAGCTAATAACTTCATGAACTGACGTTACTTTTTGGATTGATGGCTCTTAGTTTTCCTCGAATCTGCTTGTATTCAAATAGCCATTGTCAATGGAGGTAGGCGATGGTTAGGTATACGTAAAACATCTAATTACTTGAGCTTAGTTGACAGAAGTGATTTCATAATAGTCCATGATCATCTTGTTAGGTGTTGAAAAGGAATGTGCGTCTATGAAGTTTCTACAGATAACTAATTGTATGGTTTGAACACATTGTATCAGTAAAGTTTTGTATCATTCATTTCATAATTGCAAGTACTCTATCGAACATGTATATTTATAGTTATTTGGAAGACCAACGTTACAGTGAACTCTTTATTCAATTCTGGTATCAACAAATTGATAGAAAAAAGATATAGTTATCTCCATCACTTACTAATGTATCAAGTCCACCAACAATTCCCGAAAGTATAAATGATACCGTTTTACCTTGTAATGCATTTTGACGTTGAGAAACTGCTAAAAATACCGCTTCTGTTAATTTAAGAAAACGTGATCTACAGTAGTAGGTTAGTAAAGAAAAGTAATTATATGATGATACTTTAGTAAAAATGTATCAAAATTGTGCAATTATTATTAAGAATGAAATGATTAGATGATGTGAGATAAATCTGACTTCTTAAAGATTATAGACAACAAATTTATTGAATCAATTACTAACCTATTAGTCACTTAAGTTCAACATACAAGGACTAGATGTTATGATTAATAAGTTACTATATTCATAGTTTCTCATCAACAGCATAGAACCTAGGCACATATACTGTATATCATAATATTAGAAATGTTCTCCTTCACAAGGATTGATAAAATGGTAACAAATGGCAGAATATTTATATGATAAATAATGTGAAAATTCTAGAAGAAAAGATTGATATTCAAAGTTTCGTAATAGTAGCAACAACAGTAAATGAATTTATTATAAGATAAAAATGAATGAGGTTCGGATAAAACTCAAGAAGTTATGTAAATGAAGAAAAACAGTAGTAAGTATCATGTACTCACTAGTGACTGACCTCAAAATGCATTTTCTAGAGTTTTATCGAGAAGCCATGACCAATGGGTTTCAACTATGTCTGTTGTGAGGCGGTTACTCACTGAAGACCATGGTGGACAGTCGCACAATGTCGTGGATTGATTGAAGTTAGACAATAATACCGTTGAATTCAGGGTAAGTAATTTGGAAGTTAAACGTTTGCGCGAGAGTCCGAAAGTCCTGGGTTTGAGACCCGCATGCGGGGTCGTGGATATGCACTGCTGAGGAATCCCATACTGGGACGAAACAGTCGTCTAGTGCTTCGACGTTCTCAATGGTGGTTCAACATTGTTCCATTCATGATACCAATCTAAACCTAATAAATATCAGTCAGAACCTTATTGTAAAAAATTTGGTATTTACATTGATTACTAATTAATGACTGATGTGATTTTTGTTTATTTATTTTATTGCTAATTGGATTCTATCGATGTGAAATAAGTCAATTCAGACCTAAAAGAAATGAACTGAAAGGTATAACTTTTTAACGATATTGAATTTTCATAAAAAAATGGTGTTTCGAAACTTTACCCTATAAAGTGATACGGCATGTAGTGTCTATCTAAGATGATGTATAGCTTTAAGAACTAATTCCAGACTTAAACATGTTCAACTTCACTGACTGTGACTCCAATCAATCTAAAAAAACTTATCTTGATCAGGAAAATGGACTGACAGAGAATTCACATTTATGTCACTACTAAAAAACTGATTGTTGAAACAAATTACTAATACATAATATTACTGATCATATACTGTGGTGAACATAACACTGATTGGGGACAATCAAATGTATTTAAGCACAAATTACAGACTATCTCACTAAATTCTGATAACCAAACAGTAAACAGTTAATTCTCAAATTAACAACCAATTGTCTCAATCTTCACTGTTCCTTCTGTAAATATCAGTTCATCTTCTCTAATTCCATTGTTCATGCATTTTCCCACCAACTGCGCTTCATTTCAGTCCTTTCGTTATCGGTCTTCTGCCAAAATACATTCTATGTCTGACCATCGTCATATACTACTTATATGGATATAAGTAGACCACACTACAATACTACTATTACTTCAAGAACATATGTGAGCATATATATATCACATTCATTCTTACAACTAGACCTACTTATATTCAAGACATATTTGTAATTTTCCTTTCTGTGGTATCATCATTTTCATTTCTTTAGCATTATTACATAATTGATCAGTATTATTAGTATCATTATTCATAATGTAATTATCACTTGTTGAACTTTTTAATTGTTTCACATCCAGTTTCTTTGAATTTGTTTTGTTGATTTCGCGTTTTATAATTTTATTCGAAGTATTTATTATAGAACAATTGAAATCATTTGCATTTGGACCAATGATTACACAATAATATGTTAATGTTTGAGAACTTGTATTGGCAAATAATAGTTGACGTTTAGTTGTAGAATTCAAAAGACCTTTAAATCGACCCGAAAAAATGTAAACACAAAAATAAATTTCAATGGAATATTCAGAATTTTTTGACAACAAAATTGAATTAACATATGGCGTTTTCTTCTAGAAGAGATGATAGGATATAGTAGAAACTTTATTAATCAAATATTCGTTATCAGTATGGGGCTGTAGAGATTGTTGAGTCCAGAAAGATATCGCGAATGGCTCAATAACAGGCCACCATTGAAAACATGAAGCACTAGACGACCGTTTCATCTTAGTATGGGACTACTCAGAAGTGAACATCCGAAATCAAGCACACGCGACTAGAAATTTGAACATTCGGATGATCACTGTTGAGGAGTCCCATACCAGGACGAAACGGCCGTCCAGTGCTTCCAGGTTTTCAGTGATGGTGTAAAATTTATCTATTCATGATATCTGTCCAAATATTAGCCATTTAAAAAATGGACTTAAGTCTTACAATAAGATGAAACTTAGTTTGAGAATAGTTTTGGAGATTTAGCAAAGAAAAATCGTACTACTGAAAAGATCTCTCATCTTGTTAGTCAATCAGAAAATTCTCCAATAAGCAGCACAAAGAATGAGAGTTTATCTATTTAAAATCAACTAATTACGTCCGTCAAACATATTCATTTACATACTTTCATAAAGTGTTAATAACTGAAAGTAAATCTAGTTACCAAGAAACTCAAGAAATACCATCATGGAGGTTTGTGAATTTTTTTATCCATCTGTCCTCTGAAGAAATGAGAGGCGATTATTAAAGACTTATTAAATGAAATATATTACTTGATGACTGAAATGCCATGAGGGTAAGACTGATCATAAACATTTACAAATGAATATAAATAAAAGTTAATTACTGTTTAAAAGCACTTTCTACAAATATGAATATCAATAAGATGTGAAGTTTATTGAGGTTTACTGAAATCACAAACCGACCGATGTTAGACCACCATTCAAAACATGGAAGCATTGAACGGACATTTCATCTCAGCATCATACTCGTCTCCGGTCTGCATCCAAAACTCCAAACATGGGAATCAAACCAAGGACCTTCGGTCTCGTGTGAGAGAACTTAATCTATAGACTACTGAGCCGGCAACTAACATTGTTAATGTCTAACTTCAATCAATGCACGATATTGCGCGATCATCCACTATTGTCATCGGTGGCCAACTACCCTACACTTGACACGGTTGAACTTCACTGGTCAAAGCTTCTCATCAAAACTCCTGAAATATCATCTCGAAGCTATCAACTCAGTGGTTTAGAGCTTAAGCATTCATGCATGACACAAGACGCCATGGTTTTGATTCCTGCGTGCGGGGTCGTTGATAAACACTGCTGGGGAGTTCCCTGATGAGATAAGACAGCGCCCAACGCTTGCAGATTTTCAACGGTTATCTACCATTGATTGATTTACTATTTTAATAACTTACAAATATATTCCTCTTGTTAATAATTTACCAAACGCTCAATCTGTTCAAAGCTATTAAGTCAAACCTTGATGATCATATCGAAAAATTTATTCTTTTATGTAAAGACTACAAACTTATTTATATGCTTATAAAACGAGGATTTTACTCCCGTTGGCATACTTTCTGCTGATAATTCTTTACTGTAATTCAACTTATGGTACCGAATGAAATGAGTTTGACAATTATTAATATTATTATGTGATCACTAGAAAACTTATCGTTAATTTCGTTTTCTTCTAAATTTTTAAACCATTGAATAATATTTGATTAATAAAGGTTTGAATCTTTTATTGTCAATGTTAATAACTTAAAATTATCAGTCTATTTTGGACTATGTTGATCCTGAGAGGAATGCCTTGATAATCCCAATAAATCTTAAGTGTTCGATAGTATTTTGCAGTAAAATCCAGGGATTGTGTATAATCTTATTTCAGTCCAGGTGTGGAGATCGACCCTAGAGTATGGGTACGTTCATCTGGCGAGGCCAAAATGAGACAGAACCCATAGTCTGTTTTCTATTGCTAGCGACTACTAAACTCTTATTCTTTTAAAACCTTGTTCATGAAAGAATATATATATATATATATATATATATATATATATATATTAACAAGCATGTGTTTTAGCTAATTTATTCCTACCTGTAAAATTTATTGTTTGTCTTGGTAAATAATCCGGCAACTGACAAAATAAATGTAAACATAATAACGCCATACCGAATGGATGTGGACTTGTTATATCAGATGGACACAAATCAAATTCAAAATGAATCATTCTTAATGCTTGAACTAAAATGATCGCGTTATGAAAACACTGTTCATCTGAATTAGGTTGTGTGTAGATTTTGGAAAAGTAATTAGGAATCTAAAATGGTAACGGTAGTGCAAAGACCATAACTTATACTTTCACGCTTTTAAAAGTTAACGAAAAGATATTAAACAATAAATACTATTAAACTATATTTGCTTCTCTTTTGATCTTTCAATAAAAGGATTGTGTGAATACATTCCTGTCATGATGATCAGAGGTGAATAATCATTAGCTATTTCGTGACCGTTATTCTCAACTTTGGCGGGTCAATTGTTAATTGACAGCTAACCAATTGTTATATCATCTCAACCGAATGTTTCGTACATACAATCAGTTAATCACTGAGTAGTGACCAATATAACGTTTTCTCCGTATTTCAATGATGACCGAACTCTATCGATGAAGTCGTACTGTGAACACTGGTCTGAGTTGACACTGTGGTGTACTTTCCTGAGATAACAAGTGACTTGAGGTAATCAACAGAACAAGGGTTTCATACTGGCTTATACCCATCAGAAAAAATTATCCGAAATCTTGAGAAGGCTGATGCCTTTATTGGAATTTTAGAGTCAGTATTGAAAGCAAAATTATCAGTTTCACCACCTAATTTATTTTGCCAGTATTTCAGAGTCTATCGGATCTTTAGGACATTGAGAAGTAATTAAGTAGTTTACATGTCTAGCTTCAAACAGTTTACGATATTGAATAAATAAAGCCTATATTATTCGCACCTTAGTTTCAGTTGCTTTGTCAGATAAATGTATTTGTAGTCATATGAAATGTGAAGTTAAAAAACATAAATATTTAGCTTAGGTAATAAAATTTTCTACCTGGTCCCTAATATTTTCTCCCTTCATTTCTGAATAAGTCAAATCTAGGGACTAACAAAGTGGTGAGATCAAACCATCGAAAATAACAAAATATTTTGAAAAATAATAATTTTATTAAACAAAAAACTTGAATCAATTAACATCCATCAGCTTGTTGCTATGGTACATCTAGTAAAAGTTACATGTATATCTTTTGATCTACAGTCCACAACCTTGTGTTCTTAGTGATCTGTTTTTCTCGTGTCAAACTAATAGCAGATAATGTTGTCCGAATCGACAACTACATAAATAATATACGTCCTTTTTCAAAGAAAATAATTCCACCGAAAACATTCACCTGAGCTACAAATATTCTCTATTTCTCGAGTAAATGCTAACTGATCACGGTATGTACGTCGATCAAGACAGAGTTGATAATCTTACGATCAAATATTAAAACAATTATATGAACGAAGAATATTCTTTTCAATAATTTCTCATCAGGTTCTACAATTATAAATTAATAATCCATAAAAGAAGATTGGCGATCAAATATTAATTTAGTTCCTCTTTCTAAAAATTCCAGAATATCAGTACTGTGAATCGTCGTATCACCACCAATGTTAATAATAAGTTGATATAAATAAATAAATATATATATATATATATATTAAACACTAAAACAGGTAAAATATAGTATTACAGTTGAAAAGTTAAGGCCATTGTAATGGAAACTGTGAGTGACATTATTCTAAAAGAAATGTTCATCTACTTCTGACAGATGAATCGTACAAGATTAAAACATTAAAATGTGAATAATGTATTTTTAATTTCCTGGGTGAGTAGGAAATTCCATGATATTTCTTCACTTTTTGATTGATCTTACTAAATATTTTTGCTTTGTTCCTTCGTACTATTTAAACTAGGGTTTATTTAATGATGGATGGTAGCTAGCTGTGGATTCCAGTACACGGGTTTCACCCTATGTTAGACTCGTCAGCTGAGTGTATCTGCATCAAAGAGCTGATGTTCACTCTGGGACTCAGAGCCAATAGCATTCTCTCCAAACGCTATCGTGTTATTCACTTAGCTGCTGAGTCCTGATAGCCACTTGTTTGTGCAACGGGGTGAAGTTTTAATTCATTTGGATTTGTTTACTTGAATTTTCCCATTGATGTTTACGACTGCAATTGATCAATCTCATATTGACATATGTGCATCCTGTTCGGATTGCCACCACTGTTAGCCATTATCCATGTTTGCTTATAATGCTTGTGACTTAAGGCTAATAAGAGGCTGATCAATTGTAGTCCTAAATATCAGTTGAAAGATTAAAACAAACTATACCAAATGAATTTTGGGTTTATTTAATTCGTTTATTTATTCTCTGTAGAAGTGGCTTACACGTAGTCATGAAACGTCAGAAAGTTTAGTTGTTTTACTCACTGAGACAAATGTTTATTAGTAAAATCTACCCAATGTTCAACATAGTTTATATTGAAACTTGAGGTTTTATACCAATTTTTTTATCAGAAAGTTCCTACATTATTTTTTATTCCATAATTTAAATCCTTACTTTTGTATGATAATCATCTACCCTGAATTGATACTTTATATTTCGCACACTGAACTTACTTTTCATTTATTGGTTACTTGACCATTACTATACATTTATGTTCTTTAAAGTTACTACCAAAAATATTATCGCGAAAAAGTTGTGTCATGCCCTAACTTTCAAGACTCAAATTCATTCGCTGAAATTTTACAAATATATTATTCCTATTTAGTGTCTTACATAAACTCGAGGCGCCCAAATACTGTGAAACTATTCGCTCTAATTTAGACCGAAGTTCTTATATATCTAGTAAAAGTTGTTTCGAAAATATCAGACTTCCATTTTCTCCTGCTGCATTCATTAAGTTAACTACAGTTGAACTGTTGTGGTTGCGTAACAATAACATAGATAAAGTGTACATAATTTTCTATCTTCTAAGTCGGGAATACTTTACTCACTCATCAAAATAAATGAGGTTACTATCTTGATTAACATAACAGTTCTGAATTATCGGGAACAAAAGCTATGATAACATTAAATCATAAAACAATGACAGTTATGAACCAAAAAAAATTTAAGAATGATTTAATTAAAGTAACAAGACAAGGCACATATGCACCGATAGCACATGCTAATATAATTCCATCACATAAATCATCATCAAAATTAGTAACTATCAGATCATTATTTGTAGATACGGATTTCTTTTCAGGCCATATTTGATATGCATACTGATGATAACAATAATTTAGCCAAGTCAATATGATACGTTCACATGATGAGTAACAGTTGTTCATTTGAATTTCATTGGAATTTGTTAACTTTGTTTTCTGTACATTGTCTCTTTGATCTGATAATCGAATTGTGTGTTTAATTACTTGATCTGATTTATTTGATTCATTTTGTGATGAAAATTGTTGTGAAACTGTTGGCGTTGATGATATTGATTCACTTGTTTTATGTAATAAAAGATCTTTTGGTGGTAAGTTAATTGTATCCAGTGAATTGATGGTTATATGGTTAAATAGAAAACACTAAAATATTATGAATAAAGGTATAAAAGTAGGGAACCGATGAGTATAATTTAATTTTAGTTGCAAAACTATTTAAATATTACTAATACTCATCATAAACAAGAATTAAAACTGGATCAAAAAACTCAGTAAGTTATCAATGAACTCCAAGCACTATTCTAAGTTAAGTAGGTCTAGAATTCTAATTTACTTAAGTATCATATGCTCACTAGTGACTGGCTTCAAGAGGTATTTCCTGGAGTTCTATTGAGAAACAGTAACCAGTGGAGTTTAATCAGTTCTGTTGGGATGTATCAACTCACTGAAGACATTGGTGAAATGGTTGCTCAACTTCGTGGATTGTTTGAAGTTAGACATTAACACCGTTGAATGCCGGCCGGCTCAGTGGTCTATCGGTTAAGTGCTCGCGCGCGAGACTGGTAGGTACTGCGTTCGAATCTCGCGAGTGCGGGATCGTGGATCTGCACTGCTAAAGAGTTCCATAATAGAACGAAACGGCCGTCCAGTTCTTCCAGGTTTTCCGTGGTGGTCTAGCTTCAATTGACTCGTGATTTCAACTATTTATATCTACTAAACAATAATACTTTTTTCATCAAGTAAGAATTCGTTTTATTATGATTAGTCCATAAGCTTTTACTGATCTGCTTTATACAACCTAATTAGCACAGAGATCTATCAAGTGATCGATTTCTATGTTAATATCCGAGTTGCAAATGATACAACACATACCTAAATTGCTTATTACTAACGTCTTGAACTTGAATGAGTGACATGAGTTGAAATCCTGCAGGGAGTCTTGGTTCCCTAAAGGTTAGAGATGAACTTAGCTGAAGGATGTTGACCAAAATGAAAACTAGCTTGTTAAAATATGTTGACAATGTTTTAGAGGGCTATAAAAAAGCACAATGAAGAAGATTAACGACAAGTAGTAAAAGAAAGTTATGCATCACAAAACTTGAGTATATTAGGAAAATAAATAAACAGGAATATCGGTTTTTAATATCTGTTACGAAACAAGCACAATAAACCACTATTTCTACTTACTTTAATAAGTTGTATTAGTAAATCTGTCCAAGCTCTTTCTGATATTATTAAAAATCGATCTAGTTCAGATTCCCTTAATGGACTTAAATCTATTTTTATGAAATCATCATTTGATTGATTATCACTTTTGATTTTTTGTGGTTTCATCCAATCTGTGACTGTTATGATATTATTCTCTTGAGGTAATGATGTATACACTGTACGTGCAGATTCTGTTAAACCTGGACATCCATATTTATGCCATAAATGATAATCATTCGGTTCCATTAAATGTTCTGGTAAGATATGAGGTAGACAACTACCTTGACTAAAATCAAAGAAGTCAAATTAAGAATAATAAAAAAATGCATATCTTTCATAAGCTTAAAACAATAGATAAGAAGTAACGATTAATTTTTCTAAATTTGAATAACTGCAAATAAAAGTTGAAATGATTCAATTGAGTTACTCTATGGTTTAGATTGACTAGACTTAAAAAAGGCGGACTATTGGATTTCTACTTACGGACTCAATGATATCTTGTTCAAAACGATATCAAAAGTCGCTAAACTCAATCCTTCATAGATTCATGAGAAGCTCCCTAGACAGAAATATGCAAGTGTTCAATACTTCGTAGTTTGCGACTGCACTCCAATTAATGTTTTTCTGTGACAGCAACCATATACAAGTTAGTAGTTGAAGATTTTGTGCATCTAAACGAACAACGTATTTAGTTGTCAACTATACTATGCTATTTAATAAGCAATGCTTAACTAGAGGAATTATTCGGACTGACTTATCATTGCATTTCATCTGATGATTGTTGAATTAATGATCCCTTGGTCAATTGAAAAAGTCTATTTGTTTAAGTTAACAAAATGTTAAAATAACTTTAGGTCAGTGAAAAACATAACTTATTACTGAAGCAGATGTTTGAGATTGATTTGTATGTAATCTTACCATTTTATTAATTGTGTTGTAGCACGTTTATGTCTTAACTAAAGTTCACTTTATCAATATAACCTTTCAGTATAGATGGATTCATCACTAAAATGTTTTTAATAAATTGTTGTTTTGTTTGCAGTGCTGAAGAAATTCTATGAATCATGAGAGAACCGGGTCACTAAACTCAATGAGTTGACATTAATATACACTGTGTGTGATCACAGGAGTTCGTAAGAAACCCTAAAATATGCTTTGTGACATTTGGCAGTAGTCAGTAAGGTTTGGTTAGAATCTTGAGTGATGTTTATTGTCAGACTTGATAATAAGTGTCACAAATAATTTCAAAGACTAACACTAAATAACATAGTTTTAATCCGATGAGCAACACCACTACTCTCAAAATTGAAGCTGTTCCCTTCTGGCAAGTACTAAATTATCTAGGTCCGGAATATTTTGCAATTTTTCTCCATTCATCCAATACATAATTTCAAAGTTTTATAATGTCAACCTATACAAAATAAAACTAACCTTCGTGCAAATGTTAACAATGCAGAACAATAAAAATAAACAATTGACAAAGCTTCATAAGGATTATTTATTGGTAAATTAATTGTAGGCAATAGACCAGGTGGTTGTTTATTACCACAAAGATGTAATAAACAATTATACAACGGATTAATACTACATGGTACTGTTTCATTTATATTATCAATATTCAATTTATTATTGTTTAGTTCATGTTTCATACTAGTTTGACTAGATTCTTTTATTGTTGTATTCTGTTGAGATACAGGATAAGATTTTTGTTTTTCACCCAATAATGATTTATTCAATATTGTAATTGTCAGTGATATACAACTGTAAAACAAATAAACAACAAATAATATGGTGTATGCTACTGATGTCAACGTATATAAGTAGTATATATCATCGATCGAAAGTGAAATGCCTGAAGGCATAAGGTTAAGATCAAAGAAAGGTGAATGAGAGCAAAAAATGATTGTCGTGGAAATGAAAGAAAAACAAAGTTCGAGACAATTGATTGACATTTTACAAATTAAATATTTACTGTATTGTTCTGAGATCTTACCAAGAGATTCCCCACTTGTGTTCTTGTTCACTACAATAATAGCTGATAAGAATATTTTATGAATTGTAATGTGAACAGATATTATCAATGATATTTCTGAGTTTATAATCCATTGATAGTGCAACCACTATCAGGATGATTATATTCATGCGTCATATATTCTTAGAGATGTAAACGAGAGGGCTCAGAGAACAGTGTAGAGAGATGACAACTAAAAAGTAAGTTAACCATATTCCAAATATTCAATCCTTCGTATAATCATTGCTACTATATTGTTTCGATATTGATTGCTATTTATTTTGTTATTTTCATCACGTTGTACTTTTGTGGTATGGTGACTTGTGCGACACACACATTGCACCAGACTATGCGGTGATGATTACTGAGTGATCGATTGATAACTAATCCTGAAGATCTGAAAGTGTGTAAGTGGTCTTTAAAAATTAACTGTTTTATTTGCCTATAAGAACTGTGATACGTTATTCAGTATGCGTTACCAAGTATTTTTGAAAGTGATTGAAATAGTTCTTATGTGTTAACCTAAAGGATAAAGGAAACTCATCCAAAAAATTTTTTAAAATGAAACTTCATAACCATAATACATGTCTGTGTTGGATTTTAGTTCAAATGTCGTTAAAGTGATAGCTAGCGGTAATATTCATGAATTCAACGGGTGGCATGAATATGGTAAGGTTCAAAATTGAGGGTTGAGTGCTTCAGTGACTAATTCATTGTTATGTATACTTTCCAAGAGTAATGCTCTTATCAATTAATTACTTGATTTGATCATAAAGTGTATACCAACAATTTAAAGGTAACGATAGTTTCATTAAAAAAATATGCATGAGTTAAAATTTCTTCATTATCTAAATGTTACTTGATGTGATTATAACAAGTTATATTCGCATTAGGGAAATTGATATTTTGATGAATTTTCGATTGTCTTTGTGAATTTTAAACAGTATTCCTCTAACCAAAGATGGATAGTGACTAGCAGTGGAATCCAGGATGCACGTTTCGTCCTATTTGTGACTCGTCAGTTGGATGAACCTACATCTCAGAGTCGATGTTCACTCTGGGACTCGAACCCAGTACCTTTCGCTTCAAACGCCATCGCGTTATCTACTCAGCTACTGATTCCTGATAGCCACTTGGTTGTGCAATGGGGTAAAGTTGAAATTCACTTGGTATTGTTTGTTTGGGTCTACCTTCCCACTGATGTTTAGGACTGCAACTGGTCTCTTATTGGCATATGTGCATGCTATGCGTATTGTCTCGATATCGCCCTAATTCATCTAGGATCTACACTAATATGTCGGTTTTACGACTGATTACGATTGATTCCAAACAGATGGTGATGAGTCAATTTAGCAATATAATCATCATTTAGTAAAAAAAATTTGTAACTTATCACTTAATACAAAACAAAGTGAAATACACAATTTATTACTTTCTAAAATCATCTGGAAACTTAAATTGATAACGACTTTTTGGAAATCCATGAACACTTAACCAACGTTGTACTTGTTCTGTTGCTGTTCGATCAATTAATTGCCAATCTGGTAGAAATAAACATGATCCATAAGAATTTGTTATTGTTGAAGAAATTGTGGATGGGGATATTCTGAAATTTAAAAAATGCATCAACAGAAATGTACTCTTGATATTTGGCATCTTATCTCTAGGAGATTTAAAATGTGCTAAAACGACATCATAGTTCACATGGAGTAAATAGTGTAGTTTTTGAAATAAATGTTCTTTTCTGCTATATTGTGGTGTGGGTTACTGATGTCCACATAAGTAGTATATTACGATGGTCGGGCATTGAATGTATTTCAGTAGAACATCGATAAGGAGAGAACGGGAACGGCACGCAATTCGTACGAAAATGCATGAACAATTATAATCGGAGATTATGGACGGATATTTGCAGAAGGAACAATCAAGATTGATACAGTTGATTGTTATTTTGCAAATTAACTGTTCACTATATGGTTCTCATATTTTAATGAGATATTCTGTAATGTTGTGCTAAAATACATTCGATTGTCTCCAGTCGTGTTCTTGTTCACTACAATATGATAATGAAGCTAAGCATACAAGAAAGGGAAAAATCATTTGTTCGTAGTACAAATTTGATATCACTTGGATTTTCATGAATATATCAGTTAACTACGTATCTCAGATATATAGTCTGGAAGGTTTAAATAATCATTGCTAAACAAAACGTAGAAAAAAAGATTTTTCACGATTAGATATTTTTTATAAAAAAAAAACAGCTTTGTAAAATCAGGTATATTTGACAAATTACTGCACTTGTTCCTATGTCTTGATAATATACCCTGTAAGTATACATATATTTAAGTCGTGCATGAGATTTATCAGCTGTATGCATATATATTTTTCTTCCAAACATAACTGAAGCCTCTGAATTAAAATTCAGCGCTTTGTACTGTCGCCAGACATATGCCAGACGTATGATCCAAGGCTAGTTTCTTTTAGAATGTGTCAAATGTATGGTGTTAGAAGTATAAAGGTGAGTGCCTGGAAATAGGCATAACTTCAAATAAAGCAACACACTGTTGAGTATAATCTCTCGAGGCCAATGATTATTAAGTATTAGAAAATAAGCATTGTTAACACGAAGAATGATATGTTGTTAATAGAAAACTATTAATGTGAAGTAATAATCCATAGTCACCTCATCTCATTGTTATCTTCAAAGTCTTTTGAATGATCTCGATGAATAAATGGACCTGTAATACAAAAAATATGCTAGTGAATTTATGAACTAAAGAATTGCATAGATAAATTATTGATCATTATTTTTGCTACAGTAGGGAGATAATTCAGCGGTGGTTATCTAAGGCACATCAATCAAGAAGTGTAAGCTTAACGTCCAATCATGCTATACATCATATTTTACATGACTAATAGAATAAGGAATACGAAGAAGCTTCAAGTACTTGAGGCACCATATGATATATGAGGGTCGTAAACCAAAGTGAAAAGAGAGTAAAATGATTTATTAATAGAAGGGAACAAAGAAATGAACTTCAGTTGGATGTTTCATTGTCAGAAGGACTATTACATGGAACATGTATCTGAATTACTGTGTTACCATTTGTAATATGCCACATAAAATGTGGGCTGTTGATTTGAAACATATGGCTATCTAGATTGTATGAAGATAGAAAACAAACATTCACTGTGACCATATATGGCAACTATTTCGCAACCAGATTACCAGAAAACTTATTGCTTTTTCCAAAATAACCCCATATTACAGAAGTCAGCAGTTCACTATGAAAAATAAATGTTCTGGATACTTCACATGATGCACAACCACAACATTGAAAGCCCCATTAAATACACGCAGTACTTGGGTCGGACGTATGGTTATTTAAGTGGGATAATTGGAGGACACAGTTTACAGTCATATTTTGCAGTGCAATGTATCAATATTGGCAATGTTTGACTGTTGATAATCGTACTGGGTACTGGGTTCGGGTCCCAGAGTCAACGTCAACTATGAGATGCAGGTACATCCAGCTGACTAGTCCCAAATAGGACGAAACGCGCGTCCTGGATTCCACTGCTGCTACTATCTTTGCATAATTGTTAAAATGGTCATCGAGTTAATCCAGTTTAGTGTATTGTCATTTGTCTGATAGGCACAAACTGTATGACATCTAAGTGCTCTCATTAGATGCAAATAAATGTGATAGGGGATTTTTGGTTTAGGAAAATCCTAATGAGAATGAACGATCATAAAGTTACTTTCATCATTACATACAAGAATGGAATATTTATCGTTGAATATTAGTTCAAGCTGATTCACACTGATAGATGATGTTTTATTTAATCTGGCAATGAGATCACAAATCTTTGTCGACCAAGTTGTCTGAAAGGCCTCTAACAGATCCCTAAAGTTTCCTTTTATGCCGCGTTAATAATCAACGCTGGGCACTGTTTAGTGTTTTTATAGAGGTCATTTTAGAAAATTTTTACTTTTCTGTTTATTCAGAATAAAATTTGTCACATATAAGTAATAAACATACTTTCTGAAATATCAAAAATGTTATTTCGTGTATTTCTGATACCGTTTAAACAATATTGATCGGCCTTCCAATATGTATTACTTCCTATTGAAGAGCTTTGATCAGAAGACATATTCTCTAAGTTTAAGCATTCTTTCTGTGAAAGCTTTAATTCATCAAATAAGTGATATAGTGAAATAATATCTAGGTCTCGATTCTGTTTTATTTCTTTCAGTTTATTTCTAAGATACTAAGAAAAAAGAAAGAAATTAGAATGAAATAGCTATTTATTTATGTAGTGCAATTATGAACGATAGTTTATGGATGGGCAAAGACAAAAAATATGACTTGAAAAGTGTAAGTGGAAGGTATGGATTACATTTACCCCGAGGACTGTAACCAGGAGGTCTGTTTTTCGTGACAGTTTAAAACTGCTTTACAATGACTTTCTGTACTGGTGTTGTTCATTAATTCAGTAGAGCCTACGTGTCGATAATACTGATGTATTTATACCCTGTAAAAGCTGTTTGGTTTAGTTTTTATCAGTTGTTGTATCTACTCTTTAGTTTATATGTTTAATTCTATGCAAATTTTCATTTGGTTTAGATAATGTCAAATGTATTTCATAGCTTGAAATTTTGTTACTAGCTGCATATATATTTACACATTTAAACTTTAAAGAAATACTCTTAGTTTGGTTAATTTTGGTGGTATTTTGTAGAGAATAACTAAATTTTAGGGATGGTGACCTCTCCATGTAATACTTATTTAGAAGAATTCAGACGTAGGTTCATGTACTGATTTAGTAAGATATTGGTTCATTTGATTTATGTATAAGTTCAATACAGCTTTCATTTGTAACAACTAATTCAGTGTGATTTTTCATTTGTGCAGTATAATATTCATTTACATTAAAATTTGTGTGCCCATTGCTCGTTGTGAAAATCTTTTTATCGATAGCCAATAAATTGAGTTTGTATAAACTGAGATGAATTCTAATGGTTAACAGTATTTTCCTCTCTGTTGATAAACCTTCCTTGCCACATTTACCTCTTAGAGTAGCCAGAACTAGAAGGTAAACTGAGTAACGATATCTTGTAACCGAATTCTAATTAAAAGTAAATTATATCGTTATCAGAGTCATAATAATCTAACGAAATGTCATTAGATCTCTCATCAGATGTTAGTACTTGATAAAAATCTATTTTCATCAGAAAGAAGACAAATTGTAATCATACACAATCATTAACTTACTTGATAATCAGTAAGTCTAAACTCATTTGGTCGACGTGTTATATAATCAAACCAACTGATCAGACAATTGTCAACAGCTGCACTAACAGGTAAGGCAGCTGAACAAACATATGATGATAAAAAATGATCTCTTTGACTTTTGTTTGATGAGTAACATGCTTCATTATTATCACAATTATCGATGATTGCAATTATGATTAAACATAATGGTCTTGGATTGGGTGCTAGAATAAGACCATTTAATTTACAATTAAAATTAACACATAAATTTAAACTTCCTGTATCAGGAAATGATGAGTTACAATATGGCTTCAGAACTGTAAATTATCAAAGAAAAGAAGAATTAGAGATATTGATGAGTTGTTTAGTAGAAACAGAAAGAGACAGAAAAAATGACACGGTGCTTGTTTACTGTGCAGTATTCTGTGTCGTTTTAATTATAAGATATCAATATCAATAATTTCTTTCTGTAACCAGAAGAAGTATTGTAGTGAACAAGAACACGAATGGAGACAGTCAAATGTATTTGACACCAAAATTACAGAACATCTCACTAAAATCTGACAACCATACAGTGAATAATTAATTTGCAAACTATCTATAAATTGTCGCAATTTTGACCATTCCTTATGCAAATATCAGTCCGTCGTCTTCAATTTTACTGTTCATGCATTTTTATACAAATTGCCTTTCGTTCTCCTTCTTTTCTTATCGATCTTCTGCTGAAAAACATTGTATGCCTGACCATCGTCATATAATATTTATGTGGATATAAGTAACCCACACCACAGTATATTTAATTTCACCTACTAGACTAACTACCTACGAGACGAATAATTCACCGTTGTTATTATGTGCCACAAAACAACGTTTTCTTTTTTTATAATCTAGATTGATCTGAATTGAATATATATATATATATATAACTCCTTGAGGCCATTAAACTTCGAATAGTTTTTGATTGTGTGTTTATCAAGCTAGATGGTCATTGTAATTCTGAACATCTTCATGTAGACGTAGGCCGTGTAGGTGTTATCCAGAAGAACAGTTAAAACTATAATTAAACTAACGAACTCAGGGAACACAACATCAACAAAAGGTTACACTTCAAATGAAGATTTCGAGCACTTCTAAAATGCATAATTTGAACGAGTCAGGTATAGAATTTTCTATGCTTTCTATTACCTAGCATAACCTAGTGAATTTTAGTTTGTTAACTTGAAATCAACAGTAAGAAATGTATCCACATTATAAACCTATTGCTTCGTGGTATACGAAGTAAGTTCTACGGAAAAACGAAGTTCTGTGATACTTTTCGGAATATTTGGTTAAAGTAATAATGATCACACTGCAGAAAGAGAAAAAAATACCAATTTCACGCAAATTACTTATTGATTGATAGTTTTCGGAATGCAAATAATATTTAAGAGTAAATGCTTTTAGTTCATGTTATATCCCGTGGAGATTTATGAATGGTAACTTTTGAGGACTATTTATGGACCAATGTAATATGTATATTTCCTATTGTATAATTTCAAACTATTCATATTCGTGTCCCTCTTATTATAAGCTTTATTTTGACCTAAAGACTATTATTATACAATTTAACATTCCTGAGTTATCCCTAGTTCATTAATTACTGTTCTCCCTATTCACAGCCATATTCGGCTCTCTTGTACAAATGTTATTTTCTATTTTATGGTACGATGTGGTCAGTTTGTTTGGTATATAAACCCAGTATGTATGAGAATAATGATTCATATTGCAGAGGCTGTTATTGGTGTTCTCGATTTAACTGGTTGGGCTAGGCAGAAAAGAGGACTGATAAGTACTCAAGACTGCTCATACGGCTATTAGTGTATCATAGCTCTGATCGATAATTCACTTCTCTCTGATTGGCGGGGATCATCAAATCATGTGTTAAACAGGGCACGCACGCACATCAATCGATATAGCAGTTCATATAAGCGCAAACAGACTTTATTTCATTTCAAGATATTTTTGATCGATAATTTTATTCAGCCTTTTAAAACTTACTTTGACCTTCCGGGTATTCAATATTAAATGGGCATTGGATATTTTCTTCATTAATTAATTGAGCTTCACATGCTGGTGTAAAATTCCAAAATCCAAATATTTTAATTGGTTGATTCATTTGATAAGCTGTCAGTTTGACTGGTATTCTAACATTTATTCCAGTTGGAATGGGTGGTATTAATATTCTTTCTGGTTCAAATTTCAACTCCAATTTTTTTAATTCAATATGAATTTGAAGTGTTTTATAAAGTGAAGAATTGGATTTCGGACTTTGTTCACTGTTTAAATCTTCAGGAAATGTTAAGCAAACTGGAAGTTCTAACTTAAAAGATCCTGGTTTAACTAGAAAGGAGGATATATTAATAATGTCATCATTGCCAAAGATATAATTGAAACAGGGCATGAGATTGATCTTAACTCGGCTTTTTTGGTGTTATACATTAGGTTCATTGAAGCCTTAGCCATACGAAAATTCAAACCCATTTTTTGTATTCAAAAACAGTTTGTTTTTACCCTAAATCTACCCTGGTAATATTAGCTTATTATTCAAAGTGATCAGGTTTCAAACTGTTTTCACAATATTTTCTTTATTATCCTTGTCTTCTCTTATCCTCTATTTCTAGTCTAATTGATTAATTATTTGTATATATAAATGTTCTTAACAAGTATATGTGTGATCAGAGTGTTTGAAATGTATTGCGCTAATATATAACATAGTTCTGATAATCTTCGTCTTCTTATTGCACTATCGAAATTCGTCAAGGGGACTAAGTGCTATAAACATCATGACAATGTTTATAAGTTTTTATCTTAGTTACAAATATATAACGCGTGTATAATTACTTGGGATCTACTTTTAAGTTCGGATGAATTGGAGTGTTAAGGAGAAATTTAAGACTGCTTGAAACAATTTATTTGTTCTCTAGTTAATGTTGTGTAACGTTACCATTGAAATTGAAACCTGCAACAATCATAACCCTATGAGTTTCGGCTTCGTTGAATGTTTTGTAAATAATACTGTTATATCTAGAGCCTTAATTCTTACTATGCCGCATACTACTAGACTACTTGAACATCATCATTTCGGACAACCAATAGGCGAATAGGGGTCATTCTTATCCATCCAATGGGGAAGCTACACGCCGACATTCTAGAATATTCCCCTAGCAGTGATTGGATAGAATGTTTGCGGCTCTTTCTGGGCTTCTTGAGGCTTCCTAGAGTCCGTCCTTACAAATACAATGATAAACAGTTATAGGTAGTGTAAAATATTATTGAGACTAAACATGTCTTGAGGATTTTAAAAATCAACTATCAAATTACATACAGTAGAACGCAGGTATAAATAACTGTTGGGCAGTCACGGTTACGAAAAAACATAACTAGGTTTATGACACAAATACTCCTGAAAAACAAAATAACTTTTATGCAGAGAGCATGATAGTAAAAAGTAATGATGAATAGTCTCTCTCATTTTAAGCTAATTAGTCTTGTCAATTTTACCTTCGACTTCCAACATTTAAAGTGATAAAATTATCTGATATGATAATAGTAGGTCCACTTTAAAACATTAGCGATAACAGATTATCGCTTCAGAGCATCTGATAGTGTTTGGAATAACAAGATTATTTGAAATAAATTGTGCAAAGTAAAGAACGTTTACTTTAAAAGTAAGTGAATGCTCTCCTCCAATGGAAAAAATTTAATTTTACTTACTTGGATATAATCTAATTTCAAGGTGAATTGTTCTATCATTATTTTCTGCAAAATCCCCATTAATGTAACCATCTAAATCAGGCATTATTTCTATGCCTTGAGCATTGAATATGGTCAATTTTCCATGGGCACGTTTATTGAAACGTTGAATTTTATGTATGGCTAAATGCCATTTCATTGGTAAATTGGTTAGTGACTTTATACAAAGATGCTAAAACATATACATACAACATATGAAAGCAGTTTGTATGTTCTAATTTCCATGAGATGAGTACGTAATGTGTAGTTTAATCAATGCTATTAGTATTATTCTGTTTAAGAATTTGATTTCACAGTTCTTTTAACAATATTTACTTCTTGAAAAGACTTTAATCAGTAAAAGTCACTCCAGTTTCAACACAAAGATCTTTAAGCTATCTATAATACGTATAAAAACGATTCAAATAGAATACTTTATAATTGACTACGATACTAAGATATTTTAATAACCCAGTGGCATTAACTGTCATGAAATTATAAAGCTTCTTGACCTATAATTTATCTCAAACTCTCTCCCTAAAGTATGACCTTATGAATTGCTAACACTATTTGATCTGGAAATGTAAGTATAAAGGATGGAGTATCTTGTTAAATATCTCAAACCTTTTATTTATAAAGTGTAAAGCACCAAAGAATAATATTACTTAGTTACCTTGACCAGACTACTCTGTAGAAGCCATTATAGTCAAAAAAATACTGAGGTTTAAATCTCACTAACAGTTGGTATTTAATACAAAGGCATTATGGCATTTTAATCAACTCAGTTTGTGTCCCTTCAATATTTACACATTTGTGTAAAAGACATTTTCTTTACATTAGACTAGTTTTGTAAATATTAGTAATCACTTATTGGTTTATGAAAAGTGCGAATCTTAATGTGAAATCAAACAGTTAACATTCTTCTATGGTCACAAATTACTTTAACTAATGAAGATATGAGATACCTTTGGAATTATTTCAAATCTTGTGAATTACTAGTGACACTGAGATGAGTAGTTTTTCGAATTAGTTTAACTTTACAGTAATAAGTATAGATTTTAGTAAATGTTATAAATGGAGAAGGATAAGTTTATTAAAGTATAAATGTTTGGGTATTTGACAGTTAGCTATCAACAATGTTGAATTTAATGCAAAAGTATGTAAGTCGATGTATCAACATTCGATATCAGAACCGTCTTTTTGTACATAAATTTAAGTCTAAACATCACAGTTTCAGAGATATTAAACGCTATGATATGTGATAATACGTAAATTTTTTGTGATATTCCGATTAGTAGGAAGCAATTTTTTTCATACACACTGTTTAAACTTGTGTTAATCTTATTTCGGTTATTTATTAACTCTGAAGAAGTCGCTTAAATTAAGTCACAAAATGTCAGAAATACAATTTTCTACTCATTCAGATATCACAAAATAAATATTCAGTAATACGTTTCTACCAGTTGTTCAATTTATTTGAAGCTATTAGTTCCAACCATGGAATGGATACCTACAAACTCATTAATAGTTTAGACGTATGATCAAACATGGAACTTTATTACTTTGTTAACAATATATACTAAAATATTTAGAAAGCAAAGACGGATAGTGGCTAGCAGTGGAATCCAGGATGCACGTTCCGTCCTATTTGGGACTCGTCAGATGGATGTACTTGCATCTCATAGTTCATGTTCACTGTGCGACTCAAACCAAGTAGCGTTCGCTTCAAATGCCATCGCGTTATCCATCCAGCTACTGAGTTCTGATAGCCACTTGCTTGTGCAATGGAGTGAAGTTTCAATTCTTTTGATATTGTTTGTTTGAATCTTCCCGTCGATGTTTAGAACTGCAACTGGCAACGGAGCTGGAAGCGAAAGGTACTAGGTTCGAGTCCCAGAGTGAACATCAACTCTGAGATGCAGGTACATCCAGTTGACGAGTCCCAAATAGGACGAAACGTGCATCCTGGATTCCACTGCTAGCCACTATCCATTTTTGCTTACAATGCTTGTGAATTAAGGTTATATCGAGGCAATACGCACAGTATGCACATATGCCAATTAGAGACTGACCAGTTGCAGTCCTAAAAGCATCAATGGGAAGATTCAAACAAACAATACTAAGTGAATTCAAAATATTTAAGTTCCTTTCACTTAGTTATACAATAGGTTTTATGAAATTTCTTTTCAAAACAGTGGTTCGATATACATATTCAACAGTGGCAAGATCAAAATAAATAAACTTTTGAAATGTAATTAGTTACTTACTTACTTACGCCTGTTACTCTCAATGGAGCATAGGCCAACGACCAGCATTCTCTAACTCACTCTGTCCTGAGCATTCCTTTCTAGTACTATCCAATTGTTGTTAATTAGTTACTTTCATATAATTTTTGTGTAAGTTGTTCGAAACAAAAAAATATCTTTCAAATGATGTTGCAACATCACATGGCTTTAGTATTAACGTAATCGTCATCGTTTTTCCGGAAGTTAATTCATAATCCTTATTAGAAATAGTCATAATATCAAACTTTATAGAATAAAATATCGACTTATCTACTTGAAAAACTGTATTAATGATCAAAGAAGTCACTTACCTGATATAAAACATTTGTTGAGTCTGAAACTTTATCATCTAATGTAGTAATAAATTTCAGTATACCATTTTGAGGTTCAATGACAATAGGTTGTCTTAATGCTGTAGCTATCACTCTAGGTTCATAATCTTGAATAGATATTTTTAAATCAGTTTCACCATCAATTATTGTTTCTTCTTCAGTATTAACATTAATATTATTGGTATCATCAGATTTTTGACTTAAAAGTTTTGGATTAAGTTTATTTATAAGTAATGGAAGTACAAAATCATGAAATGAGACCTGTATTTAAATAAACAAAAACGATAATCTAATTAAATCACTATAAACGTGTATCGAATCTATTCAAGTAAAATTAGATTGTACAGAACAACAATATGAGATTCATTTGAAATTGTCTCTATTGAGACTGTTCATTTAATGCAGAAGGTGATAACACTAGGACATGAACAGAAGATGCTTTCAGGTTCTCCATGGTGGTCTAACTTCAAGTGATTCATGATCTCAACTATTAATCTTTTTAAGTTTAGATTATTTGGAGATGATGAAACAATCGATATAAAGTTCTTAAAAAAATAACTTTTCAATCAACTTCAGTTTATAAAAGTTAACCCATTGAAAAAAAACTATTTCTCATCGACTGTACTTCATGTATTAATTACAATCTCAAAATGTAATGGTTATATTACAGATCTAATTTAATGTGCATCATTCACTTTGAAATCATTATCTTCCTTATATTAAAACTAAAAGTCACAATGGTACATATGTACCAGGTAATACGTTGTGACTGGCTGAAATAGAAGTATGAATGTACAATGTAACGATTGAATGTAATGTGATTTGATCACAAAACCGTTAACAAACACTTATATTACCCAACGGTTATGGTCATTTCGGAAATTTCAAGTAGCAACTAACAACATAATAAATGGCCTAATTGTTATTTAATTGATTTTAATGCTAATCAACAATGAATAATTTTCCAACGAATATTGTTAGAAATATAACAAAGTAGCAACGGCATGTTTATGGATGAAGAATAGTTAAAAATATTATAGATTATCATTGTAGTTTTACTGTATCTTTCAAGGTAAGACCGAACTACAAAGAATCCTTTACTAAGAATTAAAGCTTCTTACAGGATAATTAACAAATTTCGAAATGCCTCAATTCAAATAAAAGACAGAACTTTATCTATAGATTACATTATGTGTAATGGGATGTACTTTATACTGAAGAGTCTTCTCTTGGAATCTTGACCCATGCTAAAGGAAATTTAAGCTATATAAGAAGATAACTCAATTATTTTGTAAACATTGAAAACTACCAAATAAAATCACTAATAACAGTGCAACATGACTAGACTTGTTTATACATGCTAACTAATGTATGTAATTTAGTCCTTGCATTACATGTTATCTAGAGAAGTGACTTACACTAAGTTGTGAAAAATATATTCATCATGTAATTTACCCAAAATTGGTCATTTAAATCTCTGTGTTAAAAACTCACTTTCCAATGTTAAATAAATATTAATAAGACAGATTTAGAATATACCATTGAATAAAATAATATATTTGTAATATCCCAATAAGTTGAAAAATTTAACTTTCTGACGTTTCGTGACTCAGTGTAAGCCACTTCTTCAGTAGTAAGCAATAATATTTGAACGTGGACTAATTTTGATTTGGTCATTTTTCTTTGAAGAAGGGACTTACATTGAGTCACGAAACGTCAGAAAGTTAAATTTTTCTACTTATTGGGATATTACAAATATATTATTTTTATTTACAACAATCTGTAGTGCCGTGCTTCTTTATTCGTTCACCTCGATAACCGTTATAATACAAGTCTTAACGGTGAATAGAATCAGAAGGCAAAGAGAAGTGGCAGATACAGTTTATTGTCAAATAACGCAGGCCAGAATGTTATAAGCACATGAGCAAATATCAGCGAGCAAAGCAAAGAAGATGCGCATTGGAGATGGCGGATAAGCCAACTCACTTTTATCAAGCGTCAATTTATATTTATAGCCGGATAAAAATAAGTTATTGACATGTGGTGAACAGGATGAGAAGTGTACACACATACGCTCATATAAAAATAGTCAAGATTAATAAGTGAATAATTAACAAGGTCAAAACGTGACTCAAGATGGATGGGTAAATGGACTTGTTCAGAAGCTAGAATAAGGTATATGAGCTTAACATAGCAACTGACACTACAAATCAACCCAATGCTCAATTTATTCGGAATTAACAAATCAAACTTTGGTAATGATACCTATATACCAGTCAATAATAAATCTATTTAGCTTATTTCATTATTACTAGACATTTAAACTGATCTTAAGTCATGGAAGACAACTTGAGCCTCTCACATTCTCGGTTTACAATTCCTGCATGTTTCACCCAGTCATCTCCTGGTTCTTTTGCCATCTTCAACCACTGGTAACGAAAATTTTCAGGATCATGCCATTAATTATATTAATTAGTTTTAAACTATGCAAAATTTTAATAGTTACATTATGTTAGAATAGAAAAAAACGTACATCTTTAGGCTTATAGATTAGATAACCAATCCATTTACTTTGAGGTGGTATATAAATATGATAAAGACAATTTAATTTATCACACTCTAAATAACTGATAGAATGAGGAACTTTCATAGTATTTATAGATGTATTATCGAATTCTTCAGAATATGAAGAATAAGTTAATTTATTATTAATTGAATGACTTCTATCAGTAGTATAAAATTGTTCATTCATATATTCATCTAATGAAGATGAATTTATATTATCAGATATATGAAATTCATCAAAATTCTTTAATTGTATTTCTACTAATACACGTGTAATACCATTGTTGATAATCTCAAATGGAAGAGATTTCATTGAACCGATTCTGACACCTGAAAAAAATAAAGCAAAATGATACTGCCTGTTGTAATGTTTGAGCAAAAAGTAAAGTTATAAACGAGAAAAAATATTCTTCTAAATGATTTCTCATAAGGTTCACCAAATCAATGATTCTGTCATTACATAAAAGACTGAATCTGACTGATATATATTTACCTGTTCAGTTCATATTATCATAACTGAGAATTTCCCAGTTAAAGTATTATCATTAACAAGTTTATTATTTTTGTAGTTTAAATCATGAACTGATCCTAGTTAAACTAACGTTGGAAACGTGAAAGCACTTTGTAAATATTTCGTCCAAGATCGGATATCCTAAGTCGTGGGGATCCGTGAACTTGCAATTGGAAATCAAACGCACGACCTTCAGTCTCAAGTGCAGACGGTTATTTTATAGACTACTAAACCGGGACCTAGTGATTTTAATATTCAACTTTAATCAGTTGAAGATATTGTGCAACCCCCATCCATTGCTTACGCTAAGTAACTGTCCCGAAAATTGCGTAATCGGCAAACTTTTTCAAGGAACGGCGCTTTAATGTAACGGGGACTTTTGATCAAAATATTTTCTTAACATGCCAATTTAAAGGGAACATAGATTATATATTGAACCACTACTAGTATCTATTTTTACTAATCATTTTGAAACAATCATTCAAACGAAAGAATGTTGAAGTTTGAGACAACTGATTGACATTTTGTAAATGAAGAATTTACTGTATGGTTCTCAGATTTTACTAACATATTACGTAGTTTTATATTTAATTACATTCCATTGTTCCCACTTGCGTTCTCCTTCGCTACAAATAAACTTATCTTACTTAACTAAGATTATTGGGTTTTTTTGGTTTACAAAACGCATAGTTCAATGAATTTGAATTGTCTCCTTTGTAGAGCACAATCAAAATTAACACCTACAAGACGAAAACAAGAGGAATAATTTCCTATCCATGTATTTTGGTTATAATTGATATTATTACTTTCAATGAAAAAAAGTGAGCACATAGAGAGAAAAAAATTCTGAATATCTAGACTTACCACCAAATTCGAAAGTGTTTGGAGCTAACTGAATTTGTGGTCTAAGTACAGTTCCACATACGGATAAACTAAAATCCTGACCATCATATGTACTTAATGTCACAGACGATTCAAATTTGCCTAATCCAATCGGTATACAGGTGACCTTAATTTTAAATGAAAGAATAAATTAATATTGAATGACATTTTTCTGATAAGTTAAATGGATACAGATATTGTGCGGAAAGACGATTTTGTTTAAGATCGGCAATATCAAGTTATATTCGCTCACTGTAATATTTATCTTACACCATCTCGTGAACATTTGACTGAACTTCCAACTATCAGGAAAATATTATAACCATATGTTGGTCCAGTAAATATCATAGAACTGAGCACAGTAAATGCACTGCTTAGTGTAAGATCTCTGAAGTTTTCATCTCTGATGTCCTAGTGCACGATTAGTTATTTTATGCTGAATATAGTCATGTTCACACCTTGTAACTGATAAATAAATTAATATGTTCGGCATATACACGGACACTGGTTAATTTGTGAAAGAAGATTGATAAAGTAATTCTGAAATAAATATCAGTATCCCTCGGGATTTATGTGTTTTTCTCTGATACGATGTTCAAGGATTATCTCTTACAGTCTGGTCTTAAATGATTGGAGAGTGAATGACTTACTTACTTTACTTACGCCTGTTACTCCAAATGGAGCATAGGCCGCTGACCAGCATTCTCCAATCCACTCTGTCCTGGGCTTTCTTTTCTAGTTCTATTCATTTTTTGTTCATTCTTCTCATGTCTGTCTCTATTTCTTAGCGTAATGTGTTCTTTGGTCTTTTTCTTCTCCTCCTTTGGTCTTCAGGATTCCATGTGAGGGCTCGTCTTGTGACGCAATTGGATGATTTCCTCAAAGTGTGCCCAATCCACTTCCAGCGCTTCTTCCTGATTTCTTCCTCCGCTGGAATCTGGTTTGTTTTCTCTCACAGTAACTTGTTGCTGATAGTGTCTGATCAACGGATCCGAACTATCTTATGTAGACAACTGTTAATAAACACTCGTATCTTCTGGATGATGGCTTTCGTAGTTCTCCACGTGAATGAATTACAAATTAATTTCCTTCAATCGCTTATTACATCATACCATATTTATTTCATGTTCAAACTTTGTGTAAAAGTATGTTATTATATCAATAAAAAAACTTATTTTTTAAACAAGTGATCTTGTTTTCGACTTCAGATTATTTGGGGAATTATGTCTTGAGTGGCACAGATAGTGTCATTATGTTCGTCTATCGATCAGCAGTCTGTTCATAGATTTTGAAAATCGGAAGTTCGTTTATTAAATTATTTACGTTCTCCACCTAAACAATCTTTTTCTCTTAAAACAATGGAACGCTGGAACCATTTTCTTACTTATAATCAAAGTACAAAATGCAAAGTATTTATCACATTGCTCTAGAATTCATTTTATCATCGTTATATAAATTAGAAAAACTCAACAAGATCATATATACTCAGTCGGCCTGATGTGGTCATACTGTGACGACCACAAAATCAGGCTTTTACATTTTTCTTAGTTCACCAAATCTTTTCCGGTAAGTCTAGGTCTGATTTTTAACAGAAACGTTTCTCAAACTTTAATTTGTATAACATACATTGCCAGGACATACAAAAAAGTAAAGAAACGCTGATTATATTTTCATAACCTGCTTACAGAAATTCAGACATTCGATCGACTATGTATACGGATGATCAGTTTGACCGTACGTATGTAGTGTCGGTTGCTATGTTAAGCTCATATACCTTATTCTAGCTTCTGAACAAGTCCATTTACCCATCCATCTTGAGTCACGTTTTGACCTTGTTAATTATTCACTTATTAATCTTGACTATTTTTATATGAGCGTATGTGTGTACACTTCTTATCCTATTCACCACATGTCAATAACTTATTTTTATCCGGCTATAAATACTGATTGACGCTTGATAAAAGTGAGTTGGCTTATCCGCCATCTCCAATGCGTGTCATTTTTGTTTCGTTATCTTTTCTTCTGTTCATTCCTTTGTTGTCTTGTTCAGATCAATGAGTGCACAGGATATATGTATTCAAAAGCCATTCTCGTATTTGGCTTATTTAATTCCGTTATTCACTGACGCAATTTAAGTCGATGAAATATGCGAGGATATGTGAAATATATATTTCAATAGCAATCGATTATACGATCTAACCGGAGTCAGATACAGGCCCCTAAATGCATTTTTGTATCATAATTTTTATTTATTCCATCGTTGTTTGTAAACACAGTCAGTAATTTGAATCATGTATTGATTTACATTATCATCAAAATACATATTCAAACTCATTATTCTTCTTCCCTGCTAAACATATTCTCCAATTCCACTGTAAATAACTTTCCATTAAAATTACGTCACTATTGGCAACTTATTAGAATTTTTAATGAACACAACCGTTTCACAGTTATTTTGAAAGTATTGTGTAATATTTTTTATATAAACTCAAAATTGCAATTTCTTTTTCGTAAGTATCCTCATGTATAAACTTTAAGAGGCCTTTTGTTACCGCCTAATTCTTCATATTCCTATTTTTGGTTTATTAATATAGTGATCAGTGAATACCGTAAAGGTATTAACACGTAGCGAATAGTTTCAGATTTAACTTTTGACCAACTTTTACCCTGAATAATTTTTTTCTTGTGTGTCATGGCAAAATAGGTTCTACAAATAATATGTTAAGAAAAGCTTTCTAAAGATATGCGTATTTTCTAATTATTTTACAGGATCTAGTTGGTAGGTAACTTCCAAACTAAATTGCAATATGCATTATCAAACTGGAGAAATATAATTTTTTAATGTTACATGAGTATGGTAAAATCACATTTCTCGTATCAAGCAAACAATTGAAATAATACTGACAGTAAACTGCGACATAAAGATATTAACTCAACCCAATCAATATAAACATAATAAATATATGCAGAAGTTTATTCATGTGTTCTAGTACAAACAAGAACGTCAGATTTTTTAAAGGATTGAAGAGCCTGTTAAAATGATTTATAGAATATATTTCTAAACTTTAGCTTTCATATTCTAATCTTGATATAAGTATCTTTTAATGAACAATTTTTACTTAATGATATTTAGTTCGAAACTGAAGGTGTTATTAAGTTGAGTCGTTTTGGAAAGATAAGCTTTCATGGACAGACAAGGGAATTCTTTATTGTCTACATAAGAAGTAGATAGCTTAACTCGATAGAACTATGAAGTAAACTAATTAAGTGACTGCGCCTAATTAGTTCGATGTACACTGATCAAAAATGTTCACAAACCAACTAAACGTTGATGAATTACAATTTGCTGTTCTTACTATATGTCACCAGAACAGTGCGCTTGTTTGAATATCTCATTTCAAAAGTGAAACTTTAAAGTCTTGTACCGAGATGGTATTCCAATATGCCATTCAGAATTGGTCAAATACACTCTACATCGGTATGTTCGAACATTATAAATACTCAAGAAGATCAAGTTTAGTTTTTCCGATGATCCAGAATAAAGATGATGGGTGGTCGTGTGATTAACTACTTTCAGCAAAGCTCATAAAACGATGTCAAACGCCCTTTAAAGAGGATTAGCTACATCGTATGATTCAAGTTTACAATAATTCCCTTAAAAAGTAAAAGAAACATTCAAAATCAGTAGAAAACGATATATTGTAACATGGTACTTAAAAATCACAATACAAGATACGACAAGAAAATGTCTTATATAAACACTGGTTGTAGTACTGAATCCGTCAATGAACAAAGGAGCAAAACCTTTCAAGTAGTAAAAATAGTGAACTGATACTAGTAAGTTAGATATTTCTCAGACACTATCAGCGAAACAATAAGATTTATTATCTGTATGTGTTTCTTAAATACTCAATTAAGTAAACCACAGAAGGTCAATAATGAGTTTATAGTCTATTAAAGTTTTGAATCAGAAAACATAAGGAAATAAGATTACTTTTAACTAGATGTTCATCAAGCTTAAATCAAGTATACAGTAATATTTAGATACACCTATAAAAAATATTAAAGTAACCAAGTGAATTTTAAAATTATTTAGGGATCATACTGCATTTAAAGTACTTAACAAGTCCCTGAAATTTAGTCAAAAACATTTTATACAACAAGAAAAGTGTTTTACAACAAAACACATTACCTTTAAATTAGTCTCACCACCAACTGGTATTTCCCCTTCTACTGGACTGACATGAATTTCAACTCTTGCTGGTAAAGCTCTTGATAGTCTATGCATATAAGATGGAATACTATCGTTATGATTTACAGCACTTTTAAATTCTTGGTTAATATAAAATAGAATAGGATTTTGTCCTAAATTAAATATAGTTATCTGACGTGTACAAGGTAGACCATGAGCAACTGATCCAAGTGGTAGTCGACGTGTAGAAAATGATAATTTACTAGGTAATAATTTTGCAATACATGATAATTCCAATATTTTGTGATTATTATCAAATTTATTTATTGTTGTCGACAATGTATTAGATTGGTTTTCATTGACATCTAGTAGATTTAAATGAAATTTACCCTCCATTGTCGTGTTAATATTTGGATAATAGACAATTTCACAATTTAATGAAGAAAATGGTTCTACTACACCTATAAAGAAGAAAAAAATGAATTGTATTGTCTTAAAGATATTATTACTATAGAATACGAATGTGTAAATAAGTCAAGTTTGAAGTTCCAATAATAAATCTGAAATTAAACACAACTTGTGCAAATACAAGTGAAATGAAGTCTATTTTCGTAAGGAATGTGAAATTAGAGATTCCTAGAACTCTACAGTCTAAAGGTTCTTATTTTCTTAAATAGAAATAATATATTTTCAAAATCTCAGCGATTGAATTTGAAGTAAATTCAATGTTTGTGCCTGGCAATCTGGTCCAAGCGTTTTCATGGAAATATAATCAAACATCAAAATTATTGAATATCCAGATTGCTAGGCGAAACGTTGGATTTACTTCAAATTCATTCGCTTAGATTTTACAAATATATATTATTCCTATTTAATGTCTTACATCAACTCGGCGCCCAAATAATGTGAAACTATTCGCTCTAATTTAGACGAAAATTCTTTTATATGTACTTATTTTCTGTTTGATAAAGGAATAATTGGTTTATTTTATTATATTAAGTGAAATAGTTCTTACCTTTTGCATTCATAACACAAAAAATATGTGTTACTCTAGGCGAAACGAAATGATCCAGTTTTGATTCCGTTCCTGATATTTTATGCATCGTTGGTATTATTTCAATGTATCTAGCTCCATTCGGCTTAACTTCGAATGTCGCATGCTTACATCGTTCATTTACTGAATAGTGGCTCATTCTATATTTGTACTGTCCTTATTACACATTGAATTCTATTGACCATTCCAATGGGGTTATTAGTCTAAGCAACTGAATTTCGCCTGGAGTACTTTTCGTTGTTCACTGGTTGTATTTAATAAGTTACAAAACCAATTAACAGCTCCTTGAAAACATCTTGGACTATGAAGACGAGCGACGCTGGTTTAAATGCAACAGAAAGTTTAAATTCCCTAAAAATTGCAGGTGCGCCTTCCTGATGAGTACCACATGGTATGAGATCTGGGTTCAAGAATTCCTATCAACCGCCTCCGACCATCAAACAATATCATATATGGTGAAAACCTTACAAAAATGAATTGAATCCAAGTCAGTTATGACTCAGTACCGAGCAATAGATCACTTATTACTTTAAGCCATTTACAAACTATTTATGATGCAAATTTAATTTACTGACAATGTAATCACAGTTAAGTTAGAGGATATTGGTTTTTTGAATTAAATTAACTTCAAGATCAAATTGTATTTTATTTATAAGTACCAATATGCGGTGAAAATGAAATGGTGTGAAGTAAAATAGAATTCAAATCTAACTTCTTTTACAGATACTGAAACACAGTCTAATATGTCTTTGTTCCATTTTTCAAACTTTCAATGAACTAATTATTAATTTATTGAATAATATACACTCTTGTTAAATGGTTCCCAGATCATTGTATTGTAATGATGATTTGTCTGTCTTTCAGAGAATCTGTACATAAATATCGTGGAAACTATGAGAAATCATCTATAAAAGCATCATTGACCCGTTAAACTACTCAAATATGCATTGATCACTTGTGTGTATGAGTGTCAGTGAAAATTCCCATTTTAATATTTGGTAAATAAAGAAGGAACGAATCGAACGACGAAATTTCTTTTCAATTAGTTTTTGATCATGGCTTTACACTAATATAACAGAACACCATCCGTTTTGGTTGAGAAAAGGACAGGTAAGAGTGATTAAGAGTTTTATTCTCGCCCACTTAGTGGACACGGGTCATCAAGCTGAATTGCATAAAGCTTTTACAGTCATTCACCATATTCCACCAAATTTACCGCATGTTTTAGGATTTCATCTTTTGCACCTTACTGAAGCCATTGCAATCCATGATCACAAACCAAACATAAACATTTCATTCTTTTTTTTGTTCTTCATTACTTAAGTTCGGGAATATGATAGTGTTTCGTTAAAGTATCTGTGTTTCTTTGGACGAATCACTGGTTTATACTTTGTTGAATAAAATATATTAAGTTCTCAGGGATAAGTAACGAAGTAAACAACTTTATAAGCAAAGATGGATAGTGGCAAGCAGTGGAATCCAGAACGCACGTTTCGTCCTATATTCCAACAAGAGACTGATCGATTTCAGTCCTAAATAACAATGGGAAGATTCAAACATACAATACCACAAGCCAGTGGCTATCAGGACTCAGTAGGTAAGTGGATAACGCGATAATGTTTGAAGCGAACGCTACTGGTTTCGAGTCCCAGAGAGAACATCAACTCTGAGATGTAGGCAAATTCAGCTGACGAGTCCCAAACAGGACGGAACACGCATCCTGGAGTCCACTACTAGATACTATCCATCTTTGCTTAAAAAGCTTATGGCTTAAAGCAATATCGAGGCAATAGGCACAGGACGCGCACATATGCCAACAAGAGATTGATCAATCATAGTCCTAGATAACAATGAGAAAGTACAAGTAAACAACCTCGAGTTAAGATGTAAACAATTGTCTTGAGAATATAAGATATGTGTGGTCCAAAACAAATTATTATTTGCTTTCAAGTGAATTAAAATTTTTATGATAGTTCAGTTAACAAGTAAAAATTAATAAATTAAAAAATAATAAACTAATTCAATTGAAAGTATCACTATGTAGTGAATGTTATACTGCCATAATGCAGTCATATCTGGTTTTGATTGCTTTTTATTATTGTAGATGAACATTTCGTTGTTGAACAATATGCTATTCAATTTATTTAATTATATAAACACTATTACGTTTATACTTTCACAATATATATATACATATGACTTTAAAGAAAACGATTACATTGATGTATTCCTAACTGGATTCATCTTCAGTATTTATTGTACGTAATTGTAATGGAACTTTTTTCTACACTTAAGAAAATATATTGGTTTTGTAAATGCACCAAAAGAACATTACTTTTGGATAAAAATGAATAAAACTGCGATAATTATAACACTTCTGTCAGTAGTAAAGTCATTATCCTTATGCAGGCACTAAGTAATCATCGATCATGAATGGACTTTAGTCTGTCATCAATCTTTTTAAACAAATGAAGTTTATAAATCTGTTATTAAATACAATACCAGGGTTATTCGTTTTCGGGTATTGGCACGACAACTTAAAATCATTGGATCTTTTGACTAGTTTGAAAATGATAAAACTGTATCACGTATAGATAATTTTTTTTTAGATCAGCATAATCGCTAGTATTGAATCTCTACAAAAAAAATTTAGAGAACTGAAGAAAACAAAAATAGCTGCTCACCTTTTTTTGGGCATATTGTAAAAGGATTTTGATCACCTAATGTTTGCCAACAAAATCTTGCGGAAGCATGTAACGGATTATACAATGTAGCATATCCACACATACCACTTGTTCTAATTAAACCATATGACAGATTAGCGGAAGTTAGCTCAACGGTAGATGGTGCAAGAACCAGTTGAATTGGTACAACTGTTGCACATATAACCAGGTTACTTTTATGTTGATCATTTAATGAGAAACCTAAATTGCTAAATTTTTATTTAAATAAATTACAGAAATATTCGTTTAAATTTTTGGGATATTTTTATTAAGCTAATAGTGTTGTCATCAACTTGTGGATGAGTTAATTTTTATTTACAAGAAGCTAATATAAATGCCTAAAGAAGTCAAATAAGGTAAGTTAGCTGAGTTACTTAGTGCGTACTCAGTGTCTTATTACAGTATTGAGATATCTGACATATGAGAGATAAAACAGAAAACTAGCCATGTATAATTATAAGAAGCTCTACGATACAAAATGTTATCATTTTAAAACATTTTGGTAAGTTTCAATCTCTGCATGGTTTAATTGTGAAGCTGTAATTGTCCATCTAAACGAAACCTTACCAAAATCATCCACTTAAGGTACATATACTCTCAAACGTCTCAGAATTATACAATATTGAATTTATGTTCTAAATTAATAACACGCATAACTGTCAATTTTGAAAATTCCCAAACTGAATCCAAGAGACAAAACATTTTCCAAAAATGTGTTCCAGACATTCTAGTCAATTCCGTGAATGCTTGGGTATCTCAAACAACCTTACCATAGTAAATCTAAACGGTTGTCAGAAATCCTCTTTTTAAATGATAACGTTATCCATGTGTTTTAATTATTTTGTCATAAATCATAATACTGCCAACTTGCTGTTAATAATTAGCCATAATGGTAGGTACATAGTTAAGAGACTGATAAAATTGAATGTTGAGATGAACATCATTAAGAAAATCACAGTCGAGGATTGCGTATTTGTGCATTGAATCAATATGAAAGTTTTTACTTAAAAGACGAAAAAATTTAATTTTCATAGTTACGACAATGCTGACTCTCACTAAATACATCATGGATTAAAAAGCATCAACATAAATGGATACTTGAACATTAGGAAGGTCCTACGTATCTTCATAAATCTCCGTAAGGCACTTTACTTTCAATGAAATCAAAATTGAAAAACTGGGAAATTTCGAGATAATGATGGCAACTTAGCGGTTAAATTTGTACATTAACCAGAAGATGTCACTTTAATGACAAACAAATTTTAATCACTGTACTTGGAACTAGTAACTAGTATTTACTTTATTAGCTTGTAAACTACATGAGTAACAAAAACTTATAAAAACTGTCAAGAAAGAAAATTATATTTCGACAATTCCAGTCCTCGTTAAAAACCTCTTAAATTACTACACAACAAATGAGGTTTTAACCTTCTCCAATGTTTTATTTAAACATCACCTCTCAGAATAATTTAACCGAACTGCGTTATAAAACAGAAAGTCGCATCTGAAATTTAAGAAAATAATCAAAAATATCATTCGTAGTTCTTAGAACCACTATTCTAAAACGGTTAAGTGCAACTATTGACCTGTAGATTTTATACGATTTTAAGTCAGCTATTCACTATGAGATATATTATATCTAGAGCTTAGATTCATGCTATACCGTGTACTCCTTGAGCACTGGAACTCCGAAACCATCCAAGTCACAAGTTAGAAGACAGAAGATGAGGGAGGAGGAATGTTATAACAAACAGTGTCAAATATGGTACAAAACTCTCAGGTATCTATAGTTTTTAGTAGAAATGAAATCATTACAGTCATCCAATTCACATACAGTGGTTTTTAACATTTATCTAATAAGGGAGCTACACGTCGAGATTCTGGAATGTTCTTCCAAAAGATGCTTGGATGGAATGTTTTTAGCTCTTTCTGAGCTTCTTAGAACTTCCTTGAGTTCACCTGCGGGATGTCTTCATAAGATAAAATATCAGTGATGATAATTTACTACAATATTTTATTACCGAAATAGTAAGATATAGTCATTTTGTTCTATCCTGAAATAATGTCTTTATAAATGTACAACTCTCCTACTATATTATTTGCAGTTTTAATTGATTTTATGAATAACTTAAAATTTTTATTATTAATTCCCGTTGGATGCCCGTTGGTTTATTTGTTAAGTGCTCGCGCGCGAGACTGATAGGTCCTGGGTTCGAATCTAGCGAGACGAGATCGTGGATGCGCACTGCTGAAAAGTTCCACCATAGGACGAAACGATTGTGCAGTGTTTCCAGGTTTTCCATGGTGGTTTAGCTTCAATTGACTCATGATCTCAACTATATAATACTATTCATTCCATTGAAAAGACATTCTTTGACTATTACTACAGTATATTTCTTGGGAATCAACACGAGTAAACTTACCATTGAAAGTTAGATACTTTTGTAATTTTTATTGTAATTGGTATTTCAATGATTGATTTTGGTTGAATTATATAATTCCTCACTGTAGTTGGTTTCAATTCTTCAAGTATTATATCCAATTTTAATGAAATACATTGATTTAATGGATTTTTGATTGTAATAAATTTTGTTGATTCTACATTCGGGCAAATATTTCCATAATCAATATTTATTGGAACTATAGACCAAAATTATAGTGAAGATTAGAAACACATTTATGATTATGTGAATTACGTCTACGGTTTAACAAACTACATTACTTTTATTTCCACCTTTATTTCTAACATTGATCATTTTACTTTTTAAATACTTTTGTTTGTTTTCTACAGATATCGTTTGTATTTGGATCATAATCTGAAAAGCCCTCCTGTTTTATTTATTGAGTGCGTTGTTTTAGATCAGTCGATGAATTGTTGCTTTTATTAATGTTCAGTCATTTGAAATTTGTTGATTATGTGGTAAGGAACAATTGGTAGGTTTCAATAATCAGTGATTTAAGCCTAAATCCATATTCAGTCATGAATTAAAATCTATTTAATTTAATAGTTGAATTCATGAGTCGATCTAAGCTAGATCATCAATGAAAACGTGGAAGCATTGGACGGTCATTGCGTTCTAGTATGGGACTCCGCAGTAGTGCCCATCCACTGTCTGTTGTGAGATATTTACTCACTGAGGACAATGGTGGACGGTTGCTCAACTTCGTGGATTGGTTGAAGTTAGACATTAACACCGTCGGATGCCGGCTCAAGGACCTAGAGTTTAAGCGTTTGCGTTCGAGACCGAATGTTCTTGGTTGGAGTCTCGTGTGTGGGATCGCGGATGGTCATTGCTGAGGAGTCCCATACTAAGACGAAACGTCCCTCCAGTGCTACCAGGTTTTCAATGGTGGTCTAGCTTACATCGACTCATGAATTCAGCTATTAAATTACTACAATCTCCACAAACCCTCATCCTGATATATATTTAATCGTATATTCTATCGATTATAGGATCGATGTACACTGGAGATACAAATATATGCTTTTTCTATAGTATTGTAGACGATTAGATGTTCAAAATCGAGAATACACACAAACTCATTGCTCACACATGACTACAAAGATTTCATGTAATTAATAAAATTTCATATGTTGTTGGTTATTACAGCATTTCTGGCAATAAATGTCTTTTATTCGACATTTATATAGTTTCTTAAATGATGGTTCCAGTAAGCTGAACATGTTTTAACTGTAACAGTCTAGAGGTTTATGTTATTTTATCGAAATCAACAACTTTAGGTTTTAAGATTTAATCTGATAAAAATGATGACAAGTGAAATTGGTAGCATTTGCGTTGTAGTTTTCACTGTCTTCAAACTGAACATCAAATTAAAGAAAAAATAATGAAAGCCTCTAGACTATTACATGCTTAATCACTCATGTATTATCCAACTTATAGGTTGTTTAATGATAGAGATAAATATATTTGTTTGAAATGAATGGATGGGGCTGTATTGATCTGTGATTTCAGAGTTCACAACACTTTCAATATCCTAATCTTAAGCTAGAGATATTCTCTATCATCTGAATGAAGTATATCATATTAAGGCTAGTATCTCACTATCTCTGAGAATTATATAAAGTACTATCTCACTAAACAACCAAATATTCAAATGATATATAAATTAAATTTTAGTTAATCTTATGTTCATATTTGTGTACATTTCTGTATAGGTTAGTTTTTAAGCGAAATGAAAAATATTTGGCGAATTCTTCAATTTTCCATCAACTAATTGTTTAGATATTCGTTGGTAAATACTCATGATAATGATGATGTGGAGTATTTCTTAGTAGCTAGGAAGAATAACATTTAATGTGATCAACTGAGTTTACTAGTCTTCATTAAATAGTCCAATACAAACTACTAATATCTGTATAAAATATATGAAATATTAATTGAGATAATGAACCGACCAATGTTAGACAAACATGAAAAACCTGGAAGCACTGGGAGGCCGTTTCGTAATAGTATGGGACTCCTCAGCAATGCGCATCCACGATCACGCACACGAGAATCGAACCAAGAACCTTCGGTCCCGAGCGCGAAAGCTTAACCTCCAGCACCCAACATTGTTAATGTCTAATTTCAACCAATCCATGATATTGCGCAACCATTGATCCTCGTCTTCGGTGAGTAAGTACCTCAAATTCGACACGGTAGAACTCCACTTGTCATGACTTCTTATTAGAACTCCGAGAATTACCTCTCGAAGCTAGTCATTGGTGAGCACTTTTTTTCGAAACTTGTATTCCTATTATACATTATATTGGGCAAGTAGATGTTATTCATCATAACACTCTGATAATTAAGTATCATGTTCATAGATCCAGCTTTATAAAAAATATTCCAACGAATCCAGCATTTATCTTCTAACGAAATTAAAGACAAGATAGGTCATTCTATTCAATGTTAAACTTATTATGTTGGACCATATTATAGATGATGACAGTATGTATAGACTTTATTCAGTTACCAAGACTTTTGAAAAAACATTTATTCATCATTTTCTATAGTGGAATAACGTGTATATAAAAGGAAATAACTGTTTTTTAATAAGGTATATGGTTCAGTCAGTCAGTCAGTCACAAAGTAGAACTTCGTACGTACGTACATCAGTTCGAGTTGCCATACCACATTAAAACAAAAATGAAGCTGTCGATTCAAATCCCATATTGGTAGAGGTAGTACGAGTATAAGCAGTAATCGGAAAGATTAGGGTTCGAAGATGTTATTCAAGGAGTATAATCCAGTCAAAAAAATTTGGAAAGTGAAAAAGATAGAGACATGCGGAATTCAGAAGATTAGAATTTGGCAGAACACAAAGAGTGGATGCACCTTTGCCATCGCAAACGGTTTTGAGCCATGTCATTCAAGGTCTCTAATCATCGATTGCTATCATCTCGCGAATCCCGACCAGATAGTCTACACCTACTGGTTGTGGAAATTTGATTACTTTTTTTGTTGAAAAACAGTAATTCAAAATAATACTTACAAATAGATAGTTCATTTATATCGCTAACAGAAAGTTTACGTTTACACTCATCATTAACTTTTTTCTTGGTTACCATTTTTAATGATTGAACTCTTTCAGGCTGTTTAAAAAAATTACAAAGAAATAAAAAGTATAGAAGATCTGTCGAATATATTCGTTGATTGAAGTCTTCATAATTTACAATGTATTCAAACACTAATAACCAACGGTTGCAGATATTATTAGGCATAAGTAAATCATTGAAATGATAATATAATAAGGCATTTTTAGATAATACGAAACGGTAACAAAATATGATTTCAGATGTGTTACCAATTTTGTTTAATATGAAACTTGGGAACATATTTTATTATATGTAAGGGTTTTATTTGATTAAATACTAATGTTATAGTTGAAATCATGAGTCATTTGAAGCTAGAACACCATGAAAAACCTGGAAGCACTGGACGGCCGTTTCGTTCTATCATATACTCAGTAGTGACTAGCTTCAAAAGATATTTCCTGGAGTTCTAGTGAGAAGCCATGACAGTGGAGTTCAACCAGGTCTGTTGTGAGATAGTAACTCACTGAAGACAATGGTGGACGTTGCTCAATTTCGTAGATCGGTTGGAGTTAGAGAGATTAAGCGCCCGCGAGCAAGTCTGATAGGTACTGGGTTCGAATCTCACGAGGCGGGATCAAGGATGGGCGCTGCTGAGGAGCCCCACTATGGAGCGAGACGACCCTCCAGTGCTTTTAGGTTTTCCATGGTGGTCTAGCTTCGATTGAATCATGATTTCAACCATAAAATCACTAAAATCTCCACAAAAAACCCTTCTGATAAATACTAATGATTGACATTTCAAATAGTCACAATGTTTCTTCTCACAAATTGTATTGAGCTTCTTTATGGGGATAATAAAAATTCTATTTTATTTGATTTCGATTATTCTTGTAAAGGAATGTTTGTCAGTTTTTTAAAAGAAATGTTGAAATTATTTGAATATTGATTGCTAAGTTTATTTCAAATATAATAATTACATTAAATGTCTTTTATATACTACTTAGTTCTTAGTTTCTATTAAGCTAACCATTCAAATTTAGATGAAATATTCACTTTAATATATAAGCGAAGATGGATAGTGGCTAGTAGTGGAATCCAGGATGCCCGTTTCGTTCTGTTTGGGACTCGTCAGCTAGATGTATCTGCATCTCAGAGTTGATGTTCTCTCTGGGACTCGAACACAGTACCATTCGCTTCAAACAACAATGCGTTATTTACTCACCTACTTAGTCCCGATAGTAACTTGCTTGTGTAATAGGGTGAAGTTTAGATTCGTTTGGAATAATTTACTTGAATCTTCCCATTGATGTTTACGACTGGAATTGATCAGTCTCTTATTGGCATATGTGCATACTGTGGGTATTGGGTCGATGTAGCCTTAATTCACAAGCAATATAATCAGTCTCAGAGTGGAAATCAACTCTGAGATTCAGGTACATCCGGCTGACAAGTCCCAACTAGAACAAAACGCGCATCCTGAATCCCGCTGCTAGCCACTATTCATTTTTGCCTAAAAAGCTTGTGACTCAAAGCAATATCGAAGCAGTTCGAACAGGATGCACATATGCTAACAAGAGACTGATCAAATGAAGTCCTAAATAAAAATGGGAAGTTACAAGTAAACAACACCAAGTTAATTTATAATGAACATTATCAGTAACCTATAATCAATTGTGTAAACATAAATATATAACTATAAGTAAAAACATTTTCATCTAGAGGTAGATTGATACTTAAAAAGAGATGATATTTATGATTATTGAAATACTATTTGTTAAATAAGATTCTGTTACTAGCTGTTCATTATTTGTAGAAAATTTTCAGTTAGGATTTGCCTAAAACATTGTAATTTAGAAATGATTCTCTTCTTAAACTGATATAAGTTGATTCATCTTCCTTTAATTTCTAATTATTTTTAGAAATTCATATCGATGGTTCTACAATGAACTTCACTAATCGTATACTCTAGACTGGACAATAGAGAGTCTTTTTATTAAAAACAGCTTTATTTCACAATAACCATCTTTCATGTAAAAGCTTAAACAAGATTAATGAAGGATAAGCAATTCAATGAAATACCTTCTTCTTTTTGTCCACTTTTATATTATCGCTTGTTCTGTTCTTCAGTAGATTAATTGGTTGCAGTTTTCTATCTGTATAAATAATTATGCATACATATTGAATAATATTGAAGAAACAAAAGGTAAAAAGAGTTTGGACAAATATAAATAACAACATTATTACTAACTGATGTCGTGTTGTCAACGTGTTAGTACAAATGGAATTAAAATAATCAAGTTGTGATCCAGCTGCTTTTCTAGGTATTGTGACACTGATGTATACTGTTCGGTGTTTGGTATTTGGAGGCAACTGGTGATTTGTGTACTTGGATAAGGTTCAATCGTAGTATCTTGGATTGTGATATCGATTAAAACATTCACAAGTTAAAGAATGAACAAGGGATAATTAGGAAATACTGTAGATCTATTAACTGTAGTTCTCTAGATAGTTTCTAGATCTCAGACACAAGGAAACGTTTAATACAGACAAAAATTATTCAACATACACCTCGAATAAGTAATAGTTTTAGAAATAAGTCAATATTTCATTGTACTTTTGTGATAAACAGAGATACATGGATATCCGAGAATATTGGAACACAAAATGGTTACTCAATAAAAGAAACAGAAAGGATTTATTTCTTTATTTATGGATACGAACCAGTTAATTTTAAGTACCATGTACTGCGTAAACTAAAAGGGTTCAGAAACGCATATACTGCTCCCAACCAAACTTTATTCACACCCTAGGAAGTCATTGGTTACTCATTTCTGTGGTTATATTCATCAATATATAGTCTTTATGTAAACGTTCTCATATGTAGAGACTTCTTAACTGTAGCTATGAAAACTTAATCTGACAAATATAATTTATTAACATTTAACTACTTGGTTGAAATTCCTCATAATTTTCAATTTTTAATTTCGGTGATATTTTATCCAGTTCCATTAAAACTGAACCATTATTTGGTGGTTTGTTCCATTTCATTAATATACGATCTTTTTGAGCTTGTTCAATCATTTGAGCATGACTACGGTAAACATCAGTATAGGTTAACTGTCGCTCATTTATACTATTCATTTCATCTTCATTCCATTCATAATCTCGATCCGTATATGTATATCTCGTCAAACGACAATATAAAGTTCTATGATTGAAAACAGAAAGAATAAAACCAGTGTGAATACTTTGTTCCTCATATTATCAATCATATTATATTCTAAAGACAATATTCAGGAAATGATTACGATGCTTGGAATACGCTGCATTTCCTCAAAAGTTGATTTATGAGCATTTAATCATATAGAGTTTAAGTGAACTATATTTTAAAATAGTTTGCTTGTTAAGATTTTGGTTACCCTTTTTGATCTCATTTGTTTCATATGAAATCTATTCTCATGTTTAGATTTTCACTATAGATGGTACCAATTATTTCCCTTTCCTTTTATCTGGTTACTTTTTTTCTCTCTCCGCGCTGATGTATGATGTAACAAAACGGGATGATAGACGTTCATATAACACTCTAAATTCATTATGAATGACTGAATAGTTAATTGATATACATCCAAGTCTTGAATGAATTTACTTTAAATAAAATAGGTCTGTTAAATGGTTGATTTGTGAATTCGACTATGCATAATAGCCAAAATTTTGAAAATACATCCTAATAATTATTAACATCAATGTTTTATTTAAACCACCTTGTTCATTTTGTTTGTTCTTTTCATCTCCGTGTCTTTCATATTTATTTCCTTCATGTGTATTAAATTATGTTACTTACTAGTATTCAGTAACTAATATCATTGTCAATCATTTTTGAAAATACAGCTTATAATGTCTCTTCATTGTTGCGCGTTTCTTCTAATTACATGGATCTGGGGTAATTAATTCAAATATTATTGTAATTGTACTTCCTCAATATTCTTGATAGGCTTCTTCAGCTCTTATTCATTCAGTGAATATCTGTTTACTGTTCAAGATTTCCGTATTTGGTGTGTATATTTCTTGTTTCAATCCGTTGACTTCCATTACTGAAGTGATAGAGACGCTGATTGTTACTTAGCCTTATCAAAGTAGTCATATTTCGGTAGTAACTGGATATTGATAAATGATATGGGTCAATTGCATATGTTGTCGATGATAATAGTAACATATTCTGTGTTTTGATTTGTGGATTTTATGAGTTACTTCATCGCTTGATTTGAATTCATGAGTTGATTCAACATGACTTGACATGTTTCTTAAGGTCTATATTTGTTTTTAGACTGAGGTTCATAGTTTAGATCTAATGCTGTCTGGTATGTATAACACTTTCAAGAAATGAAGGACAAGCTACCTTAAAAGTTATACCTAAGCAAAACAAATGGAAGCGACATAGTGATACTTATGTGAAATAGTTTCGTCAGTAATTCATATCAGCAAACTGCGATAATTACATAACCATGTTAGAAGTTTGCTTCTACTTTATACTAATAAGCCTAACAATAATCGCTCATTCATTGGTAAATCACTTTAAAATGATCTTCCTGTTGTCCTAGTGTGATGATGTGACCTATGGAATCAGCTAATTCATCAACATCACAGTATTTCGAAAACTGATTATATTTGAAACTACTAACTATCATATTTCAGGTGGGTTCTAGTGGTTTCTTATTTTTGATCATCTTTTAAATGAAAGCAAGATTCACTTTCAAAATAATGATTACTATTTAAACTAAATACAGAATATTTGGCATTTATTTCGTTATTTCCGTAATATTCAACCTCTGCGGTGAGTTATTGATATGCGCTAATGAACTCAAATTACAACCACATGAATATTCATTATTTTCACTTTTTCACTATCTTCCTCTAGCAACAATTCCATATGGTGAAAGTTTTATGGAAATATCGTAAACTCTCAATAAACCACTAATAAATATATGTAACTTCTGAATGTGTTTCTATTAGTGTATATTTCCTAACAAAGGATACCATTATAAGTTTCCAAATTGTAATCCCGATACTTCAAGAGTTAACCATATTTGTTACAAACTTCTAAGAACGTTGAGAGTATTTGACTAAATAATCAAAGTAGATGGGTTTGAATGTAATTAATGAAGAAACAATCAGTTAGAAATGTTACAGTTTAGATGAACTTGTATTATGACACTTTCTGTTTTTTCTAATCGGGCTTCAATGATAAGATCAGATGCTGAACTAAAAAAATGCATTGAAAGAAAAGTTACACAAATGGTATTTGGTATCTTACAAACAAATGAAAATATATTTTTGCTTCTTGTTATTACAATATTGTTATGATCTTGCTTCCAAAATACATTTCTTCGATATACAAATATGGAGACTAATACATATTTTACATACATAATATATTCTGGAGATCTAAGTAGGATTTTATCTGTTGATATTCAACAAAGTATTTAAAAAACTACTCCTGGTATCAATGTGAATAACGAATGTTAGTAACTCAGTAAGAAATAAATTGAATGTTTGGAAGAAAAGTTGATTTTTATTTACTTACTTGAATTCTTCATGTTTATTTGCTGGTCTAATACTGGCAAGTCTATCATTTGGGAAAGCGATTTTTGTAGACATTGTAGTATTTAGTTCAGATCTTGATACATGAGATTTAAGACCTTTTAAACTTTTCATACTCATAAGACTAATAATTGCAGCTCTTGGGCATTCATAGTTTGATCCAAATGTGACAAGATCTGTATTTCTTCCGATTTCATTTGCCCATTTAGGAATGATCCCTAAAAGATATGAGCACACTCATTGCTATAAGCTGAATACTTTAAGAATCATTATCTACTTGTAATAATTAGAAATGCATACGCACAACCCCACATAATATCGATCTTCAGAAATTCAAACAGTACTTTGTTCTAGACCCTTATATCCTCGATTCACAGTCTGACGCTCCAATTCACAATTAACACCATGAGGAGACCCATTTTCAAACTATTCTAATAATTTACAAACAGTTTAGTTAAGTAATAATAACAGGCTCAGTAACAGATTATTTAAAGTTACATTTATTACATTGAGCAATGGTGGGATTATATTGTTAAGTAATAAGACGTTTATCTAATACTCCCTAGTCCATGTTACTTCCTTGATTGACCTCAGTTCTTGATGTAAACTATTTTTTAAACTGATTCAATTGTGAAAATACTAAATTCTCCACAAAACCCCCTCTGAACTATAATCATATGCTCACTAGTGACTGACTTCAAGAGATATTTCCTTGAGTTCTAGTGGGAAGCAGTGGTCAGTGGAGTTCTGTTGTAGCGATATCAGCTCACTGAAGACAATTGGTAAACGGTCGCTCAAACTTCGTTGATTGGCTGAAGTTAGGCATTAACACCGTTGGATGCCGTCTCAGTGGTCTATCGGTTAAGGGCTCTGGCTCGAGACTGGTAGGTCCTGGGTTCGAATCTCGCGAGTGCGAGATCGTGGATGCGCACTGCTGAAGAGTCCCATAATAAGACGAAATGGCCGTCCAGTGCTTCCAGGTTTTCGATGGTGGTCTAGCTTCAATTGACTCATGATTTCAATTGTGAAAATACTAAATTCTCCACAAAACCCCCTCTGATTCATTTCTCACAAGCAACTTAAGTAAGCAGAAACACAATATTTCAAATAAATCCAAGGGGGTAATGATGAGCATTTTCCAAATATTTTGACATTAAGTATCATACCAAGAAACTCTAATTACTTTTTATTTTTAAAAATATGTGTAACTGAGATGATTTAAGACATGAGTTCTAAATTAGTTAGAAAGTTAGTTTCGTACACAAAACATATTTAAAGGTTAATGAAATGAAGTTGTTTTTGGAAAGGCTGATATTTTAATTTGTTCAAACAGTCGTCTTTTAGTAGTTAGACTTCTGCCACACTTAGATACAAAGTGAATTTACTAAAAATTCTAAATCATAGTCTTAAAGAGAAGATTAATTAGGCGGGACTAAAGAACATGGACGAGCCAATCAGAAGCTTTCGCGGGTTTTCAAGGTCACGGCGGTAATTTCGCGACGTGATGCTTACGTACGATCGCTTTACAGCGGATTTTCGAGAGGACGTGATAATTCAGCGACTGCAGGAAAAGGGATTATTGAGAAGCTCCTGTACTTGTGACTGCGGTTGTGAAATGAACATTGTACAATGTGCAGACTATCGTGACGATATTATCTTTCGATGTTCCTCATGTTGGAAGAAGAAATCAGCTAGAACAGGGACATTTTTCGCTCGCTCAAAGTTAAGGTTAAGACAAATTATGCTCCTTATTGCGAATTGGGTAATAAAAGAACCGGTAACATTAGCTGCCGCCTTTGCCGATGTAAGCGAAGTTTCGGCAGTTCAATGGTACGAGTTTTGCAGAGATATATGCGCAACAAAACTGACAAGCATACACCAATTGTATGGAGGAGTGGGAAAGATTGTTGAAATAGACGAAACGGTGGTAAGGAAACGCAAATACAACCGTGGCCGTTGTATTAAAGAAGATTGGGTAAGTACCTCTTCCATAAATATACCTCACAGGTCTTTGGAATATATGATAGATCATTACGGAAAGGACATTTTCAAAGAGTCAGGAACCGGAAGGCGCCAACAATCATACCGATCATACAGCAATATGTGCTACCGGGTACTACTATTTATACAGATGATTGGGGAGCTTACAGATGTCTAGGTAGACTGGGATATGAGCATGAAATCGTTATACATAAGCGACATTTCGTTGACCCTACTACTGGGGTGCATACCAACAACATAGAAGCTATGTGGTCGAGACTAAAGGAGTTTTTGAGACCTTACCATGGCTCCAGAGGCACACTACCATGGAGCCATATGGATGAATTTATGTACCGCATGCAATACGATTTTAAAACTTCCGAACCCATATCCAACCTTGATAAGTTTTTAACTCATGTAAAAGAAGTGTATCCACTTTAATTTTTGAGTTTTGTATAATATATTTTTATTGTATGCTAACTGTCTTCTGATTGGCCAATATTTCTCAAGGTCATTTAAGATTCGTTCAAAGGTCGTCCATGTTCTTTAGTCTCGCCCAAGATAAGAATAAGACCAACAATTGAGTCTATCTTGAAGAAGCTACCTTTTTTGAATCTATAAATTAAAAGCGATTTCATCTGTAAGAATTAAACTCAAAGGATAATATAGACTGCACAGTAAATGCTTACTACAATAACAAGAGAAAGTGGTTTCTGACAGTCATCCGATAATAACATCTAGTGATCAGTAACAAATTGCCTGAATGTGTAACATCTATGTGTGCATCACTCCGACCGCTCTTATGGAGCCAGTTATACAGGACGTACAATCTAGCAAGTTTGTCATCTAACTGCCGAACACCACCCAGCTTGATAGAGCAAAAGACAGTTAAGCCTGATTAGCAGTTTTATTCTCCTTCTCTTGGCTGACACAGAGCATCAAGATAACGTGAGTAAGGCTCTTCAAGTTATTTACCGTATTCTAACAAATATGATGCATGGATTATTTATTCCTCCTTGGAGCCATCCACATTAATGTTCACAAACCTAATCTTTATATAGAAACGTTTTTTACAACTTCTCTCCAATATGGTTGTTGACATAGGCCCTACCAGGATAGTTTAAAATAGAAATTCTATTCCCCTACTTTTTATGTTACTTTGTGTTCTAATTTAGTTTTAATATTCGTATGTTTATTTTCATATAACTACCAATTAAGTTGACTTGTTATCAAAATATTTTTTTCAATCATTCGATCAAATGTTTTGTTACCTGACAACCTATGAACTATACTTTTTCAATATTTTACAACCCATTACATTGATTATTATAAATAACTCGTCTTCTTTTCAATTACTGAATTAATCAATCGACATTATTCCGATAATCATTTATGGAAGTGAAATGTTATTATATAATAAGTTAATCTGTCATCTTTGGAATGGTAGAGAAGATTTGTAGCTCAGGTGGATGATTTTGATGGAGTTTTGTTCTCTAAGCTGGATGGTTTGGTCGTGAAAAACATCATTAGCACAAACTTCGGGCAGAAGTGAAGCGTTTGAATGTCTCCACATGTGATTCACAGCTTGTCCTATACACCTCCCTGTTTATTGGTTCTTGTTGACCTTAAATCTGTCATTGTTTATTTTTTTGTTTTGGTTGTATCTCCCATTGGTTTGATTTTTGTTCCTATGTTCCTATTCTCTCTGAAAGAATGTCTCAATGTTGTCAAACTTTTACAAGTTAATCAAACTTCGGAATGGTATTTACCAGTAAACTTAAAGAAATATGCCACGTTCTCTTTAGTATTTTTCTATTGAATGTACATGAATACCATTGAAACACAAACTCTCAGCAAGTACAAGCCAGTATAAATAATTAGACAATGTGATACAGCGACAAGGTAGATAACCTTTAGACGTTTGAATCAATAGACACTAGGTTCTAGTGCCTATATAAAAATAATCTTTATCTAACTAAAATAACTCATAATGTCATTGAATAAGAAAAAGAGAATTCAGCGAAGAAAATTTTCTTTTCGACGAAATCATTTACTTAAGCTGTACATTCGTATATATAGTAATATGGAAAATATATGTCTATAGGAGGCTAGAAAAGATTGCATTATAAATGGATTCGACAATAAATAACAAATGAGGTGACGTACTAATCAAGGGGTAAGGAAGAAAATAATTTATGGGTCAGATAATAGTTCAATTAACAGATATGAAGAAGAGCGACAAACACAAAGGTCATAATAATAATAATCTGAGTAATAATCAAGAAAACTTGTATAAGGTAATATATCTGTTAATTGAACTATTATCTGACCCATAAATTATTTTCTTCCTTACCCCTTGATTAGTACGTCACCTCATTTGTTATTTATTGTCGAATCCATTTATAATGCAATCTTTTCTAGCCTCCTATAGACATATATTTTCCATATAATCTTTATCATTCATATACATTCAAATGACAAATCCCAGTTAAGATAAATAGGGTCTCATGATTTTTATCGATAGTCAATATCCAAATCTATATGTGAATAAATTAACTGATTATTCTAAAAAACCAACAAATTACCTGGATTAAATTTTACTTCTGGTGGTATTGTTAAAGCCGGTGAATAACCATGAAAAATGAGTTTACACTGATATATAACAACTGGATTTACACCAGTTAAATAGTTGAGAATGTGAACATTTTGAACAGCATGAAATTCTCCTTTTAAATACAGAAAAGTGATATTGTTAAACAAATAAAATTGAATAAAATTCAACAGCAACATGATACAAGGTGGCCTACTTGAATATCTGGCCTATCTGTTCCTGCCATCTAGATATTTCAACAAGTTATCTGTTTCCCTGTTTGTTTTAACAGATCATTATGTCAATTAATTGCATAACCTATTCAGGTATGTTTGTGAAAAGTTTACGACCTTTCACTGTACAAGTTACAAAAATGTACAATCAAAATCAACGTTATAGCTCACAATATACATTGAAAAGAATGAATATTATTCAGATGTCGACTTCTGAAATGCTAATATCTAACCGGCCATCACTTAATATTTATCATCCATATCGATCAAGAAATATGAGACAGAAACTCGCTGAAATACTTTATGCTGAGAATTCTATATTGTACCAAAAATATAATATTGAATAAAGCTTATAATAATAAAAAAGGAACTAATAATAACAATATCACAGGAAAGAGTCTTCTACTAAGTTTTAATAGCTACACTATGAAACATGCCTTCATGACCAATAATAAACAAACTTTACATGTTACAGACTTTATTCAGAGGATTATGTGTAAATTTAGTATTTTCATAGTTGAAAGCATGAGTCAATTGAAGCTAGACCACCAAGGAAAACCTGGAAGCACTGGACGGCCGTTTTGTCCTAGTATGGGACTCCTCAGCAGTGCGCATCCACGACCCAGGACCTATCAGTCTCACGCGCGAGTGCTTAACCCCTAGACCACTGAGCCTGCATCCAACGGCGTTAATGTCTAACTTCAACCAATCCACGAAATCAAGCAACCATTCACCGATGTCTTAAGTGAGTTGATATCTCCCAACAGATGCCGGTTCAATGGTCTGTCGGTTAAGTGTTCGCGCGCGAGACCGATAGGTCCTGGGTTCGAATCTCACGAGGCGGGATCGTGGATGCGCACTGCTGAGGAGTCCCACAATAGGAGGAAACGGCCGTCCAGTGCTTCCGGGTTTTCCTTGGTGGTCTAGCTTCAACTGACTCATGATCTCAACTATATGAAATAACTAAAGTCTCCACAAAACCCCCTTCTGATAACTTACACATTACTTTATAATGTTGTAAAACTTATAAATAAAGACTCAAAAAACTAGTTAGTAATAAATGGACTCACCAATTTGTTTTGGACTGAAAAAAACAGTAATTAGACAATCTTTTTGTGGGTCAATTACTCCTTTTTCTGGTTTTACAATGAAATGAGCAATTCTAGGCATTCGAAACTGAATTGGTAAATGTTTACTATGATTTGATAACTTTAATTGAGTGTGTTGTTTTGAACCAACTAAACATTGAGGAAATTGTATAATAAATTGATTCTCATATAGTTTATCAACTTTAATATTTTCATTATTAATTGTTGTATTTAATCCGGTTGTTTTAGTTAAATTATCATTGTCTACATTAATTGATTCCTTGATTGGTGTTATTTGGAATTGTACTGGTATTAAACATCCTGTTAGGACAATTTCTAAATTATTCTGATTATCCATTAAAACTGAAGATTGTGAAGAGTTCATTAATTCTAAAAGTGCAAATAATTTCATCAGTACAATCGAACAGATTATAAAATAGAACTTGTTTTTCATTCTATTAATATAGTTCTATATATAAGAACTTCCCAAGGGCAGCATTTCTACAATTGAAGAACATATGGAACTCAAAACAACTCTCAACTAATTTCAAAGTCAGAATCTTCAATACGAACGTCAAGAAAGGCCTACTGTATGGAGCTGAAACGTGGAGAACTACTACGACCATCATCGGGAAGGTACAAGTATTTATAAACAGTTGTCTACGCAAAATACTCAACATCCATTGGCCGGATACTATCAGCAACGGCGTTTTATGGGAGAGGACAAACCAGCTTCTATCTGAAGAGGAAAGTAGGAAAAGACGTTGAAAGTTGATCGGACATACATTAAAGAAATCACCAATGTGCATTACAAGGCAATCCCTAACTTGGAATCCGGAAGGAAAGCGGAAAAGAGGAAGGCCAAAGAACACATTACGCCGGGAAATAGAAGCCGATATGAAAAGGATGAATAGCAACTGGAAAGAACTGGAAATGATTGGCCAGGACAGAGTTGGATGGAGAATGCTGGTGAGCGGCCTATGCTCCTCGACGAGGGGTAACAGGCGTAAGTAAGTAAGTAAGTGAGTAAGTAATAAGAACTTCCGTCTAAATTAGAGCGAATAGTTTCACAGTATTTGAGCGTCGAGTTGATGTAACATCTTAAACAGGAATAATATATTTGTAAAATCTTAGCGAATGAATTTGAAGTAAATCCAGCGTTTCGCCTGACAATCTGGTCCTCTCACCACTTACGTTTATATACAATATGTTATATTAACACTTATCATTTCACATCACAAATCTCCTACACACTAATACATATAATTAGTTTAGACATTTTTAACGCTGATTGGATGACCTATTCAGTGTACAATGAAACGAAGAACCATCTACCTATTTATATTCGATAATTTTGATGTTTGATTATAATTCCTTGAAAAAGCTGAGACCAGATTGCCAGACAAAACGTTGGATTTACTTCAAATTCATTCGCTGAGATTCTACAAATATATTATTCCTATTTAATGTCATAGTTCTATATAATTTGAATTGAACTAACTGAATACTAATGAGTAGACAAAGAGATAGATAGCAATCATTTTCACTTCTGCTACCACTACTAGTGTTATACATAATTCAATATTTTAATTTTATACGATTTTTTTAAGTATTTGATAAATACCGAAACGATTGAGATTTACATCCATTATCATCCATGGTTTTTGATTACATTTAACATCAGATATAGAAGTCGAATGAAAAAATTATGAGTGTCACAGTTTATATACTACCTCATCAGTTAATATAAAATCTTAATTATTTTTGAATGTAAATAGTAGTTTTATCGTGTAGAATACTTCTTAGGAATAAAATCTGTTACTGTGATCCATAGTGTTGATATTATAAGCAAAGATGGATAGTCGCTAGCAGTGGAATCCAGGATGTGCGTTTCTTCCCATTTGGGACTCGTCAGCTGGATGTACCTGCACCTCAGAATTGATGTTCTCGCTGGGACTCGAGCCCAGTATCGTTCGCTTCAAACACCATAGCGTTATCCAGTCAGCTACTGAGTCTTGATAGCTACCTGCTTGGGCAATGGGGTGAAGTTTAAATTTACTTAGTATTGTTGGTTTGAATCTTCCCATTGTTATTTGGGTGAGTCTCTTATTGGCATATGTGCATGCTTTTCTCAAAATAAACTATTGTCACTAAAGATTGTATGCTAATCAAAGTAGATTTATTTATATTGTATATTGAATGTCTTGCAAAGTAAGTTGGTTTACTCAGAAATAATTATACAAATAATAAATTCATCGGTATGTCACCTTTCGAGAAACTATGACTTGAGACGATTCATTTTAACAATTTTTCATTAGAAGCATATTTTCTTGTAAATGCATATTTGCTTTATCATGCTATGTTTATTCAATGATTAGTACTTCTTATTCTTATAACTTTTTGAGTTTTACCAGTATTTTACATTAATATAACATTTATTCACAGTAGAAAACGATTTAGGTCTTTAAGGTTAGCTGCTGGACATGAAAATTCACACAATTGGAAGATGTTTGTAAAACATTTCTTTGATTTTGGTTAAATGAAGTAAATTGCTTTCCGTAATTAATAAAGAGTTACAGGTTTAGAATATAAGAAATATCATGTATTAAGTGTCTATAAACGGTTGGTAAACTTTGTGGATTGGTTGAAGTTAGACATTAACACCATCGAATGCCGGCTCAGTGGTCTATCGGTTGAGTGCTCTGGCGCGAGACTGGTAGGTCCTGGGTTCGAATCTCGCGAGGCAGGATCGTGGATGCGCATTGCCGAGGAGTCCCACAATAGAACGAAACGGCCGTCTAGTGTTTCTAGGTTTTCCTTGATGGTCTAGCTTCAATTGACTCATGATTACAACTATGCAAAGAACAACATGCGTTAATATAGTCATAAGTGAATGAAACGAAAGTTATTTGAATTTTTGGCAAAATTTTTTCTTACTCTCTTGATTAAAAGGATCACAAGCACTGAGATCTACTTTGTGTATCCGAAGACAAATGGAAAATGGTTTTATTGCCGGAGATTCATTTAAACTGACAAAACCTTGCTTTGATTTCTTCCATCTAGGTGAAAGACATAAAGAGATTGGTAGTTTTTCGAATGGTTTTAATTGCTCATTATCTGGACTTACGCTGAAGTAATCACTTAGTTTAAACTGTAAATCATTCTGTTCATACTTTGGTAAACTTTCACTGCTGGGATTATTATTTTCTGAATCCTGGCAACAAAAAGTTCATTAAGTTAGGTTAATAATAATAATCTGTTACACTGGAAAATTTAAGGGTTTTATGGAAATAAAATTTTTATGTAATACATTTCTAATCTGTAATTACTTTCTGAGAGACTGTAATGTTTAAAGATTGACCAAATTGATATCCCTTCCAAGTGTATTAAACCTTTAAACTTATTGTTAATGATACTCCCACATTTCAACAAAAAAATGTAAAACGTACCAGTATATGTTCATAGAGAATTCTTTTTATGTCTTAACTCAAATTGTGAAGATAAAACCGCATAGCTACATTTATTTCGCTTGAGCAGTCGTAAGTAATGTTTCTCACAAGTTGAAGTACGTAGTTCGACAAGTGGAAATGTCTAATATTACAGCTTCAACTCACAGGAACACTAAGCAAACTTCACCTAGACATTTTATATAAAAATGGATTGATATGATATCATAATATTTCATTTACACCATTTGTTGAATTCTTTAGTCACTTTGGAGGCTTCTGTCAATATATTTGCATATGACAGAAGCGTGAGTACACTGAAGTTTGTTAAGCTTATCATTTGTATACCTAAAAACATAAGTGATTGATAAAATCTTTAATTCTAAATTAATAGAGTACTAGTTAGTTGTTACGAAGACGTACTCGAAATATTTCGAGTATGGCCAAAGTGTAGATCATTTGCAAGCTAGAATTAAAAAGTATTATCAAAATGACTGCAAAATAAGACTATGAGAATGATAAATAGTGTCCCACATTCCAATTTATTAGTTTATTTACATAGTTATCAAGATTAACTGAAATGTTAGATGTTAAGGTAATTACCACTTATTTTACTAGGATCCCAACAAAAAGCACAGAACTTTATGTCATACTATTTACGGAGGTGTAATCAGGCTACAGTCTTATTTTTGCTAATAGATTCTGTTCATTCCAGATACACTGGAGATCATAATATTCACCTAATTCAACCAAAGACCCAACCACATGTTAGGAGGACATCCTAACAAATGTTCAAAGTTTTTTGAGTAGATTTTCAAAATAATAGCAATAAATATTACGGTAACTTTCTACGTGGACTAATTTCAAGTCAACGCCTTTCTAAAACATTGAGCACAAAACACTTGTTTGACGAATGAAGTAACAAACAAAAAGTTTAGTTTCCCAACAAATCTCACTTGACGTATTAAGAATGAACTTACCCTATGCAGTACTTATGAAACAACTTTCTTGCAGTGACTTGTTGAAATATTTCCACACAATTTACTTATAATTGAGTGTATTCATCCGGTATAACGTTTAAACTACCTGATTGCTTGATTATCATTTATTAGCCTCCTTCCTATTCCTTTTTCCCAACATTCTGTTCGTATATTCTATCTTCGACATTGTTACCAAAATGTACAGAAATTCAAACCAGTAGATCTTTTTATAGAAATGCACATCAATCACCCGACATTAAAAATACGGACACTTTTTTAGACATGTTGAGTTATAGCGTTCTTTGTTTCCCATAATTTACGTCGACAGTAAAACGGATGGGCCGTATTGAAAGTTTGAATCAAGTTTCATATGAGATTATTAGAAAACTAGTAAACTGCTTATGTAACACGAAAATGAAGCGTTTGTTAAGACTTGTTTCGTCCGTAGTTTTTATTAACATTTCATATTTTACTGACATCTTATCATTGTTTATCAATGGCTTTTCATTAAGTTGTAAATAAGCTATCACTTCTGCGTCTCATTATCACTCAAATACATCGTCTTCATTGTCGATGACCTTACTTCCGTCATGGAACCGAATCTTTAAAATAATCCCATTGATATTTAATGAAGTTGACTCACAGTTGCCAATATTCAGTAGATTGTTTGCAAACCGGGGTTCACATTCTGAATGTATTTTATCTACATATAATGCTAACATGGAAGGAAATTATAGCTACAACTGTTAGACTTTCCATAACATTATCTTCGATATACTTACCTTTCAATTTTCACCTATTATTTGTATTCAGTTTTGTTTAACCTGTCACGAATTAAAATCTTAGGACTTATTTCTCCTTTGACTGTAACTAAAAAGTAGGGTTCAACAAAACTTTATCCAAGGTTTGATGGACTAGGCTATGTAAACCGAATATTTCCCCCTCTTTAGGTTCTGGATGACATACATGCCCACCGGCTTCCGACTATAATTTAATTTCTTGACTTTGATGAAGCCCTCAACTTTGTGGATCGATATGCTATGGGTCAGTGTCTGTCATTGAAAGTGTGCTACAAAAGTAGACTAACCACGTTTAGGTTCTCAACTTGAACACTGCTGACCAAGTCAGAGCTTATAGCGAACTGTTATCGGGAATACCATTATGAAGTACTGTCCGTCAATGTTGTCCGCTTTCTCCCTTTTATTTAATCTCACCACAACTGTGCTTTCGGAAATGGAATTCTTATCATCCGAATTTCCGGGAATTAACTTTCCAACGGAAGATCTACTTGCTGACTTAGAATAAGTAGATGATGTAGTCCTTTTCGGTGAAGACACGGACGAAATACAGCCTTTTGATTGGTTTAAGCAACAGTGTAATGATGCTCACTATACTCATTTTTCCTTAAAAGCGTAAGATTTTGCATCAGTACTGGTATATGTCTACACCTAAGCTGATATTAAGGAGCAGAGTAGTTGAGAACATCAACTACTTCACTTATATTGGGGCTCCCATTAACCCCGGGACGGATTCTGAAAAAAGAAAGTGTGGTATCTGTATGAAATGCTGCTTCATTTTTACTTGATTCCCCTTTGATTACGAATTCCAAATACAATATGTTCATTTGTGTTCATCTAATTATACTTGGTTGAAATTGTATTATTTCGGGAATTTCTAGTTGGTGCAATAATTTGAATACTTCTAACCATCACAGAAGGCTAGATGAGGAGTAGCCAAAATGTAGTATCAGTCTATAAAGTCAGTAACTGCTTGACTAACCAGTGTAGGTATGTAGGTGCCATCTGATTGGAGTCTGTGCAATTATCAAAACAAATGGTTGGAGACTTTGGGTGACATATATCGAGACCCTTAGTAACGGCGTAGGCGTATTTACTCTCTATCTCCCCTTAGACTTTGAGATTTACTGTTATCTACAAAAAAACATCATATAAATCTGTATTTTTTCTTTGAATCAAATCAGCTGTGCTTAATTTGTTTTCTGTTACCATCAATATCGTCAACACGTCCACTACTCTGTCATCCTGTTGTGTTAGCGTGGTGTTGTGACTTGAACCGATCTATATGTGTGTTGAGTTTTCACTTCGTTCCAATTGACATGAGAAGAATGTGGTAGTTCCAATGGTGATGTTTTGTCATTATGTATATGCAGAAACTACCCACTAACAGGTATGTTAGTTCTTTGCGGTGGCAATTTCGTCAAACAAGCTTTTTGTATTCAGGTGATTTGAACTTGATATGTGCAAGGTTGGTTATGAAGGTAAATTTTAATATCCCTAAACTACATTTTGGTGCTTCGTAGTTGTAACCAAGCAATTTTACAGCCAGTTTGAGCAAGTTGATTATCACATAAGTAAACCCGAAAGCCTTGACAGTGATTTGATGTATTTTGGGTAAAGGTTGGGTCCTAACAAACTTATCGAACAGGATGAGTTCCCAAAAATGTCTTTAAAACTTAGTGTTAGGTGTGATGTTTTATAAAATCGATTCAGAACTCACAGAATCATTTTTGTCGTAAAATCGTGCAACGAACGATGTATCTTTTGGTGAGTAATTTACCAGATTCCAACTGCAACGTACATCTGTATTGTAGTAGACATAGCCGAAGTTCCAGTGACTAAGTTGTATCCCATCCTCACCTAAACTAGAAATTCATATCAAATATTAAATTAACATGCCTTTAAGATCATCACGATTTGCGTACTGAAGGATCTTAAATTCCGGTTTTATCACTTTACCAGTAACTTCGACGTTGAAAGTTTCATTATTCCCAAGATCGAATCTGTGTAAACATCAGTTAATCAATTACAATTTTCCAAACCTGACGATTTCAAAAAATTCGCGAGTATCTTTTGGTATGAAAGTTACCTAGCACGAAAAATATTAATTCAAAGGTATAATACGACAACTTTTAAGTTAACACGAGAGTGAGGTTGAACTACGCTGAATCGTGGCATAACATCAATAGATAGATCAGATATATTCGTAATCCGGAATTTCCCACTTTGGGAACCTTGATTTTCTACTACTAATATTTTAGTTATCACTTTGTTTTCCTGAACAAGTACACCAAAGTCAAGTTTCTGAGGAAAATTCCATAGAGGCTTAGGTAGAAACCTATCAATTTTATTAATAAACGCAGGTTAATAGAACTAACGTAAAAATTGGGATTTTTCGGAGATTTCCATCAACAGTTACAACAATAAATTCTTTAGCATCTTTTGCTTTTGAAACCCTAAGTGTAATTGTAGACGTATGACTCATTCCAGGAACTAAGGACATATTTTGGTGACTCTCAGTGATTACAATTGTCTAACTGAATATTTAAATAATAAATCTTATTACTTCGGTGCAAGGAGGGTAAAAGAGAATGATTTTTTTGATGTTCCAACATTTTGTACCGATAGCTGAGCGGTGTATTGTAAATTATCATGAATATCTTGAAAAATAACCATTGGCGGCCTTATTCTGACCCCTAACCAATCAACGAATTCAATTTTGTTTGCATCCGTATTATGTGTTAAGACGTCCATCTTCTAGCATCTTCTCGTCTAACCTAAAATTATCTTGAATATCGTGGGAGTATGAAGATCAGTTTGTATGGGAATCTGAAAAGAGAGAGAAAGGATTTGCCGATGACTGGGTAATGGCATAGAATTCACGTACATTTAAAAATGAAAACAACCGTCAACAGTAACATGGGTGTACTATCAAAACAATCGGATTGTGAAAAATGGGAGTCGACGACATAAGGTGTCAAATGTGTTATAGAGTAACCACTTTGAATAATCTCAAGGTTGTATCCAAGGCATCGACTTACACTCAGTATTTGTGTACTTCAAGAAAGTCTGAACCAACATTTTTAAAATATGAATAAATCTTACAATGAATAAAATAAAAGTCTAAAGATGAATCTTAACTGGTTTGCATTCTGATTTCTTGGATTTGGAGTGGCCAGATGCTAGACAGAGCCGTTATTGATCTTGTATCTGAGGAATGAAAGAAGACTGACTTCCAAAATGCCGTTTCAAGCATTTCCCTGCTAATGACTTATTAGATCAGTTCCAGTAGCTGTAAATGGAGAAAATGTTCTTTCTCACTGTTTGCACAATACATGTTACTGTTTTCAAAGGGCTCTTTATATTTGATAGTCGCAACATGGCATATGGGCTCCCTGGTTCAATAATACACTCGGGGTGAAGCTCGATTCATTCTACAGGGTCATCAAAATGACAATTAACAACAGCAAAATTGTCGATTTGAGCGTATACCTAACACAAAAGACTGATCACTGGAAGTTGGACAGCTGATGAAATCTTGCTAAGGTCAAGGATGACCGGCGCTAACAGAATATTCAACACAATGAGATAAATATATGTGGCGAAACGACTGTGTGGTTTAGATGTTAGATTACACCAGATAAGTAATCACATTTCTATTCAACTCCAGCAGATAAAGACTATGAACAGAATGAAACAAGTAGGGTCACTATATAGGTAATTGCTTGACAAGTACATTCGTGCCACGTTCACTCTTGGAATTTTTGTTAGGTTGGTCAGTTGAATTAAACCAAATAATAAACTGCAGAACGAGTTACTCCGTACTTACCGCTCATGAGTTGATCTATTTTCTGGCTTTTTACTTCATTATAAAATTAGTTAGCGATCTGTCTACTCCAAAGTACTCATGCTTTCGTTGTGTTCTTTTGATTGACTCGTTTCTCGAAATTTGTGTTCAGGTTTTAAATTCTCTTAGAGATTTCTTTCACGGAATACCATGAAGTTCAGCAACCTAGTTACATATTGACTTTATTCCACTATTACACCTTCCAGAATTCCACCAAAAAATATAAGCCGGATTTTGTCACCTAATTTATTTACAGGTTATATTGACTTCTGGAAAACGACATGCAGTATTTTATTTACACGATACTTAAAACGGTTTAAAAAGTATTCTAATGAAAACCTGACATCAGGAATATTACTGTTAATGTCATGACATAACCTATGTTATATTTATTGCATCCAAATTGTGAAAACACACTTATTGTTTATCGTTAAGAAGTCTGAGAAAACTTTGGAATCGACGGTGTCTAATAATACTGCACTCGTAGCAATTAAATGGTGATAAGCGGAAGACAAACAGGGAAGAAGACTACAGTACTTAAGAACAACAACCGCGACACATTGACACGAAACTATCAAGCCAACTATCTGAAAAAGGAAGGGGAAAGGTTGTCAAAACTAGGACTACGATCGTTTATGATGAACTGATTTACGTTGTCAGATCAATAATTTGAGTTGTGATGTGTATCTCGCATCGACCATTATTTCGCTTAACTATCATCAAACATTATGCTTCACTCATAAATCTGCTGAGTCAGTGTACATCCAGCTGAATAAACTATGTAGGTAGGAACCAACGTTAGTCCATGATCATTACAGGCCTTGGGCTAAAATGAAAAGACATATATTCGTGTTGAATATCTGTGATTGTCTTTATGCTGAGGGGTTACCCAGTCTTCGGGATTAGTTGAACATCTTTCTGAGTAAAAACTAAAGTTACTGTTAATTAAATCCTCTCAATGGTCAAAAATGTCTAGGTCTTAATATTGTATTTTTCAAGAAAAATAGCGATAATACGTTCGACGACGAATCGCTTGAAGAATTTTAGAAACCTATTAATTATTTGGGTTTTAAAAACTATGGGTCACTTTTCAGCATGTTTCATCATGGCTATATATTGTTTCGCGAGTAAACGATAGGTAGGATATAATCGCGAAATTCCAGACAATACCAAATAACCAAAAAAAATAAATGAAAGAACTTTTACGCGACCTTATCTTCAATAGTCCAGCAACATGAAAGGGAAAAATTAAGTAACGACAGGAAAGTCTTTAACCAAGGTCACATAATATAACCCGAGATGCGAAAGATTGAATGACATAATGTGCGTGTAAGAGAAGTCTGAACAAAGGTTAAAATACACTACACGGACAAGAAACAAATAAACAGCAATATTGTTCACTGAAATTAGGTGGAAGGATTTTTACTGTGTTCCTATCGTTACATCGACCGCCGAAATCCAGTCATTGATCTCCCAGCTAATTACCGAATTTCAATGTAAAGCACCGTACTTACAACAGTACAGCTGTACACCCATAAATCTATTATACAATCTTCATTAATTCGACTCCCTCTAGGAGCCGAACCTTTCAAACACCTCTGCTTACTACTCCTTCTTGTTCTTTCTGCTACAATATATTTGAATGATAGTCGGTGTTAGGGTGTACGTATATCAGCTGACTATGCTGATGATGTCGTTCAGAAGGACGATGAAAGCTCCACGACCAAACCATCCAGCTCAGAGGACAAACCCACGTCAAAATCAGCTGACTAATTGTCAAACGAGATTCGAAACGCGTTATACTGAAAATGAAATGGCTCGGATGCTTGAACAAGCGCCTTCGGCTACAGTCTTGGCTTGTAAGACTGATGAGAACAGCACTAGTATCCAGGACCCGTAAAAACCGTTTACTTTAGAGATTTATTTAGCGCGACATCTCATTGCCCTTTAGTATTATGGGGTGGACCCTAAATGTGTTGCTGAGACACAGGTAGCTTAGTGTTGATAAGCGCTGTTCTGACACTTTGGTATGTTCTACAGCAGTCGGTCATCTTTTCCCACTGTGAAGAGTCATAGAATAGATAAAGCAATGTGCAAAATAAAAATTTCAGTTCATCGTGGTTGTGGTAGTTTTTTATTTTTTCCCGAAGTCCTGGGGAATAAAAAAACAAAAATTGGATGTTGAAAACGTTTTACTCAAAGATGCCACAGTTTGGCAACGTCTTTGCATATAACACCTTCACAATCAAAGGACAAACATGAAGTTGAATCAGAAGTCAAAATGAAGGGATTCGAAGATACATTTGGAAGCTAACGAATTGTCGAGAAGCGTTTGTTCTAAGCTGGCTAGCAGTTGCATGGACACGGTAAATAAGTAAGAGTGTTTTAAAAGCCGCCGCCGTTTCGTTTTAGCTACCTTGGACGGCCTGACATGAGGTGGTCATTCCGTATGTAAGACGAAGTCCCGAGTAACCGGCAATCTCTGAATATTAGTAGTGCTTTCTTCAGTTATTAAATCATTATCGCAAGAAATAACTTTTTTAATAACTATTAGGTGCTGTTTGTAGTGATTCATGTTCAAAAGACATTCCAGTGAACTTAAGCGAGGCGTCTTGAGGCATAATACTGAACAGGCGTTTCGGGAGCTGGATTGAATTTGATGGTGTATAAAGGAGTTTCAAAAAGTATGGAAGAATAATTCTATCTATTCTCAGACTACCCATACTCAGTACATTCACAGCGAAGGTAAACTGCTGAAGGACGTGAAATTTAAATACATGCTTGTGGTGTTTCATTGCGCATTTGTTCATAGGCGTAAATCACCAGATCTAACAGTGGGTAAGAAACCCTGAGAACTTTTACTTACATGTGACGTTTAAGGTCTCAGTTTGTAGACTGTCAATTCAGGTTCTGTGTGAACTTGGACTGTGAGGAATATGTCATCATATCACACAAGATCCTTCACAATCATGCTTGTAGTAGTTCATGGATGGTTTGTGATCTATGGATCAGAAGATTGTCCTCAGCAGAAAAGCAAAATTTGAAGCCGGCATTTAAGATCAAACTGGTAAGCAGGTTACTGCTGCTGGGTTGAAGACTATAAAAGTTCAACTCTATTTTTTAAAATTGTACTTTGTAGATATTCGTTATTCTAGTTGGTAATAACGGATAATTTTGGACGAGGCCGTCCTGCTTTGTTCGCATGGACGCAAAAAGAATTTCGCGCAGATGTTACCTGGATCTCGGATAAGTTCAGAAGGCGAATTCTTAGAGGCAAACTAAATCAATTACAAAATAAATAAACTAAATAACGCATCATATTCTCAGACAATGCAGCCGACGGAGTTTAAATATCACGCATAACTTCCATAATAACACGACAACATCATTGCCCAGACGGAGTAACAGTATATGCGGATTCAGAGAAGCCGAAAGATCCACAAACAACAGATCATTGAGAAATGTAGTGAAGAGGAAAATCGACAAAAAAGTATTTGGCTAACTTATGTGGCACTCACAGTAATGTTATACATAATCCCTGTATAAATTCAGAAAGCGGGAAGAAAAATCTATCAACGTCAATTGTTACTCACAATTTTTCTTTCTCAGATACCTTACGTAATAATATATCCGTCCAGTCGAGAACGATATTTATAATGAATAGAATTGTATATTCACAAGTTATTTAGTATTTATAAACAGTTTAACGCTCAATCGCTTCAACCTACATTTTATTAGCAACTATCAACACCCATGTTCATCACTATCATAACTAGGGGGGTGAGTCATATGTTAATGATTTCAGAGCTCATTTTTGCTTGAAACTCTGATTTCGGTCTATTTTTGACTTGATAAATGGTGAGTTTCACTTGCCTGAGTTTGCATTGCTGCAAATAACCAAATTAGGATTGCTAGACATTCATCCATGTTGTCAGCAACAAATACGTCAAGCAACCAATAGACTTCAATAAACGCCATGTAACAAGTATAAACATTACAAAAGTTGACATGTGACGGAAAAATGCTGTGATTGGCTGATAAATAACGACATTACAAATCCGAGACAACATGTAACATGTGAGCGAGAACCAATGACATGACTTTTCGAGTATGCCGTTGCACGGGATGCCTAGAACGGTGTACGTACGTTTGATCCTGTGAGAGCGTGTGACAGAGAGACTTTAGCTAGATGCTTAAACAAGCAACCAAAGCGTGCGGAAAATCGGCAAACAAGTGTATATACTGAGGATACAACGGATATTCTAGTTGTGCAACTAGCAACCAGTAGTATCTTCTATAATCGTTCGTTCCCAATCGAATAGAAATCAGAAGTCAGACGAGGAGAGACAGGAAAGATATATTTGATTCGTTACCAATATATCGAGAGACTTCGTTCTTAACTGGCCATTGTAACGTAGGAGCTGTGTCCCACGCCGTGTTGCAACGTGATCTGGTACGGATGCATGACCGAAAGCCTTCAGCTAAATAAGACCACTTAAACAACGTGGTCAGCATCCAATGTCGAACAGTTAATGAGCTATTGATTTTGGGGAATTATTTACAGCTTTAATACAATAAAGAAAGGTGAAAAATCTGTTATCTTCTAGTTCATTTCACAACAAACATGAAGGTTGTAACTTTTTTCACGTGGTTATATTTTTTCTTATTATTAGTGTTTCCTTCTAATTTAACAACATTTATTAGTGAAAAATACTTTATTTCTGATAGGGCTCTATTAATTTGACACCCCATCTTGTGACTCAACGTAGTACATTAAGCTCACTATCTCGCACGCTGTCCACCCCTCCTCGTTTATTAACGTTAATATATTAGCTATTAGCAAATATTGATCTGACTCTACCATAAAACTTTACACATCTAGTAAGTAAAGATATAACAGTCGCTGCTCACCCAATACAAAACCTATATTTACATTACTTCTAATAATGTCCAGATCATCTAAAAAACACATAATCTCTCCTGATGCTCATAGCACGTGCAAAAAGTCTGAATCCACCACTCACGCGAATAATGTGAAGCTTTCTAAACACACAGATCAGTCTGCATCATACTCTGATCTTCCTACAGCTACACTAGACGTGCACCATGTACTTGGGCATGACCTGTCACTACCTTGCATCTCGCTTGTAGATATAAATAAGAGTAATCACACACCGCCTAGTCCGACATCATTTGACAGCCCACTCATCACACATTGTAAGCGGTATTTAGACAGTGCGGTTGACCCCATACACACAATAAATCCACAATCGGTCATCCTATGTAGCGGCCAACAGAGTGCACATAAGCCCACCTATAGTAGCCAGCCTAATAATGTAGATCTCGACTACTCACCCAAACATATACCTTATCCCCCAACTAAGTACGCGCAAGATGACCACCCGGTAGACAGTTGCAACAAATGTGTATGCAACCATATAGACCATAATAATGTTGATATAAACTTTAATAATCTCACCAGTGATAGTTCTAAAAGCAGTCAAATAAAATCTAGCCTCACCCAAACTATTCAAGACCTATTACCGTATAAATACCTAATCAGTGTTCCGGAAAATCCTGATCTCGAAATTATAAAAAACACTGAAAAAATAATTGACCACATATCAGCTGAAGTGCTGAAAAGACTTCAGTGTATACACAATGTCATTGCGTATAATGTACCTGATAGTACGAACCTAAAGCTTGCTACAAATACTCTACTACAAGAACGTGGTCTGTCGCAATCTTGGTGTGTAGCAAGAAGATTACGTAAAGCACAGACTAAAGCCTCCTGTCCCATTCTATTTCAGTTTGGTAGTATCATAGAAGCTAATCACCTCCTTAAAAGTCAGTCTTTACTGATGCGTATTCCAACCTTTAAGAGAGTTAGAATCACCCATGACAAGACTGCTATCCAACGTTGAAACTCCAATGAAGTGCGAAACAATCAACCCAGCCTACGTGGTAGTGGCAGTTACAACGTTGGCCATAGCGCTATCCCTAAAACACCTTACCCCACCCCTCCCAAAAACGCAGGCACGTCGCATACTGCTACCAGTCCTAAGAACAAGACTAAATACCAGGCAGCTCTAACCACTCACCCTAAACCCAAACACTCAACTACATCAAAATACCCACCCACCTAAGCCTCTACAGTTTCAAAGTACTGTTCTTGTGGCTCCGATAAAAAGCCAAACACAACCCTCACACCAATCGCTCTAATAGCTATAACCGCCCAAACACTGTAATGCGAAATAATACTAAATTCTCTCTAAACACCCACAAGTACTCCAGATCTCTCAATATACAACATGCACCTACTCATAGTAGTCGAATGCATTACAACAAGCATAATGAACTGGCAGTACCCCTATATCCTAACGTGAGGTTACGCCCGACAAAAACCACACTTACACATGATGCCAATAAGCCATATAACTTGAAACATACAAGCTACAGGAGTCAGCACAGCTCACACAACAGGAACACCACCCCCGGCAACAATGTCAGACAATCATGCAATAATTATTAGGAACATACAACTCCCCTAACTACCCATAATAGGAGTAGAAAACCCCACTGCACACAAAGCAACCATAATGTTGACCTGCTTGGGGACCCACCTATCGATTCTAAATACTGTAGCTGTAAATAATTTCCCAGAATCAATAGCTCATTAACTGTTTGACATTGGATGCTGACCACGTTGTTTAAGTGAACTTGTTTAACTGAAGGTTTTCGGTCATGCATCCGTACCAGATCACGTTTCAACTCGGCGTGAGACACAGCTCCTACGTTTCCATAGTCAGCTAATAACGAATCAAATATATCTTTCCTGTCTCTCCTCATCTGACTTCTGATTTCCTTTGGCCGGGAACGATCGATTATAGAAGGTGCTACTGGTAGCTAGATATAAAACTAGAATATTCGTCGTTTCTTCAATACTACCAGAACCAAACCAACCTTTATAACTCTCTTATCTCCCCTAATTTGGCACACACACCACCTCATCCTTTTTTATCTCTCTCCCCCTCAACAGTATTGCTGTGGGGTCTCCAAATGTTGAGGGCGACAATGCCACTATTCTGAGACCACCTTCTATATACTCTGACCTGATGGGGAGTGACACATCTTTCTCACCGTCTATAACTGTCTCTAGTCTTAAAAGCTCCTTGACGGAACATGATCACCCCCAAATACACCGCCTATCCATCTAGCTCATCCGCTTCTACCCAACACTTCTGAAAATACCTCTTTCGCCAAACTAACCTCCGACCACCTTTCTCCCGTTAACTATGCTAGTATTAAACTAAACAAACAAGAACGTAGAGCCGATACTCCCACTTTTTCCTCTTCTCATAGTAAAAGCGACAAACCACAGGGCTTACAGCACACCATTTCATTAGACAAACACTCATCCTTCCTGACACTAATGTTAATTAATGCCCGATCTATTCAGAATGAGATGACTCAACTACGCGCCCTATTACTTTTGCACAACCCCTCACTTGTTTTGATAACGGAAAGCTGGTTGTCCTCCGATATCACAGACATACCTCCAAGTAGACACGTACGAGCTCTTCCGCTGTGATCGAGTCACCAAGAAGGGTGGCGGTTGTCTCATATATGCATCAAAAAACATGAGGGCGGAAATCTTTAGTGATCATATTCTCAGTAAAGCACTAGATTCGATATGGCTTACTGTACACACCCTTGAATGTAAAATATTAATCGGATGTATATATCGAGCTCTGAATACCTCCAGTCTGACTGACACCATTATAAGTGAGTCATTTGCTAAGGCTGCCTCGCTTGACTTCGCCTACAAAATTGTCTGTGGTGATTTCAACTTTCCAACCATCAACTGGAAGACACATTCTGGCCCACCGTGCTACGAAGGAATACTAAGGTCCTAAGACATACACGGTTGGCAGCAACATGTTAACTTGCCTACCCGAAACCACAACATTCTTGACTTAATATTCTGTCACAATGTTACACCAGCATCAATGGTGGTTGGCGAGAAGTTCCATAACAGCGATCATAAAATAGTCTTCTGAACCCTTCCGATTCTTGCCAAGCGCAAAAAATTAAAGACATTAAATACTAGTTCCCAATGTAGAGACTATGCAAACGCCGACTGGAGTAACTTTCGGTTTCTTATGAAGCATTCTGACTTTAACACTTTCTTCACCAGTGATAACCTTTTAGAAACACTGGAAATATTCAATACTACCACCAACTCTCCACTAGACACTACCATCCCTTCTAAAATTGCTTTCAAAACAATTGCTCCCTACATCAACCAAAAGGCTAAGTCTAAGCTACGAAAACTAAGAAAGACGTACTTTATATCAAAAGACTTTAGTGCCCTGCACCAGGTATACTCTGTACTTGAAGGAGTGCAAAGTCATCACAACAAAAATAAACAGACAGAGGAACGTACTGCGCTCATAGCTGCATCTAAAGTCCAAAGCTTATGTCGGCTCCTTGCAAAACGCATGAGAAAAAACGAAGATCACAACATTCACTCTTTACTACACGATGGCGTGACGTACTATGACCAAACCGTCATATGCGAACTGCTAAGTGAATGGTTTTCACAAAACGGGAATACATCTAATGCCCCAGATTTTAACATAAAATGCATAAGCAAAAGCTATATTAGCACCATAAAATTTGACATTAGGAGTATACATACCGCCATCAAAACCCTTAAGCCGAATGCGAGCTCTGGTGTTGATGATATACCATCAATTCTCTATAAAATGTCAAGACCGGATATACATACGTTATTGCTCAAAATATACACACTATCTTTAGAGGTTGGTACATATCCTGAAGCCTGGAAGGTAACGTATGTTCTTCTCAAACACAAATTAGGACCGAGAAACCTGGTCGGAAACCACAGACCTATAAATATCACCCCAGTTATTTCGCGCATAATGGAAAAAGTGATACAAAGTCAACTATCAGATCACCTACTTAAGGAAGAACTAATAGACCCAACACAACATGGTTTCATTAGAACAAGATCATGTAGTACATGTCTGATAGACTTCTTTAACGAGGTTACTCGCATACGTGACCAGAAAAAACTTGTGATTATACTTTATTTCGATATAAAGAAAGCCTTTGATAAAATAACTCATAATCTTCTAATCAACAGACTCCAGTCAGTTGGAATTATAAACCCCCTATTGCAATGGATTAAGTCTTTCCTCAAAAACAGATACCAAATAACCAAGATTAACTCTTCAACATCTACACCTCGACCAATAACCAGTGGTGTTGTGCAGGGTAGTGTCTTGGGCCCATTGCTCTTTATAATTTATATCAACAATATATGCAAGTGCTTTACTACAGGTAAGACCTACCTCTACGCTGATGACTTTAAAGTCATCTATAAAACTGACATTGGTGATGTACGTAGTACTATGCAAACGATCCAACATGAACTCAACAAAGTAGACGACTGGTGCAAACGCTGGGGGCTAGAGCTCAGCACAGAGAAATGCGGTTGGCTATGTATTGGAAACACGTCACTTAAACTAAAACTAGCACTTAACAAAAACCCGCTGCCCAGACTGACATCAGTAACTGACCTTGGGGTACATTACTCCGACAGTCTTAACTTCTCTGAACATATCTCAACCAAAACATCTCAAATGCGGAGATTGCTTGGCTTCATCCTTCGTAATTTCTTTCAAAAGGAAACTAAAATCATCCTGTATAAAACCTGCGTAAGACCCATCGTCGAATACTGCTCGTTCTTATTTTCCAACCTACACCTATCTGATATACTTAAGGTGGAAGGAATACAGCGAGACTTCACTCGCAAAGTACTTAAGAACGACCAACTCACTGACTACAAATGAAGATGCCATATCTTAGGACTAGAACCCCTCTGGAAAAGAAGGCTTAGGTCTAGCTTAATTCTTTATTTCAAACTCCTTAAAAACCTTACTTATTCCACATGTAATATAGCTCTCTACCAAGACTCACATGGATACAACCTTCGCGACAAAGTATCCACTGTCAAAATTGAAAAACACAGATCAAAAACACGTGAAAACTTCTTCCTTATCAAGTACGCAATGATATGGAACAGTCTTCCTTCTAAAGTACGCATGGCAGACAAATTACATACGTTTGCAAGACTCATTGATCAAGCCCTCACCTGCATAGATCTGGTGCAAACGAACACATCCACGTCCCACACAGACAGCATAGGCTCTCTACATATATAAACTGAATCGCCTTATTTCCCTACCTTGTAGTTGTATTAGATACCTTCCCCTCCCTAATTCTTTTAAATTGAAGTAGACAGGCAACTCACTGGACCTATCAATACTCGGTCGCTAAAGGACGCTTATAAATACCCTAAAACACCAGAAGAAACGCACAATCGACTGCCTACTGCCAGTGGCCGTACAACCACCGAACCTGTCACCCATCAACCGGTTAGAGTAGAACAAAATAACCTCAGCGCGAATTTAGTGTGAGTTACTTCTTGTCTATTTATCAGTTTTTTACTCATCTGTACACTATGTTGCCTTGCCATTAATATTATTTCACCACTCGTTATCTTACCTTATATGTAACTAATATAAATCTCCATTTTGTTTGTATCAGGCTTTTTATGGATGAGAACAAGTCAATCAATCTGTGATATTGAGGTTGTTCTCCTACACTCACCATTCAGACTCATGTTTCTAATTTTTGTGCTGGATTAACTATTCTACTAAGACAACCTTTAACATGCTAACTCGAACTTTTACATGAAAACTGTGTGGCAGGCATCGGATGATGAAAAAAACTGACAGTCAAGGATGTGTTAGTTATTTTACGCAATACTCTACTCTCTATATGCACTCTCTGTTCTTCCTCATTCCAACCTTGACTTCCCTCCTTCATTGGAACCTACTTCATCTTGATAAATATCACAACTCATTGTTTTTTATTACTGCCCCTGATCACATTTCATTCTTGCAACATGAGCTAGTATCAATTTAATCTAATAATTTATCATACCTCCATCTGTTCCACTAATAAATGTTAAGCATTGGTTATCGTTCATATTCAAATGCCTTGCTGCTCCTCGGTTTCTTTTTCTTTCTTTTTCTCTATTCAGAATCTTGCTCTGAGGGTGAAGCTAGGTAACTTCTGACATCTGGAACAAGCTCATAGTTTGAACCAGGCACTCCACAAGCCTACTTCATATCAACTATAAACTTAAAAAGCTGCATTACATAAATACTTAGCACGACGGAAACCCTAATATACTTTTTGTCGTGATTGGATCTGGCATGTAACGTAGACGCCATGCCCCTTTGGCAACTATTCTTATGAAAACACATTATGTCTGAACGAATGAACTGCTATCAACTTTTATAGATTATAATTACTAAACAAGCTTCCTTGGGATGCATACTGTGAACCAGTATATGTTGTAAATTGTAGATCATGCCTGTAAAAGTGGCGTGTCCCTGCTATCGCAGAAATATATTATATATATATATACAGTAAATGCGCACTGATTTCAAGTTTTTGATAACTGTACGTATAGACTCATCAAACGATTTCTAGTTTTTCTGGTTCTTGACACTATAAATGTTAACAATGCAACCAATAAATCGTAGAACGCGGAGGCGAGATTAAAAGGAGCAAATTGGAAATTCCCCCTATGCACGTTAGTTTTTAGTGTCTTCTTGGAACCCGGTGCTTCTTCAAAAGCCCATTATTTTAAGCCTGTTACAAGACACCAGGGAATCTTCATTGTGATCGTTGGCTATCGGAGGTTGTACTGTAATCGCAGGGATTTTTCGTTTGATTTTGTTGCAAGAATGTCGACAGAAGTGTTGCCTTCCAAATAAGCGGCTTCTAGCCGTTCGGTTGTGACGTTAAATTCATCCCACTTCTTGTCGACAAATACTTAAGTCCATTGTGAAAGACGTGATAGTGTACTTTATAAGTAGTGTCGAAGGGTCGGGGTAATAAGTTGAGACGTGAGAAAAAATGTCTATAATGAGTCATAACGCTGGTTGTACAAAGACGTCAGTTGATTGAGACCGAGTTAGAGTAAGTGAGGACATCGAGATTTTAAGTCATCTGAACTTCATCCAACCTTGGTTTTATGGCATTGGAAATTCTGAGTTACATAAATCGAAAAACATCAGTTCGTTGTGGTACATTTGCAACTGCTAATGACGCCGCCAACTTCCGGTGAGGTCACTAAATCAGCCCATTAACTTGTAGGTGTTGAGATGTCGATCGTCACAGTTTGCTTTTTAAGAAAGTAGAAAAGTCCAGATTCTCACTAGCGTCCACGACCATAGATAATGTTGGGAGAGCCGCAGAAGTTTGTACATCGGTAGGAAAGATGATGAAACGCCGAGAACTAACAAATTTGTCGAGTCCCAGATGCTTATAAATGTTATTTCATTTCAAATGACAGTGCATGTTCCCCGCATATTACTCACGGTACTTTTCATGATATGGTCATCTTAAAAATGAAACTTTATTGATCTCAACAACCTAATATCGAGGCATCCGAAACCTTAAGCTGAAGATGGAGGTAACCAGTAGTGATCAGTAAAATTAACCATGATATAGTTTTCACAAAAATCGGACTTGCTATATGGATAAATTTCTTCTCGCCTAATATTTGTACAATAGTTGAAATTAAGATACTTGTAAATTTAATGCACAATTATGGTCAGCTGGGTTTAAATATCGAACTTATCTGTTTGCTATTTTATTCAACTTCAGGACGTCTTGTTTATTTAGTCTGAACTTCAGGGTTGAGAGACCTAGCAACCATTACAACGACTCAAATTGATAGTTGTTCATATTTTTATTTTCTGATAAGAAATCCACAATTTTGCTATTTGCTCACGGTTAAAGGCATATAAAATTTTGGATCACTTCTTGTCAGCTGAAAAGCTCGTGAAGACAAATGGAATTCATTTTATAAAGGTGAGTTGTGACAACATAATTGATTCCTTAGTTCCCGCTCTAATTAGTAATAAGAAATACTGAGTCTTGTACATTGCCCTATTTATAAGCTTCTTATCGTAAGTCGCATTGTAGTTGGCCATATTCAGTCTGCAAACAAGTCATCTATTCGATTGTTTCGTTAAACCTAGCTGAGGGATACATTTAGCTATAGTTATCTATCTACTATAAACTATATTCAGGTAGTGTTGCATGGTTCACCTTCCTCATACAGTTGATTTTCTGAGTAAGGATTTGTGTAGTACTGTTTTTAAGATTTTAACTTAGAAGTTCCAGTTCATTTTGCATCACGGTCCTGGCTAGTTTCTCATGCTGAATGTATCTGAATGACAGGGAGTTTTGCTTATTATGACGTTCAGTTTCTTAAACTAATGTCTATTATATCACAGCCCGGGTCTCTTATTGGCTTACATATATTAACTAGGTGATCAGTTTTTAATATAATTTTCCATATATTATGTACATTTTCTATGACCCTACTTTCCCTAGTGTTTATTTTGGAAATTTTTATTTCATTAAAATACGTCGATCAGTTATAGAGAAACTGGTGGTGCTAAAAGTCATAAGAAATCTGTAGATATTATGACTTGGTGTTTTTTATGTAAATGTGATTATGTGATTACATGTAAGTAATTAACGTGAAGTATAATAAGTTTCCAATTTTAACAAAGAAAGTTTTCGATTGTGTTCCATCATAAACTTAGGATCTCTAGAAATGCAGGCATTTAAATATTATAATTCTTTAGCACTCAAACCATGATCGTGTTACCATCTGCATATATATATCTCAACTGTATTTTGGCTTACCACAGTGCTCGTCATTATCCTGAAAATGTTCACTTTACCTCTAGGCTTCTATTGCGTTCAAATTTAACATTTATATTTCCTGTCAATCTTTTACCTCATTTGTTGAAGTTTTCCAACTTTATTATGTTGGATGTCCGTAATGCTTGAAATCTATATTTAGTTACAGTTTTATACAACGTTTGGATGTCACTTGATGAAATTTTGAGTAATATCTAGGGAAGTTAATGATTGTTGATAGCTTAATAGTGATCAAAATCTCTTTCAAAATTTTGGTTATCGTAAAAATATTCTCCATAAAATTGTGTGATTGACTACCGAAATATTATGCTTTGCAAACTGCAATGAAGATTAATTTTAATGCGTTAAGAACATTGTCTTTTCAAAGCGGCATCCAGAACATTTAGACAATACGTTTTGTTTATCTTTAAACTTTGCTTTGTCCTGCTCTTTGTTTTAAATAACCGCAAATCTTGTTTAAAGTAGTTTTGATATTAGTGAAGCATTCTTTGGTTGAATACGTCATAATTCGAATCTATTTTAAAGAGGATTTTAAATGAATAATTGACCAGTTCAAGAGTTCATCTTAAGTTGCTGACTAAGTTATTATTACTCCCGACAAGTGAATTGTGTAGGCCAACTTCAAAGGACCTTTCTGAGTGTGTTAACTGATAAACAGTATATTCGGCATAGAAATCGAACTAACCTTAAATCCTACTAACACGTCAACATTGTTGTAGTTGTATAAAAAATGTTTAGAATCTGCCTGTTTACTGTTGAACTTATTCGTTTTATATATTTCAAGAAGTGTATTTAATGACAAACAGGAATCAGAAATGTTTTTATTATTGGAGGCTTTCTATAAATTGATATTTACTATTCACATGAATTGAAGAACGCGAAAACTTTATCAAATGAATTCGCCTTGTAAAACGGTCTTATGTTTGAAGTTGATGTAATGTTGTGTGGAGGTTTACAATGTTTGAGTCTCAGACAGATGGATGTTTTGATATCACTCCCCCATAACTCAACGATGTTCCATGTATAGGTTCATTATTGAGAAAGATTTTAAAAATGAATTAGTATGTTTGGATTGTCGGCATGACAGAAGAAATTTGGAGTAATTGATTATACTTATTGATATGATGTGGCTGAATGAAAATAATCTTTGAGACATTCATTGATGTAATCTTTAAGGTTAACAAAAGTTAAACTCAAGGTAGCAACCGACAGAAGAGATATTTTTGTCTATTATAAAAACATGCTTATTTGCAAAATATTAAATGCAAATAAACGCTTTTAGATATTATTTTAAGGTACTTTTCATGAATGTGTGTCCTAAAGGAGCATTAACTGTTTTTCCTGGATAGTCATTCCTTAGATTACTGGCTATTTAGATATATTTGATATTATTTTCAACTTATTTTTTTTATTCTACCCTAAAATTGATGTGTTTTGATGTTTGTCAAATGTCAAATGATAAGTACTTTGGAATAAATTGGATACTGAATGTTGCATTCGGTCTTTCAATATATTGATATTTTTTACCTTAAGACCCATGAAATTGCGACTTGTTCGAAAAACGTACTCATTTTGTTATTCTTACATCGTGTCAAGAATTTGCAGTCTGTTTTGGTTATCTACTGCATATATTTTTTGAAACATAACCGCAAAAATACCTGAGAAAATTCTGCCTGGTCTTAAAGTTGAGGCCAATGAATTTTGAGTTATCAGCATCTATCATTCTTCCATGTAAAGATCAGTCTACTTGCCAAGATTACATTAGATAGCCTAACTGGTAATGTGTCTTAAGCTAAGTTAAAATCATTTTTAATGAATGTTATTCTCCAAGAGAATTCCATTGTTGAGTAGTTCTATTAAACTTACTTAAAAAAGTCATTTACTGAAAATCTTTATATGTTGAAAACCGTTTATTAATGATGTTTAATTCCATAGTTCGGGGTGGATTAGCTCGACGTTTTATTTAGTGATTTAATGTAGTACAAGAATTCTGAGATCTAGGTTGAAATATTTTTCAGCATTCATTTTCATCTCCATTGTTTATTTCTTTTAACAAAATACCAAGATTATTTGCCAACCACACATCTAGTGAGATGAAATAAAAATTCACCTTATCCATAATAACATTATAAATCAATTTTGATCTGTCTTCATGTGTGTGAAAAATTCATTTTTCTGACGTTCCAAAGTATGTAGGAGATTAGAAATCTACTTGGCTCATAGTTATTACCATGATTATCATTGAGAATGTTTATACATAATCTCATAGTTAATCATATGACACATGAATTTGGCATTAAGTTTTTTTGAGTATTATTCACCAATAATTTATTGTTATTTGTAATTGGTCTTCTTTATATTCTGCGTTTGCTGTATGACTACACTTCAGATATGAATATTTCTCCGGACACATTTCACGTGATTTGTAGTAGTGCTATGTTTTTCTCGTTAATTAAATGTTTATTTTATTGCAATCGGTTGTTTTCGTACTAATAGAATTACTACCTGCAGCAGTGTATTTAATCCATAAGGTGAGATCATTCAAAATCGTCCAGTTTACTTTGATAATGATTGATAATTAATAGGGATAATGAATCGTAAATTATTACATCTAATCTCTATGGGCCAATATAGTCATATCAAGTTTTATGAACCATTGATTACCATCTATCTTATTATACCATGCACGCTTCGAAATTGGCGTTGTTTTATGAAGTCTAATTGTTTATCGACTCATATAAAAAAACTATAAATTGGTTGTTTTTGTTTAACGAGGCACCTAAAACCAAATATTATGATTTTGGTGGTATTGTGGTGCATGCTGCTTATTTTGACAGATGTAAGTAGTATGTAACACCAACCAGTAGTCAAATGCCTGTCAGCAGAACAACATTGAGAGGATTGAAATGAATAGAACAGAAAGGGAAACAAATAGCAATTGGGATGAAAACCGAATCTGAAGAATTATATACATGAGAACTGAAGGAAGATGTGCAAATAATGTATTTAATGAATGATTTTTATATTTAAGAAAGTACTGTGTAATTTTGTATGAGATCATAAATTGGTCTTCCCTTCTGAGCATCCGTTCACCTAAGTATTATCAAAACTGAAAACAGAAAACTAATTGCGTTCACCGTTCGGAATTACGATTACTAGTGTGCATTTTTTACATCCTGTTCCCATTTCTTGAGTTTCACTGTTTTGATTATTTACTACTATCGATGTAATAAAATTCATTTCTTCACACAAGCTAATCAGTTTTAATTGGCTGGTTATCATAAAACTTTTTAAATATCTATATGAGCTAATTATTCGCTGTTACAACGATGTATCTTACTAAGCATCTTCCCGATTTTTTTAAATGCTTTATGGTAAATTAGTCAGAATTATGGCATTATCGATTTAGTTCCTACAGTTCTAGTTTCCCAAAAGTAACTTGGAGAATTTAATGCACTTTGACACTAATCTGTGACTATATCTTCATTAATTAATTTTCAAGTGTGGTCAAATTGCTCTTGATAATTGCTGAATCTATGAACATAATTTAATTAGCGAAATAAGCTACCTAAGTATTTTGTATTATAAGCGTTAAAATATTGGTCGACCACAATTCTCCTTATCTGTTAGTTTCCGTAAGCTTTAAGACTATGTGTTGGCACTTAATATGTATTGTTTGGTAAAATGGAAACTCATACGATATAGCGGATATATTTTGAGTGCTTAAATTTTGTCTGCGTTGGTAAGTGTAAACATCATGACTTGGCCTTGCTTAACAACAATCTATTTTTAGAATCTTTAGCTGATCCGACATGGAGGTGGTAGTAGTGATTCATTCAGATGCGTTTTCTCTTCCTTTACATCTTGGATTCAGTGCCGTTCCATACTTTTCACAGTGTTATCTAATTTATCTCTATCCACTAACATTTCCTTTGTTTAACCTTCCATTGCTTTCGATATTATTTCCTCCTTTGTGCTTATCTTCTGTTCAATATTCTCTCCTGCTTTACTAAAGTTAGCATCTGGTCAAATCTCAGCATGGATTCAAAAAGCTGACTTGAATTTTGATGATTTTCGTCACTTGTAGCATCTGAAAAATAATGGTCTGATAACCAGAAAGCGAATATATTGAGGCACAATCGTCTCGGTATTACTGTAGCTGTGAAACAGTCTTTAAAGTTAGAAGGCATAGATAGACCAGGTTTTCACAAGAGATTCTTTAGAAGTAGTGCTTACGGCCGTGTAATGGGTAATGTTGAATCTAGGCACAGGATACAGAACAAAGATGATGAATTGGTTGATCAGGTTGTTAATCATCATCAACTCAGGTGGTTATCCATATGTTACATATGCCTAATCATAGCCTCTTTTGACATGCGATGTTGATTTGTGTTCCAGAAAGCTGAAGGCGGAAAGCTAAACCCTGGTATACATTTATAAAGTCATTGAGAGTTGAAACTATTGGTGCTGATATATTTAGACTACTTGTTCAAGGTCTGGGTGATTATCATAACTCATGGCTAAGGACTTTGGATGAAATGACTTGGAATGGTTTGAAATGGTGTAGGTGAATCCACTAGTATCTCTCTGTACATATACATTTCAACTTTTTTTCTTACTTCGGACAACTAATAACATCAGAACATTTTCTTTGTTAAGTGATTTAAATGAATTAAAAGTTGTAATTGTTAGACAATATATACCATAATGTTTTATTATTCTTATTATGATTCTTGTAAGATATCACAGTCGAATAAACACGTGGGTTCTTCCCATCAAATTAACCGGACTGGGTGCTTTTAATTACAGATATAGTTTAGTAGTAATAAGTTACATCAATTCTAAATCAAAAACGTTAATAGTTTTTTTTAAAATTAATAATTTATAAATAATTTTTATATATAGTTGAAATCATGAGTCAATTGAAGCTAGACCACCATGGAAAATTTGGATTCACTGGATGTTAGTTTCGTCGTATCATGGGACTCCTCAGCAGTGCGCATCCACGATCTTGCCTCGCGAGATTCGAACCCAGGACCTACCAGTCTCGCGCGCGAGGAGTCCCATAATAGGACGAAACGGCCGTTCAGTGCTTCCAGTTTTTCCATGGTGGTCTAGCTTCAATTGACTCATGATTTCAACTACATATAAAAAATTACTAAAAATCTCCACAAAAATCCCCATAATATAACACTTATTGGCTAATATCTAGGATATATTTCAGATGACAATAGTTAGTTTGATTTCCTCATGTTTGTTTCATAAACTCCTATAGTTAATGCTGTTTAGTTGTTGAATATAGAGTCTTGTTTTAAGTCATATTCATTTATCTATACAATATTATGTATATTGTGTAGACAATTACAGAATCTTATGAAAACAAAACAATCCCACTCTTTCAAGTTGTAGAGGTAGTGATCTTAGTGATGATAAATTAATCCATTGGTCAGAATAACAGATGACTTATTCACATGTACATTTATGTGGATACAAGCATGTATGTTTGTTTATATGTGTGTGTGTGTAAACCACCATTTCGTTGTCATGGGTTTGTTTTTTAAAAAAATAATTTCAATATAATGTACTTGAATGTTGTTGTTAAGATAGAAATAGATTGTTTATAAACCTAACAAGAACCATCACAAACTAATTTCGTTTTCTGATGGTTTCTGTTATTTACACTTTAGGTTATAAATAGTATTTTATTTTTGTTTACAGACTAATCAGTAATAAAAGTTTAACTTCATCATTGAATGTTGAAAGGAAAAGATAGATAATTTGATTTTAGCTACAGTACAAGATATGACAAACCTGACTTATATAATGTAATATAATGTTTTAATTGTTTACGACTTGAGAATAATTAAATGGATACAATTAATTTAGTGAGAGCGATTCAGTCGTTATACTTTGATCAGATTATAATTTAATCATGTCAATTTTTTTTCTAAATTCTGAGCAAAGTATTAGGTGATGTTGTACGTTTTACAGTTGGCAAGTCAGTTTTCATGAATGTGAATATTTACCAAATAAAATGATTGTGAAATGTTTTGTGACAATACCTAACCACTACCATAGGTCCGGTTTTTTATTTCATGACTACATTGAATCCTGATCGTTAAATCATTGCACACTAGATTATTTGAAGATTCACCAACTGAAGAAAGATATTTGATTTCGTTATTCACGGGTTATTTTGATAGCTTATATCTAAAACCGATACATGTGTTTACTCCATTAAGATATTAAATGTGGACCATAGTGAGTTTAATCCAACCAAACACTATCTTCGAAACCTTAAGAAAATTAGAATTCATTTCTACTTCATTCCCTGTTTATCATGTATTCGGTTCAATTTTAAGGTGAGGTATCTGACTACTCACCTATCAATACAGTTTAATTCTATTACTAACCTGTTAATATAAACTCTAAAATCAACAAAACAGTATTTTTATATAGTTGAGATCATGAGTCAATTGAAGCTAGACCACCATGAAAAACCTGGAAGCACCGGACAACCGTTTCATCCTAGTATGGGACTTTTGGGTTCAAATCCCGCATGTGGGATCGTGGATACTCACTGTTGAGGAGTTTCATACTAGGACGAAACGGCCATCTAGTGCTTTTAGGTTTTCAATGGTGATCTAGCTTAAATCAACTCATGAATTCAACCACTAAATTGCTACAATTTCCACAAACCCTCATTCAGACAATTATTGAATCCTATTGTATTAATCAATAGAAATTCATGTTGTTTTTTCGAACGAAGCTGTCATGATTGTTTATCAATAATTATTAATGAAATGTAGTGTTTACTTAGCAATTTTGTTTTACTTCGCATGCACTACAGAGATTTAACATCTATCGATGATTATATGTAGTAAGGTATTATTATTACTATTACTACTATTATTATTATTACTATATTGGATATGAACTTTGCCAGACAGAATAACCAAAACATCGTTTCAATATTTTTATGTAGGCAATCTGTATATACAGCCTATATCATGAAAAATGCCACATTCAGTCAAAACTATACTTGTATGAATTCGTAAATGAATTACTATAAATAGTAGGTCAAGAAAAGTATTTTTTCTGCATGTTGTTATACCTGAATATCAAATTAACAGATTCATATATACATGTAAGTGTGCTATTCAATATTACATTATTATGCCTTTAATTTAGAAAATTTCTCATTCATTCATGTGACTTTCGATTTTGAAATTCATTAAATGAAGGGAAATGTAGGAATCTTCGTAGATTTTTTTCTTTTTTTTGTTTTCCCATATTAACTAGGAAATGAAGGAATATGAATAGATTTTGTGGCATTTCTGATTTTTTTTAAAAAATATGCAGAGGAGTTGACACAGTTGTTTATCAGATGAAATCATATCAAAAAATATAAGCAAACAAGGTAAACTTAGGGAGAAAATCGGAATAAAAATACTGATATTGATACACGAACATAGAATGCAGACAAAGCTTAGTGAAACAAATCTAATCTAAAAGAAGGGGGTTTTTGTGGAGATTTAGTATTTTCATAGTTGAAAGCATGATTCAATTGAAGCTAGACCACCAAGGAAAACCTGGAAGCAGGACTGGTAGGTTCTGGGTTCGAATCTCGCGAGGCGTGTTCGTGGATGTACACTGCTGAGGAGTCCAACAGTAGGACGAAACGCCTATCCAATGTTTCCAGGTTTTCCTTGCTGTTCTAGCTTCAATTGACTCATGCTTTAAACTATGAAAATCTAATCTTTCAAACTGCATAAAATACTTATATATAAACATACCCGAACAATAGATAAAGGGGTAGATACAATTGTATGGTGTTAATAATGATTTCAATATATATCAAATGACGTCTTGTATAATATTTGTAACAGTCATTTAGGTAATATAGAATCTGATTTTTTTTATCTTTAACAATGAGTTATTATCTGATATGTTTATCATGATTGGTAATGGTTAATAAAATAGTCCATCTTAAGTTGATTCAACTTTGTCATGTAATAGCAGAGCTTTGTAGGAAACTTAGTAAAACAATAAATTTAACGAATCAAAATGTTAGAATATTATCAATGATCAACAGAGATATACTCGCTATGTGCAACAGTTTTAAATCGATTATGATTATGTATCCATATACGTCTACAATATGTCAAATGTATATTTCCAACACAATGATTGACACTTGAATCACTAGTTTTACTCATACAATACTCTAACACATATTTATGTATGGGTGAAATATTTATTTGTATTTTGATCAGAGTAGCTGTACTGTTTATAATCTAACAGCGATTTCGACTGAAATAATCTTCTTGGCTTTTTCATGGCGACTGATAGAATGAACAGGCGAAATGAAAAATTTAAATTTAAGAGTTTTGACATCTAAACCTTAGAAAAAAGTTTCACCCGTCTCTTTTTTTTGTATAGTGATTGATTGTTTGTATGTGACACTTTAGGACATTTATTGAATCAATGAACGATGGGTATAATAAACGTTTAGTCGATCAATGAGTTCAGTAGAGATATAGGTTAATATAAACATTGTCTAATAGTTAATGTCAAACTACATTATTATTATTATCGGAAGGGGATTTGGTGGAGATTATGGTAATTCAATAGTTGAATTCATGAGTCAATTAAAACCGTGTCCACTGGATTTCAACCAGATCTGTTGTGAGATAGTAACTCACTAAAGACAATGGTGGACGATGGCCCAATTTCCTGAATTGGTTGAAGTTACACATTAACACCGTCGGATGCCAGCTCAGTGGTGTAGACGTTGAGTGTTCGCACGAGAGAGCGATAGGTCCTGGGTTCGAGTCCCGCGGATGGGATCGTGGATGCTCACTGCTGAGAAGTCCCATAGTAGGACGAAACGGCCGTCTAGTGCTTCCAGGTTTTCCATACTGTACAACATGTACCAACCAAATCACACTTGACAGAGAAGCTTTGGAGGATGTAAAAAACTTTACATATCTGGGTAGCATCATCGATGAACACGGTGGATATGTTTCAGATGTCGAGGCGCGTATCGGCAAAACAAGAGCACCATATCTACAACTGAGGAACATGCGGAACTCAAAACAACTGTCTGCCAACTAACAATGAGATCAGAATTTTCAATACAAATGTCAAGACAGTCCTACTGTATAGGGCGGGGACGTGGAGAACTACGAAAGCCATCATCCAGAAAATACACGTGTTTATTAACAGTTTTCTATGCAAGATACTTCGGATCCGTTGGCCAGACACTATCACCAACATTCTACTGTGGGAGAGAACAAACCAAATTCCAGGGGAGAAAGAGATGAGGAAGAAGCGCTGGAAGCGGATAGGATACACATTGAGGAAAGCATTCAACTGCGTCACAAGACAAGCCCTCACTTGGAATCCAGAAGGTCAAAAGAGAAGAGGAAAACCACATCGCCACACATTTCGCCGAGAAATGGAGGCGGACATGAGAAGAATTGGATAGAGCTAGAAAGGCAGGCCCAGGACAGAGTGAGTTGGAGAATGCTGGTCGGCGGCCTATGTTCCATTGGTGATAGTAGGCGTAAGTAATTTGGTGCTCAATGTCACTCTTTAAAATCTCTGAGAACCAAGTAAGAGTAAGATATATTTTTCACCATTTCGTTTATATATGACTTGGTTTTCAAAAGAAACGATAGAATATTAAGGATTTTATCAGTCAAAGATCAAATCAAAGAATTTAATCTTAATTCCATAACATGGAAACTCATTGTTTAATGGAAGATATAGACATTTTTATTTTGTATTTATCTATATGAAAGATGAGGAGAATGAATATAGAAATTTAGAGATTCATTTATATTATAGCTATCTTTTTTAAACTGTATTGTTTAAGCTCTTTTTTAACTGCTAACTAATACCTCAAATTTACTTAATAAAAGGACTTTTTCGGTTTTTTCTTATAAACTATTCCTTATGTAATCATTATCGTACGTTGGGGTAGCAAAATGATTTACCATGAATAATGCATTAATCCATTATCTCAATCAGTAATCATATGTGTTCTTGTTCACTGCTCTATTTTAGTGCCGAAAATTTCATTTATATCTCAAAATCCTCTAACTGATAAACATTACTCTAAATATTATAATAAAATATGAAAAATGAAGGCATATAACAAGGATAAGTATTTCGTAATTAAATGAAAATGAAGTGCTCCACCTTATAAACTCAACACTTTATACATCCCATTTAAAGAGAGCAAGAACGAAGATAAGCGCAAAACAAAATGAATTCATTTTATTTCGTTAGGTTCTGATCAGCTACTTACAACCTATAATATTTGTAAATCAACTTTATTACAGATATTGATATACCTATACATACGAGGGTCATTAAAGATGAATATGTGTATCATGGTGTAGTGAAGATCTCAATAGAGTTAATAAGCTCATAACAAATTTTTTTTCCGATAAATTAAAGTTTGGCAGGGAAAGTTCCAGAAAATCGAAGTAGTGATTAGAATTCATGGAGTCAACAAACATTTAATGATTATGTAATGAAGTTACTGAAAACAGATTAATGATAATAAAGAAAGATATGAATTGAAATCAGTCAGTCATGAATTGAAACTCCGCCTGTAGCTCTTCTAGAGTTACTGCCGGTCCCAAGCCCGGGTAAAGGAGGAGGGTTGGGCATGGGGTTAGCGACCCCATCCCGTAGAAAAGCTAACTCGCTAAAAAAACGCTAACCAGAAAAAATAATCCAAACCATTTAAACTCTGCCCTGGGAGTTGAAGGAATAATGACGTCTCATGATGAAAGCCGAAATTCTTCGGAAGTCACGAGACCGATGCACCTTCTAACAACCAGAGCAACACTCTTTATAGGTACATGGAACGTCCGGACAATGTGGGAAACAGGAAAGACCAGCCAAATAGCAATGGAAATGAGGAGATACAACTTGGCAGTACTCGGAATCAGCGAAACCCATTGGACACAAAGTGGACAACAAAGGCTAGGTACAGGAGAGATGCTGCTGTACTCCGGTCACGAAGGGGAAAATGCGCCACACACTCAGGGAGTTGCTCTAATGCTGTCCAGAGAAGCACGAAATGCACTTGTGGGATGGGAATCTCATGGACCCAGGATAATCAAAGCATCATTCAGAACAAAGAAGCAAGGGATCACAATGAATGTTATCCAATGTTATGCACCCACCAATGATAGCAACGACGATGATAAAGATCAGTTCTATGAAAGGCTGCAATCAATTATAACAAAGTGCTCACGAAAGGACCTCACCATCCTTATGGGAGATCTAAATGCTAAAGTTGGAGTGGACAACACAGGATATGAAGATGTAATTGGACGACATGGACTAGGAGAGAGAAATGAAAATGGGGAGAGACTTGCAAACCTATGTGCTTTCAACAAATTGGTTATAGGCGGCACAATATTCCCACACAAACGCATACACACAGCTACATGGATCTCACCGGACCACACCACAGAGAACCAGATTGATCACATCTGTATCAACAAAAAATTCCGAAGATCAATGGAAGATGTGAGAACCCGGAGAGGAGCTGACATAGCTTCAGATCACCACCTGGTTGTGGCCAAGATGAGACTGAAGCTAAAGAAAGACTGGACAACTGGACAAACAGCACTACAAAGGTTTAATACAGCCTTCCTTCGAGATACTGACAAACTCCATGAATTCAAGATAACTCTCAACAACAGGTTCCAAGCTCTACAGGATCTACTGAAAGAACAAGAAACTACTTTGGAGGACAACTGGAAAGGGATAAAAGAAGCACTAACTTCAACGTGTCAGGAGGTTCTTGGTCCTAAGAAGCACCATCACAAGGAATGGATCTCTATGGGGACCCTGGACAAACTTCAAGAAAGGAAGAACAAGAAACTAGCAATTAACAACAGCCGAACACGAGCAGAGAAAGTCAAAGCACAAGCAGACTACGCAGAAGCAAACAGAGAAGTGAAGAAAAGCATTAAAGCCGACAAGCAGAAATACATGGGAGAAATAGCAACGGCGGCGGAAAAAGCTGCAAGAGAAGGGAATATGAAACAACTATATGATACAACGAAGAAATTGGCAGGGAGATATAGCAAACCAGAGAGACCAGTCAAAGACAAAGAAGGAAAGACAATCACTGAGATTCAGGAACAGAGGAAAAGATGGGCAGAATACTTTGAGGAACTGCTGAATAGACCAGCCCCATCGAATCCACCGAACATCGAAGCAGCCCACACTGACCTTCCAATAGATGTCACTCCACCAACGATCGAAGAAGTCAAGATGGCCATCAGACAAATCAAAAGTGGGAAGGCGGCAGGACCTGACAATATACCAGCAGAAGCACTGAAGTCAGACATTGAAATAACTGCAAACATGCTTCACCTTCTATTCAAAAAGATTTGGGAAGAGGAACAAGTGCCAACGGACTGGAAAGAAGGATATCTCATCAAGATACCAAAGAAAGGAGATCTGAGCCAATGTGAGAACTACAGAGGCATCAGTTTGTTATCAGTACCAGGAAAAGTTTTCAACAGAGTGCTGCTGAATCGGATGAAAGACGCAGTAGACGCCGAACTAAGGGATCATCAGGCTGGATTCCGTAAGGATCGGTCGTGCACAGACCAGATTGCGACACTACGGATCATCGTTGAACAATCAGTTGAGTGGAACTCATCACTATACGTCAACTTCATCGACTATGAGAAGGCGTTTGACAGCGTGGATAGGAGAACATTGTGGAAACTTCTTCGACACTATGGAGTTCCTCAGAAGATCGTCAACATTATCCAAAACTCATACGATGGATTACAGTGCAAAGTGGTGCATGGAGGACAGCTGACAGATGCATTTCCAGTAAGGACCGGAGTCAGACAAGGCTGTCTACTCTCCCCATTCCTCTTCCTTCTAGTGATTGACTGGATTATGAAGAATTCGACATCTGAAGGGAAATACGGAATACAATGGACAGCTCAGAATCAATTAGATGATTTGGACTTCGCAGATGACCTAGCCCTCCTCTCTCATACACACGACCAAATGCAGATGAAGACAGCAAATGTAGCAGCAGCCTCCGCATCGATAGGTCTCCACATTCACAAAGGAAAAAGCAAGATTCTCAAATGCAACACGGAGAACACCAACCCAATCACACTTGACGGCGAAACTCTGGAAGAGGTGGAAACATTCAAGTACCTGGGGAGCATCGTTGATAAACAAGGAGGATCGGATGCAGATGTAAAGGCGAGGATTGGCAAAGCAAGGGCAGCATTTCTACAATTGAAGAACATATGGAACTCAAAACAACTCTCAACCAATTTCAAGGTCAGAATCTTTAATACGAACGTCAAGACAGTCCTACTGTATGGAGCTGAAACGTGGAGAACTACTACGGCCATCATCAGGAAGGTACAAGTATTTATAAACAGTTGTCTACGCAAAATACTCAACATCCATTGGCCGGATACTATCAGCAACAGCGTTTTATGGGAGAGGACAAACCAGCTTCCAGCTGAAGAGGAAATAAGGAAAAGACGTTGGAAGTGGATCGGACATACATTAAGGAAATCACCAATGTGCATCACGACTCAATCCCTAACTTGGAATCCGGAAGGGAAGCGGAAAAGAGGAAGGCCAAAGAACACACTACGCCGGGAAATAGAAGCCGATATGAAAAGGATGAATAGCAACTGGAAAGAACTGGAAAGGAAGGCTCAGGACAGAGTTGGATGGAGAATGCTGGTGAGCGGCCTATGCTCCTCGACGAGGGGTAACAGGCGTAAGTAAGTAAGTAAGTCATGAATTGAAGAAAAAATGACACTGATGTAATCTAAACTTCAGAAAGAGTTGAAACACAAAGTTGTTGGATAACATAATCTAAAAAATTTATTCGTGTCTAATAATTATCATTTATATAGTTCAAAGAAATTCCAATTAAAAGTTAATAAAATATTCTCAGTAAGGAGTTTTGTGGATATTATAGTTATTCAATAGTTGAATTTATGAGCCATTTAAAGCTAGACCACTATGGAAAATCTGGAAGCAGTAGACGGCCGTTTCGTCCTAGTATGGGACTTCTCAGCAGTGAGCATCCACGATCCCATCTGCGGGACTCGAACCCAGGACCTATCGCTCTCGCGTGCGAACGCTTAGCCTCCACACCACTGAGCTTGCATCCAACGATGTTGATGCCTAACTTCAACCAATTCAGGAAATCGGGCCATCGTCCACCATTGTCTTCAGTGAGTTACTATCTCACAACAGATCTGGTTGAAATCCACTGGTTACTGCTGCCCACTACAACTCCAGGAAATACATTTTGGAGCCAGTCACTAATGAATATATGATGATTATTATCAGAAAGGAATTTTGTGGTTGAATTTATTAGTCAATTAAATCTAGACCACTATGGGAAACCTAAAAGCACTAGACGGTCGTTTCGTCCTATTCAATGAAATATCCATTCATTGAAAGATTTTATTGGTAAATGACAAAATCGATAATAAAATTATTTCCTAACATGATTTTTAAATCGTTATACTTAAATTTGATTGTATATAAATGAATAATAAAAGGGAAAGAAAATGTATCCAATCAGGAATAAATAGTTAAAATGAATCAATCAATCTATCATGCGTTGTTTGTTGTTCCTTTTAAAATCTAACTGGAATAAAAATTCTTTTGTCCTTTTTTCTTTTGTACACATCACATGACTATGTCATATTAAACCTATACATGAATATTTGTATTGTTATATAATCAATCAGCTATTCAATGACATTATTAAATTTCTTCGAAAAGATAAACATTTAATGCTATATATATGACTGTTATCAATGGTAGGATACTTGTTATAACGTTAGGGTTTCTTGTTATAACAGTCCTTTTACTTTATACACTTATGTGGGACATTAATTTACCTTAAACGAATATCTACACTAGGTTTTCCACCCAGCGTCTATTCTACAGGACTTCAACACAACTTAGATCAAGAACACATGATTAGCCTGACTAGAACGTTAATATATTTCCACATCAGAATCCGACACAATCCAACAACAAGGAACAGTTAATCAATAATAATAATAAGGATAGGGGAATATATAACACATATAACACCTGTCACACTATCTACATGTCTGACTCAGCAAAACAACCAATCATTATCATTCTCGCCTACACATCAATGACATATTTATCTACGTAATGCTTGAATGAAAGTAACTCGGTGATTTTCACCTTTCCGGTACTCACATTTCTGTTTAAAGTCCAGGAAACAGAAATTGGTCCCAGGGATGATCTTGGAAATTAATGCACCTGAACGATATTTGCTAGAAGCCAGTCACACATGACTTTTTCGTGCGTAATTTTGGATTTGTTGGCTTTGTACTTAAATGGAGACGGAAAATTTGGAATTAAAAATGCTGAATAGCATCTATAATTTCCTAATCAATTCTCATGGAACTGTTAGGCTAATCCTAAATGACTTTAGCTAATTAACGCTCCTGAAGAAAGCTTATTGAAAATCTGAAAAAGAACCCATTCTTGTTCTCTTCAATTTGATTAAATAATTAAAACTGACAACTAATCTTCTTATCTCTTGTAAAATTCTCTCAAATCCCAAAGTCACCTGTCATTTTATGTATACTTTTTGATTTGCACATAAATTTACCTCAGAGGTAAAATCTTATTCATATTATCTTCTCTTTTTCTTTGGAAAACAAGTGGTAATCATCTTAAAACTTTAGGGATCGTTAAAGTAATCAACATTAATTCATCGATTTCATATAGCAAACATGAGGAATAACACTTTTATTTAATAACATCATAAAACAGAAAACTAGAATTCTTGAAATATACACATAATATATATATATATATATATATTCTTATTGTTTAACTATTCAGTAAGTAGATTGTGTATATCTATATTCATCTGATTATAAGCTTCGTTTTGATCTATAGATTATTATTATACGATTTACTGTTCCCAAAGTATATTCAGTTTATTAATTACCGTCTCCCACGTTAACAGCTACATTTGGCTTGATCTTGTACAAATATTATTTTCTGCTTTATGGTGTGAGGCGATCTATCTGTCTAGTATATAAACCACATATGTTTGAAATAAATGATTCGCATATCAGAAGTTGTTATTGATGTTTTGGACTCAATTGGAAGGGCTAGGCGGATAAGGGACTAATAAGGGCGCTAGACTGCTCATATCAGTCGAACGTCATTAACTTGGCACAGTTCTAAGATTAGACAAGTCGTATTTCGATTGATGGATAATTCACGTGATAAAAAGCCGAAAATAAAATCATAAAGAATCGCCATACGGCCTCTATTTTTTATAAAGTTATAACAAATTAGCGACGGCCTTTTATAAAGTCACAACACATATAACCCTTTTTACTGTTATGTTATTTTAATGTTATTCCATTTGAAAGATGATAGTAATACTTTTTTGTTTTGAAAATTTACTGTATTTATATACTTTACATGTTGTATACACTATATAAATATCAATTAACAAAAATAATATGATTTATCTAATTATTTTTTTATTTTTCACTGTACAGTTAGCGACAGAATTTCTATGAAGAATGTCTATGTATTTTGTTAATAATCAGAATGGAGGTTTGTGGAGTTTGTAGTAATTTTTATAGTTGAATTTATGAGTCGATGTAAGCTAGACCACCCTGGGAAATCTAGAAGCATTGAACGACCTGGGTTCGAGTCCCGCATGCAGGATAGTGGGTGCTCACTGTTGAAGAGTTACGTACTACCCTGAAATTGTCGTCCAGTGCTTCTAAGTTTTCCAGGGTGGTCTAGCTAACATCGACTCATGAATTAAACTAGTAAAATATATTTTGTTTAGTTGGTTGGTGGTATTTATCAACTTTTACCTAAGTGCTTGAAGTAATGAAGGAGTCATAATCGTGACTCAATGTTTAAAAAACACTAAGTTTTTATGGGTTGTGTTGATTAACAGCTTCAAATTTGTATAAGAAACCAGAAGAAATATTGGTAAATAACAAATAAGTATCATGTTCTAGCTACAAGCTACTGTAGCGAACGAGAACACCAGTGAGGACAACCGAATGTATTACAATACATAATTACAGAACATCTTAGTAAAGTCTGAGAATCATATAGTAAATACTTCATTTGCAAAATATCGACCAATTGTCTCAGACTTGACTGCTCCTTCGTTTCTACACCAATCACTCTCTGTTCCCGTTTTCTTCTCTTCGATCTTCTTAACCTACTGTCTCCAGGCATTTAACTTTTGATTGATGATACATACTACTTATATCTATTGACATCAATAGCACACATCACACTACTTCTATAATATGTATGTTTACTTTCATTCAGAAAAATTTATTTTGCAATTCAATGGTAATTCATTTCGCATAAATTTTTACTGCCTTCAATGAAATATATTCAGCTTATTTTACAATTACTGTTGATGTTTTCAGTCATTTTTCATCAACAAGGAACTAGAACAAGTGTACATCAGTCCGAGCTATTTAGCCTCATTTCATCACGCTAACAAAAGTGCAACAAAATAGAAAATATATATGACAAAAAATAATGTCGAATGAATTCGAAATATATACAAAAGAGGAAATGAGATCGATAGGGCAAACATTTATGAATTCAACTTTATGTTTAGAGGAAAATTGGAAAAATGAGTCCAATTAATATTGAATAACGATCAGACAAAATAGTTTTTTGGCTGATCAACTATTTGTACATTTGATTACTACGGTCTATGAATTGTTATGAGTACTGGACAATTGATTTGTCTTAGTTTAGAACTCCTCAACAGAGCATTTCCACGATCACATATGAGATGAACACCATTTGACGTGATGATCACAATACCAATACCCATATTAAAATCCCATGTCCATATTTTCTTACCAATTACCACACTTTACAACATGGATTAGTTTTAATTAGACCAAACCACCCAATGGTTCCATACTAAGATGAAATAGTTGTCTGGTGCCTCTTAGGTTCCAGGGATTATCTAATTAATGACAATCGATATAAACTATAAATTCAACAATCTTCACATACTCTCTGATCTTAATTGTAAAACAAATTCGCTATTCATCATATGATACTGTTGTTTGTTTATTCTTAAATCTATCTAATTAATTAATGAGATCTTTTAAAAAACTAGTCATAACAGAATGTCATCTATTAAGTAAACAACATTTCATTTTATTACTGTTTCATATATGATTATGTTGTGTTTTTTTATCTAGCTGTTCTGTGATCAAGTCTGTTATTCAAGTCATTTGATCCATAAACATTGTGTACTCTTGAAAGAGGAGTATTGTTGAAAACATAATTATAAAACCAATATAAAAAATAGGTTGCTGCTTTCCTACTCCTAAATTCTTAAGTAATCATTAAAAAAACTTGTATATTAAGCAAAGAAACATTCTTTACAATCAATTCAATAATTTAATAGATGAATTCATCAGTAAATAATGCTAGACCACCATGGAGTCTCTGGAAGCACTGGACAAACATTTTGTCCTAGTATGGGACTCCTCGGCAGTGCGCTTCTACGATCCCATATGAGGGACTCAAACCAAGGCTATACAGTGCTTCAAGATCGTTGGTCTAGATTTAATTGACTCATGAATTCAACTATTAAATTACTATAATATCCACAAAAGCTCTTTCTGATAATAATTCAATAATTGTTTATGGTATTTACTTATCAATTTGATGAACTATTCATGTCTTTTTATCATTCTATCTGTCCGACTATAACCTCACTAGTTCTTTATTAATTACGTAATGTTTATACAATTGATGGTTGCGTTTTATGTCAACACGTAAATGTTTGTAATTTACTTAGTATTGTTTGTTTGGATCTTCCCATTGATGTTTTTAGGACAGCAACTGGTCAGTCTCTAATTGGCAATACGCACAGTATGCACATATGCCAATTAGAGACTGACCAGTTGCAGTCCTAAAAACATCAATGGGAAGATCCAAACAAACAATACTAGGTAAATTTCAACTTCACCACATTGCACAAGCAAATGGCTATCAGGATTCAGTGGCTGAGTGGATAACGTGATGGCGTTTTAAGCGAAAGGTACTGGGTTTGAGTCCCAGAGCAAACATCAACTCTGGAAAAGCAGGTACATCCAGCTGACGAGTCTTAAATAGGACGAAAAGCGCGTCCTGAATTCCACTGCTAGCTACTATCCATCTTTGTAAATGTTTGTGTTTATATAAATATTGATTTTTATACATCAATTGTTCAAAATGTACTTACTTTTGTAAATACAAATTATTATTGATTTCTAACCATCACATATTATTATCCAATGTGAATTTTTGAAATATTTTTATACCCTAATGATCATTCCCTTACACACACATACACATTTATTTATATAAGTAGTATATGTATGCATACATTAAATGATTGTGACATTATGTTCGGAAAAATAATTTGTACTTTGCTACTTACTTTTTTTATTAATTCATTCAGTCTGAATCATAAATTGCCGAAATAATCAATATCTTCAAGTGTAATTACTCAACTTAATTATATTGTTAAATGAGAAGGTATATCTTGTGAACAATTCTATAATAAATCTTGAAGATATGTTGCATTATAATTTGATAGCTATTGAATAATCAATAAAAATCCTCAGCGCACTGCTGAGGAGTTCCACAATAGGACGAAACGGCCATCCAGTGCTTCCAGGTTTTCATGTTGGTCTACTTTCAATTGACTCATGATTTCAACTTTATAAAAAATTACTAAAACTCTCCACCAAACCTCCTTCTGATAAACTGAATAGTCATTTCATGTTAGTTTGAGATTTCCTGAGAATCAAGATTTACATACATTCACTGTATATCACTAAAATGTACTACAATTATACTATTTTCTGATTTCAGTTAATTTATTATAAAGTCTAATCATTGGTATATTTTTAAAAAAAAGTGGTAACTAATCATCTATAAATCAGCATAATGTATTACACTAATATCATTGAATTAAAGGATTAAAGATGAAGAATAAGTGATAATATCCTTAATTGTAAACAGACTGCTTAAGTTTAGACTAAGAATACTTTAAAGTATATGACCTTGACTTTGTTATATATATATATATATGTGATATCGAGATACTTCATACAGGATGTATATATGCCAACAAGAGACTGATCAATTACAGATCTAAACAACCATTGGAAAATACAAGTAAATAATATCAAGTGAATTCATATATTATCATGTTTTATTAAAGATTTTATATTGATTATATTTTATCATTTTGACATTAATTTTGTTTCAAGATTATACTACATCGCATTGTCTGACAAATGAATCCTTTTAAAGAACATCTAGATTACATCACTTTTTAATTTGTATCACAATACTTGTATACACTTAATACATTATAATCTTGATCTATTGAAAATTACCTTTCTGTTAAAGCTAATATTCCAAATTTTCATAAAATATCATTTCATAGATATATTGCTCTATAATATACAGGGTAACATAAATGATCAATAGTGATATTGAACTGAGATTTTTCTAGAATAGAATTATGCAAATCAATTTTCAAATATAATAATTAAGTATAGGCAGTGAATTTTTATTTCTTTATTTTATGATGTGAAATGAGAAATGAAAACAAAATGGTTAGAACATTAAACTTGATCAGATCGATATACGTCTGCATATTTATATAAATATATACTTATGAACAGTCATTGTTTGACAGATCAATTGAATACATAAATTTACATTCAATGTGTTCAATAGTGGTTAAAATTGATTGAGAAAAAAGTTATTTAGATACTACATGAGTTTTTATTTAAAAGTCTATTTCATCAACCATCTACATCTTAATAGTTAGTCGTGACCATTTCTGACTTCCATCAATAATCAATTTACCAACGATTTCATTATCTCCCCTAAATCTGATCGATCATCAACTAAGGAATGGATAATATCTTATTGTGCAAATACGAATCAGACTAAATAGCTTTCACTTGTAAGTGATACACTACTAACGACTTTTAAGACAGAACAACTGATTAAAAAACAGGAGGATGGAAATAAGCTTTAGTGAACGAACACTCAGGTAGGGAAAACTAATTTATTATCTCATACAAAATTACACAGTACTTTCTTAAATTTAAAAACCATTCATTAAATACATTATTTGCGCGTCTTCCTTCAATCCTCATGTATATAATTTTTCATTATTCAGATTCGGTTGTCATCCCAATTGCTGTTTGTTTGCCTTTCTGTTCTATTCATTTCAATTCTCTCAATGTTGTTCTACTGAGAGGCACTTGATTACTGATTGGTGTTACATACTACTTATATCTGTCAGCATAAGTAGCCTACACCACTTTGATCATGAGAAATTAGAAATTTGTTAATTGCATTAAAAATGAAAGATTTTATGTGAGGAAATAATATTCAAATTTGATTGATAAAATAATCTTGAATTGGGAATTTGTGTTGAGGTAGTTCAATTGTCATAGCTTATGTTACGGACTGATATTAGTTCGACAACCACTGAAAAGTAGAAAACACTGAACTTGACTGAAATTTTACAAGTAAATAATTGAAAGCTGGTTCAACAATATAAAGGTTAGGCTTGTGCGACGAGGCTTATAGGTTTTATGTTCCATCCCATAGTGAGTAAGTGGTTGTGCACTAGTGAGAAGTTTCATACTAGAACGAAACATCAATGTTCCCTGGTTTCCAATGATTTCCTGACTATGAATAGTTCATAATTTAAACTATAAAAAAACTATTAATTAATAATGTCAGTAATACAAAAAATTTATAAACTGTTGACTTATTCGTTGATTTAACATACCTATTTGCTACTCTGTTAATTTGTTCAAAAGTAGTTATACACCATGTATTAGACATTTATTTATTGAATCATGATTTTTTACTGTGTTTTAACACTTCCATATGTTGTTGTTTGCTTGTTTGGTTTTATGATTTTTCCATACTGTGTAAAAGATAGTAAAAAAATTTCATGATTTCACTGTTATTCCGTCTTCTACTCTATTTGGTATTCCTTTGAATTTGATGAATATTTTCATGTACCTACCAAGATACACATAGAGACTAATGTTTTAAATCTTAATCTTAGTATCATTAATTTTGATATATTCACAATGTATTTCGGAATTCCCGATTGTCTTTAATGTCATGTGAGATAATTTATTTGATATATTCTATCAGGTATATCATGTATTCTTAATAGATAAAGTATTATTTTTCAAGAATGTGTAACTAATCTATCATTAGTAGTACAGTACTGATTGTTTAGACATAAGTTAATCGAATACTAAAAAAATCTATCAATATTTCAGTAGTGTATTCCTTTAATTTACACATATAATTTTTTATGCAGTTTATAAAAAAATGCAATAAAAAAATGATAAATGAGTAGTGAATAAAAAAATTTCATTGTTTATAGAGGTGGATAATTTGTGAGGAGATGGGTCCTGGGTTTGAATCTCGCGAGGCGGGATTGTGGATAAGCACTGCTGAGGAGTTCCACAATAAGACAAAACGGCCGTCCAGTGCTTCCAGGTTTTGCATGGTAGTCCAGCTTCAATTGGCTCATGATTTCAATTATGAAAATACTGAAATCTCTACAAAACCCCTTCTGATAATAATAAATTTTAATTTATTGCATAAACATATTACTGCGTTCAAAATAGTATATATATTCATGAATTATATAACAATTTTCGTCTAAGCTAAAGCGAATAGTTTTACAGTATTTGAGCGCCGAGATGATGTCAGACGTTAAATAGGAATAATACATTTCTGTAAAATCCCAGCGAATGAATTTGAAGTAATACTAACGTTTCGCCTGACAATCTGGTCCAAGCTTTTCCAAGGAAAAATATTTTGTCAAGCGAAACGTTGAGTTTACTCCTAATTCATTCGCTGAGATTTTACAAAAATATATTCTTCCTATTTAATTTATGAATTATCTTAATTACTTTGAAAAGCAATTATCTATTATAGTCATTGTAAGCAAAGACGGATGGTGGCTAGCAGTGGAATCCAGGACGCGCGTTTCGTCCTATTTGGGACTCGTCAGATGAATGTACCTGCATCTCAGTGTTGATGTTCACTCTGGGACTCGAATCCAGTACTTTTCGCTTCAAATGCGTGTCCTGAATTCCACTGCTAGCCACTATCCATCTTTGCTTACTATGCTTGTGAATTAAGGCTATATCGAGGCAATACGCACAGTATGCATATATGCCAATTACAGACTGGCCAGTTGCATTCCTAGTAATCAATGGGAAGATTCAAACAAACAATACTAGATGAATTTATTATAGTCATTATTAAAATCTATACAGTCTATTTTTTTTTAAAATTTTTTATTCTTCTTTATTTTAGAATATCCAATTACAATTATCATTAACATATTTATAGGAATAGAACTTCCATTGATAATACATAACAGATAGATATTTAGTTGTTTTATAATTATGACTTCAATTTGTTATTATAAAGTGTTAGGTTTAACTAAAACAGCTACAGATGAAGAAGTACGTCGTGCATATCGTCGTTTAGCACTTAAATGGCATCCAGATAAAAATCCAACAAATTTAGAAGAAGCAGAAAAAAAATTTAAAGAAATAAGTGCAGCTTATGAAGTTTTATCTGATCCACAAAAACGTTCTGTCTATGATTGTCATGGTAGAGATGGTTTAAATCGTACACATGTTAAAACATCTAAATCAACAAGACCACCTAGTGGACGACGTCGACATACAGCATCAGGAACATTTTTGACAGATGATATATTTGATTCAAGTGACTTCTTTCCATTTAATGATTTCGGTTTTACATTTCGAGATCCTGAAGAAGTATTCCGTGAATTTTTCAGTAAACATATGGATATGATGAATGCATTTATGGATACAGCTGGTCTATTTAGATCACATAGTCATTTACATGATATATTTAATAATGATCATCATTTCAATGTATTACCTAGTCGTCATTTACATCATACAACTAGTTGTAAATCAACTAATGAACATCAACCACGGTTTCATCATGTTGAACGTGTACGTAAAACTAGTTTACCACAAACTGTACCAGTACGTAGTTTATCTACAAAAACATCATATAGTTTTAATTTTGGTAGTTCTAGTCGTCCTGGTCATCCACCAATAAGAAAAGAAACATTTCGATCAACTTCAACTAAAATTGAAAATGGTAAATGTGTAACAACACGTAAAATAGTACAAGATGGTATAGAAACAATTGAAGTTGAAGAAAATGGTATATTAAAAATGAAAACAATCAATGGTCAACCGGTTGCTATTGCTAATGGTTAATTATGTATATTTATTATTTATATAAAAACACTATTCTTTTCTACAATAAAATGATTTTAAGAAATGTGTATACATCCATTTGTTTCATAATGATAATAATAATAGTAATGATTATTATTATTAGTAGTAGTAGTAATAGTAATAATAGTATTAGCAGTCGTAATATAATTTTTATTATATTTTCTTTCTGCATATGTATTTAAATAATTCTTTCTAACTAGAAAATACTGTGAATTTACTATTCAATGTTCAATATTTTAACGTTCGATACATATGTCTTAATTAAGTCACGAACCTTTCAGTTTACACTTGTTTTCTTCAGAGCGGATTCGAGATCTTCAGAGATTTCTTTTCTTTTTCTTTTTGTTTTGGACAATTCAAGAAATTGACTACATGCAAACAGTTTTTTGTTTACTATCTGTTTGTTCTAGCCAATTGTACGACTATATTTTCACAAGTTGAATATTCTCTCTTCTGAGACGCTTTTCACTTATCGTTCGGATTTTCTTTTTCGCTGTTTGCTACTTCCTTAAATGTTTATAAAATCGGAATGTTTTCGAATTCTTTCATCTTTTTTTATTTCTCTATTTTTTTTCTCTTTATATGTACTCATTATTTTCGAAATGAATTTTGATGGAGTTTTGTTCTCTGAGCTCATAGAACAAAACTCCATCGGCATCATCCACCTGAGCTATAAATCTTCTCCACAATCTAGAAATGAAGTTCTCCAATTATTATTGTTAACATCTTTCCTAAATTAGTTTCGAAATTTTCTTTTCTTATATTTGTATGCCTGTATTTCCAGTCTGCTGTGATTTATTGTTTTTATTGATCTTTTTGTGCTGTATTATTATTTACCTATTCATATATTCTATTTACAATCATCGACTAGTGATGATAGATAAAAAGAACTATTTTGGGTGTAAAACATGTGGATATATGTATAGACTTTTTTCATATTGTGATTAGAACGATATTGATATATATGTGTATATGCACCGGTTGATATGATTACTGGCACTAGTATACAAATACAAAAACACATTTAACCATAAATAATACGTCAATAAGAGGTTTACACATCAATGAAATTACTTTCCCTAATCCATTTTCATTTTATTACTGAGATTAAATCAGTGTAATCAATATTAGATATTTATTTTACAAATGCAAATACTTTTAAAACAAAAATGTACAATATTGTTTCACTACTATACACAGTGCATCATTGAAACAGCACACTAAATAATACTATATATAAAGATAATATAAAGTGTGTGGTATATAATAGTCGAACAGTGCAACACACCTATTTCCATATTCGTATGTATACAAATCTGTATGCAAACACGTATTTGTGTGTGTGTGTATTTGATGCTTTTCACTAACGAAAATATTATTTTATTTCGAATCATAAATATATATAATAATGGTGTAAAGTTTGTGATTATTCCTATGAACTAATTCTCTTCTTTTAAAACGATGTGGGATGTTTGGTATAAGTAGTTTGTATTTACTGATTAAGACTAGGCATTAAGCTTTATCCTCCGTTTCTGTAAATCTAAATTATTTACGTTAAGCACGTTCTACGGTTTAGATTGTATACTAAACTGTTATGTAATTTCCTCATGATAAATTTCAGGTTTCCCTTGTGTGTGTTGAGTTCTATTGATGGAGAGGGTGCTGCTGCACTAGATGTCTTCATCTGTATTTGTTCGTGTGTATGGGATAGGAGGGTCATGTCATGTGCATAGTCCAGATCGTCTAGTTGCATCCAACCTGTCCATTGTATTCTATGCTTCCCTTTGAAATGCAGACGTTTTAATAACCCGATGAGCACCAGTAGAAAGGAAAAGGGTGAGAATAGGAAGCCTTGTCTGACTCCGACCCTCACTTGTAAATGCACATGTCAGCTGTCCTCCATGCACGACTTTGTACTGTAGTGTAGCCCATCGTATGAATTCCGGGTGATACTGACGATATTCTCAGGTGCATCATAGTGTTAAAATAGGTTCCATAAGCTCCTTCTATCCACTGTGTCAAACGCTTTCTCATAGTCAATGAAGTTGATGTATAGTGACGTGTTCCACTCAACTGATTGTTTAGAGATGATCCGTAGTGCTGCAATTCGGTCTGTGCAAGACTGATCCTTACCAAATCAGGCTTGTCGATCACGAAGCTGGACGTCTATTGAATCTTTCACCCTGTACAGCAACACTGTTAAAAACTTTTTCCTGGTACTGATGGTAGTGTAATTCCTGGACATCACTTATTGTGATTCCTTCTTTCCTTGTTTTTGCTTTGATAATTCTGGACCTATGAGATTGCTATCCTATAAATGCTTTTCGTTCTTCTTTTAACATCCTCAGTGAAACTCTTTGTGTCTGAGTAACATTTTCTTCTTCATTGTCAGAATACAGCAATATCTCTCCCAAATCTAAACTTTCGTATGCAGCTTGCGTTCAATGTTCAGGACATAGTGGGTTGGAGGATGCTGGTCGGCGGCCTATGCTCCATCGGGGTAAGTTGCGTTCAACAGGTTTCATTTATTTCGAGAGCCGCCAAGTTGTATCTCTTCAGCCAAGCAGCTATTTAACCGGTCATCAAGCCTCTCATATTGTCCGGGTATTACATTTACCTATATTTATTGTTGTTCTGGCTATTAGAAGGGGTATCGGTTTCGTTACTCCTGAAGAATATAGTCTTTCACTATGAGGCGTCATAATTCTCCCAAATGAAGATCCTCTAACTTCCATAGCAGAGTTTAAATGGTTTAAATTGTTTTTTTTTTGTGATTAGTGTTTTTGGCTACCTAAATTGATCTGTAAATATTAAATATCAGTAAATCTAAAGAATTTAAGTATCTGGTTACTTTTGCATAACTGAGTGAATGCACCACAAATAACAAACAAACATCAAAGTTATTCCTAACATCTACAAAACGTTTTATTCACAAAATGTCGGATTTACGATAGTTTATTATGAACAACTATGTTTTTTGTATATCCATAGGTTGGTTGAAGTTGGACATTAACACCATTGGTTGCTGGCCAAGCGACCTAGAAGTTAAACGCTCCCGTGAGATCGTAAGTCATGGTTTAGAATTCCATGAGTTGGATCGTGAATGCGCACTGTTGAGGAGCCTCATACTAGGACGAAACGGCCGTCTAGTGCCTCCAGATTTTAATGACGGTCTAACATTGATCAGTTCATGATTTAAATAATAATTAATGATAAATTATTGTATTATCCAATTTAATTCTTTATAAATTTTATTGTATATTCAATGCAATAGACAAAGTGTGAATTGTTATTGTTTACAGAAAATTTTATAATTGACCAATACACAGAAATTTAGTTGTAGGTATCATTATCAGGTTTTGATTTGACAATTTTGAATAAATTGAGCATTTGTAATATCCCAATGAGTAGAAAAATGAGATTTTCTGACGTTTCGTTATTCATTGTAAGCCACTTTATTCTCTGAAGAAATGGGTTACACTGAATCACGAAACGTCAGAAATTTAGTTGTTTCATAGAAAATAGTTATAACTTTGAACTTTAATAGCTACTGTTAGACATCACACTATAGTTGTTATTATTACTTTTCTTTGAAAAAAAACAAACTATATCTGTCTATATTTTTGTTACTAGACAACTGAATATAAAGAAGCGGATAATATATGAATGAATAGGGGGAACAGTAATCAATAGACTAGGGATAACTCAAGAATGGTGAATCGTAAAGTAATAGTCTATGGGTCAAAATAAAGTTCATAATAATAGAAACACGAATATGAAAAGTTTATTTACTTAGCAATCATACAATAGGAAATATACATATCATATTGGTCCATGAATAGTTCTCAAAGTTACCATTCATAAATCTCCACGGGATATAACTCAGCTAAAATAACTTTCAATTGGTAGTTATTTGATCGGAAAAAACAGAATGTTTATTACACATCCTAATAATAAACTTTGTACATTTTTCAAAGTTGAAATCATGAGCTAATTGAGGCTAGACCACCATAGAAAACCTGGAAGCACTTTGTACAATTCTAAACAGCGTAAATGTTAATAATATTTAAAGAATAGACATAAATTTATTCTATTTTAAAACTTCTCATTAGTTATAAGTAGTATTAACTTGAAAACAATCAGAATGATTAGAAACAATTATCTGATATTATCACTTAGTTTATGAAGTTGAAATGAATATTTAAAGTCGAGTAAAAAAACGTCTAAGGCAGAGAAAGATATATGAAGATATTCGACATGATACCGAGTGTTCTGGGTTCAAATCCCGTGTGTAGGATCGTGGATGCGTACTGCTGGGTAGTCTCAAACGAAGACGAAATGACCGTCCAGTGCTTCCAGATTTTCAATGGTGCTTTGACATCGATCGATTCATGATGGCAATCAAAAACTTAACAATCTTCACAACTACAAACTGATAATATGTATAGTCAATGAATGATTGAAAATAATTAAACTAGATAAAAATTTAGTGACTTGATTACAACTTTTTACAGCATGTCAATAAAAGTTTTCATATGCTTTTCTGTTGTATACATTAGTCGAATCAAAATGCTTTATTACAATAAACTCTGAAAATCATCGTCAAAACTATGTTGGATGTTAATCAGTCATTTTAGAAATCTTTTTCTCAGTCATTCTTTCAACATATATACTATAATAAGTACACTGGAATTCACAAGTTCCACTGGAGATAAATTCAGATGGATAATGATCTAATTCTGACCAATTTATTAAACATTTGAGGTTATATTCTTAAATGAGTTGAGTCAATTTTATTTTATTTATCAGTTTTTCATGAAATCTATCTTACCGAAATCCAGGTCCAATTTCACTAATCAGTTGATATAAAGGGTTAACACTTAAAATAATCAATTAATTAACTTCATTTTTTAACTAATTCCTATGTATGATCCTAACTACAAATAATGAATACACTTGAGACTTCTCAAACCTGAATATCTCATTGAATTGAATAATGAAGGATTAAACTAAACCAGGAATATATTAAAATGTATTTTAACAATCATAACTTGATGGCTAAATGACTTCCTACACAATAAATATAAATCTGCAGTATTTATAATTTTTGAATCTACGCCTTCAGTAATACTGGATAAAATCATAGAGAGTCGGGAAAATCTGGAAATAATTCTATACAATCATCACCTAATAAGAACATCCTAGGAAGTTTCAGGAAAATAACGGGTTATGAGTCACATACTGATTGGATGATTACATATTTCTGTTAGCATACTTCCAGTATTTTCCAAATTGTTAGGATTATTCATAAACCAATAAATAGTAAAGTTTATCATGCATAAATTAACTTTCAAGTAGAACTCCTTTCTAGGATACGACTAGAAAGTCATTGTGTATTGGATAAAAATATATTGGTAATCGATTTCTCCATTGTCAACTTAATTGTTTCTTACCATTTTTACATTTTTTGAGCTAATGAATTACAAAATGAGATGACAATAAAAACATTAGATTATTGAAGCAACTTGATAAGAATTACAATATATGTTGGTAAACAAAGTTGGCAGTTAAATGACAGTTAGCTCAATTTGCTACAAAAAATATTAAACAAACAAAATGGTGAATCGGTAGAAAACAAGATTGTTTCTAAGGGAGATGTCATTGCTTTCATAACTTATTAAACAGCTTGTATACCAAAATCACCCTGGATAGTTCATCATTACTCTTTATGTGGATTGACAAAATACATTCATTTATAAAGTAATGACAAATATGACATTTAAGAGTGTATTTAATGAAACTTAATCAATGATGTATGTCAAGCAGTTAAAAACAATGATAAAGATTGTGTCAATAAAACCAAATAGAAATGAAAATGTAATATAGTCAAATTAAAATCGATTTACAGGTTTAACGCTAAATTGATTAACTATGGTAAACGGTTAAATGTGATCGCCATAGCATCCGGTTTCATAAAACAGAATAATATCGAAACTCTATGTATGATGTCAATGAATATACATATATACTCTCCACTACACCTGGATGTTTTTGGCTTAACCACTTACATTTTGCTTGATAGTACTATTAACGTCTTAGATTAGTAGTAGACAATTGTAAAGTCCCTTTTTGATTTAAATCATTATCTGATTGATCTCAGTCAGTGGTGAATACAGCCTTTTAATAAAGCATCAGTATTTAAGGTGAAAATTGTTGAGAATTAAAGATAAGGAAGCATTGAAAGAAATCTATCAATCAAAGGTGGTCTTAAGCTGTAGATATTGTTAACAATAATATTGATATCATGAGTTTCATCAGTTAGGACATTGGAAACTACTGTGTAGTCAAAAAATTCTAAAATTGTGAAAAACAGTCAGAATTTTCTCACTTATCGTTGTTGGTTACTTGAACAACTTAATCAAGGCACATTTCATTTCTTGAGGTTCTTTCAACTACGTTTCATTTAGATAAAACAGATGGGCAATTTACTCAACAATTACTCGATAGAAGTAATTTATTTTTTATGTTTATGAAATCAAAATTGTCGACTAATGTGCACCAATTTATTGAACACAGTAATTAAGTGACCACCATTCAATACATCGGTTCAGTAATGACTTACAGTGTAAAAGAATAGTGAATAGCTATTTGCAAGAGAATGTAACTTCATTGTAATTCATTGCTATTTTTTCTATCACCACTGCTATTACTGGAGTGGACGCAAACTCAGGTGAGGAAACCAATTTACTCTTATGCAAAAACTAACAGAGATTTAGTAAAGTATGAAAATCGTACATTCAATACATCATTTGTATATCTTTCTTCAGTTGTTCTCTAGATACTCCATCATTCTTCCAATCCTGTCGTTATTTCGAGTGCTCCCTGTTTTTCTTTCTTTTCTCTTAATTTCAATCTTCTGCATGTAAATTTCTGCTACTCACTACGTATATCTGTACTCATAAGTAGCGCACACCACACTACTATTAGTACTAGTGCCACTACTACTACTACCACTACTATTACTACTACTTCCCTTATTGCTGCCATCAATCTAGGCGTTAAATAAGTCTAACTATAAAAGCAATTTCATATCACTCAAGTGATTTAACCAAACTAGTCGTACAATTATAAAGAAACATCAGGCACTTCCACGATATCATTTGCATGAAACTTGTCTAGTATTCAGATAATTCATATGAACAAAACTAAGACCAATTACATTGAAATAATAAACTGATCTACGTTAAATTGACATTAAAAATCTGGAAGCACTGTAAGGACGTTTTGTTATTGTATGGGATTACACATTGACAATCTCCCACCTAGGAATCGAACCCTTCAATCTCAAGCGTTTAACCTGTAGACCGCTGAAGAAATACGACAGTAACAATTCGTCTTTTGTGATGGTCACGCATTGTTTTGGATTTATTGAAGTTAGACACCAACACCGTTAGATTTCAACGCAGTGGCCTGGAGGTTAAGTGCTCACATACAAAGGTTCCGGGTCCCGTTCGAAAAAACTCAATGCTGAGTCCCAGTCAACGATGAAACGGTTTTCAAGTCCTATCTGGTTTTCAGTTGTCGTTTAACTTAGATCGGTTAATGACTCAAACGAAATTCAATAATCTCAACTACCCTCTACTGAGGATAATTGATTAATGTTAAAATTCGATTGCTTCTTATACAATAGGAATCCCATAGGTGTAACTCTACTTGAGCTACAGTGTTTTCAGTCTTCTGAAGCCGTGATCAAGGGTTCAATATCTATCCAGCCCTCCTTGGTTACCATTAGTTCTCAAAATGGCCCCATTTTGTGACATACAATTGTGAACAATCATTTTCCTAAAGCGGATTTGTTTTGAGATTCCTGTTTCAAATTTATTCGGGGTTCTATATCGTACTTCGCCTCAATGAATGACAGTATCAACACTTTTATATTAAGTAAAGCCTAGGATTAAAAAATTTTCTGGATTTTCGAATTGATCCACTAGCCTTCTATCTACATGCCCGTCAATTATGTTTTGCATTAAGTATCAAACTATTCAACATTTGAAAATTGGATTTTTTATAAATTGCTTGTATGTAATGTGAAAAGACTAAAATTTGATTACATATTCTTAATAATGCTAAAGCGTTTTACTGACACGTCAAATTATTAGTTTGTGAAGTCACCGTTTTGACCCATTTTTCTTAAATAGTCTATAACTTTACGTCAGTACCCAACGATAAACCGAAACAGTCAACTTTCTGATAATATAAACTTAGTATTGAAACAGTATTATATTCACATATGATCCTGTACTGATGGACTTAATAAAAGGTAGTTATTTCATAATCACAATTGTTTTATTTTCGAAGCCAATTATATCACTTTCCAGTATCACTTATAGTATCACTATATACACATGTGGAAATATTTATACTTAAATTATAACTGTCAACTAAATTTAGATTCATGTTCTTTAATCTATTACTGGTCCCTATCATATACAACACTCAAGCACAGATTTTTTAAACAAATTTATCATTTAGTTAATTTACTACTTATAACTACTTAATTAAAAAGTAATAATATTTTTAATAAGAGTAGCTAGTAAATGAGTAAATTTGTCTTTTGCCATAATCTAATATAAGGATAACTATAACCTAACTTCATCGTTTACATTCACAATATAAAAATGTACCAAGAAACCTGATAATTTGTTAATCTATTAACTAAATTTCCTAAACTTTCAGACGTCATTAGATTCACATGCTATGAAACCATGTGACATATACACTACTGGGCAATTTAGGCTAGTAGATATTTGTAAATTTAATGATTAGACTGAGACTATTCATTATTGAACAGGAACGTTTAGGGTAACTGGTGATCAGTAAAAAAGAACTTAAACATGATACTAAATTATTTGAAGAGCAATGTCATGTAACTAAACACATCCGATAGCATTCTCAAGTAATTCTACGAACCACAATATCAAGATGAGTTGTTAGGTTTCAATCACATTTCGAACCTGTACAAATTAGCCTTAATTTCCAAGTAAGTTACATAGATGTAGTAAATATTATTTAAAGCTGATCATAGATAAATACATAATAACACAAATAATAACAGAATGAGTTATAGCAACTATCTTACAACCAATTTTGATTATGGTTAATTTTGGTTACTTAACAGAAAATTTTATTTGAACAGTAACAATTTTCATATTCTTTTATACTATTGTGATCACTGTCATTTCTGTATAAACATGTACGCTTGATCATATGACAGACTCTAACTATAGTGTTGATTGCTTAAATATTACTTGGTTATTCATTCTCTTCTCCGTGTATATATGTACTCAAATATTATTATGAGGCTTCGTTTTCCCTGACTGTGCCCTTATACAATTTGACTGTAAATTTACGTATGTATTTGATCGTACTTACACATTCAATTCTCTGCTTCAAAAAATTTACTCAATCTGTTTATAGCTTTGTGATCTGCGCTATCCGCAAATAAACTGTAGTTGACACTTCTCATTACCTTCTGATTTCAAACACCTTTGAGATAGATTATAACGGTTATCGAGATGATTGATAAACAAAGAAATCCACGATGGAATATAGTTATATATTTCTTGTTAAACATTCTATGTAAATTTTTTTTTTTAATGTCAGTCATTAGTTTGTGTACATCTACATTAATGTAGGTCAATCATTTTTTAATTTTTGATTCAATATGATTCTACCAATGATTTTTATTTATTATAAAACAGTATTCACTTATTTCTACCATAGTTACTAATTAATAAGTAACCAGTTTAGAAGGAACTTGATTTCTGAGAATAGAACAAACAAAATAAATATTTAAAAAATCATTATAATCTTCTACCCTTAAATGTTAGAGGACAAACGTTTTTCTTTTTAATAATAAGCATATAATTTTAAGGTAACTTATCAAGGTAGAAATGAAAATATTCTCATTGTAAATTTTGGAATTGTTTAATTTGGCATGTAAACAAAAAAACAATATTGTTACAAGAATAAGTAATCAACATATTTTATATTGACATTTATTAAAATATAACCTTTTAATAAGCAAAGATAGATAGTGGCTAGCAGTGGAATTCAGGATGCGCGTTTCGTTCTATTTGGGAATCGTCAGCTGGATGTAACTGCATCTCAGAGTTGATATTCACTGAGGGATTCGAATCCAGTACCACGTGCTTTAAACACCATTGCGTTATCCACTTAGCTACTGAGTGCTGATAGCCACCTGCTTGTACAATAGGGTGAAGTTGTATTCACTTGAAGATGTATACTTGTATCTTTACATTGATGTTTAGGACTTCAACTGGTCAGTCTCTAATTGGCATATATGCATACTGCGCGTATTGCCTTGATATAGCCTTAATTCACAAGCATTGTAAGCAAAGATGGATAATGGCTAGCAGTGGAATCCAGGAAGCATGTTTCGCCCTATTTAGGACTCGTCAGCTGGATATATCTGCATGTTTATTACAATATGATAATAATGAAACGTTCATTTTTAAAGTACCTACAGTAGATTCCAACAATGTAAACAAATTTGGTTAGCCATGAATTCAAATATTAATACAGGAAAAGGCTTAACATTAAACAGTTGACCAATGAATGAGATTTATATGAACAGTAATCTTACAATTTACAGATTATTATGTTTTAGATAATTAAATAATTTTTCATAGTTGAAAGCATGAGTCAATTGAAAATACTGAATTCTCCACAAAACCTTTTCTGATAATAATAATCATATGCTCACTAGTGACTAACTTCGAGAGGTACTTCCTGGAGTTCTAGTGAGAAGCAGTGACCAGTGGAGTTCAAACCACGTCTGTTGTGAGATAGGAACTCACTGAAGACAATTGCTGAACGGTTGCTCAGACTTCGTGGATTGGTTGACGTTAGACATTAACACCGTTGGTTGCCAGCCGGCTCAGTGGTCTATCGGTTAAGTGCTCTGGCGTGAGAATAGTGGGTCCTGGGTTCGGATCTCGCGAGGCGAAATCGTGGATGGGCACTGCTGAGGAGTCTCACAATAGGACTAAACGGTCATCCAGTGTTTCCAGGTTTTCCTTGGTGGTCTAGCTTTAATTGACTCATGCTTTCAACTACGAAAATACTGAAATCTCCACAAAATCTTTTCTGATAAATAAGTAATTATTTATATAGTCATTCGGAAAACACAAGCAATAACTTAAAGACAGCTTACTTGTCACTTTGGTTTAATGTTTTGTGAAATCACTGATAAATTCTTATATGGAGTACCTAAATAGTATAAAATATCTATTTTGATATCGTCTTTTTATCACTAGTTCTTCAGCTGATATCATTTTATGTAGGAATAGAATTACTTTTTAAATCTTGGAAAATATCAGGCTATCCAGTTTTCAAGGTAATTAACTTAAATATTTCGAAGATAATCCTCATTAAGAGAAATCATCTGTAAAATCCACTGTTTGCTGGGTTTACATATAGCCCAGAATAATTTTGTATTCTAGAAATAGTAAAAAAAACTAGAATATGTGAGAGAATTTGGACGAAAAAAAGAACAAGAAAAATGTGATTTGACAGCTGCTTTTATGTGTAAAAACTATAGCAACCATCCTACAATCAATTTCGATTATAGTTAAATTTGGTTAAGCCTTTTTATCAACTTACTTAACAGACACCGTCATTTGGATAATAGCAATTTGCATATTCTTTGTACTGTTATGACCGCCAGAGAACATGACATTCTAGCCGAAATGTTGATTGCTTAAGTATCAATCAATGACTAATACCCCTCTGCATATATGTATGCACGTAAATCTTATCATCAGCTTTTGTTTTGTTTTGCTGTGCCCATATTAAATTTGACTACAAATTGCCTATGTAATTGCTTACTGCTCGCTAGTCCGCTGATATTCGCTGAGGTGCTGATAACGTTCTGGCCTGAGTTACTTGACAATAAACTGTAGTTACTGCTTCTCTTTACCTTCTGATTTTATCCACCGTTAAGACTGGTATTGTAACGGGTATCAAGGTGAATGATTGACAAAGCATGGCACTACAAATCCATTTACACTTAATGTAAATAATTAACAACAATTAGCTATGAAAAACAAGTGAGAATAAAACAATTGAATAAACGAAACTAAATGTTTTTCAAAGTAATTTCAAATACTCTACAACTGATTGGATAAACACTGAGAAAAGTCGTTTCAATTTACTTTAGCACATTTCAAGAGTGTACAAAATACACAATTATCAAATAATCTTTTTGTTCATTACATCGATAGGTATGAAAAGGTAACAGACATCTTGGTAAGAAAACTGAGTGAAAAATTCAAATACTTAATCATAAAAAATAAGTGTTATATCGATTGCATGCATTCTTGCTCAGTTGATATATATGACGTGATAAGACCGCCAGTTGTTATATCGATTGAGTATTACGCGACATACTAGGAATCTAAGTTCAAGACATAACAATAAGCCCTTTTATAAACTTAAATATTTAACAATATAATAATAGATTTAAAAAAAGCAAAGAATCGTGTTCAGTTACCAAACATAGAAAATTTTTGCCGCATTGAGGAATAATAGGTTACTACAATGACTAATGAATATAAGCATTCCTCAGTAGAAGCATTGAACTTGAAATTAAAGGATGTCCGGTGTAACCCTATCGAAATTGCACACTATAAACTTCTAGTCTCAATTATCCAAATGTCTTGATCTCATATCTATATTATCATCAACTATTGAGAACTATTTTCATTATTCAATGTAAACTCACCCTTTGTGTTTACTAAACTGTTGGCTCATATTTCACATGTTCTTTTTACACTCAAATTATTTAACCTTAGATGTTCTTGACATTTTTCTAGCATATAGCATACTTTTATAAATCAAAACTTATTATAGGTTAAATATCATATTATTTAATAAAACATTTACGACGCCATTTCTATGGCAACAAGAAAATTTTTTATAATGGCAACTGATAATTGTGATTGATGTGACAATACGAAAATCCATGATATATAAAAATGATCTAGGAATAATATATTTATAAAATCTCAGCGAATGAATTTGAAGTAAATCCAACGTTTTGTCTAGCAATCTGATCCAAGCTTTTTCAAGGAAATAATGTCTTACATCAACTCGGCACCCAAATACTGTCTAATTTGGACGAAAGTTCTTATATATACATAAATTATTTCAAAAAAGCCCTAAATTAGTACATTGTTGTTGTTGATAGTATTGGCAAAATGAAAATGTTTTGATTTTACTAGTGAGTATATGATTTTGCATTACAACAGATCATATCTGTTATATGTAATTTTTTATTACTAGGTAATTGATTACATATTTTTAAATCGATTAATAATAAAAACATTTAATAATAACAACATTAATAATAACAAGATTTATCAGATTATTGATGTTGTCATTAATTCTTTTTTCATTTTACACCAAGAAGCAATGGCTTAATATTCAAAAACATTCCCTTCTCAACTGCCTGGTTTAAAAAAATAAACGATAACCTATCGACTTCTCTTCCAGAAATCAGATTGCATCATTCTTCCGATTACAGACAATTGAAGTTTGAAATCAATTAAATCAATTTCAACTTATTAATAAATAAGTCACAATTAAATTTATTACATTCAAGTTTTTGTTGTTACTGTGATAATAATCAAACAAACTAGTTAGATTAATTCAACACATTCATACCAATTTCAGCATGTGTGATTAAATTATTTTTTTATTCAACATCTCAAAACCTATACAGTATTTTTAATGATTCATTTCTTGATTTATGTAAACTTTCATGTAATTCATAGAGAACGTAGTAAAATTTAATGATAGTGTTGTATTATACTAAAACATTTATGGTTGAAATCATGAGTAAATTGACCACCATGGAAAATGTGAAAGCACTAGACGGTTGTTTCGTCCTATTGTGAGACTCCTCAGTAGTGCGCATTCACGATCCTGCCTCGCGAGATTCAAACCTACTGCTGAGGAGTCTCACAATAGGACGTAACAGCCGTCCAGTACTTCCAGGTTTTCCATGGTGGTCTAGTTTCAATTTACTCATGATTTTAACTATAAAATTATTAAACTTTCCACAAAACCCCCTTCTGACAAAATATTTATGTTAGATATTTTCAATGTTATGCAAAACATTATACAAAATATGAAACAAAATGTTTGTTTTTTATTTTGATCATAATATACTGTCAAATTACTTTTAGATTATTACGTAACCATGATTACCATATATATTTTAAATTGATTTTAACGAACTTGTTAGTTAGAAAAACATAAAAGAATGTTTTATATTATAAACACAAAAATATTTCAATTAATTGAAATATAAGAGAGATGAATAAATGCATTTTAAAAATATGTCTAATATTAACTAAACGTAAGGTCTAAATAGCTGAAGGATTGGCTTCATTTTGTGTTCATATCAATGTTTTACTAGGAACTAAGAGTTGAATCGGGAGAATGTTCATGTTGTTTTAGGATTCAGAATCAATTATTTAAATCTTAGTCAATGTTACGTTTTTCGATCAACTCCAGACGCTTACCCGCTACTCTCGTAAATCTTGATGACAAACACGTATTAAAGTTAATTGCAGCTTGGTCTTAACCCAAATAATAGCAGAGGCTGTTTAGTTCTTTGCATTATATGTATTCATGAAACCAACGATGTTTGTAACATGTTTATCTAGCTATGTAACTTTATGTTATAAGTGAGCATAATTTATGGTAAATTACTTTAGGTAACTGTCTAAAAGCTATATAAGTAAATAAAGTGCTTTTGGAGTTTATCAGCATCGAACCTGAAGAAAATGACTGGAGTTTGTAAAATTCGTCTCTATATTAAAATTATAAATATACAAGCGGCTTCAACCATATGACCAGCAGTTGTAATTAATCCAGTCATACGGATTTTAGACGTCTACGAATGACTACACCAGTGGTATCAAAGGTTCATTCAAAAAAGTTTTAAGATACGTGCTTCACTAGTCAGTAACCAGTAGTATGAATAATATTTCATCATTCGGTCCATCAGAGAAATTGAATGAAGTTGAAAATTTCATCCAATATGTTCTAACTCTGTACACTAAATGTATAGTTCCTTCAGCTGTACTTAAACGTTTTGGATAAAATACAGTAAGTAGTCAGTAATTTCAGTATGAATTATAAAGTCTCCAGCTACAATGAAAAATCTATGCTAAGATTGATATGATTCAATTATTCTCCATTTGTTATTATTCCCTGATTAAACATCTGTGAGGCAGTGCATCAATTTATTTGAAAGTTCAGATACATTTTGTCTATAAATACCAGTATCTGGGTTACCTATTCCTGCTATACAGATATTTCAACAAGTTATCTGTTTCTTGTTTGTTTTAACAGACCATTATGTCAATTAATTGCATAACCTTTTCAGGTACGTTTGTGAAAAGTTTACGACCTTTCTGGTTACAAGTTACAAAAATGTACAATCGGAGACATCGTGATTGCTGGCAATATGCATGGAAAAGAATGAATGTTATTCAAATGTTGAATTCCGAAATGCCAATATTTAACTGGCTATCACTCAATATTTATTGTCAATATCGGTCAAGAAATAAAAAACAGAAACTGACTGAAAAACTGTATGCTGAGGATTCTATATTGTATCAAAAATGCAATATTGAACAAAGCTAATAATAGTAATAATACTTCTAAGATCACTTCTAGTTACATTATAGTTCCAAAGTTTGCTATATTGACTTATAAGAGTAAATTCTTTCAGTTAATTGTAATTCTTACACAATTTATTATACGCTAGAACATATTATTCAATACAGTTAAATTAAAAAAGAAACCGAATTACAAATTTTCAATTTAAAGCAACCAATTTATAGTTCTACATATTTTATAGTTAAAATCATGAGTCAATTGAAGATAGACCACCATGGATAACCTGCAAGCAATGGACAGTCGTTTCATCCTACTGTTGAACATTAACACCGTTGGATGCCGGCTCAGTGGTCTAGTTGTTAAGCCCTCGCGCGCGAGACGGGATCATAGATGCACACTGCTGAGGAGTCCCACAGTAGAACGAAACGGCCTTCCAGTGCTTCCAGGTTTTCCATGGTGGTCTAACTTCAAATGACTGATGATTTCAACTATAAAATTACTGAAATCTCCACAAAAGCCCGCCTACATATCTAAAAATTAGTAAAATTAAATATACTACGATATTTAAATCTCTAAATCTATGATAATTGAGCAGAACAAAGAAATTTTTCAATAACAGTGTACGGTTTGTTCGATTTTTCAATTTTTTTCTAGACATATTGTTTAAAATTATATACAAAAGGTAATAAATAATAAAACAACACTGTTAACCAGTTCAACTAATTATGACACTTAATATCAAGAGACATGAAATATGTTTAAAGGAAAATAATTCTGAATTTTTTCTTTTCTATTTATTCTTAGCATAGTTGGTATATTTAAAACAAAATCAATTTTAATAACCATTGTTTTAGGAAGACGAACAGTTCATCTTGATCTAACAAGGTTCTTGATACTTATTTGATTGCAAGATTCAGAATGTAGATAGATTGAATGGTATGTAATGTTTTTTGAATATCTTGCTTACTAACTTACGCCTGTTACCCATCGTAGATGGGCATAGGCTGTCCACCAGCCCTCTTCAATCACCTGTCTCAAGCAATCCTTTCCACTTCTTCACAATTGCTATTCATTCTTTCCATGTCTGCTTCCAATTATCGACGTAGTGTGTTCTTCGACCTTTCTCTTTTCCGTTTCCCTCCACGATTACAAATTAGAGCTTGCCTCGTGATGCAGTTTGGTGATTTCCTGATTGTATGTCCTGTCCATTTCCAGTGTCTTTTCCTGATTTCCTCTTCAGATGGAACCTGGTTTGTTCTCTCCAACAGAAGGCTGTTCATCATGGTATACGACCAACAACAGACATTAAGTATTTTGTGTAGACAATTGTTCATAAATACTTATACTTTCTTAACCATAGTTGTAATAGTTCTTCAAGTTCCAGCTCCATACAGTAGAACAGTCTTGACATTCTTATCAAAGATTCTCACTTTGATATTGGTTGATAGTTATTTTGAGTTCCATATGTTCTTCAATTGTAGGAATGCTGTCCTTGCTTTGCCAATCCTCGTCTTTACATCTGCATCAGATCCTCCTTATTCACCAATGATGCTTCCAGGTACGTGAATGTTTCCACCTCTTCCAGAGTTTCTCCATCAAGTGTGATTGGGTTGTTGTTTTCCGTGTTGTATTTGGGGATCTTGCTTTTGCCTTTGTGTATGTTGAGACCGACTGATGCAGATGCTTGTGCTACACTGGTTGTCTTTATCTTTATTTGTTCGTCTGTATGGGATAGAATTTTTGAATATCAATAATGAATAAACCACTCTGATCCGAAGTATGAATATATGGATGCGATAGAAGAGGTGATTTACTGAATAAAGTACTTAGTTTTCAATCAAAAGATTACAGATCTGAACGCCGTTTTACTTATTTCGGTTTGAGAAACTTGTTAATATTGTTAGATCTCATATAAGCAATCAGACTCAAAGTCAAGTAAGTGACGCTTTAAATGATTGGAAATATACATACAGTTACATTAAATGAATATGTTTTAATATATGAGAATATTTTGATAAAAAACTAATAAATTTTATGTTTGATAGTTTCAGTTATTTTTTTTCTAATAGTGGAATTTCTTCCCTGGGAAAAGTGAGAATTCAATAGACCAAACAACAAGATATAATTTCTTGTACTTGTCTAACAACTTATGAATTTGATTTCTATCAAGATTTGTCACTTAACAATTTTATATTTCCTTACTTACTTATGCCTTTTACTCCCAATGGAGCATAGGCCGCCGACCTGCATTCTCTAACCCACTCCATCCTGGGTCTTCCTTTCTAATTCTTTCCGACTTTTGTTCATTCTTCTCATGTTTATCTCTATTTCTCTGCGTAATATATTCTTTGGTCTTCCTCTTCTCCTTTGACCTTCAGGTTTCCATGTAAGGGCTTGTCTTGTGACGCAGTTGGGTGTATATTTCCTTAATTGATCGTTAATTTATTTTCTTTTTTATTATAAAATATCAATTATTGCCAAATATTCTGTTATTCTCTCATCACGTAATTTGTCTAGTCGAACTTGATCTTTTCACATGATTTCCTTAACAGGTAAATATATGATCAGACAGTTTATTTAAAATAAATTGGGCTAATATATTATATATAGTTTTGATGAACTTTGTCTTTATATTGCCCTATTTATATCCTATCTGAAACAATTCAGCCAACAACCATCAAAAAAGACAGTTATTTGTATAATAAATGTTATTGATTACTTAAGTTCAATATTTAATATCATTTGTATCTATGGTTATTTACAAAAATCGATTGTTTGTTAAGTTTTATTGATTGAATGAAAATTTGATCTCTTTTTATACATTCATTGCATTGATTTGATTTCATAATTTTAGATAGAATAGACTCTGGATAAATTGTCTACTATGAGTAGTATCTTATTGAGTAATATAAAGTTGAATTTCGGATATCTGATAGATTTATGTAAATCATTTCTTCTCATAAGAGATAACTCCTTTTCAAATTAAGATCACAGAAATTATGGTAACTTGAAAAATAAAACAGTTATCTATTCTTAGATAGAATTGGAGGAGTCCCATAATAGGACAAAACGGCCGTCCAGTGCTTCCAGGTTTTCCATAGTGGTCTAGCTTCAATTGACTCATGATTTCAACTATGAGAATTGGAAAAAGCCATTTTCTATTCATTTGTGTATTATGAATAAATTAGTATTATTTTTTCAATAGTTCTGTGGTGTGAGCTACTTATATCGACATAAGTAGTATATATGGTGAGTAAGGAATAGAATATCTGACAGAAGAAGATTGAGATCAAAAAAAAAAGAACAGAAATAAATAGCAATTTGTGTGAAAATCCAGGAACAATGAAGCCTGAGGCAATTGAAGAACATTTTGCAAACAGAGTATCATAGTATGGTTTTTGTATTTTACCAGGTAACGTTGTATTTTGTGTTAGATATGTAGTTGGTTGTCCCCACCTGTGTTCTCATTCACCACAGTCCCATGAGTCAGAAATCCTCAACTACTGTACGAACTGGTCATTGTCTTAAAGAAGTGATTGGCCTCAAGTTTAAAACATGACTACTTTCAACCTGTTTTCAGATTATTTTTATTTCTTGGAGTTTTCATGTATTCTTTTTAACATAATTTCACTGATACTGAAGGTATAAACAACTGATTGTAGTTCATTTGGTATTGTTTACATGAATCTTACCATTGATGTTTAGCACTGCAATTGATCAGCCGTTTTAATTCACACGCATTATAAGCGAAGATAGATGGCGGCTAGCAGTGGAATACAGGACGCACGTTTCGTCCTATTTGGGACTCGTCATCTGAATGTACCTGCATCTCAGAGTTGATTTGGCTATGAGGATTTAGTAGGTAAGTGGATAACGCGATGGAGTTTGGAGAGAGTGAACATCAACTCTGAGATGCGAATACATACAGCTGACGATTCCCAAATAGAACGAAACGAGCGCCCTCGATTCCACTGCTAGCCAATATCCATCTTCGCTTATAATTGATTGTAGATATTATATTTGCACTAATGATAACCAATAGAATTTAGATTGTTGTTTGAAGTTACTAGTTTACCTATAATCGTATCTAATATTTATAATTATTTGTAAACATCTACATCTCATTACCAGATTCACTTAATAGTTTATATTTGAAATTATATTAACAAATAACCTTTATAGACCGTGTTTATAAAGTGTGTAATATGTTTACCAAAAAATCAGGATGTTGAATTTTGGTAAATGGGCCTATATAGCTTACAATTCTTGCGGACAATTCTGAAAAGACTAGTAGAAGGGAATTAAACTGCATACATTAAAAGCAGAAAAACTAATCAAGAACGTTTATTGGTATGGTTGAATGTTTGTTTAGGTATTTCACACTCGATAGCAATTAAATATTCACTCACATGATATATCCGACAGTTAATGTTTTTTTAAGAACAAACGGAACTAAATAAGTAGTCATTCAATAGTAAGCTCAAAGTTATTAGCCGGTCAGTAAGTAAACATATCGTTGAAACCACGAACTTACATAAGTTAAAAAACCATCGAATACCTGGAAACACTGGACGATCTCTTCATTCTAGCATGAACTCCTTAACTATGCGAAAACACGATTTCTCAACCGATAATCGAATCCAGTACTTTCATTTTCGCGATCTAACGTTTAGCCTCTAAATGACTGAGTAGGAATCCAGTAATGTTTATAATTAAACTTGATCAATCCACGATACTGAGCAACCATCTTCCACTATCTTTAGTGGATACTTTATTCACAGGCGACATCCTTTAGCTTTACCGGTCTCACACTTTCTTGGACTGACTGAGGATTGACATATACGCCATTGGCTTCTGGCCCACTGGTCTAGAGGTTAAGTGTTTGCTTGCGAGAATGGAAGTGCTGGGTTCGATAACTGCTTGCAGAATTGTGGATGCGCACTTCTGAGCAGCCCCATACTAGGACAAAACGACTGTCCAGTGATTCCAGGTTTTCCATGATGGTCTAGCTTAGATCGAATCATGAATTCAACTATTAAATTACTATAATCTCCACAAACCCCCATTCTGATGTTCTTATTTGTTTGAAGTATCTCAAATTTTATTTTAACAGTTACGTATTGTTTTTGTAATTTCATGATAAATGTTACATTTACAAGTGTTACAATTTACTGATTAAACGTTTCGATTATTGAATGAATACAGAATACTTATTCCAACCAATTTAGTTTGACCTTTTACAAACTAGAATTCATACAAGCAACAATTTTTGTAAACAGTGGAATTATTCACCGTGTAATCTTTATTTGTTTAAAAAAACAAATAATTTAAACCAGAATGATAAACAAATCGATAATTTATAGCGATGATTCCGTGAGAATTTATAGATAATAAATATGGCTTTTTTATACTGTAAATAAATAAGTAGTTGAAAACAATGATAGTTCCTAGTAGTTTAAACGGATTCAAGAGTTTGTGTTCATAGTATGTTATTGTTGGGATGATCTAGAAAATTTCTAGAAATAGACATGAAACGCTCAGGAAACATTAAGAAGCATTTTTTCCAATCAGCGTTGACTAGAAATTCTTCTAGAAACATCACGAAAGTGAAAAGTCACATGTAGAGTTTCTGATTGGCTGATTACTACACTGCTATTATGTTAAGTAGCATTCCAGAATTTTCAGGAAAACCCGAAGACTTCTAAATTACTATAAAAACCCTATATTTTCTGTATATAAATGAACTTTCGGAATAAAATGATTCTCGCATATTTTGCATCTTTTCTCTCATGTCCAAGTCGCTGTGTAAATTTAGCTTGGGGGTTACGAGACTAGTTTAGGGGCAGAGTATAGCGTTCAGTTAGCAAGACTTATCAGTTTTACCATGAGGCAATAAACATTCAAGTTTACCGTGTTGAATGCAACTAAATCAGTGTAATAAAATCCGAAAGTCACTATTATTTATCAACTTTAGAGTCATTAATTAATGCATTATTTAAATACTACTGATAATAATTAGTGCAAATTCATATAATCATATTTCATGACTATTGGAAATATCACATAATGCTTATACTCTTACTACTTCTACCACTATGGGATTTGAATGGACAACTGCATCTCTGTGCTAATATGGTATGGCAACTCGAACTGATGTGCGTACGTACGAAGTTCTATGTTGTGACTGACTGACTGATTGGAAATATCATTAAAGCTCTAAATTTCCAATATATTGGAATAAGTCAACATTACGTTCTTGTCGTAGCAAGAAAAGTCTAAAAATAAACTTAGTTTATAGTGAAAATATTATTTAAACAATTTTAAAAAATTGTTCACTATACAAAAATTCATTATCTTCACATTATAAATTCCTAAATGGTTGACATTGGTAACCTGACATTATTTAGAGACATAAAGTTAAAGAAGATGTTGGTATAGTAACCACTAAAACTTGTATTTTAATAACTCTTTTTCCTACATAAGGATGTATAAGTCCCCTCCACGTGAATGCAATGAAAAATTATTGATTACATCATTCCAAAACTAGTCTGCTAATTTTATGTCATTCCAGTCGCAAGAAAAGTTGATAAACGACTTATTGAAGAACAGTGATGTAGAAAGTAGTTATGAAGACATTTTCCTACAAATTATGCTAATATTTTGTAGGTACTGAGTTTTCAAAACCAGATAGCTTAGATGTTAAATTTTTATTGTCTTTCTACACAACACCATTGGTATATATTTCGGAAACAAATGATTTATCATAATTTCTGCACTTACTTACTTACTTACTTTCGCCTGTTACTCCCAATGGAGCATAGGCCGCCGACCAGCTTTCTCCAACCCACTCTGTCCTGGGCCTTCTTTTCTAGTTCTTTCCAGTTCTTGTTCATTCTTCTCACGTCTGACTCTATTTCTCGGCGTAATGTGTTCTTTGGTCTTCCTCTTCTCCTTCGACCTTCAGGATTCCATGTGAGGGCTTGTCTTGTGACACAATTGGGTGATTTCCTCAAAGTGTGCCCAATCCACTTCCAGCGCTTCTTCCTGATTTCTTCCTCCGCTGGAATCTGGTTTGTTCTCTCCCACAGTAACTTGTTGCTGATAGTGTCTGGCCATCGGATCCGAAGTATCTTGCGTAGACAGCTGTTAATAAACACTTGTATCTTCTGGATAATGGCTTTCGTAGTTCTCCACGTCTCTGCCCCATACAGAAGAACTGTCTTGACATTTGTATTGAAAATTCTAACCTTGGTGTTGGTTGACAATTGTTTTGAGCTCCAGATGTTTTTCAGCTGTAGGTATGCTGCTCTTGCTTTGCCGATCCTCGCCCTCACATCTGCATCTGATCCACCGTGTTCATCAATGATGCTGCCCAGATATGTAAAGATCTCCACATCCTCCAAAGCTTCTCCGTCAAGTGTAATTGGATTGGTGCATGTTGTATTGTATCGGAGAGTCTTGCTTTTCCCTTTGTTTATATTGAGACCTACTGCTGCTGAGGCTGCTGCTACACTGGTCGTTTTCTCCTGCATTTGTTGTTGCGTTTGTGATAGAAGAGCCAGATCATCCGCGAAGTCTAAATCGTCAAGCTGCATCCTGCCTGTCCACTGTATCCCGTGCATTCCTCCAGATGTTGACGTCTTCATAATCCAGTCGATCACCAGGAGAAAGAGAAAGGGTGAGAGTAGGCAACCTTGCCTAACACCGGTCTTTACCTCGAACGAGTCGGTGAGTTGTCCTCCGTGGACGATTTGGCAGTTTAGTCCATCATAGGAGTTCCGTATGATATTTACTATCTTCTCAGGCACACCGTAGTGTCGAAGAAGCTTCCACAGTGTCGTCCTGTCCACGCTATCAAATGCTTTCTCGTAGTCGATGAAGTTGATGTACAGTGATGAATTCCATTCGATTAATTGTTCCACAATGATACGTAGAGTTGCGATTTGATCTGTGCACGATCTATCCTTACGAAATCCAGCTTGTTGATCTCGAAGTTGAGCGTCCACGGAATCCTTCATCCTGTTTAACAATACTCTGTTGAAGACTTTTCCTGGTATTGAGAGGAGAGTGATGCCTCTGTAGTTGTCGCACTTGCTCAGATCGCCTTTCTTTGGTATCTTGATGAGAAGTCCTTCTTTCCAGTCTGTTGGTACATGTTCTTCGTCCCAAATCTTACCGAAGAGGATGTGGAGTATCTTGGCAGTTGCTGTTACATTTGCTTTCAGTGCCTCTGCCGGGATGTTGTCTGGTCCCGCTGCTTTGCCACTCTTGATTTGTCTAATGGCTATGCTGATCTCTTCAATTGTTGATGGGCCAATATCGATTGGGAGGTCTGTGAGTGCTGCTTCGATGTTGGGTGGGTTCAGTGGAGCTGGTCGATTCAAGAGTACTTTGAAGTGTTCTACCCACCTGTTTCGTTGTTCTTCAATATCGTTGATTACTTTGCCCTCGCTGAAAAATTCCCATCATATTAAAACAATTATATGAACGAAGAATATTCTTTTCAATAATTTCTCATCAGGTTCTACAATTATAAATTAATAATCCATAAAAGAAGATTGGCCAAGTTTAAGGCAGAGTACATCAATTGAAGAAACTGTAATATGTGAATCAAGGGTTGTTTGTCATATAAAATAAGATCGAATCGTTAATGTTTTTGGGATGACTAATATGAAGTGAATTAAAATCGTAAGATAAATTATCAGAATATATATAGTTGACATGGGGGTGAGAGATAGAACAATGGGATTACAAATCGGAAATTACGTAATATGTAGAATTATATAAATTAGGTCAGATATAGTAGATAGGGGGTGGATGATAAATAAATTTCTATAAAAGGTTAGCAGGTGTGATAATAATAATAAAGATAATAATAAGAATAAGAATAATGACTGATAAGATGTGTAGATAAGACTAAGATATAGAAATGAACATTAATCAAATTAATGTCACCTTATTACAAAATTGATTATTAACAAGTTGACCCTGAAGTTGGCCAGGGTAAAAGGAGTGGCTGTACATATTTCTTTTGGATGCAGAGCTCTGGCTTTTTGATCCGAATAGCAATTGCCTCAGCCGTCTGCAGGATTCTCTGTCTGACAGAATTAGGTAGACTGCTATTTACACGATATATTACTGTGAAAGATTGCTCAATGTCGGCTCTATGTCCCGTCTGAACTAAATGGGCTAAAACAGAGCTGTTAACCGTTCTGACTACACCTTTGCTTAACCACACTGGAAGGTGTTCACGAGCCCGAGTATACAAATTCCTAGAACATCTGCCTATATAACTTGCTCCACAGGAGCAGTTGAATTGATAGATACAGAAAGAAGTGGCTAGTCTAGGCAATTTATCTTTCAATGTCGGCGTGATCATTGGGCGTGTGGAAAACATTAGTTGTAGTTTACCTGCATTAAAAGTCCTTTCGATTGATCTTCGTAGTTTCAATCTTACCATTTCACCAGGTGCGTCACCTCTGAATTGTAGACGTATATACAGAGGTTTTTTATTCACAATTAAACATTCTTTATGGTCTCTTTTATTAGTAATGTTTTTATTTATAAATTTCTCCGGGTATCCATTTTCTCTCAGGGTCCTATATAATGCTTTTGTTTCTTCCTCGACCGTATCTTCAGAGCATATGGTCTTAATTCTATAGTGTAATGTCTTAATTAGGTTCCTTTTGTACTGTAGAGGAACAAAACTAAGAAAGTTAGTATACTGACCCGTCCACGATTTTTTCTTGTTTATATTTCTCCTTAATGAACCGTCTTCTCTCTTTGTAAGGAGAACATCTAGAAAAGCGATCCTACCTCCATTTTCCTCCTCACATGTGAAGTTAATAGACGGATGGGCTGTATTGAATAGCTGTAGTGTCTGCATTAAGTCAGTATAGTCGTTACATAGGATGAACGTGTCGTCCATATATCGGCAATAAAGTGAAAACTTTTCAATCTGTCGTGTGAGTGGTCCGTTTTCTAGTTTCGCGAGAAAAATATCAGCCAATATGGGACCTAGGGGTGAACCCATCGCGACCCCATCTATTTGTCTGTAGATTTCACCATTGAATTTGAAATGTACATTCATAGTACATTTTAGTAGCAATTCTTTGATGGTCTCCACAGGGACTGTAGTTACTACTTCCTGTTCTCTAAGCTGTTCACAAATATATTCTACAGTCTCTCTGAGTGGTACATTTGTGAACAATGACGTTACGTCAAAGGACATCATCTTTAGACCTTTGGTGTTTATGTTTTTAATCTTCTCGACGAATTGGAATACATCCTTAACACTGTGCTTTACTAGTTGTTTGTGAAGTGGTTTTAAAACGGTTACTAACCACTTTGCTACCGTATGGTAAGGAGAATCGTACATGTCTAAAATTGGTCTCAATGGGATATCAGGTTTATGTACCTTCGGTAGTCCGTATAACCTAGGTAAATGAGTACCTGTCGGCTTGATTGATTCATATATGTCTGGTGGAATTATCTGTTGATCTCTGAGCTTTTTTAAAGACCTGGTCAGTTCATTTTCTATCTTATTATTGACATCTTTTTGGTTATTCAATTTCTGAAATTTTCGGTGATCATTCAAGATGTTATTCATCTTGTCAATGTAGTCATTTCTATTAAGTAAGACAGTTCCTGTTCCCTTGTCGGGTTTTGTGATAATCAGGTCCTCGTCATTAATAAGTTCATTGATAGCCTCCTTATGTTTTTTAGTCAAAATACTTCTATAGTTATATTTACTATTCTTAAACTGATAGCAACACTCAACGATGCTTGCTTTGAAACGTTCAAGTTCCAGATCCGAAGTTGGAACTAGATCGGATGTCTGACAATTTAGATTTTCAAATTAGATGTCAGTATCCATATGGTGTACGCGGTTTCGTGTATCATAAAATTTTAGACCTAGTGCTAATACTTCAAGTTTTTCTTTATTTAATTCTTTACTGGAGAAATTATGCACATACCTTTTCGGTTCAGTCGGAAATTTATTCTCAACCGCTTGGTTCTCCAGGCTTTTGAGAAGTTGGATATGTTTCTTGTCTGATCTTTCTTTCGTTATCTTTGTGACGTAATCCAAAAACTGGGACTTAAGGTCTTCTGTTAATTCATCAACTGCAAATTTTCTGCGAGCAATGTTTACTTCTATTTCCGTCAAATCATTATTTAATGTATCTATTTTATTAAGCGCATGGCGTTTTAGTGTTTTTCTGTTTGGATGAACATGATTACCGCGTAGTGACTTATAGAATAGTTTTGGATAATGCCCTGATTCAATACAGTTCCTCATAAATTCCAATGATGTTTTCGTTTCTGTGAACTTTGCGTTATACTTCAGGTACTCGTTGAGTGCCCTCAACGCAATGGGTTGATCACAAGATTTTAATCGCTGAAAAATTCCCATCATATTAAAACAATTATATGAACGAAGAATATTCTTTTCAATAATTTCTCATCAGGTTCTACAATTATAAATTAATAATCCATAAAAGAAGATTGGCCAAGTTTAAGGCAGAGTACATCAATTGAAGAAACTGTAATATGTGAATCAAGGGTTGTTTGTCATATAAAATAAGATCGAATCGTTAATGTTTTTGGGATGACTAATATGAAGTGAATTAAAATCGTAAGATAAATTATCAGAATATATATAGTTGACATGGGGGTGAGAGATAGAACAATGGGATTACAAATCGGAAATTACGTAATATGTAGAATTATATAAATTAGGTCAGATATAGTAGATAGGGGGTGGATGATAAATAAATTTCTATAAAAGGTTAGCAGGTGTGATAATAATAATAAAGATAATAATAAGAATAAGAATAATGACTGATAAGATGTGTAGATAAGACTAAGATATAGAAATGAACATTAATCAAATTAATGTCACCTTATTACAAAATTGATTATTAACAAGTTGACCCTGAAGTTGGCCAGGGTAAAAGGAGTGGCTGTACATATTTCTTTTGGATGCAGAGCTCTGGCTTTTTGATCCGAATAGCAATTGCCTCAGCCGTCTGCAGGATTCTCTGTCTGACAGAATTAGGTAGACTGCTATTTACACGATATATTACTGTGAAAGATTGCTCAATGTCGGCTCTATGTCCCGTCTGAACTAAATGGGCTAAAACAGAGCTGTTAACCGTTCTGACTACACCTTTGCTTAACCACACTGGAAGGTGTTCACGAGCCCGAGTATACAAATTCCTAGAACATCTGCCTATATAACTTGCTCCACAGGAGCAGTTGAATTGATAGATACAGAAAGAAGTGGCTAGTCTAGGCAATTTATCTTTCAATGTCGGCGTGATCATTGGGCGTGTGGAAAACATTAGTTGTAGTTTACCTGCATTAAAAGTCCTTTCGATTGATCTTCGTAGTTTCAATCTTACCATTTCACCAGGTGCGTCACCTCTGAATTGTAGACGTATATACAGAGGTTTTTTATTCACAATTAAACATTCTTTATGGTCTCTTTTATTAGTAATGTTTTTATTTATAAATTTCTCCGGGTATCCATTTTCTCTCAGGGTCCTATATAATGCTTTTGTTTCTTCCTCGACCGTATCTTCAGAGCATATGGTCTTAATTCTATAGTGTAATGTCTTAATTAGGTTCCTTTTGTACTGTAGAGGAACAAAACTAAGAAAGTTAGTATACTGACCCGTCCACGATTTTTTCTTGTTTATATTTCTCCTTAATGAACCGTCTTCTCTCTTTGTAAGGAGAACATCTAGAAAAGCGATCCTACCTCCATTTTCCTCCTCACATGTGAAGTTAATAGACGGATGGGCTGTATTGAATAGCTGTAGTGTCTGCATTAAGTCAGTATAGTCGTTACATAGGATGAACGTGTCGTCCATATATCGGCAATAAAGTGAAAACTTTTCAATCTGTCGTGTGAGTGGTCCGTTTTCTAGTTTCGCGAGAAAAATATCAGCCAATATGGGACCTGATTATCACAAAACCTGACAAGGGAACAGGAACTGTCTTACTTAATAGAAATGACTACATTGACAAGATGAATAACATCTTGAATGATCACCGAAAATTTCAGAAATTGAATAACCAAAAAGATGTCAATATTAAGATAGAAAATGAACTGACCAGGTCTTTAAAAAAGCTCAGAGATCAACAGATAATTCCACCAGACATATATGAATCAATCAGGCCGACAGGTACTCATTTACCTAGGTTATACGGACTACCGAAGGTACATAAACCTGATATCCCATTGAGACCAATTTTAGACATGTACGATTCTCCTTACCATACGGTAGCAAAGTGGTTAGTAACCGTTTTAAAACCACTTCACAAACAACTAGTAAAGCACAGTGTTAAGGATGTATTCCAATTCGTCGAGAAGATTAAAAACATAAACACCAAAGGTCTAAAGATGATGTCCTTTGACGTAACGTCATTGTTCACAAATGTACCACTCAGAGAGACTGTAGAATATATTTGTGAACAGCTTAGAGAACAGGAAGTAGTAACTACAGTCCCTGTGGAGACCATCAAAGAATTGCTACTAAAATGTACTATGAATGTACATTTCAAATTCAATGGTGAAATCTACAGACAAATAGATGGGGTCGCGATGGGTTCACCCCTAGGTCCCATATTGGCTGATATTTTTCTCGCGAAACTAGAAAACGGACCACTCACACGACAGATTGAAAAGTTTTCACTTTATTGCCGATATATGGACGACACGTTCATCCTATGTAACGACTATACTGACTTAATGCAGACACTACAGCTATTCAATACAGCCCATCCGTCTATTAACTTCACATGTGAGGAGGAAAATGGAGGTAGGATCGCTTTTCTAGATGTTCTCCTTACAAAGAGAGAAGACGGTTCATTAAGGAGAAATATAAACAAGAAAAAATCGTGGACGGGTCAGTATACTAACTTTCTTAGTTTTGTTCCTCTACAGTACAAAAGGAACCTAATTAAGACATTACACTATAGAATTAAGACCATATGCTCTGAAGATACGGTCGAGGAAGAAACAAAAGCATTATATAGGACCCTGAGAGAAAATGGATACCCGGAGAAATTTATAAATAAAAACATTACTAATAAAAGAGACCATAAAGAATGTTTAATTGTGAATAAAAAACCTCTGTATATACGTCTACAATTCAGAGGTGACGCACCTGGTGAAATGGTAAGATTGAAACTACGAAGATCAATCGAAAGGACTTTTAATGCAGGTAAACTACAACTAATGTTTTCCACACGCCCAATGATCACGCCGACATTGAAAGATAAATTGCCTAGACTAGCCACTTCTTTCTGTATCTATCAATTCAACTGCTCCTGTGGAGCAAGTTATATAGGCAGATGTTCTAGGAATTTGTATACTCGGGCTCGTGAACACCTTCCAGTGTGGTTAAGCAAAGGTGTAGTCAGAACGGTTAACAGCTCTGTTTTAGCCCATTTAGTTCAGACGGGACATAGAGCCGACATTGAGCAATCTTTCACAGTAATATATCGTGTAAATAGCAGTCTACCTAATTCTGTCAGACAGAGAATCCTGCAGACGGCTGAGGCAATTGCTATTCGGATCAAAAAGCCAGAGCTCTGCATCCAAAAGAAATATGTACAGCCACTCCTTTTACCCTGGCCAACTTCAGGGTCAACTTGTTAATAATCAATTTTGTAATAAGGTGACATTAATTTGATTAATGTTCATTTCTATATCTTAGTCTTATCTACACATCTTATCAGTCATTATTCTTATTCTTATTATTATCTTTATTATTATTATCACACCTGCTAACCTTTTATAGAAATTTATTTATCATCCACCCCCTATCTACTATATCTGACCTAATTTATATAATTCTACATATTACGTAATTTCCGATTTGTAATCCCATTGTTCTATCTCTCACCCCCATGTCAACTATATATATTCTGATAATTTATCTTACGATTTTAATTCACTTCATATTAGTCATCCCAAAAACATTAACGATTCGATCTTATTTTATATGACAAACAACCCTTGATTCACATATTACAGTTTCTTCAATTGATGTACTCTGCCTTAAACTTGGCCAATCTTCTTTTATGGATTATTAATTTATAATTGTAGAACCTGATGAGAAATTATTGAAAAGAATATTCTTCGTTCATATAATTGTTTTACTTTGCCTTCCTTGTTTTTCACTGGTCTTTCTGGTTGACGGTAATTTCCAGCAAGATTCTTTGTTGTATCATACAGTTGTCTCATGTTTCCCTCTCTTGCAGCCTTTTCCGCTGTAATTTCTGCACTACTGACTAATAAATTGTTCTGTAGATCTGAAATTCGACTGGTTATTGTCCATGATTGTGTGACCACTGTTTCTCAGATTCTTCAAGTTATTTTCATCCCTGAATTGATCTCAAACACTGAAGTTGTCGATCTTTATTTCGATTAGGTAGTAGATTTGGTCGATTCATATATGCCTACAGACTGATGTTTGATAGTACTACCAGGCTTTCAAAAATTCGCTAAGACTCTTTGGGTCACCTCAACCCAATATTTCGATGTTCACCCAGTAGAACTTGTGTCCATAGTTATCTAAAAGCATTGATAGACGCGAAGATGTGTTTTAGCCTTTAAAATATAGTAATTGTTCATGTCAAAGTAGGTAAAGAGGTCGACTATTTTATGTGTCATATCCTAGTGAAGATGAAAGTACGGGTAACTCCCGTGACCTAATAATAGACTATTATTCTATATATATTCTTACGGTTAAACTATTAAGTTATTAGATTGGGTATATCTATATTTATCTTATTATAAGCTTCATTTTGATCTATAGATTATTATTATACGATTTACTGTTCCCAAAGTATATTCAGTTTATTAATTCCCGTCTCCCACGTTCACAGCTACATTTGGCTTGATCTTGTACAAATATTATTTTCTGCTTTATGGTGTGAGGCGATCTATCTGTCTAGTATATAAACCACGTATGCTTGAAATAAATGATTCGCATATCAGAAATTGTTATTGGTGTTCTGGACTCAATTTGAAGGACCAGGCGGACAAAGGACTAATAAGGACGCTAGACTGCTCATAACAGTTGAACGTCATTGATTTGTCAGTGTTAATATTAGAAAAGTATTTCGATTGGTAAATAAATAAATAAAAGCCATGCATAAAATCACATCAAATTGGCGACGGCCTTTTTTTATATCCATTATATAATGCCATATAGGGGCTCTTGTACTTGTCTCAACTAATCTTTTAGTTAATGTTTCATTTTTCGCCGTTAACCATCGTGTCCTCTGGCTTGTATACATTGATTATAAAAATTTATTGTCAATATCTTTATGTCATTATTTTATTCTTTATGTAACACCAGGAAAGGATCAATGTAGAAAAATGTGATATAGAGAAAAATATTTTAACTCATTACAGATAATATCCGAAAATTTCTAAATTATATTAGTATAAAGGTATTTGTTTAAACAGTAGGATATTTATTGTTTATATCACAAACTGATTCACCGTAGACGACTGTTGACCATCTAGAAACACTAAACAGCTTCTTCATTCTAATATATGACATCTCGGCAGTCGGGATCCATGATTCCTAAAGAGGGAATCGAACCCGGAACTTTCGGTCATGCGATCGAACGCTTAAAATCTAGACCACTGGGTCAGATACTAATGGCATATATGTCTAATTTCAATCAATTAAAAGTGATAAACAACTCCCATCCAGTGCCTTCGGGTTTCCAAGACTTATCAAGATGAGGTTAGTCCTTAAATATAATCCATAAAAATTAAGTATTTGTTTTAATCTATATAAATCGAATGTCATTTACTTACTTACTCACTTACGCCTTTCTAATTTCCTCTTCAGATGGAACCTGGTTTGTCCTCTCTGACAGGAGGTTGTTCATCATGGTATACGACCAACAAGTATTTTGTGTAGACAATTGTTTATAAATACTTGTACTTTCTTGACCATGGTTGTATTAGTTCTCCAAGTTTCAGCTTCGTACAGTAGAACAGTTTTGACATTCTTATTGAAGATTCTCACTTTGATATTGGTTGACAGTTGTTTTGAGTTCCATATGTTCTTCGATTGTAGGAATGCTGTCCTTGCTTTATCAATCCTCGCAATTACATCTGCATCAGATCCTCCTTATTGATCAATGATGCTTCCAGGTACGTGAATGTTTCCACCTCCTCCAGAGTTTCTCCATCAAGTGTGACTGTGTTGGTGTTCTCTGTGTTGTATTTGGGGATCTTGCTTTTGCCTTTGTGTATGCTGAGGCGTAAAGATGCAGACGCTGCTGCTACATTGGTTTTCTTCATCTGTATTTGTTCGTGTGTATGGGATGAAAGAGTCAGGTGATCTGTGTAGTCCAAATTGTCTAATTGATTCCCAATTGTCCATTGTATTCCGTGTTTACTCTCAGATGTCGTGGTCTTGATAATCCAGTCCATCACCAGAAGAAACTGGAAGGGAGAAAGTAGACAGCCTTGTCTGTCTCCGGTCTTCACATGGAATGCGTCTGTCAGTTGTCCTCCTTGCACCACCTTGCACTGTCGTCCGTCGTATGAATTCATGATGATGTTGACAATCTTCTGAAGAACTCGATAGTGTCGAAGAAGTTTCCGTAATGTTCTCCTATCCACACTGTCAAACGTCTGAATTTCATTTAACTATTATTTATATCATCAATAATACTCAATTGATATAAATTATGAAATCTTCAATATTCATTACTTTATATTCATAAGGTTATTTCATGAAATAATGACTTTGTGAAAAAATGGCCTCATACTGTTTTCGTTAAATATAATTCAGATTATGTATCTTTATAGAAACTTATTATTCAAAAAAATTTTGTCGATTACTTATTATCATTCATTCATTGTAAATCAAGCAAATCACTATAAAGAACAGAGTACACTTATATTGTTAATGTCATAGTATTGATTCTAGGTGTATGTAAATATACCCACATATATTTTTGCGGCCCGCAGACGTCTTCACACATAGTTCTTATCCACCAAAATATTAATAGAATCTATAGTTAATCTCATATTCGTATCCATAAGGTTTAGAGGTAACTTCATGAATTTCAACAAGAAAATATCTACAGTTGGTAAAATCCCTCACAAATTTGAATTATTGTTTGCATCAATATTAGCTCAAAACCTGAATTTAAATGAAATGTGGTGTCTATAAATGATCATTTTCACCTTTATTGATTAACTCAATCAATTTTATCATTGTAAAATACTTACAATGAATACCAACTGACAACATTCACATCTACACTAAAGCGAATGACTTATACAAATTATATGTGGTTTCCAACAAATGCAAAAAACAGTACTTGTGCCACGAATATTAACATGCATTGGTAAGTAAGGTGTTATAATTGATGTCGTTACGAATACAATTTCAAACACATGACTGATATTTGTTCGAAATGAGCAAAGGAATATGAGTATCACTAGGTGTTCCATATTCCTAACAAGTAACGTAAAACAAGTAAAGAAATCCTACTACTAGTGAGTAGTTCAAGTAGATATTGGGAAATGTCCAGAGTTAAAAAAATGATATGAGGCAACACAGTTTAAAGTCGAATAAAAGCTACAATCTCTGATATAGTGTTCTTTGTTTAAAAGACAAGTGACAAAATATGATCTAGTTGAGTTCAAGAATTGAAAAATGATAAATAAGTAAATACAAGGTAAACCGACATATAAAATTAAAACACAGATTTCAGCGAAGGGATCTCTTTTCAACGAATTTATTCTCAAGCTGTACAATCGTATATATATATATATGAAAATGTTTTGTTAAAGTAGTAATTCCGTGAGGAAATGTGAACACTAATAACCAAGATTATAATACTGGATTACGTAATATGAATAACAACAATAGATTTAGTGAATATAGTAAGACGGATAAAATGTTTTGGTTACAATAATTAAAGGTCATTAAAGGTCATAGAGGTGTAAAATAAATAAATAAATAAATAAGGTGATGAGTATTCATATGACATATATGACATATGACAAGTAGATTACGACAAAAGTCACAAGAGTAATGAACAATTGATCGACTCTAATATGGGACCTAGTGATGGTCGCTGACAACGCCATATAGAATTACACTTTGAGGCTTCAATTTTCCCAGTGATTATAACACTTTATATGGTTGATTCAGAATCCATTTGTTATATACTAATAAACTTACCTTACATCAATAACCTAAATTAATTTTCCTTCAATAATCTTCATTCATTTGGATCAAAGGTCAGTAGGTCAGTAAATAACTGTTGATTTGAGTATTTACTGTTTGTTTTACAGATTGATACTTGAAGTATTACACTGACTGATGAATGAGAGAAAAGCCTTGCTTTATGAATTTAATCACATTAGACTCCTCCAAAATAATTATTAGGTGTAATATACGTCATAGTGAAGATTACTTCACATACTCTTTAATAGTGTTTCTTTACCAAGGGATACGACTTTTTCAAATATGTTGTACATATCTCGTATAAATAAAGTTCCATTATTTCATGAAATTAGTAAAATTTCTAAACTTTGACAACCAGTTTGTTGTTTTTAACTGAAAAAGGAAATGATTTATATTTTTTCAAGCAACTTGTTGATATTTCTGCTGCAGTATCTCATCTAAATCCGATATTCATGAAATAAGAGTGGAACTATAGAGAGGGGTACTTGGCCTCTCATATGCCATGATGATGTGTTCGTGACTTTCAGGTTGCCTTATCTTTCAAGGGGGATGAGACAATGCATGACGGTATTGTGTGCTACGTTCAAAGAGAGTTGTATGCTATACACATGCAATCCGCCCTGTTATTGTAATGTTCATTTGATCTTAGTTGAATTTAACATTGAACTATATAAAGCAGTCAATTATCCAATCAGTTTCCTAAACTATTTCTATTGAAATAGTTATCATTCTTGTCCTGAAACTTGAATCATTTTTTGTAACTGTCTTATGTGCATAAAAATTCACACAACTTAAAAAACATTTGAGTTACTTAATCTTCAAAACTGAATTCAAAAGTATCACAAATACTCAATTAATCACCTATCAAGGATATCGAAATAACAAAGATAATTATGCATACAAACGTGACTATTGATTTAAAAAATATTTTTTAAACTATTTAAAGAATGAGCAAAACAGGCATAATGATAAACATTCACGTAGACAATTACTAGTAACTTTAATAAGGTGATACCCATAGACTTATGTTTATTATTCAAGTCGTCAGATTAATTGGACGTAAGACAAAGAACGGAATTTCAGTAGCAAAACAGAAGAGCCCTACAATAAACAAAATAGCAATAATAATAACACCTAACCACTTAGTAATAATTAGTGTCAGATTGTCTTATTCTCAGTATAGATCAAATTATATCAATCAAGTTTACGATGTGACCATATTAAAATGCAATTATTATCGTAACGGGTGGTGAGAACCGACCGATAAATGATAATCGATTTGCTTCTATGATGACAGTAATTAGGGGAACTAATAGTCTGCAAATAATTTAGAACCAGTGCCTCAGTTAGAGATGCCATTACAGGGTTATTCAAGTCACATATGACCTATAGAGCTGTATCCAATTATTATTAATGTCTATTTAATCTGACATTGGTCACTACCTATTGGTTAGCTGATGTAAACATTTTAGTTAAACAGGAAGTTCTTTGTGTCCTGAATAGTCAAGTGGCAATCTTTCAAACTATAACACTAAATAATGTAAGTTCAAACATCAGGGTGAAATACATTGAGATACACTTTTATGAATGATTTCTTCCAGACTTAAATTATATTCCTTCCCATGTGTTTTGACATGTAGTTTATGAACACGTTTCAGAAAAGCGTAATTTGGTCCATTGCTCAATATCTTAGACACAAGGAAGAAATATTTTGAGCATTCACAAAAAATAGTATTCTTTATTAATAGTACAATATCCGTTATGAATAATTGAATGATAAAGACCATTTTTTAAACCAACAAACTAATCTGTTTTAGTACATTTAGATTGTGGTTAACATGTTAGGATGCTGCCTTAGTTCAATATGGGACTCGTCAATAGGCTATACCTGCATCTCGTTGTTGAGTTTTAGAAAAAGAATCGGTCACAGTATCTAACACTTCAAATTTAACAGCTTTATCTACTAGGCTATTGAGTCTACTTGGTAATTAAATTGCCAAGCGGATATCATACTTATTCCTACAGATTCGCATTATACACGTATGATGAAGCTTGTAACAAAAAGTACAATAATGGTTAAGCTAAGGATAGACTTATATCAAAAAGGACAGATCAGAATACACTCCTAAACATAAACACAGCAGCAGTGAGGAAACACAACTTTTGTTTAAGCATAAACAGAGTATTTAAAGTCATTTCAAGTGTCACAACAGAGTGATTATAATCATCTACACCTAAATAAAATAAAACAAAAACAAGAAGCACAGAACAACAATAACAATAATTACTGTGAAAGGTCTGTTGAGATACATGTGTGATGTAGTTGTTAGGGTTAGATATTTACTTACTTACGCCTGTTACCCATCGTCAAGAAGCAAAGGCCGCACATCCGCATTCTCCATCCAACTCTGTCTCAAGCAATCCATTCCACTTCTTTTTACTTGCTATTTATCCTCTCCATGTTTGCATCCGATTATCGACGTGTTGTGTTCTCCGACCTTCCACTTCTCCGTTTCCCTTCAGGATTACAAGTTAGTTTTTGCCTCGTGATGCAGTTTGATGATTTCCTCAATGTATGTCCAATACACTTTCAATATCTCTTCCCAATTTCCTATTCAGATGGATGCTGGTTTGTCCTCTCCAACAGGAGGCTGTTCATCATGGTATCCGAGCAACAAAAGACATTGAGTATTTAGCTTTAGCCTTTGTGTGTGTTGAGGCCTACAGATACAGAGGCTGCTGCTACATTGGTTGTTTTCGTCTGTATTTGTTCGTGTGTATGGGATGAAAGAGCCATGTCACCTGCGAAATCCGTAGTGTCGCAATTTGCACGACCGATCCTTACAGAATCCGGCCTGTCGATCACGAAGCTTAACGTCTATTGAATCTTTCATTCGGTTCAGCAACGCTCTGTTGAAATCTCCTCCTGATACTCATAGGAGTGTGATATTTCTGTAGTTTTCAAACTTGCTCAGATTTCCTTTCGTCGGTACCTTGAGATATCCTTCTTCCAATCTGTCGGTAACTGTTCCTCCTCCCAAATATTCCTGAATAGAACATGGTGCATTTTCGCAGTTACTTTTATGTGTGACTTTAGTGCTTCAGCTGGTATATTATCAGGTTCTGCTGCTTTCTCACTCATGACTTGTCTGGAGGCCATCCTGATATATATTGTCCAAATTATTTGAGTTTACCTAGGACGGCGTATATGCGAAATATCAGCAGATAAGGAAGTTTACTGGAAGAGATCAGTAGTAGTAGCGACTAAACATTTTGTATTTCTACAATTTTACCAGTGGAATGCGGTATACTGAATAGTGTAACTACACTTTCAGAGAAGTAGGCATCTATACAGCAAACATAGAATTGAAACGATTTTATTTCAAGGAAGGACTACGGTGAATTATTTCACTCTCAATCAATATCATGACCACTTCGCAAATAAGTATTGACAGGAGATCATCTTAATTTTCACACCAATAACAAGATTGAAGACAGCATAAAGGACAGAAACATGACCTTTAACAAAACGTAGGAAACTAGTAGAAAATTAAAAAATGTCACTGTCTCATTAGTAAAACCAAAGGATTTAACATCGTTAGCTAATATGAAAGATAATAATTAAGCCTGGTAGTTAGATCTGTGCTTCTTTTGCGGGTAAATGACCTGTATATATATACACTAATGCGTTAAATGATAATTATTCAGGTTTTTTTATCTGTTCAAATGTGCTATATATAAGCATAAAATTCTACTATAAAGAGAATCTGCTTTCGTTGACCGTAAATTTTTATCTATTGAAATTGTTTCATTCACTGTATTATGTCAACAATTCAGTCTCGTGAGCATTTATCGACCTGGTAAATCATATCAATTACTGCACATTATCGAAAGATTTTCTGTTCATCAAGTGAAGAGCTAAAAATGAGCTCAATACAAATGTTTAAAGTATCCTAAATCAAAAGGGAATGCAAGAAAAACTAAATACACCAGATTTGTTAGGAGAATTAATATCAAAATCTCCAAATTAAGCCAGTTCATAGAATTTCACTGTTGCTGAAACCTAATTGAATTATTTTTCAATTATAGTTTTAAATGATTCGTAGTTCAAATGAATTTATTGTTATATCTATCAAATGAAGTGACCACCACCAGATGTCTAGATATTTACAGTTGAATTCTATCTATTCATTATATACTGTAATTTATAGACCATACATATCAACTCAGTTACATCATGAGTAATTAGATAAATTGATTCGATTAATTTCTGCAAACCATCCAACAACATTTGAATTGCTAGAAGAAAACACAATCAATGGTTGGGGCGAATGAGGACTTAAATTAGTGTACTTAAAGATTCAAAAGGAATGGAAAATAACTACGATAGAACAGCTAAAAAGCAGTTTATGTATATTAGATGGACTTGGTTGTTGTATTGTTATGTACGTATAGGTAAAATCTTTTGAAAATCTCCAAATAGTAAGATGTTAAAAAGCTTGTCTCTGACCGAGCAGTATCGTACTTAGTGAGAAGGCGAAATTCTTAGGGATCTATACTGTCTGAGTGAAATGGAAACTCTCATCGATAATGGATTAACAACTTGCTGAAGTTGTGTATTATTAAACCGTTTCAGTTTTTCAACAGTTACAGACTGTGCACCTCAAGCCCATTTTGCTTCTCGATACGTAGTTACTTATGAGTAGTTTAATTTTTAGAACATATTATTTGTGTAAATGTAGAATATTTCACTTGCTTTGAACAGTGTAGAATAAATCAGTGAAATAAAGCATTACCACTATACTGTACATTTTTTCGAGGGGAATTATCCCAGTTATGCGAATAAGCCAATATGTTTTAAATATCTCGCTACTTCCTCGAGGCATTTTTAAGTAAAATTAATGAATCAGCCAGTTTTTGGTTGATGACAAAGGGCTTCATTTTGTAGTTATGTTCTCTAAGACAACTTATTGGTTTGCTTCTCGCTAAATTAGACATGATGAGATAAAGACTTAAAATTTCAGATCATTCAGGTAGCAAGATTAAAATCGAAAGTTTAGGTTAACTACAGTCGGTTGCGAGAACTATGTACTGACAGGATAGAATAATTTGAAGAGGCAAAAGACTTACACAGTTCTTAACTGTCATAATTTTCTCCAAAACAAAAATGGGGATAGTTGACCATCGTTCTAAACATCTATACTGAGAGCAGATAAAAGTGCCATCTTTTTCGGCGATTGTCTCAGAATTTTCCGAATAATTCTCATTTCTTTTATTAGTCTGAAAAGCTATCTTGTTTTATCTATAGCCGCTGTCTTTTCAATCTCTTTTGATTTCGTTGTCCACCACTGCTTACGATCGTTTCGTAAACTTTTGGTTAACCTAGATCTTATTTGTTTTCGCTCTTCATAGTGTTTGTAGCCTAATGGGATAAGTTTACGAGAGTCTATCAGTGCAACAGACGTCGCAGAAATCCACTGGCTTTTCATAACTTTTTAGTTCAAATCGTCAATATATGTTGTTGTTTCCACAGTTGTTTGTATATCTTTCCAGGCGACTCTGGGTCAGCCTCGTTTTCAGAACTGTTTAAGTATGCCTTCAGTTGTTCTTGGAATCTACTTTTGGCTTTTTCATCAATGAGTTCAACTCTAATGGGTTTCCTTAATGCAGCTTTTCTGTGTCCAGTGAGACGCAAGCGAGTGCATTCTTGTAATAGAACATGATCAAAGCCTAAACATGTATTCCAAAACGACCGGCGGCCTTGTACAAGTGATTGATGGCAATGTGGTCCAGTTGAGTCCATCGTTGGCCTAGTGCAGGGGGTCACCATGTTAGACGATGTCCCTCCTTATGATTAAAACTAGTGATGGATAGAAACAAACGATTATGTGAGCACAGTTGCAACATATGGTCACCATTATGTGTTCACTGGGCCGGAATACCAAGATACCCACCTAAATGTCTTTATGCTTGGTTTATGCTACCTACTTAGGTATTAAGGTCACCTGGTACGAGTAATATGTCTGAGTGTTTAGTTTTTCGAAGAAGTTCAGAGAGCTTTCTATAAAAGTCATATTTCACTTCATCCGGGCTGCAGTCAGTTGGAGCGTAGGCAGAAACGACTAAACGGAAACGACGTGTGTCTCTATCCTTCCGAGTTCTAACAGAGCCGTTTAGCCGAACAGCGCATAGGTGACTGTTACCAAGGATCCACTTGTTCTGCCCTCATACTTAGTGCTATGCCTACACCCGCTAGTCCACTAGAACTGGCCATCGGGGCGTCAGATACACGGAAGGTGTATCTTGTCGGCTCTTGGTTTGGCGAAATGAGGTCAAGTCAATGACCACACTAGGATCTTTTATATGTATTTCGGAGACAGCATACATCAATGGTACGAGATTCTAGGGTCTTAGCCAAGGAGGCCTGTTGGCCGACTTGACATAGGGTATGCACGTTGAGGGCTCAAATGTATGGTTTGGAGCGAGGTTTCAGTAGACCTGTGACAGTATTTTGTGCACTAGAATCGTTGGTTATGGTGACACTTAAGGAGGAAGCCGAAAGAGAAAGTTTAGTGTTAAAAGTCGAGGTAAGAGAAATAATAGGCATTGAAGAGATTGATTATGAACACAGTGATCTTGAGTGCTGTTAGAGGTATGAAGGCGGTTATCACTTCACGGTTGCCCACACTGTGGAAGGGTTCTTCTGGAGGTACCTGAAAAGGAAATCGGTCTTAATGACCTGAGAGTGTGACCGCATTGTCCAAGGGACAACTGCTTGATGTCGGTCACACACGACCTTTTCGTAATTTTCCTTTTCTAACCCCACCCCTCCTTGTAGGAAGGCAGCATGGCTGTTATGCTAGTTGTCTGAAGGAAACACCTTACTGTCGTCACACCTTTTTACAGCCAACAGTACGAATTCGCCTTCGGACCTGGGGTTTGTTGCTTTTAGTCTTATCGCTCTTCAACCACCCTGCCTGGCATGGTAGGACCTTGAGGAACGATTGTTCCGGCCAGTATAGCTCGACTTGTTCATTACGATAAGCAAGCCCGACCACCACGTCAAGGTAGCAGCAACGGTCGGGACTCATGGCCCGGTATCACAAGGATCTTGGAGTGACAGTGAGTCGTGATCTTAAGACAAGGGCCCGTTGCCGTGAGGTCATAACTAAGGGGTTTAGAACCCTATGGGCTTTAAGATGGACACTCACCAAGCTAGATACTACTATATTCACTATAGTAGACATAACCTGGGTGATAACTAAGCTTGAAAACTGAGTTCAGACTGCAAGCCCCTGTTCAAAAGGTGACTCGGATATCCCGGAAAAAGTACAGAGGGCAGCTGCCCATGCAATTACAAAACTCCGGAGTTCACTATGCAAAGAGTAGCTTGGAAAGCTAGACCTCTACTATGTCCAACCGCAGATTAAGAGGTGATCTGAGTTTAATGTTTAAAATACTAAGAAACGATTCTGGACCTAATATATACTCTCTTTTTCTTCCTACAAGATCGGGACATCTTAGAGGGCATAGCAGGAGAGTAGAAAAGCCAAGAACGAACATAATACTCGTGGCATACAGGTTTTCATACCGAGTCATCAATTCTTGGAAACTGTTACCTGAAGCAGTAGTGTCCGTGTCTTCAAGTAACTCATTCAAGAGAAGACTAGACATTCACAGAAGCACACTAGAAAAGAAATAACATAAGCAGTGTGCCCTCTGTCCTTACTACAGAAATCTGTATCTTTTCCTTGCGAATGTCTTCCATGCGCTTTGAATAATCTGGGGATTGTGACTGAAATAGATAGTTCGGACGCGTCTTTATTCTGGTGACAACTTTCCTGAAGAAACTCCACACATTACATAATGTTACCTTTTACCGACCCAATAACTTTTGTTAGGCCAACTATTTCCCAGTTATATCGTCTAACTGTCTCGCTTTGAGTACTAAAACTAAGTTCGTTGAAAAACATACGTTAAATACTTGTTCTCTAAGCATATTATTCTTTCTAAATTTAAGGCATTCGCAGCTGATGAGCTTTAAAATAAGCTGAATTCATTTTTCTGTAAATCTTATTTTTCTCAGTTCAAAATAACTCGATATAATAAGTTTACTGGTTGACATAAACGAGGATTGAGGGGGTGCAAGAACAAGTTTTGTATCTACAACTCAGTGGGAAAGAAATAAAGCTAAGTAAAGTGTAGCGGTCCGTATTTAAAATATCGGTGGACTAGTGAAAAGTTTAAAAGGCATAAAATAAAGCAGGGAACAAACACTATTTAGATATTCGAAATTAATAACTTACATATCAGATGAACTAACTACTTCACCAATAAACAAATGAAGATTCTAATTTAAGGCTTTAGGTACCCTTCCTTAAGTGGACATAGAAGTGATTCATATAGCAATAAAAATTAATGCAATCACCAGTTAACCGAAGTCTCAAGTAATTATGCTTTACTTTTATTGGATGGATAAGCTATTAACAAATAAGCATACTATGTTGGTGAAATAAAGGCTGAACTAAAATGATACTACTGGATGGGGACCTGTTACAAAACAGCTTAAATTAGTAACCACTATTCGTGCTTTTTCTTAAGTTGTTTAATCAAGTTACACGTTAGCCTAAGTAAATACGTCAAATTACTTATGGTTACTACTAGCCCTTCGTCTACTTACGGCAAATTAATACATACATGGTTAAGTCTAAAAGAATATATTCAGTTGTCCTTCATTTACAGACGGTAGTAGACCAGTTTTGGGATAAGTATTAGATAGGATTTAACTGCTAAATATCTGTACTCAGTCGTTAACGCAGTATGTTATATGCTTAAAACTTTTGTTGCTAAACTGGCTAACTCAACATGTAGCTCTTCTAGAGTTACTGCCGGTCCCAAGCGCGGGTAAAGGAGGAGGGTTGGGCAACCCCATACCGTAGAAAAAAAATTGCTAAAAAAAACGCCAACCAGTTTAAACGAATTAAACCATTTGAACTCTGCCCTTCAAGTTGAAGGTAGAATTCTAACAAGAGCAACGCTTTCTACAGGTACATACAAAGTCCGGATAATGCGGGGGACCGGGAGGACCGGTCAAATAGTGATGGAAGTAAGGAGATACAAAGTGGCAGTACCCGGAATCAGAGAAACCCATTAGACCCAAGGCGGACAACAAAACCTAGGTACGGGAGAGATGCTCATGTACTCCGATCACGAAGAGCAAAATGATCCACACACTCGGATAGTTGCTCAAATACTGTCCAGAAAGGCATGAAATGCACTTGTAGGATGAAAATTTAATGGATCCAAGATCATCTAATCATCCTTCAAAACGACGATGAGGGGATTACAATTAATGTTATCCAGTGTTATGCATTCAACAATGATAGAAATGAAGATGATAAAGATCAGTTCTATGCGAGGCTACAATCAATCATAGCTAATTGCTCAAGACAGGACCTCACCATCCTGATGAGAGATCTAAACGCTAAAGTCGGAGTGGACAACACAGGATATGAAGACATAATTAGACGACATGGAATAGGGGAGAGAAATGAAATTGGGGAGAAATTTGCAAATCTATGTGCATTCAAAAAATTGGTTATAGGTGGCACAGTATCATCACACAAACGCATACAAGAAGCTACATGGATCTCACCGGACACCACAGAGAACCAGATAGATCATATCTGTATCAACAAAAAAGTCCGGAGGACAATAGATGTGAGAACCAGGAGAGGAGCTGACATAGCTTCAGATCACAACCTGGTTGTGGCCAAGATGAAACTGCAGCTCAAGAAACATTGGACAACTGGGAGAACAGCACTTCAAAGGTTCAATACAGCATACTAACAAGCTCAATCAACTCAAGATAATTTTCAACAACAGGTTCCAAGCTTTACAGGATCGACTAAAAAAACAAGAAACTATGATGGAGGACAACTGGAATAGGATCAAAGAAGCACTAACTTAAACGTGTCAGGAGGTTCTGGGTCGCAAGAAGCATCATCATAAGGAATGGATCTCTATGGAAACCCTGGACAAGATTCAAGAAAGGAAGAACAAGAAGACAGCAATTAACAACAGTCGAACACGAGCAGAGAAAGGTAAGGCTCAAGCACAGTACGCAGAAGCAAACAAGAAAGTGAGGAAAAGTATTGAAGCCGACAAGCAGAAATACATGGACGAACTAGCAAGGACGGTGGAAAAACCTGCAAGAGAAGGGAATATGAAACAACTATATGATACAACGAAGTAGCAGGGAGATATAGTAAACCAGAGAGACAAATCAAGGACAAAGAAGAAAAGACAATCACGGAGACTCAAGAACAGAGGAAAAGATGGGTAGAATATTTTGAGAAACTGCTGAATAAACCAGCCTCATTGAATCCACAGGACATCGAAGCAACACACACAAACATTCCTATAGATGTTACTTCACTAACGAACGAAGAAATCAAGATGGCCATCAGACAAATCAAGAATGGGAAAGCAACAGGACCTGACAAAATACCAGCTGAAGCACTAAAGTCACACGTAGAAGTAACTGCAAACATGCTTCACCTTCTATTCAAAACGATTTGGGAGGAAGAACAATTACCGACAGACTGGAAAAAGGAAATCTCATCAAGGTGCTGAAAAAAGTAGATCTCAGAAAATGTGAAAACTACAGAAATATCACACTGCTGTAAGTACCATGAAACGTTTTCAACAGTGTTGCTGAACCGGATGAAGGACGCAGTAGGCGCCCAGCTTCGGGATCAACGGGCTGAATTCCCAAAGGATCGGTCGTGCACAGATCAAATTACGATACTACGGATCATCGTTGAACAACTAGTTGAGGGGAACTCGTCACCATACATCAACTTCATTTACTATGAGAAGGCGTTTGACAGTATGGATAGAACATTACGGAAACTTCTTCGACACTATCGAGTTCTTCAGAAGATTGTCAACATCATCATGAATTCATACGACGGACGACAGTGCAAAGTGGTGCAAGGAGGACAACTGACAGACGCATTTCATGTGAAGACCGGAGTCAGATAAGGTTGTTCACTCTCTTCCTTCCTCTTTGTTCTGGTGATAGACTGGATTATCAAGACCTCGACATCTGAGAGTAAACATGAAATACAATGGACAGCTGGGAATCAATTAGACAATTTGGACTACACAGATCACCTGACTCTTTCATCCCATACACACCAAGACAACCAATGTAGCAGCAGCGTCTGCATCTTTACGCATACACAAAGGCAAAAGCAAGATCCCCAAATACAACACGGAAAACAACAACCCAATCACACTTGATGGAGAAACTCTGGAAGAGGTGGAAACATTCACGTACCTGGAAGCATCATTGGTGAATAAGGAGGATCTGATGCAGATGTAAATGCGAGGATTGATAAAGCAAGGACAGCATTCCTACAATCGAAGAACATATGGAACTCAAAACAACTATCAACCAATATCAAAGTGAGAATCTTCAATAAGAATGTCAAAACTGTTCTACTGTACGAAGCTGAAACTTGGAGAACTAATACAACTATGGTCAAGAAAGTACAAGTATTTATAAACAATTGTCTACACAAAATACTTAATGTCCGTTGTTGGTCGTATACCATGATGAACAACCTCCTGTCGAAGAGGACAAACAAGCTCCCATGTGAAGAGGAAATGGGGAAGAGACATTGGAAGTGTATTGGACATACATTGAGGAAATCACCAAACTTCATCACGAGGCAAGAGCTAACTTGTAATCGTGGAGGAAAACAGAAAAAGAGAAGGCTAAAAACACATTACGACGGGAAATAGAAGCAAATATGAAAAGGAAGAATAACAACTGGAATGGATTGTCCAGGACAGGGTTGGATGGAGAATGCTGGTGGGCGATCTATGCTCCTCAACGAGAGCTAAGAGATGTAATTAAGTAGCTAACTCATGGTACGAAGCCTCATCACTTCATTTAACTATACACAACCTGTACATAAAGAGTAACTAGCAGTAAACTTAGCTACCAAATTACTTCAACTTTTTGGCTGTCGTTAGCAAATAGCAGCACAGGTAACCAGTGATTACCTTTATTCCTTCCTGGAAATAAAACCAACTACAAATGGTGCTTTGTTAACTTAATAATGTCTATAATAGCAATGAGGTTCAAGGAAAGATAATAAGTGATAAAACAGTTCATATAAAATTATGATGCACGTCATTTACATAAAAATATACTCGACTTTGAATAGCACTTTTTGTGAGAAGACCAGTGGTAGTATCTGGTTGTCCAAACCGAGGCAGATGAAATAAGGCTCGAAATTGAGACTTAACAGAGGAAAATTAGGTTGTTTATTCACTGAGTCACAGTTCTACAGTACTCTACATGCACATTATACAATCAGGTTTCTACATCACATACTATGGAGACACGGAATTAATACCAAGAATTATCTAGACAGGATCAGGTACTTTGACTTTAAGGTTATTTCAAAAATCACTGACACACTAATTATGACCTAGATGATTGATATAATCAAAACGAGAATGGTAAACCCTTAGTCAAAATGTACAAATACAATTACTATTGGTTATAAAGATGAATAAATCCTTCAGAATAAAAAGGCCAGTCAAAGCGAAACATAATCAGACCAAAAGTATTAATAATACATTATACAAAGCAATTGTATTGGTATTGTAGGATAATACTAAAATAATACCAACTGCGTCATCCATAAGTGTTTTATCATAAAAGAAATATGTGTACATATGCTATATGGATAAGAACCCCGCTTCTCACAGACAAACCATTATTTGTCAGTCTTCTTCCGTGATGAATCTAACCCATTTGATTTTGCTCCGTTTTCCACTACTTTTCCATTATCTAGGTTATCAGATTTATGCGTAGTACGCTTACTTTGATCAACAGGACCAATAGGAACTTTTTTCGACTCTGTATTACCACCTAAACCCTCTTCATTTCTCTCAGTTTCACGATTCGTTAATTTGTTACTAATTAGATCGTGTAAAGCGAGTATTGCTCTCATTATAGCAGCAACATAAATAACAAGCATTTGATCATTAGTATTGACGTGAATTGCACGGACTGTATCATGCAGTTTGAGATCAGGAAGTAGATTGAAAATATCTTGCAACTGGTATATTATACGATGGTTAACAGGAAGCTTGTCAGTAGAAACCAATTGTAAGTATTCACGAATTTCATATAACTGTCGTAATAAACCGGATAATCCATCTAACTGACAACCGATTCTTTGCGATAAGGAACCAAGAGATGTATCCTTAATATCCCTGTAAATGAAAAGTTTAGAATAGAAAACTAGTGTCTTAGTGTCTGAAAAAAAAGAACAATATACATCGACTCAAATCTCATGGGATACCTCATCATAAAGGACGTTTCTAAACCACTGGACTTTTGTAATGCTCGAAAAGTGAAACTGAACATTTTAGTATGATTTGGCATCAAATATTCGTTGCGTATTCATTATTTACATATTTACGACTAACTTTAAAACTCAACTACCAAAAGGTTTTGGGTCAGTTGGTGCTCGTCAGTATGGTTTATCTACAATCTTTAAGGAATTGATATTTCCAAACCTACATCAACTAGTGAAAAAATCAGAAACGTTACTACAAAACCATTCAGTCATTGTATACAGCAATGTTTTCTAAACCCTGAAGTTATGGAATGTTCCATATTTAGTTGAAATGCTGATTGGTAAAAATAAATTACATCGAATCTCATCAGTTGATGAGGTTCTACATAGACTGAAGTGGTTGGGCCACGTATTACCCATGCCCAACCGCTGATTACCACGGCGTGCAACGCTGACTGGTGTTTGAGACAGACAGAAGAAAGTTAGGGGCAGCCAAACCGGAACGTGGCATCAGTCCTTGAAGTCATTAACTTCTGTCCAACTACGAATGACTAAAAAAGGCTTAACGCTATGAAACTGGGATTATTATAGTCTCACCTCAGTAAGTGTTCAACGCCAACCTCTTCAGCTTCTTCAGCATCTACTTCCGATCGAAGATGATCAAAAGATTTCGTTGTTGGAGATCCATCCTTTAAAAAAGCCATAAATAATAAGTTTGTGTAAACAAAAAGTAAGATAGTCTAGTAGTGTACATCAATAGGTTAATTCCTGTAGATACTGCAACATATTTTCTCCTATCGGGCTACACATAGAAAGCTAAATGAACTAATACAGTTAATTCCTGGAACCGAATAACTAAATATTAAGTACATTCGAAAAAGCAGTTCGATAAAGTACACCAAGATTTGAATTTGGTCTGGTCTATTGATTAGAAAACAGTATTAAAAAGTAAAAATAGTGATGATCAAACACAAATCTAAATCCAGGAAGTTGTTTATGGTTTGCTTACAAAAAGTAACATGAAAATTTCATGATTGAACTGTTTTAAAAATAAGAAAATCAAGCAGTTTACGATCAGATCTTGTCTCAGGGCCATTAACCTGCAGCGTAGAGTGTGGTTAATGATATACAAATATATTTCACTCTGCAGAATCTGATAATCTAGCAACTTAACAGCAACAATCGTACAAATAGTGCAATGGGTCCCATAGGACGAATGTTATATGAAAAAACACCGTCTTAATGCCTACTTGAAAATATTCTCATCTAGCTACACGAACCACACTAGTATTTATGGCATTACACGCGATTAGGAGATAAAGTGAATTAGTGCAAAATATATACACACACAGAATATACACACTTGTAAATTTGCTCAAAACTTCATTTGTTTGTATAAAACTGTTAGATAAACAAATAACTCTGCGTCGAAGTCTTCTTGCATTTCCATAGAAAAAGTGGTAAGACAGTATTTTCGAAAACAGAACTACACACAACAATAAAAGCTAGAGATAATCATCGATATTCTATTGAGTAGGGAAAAGTAACTAGTGCGAGATTATCTAAACGTACGGTAACTTACATCGTGAACTTCTTCAACTGCGACATAAGCCTCAGTAGGTAATCCATCAATTTCTTTCCTTCTTACATCAACAACTACCAGCACTGAGTTTGGAGCATATTTCCGGAAAAGTTCGTTAATTTTAATATCGTTCGTACAAAGCTTAGGACCAGAGTGATACCAACCCACAATCTTCTCTCGAGCTATACAAAAATATACTTAATTTACAATGGTTACCGTTAACTTTTTTAAACATAGTAAACATGCTTTCCAAATAATCGTGGTCGAGAAACCAAACATCTGGATCTGTGGTATCTTCTTCGAAAGGAACTAAAACACTATGTTAGGAACGAAAACTTTACCTGCAAAGCTGTTGCTAACATCCAAGATGCTCCCATTTAGTGAACCCAAAAGAACACCTACAACTCTTTTCTGACCACTAGTGACTTTTCCAGATCGACTATAGTGATCAACAACCCCTAGCAATACGAGTGGGTGGACCACGACTTTTTTAATTTTTGTTTGACCAGATGTTTTCTTTTTAACAGACTCATCTGCGCCATTATCCAAAGTCTAGATGCAGTTCAACAAAGCCAGACAATAATTACCATACTGACGGAGCACTACAACTTAATTAGCCGCGAAGATATTTGAAGGACGCAAGGAAGGTTGTGTCCAGGACCCCAATTTCAATATCCAACATCTTTATAGACAAATACATTTATTAGCTTCAGTTACATCGTGTATCTTTAAACAGAAATACTTTTAGTTACAATAGTATTAGTGAACTTGATAGTTATTTGAAGATCGGTTTGTCACGAATTCATGTTTGCTTGTTCTATTTCATTGTTATAGTGGAATCAACACTTAACATGCAACATGAATATAGATCAAGTGACTATACCTTCAAAGTCACAATGGGATTGAATCTTAAGAATACATGGATCCAGAGTAAACAAATAGACTTTTTCGAGCGGAAAGTTTAGCCCTAACGTGTTTTACATTTTTGAAACTTTTGCTGTGTTCTTAAGCAACAAAAGTACCATTTCTGATCAAAAGAATCTATTCTGAGCTATACGTTCGGTAGATTATATTTTGAGTTTCACCTAACTTAATAGTAAACTGTGCTTTTGCCTCAGCTTACTACTCGGCTTTTTTTTCAGTTTTTCACGTAAAGGCTAATTTCAGCTTATCGTAACCTTTTTTGTCCATTTTTGCCCGTTTTAGTGTACTGTGTTTCTTTTAACGGTCTTAGGCTCTCTTCTTGTATTTATGAGACATTTTACATCAATATAGTCATGAAAAATTCATGAAAACGACCTGGATGCCGTTTTGCTGTAGCATCTGATATAAACTGCGACAACTGCAAAGGTTGGTTCCACGAAACATGCACAGGTATCACAGCAGCTGCTCACAACATACTTAGCAAGTTGGATCTTAGGTGGATATGTGTTATGTGCAACACGGATGCTGTAGTTTCGCTGAGTAAAATCACTGTCCTTTTGACAGGTCTGCGGAACAAGTTGTCTGGAAACTCGGAAAATGACAGTCATACAACAGGTAGACAGAGAAGGGCGCACAGTGTAAACAACAGAAATGTATCAACAGTTCTACTATCGATGGAGCATGTGTTGACATGCTGAAACTCAGAACCATCATAACGTCGACGGTAATGGACTCTCTCAGTAAACTTAGGCTCCCAGCACAGGGTCCCTGAATGCAACAGTGGTTTCCAAAAACTCTGTAGGAGCTCGGACCCACGTTAACAGTGTTAACTGTCACTGTCTAAGCCTAACATTCCAAGTATTATACTGAAATCAGCTAGTGACTTCGCCGTATAGTCTACCCTCAAAGATGTCCATCCGGTCATCAAAGAGCCAAGGAATGGAAAACGCGCTTCGACCTTCAAACAACAAGGTTTCGAACCTGGACGCACTGGAAAACCTGGGAAATCAATAACTGTTTGTGAAGACTCCCCCATAATTATGAACCCTAAATACAACCCTGACCCTCCCCTCACTTTGCAGGACAAAAGTGACAGGATGCTCAGTAGAGAATTGAACAAGAATCTTGAACTCCCTAGAATAGAGCCTTTGACGATCACACAGCTCACTCGGGGGAAAAGACTCTGACCATCAAAATCACCCGATGCTACTTCGTGCAACACTCAAGAATGCTTCAGATGTAGAGGACGTCGTGCCAGCTAGTCACTTACTAAAATCCGATGGGAACGTAAGAATACTGCCTGAGCGAAATCTCATCAGGAACATCCTTAGTCTCTAATAATAGGTCAAGTTCCTATTAAAGGATTCCTAGGAAGTCCCTTGTACTAGCTCAGTTAGCAACGAATTCCAGCATTTGACAATTCTTAAGGAGTAGAAGTTGTGTCTACAGTCCGCTACCTCAGTTGCTGTAAGGTCAGAGCATTCTCCGTGATACCAACCTATGAGTTTCCTACACCCAATATCATAGGTGACAGTATTACAGCGTTCAGACCTCTTACACATGTTCTTTTTGAGCATAGTGAAATATGAGGTGTCAGATAGATCATAGTAGAAGTTTACGACCGTGAAAAAGCAAAATGTTGAAAAAGTGTGAAACGGAGAAAAACGGATGGTATACAATATTACGTTATACTAAAACTAGCCTTCACGTGGAAAACTGAAAATCTGAATAGTAAGGTGGTATGAAACCACGGTCAACTACTAACTTAAGTGAAACCATGATAATCAGAAGTATTGTAGTATAAACTAGTAATCCCAGGAATAACGCAATTTAATCAAGAAGTATTAGATGATTTTGTTTTGTACTTGTATTGTATTTGGAATTCAAAATCACAACGTCATCAATACAAAGAAATCATTGAGTCATTTAAACATAACAGAAACTCAAAAACAAAAATATTTACCGAACGCTAAGCTCATGACAGATTCTTTGAATCGAAAGTGGTACTTTTGTTGCGTAAGGATACAGTAGAATTTTGAGAAGTGCTAATCACGTTAGGAAGAAACTTCCCGTTCGTAAAGCGCGTGTCGGTAACGATGATAGTCATGGGACCTATAGCATTAACTTATGGCCAGCCTGTTGCACATCTCCTTTTTTTCGAACCCTTTCCATTGCCCCAGAAAAAAAAATGGGCGTGATGATCCTGAAATCGGATCTGTGAGTAGGCCTTCAAAAACATTTAGATCGGTTCTGACGTGCGTTTTTCATGTTAATTTCGTGAAAAACGTAGAATAATATTTGTTTTGGCTATATCACTACATTAATTTGATCTAACATCCATTGTAATTTGCTGGCCAAAATCGGCCACATTGGCAAAAACTGGAAAAGAGTTGTAATAAAAGATCTTTACTCTTGAAGTCAAGTGAGAGTAAACGATAATTACGTGTCACAAAGAAAGGTAAATACTGCAACCGGTGTTTTCTACTCACTTCTGAAGGGATCTCCAACCCGTTTGTAGTTGAATTAGGTTCTCTTCATTTTAGAGTATACTTATCCTCAAGAAATCCAATACATGTCACGAATCCGCCTAAGATAAATAATTGCCAATTTCCCGTATCTCGATGTTTTGAAATTCCCGGATTTAGAATAACTTTTTTAGCTTTTTGTGATGCTAAGGAGTATTCGAATCATTGTACAAACTAGGAATCCCGGAGATAACGCAACTTGATCAAGATGTCTTAGATGAGCATAAACGTTTAGTATTTGAAATTCAAAGTTAGGCAGTCATCAAGTACAAAAAAATCATTAGTTCATACAAGCATCACACTTTTTTAAGTTCTAAATATTGTCAACGACACATCTGTAAATCTAGCAGTCTGTCAACGATAGCACAAACAAAAAATAGGTTCACCAGAACATTATCTTTCGTGTCTATGATTCTGTATGCAAAAGACTAAATCATAAGTTTTGTCACATCTCAGTTTCCATTATTTTTCTCACACTTATCTAGATATTATTTAAGAATTATCACATTTTACAGTTGACTCAGAAGCGGCTGATTTATTTATTTACTCAACTATTGCTTTACTAATTCTTCAACGTACTGAAGAACTTGGAGATCGTATGCTTTGTGACAGCCTAACAAGGAGGCGCATTGACAACAGGATTTCTAGTGCTTGTTCAACTTCTTTATATCATATTTCTGTGTAGAAGATCTAGGTTTCACGCCACTTTCCTGCAAGGTTTATTCAAAAATACATCCAATCTTTTGTAGCTGTAAAGAATTCCCCAAAATCAATAGCTTTTTAAGTGTTCGACATTGGATGCTGACAACATTGTAGCTGAATTCGTTTGGTCATGCATCCGCACCAGGTCACGTTACGTCTCAGCGTGGAAAACAGCTCCTAAGTTCACTAGCCAGATTATAGCAACCGCTTCTCGATATATATATATATTGATAACGCATCAAATATATTTTTAAAACGCATCTGACCTCTGATTTTAACCCAGTGGGGGACGATTCGAATATAGGTGTTACTGGTTAATAGTTGTCAAACTAGAATACTGGTCATATCTTCACTTTCCTTAGCCTGATGTTACATTTTTAGCCATCATACAAGCAGTGTATTTTGACTTTGAACCAACATTTTCTGACACTAGGATTAATTATTTCATGAAATCAAAGATTATATATCATCGCTTGAAATAATGCATTAATCAGGATTCAGATTTATCATCCTCTATTTTGAGTATATTATTTCATCCATGGACTAATCTCTCAAATTTTGACCATTTACACGCTTGTTCGATAACGAGTAGTTCTAGATAGAGATACAATAAATGCCCTCCGGTCCAGATATAACTTTCTAATCACCTGTATTCAGATGGTTGAGAGAACATGCTAAGCATGCAAAATATCTATTTATTTGTAGCGGTTTTACACAAATCAAGCTCAACATAATAGAGACTCGTATAATGTAAAACTACTACATTAAAGAAGATAAACTAAGTAAAATGTCTGTAAACTATCGACGATGATCTGTGAAGATTAAAACATGCAGTAGTAGTTTGTGCACGGTAAAAAGAGTATAAAGAAACAATAATCTAAATATCTGGTAATTATACAGTAAACATAAAATCAGTAAGATAGTCCTGCAAGTTACTGCTTAATATTCGTCCTATTACATTTTCGAACTCTAGTGTTCTTGCTTAGAAATAATATCAGCCGAGGTAGGCTAGTAGGGGATCTATATATTGTTCACACAAGGTATTTATTGTCATTCATAGGCTCAGTATAAAATATTTTGGTTTTAAAAGGACTACTAACGTATGTACATACTGCCTCTTGTGACTTCTTTACCTAGCTTGGATACTGCTAAATATTGCACAATGTCATTGTTACCTAGGTCAACACGGAAGGCCCGAGTATCAACTAAAATTGTTGGTGAACAGCTTTCGTATATGGTTATTTTATGTGTTTATATGAATCTCCATACAAGTACTTAGCTTTACAGGTAAATACTACTTCTGTATTCTTCATCTTAGATTTTAAATCTCATACTGAGGATAGCTGAAGCTCTTTCGACAGTTCCGAAGGAAATAACATGGAAGGAACTTATGGCTTAACATCCTTAATTGTTTGTTTCCATGGTACCGGCCTGTCGTTGTTACATACGTCCGTATATAACCTATCACTTGTTTGTTTTAGCGATCTAGATTTGCTTACAGAATCAGACACATCTGTGTAGGCCGTTTTCTGAATCATACAACCTACTCCGGTGACGTTTCTCCTGCTGCCGAATTCTGATTCTAGTGACCGGATTTGTATTGAAATCAAAAAACTCCCCAGTATATGAAGTGGCACGATTGTTTCGGTTTATCAGGAACATGCAGAATATCTAAATTATCATAATGATTGTTATATCCGCGTTGTTTATTACTTATATTTAAAAACGAAGAACCCTTACCATTCCTACAACACGAAGTAAGAACATAAAGAACTGGTACATGTGGATGCTTATTCACTCCAAAAAAACATGAAGAAAGTAGTCGAAAATTCACTCATATATCAGTTCGTATACCCATTGACTGTTAATTAGAAAAGTTAGATGAATGAAGTTAAAGCAAAACTGCACGCTGCATATCATGCTGAACACAGTTTACGTTAATTCAACCCAAAGGATAAACATAACGTTCAAACACGTCAATGATCTACTGAATAAGATATTATTGTGAAATTAAAACAATTGTTACACTCAGTAATCATTATATTGAATCAAAGACAGAGATCATGTTGAAAAAGAATCTCAAAGAGTCAAAACGTAATTTTGCCTTTTTTCCCGTCATATCAATGGCCGAAGCTTCATTTCCTAATTATTTGGAATGTTTATTGACAATTTTATTGTTCAACTTTGGAGCAAGTTTAGTCGACCTGTCTACCTAGAAGATAGACTATAATTCCTTACCGAACAGTGAAAAGTTTGCCAATTGATCGTGTCAAGTTTTGTAGGTATCTGTTAGCTGTGTAGAGCTGCTTAAAAGCTATTCAGTGTCCCTTCGTTATAGATATATTGTATTTTTGACTACCTGGTTCAAAGAGTGCGTATTATTATACAGAAGTTTAATTAATAGTCATGGGCTGTACATACAGAAAATCGAATTCACAAACTTAACCACTCTCTATAACACTTCGGAAGGACTTTCCAGACGTTAGATTTCGATGACATTCCAACTCTATATACGGCGATAAGGCTGATTGTAACAGATTTGTACGTTTAACCGAGTGCATTATAGACGAGTGTGAGGCATAGACTAGTAACGGATAGAATGTCTCGTGTCAAATTTTGTTCATGTGACTGACAACAACACTTCTGTACTCTGGTTCTGACTTCCATGATGTATGATAACTGGTAACTCAGTTAAATTCGGACCCTGTTTTTTCGAGAAAAATTGGTCGTAGCAGCAGTTTTATGTTTCCCATGAATTCGGTTAAACTGATCCAATAATTTCTTTATTAGTGTCTATTGTTTGTAGTGAACATACCATATATATTCGAGGTAAATTACGCGCGAAGACTTGGATTTTCAAACTACTATCAACAAAAGTCAGTGTACTGAGAACCGGTATCAACATTTGAGTTCCCCACCTAATGTTTGGGTTAGTAAAATTACAAATAAAAATCCAGTCACATTTAACCCAGCCACGATATTCATACGAAAAAGCTAAACCAGACATTGTATTAGACGACACAAATAATAGGGTGACAACTATCGTTGCTTGTATCAAAAACAGTCAGAATTGAAAGTTCTAGTTCTTCTGTAGTAAAAAAACGTTTTAAGAGGCCTGAACATTAAGCATTAGCGGACACTTCGAGAATGATCTATTTGTCTAGTCAGTTACCCAGTCATTGGGTAAAGACCGAATCTAGTTTCGTGAGGAAAGCACCCCAGAAAGTTGAAGCTATTCATCAGTATATTCTGGGAATAATTCATCTACAAAATTCACCAACGTGACCCCATCATCTAATTCTGAGTATAGTTTAAAACGGTATTTTCTCTGCCTTTTTAAATCGTATTTTCAATATTTAATCTTCATTCTTATCACAGTAACATTATTTTAACTCCACTGCCACTCGCCTTGTTAATTCCATATCGTTGTACTGAACTGTTATGAAAACTTGGGCTAACTCACATTTGTATCAGGGTCTACATTGATTATGTCCGACTGAAAAACTTTTTAAAAAATTGCTTAAGATTAAGAATTTAAACAATATTTAACTTAAAATACTGTACGGTAAAAATTATAGCAGGAATTAAGTTATGGAAAAAAACTATTAATTAGAAAACCGTAAACAACAAATATTTCGTTGAAAAAAAGTTTTAAAAATAAATAATCAATAATCATGTCTGATTCTCTGTTAATAAAATTGAAATAGTTCATTAGCAAGTTAAACTGTTTACAGATCTTTAAAGATTTCTTTTAAGCAATTTCTTATGTAAATGAATTTTGGACGTTCTGTACGATCAGCTAACCAACATTTAAGCATTAATTGATAAACAGATTCTGGGCATTGAGATGGACGTTTTAAACGATCACCTTGTTCCAAAAGTTTAATAATCTTTTTTTTGAAAAATAGTACAAAAATCTATATAATTTACAGTGATAGATAAATTGACTGAAATCAAAACAATTTGCAACAGATATAAGCCATTTACTTTGATCTGTATTAATAAATCTTGCTACATATCAATGTAGTAAATTTAATTTGATGCCTTCACAAGTACTGATTTGAATAACCAAAAATATAAGCAATATTAGCTTCAATTTACAGTATGGTGCACTACACATAAATAGCAGACTAAGTAACAAAGAAATTTATTTTAAATACTTTATAAAAGTAGTATTGATCAATGCTAAACAACATATCGGATTTTCAAAACCTGAATATTTGAAGTCTTAACAATAAACTAAGACTAAATATCACAATTAAGCTCAATCTACTAGAATTGAAGACACCTATTCGATAAACAATTGCGATTCTCAATTATACAAATGAATTACTCAATTCTATTAAATATTAAAGCACAAAATTAACTTTTTTTGATGAACTGAAATTTTGAGTAAAATACTCACTTCTGTATGACTTAGATCAGTAAATGGTTCAACAGCGTAACTAAAAACTTCCCATAATAAAACTCCAAACGACCAAACATCAGTATCTGTATGAAATTTTCCGTCTAAAATTGATTCAAGAGGTAACCATTTTATCGGCAAACATTCATTGGAAGTAGAGATAAAATCAACACCAGGTTGAATTGGTCTACACATTGAAAAATCCGATAATTTGATAATTAATTTTTTTCCAACAAGAAAACTTCTTGTAGCTATATCTCTGTTTAGAATTTGTAAGTGATGAAAAATTTAGTAATAAAAAATAAAAATAAGATTTCTTAGAAGTAAAATTTATAAGGATTACTTCTTAAGAAGGTAAAAATATACAAGTTAATATAATTTGAAAATAAATATGTTTTTGTCATATCCTAATGAGTAGAAAAATTGTATTTCTGACGTTTCGTTACTTCTTCAGAGTAAAGGAGTAGCTTACTATAAGTCACGAAACGTCGGAAATACAATTTTTCTACTCATTAGGATATAACAAAAATATAATTATCAATAACTCACTATCCAATGCTTAGTTTATTAATATAATTTGATTAATAAAAGATATACAAATGGCATATTCACAATACAAAAATAAATAAATACATTAATTTTATCAGTTGCCTTACTGATAAATGAAAATAGTGAGTTTAACATCATTAAAATGTAATTTAAAGATATTTTAAATTTGTTAAACTTTTATCATAATATAAACCAGTATATGAAATATTTTAGGTTTAAACCAGGTAAACTGATAATTGTAGGGGGTTCTAAAAAATCAATTAAATGATATTAAGTCGTGTTTCTAAGGTGTTCATAAACTTTATATTTCAAAAGAAAATTTACAGGTCATTCAATATCATTTTACTTATCTAGAACATTATTTAGGTTTAATGATCATTTGACTTTAATCTAACTGAGCTTTTTTAAGATGAACTTTCTTTGTCTTTTAGTATGTTTTTAGTAAAAATTTTATTATCAGTTTACTAATTACAACACTAGTCAATAAACCTTTAAAGATTTTTCATCTATGTTAAAAAGGTTTTTATATAACAAGTTTGTATATTCGAGACAAATTGATTACATTTGTTCATAACAGAAGAGTTGTGTATAAGAACCCAGATAAATGGTTAGTTAGATTTTTTCAATTCTTAATACTTGTTGGACATATCCGATGAATAAACTCTTTGATAAAACTGATCAGTGGAAAACAACTTTTACGAGGTGCTTTTTAATTTCAATAATCTATGAATACAAAAATGCTTGGAAAATAATAAGCTAAATCTACAAATGTTAGTTTGTTTTAAATAATTAGTGGGAAATAATAATTTACTAGTTAAGTCAAAGTAAAATCACTGATTTTTCGAAGAGTCAACAAACTTGTTGTAGAAGTTTATAAACAGAGAAAATGTTGCACAGTATTTAATCACTTAGATATTGATTAACTCAAATAATCAGCCATGAACTTACGGTAAAGCTAATTTTAATTAGTACAAACTATATGTGATCATCTACATTCACTCAAAATTACTACAGTGTATGTAATATAAAATAACATGATATATATTTATTCATTTAGTTTCTATGCTCAAATTATTCTAATTTCTAGAAAAAAACGAGGACAAAAAGTATAAAACTTAGTGTAATGTGTATGTAAAAAATTAAGATTAAATTTGAATGTAGAAAAGAGTATGGCTCCTCATAATTATATGATAAAGCGGTAGGTTAATGCTTTAAAATATTCCATTTTTTTAATTATTATGTTTAAGGTTCGGATCCAGGTTCTTTTGTTTTGGTACACACAACCGAGCAATTTAATTATTCTTCATAAAAAGTACTGCTAAAGACCAAGTAAACTTGATTACACTTTTCTAGTAAATGAATTAATTACGAATTGATACAGGAACAATCACTGTATTATTAAACGGTACTTAAGAAAGCCAGTACACATGAGCATACATGTACATGAAACTAAGTAGAATAGGAATACTTGTTTTAGTTAGAGATATCATAACTGTTTGTAAACGACTATCCAAACAGAGACTAATTTCAAGAATGAGAGGAATGAGTTAACGCCATTTAAGAAAGTTGCTAGTTTAAAAAAAAGTATCTGTAATGCAGAAAACAGTGCATACAAAAGTACTTGAGGAGTAATGTCAAACCTAATTTCATATGTATTTTAAATATAACAAATTATTTTATCAATAATACACTGTTTAAGAAGAAAAATATTGAGATGATAGATACAGTGTGAATTTATGTAGTAAAGAAACACCTGAATTGATATAACTAATTCAATTAAACCATTAAAAATGGAAAGGAAAGAAATGAAATCGTCAATTTAAAAAAATAATAAAAAGGCGTCAACTTTATTTTTATGAATACACGATTACATTTCAAATATATCATAAATGACATCAGGAATGATTTCATTATAGTCAAATAATATTCTATAGTCCTATCAAACTAAGCCTTTGTTAACTACCAATAGATCAATTATAACTGTTAGTATACAATTTTGTTTAGAAAATACATGAAGTGAACTAATGAAAATGTTAGTTACGGACGACCATCAACTTTAAGCACTAATAATAATATTGGACCTTTGTAGTCTCAATGTGTTTCTGATCACTGAATCACTGTCTAGATGACTGATGATGAACTTATTTCGGGAAAATCCTCTACGCACACAACAATAGTAAAGCATTTCAGGTAAAGAATATTGTGCACAAAAACTGTATTAAAGTTCCTGACACATGATCAAAGTCTGGGAAGAATGCAATCATTACTTGACTAATATGAAATTGAGCTGAATATAGCTGAAAATGGACGATAAAAAGTGAAACAGCGACGCAGCTGACGAGATCGACTTCTAGATATTTTAGCAGAGGATAAACATCAGATATGTAAGCAGAGATGGATAGTGGCTAGTAGTGGAATCCAGGACGCGCGTTTCGTCCTATTTGGGACTCGTCAGCTGGATGTACCTGCATCTCAGAGTTGATGTTCACTCTGGGACTCGAACCCAGTACCCTCGCTTCAAACGCTATCGCGTTATCCACTCGGCCACTGAGTCCTGATAGCCACTTGCTTGTGCGATGGGGTGAAGTTTAAATTCACTTAGTATTGTTTGTTTGGATCTTCCCATCGATGTGTTTAGGACTGCAACTGGTCAGTCTCTAGTTGGCATATGTGATTACTGTGCGTATTGCCTCGATATACCTCAATTCACAAGCATGGTAAGCAGAGATGGATAGTGGCTAGCAGTGGAATCCAGGACGCGCGTTTCGTCCTATTTGGGACCCATCGCACAAGCAAGTGGCTATCAGGACTCAGTGGCCGAGTGGATAACGCGATGGCGTTTGAAGCGAGGGTACTGGGTTCGAGTCCCAGAGTGAACATCAACTCTGAGATGCAGGTACATCCGGTTGACGAGTCCCAAATAGGACGAAACGCGCGTCCTGGATTCCACTACTAGCCACTATCCATCTCTGCTTACCATGCTTGTGAATTAAGGTATATCGAGGCAATACGCACAGTATGCACATATGCCAATTAGAGACTGACCAGTTGCAGTCCTAAACACATCGATGGGAAGATCCAAACAAACAATACTAAGTGAATCAGATATGTATTTTCACAAACAGGAGGTATTCTGAATGATATGAGAATAATTCACGCCGTTTTTATGATCACAGTCCCTGTATTTATTGGACAGACTAAGTACACCAACCGTACAAATAATATTATACTTACAAGTATTTAACAAACCCAGTTAAGTTATTCACGTTACTTTTCAAAAATTCAATACTTCAATGTAGTCAGTAAGTAAAATCAAATAGGATACTATAAACAGGTATGAAGTAGAAGAGAATATAAAACCATAGATAAAAATTTTCTGAAATCAACTTGAATATTTACTCAAAAGGTTTGAAATCTGCATGGTTAGAGAAGAAATCTCATATTTTAAGTTTATCTATCAAAATTGCGAAATATAAATTCATTACTGTACTGAAATTAGTAAACAAGTAACTTTATTAAAAATTGAAAATAGTGTGTTTTCGAGGTGATAGACACGGGAATGCAAATGAAAGTACTTGGAGTCACAAAATTGTCAGTATTTTAGAAATCACCAACGAACAACAAACATACATAAACAACGGTAATAAGAGGCCTCTGAAACACTATAAGAGAACATAGTTTATTATAAAAAAAGGACTCTAACAATGTCACCAATTTTGACATTGCGTTTTATGTAGATTTCAGAAGACAATTCATGGAGCGTTAAGATATCAACTGAATGTGAATTTTGAGAAAAACTCATGGTACGGGTAGAGAGGTTACCAAAACGGTATCGTTTCTTGAGAGAAAATCCCTGATAACCCTATAGTATGATGAATATGAAAAATTGGTGTATGGATGTAATAAACAGAAATTATTTAAGACAATACTTGATAATTGTTTAACAGTCCTTAACTCGGGAAGACATGATATACATCCTGATGAAAGCTAATGAATTCACATAGTTTTATTTACCTAAAAGTCAGTTTCTGGATAAATTACGTGTATCCGTAAAATAGAAATCATCATATATAAGTAAATTATTATTATTAACAGATGCAACAGCAAAACATGTAGTTCAAATGATCCTATACATTCAATATTGAAAAAAGCATATAAATGTCACGAGATAAAAATAATGCATATACACTAATTTATACATCCTCATAGATTATGAGCAAATTATAATTGAAATGAGAGTCATCCCCTTAAATCTAATTTCTAATCGATTACTTTCACAACAACAAAAAATACCATTTCATTGATTCATTATTTTATTCACACTGTAAATTTAAAATAGATAGAAAACAATAACAAATATTCAATTAACATAAAAACATGAATTATAGTGCTGATAAAAATACAAAACAAATGATAGAAATAGACTCGTATCTTTTTGTTTTCTAGAGGTTAGGGATAAACGAAATTTAATTTTCTACTAATTTTCTTCCTATGTAGATTTATGACATTAGAGAAGATATATTAAACCCGTTTAATGAAACGCTTACAACTTCATTACAGTTTCAAATAGTGCAAGAAGGAAAGGTGAATAATAAATAAATGAATAAATAAAAAGAATTAGCATAAGCTTACAGGTAAACAACGTAAATAATACCAGGAGATAGGGTAGAAAAAGAAGGAAACACCAGTACCTTTCAAGAGAGAGACACATTGTACAAATACACGGCAGGATCCACAATTTCGCACGGTTACTTACTTCCAATTAAACAAAAATCTTTGTTAATAACTTTAACTATTTGTTTTTTAGACAACCAGTTGGTCGGTCGTTTAAAGAAAAACATGATTTAATTCTGCCTAAAAACACATATTTGAATAAAAGGGAACAAATGGAGCGAAGAAATTTCTTTTCAACTAGTTTTTCATAATGGCTCTGCACTAATATATATATATATATACATAAGCCGACCAGTGGTACTAGTTCACGAAGTTACTGGTTGTTGGACTAAGCAGTACAATTAGGTGCTGTGTAACTGGTTGAGGTTCTCGAGAGCAGCAGTTGGAAATGCTGAATGTTATGTCTGAGAACCTTTCTTAATGGCGTAGATACATCCACTCTTTGTTTCTCTCTAGATTTTAAACTTTAAGAAAAATCATTTTTACACTTTATTTCCGCGAACTCTTCCTTTTCCAATCATATTGTCAATGCCCAATGTTTTTTTATTACCATTGGTACCATTACTAGCCTTACTATTGATAATTTTATCCTGCTAAGTTGCTTTTTAATGGCTACTTGAACCAATGCATGTATACTTTACAGGTTCTACATTGCTTATGATCAACAGAATAAATGAAGTCATTTAGGAGCATTCCTAAATCTTGCATATCATACTGTTTTATACCTGTCATTATTCCCTTATTTATTGTCGTATGCTACTACTTTACCAAAGCTGTAATTAATATGTAACTAGTTATATTCGATTATAATGGCATTTACCTTTAATCAGTTGTCTACAAATTATCTAAATGAATCTTTTTATTTAAAAGTATAGACTAGACAAATCAGTAATTTTATTCATTCAAAATATCCGTCTAGGTTTTAACCTTTATCATACACAAATTCCTTTAGCTATATTTACGTAACAATTCATTTTATTATTTTGTTTTTCTCACTTTTTTTGTTAACATTTTACGAACTAATTGTTTTATTCCAGTGAAGCTATCATCTTAATGACCTCGACAAAAAATGTGACCAGTTCATTATCCACAAAAGTTCACATTATTTCCACTGATTACAACTCAAATTTCTTTTTGTGAAATTGGTCATTTTTCATATATCATTACTTAATTACTTGTAGTCTATAGATTGTATTCGTTACACACAGGTCTCATTTGTATAATTACTACAAACCACGACGTTCTGGAAAGCTGTTTCATCATAGTATGGGGTTCTTCAGGAGTATGAATCCACGATCCCACCAAAGGTTACGTCTGAGAATTAAAGGTCTCGTTGAGATTATCAAACCATCAGAACAATTCTGGCGAATTCGTGAATGATAGAGTATAGATATATCAGAAGTAAAACAGTTGTTTACTACTATTATCCCTCATAATAAAATCATTCACATTGCACACATGTGATAGGTAGCAAAACAGACTAGAATTCAATGGGAATGCAATATGAATGAAGATTTAGAAAAGACACTCTATCACCGGATAGTTAACATTACAATCTTTTCAAAAGTTATAAAGTTAACTGTCTCCAAAGTTTTCATAGACTAACAAGTATTTGTTAACATTGTTTCTTCCAGTATTCATCGTCAAGATCTTAAATTATAAAATAAAATATGCATTTACATGATAATAACCCCAGAGGAATTTGAGAAGTAATAAATACCTTTTTATCTCTGTTCTAAGATAAAATTCACTCTACAAAACTTGTTTTACAGAACCTAATTATTATCTGATTTGACAAGATTTGTATATTCAAACTAAAAAACTGAAAGGAACACACGGTAGTTAAAAGAAAAAACAAACCTTGCATAATATTTCTTTAATGAAATCTATGAGAATCATGATTAATCTTATGTAAAACTTTCTGTTTATTTTTTTAAAGTAGTCATCACATTAACAACGCGATATAACATGTACCATAATTGATTAGTAAAACAACAGAGTGGAATGTTTGTTTATTAACGATGGCTTGGGTGAATGAAGATGTCACCACTTTTTTAATAAAAGATAAGTTTCATCACATAGCAACAAAAGTTATTTTACTACATTGAGAGTTTTAGCTATCCTGAGTCAACAATGAAAGAAAATATCATACATGCTATTGCTTCATCACATGTAAAATATATCCTGCATGTAACTTAAAGTACCATTCCGATACGCTTTACATAGGCGTCTAATTTCTTTTTCATTTCAAAGGAGAAATTATTTAGACGGGCCATACAATAAGTTTATAATAATAAAAACACTGGATAATTTCTTAATCTTTAAAAAATTTGCTTCAGACAAACTTATCGTTTGTCAACTTTTCTGCTTTTCATATCAATTTTTTTAATTACACATAGAAAAGAAACTATCCTTGTGTTTTACTGCCACTATTACATAGAAAACAATAAAAGAATGGCAGATTAATTACTCCCTCAGATCTAATTTGATAATAGTTTCGTAGTCTAATTACCGAAACTTTCAAATTATAATCGATAAACTCTTAACAAGAAATTTAATGCTTAACTGAATTCTAATTATCATAACATGAGAACAGACTCACCTATGTACATAATGCATTTCACTTAAATAAACCATAGCTTCACAAGCATCAATGACCATTTCAGTAAGCATTTTTACATTCAATTTGGTAGGACATTGATCAGTGAAATCCTTTTTAGAAACTGCCGTAGTCTGTGACAAGGTTTGACTATATGCGTTTACTATTTCCCCGTTGGCTGTGCCTACAAAGCAATCTACAATGAGAAATAAGTAGAAAATATACTTACTGTATCCTGGTGATTCACTGTCGTAGCGGCGTAAAAATGAATAGAAATCACCAAAAGGCATGTATTCAATAAGGAGTGAAAGTGGTTCCAGTGGAATACAAACGCCTACAATCAAATTACAAATAAATGAATAGGGATTAAAACTGACAAAAACATACGAGAAAAAAACATTTCATTTAATAAAATTTATCCAGAATGAAAATGATTGAGAGTCACGGCAAAATAAATATACATTTGTGCCAAATTAATTTTGATTTGACTGAAGAAATGAATTAAGACAATTAACAGTGAATTAATTAAAGTACTCATTAGTTGTCAATATTCACAAAATAATATATTGTAATCACAAGAGTAAAACCGTGTAATTGTAATGTTATCCCTAATTGATTCTTCAGTTTAATTTAGAAAATTAGTAGACTGACAAAAATAAGAAAGCAATTAAAAAGTGAAACGGTCCGATAATCATCAAATGTAAATTTGAAAAAAAGTTACAAGATCTATTATCATATATAAAAGTGAATTGGATTGAACAGTTTTATAATACCTAACAATTGAATAATATTTCTATGCTGTAATTCAACCAATATTTCAGCTTCACGAAGGAAGTTGGCTTCAGCTTTCAGATTAGCACCTCCTTGAATCATTTTCAGTACAGCAATACAATCACTTGACTCGTCGGAAGATGATTGGACTGAAAGCAAAATGTAAAGAATTATATATATATATATATATATATATATATATATATATATATATATATATATATATATATATATTAAAAGATAAAGTCTACAAGTATGTAATCGTTAAAACTGTGACCATTACAAATATTTAATAATCGAATTGACGGAAGAAAATTATTTAAAGTATTAATAACCTAGTAAGCATGCAACATTCATTATTGTTAGATATAATGACATTAAATAAAACATTATTATGATATTGATATTCTAATTCAAAGATGAGTGAAAAACTACATTTTACATTGAGTTGAAAATTTCTATTAAATAAAAAACAAAGGCTGACAACTACATACTTTTATTTTATTACGTTGACCTTCAATCAAAAAAAAAATTCTAGCAGATTGGTCCCACCAAAATCCCAGGGTATACGTGTAGTAGTTTAGTGGTTAAAGTGTTTGACTTTCAACTACTAATTCACATGTTCTAACCCCACTCTACCTACTACAAATTGTGTAACGACGCATTGTTATTGGCCTTCATGCTTAGAGTGTGGCTCATATCCAGGATCATGGTAAATGAGTTCATTTAAACTTTATAAATAATATGATGTATACAAGTGATAGAAGACTAGGTTATACACACATCAAATATAATAAATTACATTAAGTTTACACTTAGATAATACATACTACCTAAAAAACGGACTGTGATTTTATGCTCAAAAATACATCTACAGTGCTAAAACGTGTAAATTGAAAACATTGACGCTGATTTATAATAATTCATCTAACAAGTACAAGTTTGCTTATTCAACATTCAACTTCACGATGCTTGTGAGAGCATAACATGATAATTAGATTGACGTTGCAAAATCCGACTCTTCAACTCTGATGACTGAAAGTTAAGCGCTTTGGGCATCAATCTATCGATCCAAGAACATTCACGGTCGACAAAGACTTTCGTCAAAATCTAAACGAATAGTTTCAAAATAGTTGGATCCCGAATGTATAGAAGATAATAAAAAGGAAATCACACTTGTAAAACCACAACGATTGAAATTAAAAGCAACTCTAATGTACCTCTCACCAGTCTGGCACGAGCTTTTTAAATATCTAAACATGATTGAATAATAGTTTAGTAAACAGATATCTTGTGAACACTATCTACATTTGATAATCTTAATGTTTGACTATTTCCCTGCAGACACATATGCCAGACTCCCAAGTGAAATGTTATTTTTGTTTTCAATCGCCGTCACTTTTATAGATATAATCTCTTTTCTAATCTTCACTGAAGACTACATGAAACCGAAGACAGGAAAGCAACTTAAGTGATTAGCTCGAGTTATTTTAATATTATATCTCTTAATTGATAATTGTAATATGATACAAGTGAGTTGTTAATAGCAAGGATTCATTCAACAGGTTAACAAAAAATAAATGCAAGCACCATAAAGGTGACTAATATATATATATATATATATATATATATATATATATATATATATATATATAATCAATTCCTAGTAGGCAATATTTTACTTACAATGCAAAGTGAACATGTTCATACAAGAGATAATAAGCGATATGACAACAACAACAATCACTATGGTTGAATACTATCAACTTATGAAAAAAAGAACACCTAGAAAGTAACTTTCTAAAAATGTTGAATAATGTTTTTTAAGTGTGTCATAAATCCATTTACATACACATATACCTTATTTTCAGAGTATGTTAGTTAACTAACATGAAATTAGGTTTTAAATTGAGACAATATTTTACACTTAAATAGAGACAAAAATAGCGAATAAGACAAGAAAACAATCCAAGATTTTACTATCTTCAGTCAGTCAGTCAGTCAGTTACAACGTAGAACTTCGTACGTACGTACATCAGTTCGAGTTGCCATACCACATTAGCACAGAGATGAAGTTGTCGATTCAAATCCCATATTGGTAGAAGTAGTAAGAGTATAAGCATTATTTGAAAGATAAGGGTTTGAAGATGTTATTGAAGGAGTATAATCCAGTGAAATAAATTTGGAAAGAGAAAAAGGATACGGACATGAAGAATTCAGAAGATTAGAATTTGGTAGAACACAAAGAGTGGATGCACCTTCGCCATTGCAAACGATTTTGAGCCATGTCATTCAAGGTCTCTAACCATCGGTTGCTATCATCTCACGAATCCCAACCAAGTAGTCTACACCTATCAACATGGCCCAGTCCACTTGTCAGCGACTTCATGGATTTATGCCATGTTTTGGTCTGGCCGCCCCTACCTTTCTTCCAACCTGCTCCTACACCATAAAGCATTGCACGTCGGGGCAGTCGGTGGTTGGGCATACGTAACACATGTCCCAGCTATCTCAACTGATGGAATTTCAGTACTTCATCAATCCATTTGCCATCCTTACCTAGTACCTGTTTCCTAACAACTGCATTACCCGGTGGTCCCAGGATATACGAGCAATGCTTCGAAGACACCTATGATCGAAGACTAGTAGCCTACGAATATCCTCTACTCTTATCGGCCATGTTTCACTGCCATAGAGTAGGACGGAGCGAACTGCTGCACAGTAAACCCGTCCTTTGGTTGCTAGACGGATATCTCGCCTACGCCATAAATGACGCAAGTTGGCGAAAGCTAGACGAGCCTTCTGTATCCGTGCTGAGATTTCGTCACACACCAGACCACAAGGGCTGATGAGACTCCCAAGATAAGTGAAGTGGTCTACACGCTCAACTACTTCACTCCCTATCATTAGTTCAGGTGTCGATGCAACCCAATCCTGAAGTAACATTTTGCATTTCGAAGGAGAGAATCGCATCCCAAACATGCCTGCATTGTTACTTATATTGGTCAGAAGACTCTGCATTTTGTCAGCATCTTCACCGAATAAAACTATGTCGTCGGCGTATTCTAAGTCAACGAGTGAGCCTCCCGGTAAAAGTTCAACTCCTGGAGGTCTAGGTGATGAAAGTGTTATCTCTAAAAGTATGTCAACGACAAAGTTAAACAAGAATGAGGAGAGTGGACAGCTCTGACGAACACCACTCGAGGTAACCAATTCTGATGACAGTTCGCATAGGCTCTAACTCGACCAGTTGTGTTCGAGTAGAGAGCCTTTATGAGGTTAATGTACTTCTTTGGTACTCCTTTCACTGACAAACACAGCCATAGAACCTCACGATCAACAGAGTCAAATGCCACCTTAAGGTCAAGAAATACTAATATTTTGGGACGTCTGAATGTATGTCTATGTTCTAGGATCTGACGTAGAGTGAATATTTGGTCTATGCAACCACGTCCAGGTCGAAAACCAGCCTGGTTTTCTCTAGTCTGCTCTTCACGAGCTTTGGTTAGGCGTCCAAGTATTATTGAAGCTAATATTTTAGACACTATATTAGTCAAACTGATCCCTCTGTGATTGTCACAGAAGGTCTTTTGTCATTTCTTATAGACTGGCACAATCAGTGATTGGGACCAGTCAGATGGAATTACGTCCAGTTTCCAGATTCTACCTAAGACGTCAGTTAATCTCCCTGCTAGTACTGGACCACCATCCTTAAAAATCTCAGGGGTAAACTTGTCAGGGCCTGCTGCTCTCCCTCGCTTTAGATTTCCTATAGTTTTTTCAACCTCGTAGAGAGTTGGAGGACTTTCATCAATTTGCCATTCAGGACGACTGGGGATCGTGGGTAACTGAAGTGTGGCTGAAGGCCAGTTGAACTGATCCCTAAAGTGTTCTGCCCATCGATCCAATCTCCTGGATTGAGAATGAATGATATGCCTATCTTTGTCTGAGATAGCTTCGCTAATAGCTGGGTTGCTAATGCCGGTTTCTTTAATAAGTCTGAATAGCTGTCTGCTGTTTACTATTGCCGCTGCCTTTTCCATCTCTATTGCTTTCGCTACCCACCACTGTTCACGATCATTGCGTAGGCTTCTTATTAGCCTTCGCTTAAGCTGACTCCGCTCTTCGTTATGTTCAGAGCCAGGTGGGATGAGTTTACGAGCATCTATAAGTGCGGTAGATGTTGCCGAGATCCATTGTTTCTCCCTGACCTTATGGCTTACCTTACTAGCAGATATCACTGCTGTTTCCACAGCTTTTCGGATGTCATTCCACGCTGCTTCGAAGTGGGCACAACTTACATGTCTGCCTAACTGTTTTACCAGTTGTTCCTGAAATATATTGTTAGCTTGCCTATCATTAAGTAGAACCCTTAGAGGCTTCCCTGAAGTGTCTTTCCTACGTCCAGTAAGACGCAAACAGATACGTGTTCGCACTAGAGCATGATCTGAGTCTGAACAAGTGTTCCAGAATGAGCGACAGTTTTCTACCGAGCCCCTCCATCGGTGGCTGATAGCGATGTGATCTAATTGGGTCCAACGTTGGGACGAATTGGATGGGGGTCGCCATGTCAAAAGATGATTTTCCTTATGCTTAAAGTTAGTATTTGCAAGAAATAGGCGGTTATCTGAACACAGCTGCAACAGACGGTCGCCATTATCTGTTCTTTTCGCCATGACACCATAAGATCCACCCAGGTGTCTTTCCCTTTCACTTAGTTTACCTACTTGAGCATTAAAGTCACCTGCTACTATTACAACATCAGAACGCCTAGCTTCTCGGAGAAGGTCAGAAAGTTTCCTGTAGAACTCATCTTTTATATCGTCTGAGCTGCAGTCAGTGGAAGAGTAGGCAGAGACGACGAAGAGGCAACGACGAGTTTCCCTATCTTTCCGAGTCCTTACTGATCCGTTTAGTCGGACAGCGCATAGAAGACTGTCTACTGGGATCCAGTCTAAAAGAGCTAGTTCTGCCCTACGACTTAATGCTATACCTACTCCAGTGAGGCCACGGGAAGCAGCATTAGGGCTTCCAGATACACGAAGCGTGTATCGAGATGAAACTTTATTTTGATTAGGTGAAGTCAAATGAATGACACTACTCGGATCTTGTATGCGTGTTTCGGAGACGCAGCACACATCGATGGTGTAAGATTCTAGAGTCCTAGCTAAGGAAGCCTGTTGTCCTATTTGGCACAATGTTCGGACATTAAAAGTTCCTATATGTAGTTTAGAGCGTGGTTTCAAGAGACCAGGAATAATGTTCCGTGTACTTGATTCGTTTGCCCAAGCGATGCGAGATGATAAAAGGACGTGGGAAGGGTTAGTCGTGGAGATAAGAGAGTTATTAGGAGTAGGAAGGATTTGAAAGTGACCGACTTGGTCTCGTGTGTTGTTACGGGTATGAGGGCTAATATCACTTCCCGGCTGCCCACACCGTGGAAGGGTATTTCTTGAGGGACCTGAAAAAGAAGTTGGATTAGTGTTGGTCTGAACGACCTGGGAGCGTGACCGCAGTGCCCAAGGGACAACTGCTTGAGCCCGGTCACGCACGGTCTTTTTGTGTGGGATTTTAGACGTGTTAGCTCCGTTCTTCAAAGGACCTTACCGCCGGAGACGGATATCCGTGGGATAGGGCAAGGTGTGCATTTTTAGGGTCGACATTTTCTAACCCCACCCCTCCTTGTGGGAAGGCAGCATCGCTGTCATGCTGGTTGTCTGAAGGAAACACCTTACTGCCGTCACACCTCTGTACAGTCGGCAGTACGACTTCGCCTTCGAACCTTGGGATTACTGCTTTTAGTCTTACCGCTCTTCAACCGACCTGTCTGGCATGGTAGTACCTCGAGGATCGATTGTTCCAGCCAGCATAGCTCGATTGGTTCATCACGATAGGCAAGCCCGACCACCACATCAAGGTAGAAGCAACGAGGACCTTTCTACCCTATTTCTATAATCATTCAATGACTTTTTACGTGTATGTAGAATTTCAGTTTTATAACATGCGAAGATTTTTACTATCTTCGCATGTTATAAAACTGAAATTCTACATACACGTAAAAAGTCTTTGAATGATTATAGAAATAGGGTAGAAAGGTCCTCGTTTTAATATAACATACATGTGTAAATTCTCGTAAAAAGGGGCACTAAAATAAATATTCCCCACACAAAATATAAAGATATTATTGTGAACAACCAAAAAAGAGAAAAAAGGAGTACAATCAAGAAACAGAAAAGTGAACAAAAATAGTACATTACAAGACATACATTTTAATTAAAAACACAACCGAGGGAACTTATTTTAGTTAAGGGAGTTCCTCTTAGTTTTATGAAGTATGTTGAAGAAAACTACGACAGGATCGCCAGTGGTTTTAATTCTGAACCATGTATGAAAACTTCCCAAGCCACTGAGTAGTAACATCTCCAGGACTCCGACCGAGAAGTCGTGATGTGCCAACAGACACCAGTCCTAGATAGTGTTTATTTATACCAAGGTTTCATGACAGGTAACTGATAGGAAAATTCCGTTGAAAATCATTCCACAAACTTATTGCAAACAATAATCTATCTGAGTTGTAGCTAAAATTCATCCATAAGAAGGATTTACGGGACTTAATGAAGAACATATCCTTCCCACAGATGAATTCGCTATTGCATATTAGAAATAATTTATCTCTTACGAACAATATCGTGAATCCATGTTTTAACTGGAAAACAGTATTAATGGTCATTACGTGAATTATCAAAGGTCAGTTGTATATGTTTTAATGATGAGACAGACGAGATTGGTACAACTCCTGGCATAAATGCTGCATCATTACTGAGAAGGTCCGCGATAATAGTGTAATTTCACGAAAAATGTGCCACCTAAGCTAATGAACAATCTACTGTAGATTTCTTTTGCTTACAAAAATTTCGAAACAACTACGGCCTCACCAACGGAGTATGATTTGTATATTTTATAGAAACTAAAAGTTGCTTCCATTTACTTATAGAATACTTAACAATTACAATTGAAAAATAGACGTTGGAATGATTTTAGACTTTCCCAATGAGAGGCTAGTTGTTGGTAGGTAAAAAATAGCTCGCATTACATTTTTAAAGAAAGAAATGTTAATCCACAGTACAAAGAGATTAATTTCTAAATAAACTACGATGAAACAGCAAATGTCCATCACTAACATCAGGATCACATGTTCAATAAGTGTTAAAGGTTGGTTGGCCAAAAGTTGAAAATTTATCTAATTAGTTTGTTATGATGGAACTATAATTTTTAAACGTCATTTCATTTAATGGGTATAGGTTTATGCACTTGATTTGAGGCAATAAGTTTTTGCGTGAAGGAGATATCTACATGAACAACAGTTGCCTAAAACACAATAGATAAATGTGAACTGTATCGAGGATTCAATACTTATCAGTCAAATGTATTGACAATTTAGCCAGTAATGCAAACCATTATTAGTGTTCTTAATACTTGTTAAAACCAAGTAAATATGTGAAGTAATTAAATCGATCGGATAATTGTTGAGGTACTTTCAATTGACATAAAAGCAGTTGTAAATCAAAAAAATTGAAAAAGATTTTCAAAAATTCTATACCGTCAATAATATTTTCTTTTTCTTGTGAACTAGAAGAGACAAGACCCAGTCTTTCTGAAGTTGTTAAACTTAACAAACGTCTTCTATGGACTAGTTTATTCAAATTTGGAGCATGTACTAAGATGATCCAACCAAATGCACGTTTAGCTAAACAACATATTTCAACCAGACGATTGCGAGGATAGCACAGTGATTTAAATCTAGAACAGAGATTTCAAAATAACTGTAAATTATGTTATTAATTTAAACAATGATTACTGCAGAAAAATGTAGGCATATTCTACTTGAAAGGGTTGATATGATGAATTACAGTAACAGACGGTAAAGCCCGCCTTTTTTAGCGATTAGAACCCAATTATAGAACAAGGACTAATGCATGATTGAGCAATTGAATTATTTATTCTATCACTCATGATCAGATTACTTTGATGACAAATCATAAAAGAACGTGATCACCATCTTTATATAATATTACATTATGAGTATATATGAATAAAAAACTAAGTAGACACAAAGATTTCTCAATCTGTAAACGAATAAATTATCTTAAGCAACCAACACTTACTTTGGATGTAGCAAGTGATTCATCGAGGCCACATTAAATAACTTTTCCGGTAATATAGCAGAACCTAATTCAGCAGACCCAGATGAGAGTGAATAATAGGATGACTCAATCAAGCCAAGAGTAGTTGGAGAAAACTCTGAATCAATCTCATGATCATCAATCAACACGTGATTATTTGAGCAAGAGTCACCACTGACAGGATGATTTGTAGTTACTGCAGATGAAATACCAGTTTGTTTATTTTGAGTATAACGACAAGATGAACATGTATCGGATAAAAGATTGCTAGCAACTCCACAGCTCACACAGATATTTGGTAAAGAGTCGATTGTTTTAGGAGGCGAGATAATTGTAGGCACATTGGTTACATAAACTATTGACTTATTCATTCGCATTCCCAATGTATTAGCCTCAAATTCCTCATCAATCAATTCATTTTTAGCTACAGAACAACTATATACAGATTTGATCATTTTGAGAGAATCATGTTTGGATTTCTTGCGAAAATTAGATAAATAGAAACATGGGCATAAGGATGATAAATAACGACTACGCCATACATCAGTCACAACATTTTGATTAGGTATTGAGGACATGCTTTTATCATCAGTATATTGTGTAACAGCAAAAACTGAATGAGATTGATTAGTTGTATGAGATGAATGTGTGAAGTCAACAATATGATAATATGTTCCAAAAATACATTGCAAACATGGATTAAGTTGTCTAAGTCTACGTCGACGAGTTAATAATTTTCTACGTCGCTCCAAATATTTTTCTTTGTTGATTTCTGTAGAATCATAAAGATGCTCAGAAAATTGTCTACTATCATCAATTTCTTCGTTAACACTATTTACATCTCCTGTAATTTGAGGCTTGTTAAAATCTAATTGAGAAAAGTGTATATCCGAATTTTCAATATTTTTTCTTGAACAACGATTTATGAGCCAAATTATGCAACCGATAATTAATAAACAAAGAATCAGTCCAACAACTGAACAAGCGATAATTGTCTAAACAATAGTTTGTCAAATAAAATTCATATGTTACAATTAAAATTAAAGCACACAGACATTTCGAAACAGTATACAAAAAAATGATTTCAGTAACAATTCTCGTAATGATAAGCCTTCAGAACATCACGGTTTGGCATTGTTAGATATAAGAACAGGAATCCGTTGATCAAATACACTAGTAAGGCTTTTATATTCTTACAACAGTAATGGAATTTTAGAAATGCACACAAAACATCAGTCTTACCCACTGCATTTTGTGTAATACAGAACGATAACTTGTTTCATTACATTTTCTTCACCAAATTGTTAAAATTTATCTTGAATCAACTACAGATCATTTTCTGTTATCAATATATTGAAGAACACTGAGATGGCAGTGAGCACACCTGGTTATTTTTTAAAATAGTGATCATTTTAAGTTTTTTTCTTCAAAAGACTTGATGTATTTCGATAACTCCATGTATATATCACAAAATAAACGCAATACTATATATTCACTGACTATTACTGGGCTAAAATTCAGTCATTTATTCATAACCTTAATTAATTCACTTTTAAGTTATAACAATGGCCACATAAATGGGGATTTGAAAGAAAGATATCGTGAATATATCACACAAAATGGTGAATTTTCCAAGTTTAAAAATTCCAAATCAATTTTTGGACTTCTACTGATAGAATGATAGATATATATATCATTTTACTATGAAAATGAAGTACGGCGGTGGGAATACCAACCACAACAAACTAAACAAAAATATCTATTTAATTTGATGATGGGTAAGAACCACTGGATATGATTTTGCTTTCAGCTAGTTGAAATTTAAAGGTGAATCGAACATTTCATGTGGATATTTAGATCTTTCAATGATTATATATATATATATATGAGAAATGAGTAAACTCCTAAAGATTACCAGGAAAAAGGAGAACAAGGTACATAGAGAGAACGGAAGACATACACATCAGAGCACTATGTTATGGATATGTCTATAAATATACATGCAGGTACATGCAGCACACAATCAGAAAATTTAACTGTTCTGTACAAGTTACAAGAAAGACCTCCGATAAGCAGAGATGGATAGTGGCTAGCAGTGGAATCCAGGACGCGCGTTTCGTCCTATTTGGGACTCGTCAGCTGGATGTACCTGCATCTCATCCAGCTGACGAGTCCCAAATAGGACGAAACGCGCGTCCTGGATTCCACTGCTAGCCACTATCCATCTCTGCTTACCATGCTTGTGAATTAAGGTATATCGAGGCAATACGTACAGTATGCACATATGCCAATTAGAGACTGACCAGTTGCAGTCCTAACACATCGATGGGAAGATCCAAACAAACAATACTAAGTGAATTTAAAGACCTCCGATATTTAAAGTAATAATCGATACAAATTTAAGACGAATACGAATATAAAACACAGGTATTGACGTATATATATTGATGAGAAAAAATGTTTATGTAGTAAATTTATTGATAAAAATGATTAATATTCAGAACATTACTTCCCTCATTAATATCAAATGGTAACAACAATGTTAAGAATGAGAACAGTGAATACATTACATGTACTTTAATTCATCTAATAATCGTAGTATGACTGGACGAGTTTTTCAGTAACAATATGGTGAGATCCACGTTTGCATATATATATATATATATATATATATATATATATATATATGCATCAGTTGAATTATCAACAATTCGTAACAGTAGATCGATAAGAAATTATCAGAATTAGTCGAAATAATAGTTATAATAAAAGCAATACCAATAATAAACAGAGAAAACAGTTACAATATCGAGGAATACGAAATGTAATGATACTAAGCCCTTCACATCTGATCAAAGATAAGGAATAAATACATTGATTTAAATAAATTTCGTCTTGTAAATACACATCACGTTAAATACATAACACAAATCGAACATTTCGAAGGTTCATTTTGCAGTATCTATGAGCCAAAAATGACTTCCTAAATAAAATCCAATTAATTCGATTTTACGGACCAATCATAGGTTTTTCGACATATAAAAACTACTAGGATTCGCCATCCAATTATACAGGGGCATCACGGAGTCCCGTTTAAGTTTTTAAACATAATATAATTAATTTTCTGTAGCAAAAATGATCTGTAACAAAACTAGAATGCATAAATTTCCATTATTCAGTTAATACTTATTTTTCACCGGTTTTAATAGCATACGAGAATAAACAACAGAAACGAAGAGACCTACATATAATTGGAACAGGCTACAAAATTACGGCAATAGACAATCAAGTGGTTAATATAGTGCGAAAAAATAGAGTTACCGAAAGTCTTACCAACAACCAACCTTTCAATACCATGCTTCCCATGCGATAGTCTTAAAATAATTTACTTACTACACAAACTTCAATATCTCTACTCAGTATTTACTTCATCTGTTATTATTAGTCATAACAAAATGAATGGAAAGCTTACATTGAGACTGGATGCAAAACAGTAAACTTATAATATCAGACTTAACTATTTTTGTACAACTAAGTAAATACTTCATTATCAATTTAACCGTTTACTGCTAATCTGAAAATATTTGTTTCTCTGCCTTATCATATTCGCACTTGGGATGATTAAAACACATTGTTTCTACGTTTTTTTGAACAGTTTTCTATTTTGGTAGATTCTTTTTTTTGTGAAAAGTAAACGTTATACATTACAATTTACTTTGGTATTTAGTTAAGGTTATTTGTTATCTTGTTTTTTGACAGCAAAATCAGTGAAGTACGAACAAACTAATTTTGTCAATAACGTTCAATGTCCACGTTGTTCAAATTGACAAAAGGTAATCAATTTGTGAAATAAAAAAAGAAACTGATCAAAAGAGATGAGGGTAAAGCGATTATGTTGATAGTTATAAATGTGTATTAACAAAATATTAAACCACCATTGAAAATCTGAAAGCACTGGACGGCCCTTTAGTCCTAGTATAGGACTACTAAGCAGTGTGCATCTGTAGAGGATTAATTCCTCTATATTTGACTCCAATAAATAAATAATAACCCGTCAACTGAATATCTAATGCAGGCTAAATTTCCTAGTAGAAATTATGGGTTTACTCGAGATTATTCAAAAGCCTGAACACCAATTATAGAGATAGTTTATTGTTGAAGTTTGGTAAAATCCGCAAGCGTACAGATAGCAAGCACACAGGGAAAACTAGTGAGTATGTGCGTGTGTCAATGAGCGTTAAAAATCCATATACATTTGTGAGTGTTAACGGATCGTGGATAAATTATTGATAGTCTTCGTATACAACCAATGAGAGAATGGATTAAATGTCTAAATTACGGAAAACACACAAATAATACAATAGTTCAATGGGCTTGCTACATATTCACATACACGGGATTCGAACCCAGAACATTCGGTCTCGCGCACGAATATTCAGCCTCTAGACCACTGAGTTGGCATCCAACGGTGTTATTGTCTAACTTCAACAAATCCACGAAATTGCGGGACCATCTTCTACTCACTGAGGTAGATACCTGTCTCTACGTGACACGGATTAGCTGGTGGATTGGTTAAAGTTAGACATTAACACCGTTGGATGCCAACTCAGTGGTCTAGAGGCTGAATATTCGCGCGCGAGACCGAATGTTCTGGGTTCGAATCCCGTGTATGGGATCGTGGATGCACACTACTTATGAGTCCCGTACTAGAACGAAAGGGTCGTCTAGTGCTTCCTAGTTTCCGATGGTGGTCTAACATTCATCGATTCATGGTCTCAATCGAAAACTTAACAAACGCCACAACCCCAGGCTGATTATTGACAAGACACACTAAGAGAAACGAGCACCGATAAAAAAGATCTTAATAACCTTTATTTCTGATAAGCAAGATTTATTGAACGATGATATAGCAATTTTCATCTTACAATGTTTCCAAATCAATTACAATGATATTATGACAGCTCATATTTTATTAATGTGAAAACAAACAATCCTTATCTAGGGAAAAGTTCTCTTACGCAATTATACAAATAATGAAATCCGACGAAAAAAGATGTTAAGTAAATTTCTTAAGAAACTAAAATAACGTGATAAATTGTGATTTGTCGTACTATTTATTAACAGAGCCATACGAATGAATCTATATTGTATTTAACTGTTCATAATGAAAAAACCATCATAATGAAAAAAACGTAAATGCTACCGTAAAACATACCTGTAGCTGAGCCTCTGTTATTTCTAGACCTCTAACCGATTCACCACCAAGAGTCCAATTGTGATGATAATCACTGTTGTTGCTCGTCTCTGAACACTGAGGAATTTGATAACAAGAAGTTAAATACCATTTTTCCAAATGATTAGGCTTTGACTTAATAGATATATCTGGAAAAGTTTCTCTATTTTCTTTTCGACTTAAACAGAATGGTCTTGATGCCAAACCAGACGGATTGCGACACACGGCCGACGAACTGGCTTCAAGACCTAAACTTCTAGGAAAAGTGAAACTGTTTAAACTGTAAAAGCCAGGCCAAATACCAGGTTGTAGATTCTGAATATTATCATCGAGAACCAACACATTAGTCCATGGTTTACATTCTGGCATAGTAGCTAAACCTCTGTAATTTTCCCCTTTGCCGTTGATGCAATCAACTAAATAAAACAAGTAATATACAGATGCTTTGAGGATGTAACTTTTTTTATAATAAAAATGAAAAATGGAATAACCTGAATATTTAGCTAGCTCGAAAACAAAAAAGTAAGCATATAATTAAAAGTCATCAATGTATGATATCAATGATTTTCTCTGAAATTCATTTACACTATGTAAGAAGAAGGGACATATAACATTAAAACTATACATACCAACCTACCTAACTCAACGAGAGTGCAGTCATAACGAATAATAAACTTAGGAACAAGGCAACAGAAATTAAAACAATTATTACAAAAAAGAATTTCTTTACAACAAGTACTTTTCAAAATGTGTACATTAAGTGCAATGACTAAAATAAAATACTCTAAACCCCAAATCTCCAAAACAGTATGTCTTAATCCGCACAGATGTAATACAGGCACAGGTGAAAGAATTAACTAGAAAGTAAAATCATAGATTTTATGTGCTGGATTGTCTTTTTAACCGAACTACCAATTCACATTGAAAATTAGGTTACTATTGAGATCGAATCTACATCTCAAGACATGAGTAAGCTTGAAAACTCTCTACAAGCAGCTCCCAGTCAGAGAATATTTCCTAAACGGCCGAAAAAACATGTACACGACAATTCCAAGAGTAATACTCACGTCCATAAAATCCAAGTTCTATCTACGGGTTAACAAATCTTTAATTACTCTGCGAAGTATAGTTTTCTACCTACATAAATTGAATATGAAAATCATATCAGCGAAATGTATGATCTATTTAACAGGTCTTCTTATGAATTATAACATTTTAACTTTACGGCGCTCTTCAGTTTATGAAAACAAGGCTGAAAAATCAATTTGACTGAGAAAAAGTACTCATCAATTATAATATATTAGAATGAACGAAAATATTTTACTAATTTGTCCGGATAAAGTAACAGAAATAGAACTAAAAGATAATGGTTAGGAAACTATTTGAATCCCTATACTATTTCTGTTAAAATGCATTAACTAATCAACTCACTTTTAATATAGGTTTCTCTTATTCTGAAATTCTGTTGTCAGTGACAAGGGATTGAATTAGAAATGAGCAAAACTTGGATACCTTTTTAACGGAATCATTTGATTAAGCGAAACATTCGTGTTTATAAGCAGAGATGGATAGTGACTGACCAGTTGCAGTCCTAACACATCGATGGGAAGATTCAAACAAACAATACTAAATGAATTTATTCGTGTTTATAGTTATTTGATAAATATATGAGTCTATAGAAGAATAGAAAGAGATTACATGATAAAGTGATCCGACATTTGAAATGTCTAGAGAAGTTTGCATAACAATCGAGAGGTTACTGAACAATCGGAGAATGACAGTAACCACTTATACACTACTAAGGTGTTGGAAATTCAAAAACTCAGGCATGAACTCTACGTGCAACCTCTCATCCTTCCATGAGCCTGTACTTTTAAACCGTAACCAGTTATTATTATTATTATTATTCGCTTACAATTGTTCATGATTACTATTCACTTGTTATTATGTTCTTCACATTTGTTCTTCATGTCTGTTAAACAAACAGTTATCTCACGTATTTCTAACTGGTCAATTATTTCCCTCCTCCTATTCTTCTCCAACCTGTCGATCATTACACAACTTTCTTTTGATACTTCAAATGTCGAACCACTTTCATCATGTAATCTATTTCTATTGTTCTATAGACTCATATATTTATCAAATAACTATAAACACGAATATACAGCTAAATGAAATGATTTCATTGAAAAGAAAATTTCCTTTGATATTATTTATTAACACAATGGGTTACATTAATTAGCGTTAGATAAAACTTGAACTAAAACTTTTGACAGTTATTGACAGAATCATACCAATTCTAGGTATACAGTAACCTTAGCGATTATTAAATGATTTTGAGATAGATTGAAAGAAAAACCAAATCATTTATTTCGATAAAAACACCAGTGGTATACGTTAGAAACTGCAGTCAATGCATGTAAAATATTGAATTTATGTGACTACCTCATAGTATTAATAAACTACATAAATTTCTATGAAATTATCCCAAGCGATTATGAAGTTAAATTCCGTTAAATATTCAAGTACATAATAAATAAACAACTACATACGAGTACACAACGTTTACTATCAATAATCACCCATTAGAACGAATAATATTAGTTAAAATACATTACAGCCAAGAAAAAATCAATGTTGTAACCTGTCAACAAACGGTAAATATAAGCATGAGCTGTTTTTTCGGACAGTAAAATTTAGAGGGTTTTTTCTCAACCACTAATTAATAACACTGGCAACAAAAAAAGATAGAGAAGTTGCATTGAAAAACAATCTTGTTAATGAACACTTAAATAATCTACATTACGTAGTAAAATCTCAAATTATTAACAAGAGAACAGAAATATGAAAATATCTCTTAGTCAAGCAGTGAAAGCAAAACTGAAAATAACTGATAATTAATTATACATGTTAAGCGAAGATCATAGAGAATTTGATAGAAAGTATGAAAAAAGCATTCCCGTACATAATATATAAAAATAATAGTCAAAAGGTTAAAACCTGGTTAAGGCTTGTTGTTAAATATATTCGGAAAAGAAAATTTGCCTTCAAAAAAACTCCACACTCTCCTTGGGAAATAAGACGCGTTATAACATCAATAAATGATCCAGATCAAACGTGCAGCCTACAAAACAATAGGGCCTACAGTAAAAAGTATCTTTGTGGTTTCTGTATTGAAATCAGATCTTTTTATTAGGCAGAGCATATCAGATGTTCACTTGTAGATTATTCATAAAGATATTATACTTTGGCATGTCCTGTATGAATTCTACTTACATATGAGAGCCACACCTCACGTTAATACGACAAATACATACGTCGAGATGATTAGAATCAAAATCAGTAAAATGGAAAACTGGTTACGCGAAATATAATTCAACAGAACAATAGAGATATGTTGTTTCACTATAGAAAATGGGCAGTTATTAGATGAATTAAATTTTCCAACTCAACCACCTACACTTAAAATGTAAAGGCTAATACTATCCGGTTGCCCGAAATGAAGTAGGTAGAGTGAAGTTTGAACCTCGGGTTTAGTGGCTGAAAGTTGAACGCTTATAGTATAAAATCACCGTTCCACGTCAAATGAACTAATGGTCTATTTCTCATATTAATAAGTTACTTAAAAAATCTTAGTTGCTTCGCCACGTCACAATTATAACGGGAAATCGGACACAATAAACAATGATCAAAGAGAATAACTATAAACTAACATTTACATATTGTAAATAAAACAGATACAAATAATATCCATGAACGAAAGAAATACTATTTGTTTCATTTATCTCAGTGAACTCTAGAAACTCAACATACATTGGTACATTTAAATGTTTCTTTGTACGGCGATTGACCAAACATGAAAAAACTTGTTGAAAATTTAGTAAAGTGACAAAAACTTACCATTTTTTTCATCAGGAGTTTTCTTGCTTTCTTCAATGAAATTTGTTGGATTTTCGTTATCAATAGGTAAACGAGTGCAAACAGACTTTTTAGACTGTTCAGAATATCTAATATCACTTTTAATAGATGAACAAATGTGAAAGGGATTTGATTTTCCATTGCCTAGTGGATCGGAGAAACTCAGTGGAAGACTTTGACTTTTGGCTTCTGGTACGTTGATCAGTTCTGACCAACCCGTTTTTACAAAATCAGAATTCATCAAGGATTCATTCTGAGGAATGTCAAGAAGACTATCCAAAGCTGAATTATTCAAGATTTTTAACGAGGAAAAGCAAAATAGGCCTGTAACAGCGAGACAATGTTTCCTGTTTTACGAAGACGATAAAATAGATGTTTACTAAATTACAGCACAAAACCGAAACTATAAACAATCTACAAATGACCCTTTAAAACAAAAATTTCAAGTTAAAAACAAAATATATTGGACTTGTCACTACCAACAACTACATGTTTATCAACTAGTGGTGTGTTGAAACGAAATAGGCTATTAATGTGATACTTCTTCATAAGACATTTAATGAATTTAGTAATGGACGGCCGGGGCAAGAAACAAACTACTTGTTAGTAGGTGGACAAAGCGTTAGAAATTTCCATTATGTTAGTAAATTAAATATTTTCTGTGAACAATGAAATGTTATATGTGAGGGGAGGTTATTTAGCGATACATTCGTTCGCTCTGATAAGCTTTAAAACCAAATAACCAGTTGAAAACCCCTTACAGTGTAAAATATCGAAAAGTTTTCTATGCCAGTCCAGAGAATATAGCTATTCTTTTTAGAACAACGTAGGATGTGTTCGGAAGCTCTATCTGTTGAAACAGGCATAATATCAACACGAGATGAGAAGCAAATGAGAGGAATTAACTTCATCTGAGATGAAAATCGACAATCCAATAAACTGAAATTGAATCGTATCAACTATTCAACTACAGCTCCACAGAAAGATTACAAAAACACAAAATTCCGTTCAGCAAAAAAAGGAAGAACAAACAGTAATAACCAGCATGTGCAGGGTAAACAGAGTTTAGAGAAAATAGACGAAATAAAAACACGAATGGTTAAAATGTTTATTTTGTCATAACTTTACCTAAATAGATCATATCAAAGGTCATAATTGTTCACAAATAATTGTTTCAGACTTTTTTTAATTAACTATTGTATGTAATTACCGAACAACTATTGCAAGAACTAAACAAACTAAACAATGTATAGTTAAAAAGTTACAATATCACGCTTAAATAAACTCCTTCAGTTTAAAGTACATTTATGCTAAATGCTTAGAGTACTCAAAAAGTATTTACGATTGATATACGGAATTTTAAATTCTCACAGATGACAACATACAAATTGTAAAAGTAAACACTTCGTCAGTAACAATGTGAATTTAAATAAACCGTCGATTGGACAACTTAACACTTTTTCTAACAGTATTTAAAGTCAACACTACATTTGTTGCTAAATAGTGCAGTGTTGTTGTCTGTTTTAACACATTTAATCTTTATATGTCCTGTACTAAGTATAGGGCCTAACTCTAGATTTGAGATAGAAGCTAGAATTGGAGAAAGAATTTGAACTATGTCCACATTTTATAAAATACCACTAACCAAAAATTTAGAAACATTGATAATTAATACTTCGGTAAACTTCAGCTGAGTAGTTTTATAATATTTCTGTTGATATGTCTAGCAGTGATTTTACTCCAGGAACAGGTAGAGACATTTCTTAAAATTTACTAGTTCTGGGAATGTTGTCGTTCCTGATTCACTTTGTAGAACATGTGTTTTAATTAGTTTATTATTCAGCTGTTATACTATTTAAATGAAAACTTCCATGAACATAAATTGATAATAATTAATTTAGGGTTTTATTATTTCTAGTCTATCCTATGAAAGTTAACGGTAAAACCAAGTTTCGGGAATCAAGTATCTACGCCATTTAGCGGAATAACATATACAAAGCAATATCAATAAATGAGATGTCTTTTCGATTAAAACTCGTTGAAATATTTACAACATCTCATCTCACAATACTAGTTTTCTGGTGAGGATATGAGGTTGTTATTAATGTTATTTTGAGGTCACATTTTTAAAAATGCATATGAGTTTATAGTTTATAATAAGTGATGGGGCAATACTTTATGCTACAGTATTTGTTGTGATCAACTAGTATTCCATAGACTGAACACTAGTTGGAGAAAAAACACTGACTACAACCGAGATGTTCTGAGCCGTTGTTTTTCAAACGATTAGCATCCAGGCGGATTTACATATTATACAATCTCGGTAAATTCGAAAGTCTGACGGTAATATGTAAACTGCGAAATATTTTGTTTGACGACTAATGAACCTAGCCAACTGACAAGGTACTGATAGGTATATCGTTGAAAATCAAAAACCCCAAATACTAAGCCAAAATGTAAGCACATCTACAATACAATAGTTCATGTGTCTTGATTTTGATTGTAGCCCATTTGGTTTATCCTTACGATTTCAAACGAGTTGGTGAAAAACTTGAAAAACATTTCACTAATAGTAAATTTGAGGAGGCTACTTACTAAGGCTGTTTTTATTATCTATGAAACAGCATTGTTCATTAGTTTATTTTCGTTGTAAATCTGTGTTTTTCACAAATAGTGCATTTTATTCAAAAAAAAACAACAAGTAAATGATTCATAACCAACTTATAGTTAACAACTTAATAACAGAAAAGAAATTTCTACAAAGATTTAACTAAACAATAAACGACGTATAAATAACTTACAAACAAACAGGATATTCAATATATGAATTGGTAAATAAAGATGTTGATTTTCTATCAGCGTTAGTAATTTCACATCGAGGATAAGATGTAGCACAAGTTAAATGCTTAGCCAAATTAATACATCTCCATGCAGCGGTACTACTATTAGATAAACTTATGGTATCTACTACATGATTTGATTTTATAAAAGATGTATTTGAACTTTTAAAAGAATCACTGAGATAATTATTAGATTGAGATAAATACATTGAAGACGATAGTAAATCATCCCAGCTGGTAAACAGATTTTTAACAGCTTGGTTACTGATTTCATTAGAATATAAACGAGATTGAGAAATTAAATAAGGTTCTTTATATTCATGAGCAATATTTTCTATAAATGGATAACATGCGGAAGATTTCGGTAGAATTGTAGAATATAACTGACAATAAGAATTTCTGAAAGTAGAATAAAAAAAAAGAAAGAAAAAAATTAAAATATTCAAATCCTTTCATTGAGAAATACATTTATCTCAACTAAATGAAATTAATATTTGTGGTGTAGAATGAACAAGTAAAAAGTCTCTGACATTGTTCAATACTATAATTAATTCCCATTTGATCAATAATAGAAGACAACGAAACAAAAACAGATCTTAACAAATTTCTGATGATTTATTATTAACCCTTCCAAATTATTAACACGTCCAATCAGAACATAGTAATAGCTTGCACAATTTAGAAAGTAATTCAGTCATTGGTCTTGTTTTGAAGAGTTCTTAGGTATATGTTCACTGAAATAATTTATTGTGTGAAACATTGGGTAATATGAGTTTTGAAATATGATAAAATAGAAAAAAACGAAGTATCATTAGTTGCTTTGTGGCTTTCATTTTTATCTCTGACTGATTACTTGTTGTAAATCATGATATCTTGAATGAATAATTTTGCATACGAATAACTGTGTTAGTTTCTTGACATATTCAGTAAACCAGCCTATGGGTATGTTTCCTGACAAGTCATCAATGAGTTCCAATGCTCGATTATCAGTCCAGTTACTTTAATCATTTCAATAAGTTATAAATCAATTGTGATATCATGATAAAATACCAAGATTGAGGTTACCAGCAGGTTATGCAATGTCGATTTTGTAAGTGGTGAAAATTATTGATTATTTTGAATTCAATCAAATTTTAAAAAAATAGAATTCCAAATCTGAATATTTAAAATATCACCATATTTGACAAATTATTGAATTGTGCAAAAATATACTATGAGCCTATTTAATTTTTTTTTAAAAAGATTTAGGCCCAATTCATTTCAACAATATACTATTTTTCTTGGAATTATCGATCATTATAATCAATGTTCCACCATTTATACAATTCAGTATTATAAACTTTTAGCTTACGATACTTAAACATTGACGCAAAACACAATATGACTAAACAACACAGATATATGTGATTTAATTTACTACTATTAAAATTGTTGCATACAGAAATCTGTTTTAGATTAGATCTAATCAAAGTTAGACATTTATAAGCAAATATCCTTTGCTCTCAATTACAAGATAGTGAAGAGTAAAGCAATTGAAATACTATTATTCATGATAGAGAGAAACTAATTTCATAACTTTTGATGATGACATCTATGGAATAGATTGAGTTAACAGATAAAATAAGGTTAACATTATTCGTCAAAAAGTGACACTTATTATTTATACAGGTTTGTCATTTATTTTATGATTCACATTTAACCTACTGTCTAATTTCAACCATTAAATTAAACATAAAAGGTAAGTTTTTAACAGAGGATATAGACATCTGTCTAGAATTTAAAAGAAAAAAACACCCCACGAAAATTTTCATTTGCCGAGTTCAAATTTAGATAAATAGTTTTGAGTTCCACTTCTTTTTTGTGTATATAGTTTAAGTGAACCCTAATGAAATTGACTTAATGGTTTAAAAAAAAATAATAAAAAATTCTAAACAAACCCATGACTTCATAACGTGACTGAATTCGATATTCTGTTTAATATAATTGACCCATGGTTTCAACTATATAATATAAATTTGACCTTTAAAAGTACTAAAAACATTTGTCTGATATAAATTTTAATATTGTCATTATTACAAGTAAATTGCAAACTAAAAGAAATTTTACAAAACTAAATAAATAAACGATGGAATTTCATTTATTTGAATATTTATTTAAACACGTAAATATCGGTACAAAGGGGCACCAAATATGTATGCGCTACACAAAACAATGAGAATGGGAAGAGAAAAGGGTTAAGAAAATAAGAGTAATGATGGGGAAAATGAAATGTACAACCAGAAGAACTCTTTCAGTTAAGGAGGTTATGACCACTTTTTATAAAGAAAGTAAAAGAAAGTTACAGCAGGATCGCCACTAGCTTCTATTCTGAGCCATATCTGATGACGTCTCTAGCCACTGTGTCGCATCATCTCTTCGACTTCAGCCGGGGGGTCGTGAAGGATCAACAGAAACCAGCCCTTTGCAGCCTTCTTTCATACCACGATACCATGTCATACACTACTGACCACCTCACCAATTTTTCCAACCAGTCCCAGCGTCGGGAAATATTGCACGACGTAGAATTCTCTGGGACTGCATTCGTAGAACATGTCCAAGCCACTAAAAGGCAGTGAAAAGGACTTCCCTGGCAGAGGCTATATACGCGTCCAAAATATACTTACATATTGAACATTTCGTTAATGTTTGTGAGATATTGAAATCAAATGATACGCAAATGGTTTTATTTAGACGTAAATTTATTTTTTATCTTTAAATGAAGTAAGTAAATGAACACTTTAATAATCGAACACTCCAAATAAAACAACTCAAGTAGAAATTTCAGCTCTCGAACGTAACATTGGTTATACATTGGAGATAGATAGTAACCTTTTAGGACTGATTGATTAATGAGTAGGCATCGATGTTGTGTTTGTCAAAACCTTCTTAGTGTTGATCGAATTCTATCAACCAAGTTTTAATGTGTTCACTAGTCTAATTTACACTATTCTGAGATGTAGGATGGTGGTTTAAGATAGTTGACATGGTTTTCTGTAGACTACTTCCGACCATTATCACCTTACAGTAACTATCTTATAGCGCTACATCGATGATGAACATCTAGGTAGCTCAACATGTGAATATCTTTCAAACACGAAAATGACCCAATTTTTTTTATTTTAGAAAAGTACTTTAATCTAAATACGAATATTTTAAGGGAAGTATATGTTAGTGTTATTGAACATTCTTTTAGTACTGATCTCCACAAAGTTTATGTATTTATTTAACTTGCGAAAAAGTTGTAGAATGATAATCTAGTTTTCCTTGGACTCCAAAAATCCAATTAATACATATTAATATTTATGATAATAGAAAAGAAAAGAAAACTGACCGATCTGAAATTCCATATTTAAGTCTCCAAGCTTTAGAATCTAAAATTTTAAAAAATAAATGATAAAATCTTCTAATTTGTATTTACATTTTTTTTGTAACTGAAGCAATTCAAATAATTTTACAGCATTTACTTTAAAAAAACAAAGAATGAGACTGACAGGAAAAAGTTTAAAGCGATTAATCATGAGATTTAATTTGAATACAAAATTGTTTTTTAAAAATACATTAGTAAACTGACCAGGACGAACTGTAATGTAGGCCAAATCATGCACCATACCCAAGGAATTCTGAACTTTACACTCCACAATTGAATCTTCAGTAATGTTATGCTCCATTTCAACAACAATCTTTAAATCATAAAAAAGAGTTGTCATGAGATTTTAGTGAGCGAATAATTTTTGGACAAGATATTTATATAATATTTAGGGATGTGTACAATAATTCGATTACGTCTTGAATATTCTTTTCATTACCTCAAAAAAATAAGAACGCATTAACACCTGATGTAGATCCCTATCTACACCGTTTGTTTTTATATTTCAAAACTTAGAAAACTAAAATTCAATATAAAATGGGTTTTTTTTATTTTTAGATCATCTACGCAGTATGATCAAGTCAAGACATTACACTGCAACGCGACATTTGTCAATGAGAAAATCATATTACACTTTTCCTGAAAATACGTCTGGAAAGACACCTCAGTAGAATCAAACATTTAGCCAGAAATGAATTTACTAGAAAACAAATGTCCACTCATGTACATATTTAAACACTGGTTCTAAAAGTAGTGCATTTTTTTGAAACTACAAATATGTATGAGAGAAACAGATAAAACTATACAAACAATTTGTTTTCAAGTGAGAATGAATTCTGATTAAAAAAAATCGATTATACAGTATTGTAGTCTGTTTTCTGGAAATAGACACAATTCTTGCCGTCGCATTGTGGTAGAGATTTTCGTACTGAATAAATGGGACTTCTAATCAGAAATGAAAATATAATTTGAAACCGATGAAAATTAACTTCCTGGGTAGTGTAAACAATTAGGTTAGGTGTTTATTAACGAAACTGTGAAGTACATTGAATAAACACAATATTTGATACTTTCAGTATGGAGTTGTGGAGATTGTTGAATTTCACTGAAATCATGAAGCAATCAACGTTACTATTGAAAACCTGGAAGTACTGGACAGCCTTCTCATCCTAGTGCAGGACTCCTTGGCAATGAGTGTCCACGACCTTGCGACCCGGGATCGAACCAAGGACCTACGGTTTCATGCAAGAACGCCTAACCTCTGTGGTTATGTGACTCAAATCAGTTCATAATTTCAGTGAGACTCAACAAACTCCACAACCCCATACTGAAAATCACGATGTCCTGGCTAGTGGTTAGCTTTGAGAGACAAGTTCCGGAGTTCAAGTGAGAAGCCGTGACTAGTGAAACTAATCCGTGTCAGGTATGAGGCAGTTACCCACCAAAGACAATGGAAGATGATTGCTCAATGTCTTGGATTGATTGATGTCAGGCATTAACACCGTTGGATCCCGGCTCAGTGGTTTACACGTTTTGTTTACGCGCGAAGTCGAAGGGCCTGAACCCAATCACAGGACGCGGAGTCTTTAATGTACAGTGTCAAGGAGTTCCGTACAAGAATGAAACGGCCATCTAGTGCTTCAAGATTTTCAATGGTGGTGTAGTATCTGTTTTTATGTTAAGCCCATATACTTTATTCTAGCTTTTGGCCAAGCCAATTCACCTATACATTGAGTCATATTTTGATCTTATTCATTATTCGCTTATTAACCTTGACTATATTTTATATGAGCGTAATTGTGTGTACCCTTCGTATCCTATTCATCATATGTCTGTCATTCATTTTTGTCTGATTATAAATATTGAGTAATGCTTGCTTATAGCGAGTTGGCTTCCCAGCCATCTCCAGTACGCATTATCCTTCGCTTCGTTCTCGAGTTGGCTTCTCCGCCATCTCCACTGCATGTCATTTATGTTCTGCTCTCATCTATTTACTTCATCGTTCTGATTCCCTGGCCAGATCAATGAGTGTAGGAAATATATGTATTCTAAATCCATTCTCGTATTTGACTTATTTAATTCCGTTATTCACCAACGCGGATAAAGTCATTTATTACATACGAGGATAGACAGTACGTACGATCAAAAAGGAATCAGATTTAGGCCACTACAGTGGTCTAATTTAGATCAGTTCATGATTTTAATAAAATAATTGATAAGATGTATGTACACAAGATAAAAGTAAGTGAAAATATTATCTGGATTCAACATTGTGATTTACCTGATTGTTGAGTATCATTGTATCATCTCTCGGATCAGTCCCTCCAAAAATGCATGGGAATCTGTAGATAGACCCCCAGTCTACAGTAGTATTATGTACTGTCTCCGCAAGAAATGCTTTAACTGTTAAAAAAATACAAACAAGTCGAACTGCAAATAAACCTAAAAACTACAAAAGATTATGATATGTAATGAAACACATTAGAAGATCCCAAATGAGTAAGCAGAGATCAGTCTCTACTGACAACTTTAACAATCACCTTCTGTAAACAGACATCAAACTTACTGATTCACATTTCTAGCATGACAATGTATATTAACTGAGACTGTCGAGGAAAGTAATGAAACTAAGGTAGAAGCTTTCCTTAGAGGTACTTAAAATACGTGTCGTTGATGACCTAACAGTCAGATGCTTCAGTGTATGGAAAAGGTCCTTTCACATTACTTCTGAAATTTAAGCCTCCGAAACTGACAAGAATTCTCACTCTTTGTAACTTTTACAAAATAATCATTTTTGGTGAGTATAAACTCTGAGAGCAAGAAGATACTATCTGAACTGATAATCAGTGGAATAAAACTTACAATGAACTAAACGGATCACAGCTAATTTTCGAGGTGCATAACTGTCGGACATGCTAAGAACATGACTAGATCAACAAACATTGTGTATTACATTCGTTAGATTACTTATTTCACCTGGACTGAGAATAATCTTAAGACTGCGGAATTACAGGGATTAGTCAACTGTTTCCCTGTACTTGGACAGGGACAAACATAAATAACTAAGCTCCACGTGCGGGCATAGACACAGAAAGTATTAATCATATCGTATCCAGCTGGAATATTTCAATGCCCTGACAGTATCATACTATCATTTAACGAACTCCACGAATCAAAAAGAAGATACGTGGGAGTTTCGACAAAAAGACAGGATAAATATTACACAGTTTATTCATGATAAATACATTAATGTCGTCAAATTAATTAACAAAAACGGATGACATTAGTTATGAAACCTTTTTTTCAGCTAATGATTAAAATAATGGGACTTGTAGCCTAGATTATATATACCTTTTGTTAACTGAGTGGTATACAGATTCACTATTTTTCAAAATTAAGATACGCAGAAATTCCAGTTACTGCCAAAATTGATTGTTTTAAAGATGATGAAGTGGTTAAAAAATAAATTCGGATATTAAAAAGGGAATAAAAGGAGCAGAAAAAGTACTCTAAGAACTGAAAGTTCGACTATTTTACCCATTTTCTTGTATACAAATGCTCCAAGCCAGAATGTCCATTGAAGTACTGCTATCAAATGATTCTTGTTTTATATTTTGCCCCAATTCCTAACAGCCGCTGATATCTCAACAGAATAAATCGGATTAAATTCATCCAATTTTTTCAGTGCATGATTAAAAATGATTCAAAAGGTGGGTTCTAATTAAAGATCTAGATTTACTAGAAAGATCATAAATGACTACCATACACGTAAACAATATTGTACAAAAGAGAAAATAATTACTTAATACTAACAGATTACTTATCAGATGATCCTGAACAAACATAAATAGCACATACCTATTGGTACGAAATTGTACACAAAAATAAGTAATGAGTCTTGAGTGCCGTTCGGATAGGAATTGTACGAAAGACAGCTAAATATTCTATCTGCATTTTCCATTCGAATTCGAAAGTCTATACTTCCGTTAGAGTGCATAGTAACATTATGTGTAGCGAATTCCATAGGTTTTTCATTGTCGAGCCACTCATAAACACGGTATTTACTGTCCCCGATTCCACATGACAAAACAACACGGTCACCTATAGGTGCCGATATCAATTTGTGTTTTGGTTTTGGTGTTTCAGCACATGAAAACGAACGGAGATATACGAACACTGAAAAAAAAGTAAGAGAAAGCAACATAGCGATAAAGTTGGAGGCAGTTGACAATTAACTTCGACTTAATTACTTGCCGTTATGTTTTGAGTGTATGCAAAAAGTTGAAGAACTAAACATATTCAGAATTTAAAAACACTAGCCGTTAATTTTGAACGAAATGAACTGTAGTGTCGGTTGATATGTTAAGCCCATATACCTTATTCTAGCTTCTGGACAAGTCCATTTACTCATCCATCTTGAGTCACGTTTTGACCTTGTTAATTATTCACTTATCAATCCTGACTTTTTTTTAATGAGCGTATGTGTGTGTACAATTTTTATCTTATCATTACATGTCTGTAATTTACTTTTATCTGACTCTAAATATTGATTAACGCTTGATAAAAGCGAGTTGGCTTATCTGCCATCTCCAATGCGTGTCATATTCGCTCCATTCCTGTTTTCCTGTCCGGATCAATGGGTGTATAAGATATATGTATTCAAAATCCATTCTCGTATTTGACTTATTTAATTCCGTTATTCACCAACGCAGATTAAGTCATGTATTACATACAGGGATAGACAGGATGTATATTTTGACAACAATCATTCCTACGATCTAATTGGAGTCGGATTCTAGCCCCCACAAAAATGATGTCATGATGTCACGTCATAGGAGGATTGTGAACTGATATAAGTTGGAAGTAAATGAAATGTTGTCCAAACCCATTAATATGATGATTAGGCGCTTGAGGTAGAGCCTGAATTGTTATAACGGAACGAATGTTGTGAAAGTTGTAACTGGCTCATCGGATTATTATTAATTATAATTTTGTTCTATGATTACTGAGCAACTAGATTACTATGTATATATAATCTACATATCGTAAGCTTTCGATTGAGTCACTAATTACTGTTGTACAACTTATTATTCCTAATTTGTTCGCAGTCTATTTATAATCTCCTCTATTCAAAGCCACTTGTAGCTTGTTCATTTTTAATTATTTTTCATTATCTGGTGTGATACGGTCTGGTTTGTCTGTATATAAAACATCTGTTTGAGATAAAAAATAAAGAAGACGCTGGTTGCTGACTATTGGGCTCAAGGCTGGAGATAGAGAGAAAGTAGTAAATAGTGGAATAACAGGAGCCTAGCTGTCAGCCCAAAGCCGACAGTACTGGTCGGGCGTGTAATTCAGAGACACTAAGCCACATTGTAAATAATAGACCGAATTAGTAGCAATATTCTGATTGTTGATTCAGTACGTGATTTCGATCAGTGGTCACAAGATATAATATGAAGGTCCTGGGATATATTTTTGAGGGTCATGATTGTATACTTCTAAGTCCCATACCAGAACGAGAGAAGTACTCAGAACTCCACAGTTTTTAGTGGTACTCAAAGTGAGGTCAATTTGTGACGAACACTGCTAACAAATAAAAACAATCTCCATGAAACTCTTCAAAATTTATATACTTTGTACATCAATTAAATATATGGATCAAAACGACGAAGTACAAGCAAGCATTCAATGGACTGATAATCATAGGTATTCGGATGCTATAGTCTCAACTAACGCCCAAGAATCACCAACAGATAATAAAAAAGCTACGAACTACTGACATTAATTAATCACCTAAGGGATGTTTCTTACTACTTAGTGTCAAACATGTTAAACAAGAGTGATTTTTATCTTTCGAGGATAATCCACAATCTTACAAATAAAAATGGAAAATGCCTGTTATGACCTTTCAGAAAGAACAATTTCCCAGTATTATACCAAATAAAATTTTATCTATTTATTTAAACATACATTGGTATAAGGAGTCTCTCTCTCGCTATATATATATATACACCACACCGTCATTAGACTTGTGTGACGACTGGAATACTATCCGGGGGCCAAAACCAAAGCAGATGGTTTTCTTAGGCGGCCACTCCCTGAGACTTTAACCTGGAGGTCTAATCCACACGGCAGTGGAGCAACGTTAGGAAATGCAGTCTAATGGTAACTGATGACTAACAATAGGTTCATACGCTATTTGTTCCTTCAGGATCCAGAAGCCCATGTACACATTTGGTTTGGATTCAGGGTTTTACCCCAGGTGGACCCTCCGTGTCCACCAACCTGATTAAAGCGCCGTAAATTCGCTTTTCGTCCTCTCAATTTCGTAAACACTCCCAACGCGAGAAGGCAATGGCTGTATAGGCGTGGCCATATGAAAGCATTTTGGAAGGGAGAGCTGACTCTCCCCACAGCACCAGGGCATTTGGGGTCATCCAATAAGAAAATCTGGACGAAAGCCTATGGATTGATTTATCACTAGAAAAGTAGGTAAGAAGTATTAACATCAAGATCTCCTTTTTAAAGTCTACACATGATTACCAGAAATAACTTATAAAGCTTTCGGAGGCATGTATTATCTTCGTACTCTTTTTGGGCAAACAGTAACAATCCGTTATGTCCATTTGAGTTTGTTGCAACTAAACGACTAGTACTTCACTTAATTTCTGTCCCAGAACTTATCAGTGGCATTTTTTCTCTGGAAATTCATTTTAGCAACCAGGGATTTTGAAATATTCTTCAGAATAGTTCCAAATTTTTAGAAATGTTGTCAGTCGCATTGCTTTATTTACCGTTTGTTCTGAACTTTTTCTCTCTACCGTGTGTAATCATCGAGAAAAACTATTCAGCTTTCATCTGAAGTCACAACGTAGAACTTCGTACGTACGTACATCAGTTCGAGTTTCCAGACCAAGTCAATCAGCTACGACGCAAGACCCGGCACATATATGCATCGGTCCAAGTTGCCATACCTCATTAGCACAACAAGAAGAACATCAAATTCATATAGGCAGTTACTTCAACGGTAGTAAAAAATTACTTCATATAAGGATATGATACATGGAAAAAGAATTAGTTCGTAGGAATAAAGTAATTCCAATCTCACGGTTTAAAGGAAGACAAAGAGTGTATACACCTACGCCATTGTGATAAATTGTGAACCGTCACCAAGAGTCTCCGATCACTGGTTTCGATGGACGCGCGGACCCCAAGTAGTTTGCGTCTACCAACATGGATCAGATAGGAAGTTAATGACTTTATGGATTGATGCCACGTTTTAATTTGGCCGCCCCTTACTCTCTTTGAACCATCCCCAATATTATTCAGCATTGCGGGTCGTCGTAATGGGTGTTCAGGCATATGTAGCACGTGGCCCAACCATCTCAATCGAGGTAGATTCACAACCTCATCAACTGATTTACCATCATTCCCCAATATCCTGCGTCTAACCTTACTACTACTTACCCTGTGATCCCAGCAGATGCGAGCAATATTTCTAAGACATCTGTGGTCAAATACTAGTAACTTACGAGTATCTTCTACTCTTAATGGCCACGTTTCGCAGCCATAAAGTAGAACAGAACGCACTCTTGCGCAGTATACTTATCCCTTAATTGATAGACAGATATATCGCCTTCTCCACAGATCACGTAAGTTGATAAAAGCCAAACGATCTTTTTGAATCCGTGTAGAGATTTCGTCGGACACCAACCCATTAGGGCTGACCAGACGTCCAAGATAAGTGAGGTTGTCGGCGTGTTCGATCATTTCACTCCCGATCCTTAAATCAGGTGTTGACACAGGCCAGCCCTGAAGCAGCGATTTACATTAGCAGGGGATGAAACGCATCCCAAACATCCTGGCATTATTACTCAGTTCTAACAGAAGACTCTGCATTTTGCCAGCGTCTTCACCAAACAGGACTATGTCATCTGCGTATTCTAAGTCGATAAGTGGACCCCCTGGTAGATCAATTCCTGAAAATTCAGTCGAAGAGTTTTATTTCCAGCAATAGGTCTATAATGAAGTTAAACAAAAATGGGGATAGTGGACAGCCTTGCCGGACACCACTTGAGGTTATAAAATCAGATGGCAGTTCGCCATGAGCTTTGACTCAACTGGCACTGTTCGAGTAAAGAGCCCTCTTAAGACTTATGTACTTCTGAGTACACCTTTCAATGACAGACACTGCCACAGAACATCTCGGTCTACAGAGTCAAATACCGCTTTCAAGTCAAGGAAAACTACCATTGTCGGACGCCGATAAGCAGGTCTGTGTTTTAAAACCTGACTAATGATGAATAGGTGGTCGATGCAGCCACGACCAGGTCTGAAGCCAGTCTGGTTTTCTCATATTTTCAGTTCACGAGTCTTTGTTAGGCGTCCGATAATCGTTGAGGTCAGTATTTTAGACGTTATATTAGTCAAGCTACTTCCTTTTATGGTTATCATAGGATGATTTTGACCCCCTCTTATATATTAGGATAATCAGTGATTGGGACCAACCAGATGGGATAACATCCAGTTCCCAGATTTTGGCCAAAATATTAGTCAACTTAATCGCTAAAACTGGACCATCATCCTTAAAGACCTCTGTAGCCAATCCATCTGGACCAGCTTTTATTCCTCTCTTTAAATGAGCTATGGTTTTTTGAACCAGTTTCAGTGTTCCATTCAGATTGTTTGAAAATAACGGGGGGCTGTAGAGTAGCTGGAGACCAGCTGAACTGCTCTTTGAAGTTTTCCGCCCATCATTCTAAACATCTATACTGAGAGCAGATAAAAGTGCCATCTTTTTCGGCGATTGTGTCACTTAAAATTTTCTTATTAATTCCGGGTTTTTTTATTAGTCTGAAAAGCTGTTTTGTGTTAGCTATAGCCGCTGCTTTTTCCATCTCTTTTGATTTCGTTGCCCACCACTGCTTACGATCGTTTCGCAAACTTTTGGTCAACCTAGATCTTATTTGTTTTCGTTCTTCATAGTGTTCGTAGCCTAATGGAATAAGTTTACGAGAGTCTATCGGCGCAACAGATCTCTCAGTAATCTACTGGTTTTACACAACCTTTTAGTTCAAATCGCTAGTATATGACGCTGTTGTTTTCACAGCTGTTTGTATATCTTTCTAGGCGACATCTGGGTCAACCTCGTTTTCAGAACTGCCTAAGTGTGACTTCAGTTGTTCCTGGAATCTACTTTTGGCTTTTTCATCAATGAGTTAAACTCTAATGGGTTTCCTTAATGTAGCTTTTCTGTGTCCAGTGAGACGCAAGCGAGTGCATTCTTGTATTAGAGCATGATCAAAGCCTAAACATGTATCCCAAATCGACCGGCGGTCTTGTACAAGTGATTGATGGCAATGTGGTCCAGTTGAGTCCATCGGGAGAATTCTTTCAGTAGAATCCTTGAAAATTTTATATCACATGGTTTTAAACCAAAGCTGATACATATAGGTAAATATCAATAAAACTTAGTTGATAAAATCTTGTGTATCTAAACCTAACAAGAATCACAAAGGCAACGCGGACAAACACTCTAGATTCGAGAATCTGACTATAAAAGGTCACATAAATTTATACAAGTGACCATTCATATATATATAAACTTTTGCAGAGCAATCGATAAAAGTGACATGCACAAAATAATTAGTGAAAAGGTAAATGTTTGGATTTGTTTGAAATTCTTTCACAACTTCGGTGTTACTGTCTCAAGCATCACAGGAATAATATGTCACCCTCAATTAAGTGAACAGATACTTACTAGTAAACATAAAGAATGTGGACCACATCACTACTAAAATATATACACACTGTCATCATAACACAGAAATTTAATTCACCCGCGTAAAACAAGCATTATGTTAATCCGATGCACAAGTGAAACTTTCAATATCCAAGAGCTCTGTGGCAAGCCACTATAAGCTAGTTTATTTATCAGGCCTCGCTTTATGATGAAAAGTAGCGGTTTTCTATTTTTAGGTTGCTTCCAATGGGAATTTTCACTAGACACTCAATCGAAGTACTTCTAATGATATTTGTCTTCAGTAATAAGAATAGGAGGTATGTCGACCTATATTAATCCTTGCAGTTTGTAACATTATGGATGTTCGCTCTCGTGTTGAATATTTAGACAGAAGGTGTTGATATTACGTGTTCTGGTAGATAATTGATCACAATGCACTCCTCCTGTAGTAGTATTGGCCCTAACTACTTAGACCGTACACCAGCATATACTTAAATTGACTTTCTAAAACAAAGTAAAAATAATACTAAAATCCACACCCACACAATAAAGATCGTTTTCATATTTCTAAGCACAAGATACTTGTATTATTAATATTATTATTTCCTTTATTCTCAAGTAAAAGTTTGTTACATGAGGCATGGCAGTTTGCAGGCAATATCAAATCGTTCCAAAAGTTACAATTTTCACTGCAGCAAATTACTCAGCTGTGTTGATATTCTGTAAGAAATGAATGTAGATGGTTTTAGTAAGAAACGTAATGTCAATACCACAATTGATCATTATTATTATTATCCACAAACATCTTATGGTATATAAGTGTTTTTAGGAAATCATTTCGGGTTTCTTCAGAAATGCAAGAATACTCAAGTTTCAACAATGTTAGCATTACATTTGCCATGTTTGAGAAAGGAAAGAAAGGGAAAATCAAATATTAGTAATAGATTAGTAATAACAAATCAGTTTCTGTGTAATTGGTAAGAATTTTTAATTGATTTTTAAGGAGGAAAGGAAGAAACTAAGGAAATAGAAATAAAGGAGACGCGGAATACGTAAATAGATTAACACATAACAAGAATAAACAACTATGTATGCATCGAAAAGTGAGTAATAAAAATTAAAAAACAAAATAAATTAATAAGTAAATAACTTATTATTGTGGTAAGATATGGTGTTGAAATAAGGGCATGTGCAGTTATATTTTGGAGTGATGCTATGATAATAATAATTATTATTACGGGCCTTGATTAAAGAAATATTCATACTTACCACAAAACGTAAGAGAGCATAACATCACAAAGGGAGATAGGGTAGCGTTACTGACCAGCAAACATGATGGTGGGGAGATAACTTCAATCCACCCATATCTGCAGGGCAGAACATTTTGTTTAATTACGGTTCCTTGTGTCAAGTGGGATGTCACTAACAAACGGTATTGATCCTGATTTATTGATGCGAAACAACTTTTAAAATCGTGTTTAGAACGCTGAATCGGTTTCACTTCTTACCGAATAATAATAATAAACTAGACAATTTGCTAAAAACGAAGCCTGCTCAGTACACTATAAATTCTAAAAACAAAAAAATGGGCTCCACTAGCTTTGAAAAAGAAGGGAAACAGCCATTTGTGTATCAAAGTACTGTTTTCAGCACTATATTTTATAACTACAGATGATCTCATACTTTCAGCTTTTTTCTGAACCATCTTCATTTATACAGTTCCTTATCGACTCATACCTTGTTCACACTTATTTTTAGCATATTAGAATGGTCTTGCTTAATAAGTAATTTAATAACAGAAAATTTTCAACTAAGAAACAGACTAAGTATTCATACCTTAACTATTCCTCCATGAACATTGTCTACTCTGATTCTCGTCCATTCTTTTCCTCACGCCCTTTTTCAGCCCCTTTGAGATACACCACCGAAAACAGATATGGAGTGGATGACTCTGTCCTGCACCGTTATTAAAGCCTCAGATATTTTAGAGGGATAAAACGTTGTGGTTTCTAGAAACCCTTAACTTCACATGGATCTGTTCTCGACCATTAGTTGCATGTCGCAATGCAACCACCATAAAGAGCGCCAATTGTGGTATTGACATTACGTTTCTTACTAAAACCATCTACATTCATTTCTTACAGAATATCAACGCAGCTGAGTAATTTGCTGCAGTGAAAATTGTAACTTTTGGAACGATTTGATCTTGCCTGCAAACTGCCATGTCTCATGTAACAAACTTTCATTTGAGAATAAATTATTATTATTGTATAGAGAGTAAAATGTTAAGAAAACTAGCAACTGTTTTTTTCTTGTCTGCTTTTTTTCATCAATCGATGCCTGCCATAGATTTTTATTGTAAAAGTTTGAGTTAGCATGTTATAGGTAGTCTTAGTAGAATAGCTAATCCAGAATAAAATTAGAAACATAAGTCTGGAAGGTGAGCATAGAAAAACAGCCTTAATATCACAGATTGGTTGGCTTGTTCTCAACCATAAGGAGCCTGATACAAACAAAATGTTCTACCCCACAAACTTAGGTGGATTGAAGTCATCGCACACACAATCAATGCTTGCTGGTCGGTAACTCCACCCTCCCCTTTGTGATGTCAGTCTCGTTTAAGCATTTTGTGTATTACATCATAACTCACACAATGCTCTGTGTTTCACATCCTGTTGAAAAACACTATTTTTAGAAGTATCGTTTTACAAGCTAATCAGGCAGTTACAAATTAGGGACTGTGACTATGGATGGATGCAATGTTTTAATTGATTATACTATGAAGTATAGGTTGCCAATCAGAGTATAGGCATTAAGCATGGCGTAATGTAGGATAGCTGTTTACCAAAATAGGCGGAAATGTGTGGAAATATATTATTAAAGATAAGGTAACGAGTAGTGATGGGTAACATGTTCCATAGATGCAAGACCACTGGTAGCAGTAGGCAGTCGAATGTGCGGTTCTTTTGACTTTTTAGAACATTGGTGAGCGTCTCTTAGCGACCAACTATTGATAGGTCCAGTGAGTTACCTGTCTACTTCAATTTAAAAAAATTAGGGAGGGAAAAGTATCTAATACAACTACAAAGTAGGAAAATAAGGCAATTTAGTCAGTATATGTCTGCGTGGGACGTGGATGTGTTCGGTTGTGCTAGATCTTTGCAAGTGAGGGCTTCATCGATAAGTCTTACAAACCTATGTAATTTATCTGCCATGTGTATTTCAGAGGAAAGACCGTCCCATATTAATGCAGACTTGATGAAGAAGAAGTTTTCCCGAGTTTTCGATCTGTGTTTCTCAATTTTGTCCGTAGATACATTGTCTCGAAAGTTGTTTTCATGTGAGTCTTTGTAGGGAACTATATCGCATGTGTAATAAGTAAGGTTTTTGAGGAGTTTGAATTAGAGAATCAAGTTAGGCTTAAGCCTTCTTTTCCAGAGGGTTTCTAGTGCTTAGATATGGCATCGAGAACTGTAGCCAATGAGTGAGACGTTCTTAAGTATCTTTCTAGTGAAATCTCGTTGTATCCCCTCCACCTTAAGTATATCGGATAGGCGTAGGTTGGAAAATAAGAACAAGTATTATTCGGCGATAGGTCTTAAATGATTTTAGTTTCGTTTTGAAAGAAACTACGAAGAATAAAGCCAAGCAATCTCCCTATTTTAGATGCCTTAGTTGAGACATGTTCTGAGAAGTTCAGACTGTCTGAGTAATGTACGTCTAGGTCAGTTACTGATGTCAGTCTGGGCAGTGAATGTTTGCTAAGTGCTAGTTTTATGTTGAGAAACGTGTCTCCAATACATGGCCAGCCGCATTTCTCTGTGTTGAGCTCTAATCTTCAGTGTTTACACCAGTTGTCTACCATGTTGATTACATGTTGGATTGTTTACATAGTACTACGTACATCACAAATGTCAGTTTTAAAGATGACTTTTAAGTCATCAGTGTAACGGTAGGTTTTACCTATGGTAATGCACTTGCATCTATTGTTGATGTAGATTATAAAGAGCAATGGACCTAAGACATTACTCTGCACAACACCTCTGGTTATTGGTCAAGGTGTAGATGTTGTAGAGTGAATCTTAGTTATTTGGTATCTGTTTGTGAAGAAAGGCTTGATCCATTGCATTAGGGGGGTTAAGTAATTTTTTCTGGCAGTTGATTCCTCAATAAGTGCTATGGAACTTTATCAGTTTGGCTAGAGATTTGGCGACAGTCAATTGTGTAAATCATCAGTGTTAGCAGTCGATAATCATATGAATTGCACTCACTTTGTGGACTTATGAACATTCAGTCGGCAGAAGGCATCATACAGTACACAAGCTTTAAGGGTACTATGTTAGCTGTGTTGATTTCACATACTTAATTTCAAAGGGATTAATTTGTAGCTTGTGTTTGACCTAAGGCTCACAACTAGATTGTATCCACGATTGTTTCTATCTATCCATCTATAAACACGAATACGGATAACTGATCCACTGGTTAATCAGAACATTGCATTTGTGCCAGGACTCTAACGGCTAGACTTCTGTTAAACCAATTTTTCACACCGGTGCAATGTGACAAAACCTTATTTTATGCAAATAAAAGTTCTTATACTTTTTGTTGTACAACTAAAACCTACCACATATTTGACTTTTATATTTGATTATTATTAGTGTGAGCAGAAAACCCTTGTGTTATTAATACTTTAAGCTGCTAACCACAGACTAACACCACGAATTTCAGTGTGGCTTGTTGGGACACTTTGGTGCACTAACGCATTCTTTCATTTTTTCTCATATCTTAGTAACTTACGGTCAGCAAACATCATATGAGTGTGAGTTCTGCAATCAGTAGCTTTACACATCCACGCCCTTGAACCACCATCCCTCCAAGTGCCAGACCACGCATTTGACCATTAAACTGCACCAGCTCCTAATGGACTTCGCCGCAATATTTCCTTACATTGATCGATTAATGGCAAATAGAACGTATACCGTTGTAAGGAGCAAACCAACTCAGTTCCTGGGTGACTTTGAGGATTGGAGTCTTACTATAACCTATATACTTACATCAAGCCAATCAAATGATTATTCGGTAACATCCCCATTATGTCGCTGACCCTAAGAAGCCTAGTCGACTCTGGTATTCTTAGCGTTTCTGTTTTTTCTAAGTTATTCGCTCTAACTTTCCTGGTTAGCAAACAGTTTCTACACCCGCGGTTACGAATGCGGTTGTAGAAAGCGATCACAACAGACTCAAGGTCATAAACTTGATCGAGTTCGGTGATGAATCCAACTTCTGGCAGGTCCACACATTTACATTTTTTCAAAAAAGTAAATATCTGTTTCCAAGCATTTCCACATTCAAGACTTCTCCTTTCAGACTAGCATTCCTTTCTGGAAATCAAATGCTTAGGTGAAACCGAACATTTCTCACTCATAATTGTATATTTCTTTTTGTACCTGATTATTTTATACGAACAGTGGGGCGATTCTTCAGGTTTGACTGACTTTAGTTACCTCTTTTTCTCAAAGTGGATTCTTTTTTACTTCAGGCTTGAAGGGAACTTAAGAGGAGGATGAGTAAAGACCTTATAGCCGGACAGAGCATGTGAAAGTCGTACCCCACGAACATGGTGTTGGGTAGCCTGCTTGCAGCACTCTCTTGGATATTCTTGCTTCATTTTCTTACCCTACATTTTCTTACATGCTCTGATTCTCATACAGAAGGCACACCCAGCAAGTCATAAACAATAATTTGTGGAAGAAGGTAACTGCTGCAAGATGACATCCATGGAGCATTGCTGATTACTGATAGGGCGTTGGTCGTCATTATTTGGAAGTCAAACATCAAACGAGCTAGTGATTATCCTTCAGAATGAGGAAAAAGCAGAACCGACACGTTTTTTGGGTGAGTTGATCAAACCGAGATTCTTATGGAAGTTGATCCCAAGGGGAAGCTAATGTAACAACTTAGGTTGATTGGTTAAGAGCCTACTTCAAACATCTAAGTAAGTATCAGAATTTTAAAGCTTAGGTAATCACTCACTTCCTTATTTTGTATAGGGATTATATTTTCCATTATTTTATGTTGGAAATCTTTAAGTGTTTAAAGAAGAAAACCTCGCGTCCCACACCACCCTTTTGGGATTTTAAAATAAATACCGATTCACTTCCAGTCTGATTTCCTTACTTGGTAGAACTTTGGGTTCCCACCAGCACGACAGTTTCATTAGGACGGCACTAATCAGTTAAGATCCAGTTAAAAGCCGTTTACATTCTGTTAGACTACAAGCACTCATCAACATGAGTTGGTGTGGGAAATGACGCCTTCCATTCAACTCCACCTATGATTCTTCAGATTGTAGCCTGAGTATGATCAGAGAGAAATTTTATCACCAGTCAGATGACCACGAGAAAGCCAGTTCGGCAGATATTGTGGAGCCAGCCGGATATTTGGATGCTCGGTTCTTGTGTCTAAGAGGAGATAGTGGTCATCCATGTAGCCGATGGTAACCCGTTGGCCAAAGATCAGATAATATTCACTGTTTCCCTTAAATTAGAATAAAAGACCGCTGATTTCGGGTCAAAGTCAGCTTCCATAACAGTAATTCATGGCATATTCGCACACAGGACTGTCGTTTGTTTAAGGTGTCTATTTGAACTGTGATCTTGTCTTGATTCGTGCTGATTTCATATTGGTTTATGTATCAGTGCCTAACAAGTTTGTCGCTCTAGAAGCACTGATGTAAGCTACATAATTATGGTTTTAGGTACAATCACGTGTCAATTTCAGCTACGTTTAAGCGCAGCTACTAATTCGCTGGTTGATGGCGTGGATGAGCACAGAGGGTTTGTTACGAATACCACACCTCATGTAGCTTTATGAAACGTCCTGCTATAATATCTTGGGTTTCTTCAGTCTCCGTCAAACTATTTGAGGGGTGTCAGTCTTCCACAACAGATAAAAATTTCGATAAGAAACAGGTGCTTAAATAACAAAATTTCACAAGGTATTCGTCACACTTTATTCTTGTCCGCTTATTCTTTTTCGACGAAACATTTTATCTCTTTTATTTTTTCACAAGAGCCCAGACAATTTTTGCAGAATATGCAATTTTGGGTTTCAAATTGTCTCACACATAACATGAACGACATAATAATTTGGCTTGAAGACGGAGTCATTTCATTAACTCCACGTCTTTTCTGTACCATGGTTAAAGTAGTGAGGAGATGAACCAAATTCGACGACGTATTAGTTTTGAGAAACCTAAAAGAGATATAAATTACGTTCAGACAATTGTTAATTTTAAGAGTACAGCGAAAAAAGTTAGTAGAATCAGATCGGAAAAAAGACACCCATTGACTGAGATTTTTGACATAGTGGCAATGGATGGCTTGAAGCCTTTGAGGAAAATCTTGTTCACTGAAAGAGACAGTGAATGTGGCAGCTTACTTCAATCTTCAAAACATAAACTGATAGAAACCTGTAATTTGTTGTCTAACACATCCTCATGTCTACACTAATTTGAATCGTTCATAGAAGGTGTGGCTTATCAGCCATTAGATGTAATATGAAACGAAGATAATAATCATATATTTCTACAAAGGCAGGTATACGTAACTTTTACAGGCATGATCTACGAGTTACAACATTTACTGGTTGACAGTATGCATTCTAAGCAGGATTGTTAAGTAAATATTATCTGTAAAAGTGAATGGCAGTTCATTCGTTCATATATACTGTGTAGTCCTCGAAATATTTTCCAAAGGGGCATCGCGTCCACATTACACACCAGACCCAATCACGGCAAAATTTTGTTAGGATTTTGGTCGTGCTAAATATTTATGCAATGCAACTTTTTAAGTTTGTAGATGTTGTAAAGTAGACTTGTGTAGCGCTTGGTGTGAACTATGACTCTGAGTACATGACCTTGGGAAGGCGCGTACGCTGAATTTGTTCCAGATGTCAGAAGTTTATAGCTTTACCCTCAGAGCAAGATATCACGATTCTTAAGATGGAAACTTGTCAAGGGAAAAAATAAGGCATGGTGATTGTTTATGGCTAACGAACTATCTGAGCTTTCGTGGTTACACAGAGTTTCACAATTGATATATAGCAGAAAATGAAGTATTTTTAGCCCCGATTTATCACCATTGTGCTGACCTAAATTTTGTTAATTGGTCTAAATGTAAAGGATGGTCTAACAAAGCAAATATAGTTCTATCAGACTGAATTAAGCCCTTTACATAGAGTATGAAGCGTTTTTGAGTTAATCGCGTTAACCTGTAAGGAAGCACAAACTTGGTAACTCATTCGAGAGGTCATAATGTGGAAGAAAATCAAACAAACAATTTATACCAAAGTTTAGATACACCCAAACAGTACTTTAAGCAGTATACAGTCATTGGCTTCTGTAGTACAAAATCGCTTACCAAATAGTAAAAGGGTCACCAAATAAGTTCAAATTGCGTGAGAGTTTATAAGTGTATAACCAACAAAATAAGGTCAACTGCTTATCTACAAAGCTCCGGACAACCATTCCCGGCAGTCACTCAATCAACAGCAAGCGGCTCCACTCATGACGAGTTTAATCAAACAAAAATAGTTGTTAGTAGTTCTACATCAACTAAAATTTGTGAAACAGGTGCGTTGTAAGCTCAATTATGTGTCAGCAGCTAGTAAGAGAAAGCACGAGTATGATAGGCTGTTCATTTATTAGATGGGCAGTAAACAGCATATTGATCGAAATGTACAAGGAGGTTCGACACGACAAACTCATCGAAATTTCACAGCTAATAAAAATTACTTCAAAAATATGTGAGTGATCAGAAAAATTATTTCTGATTTAGGTTCAAATTAGCCACACATACAAGAGGAAAGCAACCCATTTTTATGGAATTGGGACAGCTGCTCAAAATAGCTAAATAACACTTCTTATGTTTCGGCGTGTTTCACTTCATCAGTTACTCATTGTGACTAAAAATGAAAGCTCATAAACCAAGGGCTTTCTCCATTTTGTCAACAGCCATCCGAACTATTTGAACTAGTAAACTGTCACAAGATGTATGTTCAATATTTTCTTAAATTTGGGAGAATAATCATCTGTTTTTCTGTGTTTTGTAAGATGACGATATTTAGCACTTTCCTCCACTTAATGTGGTCTTTCAGTTTATCCGACTTTATGCTGAAAGCATCGACGGATGGAGCTCCAATCACGTGCTAAGGAAATTAATCCCATCTGTTTATGATTCACTGAGAAAGTCGATAGTCAGCTGACAAGCAATTTATTCTAGGCTTGTGGACATTTTTGGAAGACAAAAAAATGAGGGCATATAGGATGATAATTTATCACTTAGTAGTTAAAACTGTGACCAAATCAACTCTGGTTCTCCTATATACTAATGGAAATAGGTTTAGTTTAGCCAGTCGAGTATCATACAGGAGCTTTGCTATTCCGGGAATCAGCCTAGTAGTAGCTCTTTGAATCTTTCTCAAAAGCTCCATATCTTGTCGTCGTTATCATATGACAAGGCCTCAAAACTGCACCTTGCGGCACCCCGCCAAGTATGGTTTCCCAGCTAGACAAATTTCAGTTCACCCTTACTTTTGTTGACGCCCAACTAGGAAGTCCTTCATCGACAGTAGTAAATCGCCTCCATTAATGATATCACTCAGTTTATATAACAGCTGGTTGTCAGGAATTTTGTGAAAAGCTTTGTTGTATTTAGCGTAGGCCATATCTTTAAGAGAGCACTAACTTTCGCCGGCTACTAATAAGTTAGTGAGACATGACTAACTTGCTCTAAAGTCATTCTGCTTTTCAGAAAGAATTCTGTTTTTGTCGAGACACTTAAGCATTTACCCGAAAATCTCCTCGAAAATTCTGACAACCACGCTAGTTAGGTTTAAGAGTCGATGGTTCTCGGGTCTTTATATCGTGCTTATCTTGAAGATAGAACTTAATGTAGTATTCTTACAGTCTTTTGGTAGTCGACCTTGGGTTGCAGATAGATTGAAACATTTGTATGAAAGGTCTGTGACACGATTTTCTAATTCTCTTAGTAACATAGGATTCATTTTATCGTATATCATGAACTTCCTTATAACAAGCTCATTTGACAGACCAAAGGCATCGAGTTCTTTAATAGTCATAGTGTCCAGTGTGTGTAGCGAAGTTTGTATGAAATGAATTGGGAGGCATCTCTACGGTATGTAAGTAGCTAAGGTAATTTGAGAATATCCGATCTTTAAAACAATTGATTTCCGCTAGTGATGCAGTATTACTGTCACCCCATAACGCTGGAATACTTATTAGTCCTTTGAATTATGTGTGGGCATGAGCGTTAGGGGTATTCTGTGGATTCCTTAACAAGTTTTTCTTCGTAAAACCTTCCAGATCTGTGGAGGGTTGAGGTTAAAATATTTCAGGCTCCTTCATACTGGGATCTTGTATCATCATTACCCATCAACCTGAATATCTCCGGCGTTATTCTTCTCTTGCGGAGAAGATTGAAGACCTCCTTACCAAACCGCGATGGACATTTTCTCGTCTTTTGGTGCAGTCCAAGGGGTGTTGGGCTCAGTGACTTTTATGCACAAATTTCTGAATACATCCCATACCGTTTTAATCGGTAATTCTTATTCTGTTGTTTAATATATTGGGAATGCTGGATGTATATCTTGTATATTTGCATCCCAGACGTTTGGTCTGGCTTGGGCTGACACATCCTTGTTTGTGATGACTATACTTAAATCAAAGATTGGAGCTGCATGGTCAGTTTTGCATGGGGGTGGCATATAACGGAGGCTTGTCAGGTCATCCTCATAATGGGTCAATACGAGATCTAGTAAGTATGATCTGGAATCCGGATATCATCTAGTTGCTCCATTCACGTGTGATAATTATATCAACTAGTTTCTTCCAGGAAGAATTTTCTGACAACTCAGTCCTCTGATTTTTCCAGTCAACCGTAGATGAAATTAAATCTCTTAAGTTTATACATCGACCACTTGATGAGAAAGCCTTGAAGCGGTTTACGGAGACATCATTCCCCCCCACAGTTTGGACTGTGGTAGATCTGACCAATCAGTCGCTCTTGTACTTTGCAATTCAAGTGGCAACTAACTATTTCACACATCCCACTTTCATGGGATGCGTTATCAGTGACGTTAAATGGGATGGTATTTCTAATGAAAAGAGCTACTCTTCCTTTACGCTTATGGATTAATGTACAACTTTCAAAATCAAGTTCCGTAACATTTGTGGACTTCATCAACCAAGTTTCCGTGACCACGATTTCATCCGGCTTGGTAGAGTCTGTCTGTACATCTAGCCCCCAATGCTTGCTGAGCAAGCTCCGGGCATTTGTCAATGCAAACGGCTTTGTGATACATACAGAGTGGCTCGGGCCACATTCTCTTTCGAAGCCTTACTACCTGAAAAGCTACAGTTTCAAGGTCTTTCAGGGCAGCATCTAACCTTACATTTATTTCTTTCGGCTCATCATCCCTTTGTACAATTTGAGATCGGCAAGTGTTTACGGACAAAAACTCCTGACCATTTCAGTTCGTTTCCATTCTGTAGTATTACGTTCCTGTTATTAGATCTAGATACTACTTTCTGCAGCCTGGTTTAATTCTCTTTCAAGCCCACTTGGTTGTGAAGGTGCCACAGATGTTGTAATTTGATAACACTTTACCAGTAAAACCCATCATTGAATTGCACCCACCCAGTGAAATCAAAAGTCAGAAGCAAGGAGGTTGGAAGATATATTTGATAGATTATTCATATATCGAGGAGTGACTGATGTAAACTGGCTAGTGAACGCAGATGTTGAGCACGGCTTTCAGACTGATCTGATGCGGATGCACGACTGAGCGCTTTTAGCTAGGGTGGTCAGCATCCAATGTCGAACACTTACAGAACTATTAAATTTGGGGGTTTATTTATCGCGGCAGTTGCCTGGTCTGTAAACCGTTAGCAAGGCATTATCTGGTTCAGCAGCTGTTTTGTCAACTCAATGTCGTGCTTAAAACGAGTTCTGGGCTTCCACTCTTTTTGACTCTATAAAAGACTACTGATGTCACTGTTATCAGTCTTCAATTTATCAGCTGCTGTTTGATGGGCTGGCCTTCCTTTAGCAGCCTCAGGTTGTTTCTTATTCTTGATCCATATCCATTCATCAACTTTCATTGAATATCCAATCACAGTCGCGTAACATACACAGTGCTATCCTGGATGATTGTCGATGATTCGGGTAGTCAGGTTGTCGTTTCTCCTGATAGAAACAGGCCTAACACTGACATTATGCTTTCTAGGAGTTTCCTCCCCGCTACCATCTGGAGGGTGGGGAAAGAAGATCCGTGCAAACTTCGTGCTACCATCATTCGCACTCAACACACTCCATGCCACTTTCTACACGGTATCAACAGCCTGAGCGTTGGGAACTGATTTTTTTTGCACTGTCCAGTGATCATTCAGAGGTTTTTAGAAGAAAATAGACGCAAAAACACTCAAAGTTGAGAGGAACTGATGACCAGAAAAGGCGAAAAACTATAAATTGTTGGGCCGAAAGTTGCAGACAAATATAAAAAGAACCATTTGAACTACAATAAAATGGGATCAACAAGGTGAAACACCACTGTCCCTTCTCGATAGCTCGTAGAGAACAACTCTGACTACGTCGAATACAACACTTTTTTGAGTTTGCCGCCTTTGTGAGAATGCGTTAGTTTTAGAGGTCGATGGACCAATTATTTTGCAACCTTTTGACCTTCAAAAGCTCAGTCACCTCCATCATGAGTGCATGACCTTGCTACTTAATCCACCTATCTGCAGATAACCATTGCGGCGATCAACGGTTGTGGCCTACAGATTTGTTTTCATGTTACATTAATGCGAATTACACATCTGGGGTCCGGGCTTTCCTAACGGCTGCTGTCAATTTGTGTACTACTTTTAAGATAGTTACTGATTTTAATGGGGTACTGTTTTTCATTTGACCAGGTTATGGCTACATATTGTCTTTGTAATGATTCCTGGAATTATTGATCTGATTTTTCTGCGCTTCGTTATCCCCTTTGTATTGTTCATAGTTACCGTCGTGCGGTACAATGGGTTTTCTTTCACTTATTTATTGTTTCTGCTCGCTTGCCCATTGCTTGCTCGTCCGAAGTGTCCCAGATCTACAAGTAAGCTTGAAGTAGTTATCATATTTTCGTAGCTAAAGTCCAGGTTTACCTCATCTTACTCATAACGTTAAGTTGCATTTTCACTTTGTCTCACCCAACGCTGCATATAGTTCTGACTGTTGCTCCACCGTATGAAAATGCACTTCGCACATGTAAGTCATTTAATCCTACTTCCAAAGTTATTCATATAGGTGAAGAAGCATCGATTGCTGCTCAGATTGGCGTCCAAAGACTTGAGGGGATGCTTCCCTACCGTGCAATGCGACTTGTGTTACCAGATATCTTCATATTGTCAGTTGCAGTTGCTTCGTTGGTCTATTTCAGTAGGAGACGCCGAGTTCCTTCTGCACCTTTGTCGTCAACTAATGCTTTATCGGCTGTCGAAAACAGCATTGTATCTCATAATAGTGACGAATCGGAACATAACCCTAAACCTTCGTAAGTTAAATTTGCTCACCACAATATAATACACATCAAAACGTTTAGTGTTACGAAAAACAAACAGCTAGACCGAACTTACTTTAGTTTTACCAGGCTGTGGAACGAAAACCAAAAAAGACTGTGGCGTGCTTGGGCTATGGATTCGTTACGTATGCTAATAACAGTACTACTTGTGTGTTTTGCTGGAATAACCTCACCTTCGTTGCCATCTTGCGTTTATCTTTTATCTTTCCTCTCTATATGTACATATTGGGCCTGCCGAAATAAAGTCAGCTCAACGCCATTTGCTTCTTTACGCATTTTCCTCTTGGTGTACAGCGGTTTACATGTTTGTTTGTACTACCTATATCAGTTTCCTTTCTTCCAAGCATTCTGCAAGGATGGAAGTTTTTTAGCACGGTAAGATATAAACTAATTCCTTCTACATTAAATTGCACACCTCATGTAACACTTCACTACATTTAGTAATCTGTTCTATATTGACTGATTAGCTATATGATTCGAGTAACAATTATTTTAGATGTGTCAAGCTTAGATAATCACCATTGCTGTTATTGTAGTAGAAAGATGTGATTTCCCGTTTATTTGAGCTCTTTTGACTGACTCCCACCAATTGTAGTAAATCATTCTTCGCATGAAGAAATTGGTGCTTAATTAGCTGTCCGATTGCGTAAATTCATGTAAATGATCAAAGTAAATGCCGATTGAAGTATTAGTTTCAACACTAACACATGACACATCAAGTATTTGTGAGGAAATCCACAGTGACTTTGGTAGAATGGTGACTCCAGTTAAAAGTATGACCAAAAAGTTTCATCTTTGTTTACATCTTTCTGCCTACGTAGAAAAATCACTACTTACTTGTTTCCTGAGTCTGTTATTATTATTATTATTTAAACACATAAATATTGGTACAAGGAAGCACCAGATAAATATGCGCCTCACAAATCTCATTCGATTTGTGTGAGGGCTGTGATACTGCCCAGGTGCCCAGACTGAAGCAGGTGGTTTTCTTAGGGACCCACACCCGGAGCCTTTGACCTAAAAGTCTGGTCCACAAGGCAGTGGAGCATCGTGAGGAGATGCAGTCCCATGGTAGCCGTTGACCAATGACAGGTTCTTCCGCCATTCGTTCCATCAGGATACTGGAGCCAATGTGCACCATTGGTTTGGAATCAGGGTTTTCCAACTCCCCTAGGTGGACCCTCCGTGTCCACCAACCCGGTTAAAGCGCCGAACATTTGCTTTTCGTCCTCTCACTTTCGTAAACAACACCCGTGGCACGAGAAGGCAGTGAGTAGGACTTCCCTGTCAGAGGCTATATATTCGCTGGCCATATGAGAGTATTTCGAGAGGGAGAGGTGACTCTCCCCACTCTCGGCCGTACCAGGGCATTTGGGGGTCTTGCCTAATAAAACCCCACATCATAAGGTTGTATAATCCTTAGGGCTTTATCCGTGAAATCATATTAACCAACTGTTTTTAGTCCCAGATAATGAGTGTAAGACACATCGTTTGCAAGGTTTGTTGAAGTTGTGACCAGATCTGTTTACCATCCGACCTACGTCAGTGTGTGATTGTTGAATAAGACTAGCTTGGATAACACTGAATGGTTCTGTTAGGTATCAGTGTAGACGGTAGCGACTAAAGACAGTTTAACATATCATAAATCCAACTAGAAGTTTATTTGTAAGTGACATGGATTTTTAGAATGGAGTGAGGGAGTTCACATTCGAGGATAAAACAGTACGTGACTGCAAATCAGTATGCAGTACTCTTGTCTTTAGTTAGAAAATTCATTTGGTTGATTTTATAAAACACCGCTTATATTATTTTAAAATATGATCATTATCAGGGTTTGGATACTGTATGGTTTCTTGAGAGATTAGGTTGAATGGTTGTACAGTTTAAGTGGTATTGGTCCGGTGGTAGGAAATGCGTTCCTATGTGAACAGTCAAGAACTAAAATTACTCAAGATAACAACAGGTATCTTACTATAAACAGTAAAGTTTGACTGATGTATGTGGAGTAATATACTTCTAAAATCAAACTACATAAATAGCAAAATGTATCGGTTACGGGTTTACTTATACCCTAAAGTTGTCTTCGTATAACTTATCCATAATTTCTAGCTAACATTCTGCACGCATTTGAGTCTTTTTTATCACGCTAAGCCAGTAATTTATGTCGCTATCTATTCCTTCTCCATTTTTAGTTGGTTTAAATGGTTACAATCCCCAAACCATCAATTGTTTGTAGCATTATTTATTTATTCGAACATAAATATTAGTACAATGGAGCACCAAACACATGCTCCACACAATAACAGTATGGTTGTGAAAGGATAATGTAAGGTGTGCATAAAAAAACAGCGAACAGAAATTAGTATATGAGAGTGAAATAATAATAATAGTGATAATACTAATAAAAATGGAGAAACAGTTCAGTTAGGCGCAACCTAAATAACAAAAAAGAATATGCAAAGTGGGGATCAACACCTTTTTATCTGTTTTACATTTCACATCAGAACAAGGAGAAAAAGTCAGGAAAATAGAAAGCGAATGAGCGAACATAGCAATAATGACTAGTTCAATTATCACAAACCGGTTTATATGATTTATAGTTATTCCATCGCTCTTAAAACCGGAGAAACTTCAGTATTAAGGCTTAACTGTAATTTCCGTACGTTACTACATGTTTTCTGAGTAATAGTTCTTTAAGTGGTATTTACATTTCAAAATACCACTCGCTTAATGTATAATTTTATCTCTTTGATTATAGGTTACTTGGTTTATACCATATTATGCACACCTCATGTAAAAAACCCGGTGAAATTATATTCCCAAGTAGTTTTCGTGTTGTAGATTGTCTGGCTCCACCTATTACAATGCTACTGTACTATGTCTTGGTGCTAGAAACTCGACGCTGGTTAGATTCACATTTTAGCGTTTCTTCACAACCGGTAAGTCTTCGTAACTTTTTATAAGACTATTCATAATCCTTGTAAAGTATTTATCAATTATAGGTGATGAGTATATGAAGTAGCTCTACAACCATCTAGGCTTTTCATAACTGTCTATGAATTGCACATTTTTTGCATGTAACGTAACACACCTAGTTAGTTTGAATCAAATGAAGCACCATGATTACATTTCTCTTTCGTCAGTCTAAATATTGTCTAATTTTATATCAAGTGACCATGCACTCTTACTACCATACAAAACTCGACGTTATATTTGGCCAAATTACTTCTGCTGTTCTACCACTTGGTTCAAGTAAAACAGCTATTCATAATATTTAAAAAAAATAATTGTTCTAGGATGTGTGAACTGCTAGAATTTCTAGTTTATTATTAACCATTGGTTAGATACAAATGGCTATATGGCTGAAAATTTTCTTTATAACATAACTACTAATTACCATTTGTACCAGATTGTTAATATGATATTTCAACGAAATTCAAGTGCAAGTACATTTTAAACACCAATAATTTATCTCACAATTGTCCTGATACTTGAAAAATTGATAATTTAACTTTTAATTATTGCTTGTAATGAAACCGTTTCCTTGTTTGATTTCATAGCTATTTCGGAACAATATTAAGGATTCTACATTCCAAAGTGAAGTACCACCTAACTGTCCTGATGAAAATGTAAGTTAATTTCACACTGTTATATCTCAAATATGCGACATTGATATCAAATATTTTCAAGCTACACATTGAACCAAGTTTTTCCATTTTCAGGTTTTACTGATTTACGATAGTCTTATTTAATTGGATACATTTGAACTTTTTTCTACGTAGTCTTGTAAAACTCAGTAAGCAACATCACAAACCGTTATGGATCGGATTTCGTTTTTAAGATGGCAACTACATGAAATATTGAATTCACTTAGTATTGTTTGTTTGGATCTTCCCATCGATGTGTTTAAGACTGCAACTGGTCAGTCTCTAATTGGCATATGTGCATACTGTGCGTATTGCCTCGATATACCTTAATTCACAAGCATGGTAAGCAGAGATGGATAGTGGCTAGCAGTGGAATCCAGGACGCGCGTTTCGTCCTATTTGGGACTCGTCAGCTGGATGTACCTGCATCTCAGAGTTGATGTTCACTCTGGGACTCGAACCCAGTACACTCGCTTCAAACGCCATCGCGTTATCCACACTGACCAGTTGCAGTCCTAAACACATCGATGGGAAGATCCAAACAAACAATACTAAGTGAATTCAAACTTCACCCCATCGCACTAGCAAGTGGCTATCAGGACTCAGTGGCCGAGTGGATAACGCGATGGCGTTTGAAGCGAGTGTACTGGGTTCGAGTCCCAGAGTGAACATCAACTCTGAGATGCAGGTACATCCAGCTGACGAGTCCCAAATAGGACGAAACGCGCGTCCTGGATTCCACTGCTAGCCACTATCCATCTCTGCTTACATGAAATATTACTCCTTTTTTAATGTAGTGTAAGGCAAGCATTTTGATTTTTGGTTGTATTCTTACCAGATCAATTTATATATTCAGGGGGGACTTTGTAAATGTAATAAAGGTTTTTTGCTTGTAATGATTTATGCCATCCTATTTATCTAAAGCTTATGATATTTCTAAGTATTTGCTTTTTTTTCTCTATCTCTGTACCAGGTGGTTAAAGTATATTATAGAAAATGGAATTATTCACGTTTTGCAAGTATTATTTAAGGCATCCCAGTTTTCAATCACGATTAGTAATTGTTGGTATAATTATAACGGTTAGTAACTACTAAATTTTCAGTAACCCCTACCATTGTGTTACTCTGTTCATGCACTAAAAAACATAAATGGATAAATCTTTTAGGTGAATATATGAATCTTCTTTATATGTTTCTCTCAATTTAAATCCGAATAACATTGTGAATTTGGAATAAGTGGTACTACGTTTCCAGAAATTACTGGATTGTATTCATATCAGTGGCGTATACAGCCACTGCCAAGGAATCTCTACTCACTGCCTTCCCGTGGTGGGGGTGTTGTTTGCGGAAATGAGGGGACGAAAAGCGAATTTACGGCAATTTAACCGGGTTGGTGGACACGGAGGGTCCACCTGGGGTAAAACCCTGAATCCAAACGAAATGTGTACATGGGTTTCTGGATCCTGAAGGAACAAATAGCGTATGAACCTATTGTTAGTCATCAGTTACCATTAGACTGCATTTCCCAACGTTGCTCCACTGCCGTGTGGATTAGACCTCCAGGTTAAAGTCTCAGGGAGTGGCCGCCTAAGAAAACCATCTGCTTTGGTTTTGGCCCCCGGATAGTATTCCAGTCGTCACACAAGTCTAATGACGGTGTGGTGTATATATATATATGTATATATATGATATATTTGGAGAAATTATCCCTGTATTCTTCGTGATCCAGAAATCGCTTGAAGCCTTGTATTCAATCTGGTATCAAGGGTGAGACTCGCCTTATTTTTTGAAGCGATCCGATTATGGATTCAAGTATTTTGCATGCATCGATTTGAGCCACATAGCAGATGTGCTTTGGTGTATGTTATTTTATTTTATTACCGCATTGGTCATTTATCGATATAAGTATAAAACTTTGCTTTTATACTAGGTGTATGATGTGAATAATATACCAACTACTAGAGAGTCAGTATCTCGGGAAAACTTACTTAATCCTGCAGTTACTTTCTCAGATTCATGCTCATCTACCAATTTGACAACCACAGTTTCTGCTCTGCCTACTAACTGTGGGAATGAAAACATAACATCTAAAGATCAATCTTATGCAGATATTAATAACTCGGAGTTGCATCCTGACCAGAATCTCGTTCAGAAATGTAGTCCTTCAAAACAATGTACGACCATAGATCAAAAAGAAGAATCTTTATCTCTTGGTATGAGTCATATTAGAGGGGAAGTGTCAACAGATTGCACAAGCCACGTTCCAAAATCCCTTCCGCACCAGGTTACTGTACTACATCTGGAACCAGAAAATAATTCTAATGAACAATTTTTATCGCCTCCTGTAGAACCTGATTTTGATGCTTTATTTGGCCTTACTCCTCCTTTTGCCACATACATGTATGGATGGTCTGGAAATAATGTTACTACAGAACGTCCGTTTCTGCTCAGTTTGCACTATTCAGCAATCAAGAATAGTTATATTCTCACGCTTATTGCAATGATGGTAAACGTTCTTTTTATTTGTTTGTATGTCTGTTCAACAAAATGTTTGACAATCTTTGTAAATGTTTTCTATGAAGTTCTTTACGATTTTGCAAACTTGTTAGTAAATCTGCAGTCCTCTTCTACAGTTTCGTCTAATTAGGGCCCCCAAATGCCCTGGTAAGGCCGGGATTGGGGAGAGTCACCTCTCCCTCTCGAAATGTTCTCACATGGCCAGCGAATATATAGCCTCTGCCAGGAAAGTCCTACTCACTGCCTTCTCGTGGCGGGGGTGTTGCTTACGAAATTGAGAGGACGAAAAGCGAATGTTCGGCGCTTTAACTGGGTTGGTGGATGTGAAGGATCCACCTAGGGGAGTTGGAAAACCCTGATTCCAAACTAATGGTGCACATGGGCTCCAGTATCCTGAGGGAACAAATGGCGTACGAATCAATCGTTGATCATCGGCTACCATGGAACTGCATCTCCTCACGATGCTCCACTGCCTTGTGGACCAGACTTTTAGGTCAAAGGCTCCGGGTGTGGGTCCCTAAGAAAACCACCTGCTTCAGTCTGGGCACCTGGGCAGTATCACAGCCCTCACACAAATCGAATGAGATTTGTGAGGCACATATTTATCTGGTGCTTCCTTGTACCAATATTTATGTGTTTAAATAAATAAATAAATAAAAGGGTACTTAGAACAATTTATCTTGACAGTTGAAAAAGTACAGTTTCCCACTATGGAGTGCGTCGCCACAGCGAAGCGGAGACAGAAAACAAATGAAAGTAAAAAGCTATTAAAACAAAAAATACCTCATCGAAGGGATTATACAATGTTAAATGTGTGGAGGGAGCGTGTTTTGTCAGTGTAATGCTGTTATTTTGAAGGGGGTTACCCTATGTTCAGTATGTAGACAAAGACTATACTGTAGATTTGGTGCTATAACGTAATTCTTGTACTATTTGTTTGTTACCTGGTCGTCTTAAACATGCAAAACTTTGGCGTAAAATACTTTGCTTTGTGATGTGAATTCTCTTCGTAAGTTAGAGATCTTTATAGTTTTATATTTAGTAGTTAAGTTGTCAGGTAGATTTTTACGATTAATCACCATTTATCCTTTCAAAAGGCTTAGGTTGATAGCTTTCATTCAATTCTAAAGTAACTCACAGAAATTTACGTGGCATATAATTTAGTTATATTTTTCCGACTTCTTTGAATAAATAGGTCATAGAAACAAATTTTTTTGTTGACAAGGTATTTGACTACAAATCACTGTCCAAGGTACATCAATTTGTGTTGGTAAGCGAATGACTGATATCCACTCAACTTGGCGTCTTTGTGCATCAAACGAAACAGCACTTTCAAGCTCCATGATACCTTCTTACTGTTGGTCTACTTTTGTTCTACTACTTGTGTGTTTGGTTATTCAATTTTCTGTATAGAATAGCTTTCGTGAGCACATGCTCATTTCTATAGATCATTAATTTTCTTTTACCTGATTGTGATGTATAAGAGTTTTCTGTTTTTTTATTCGTAGGCTTGGGCTGTTGTTTATCGCAGTTGGCTTTCATTCATTCTGCTTTTATCTGCGTGCATCCTATGGATTGTTCCCAAATCTAGAGCTGCATGTTTATATTCTAGTCCTTTGATTGTCCTCTATGCTGTTGTTCTAATTTTAATACAGTATATCTGTGGATTAAATTTGAACTCCGACGAACTGCCGCAAGCAGTGACACCCGATGGTATTCAACTATCTGAATTGGGAATGCAGAGATCAGATCACTGTGTTGGCGCTCTTGCTCTTCAGGTAATATTTATTTTAAAAGGAACTTTTAAGAATATACAGTTTACTTTATTTAAGCCGCTTATTAACCTCGATTGTAAAGTTCCATACAAACTTTCTGCTCTCATGTTAAGGCTTCATCGTTTGTCAGCCCAATAAAGGCGCGAATTTTAAAGTAGATCTGTTGGTATGTCAACCACTTCACTTAAAATATTTCAATCGTGGGTGTAGACTGATCGTGAAACATGTATTTGAATTTAGAAATACAAAATTATATTTTATTTATCACAAGTATATTTTACTTACGCTATCAGATGGATTTTAAGTAGGAAGTTATTTCCCAGGCAGTCTCCATGTGTAGTGAGTAAAAATACATTATACACACTAGTTGAACATCAACCATTCGGATTGCCTCAGGTCACAGATCTCAGGTTAGCAACCTTCAGCAAAAGAATTTTTGTCTTGAGTAGTAAGCCAGCATCATAATTATACGTGCTTCTATATCAAGTGGAATGCTAGCAGCAAATTCATACCTCGTAGACCAAGCCTAAAATAAAGGTGATCATCTTCCTCTTACCAGTATCTTGTCTAGTTTAGTTTTAAAACAAGAAGTAGAAGTAGGTATGTTATCAGTCGTTCATACTGCAGATATAACATATTTATGATATAACTATAACTAAGATACACAGACAAAGCATTATTTGTTACAGTCAGTTGTCTCATATTTATCAATTCAATATCAGGAGACGTTTGGTTTTCTCACAAAGTTACCTTAGTAAACTAAATAAATTATTACGGTAAAACAAAAATAGATGGGATTTTATTCATCAGTCTGTCCAAAAATTACTCATGTTGATATTGATGCTTGAAATTTCCTCACTCAATGTCAACTTGAATAAAATGTAAGTAAAATATTGTTTGTTTCAACTAGTTGGTCAGAAAAGTTATCATTAGGACACTAATCTAGCTCGAAAACGTTTTAATATAAGCTGTTTTCCCCGTTAGTTTTTTCAAAATGTTACTAAGATTTATAAAAAAAGTATCTATGACCATGTAGGTACTATCTAGAAAATTATTATAATGATGGCACTGTAAACAGCGCCTGTTTAAATATCTGGGCTACCTGTTCCTGTCATCTAGATATTTCAACAAGTTATCTAATGTTGTTCGTTTTAATACATCATTATGCCTATTAATCGCACAACCTGTTCAGGTGCGTTTCTGAAAAGTGTAAGACCTTTCGCTGTAAAGGCTACAGAAGGCCTAATCAGAGATATCGTGGTTGCTTGCAATATGTAGCGAGAAGAATGTACATTATCCAGATGTCGATTGACTGGGCTGCTAACTTCTAACTGGAGATCACTCAATATTTATCGTCAGGAAGGACGAAGAAGTAAGAAACGGAAACTTGTTGAAGTACTTTGTGCTGAGAATTCTATATTGTACCAAAAATATAATATTGAATAAAGCTAATAATAATAATAACAACAACGGAGCTCATATTAGATTGACATCTGAGCCCCAAAATACTTTGTGATGTATATTTTCAGCTAAAACTATTCATGGACTTATCCAGTTTTGTAAACTCTCCATGGTAGACCAATTATATCAAGAGTAATCGCATATTCGAGTCAGTTCTGTTGTCTTAACAATAAAGAAAATGAAGAAAAATTCAGCCGTTGTGATGTGTTTGTGGAGTGTGATTTCCTAGGATAGTAAAAAGTGATAGTCCCAGAAGCTAGTGGAGACGGATTGAAGTGGAGTTTAAACGTCACCTTATTAGGGTATGATGTTGAATGTCATGTACTAAAAGCCAAGGTTAACTGATTGCGATAGTTGTAAGCTAAATGGTAACGTAGTGTAAATTCTGTAGTCACTATCAGTCGTCATGTATAAATTTATTATGAATGGATTATCTCGGAGAATTGACGAGTTTTTATTAATTTTTCTGACTTATCGGGTTATCGATCAAGATGAATTATACTTTATGGAGAAATCGTAATCACCAAAAGTGGATAGATATTTTCTTAGCGTCTCTTTAAGTAACTGGAAATTATTGTTACATTGAATATATTAGTAAAAGGTAATGTAAATATAAGCTCAATATCTTATAATTTCTGTTCTTTTAGATAGGTTTCTTAATTTGCTTTTGGTTGACTTTGAGATTGTTTGTAATGGAACGTGCAGCCAAGCGATTATCAGCACATCATCAACGAGTTGTTTTAAAAAGTGAAGAATTACAAACAAGTTCAGGCTCTACTCCTCTTCCTCGCTTTCAGAAGTCGCTGCCAACTATCTTGAAGTTTCGTAGACGAAGTAATAAAGAAGATGGAAATAATATCTTGCTAACTCCTTTCTTAAATATGGCGGACGATTTTCAAACACATACTAGCTATAATGCTGCTATTTATGGCCCTGCAGCGTCTTTCGGGACTGTAGACAATAATATTTACAGGCGATTCAGTAAATTTATTCGACTTTATTTTCAATTATTCCTATAATTTGTTTAAAACTGTTGGTATACTTTCATTATAAGGGAGAGTAATTTTCTATATAGTTTAGTGCTTTGTGTCGGTACAAGTCAATTTCACAAAAGTGAGGTTATGAAACCTCAAATGATAATTTCTACATTATGGTTGCTATGTAGGAAGATTTTGTAATATGTAACTAGATGACACTTGGAGGTTGTTAAAATGAATCGGTAGAATACTGATCGACGAACGAAATGCCATTTCTTTGACTGCTTTTATTAGTTTGGATAGTATCAGATTTTAGATACCGTTTGAACTACAGCATTTTTATTTTACGATAAGGTTCTCTATACAACATTTTTATATGCAATTGTGCTATTTTTAGTTATTCTATTCCATAGTTTAATAAGATTTAACGATGAGTTGTTGTTCCTCCATTTACTGTCTATCTGAATCATACCATACCTTATTTTGAGCACACGTTTGGAACTAAGTTGGCAATAATTATATGCTCTTCTATATTAGGATGATTGTTTGCCCAACATATCTCATAATTGAAACGAATAATACACGTGTTATCATACTCCATATTGCGTAGTAACCGAATTATAGTGAAATGTTTATGTCCTTATAATAAGTTTTTTCGATTAAACATTTAGATAATTTTATTGTGTTAAGATGCGTTTCGTTTAAATTTACAAATAAAGTGTAAATTTACACTTATACATAAAATATAAGTAATGCTCACATCCTGTATTTCTTTTTTTTTCTATTTCATGTCATAGCTGAATTTATGCATTCTTTATGCGTAAAGTATTGGATTGTCGTTTGTTGTCTGAGTATGCTGTTGGTTTCTGTCCAACAGCCTGTCGTTGTATTTCGTATTGTTTACATGGTTATGCTGATTTACTTCATGTTGATTTTTCAGGTGAGATAGAGTCAGTAGAACAACGTTTATTTTCGTTTACATAAACAAATATAATAGATTTTGATAATTAATCTTTGTTGATACAGAAGGACATAATATTTCGGTGTTACGTTTTTCCCATTATTCTAAATTTACTGGATGTTTGGAACCATTTAATTTTCCCTTAGTCCTGGCATGTAACTGGAGATTCTATTTCTTAATGGTAATATGTACTTTTTCGATTCAGTCAGTCACAACGTAGGACCAGGCACATATGCATCGGTCCAAGTTGCTACACCTCATTAGCACAACAAGACTTTTTCAATTGCTGTTACAATAATAAATATTTATAAATTTAATGAATCTGCTTTTGTCAATTACTGTCTGTCTTCAATTCCCTGTTACTATATGACGCGAAGTATCACTGTAAAATTTTTTTGTCGCACCTGCTTGATCAAGGTATATTTATGATGAAATTGTTGTGGATTATACTATCGTATATTATTTTTAATACTTTATTTTACTGCAAATCTATAAACTCTTAATTCTCCATTTTTTCAGATAAGTTATGCTATTTGGCGTCGTCAAATGTTATGTTTTTGGTGGGTCATTGTTGTATACTCTATGGCGATGCTTTTGTGTATTTATACTTTTCAATTTAATGAGTCACCCAGTTTTTGGCAAAAGAAACTACATCTTTCACCTGAGATGTAAGTTTATATTCTGTTTCTTTGAAATGATGTTTCATTGTATAAAGGTTGCAATATTTTATTTCATGTAAGATAAAGTAGGACACTGATAAATTATGAGATATATTCTACTTTTTTTCCTCTTTTTGACATTTTTTTCTATTTCATAGCTTAAAGGCGTTTGGATTAGAAACTTTTGAAAGTGCAGCTCTTTTTGAACGTTTACTAACGCCAGTTGTATTCTTAGTTGTTATAATTTTACAAGTGCATTACTTTCATATACCATTCCTTAAAGCATCCTCATTAAATCGCTTTCAGTAAGTTTTATATTTTGTCTTAATGGTTTGAAATAACCAACAATATACATTTATACTTATGTTCATGATAAGTAGTATCCTCGTTTGACCTATGTAACGGATAATTTTTAATATCGAGATACATTTTTTTCCCAATTACTATCATCATACAGATAAGGTTCTAAGTTCAGTAATGATTTGCAAATCAAATCCTTTTTATAATTTGATTAAATTTATCTTAATAGTGCCAATTTTAAGTTGTTTCTTTTGTTTTTAAAATCACATTAATCGCAGTACAGAGTGACTTCATATTTATATAATGTAAATTAGCTTAGGTGGAGTAGAAAAATGGAGTTATGACATTTGTTTTGTGAATTAAATAAATTTTCAATTAGATTGCTTAAAACATATCTTCACGATTTCGTGTTATATCATATATTGTAGGATAGCGCTTTTTCATTCATCTTCTTTGCCTTTAATTGATATTTTTTGGTTGTTTGAAATTACCACAATGTCGAAAATATAGTTATCATGGTTAAAAAATTTACCGTTCTAGGTTATTACACCGTTTAGTCTTATAAGGTTCTGGAATTCATTTGCTTTTCAAACTTTGTTACCATGCTTGTATAGATCTTCTAGATAAATCACGCAATGATCATACAATGAGAAGCGATAGAAAGTTATTTCAAGATGAAGATCGGCTATAGCATCCTTTCGTCACTATACTGCATTTCGTTTTTAAACGATGGATACAATTTGCATTGCATGTTACCTATATGGAAACTACTTTTCAGGATTATTCATAATTGGTACTTCTGCCGAATCGTAATAATGAATAATTTAAAATAGTAGAAGAGATTTTGTAGCTTTACACTTTCAGTAGATTCTATCACTATTGCAAACGAAAAAGTACGTTATATCACACTTAATGGTCTTATCCACAAGTTGCCTTGTGTATATGTATATAAACTTCTAACATTTTATTTGGTGAAACTAATCTCATGTCGTAAAATGGTCTCAATTAATATTTCAGATTGCCTCAAGTTTCCAGGGGTTCTGTGAATTCACGTTCTGGGATTTTTGACGATCGCAATTCAAATACATCTATTTCTCAGAGTAGTAACATGTCCAGTGAGTTTCAGACTTAAACAATCATTTGTAGGTTAACTCTTTCTCTACCACTTATATCATTTTTTCTATAGTTAGTCTTATGTTTATTTAGATTTCTTTCTGACCTGCATATCATTAAACCTTAAATCTTTTATTGTGTGAAGTAGTTATTTAAGTCGGATTTGTGGTGCTGTCAACACTTGTAGAAACGTCATTATTTCATCACGAGTTTACTGTTTAAGGGGAAATAATTGTCGGTGACCTTCAGTCTCTTAACATTTCTAGTCGTTGCATCTAATTATTTTAATTGACAGATAACTACCTCCCATTAATTGTTTATTTCCTGAAAACAATATCATTTCTAAAAATAGTTTTCAAAGGTTTCTGACTTTATTCGCTTATAGCATGACTTATTATGTATAGAAATATTCCAGCCCAGGTTTAAAACTGAACTAATGAGATATAGTTAAAAGACAACTATATCTCTTCTTGGTTTTTCACTTTAGTTTAAGTCGACTGATGAAACCTAATTAACAGTTAAAAATATACCTTCAGAGCAAAATCTCTAGTCAGTTAACATTGATTTGTTTCAGTACTAAATTTATAGTCATTTACAGAAGGTTGAATCAGGTAACCATGGATTAGTTATCTAATGCAAAATAGAATAGCCGATGACCTAAGGAAGAGAAAAGTGGTAATACTTAAAAGATCGGTTGTTCCACTGTCGATGTTTTTCCGTAACGCCATATGATTAACTTGATCAAAACAAAATTAAGGGTCAAAATAATATTTCTCTGTGTAGTAATTGTAGTTTACGATAGGCTGCAGTCAATCTTTGAGAAGTGCCCAACCAAGGACCTGACCATTCTAATGGGAGATTTCAATGCCAAGGTTGGAAAGGACAACACTGGATACGAAGACGTCATGGGACAACATGGACTGGGAGGAAGGAACGAAAACGGTGAGAGATTTGCAAACCTATGTGCCTTCAATAAACTGGTCATAGGTGGCACCATATTCCCACACAAAAACATACACAAAGCCACTTGGATTTCACCGGATCACACTACACAGAATCAAATCGACCATGTCTGCATCAACAAAAAGTTCAGGAGGACGATGGAGGATGTGAGAACCAGGAGAGGAGCTGATATAGCATCCGATCACCATTTGCTGGTCGCCAAGATGAAACTAAAACTCAAGAAGCACTGGACAATGGCGCGGACAACATCACAAAAGTTTAATACTGCCTTTCTTCGAGATGCTGACAAACTCAACGAATTTAACATAGCCCTCAGCAACAGGTTCCAGGCCTTTCATAACCTACTCAATGAAGAGGGAACCACCATAGAGAGCAGCTGGAAAGGTATCAAGGAGGCAATCGTTTCAACATGTCAGGAGGTTCTGGGCCAAAAGAAGCACCATCACAAGGAATGGATCACTGTTGGTACACTGGATAAAATTGAAGCAAGGAGGAACAAGAAGGTAGCAATCAATATCAGCCGAACAAGAGCAGAAAAAGCCAAGGCACAAGCCGAATACACAGAGGCAAACAAGCAAGTGAAGAGGAGCATCAGGACCGACCGACGTAAATATGTGGAAGATTTAGAATTGACGGCGGAAAAGGCTGCAAGAGAGGGAAACATGAGACAACTGTATGATACAACAAAGAAACTTGCTGGAAATTACCGTCAACCAGAAAGACCAGTGAAAAACAAAGAAGGCAAAGTAATCAACGATATTGAAGAACAACGAAACAGGTGGGTAGAACACTTCAAAGAACTCTTGAATCGACCAGCTCCACTGAACCCACCCAACATCGAAGCAGCACCCACAGACCTCCCAATCGATATTGGCCCACCAACAATTGAAGAGATCAGCATGGCCATTAGACAAATCAAGAGTGGCAAAGCAGCGGGACCAGACAACATCCCGGCAGAGGCACTGAAAGCAAATGTAACGGCAACTGCCAAGATACTCCACATCCTCTTCGGTAAGATTTGGGACGAAGAACATGTACCAACAGACTGGAAAGAAGGACTTCTCATCAAGATACCAAAGAAAGGCGATCTCAGCAAGTGCGACAACTACAGAGGCATCACTCTCCTCTCAATACCAGGAAAAGTCTTCAACAGAGTATTGTTAAACAGGATGAAGGATTCCGTGGACGCTCAACTTCGAGATCAACAAGCTGGATTTCGTAAGGATAGATCGTGCACAGATCAAATCGCAACTCTACGTATCATTGTGGAACAATCAATCGAATGGAATTCATCACTGTACATCAACTTCATCGACTACGAGAAGGCATTTGATAGCGTGGACAGGACGACACTGTGGAAGCTTCTTCGACACTACGGTGTGCCTGAGAAGATAGTAAATATCATACGGAACTCCTATGATGGACTAAACTGCCAAATCGTCCACGGAGGACAACTCACCGACTCGTTCGAGGTAAAGACCGGTGTTAGGCAAGGTTGCCTACTCTCACCCTTTCTCTTTCTCCTGGTGATCGACTGGATTATGAAGACGTCAACATCTGGAGGAATGCACGGGATACAGTGGACAGGCAGGATGCAGCTTGACGATTTAGACTTCGCGGATGATCTGGCTCTTCTATCACAAACGCAACAACAAATGCAGGAGAAAACGACCAGTGTAGCAGCAGCCTCAGCAGCAGTAGGTCTCAATATAAACAAAGGGAAAAGCAAGACTCTCCGATACAATACAACATGCACCAATCCAATTACACTTGACGGAGAAGCTTTGGAGGATGTTGAAATCTTTACATATCTGGGCAGCATCATTGATGAACACGGTGGATCAGATGCAGATGTGAGGGCGCGGATCGGCAAAGCAAGAGCAGCATATCTACAGCTGAAAAACATCTGGAGCTCAAAACAATTGTCAACCAACACCAAGGTTAGAATTTTCAATACAAATGTCAAGACAGTTCTTCTGTATGGGGCAGAGACGTGGAGAACTACGAAAGCCATTATCCAGAAGATACAAGTGTTTATTAACAGCTGTCTACGCAAGATACTTCGGATCCGATGGCCAGACACTATCAGCAACAAGTTACTGTGGGAGACAACAAACCAGATTCCAGCGGAGGAAGAAATCAGGAAGAAGCGCTGGAAGTGGATTGGGCACACTTTGAGGAAATCACCCAATTGTGTCACAAGACAAGCCCTCACATGGAATCCTGAAGGTCGAAGGAGAAGAGGAAGACCAAAGAACACATTACGCCGAGAAATAGAGACAGACATGAGAAGAATGAACAAGAACTGGAAAGAACTAGAAAAGAAGGCCCAGGACAGAGTGGGTTGGAGAAAGCTGGTCGGCGGCCTATGCTCCATTGGGAGTAACAGGCGAAAGTAAGTAAAGTGATTGTAGTTTATTGAGGTCACTCCCTTCTATCTTATCAGTATTTCATGGTACGTGGTGCGCGATAGGTTGAAATACTAGCATATTCAACATGGTAAATCTATATTTAGTAACATGGCAGCGTACTTTATTTCTAAGATAGTTTATGAATGTTTATTTAAGTCTTTTATCCTCATTGCCTTTGAAGTATTATTGTTCAACTCGACAACTAATTTATCCACTGATTTGCTATTTCCACATATTTTTAAAAAAGTGGATTTGTGGTTATATTCGGTCTATTCTCTAATTTTCTTTGCGAAATTTGTGTTAAATTTTCTAGTTTCAAACGTTGGATAACTGTATTAAATGTAACCAAGACAGAAAACACAGCATTTTCTTCGTTACATTGCCAGTCTTTAGCATTTGTACGGTATTGCCTTTATGTGTAAGTAATCTTTCAGTGAGGCCACGTTGCACAAGCGTATAGTTCAGGTGCCTATACTATTTCGTTATATACGACATTTTCTGATCGGATTAACGTTGTGATTGTACCATATTTGGCCAAGGCTGAGATAAAAACACCATAGCTACTGCCCAACGTAGGTTAATCTCACTTTCTTCATCTCCAATGAGAATCACCCAACTACCAGATACAGAAGCATTTCGACAATTTCTAATCACTTTCTTCCAAGAGTTAGCGTATACACAGACTCTCATTATTTTCGTAGAAGTATTTCTCACTTTGTTAGCTTAAGGTCTATCCTATACTTATTTACGTGGGGGATTAATTAATCAAGTGCTAGCATTCATTTCGTTGTCAACACTGTTAGTCACATAACTAGTGTAGAAAAGGTTCTTTACAGATAACACATTTACACTACCAACACATATGTTTCTTAATATCGTCGGCAACTAAATTAAAGTCCAGTAACATTTCTGAGAGACCCTCCAAAGTTTAACTACTAATTTTAAACGGTGGAAAAACGTGGCTGTGTGTTACTTTTGTTCAAAATACACATTATATAATAGTACTATCAAAACTACTTCTTGTGGTCCTATTTAGTTGTGTGTATAATGTAGAACTTTAAGAAGCGGTCTGCATAAGTAGGTGGAATTACTACTCATGTATTTTCCAGTTAGGTATCTTAATTGCTCTTCATCTTTTCATCGTTTAAAAATTACAACGACTTGAATCATTATTTCTCCTTTGTTAAACCCTTAATATATTTTTTTGTAGATTTTATTGAAGATGTGAATTCAGCATTTCAAATAGTTGTTTCAAAATTATATTGTTGGGCTGATAGTCTCACAAATCATTGTTGGCGTTTCTTTGAAATACATTGGATTAAATTAGTTGGATTAGTGATAATTGTCACTTGTACAAATGAAGTAAGTTTTTAAATTATTGTGAAAAAATTGAAATATAGTATACCATTAAATTATTTTACTTTTTTAACACTTATTTTTTTCGTACTTTTTAAATTTGTGCTACTTTGTTTCCGTTATCCTATTCTTTGATAAACCAACTTACAACACTTGCGTGTAACAAATAAGAAAATAGAGATACTAACAGCTACTAAGAAACCTGTCTTCCTAAAACTGCAATTCAACGGCGATTTAGCTGGTAATGTACTACGTGATAGACTAACTAGAGCAGCGAAGAGAACGTTTAATGCAGCCGACCTCTGTCTATCGTACTCGACCCGATATACGGTGATTCCTCAACTAAAGGATAAGTTACCTAGTTATGTCACTTCTATGTGTATCTATGAATTCAGCTGCTCCTGTGGAGAAAGCTATATTGGGCGCACTACCAGACAACTGAACCAAAGAGTTAGTGAACACCTCCCTTCGTGGTTAGGAAGAGGTACTGTCAAGACAATACGGAGCTCGGTTTTTCACACATGATCGATAGCGGTCATATAGTTGACAGAAATAAGTCATTTAAAGTTACTTATCGTATCCTACTAGTTTTTCTTATGGGGTTCGATCTCGTCTCTCACACATAGCAGAAGCTATAGGAATTCGATCCAACAATCCAAGCCTTTGTGTTCATAAGAAATTTGTAACACCTTTATTTTTCCCTTGGCCTTAATAAATAATTTTATTTCCCATACTCTTTCTTCGTTTACTTTTTTTTCTTCACCCCCTCCTACCAATTATCTATTTATTCTCTCAAATATACGTTTCACGGTCCAATTGCTTGAACACTTCTTATTACGTAATCCTATAATTTCTGTGAATGTTATTTCAGTGTCTATGTTTTTCTATTATCAGAAGGGGTTTTGTGGATATTTAGCATTTCCATAGTTGAAAGCGTGAGTCAATTGAAGCTAGACCACCAGGGAAAACCTGGAGTTAGACATAAACACCATGGGATGCCGGCTCAGTGGTCTATCGGTTAAGTGCTATGGCGCGAGACTGGTAGGTCCTGGGTTCGAGTCTCGCGAGGCGAGGTCGTGGATGCGCACTGTTGAGGAGTCCCACAATAGGACGAAACGGACGTCCAGTGCTTCCAGGTTTTCCTTGGTGGTCTAGCTTCAATTGACCCATGATCTCATCTATCATTTTCTAATCATTGACCTATTTCCCATTATGTAACATTGATTCAAACCTTTATTATTCTTGTCACAGCCAGTACACCTGTCACCACACCATCAATTTGTACTTTTCACTTATTATGTTTATTTATGTAACCTATTCCACTGTTATCGTTGACTCATAAACTGCCTTGATTGGTTTAATAATTTCGTAAATGCATATAAATATTACTGTATATTAGAGTAGACCCTGATGAGGATTTAATCGAAAACAATACTGTTCGCTTATGAAATGTTGTTCTAAATCACAATATGGGGATTTTTCAAATTTTACATTAAGTCGTGAAATGTCAGAAACTCAATGTTTTACTCGTTAGGATATTGCAAATTTATTATTATTATTATATTACTTCATAATTCTCAATTGTTTTTAACATTTTGACCATAACAAGTAATAATGTCTTTAATGTCAATGGTAATTTTACATCTTTTGATTTTATTTATTTCTTTTCCATTATATTTCTTATGTTTAGATTTCTATTACTTTTCATAGTATTTTCCACTCTATATTTCATGTCTTGTTGATTTCCTCTTGGTGTATTTGTGTGTGAGATGTAGCATTTGTTCCAAGTTCTATGTTGATGATAACTATATCAATTTAATCTTCCTACTAACTTTTCTAGGATTTGTACGTATACATTCTTTTGAAAATCTATTTTGAGTAGTATCCTTAATTATAGGATGTGATGAAGTATTCTTGAATCCATTTATTAATTTAAATAATATTCTGAAACCAACATTTTTTAAAAATTATTTTATTGTAGGTTTCGGCAACGAATATTGTCTCTCTTATATTTCTCGTGATTTGTTTCCCTTTTCCATATCTGCATGGATTTATGACAACATTTGTTTTTATATGGACTAGTGTTCAAATACTTTGTAAGATGACTTTTCAGTTAAGTGCTGTCAACTGGAACATATCGTCATCATCTTGTGTAAAGGTAATACAATTTAGGTGTTGTTGTAATTTTTCTCTTCTACCAATATGATGTAATGTTATACTCTGACGGGTTCTATTCTAATGGGATATTGGCACATTGGATTTAGTAACACTAAACTGTTTTGTTGGAAATAGTTTTTTTAAGGAATAACATAAGCATTCTACTTCTTAGGAAAGGGATGACGTCTTGTTATAGCTGCGGTTTGGTGGTTAGAGCGTTCGACTTTCAACCACTGGGTCACAGGCTCGAGTCGCGCTCCGCCTACTTCGGTTTGGGCAAGTGAGTAGCATCAGTAGTCCTCATGCAAAAAGTGTGGCTTAAAATCAAGTACGCGAGTCTATACTTGTTAAGCCGTATATAGGGGGAATCATGTGACATGTGATTCGTTCATCTTTTGAATCTGTTCAGTACCATTGCACTCTTAACAATTAAATCAAGAAACATTCCTTCCTAATTAGCCCACCAAAGACATAGTTCCCTGATTATGTCAAGCAATACTCGAACTTGGATCTCCTTATTGTTGAAAAAAACGGCAATGAAAATATTCATATATTCTAGAGGTGGTTGTTTTTACTTACCATTAGAAACCGTATTTTTATTAGTAGATTTAATGGTTTAAATTGTTCCACTTTCTCTCAAACATTTGATCCACACTAGAACCGTGATTAGTAGTTGGAGACATGGCTCAAAATTAGTCACATATGCCTAGATCCATTTGCACTTTATCTTCCTATAGATCTTGAATTCCAATATTCTTACATACCTTTTCATTTTCTCGTACTATATTGTCATTGTGAAGTCTCATTACTACTATATTATTTCAGTCTGTTTTATCATTCATCTTGCCAGGTTCTACATTTATTTATTTATTTATTTAAACACATAAATATTGGTACAAGGAAGCACCAGATACATATGTGCCATACAAATCTCATTCGATTTGCTTGAGGGCTGTGATACTGCCCAGGTGCCCGAACTGAAGCAGGTAGTTTTCTTAGGGACCCACACCCGGAACCTTTGACCTAAAAGTCTGATCCACAAGGCAGTGGAGCATCGTGAGGAGATGCAGTCCCATGGTAGCCGATGATCAACGATTGATTCGTACGCCATTTGTTCCCTCAGGATACTGGAGCCCATGTGCACCATTAGTTTGGAATCAGGGTTTTCCAACTCCCCTAGGTGGATCCTTCACATCCACCAACCCAGTTAAAGCGCCGAACATTCGCTTTTCGTCCTCTCAATTTCGTAAGCAACACCCCCGCCACGAGAAGGCAGTGAGTAGGACTTTCCTGGCAGAGGCTATATATTCGCTGGCCATATGAGAGCATTTCGCGAGGGAGAGCGGACTCTCCCCACTCTCGGCCTTACCAGGGCATTTGAGGGCTCTACATTGATTACAATTGATTGGTTATAAATGGGAAATATCTGTTTGATGATTATTGTGACTAGAAAATGATCTATTTCATTTCATTTGTTTAACGTAATTGTTTTGTTACATTTTCGTTATTGATTTTCAAGCTTCACAACTCCACTACATTAGATCCAACTTACTGGCTCGGTTTTAAAAAGGTTGACAACTTCCGTCAGTATATTATGGTTAGTCTTAAAGTTATTTATACGAGCGTTTTTCGTTTGCTTAAAATTTAAGTAAAATGTTTATTAATTGAGATTATGAATCGGTCAATGTTAGACCACCATTGGGAACCTGGAAACACTGGACGGCTGTCTCGTTCTAGTATGGGACTCCCCAGCAGTGCGCACCCACGATCCCACACGCCAATCCATAGAATCGCGCAACTATCTTTCATTGTCTGAGGTAGATAGCTGTCTCTACCCGACACGGATTAGCTTCACTGATAGCGGCTTCTTACTAGAGCTCCGGAAATCACCTTGCTTAGCTAGCCATTAGTGAGCGCCTGGTAATTATCAGTAAGGGGTTGTGGAGATTGTTGAGTTTTTGACTGAAATCATGGATCGATCAATGTTAGACCACCGTCGATCGATTCATGATTTCAGTCAAAAACTCAACAATCTCCACAACCCCATACGGAAAACTGTTTATTGTTAAAACAGCAGATGGACATTTAGTAAAAAAATTTAAAACTTTTCGTATGTTTATATCAATTTAGAAGAAAAGGAAGTAGAAAAAAGCGAGGAAAACAAATAGTAACAGGAAACGACAAATATAATATGATATAGTGTTCTACGACTTTAATTATGTGCTTATAAGAATAACTATTGTAAAAATTACATGCTCATACGGTTATCGTGTATTTCTTGCTGAACTAATTCAGTCTTATAGTAATTGGTGTTTTTGCATCAAGTGTATGTTTAAGAAATTCGATTCTTTGATATTTTTGTTTACCATTACTATTTTTTTTAGCCATATGGTGCATTACTGGTTGTCACTGTAGTCTGGCATGCTATAGCATATAGACAACGTCAATTTTATAACAATGATAGAATTACTCGTCCAGGTGAAGGAATTATATTTCCTGGTGTTACAATCAATTCCATGGGTTATGACTTATTGAATGTGGTTAAATTTGCTTTTAATTATGGATTCTACAAATTTGGTTTGGAGGTCAGTATTTCTTGTATATCTTCCTTATACTACAGTTATTTATAATGTAAGATACGAGGTATAGTTTTCCAAAGGCGAAATCTTTTCTGAACATTTCAGTGTTAAGCTTTATGGCACTTCATACATAATCAACATTTTTTGAATTACTATTTTCTAAACTAATATTTATCATTCATCTATCGTAGGCTCACGGATTAAGACGCTTTTGAACTAGCTAGTAAAATCATCAGTAAAATCCAGTTAATAGAACTTTACTGATGTATGATGCCTTCCAATTAGCTTCATGATAGAATTTCAATGAATAAGATAGATTCATACTTAAAATTCTAGCCGTTCATATACGTAACACTATATTTAATTTATGCTTGACTATAAATCATTCCAATCCAGTCAGTGTTTCTCAAATAAACTTTATTATTGTTATATAGCTAATGAGTATGTCACTAATGATTTTCAAATTTATACAAAATGTTATTTACCTTCTTCACAGAATGCGTGTAACTTCCAGTAAACAAATTATACTAATAGGATATTTATTACTTATGTTAGTGTTTTGTAGTTTTTGTTTATTTACATGTTACTAAAACTGCTTATTGATCTAAGTTTGAAAAAAGGGATAATGCAAAAACATCTTACTTATTTCAATCTATTTATTTACTTTTTTTATTCAGCTTTGTCATTGTACTACCGTTGTCACTACATGTGCACGCGTCGACGCTTTCAGTGTATTATACTTATTGCTGATGTTAGTGTTTCTATTCTCTCCACGACGAGTATGTGCACGTCTATGGCCTTCTTATATGGTAATTCTAGCTGTACTTATACCAATACAATATGCCAGTTGTATTGGTCTACCACCTGGATTATGTTTGAGTACGTTTTAATTTCTTTTTTTCTTGTTGATGATTTTCCTTTTAATTTTTACCTTGTCTACGTAGGTTATTAGTATCACCTTGTAGTAATATCGTTTAGAATTGTAATAACAAACTATGAAGTTGTTAAATATCTACATCATTTCATTATCTAATTAATTAGTTCCCTAGCAAATCATATGCCTGAATAATTATATTCCTACAGTAACAGATTTTATTTTATGCTTCATTCCTTAAATGTTTCGTGGTAGAAATGCACCAGTTCAGATGAATACTCTAGATCGTAAATCAAATAAACTATTAGTTTCCGATTCAGAAATGAAATGATTTTGTGGTAGCTGTAATATGTAACAGTTCTGGATTTAATTCTACCTGGGATCGATGATGCCTATAATAATGAGTCTTAAGCTAGGGAAGAGCATCGCCACTGTACTCATCTCTATTAAAGCTGATATTGGTCTTTAGTTAGAGATGTCTTCAATCTTAGCATATCTGGTAGGACAAGTTGGATCTTTGAAAATTTCCTGCTTCTTTATCAAAGAAGATGTTACATTAGGGGTTCTTGTTGTAGATTTTTTAGGTTATTTATGGTACTTAAAGCTTGATCATTGAGAAATTAATCATTTTTGTCCAAAATATTGGCCTTGGTAAAAATCCCCATACAATTTGAACTATATTTTACAGTTGACATTTCATTACAGGATGTTATAGCATAAAGTATTTTGTTTATATTATAATTTTATGGAGATAAGTGACAAAAATTTAAATAATTCTTACCATCCATTCATGTTAATTGTTCGATATCATTGATTAGAATAGTGATGAAAGAAGGTGAGATTTTAACATTTCGGTTTGTTTAATTAACTGTTTACTGATACTATTTCCTCCAATGATCTTTTTTTGAAGCTTTATATATTTCAGCAAATCAATCCTCTATCTGACTGTTATACACAAATAATTTAACCATTTAACCATAATATATTCTAAACATTCCAGCGTATCCTGTTAAAACAGGATAAAAATAGCTTCCTGTATTTCATTTCTAGTCACAAACCAACTTAAGTAAAATGTGTAACTAAAAAATACTATCGTGACCATCAGCTCAGGATGGATATGTGTCAATATAGACTGATCAAATGCAATTCTTACTATGGACAGCAGGAAAATTCACACATATAATTAGATTTATCAAGTGATATTGTCATATTCTTTAGATTTGGCCAATCTACACATAATAAGTAATTGATGGTTTTATTTTTAGTTCCCTATAATTCAGTTTTTTGGATTGCATTTTCAATGTTTTTCTATTTTCTATTAGGTTATCCTTGGTATACCGAATCGATAGAAATTAATAATCTTCTTCAGTGGTTGTATCTACCTAGTGACTTTGGTGCACCATCTGCTTATAAATTAACTGGTATACCTATATTTGAACAATAATATTTCTTATGCATATATGTATTTATCTTATTTTGAATGCTTCTGATGATAAACCTTTATGCAGGGCTTTCTAATTTTTTCACCATTTATTCAATCCGTTTGGGAAGAGACTACAAACAGCCAGTATAAAATGCTGGATTTCTTGGAATAAAGGCTAGAGACTGTGATAGTCTGCTATTACAAGACACTAAAGAAGTGTGTCACAGCTACTGGCAATTGTTTATGTAACCAAAGTAGGCTGTGTTAAAGCTTATGATCATATCAAGTCTTGTTCATTAGCACATTCACTCTCTCGCACTTAAGTGTCGTAATGGTTATGTTCCCTGTCGTAACATTCTCATCTGAATGTAGATTGCATAGGCAATGTAGTACGGTTCGGTGCAAAACTCGAACAACGGCAATTTTTAGTTTACGTTTTTTTCCTTCAAATTCTGAAATGATATTTGTTAAATCAGTAGATAATGAAATGTTGGTATGGATACGAACGACTTGTTTGACTTTTCTGAACTTACATCATTTTAGTCGCATACTAGGTGTTCCTTTAATTATCGTACGGTGTGTATACTGCACAGCAGTTCGCTTTGCTTTGATGATATGAAACACGATCTTCAAAGGTGGGAGACACTTAAGTTATTGTTTGATTACGAGTTCCTTCTAAGCACTTCTCTTGCACGTTGAAATCATGGACTTTGTTGAGCTGAGGTTCAGTTTACTGTACTAGGCAACCAACAGATGATCAACCTACAGTATAATATTATTCCACACATTTTATCGATTTTATTCATTATGTGTTACATATAGTGCTATCTTTAGTTGCCCGTTAATGTTCGGATTATTTTCACTTTTTTGTTTCTCATAAAATATAATGACTTGAGTCGATATATTTATTCCAAATCTTACTCCGTTTATCCCGTTCTATGAACACGCTACTGTGATAATGCAACTAAAATAGTGATCAGTGGGTTCGATTCCAGAAATGGACATCAACTGTGAGATTCAGGTACATCCGACTGACAAGTCTCACATAGGACGAGAGATACGTCCTAGACTCCACTGCTAGCCACATTTAATCTATTCTTTATCACTTTAATCAACTGTTTTCATGATATTTAGTATATTTGTTTTGCTTCCTTACATATCTTATTAGCTGACTTCTTTCAGTTCGCTGCAGTGGCTTTACAATTTCGTGTCTTTAAGATTGAACAACGCCCTGATTCAGAAAGGTATGATGGTGGTTCTAACCGTCCAATTTTAACTAATGAATTACCTAACGAGGAAGATCGCGATTTCGTCAGCACTAAAGAGTGAGTTACGGTTACTGTATTGAATTAATCATTCATTTTAATAATTCATTTAAAAGCAATTTTTCACGTTCTATTAGCAATGGGTGTTAAACTTGCATTCTAGATACGTTGAACATCTGCATCTCAATTTTCTATTTTTTGAATTTCTTAAGTACGTACCTGGTGACAATAGGGATTTCTATTCCTTATTAACCATTAGGCACTAATTTTGGTTTAAATAGGCAATATTTTGTACTTTGATTGTTTGCTGATGTCATATGAATTGTCATTCTAAAATCCACTCATTCAGCGTCCCTTTTAGAGTTCAGAAGGATGAGTAATGTTATATCTTTCAAGGCACACTAGTAATAATTTCCCATACAATATTACATCTTTTCTTTAGTTCTTTACAGATTTATTTCATTTGGAAACAGTTTCTGTTCCGCTCATATAAAGACTATGAATTATTACTCAGTAATCATGATCGTCTAACGATACTTGTGAATAAAAGGTTAAGTTGTTATTTCTAGGCCTATTTGTTTAATGGCGAGTGAATTTAAACTGAGAAACAAGTGTGTAAATGTTAACCATCTTCTAAAATGATAAACTACCATAAATTATGATTAACGCACCGCAGAAGAAATCGTTGCTGCTATTGAAAAAAACAGCGCAACAATAATTACTAGACGCTTTTATAAAGAAGCGTTTATATTTCCCCATTAAACATTAAATCCTCTCTTAAATTTCAATTTTCTAACACAATGAGGATCTATGTTTACAATATTTGTTCTACTTTTCTCTATTGTCATTGTTTTTTTGTTTTTGATCAAACATTTTGGTAATTTACATTTTTAGTATTGATGAATTACTTTTTATTTGCATTGATATGAAACATTATTTAACCATTGACTAATTATATCAAGTTGTCACTACACAATTATAAAAAAGAGAAGTCTTATGAATTCTATAAATATTTAGTTTATTTACATGTAGGCAGTTAATTGACAGTTACAGTTATCCGCCTAGCGAAGTGAGTGGAGCCTCTAATAGCTCTTCTGACAGAGAAGAGCTCAAAATAACGGTGCGACTGGACACTGGAGAATTGTGTAGATAGGAACACGATATCAGTAGTATGGGAGAATTTATAGACCCACGCCACGTAATGTAGACGTATTATATGACTGCAGCTCAGATGATGTAAAAGATGAGTTTTACAGAAAGCTCTCTGACCTTCTCCGAAAAGCTAGGCGCTGTGATATAGTAATAGTGGCTGGAAAGACACCTGGGTAGATCTTATGTTGTCGTGGCTCAAAGAACAGATAATGGCAACCGTCTGTTGCAGCTGTGCTCAGATAACCGCCTGTTTCTTACAAATATTAACTTTAAGCACAAGAAAAAACATCTTTTGACATGGCGACCCCCATCCAATTCGTCCCAACGTTGGACCCAATTAGATCACATCGCTATCAGCCACCGATGGAGGGGCTCGATAGAAGATTGTCGCTCATTCTGGAGTACATGTTTAGATTCAGATCATGCTTTAGTGCGAGCACGTATCTGTCTGCGTCTTACTGGACGTAGGAAAGACACTACAGGGAAACCTCTAAGGGTTCTACTTAATGATAGGCAAGCTAAGAATATATTTCAGGAACAACTGGTAAAACAGTTAGGCAGCCATGTAAGTTGTGTCCACCCCGAGGCAGCGTAGAATGACATCCGAAAAGCTGTGGAAACAGCAGTGATATCTGCTAGTTAGGTAAACTATAAGGTTAGAGAGAAACACTGGATCTCGGCAGCATTTACCGCACTGATAGATGCTCGAAAACTCATCTCATTTAGCTCTGAACATAACGAAAAGTGGAGTCAGCTTAAGCACAGGCTAATAAAAAGCCTATGTAATGATCGCGAACAGTAGTGGCTAACGAAAGTAAGAGAGATGGAAAAGGCAACAGCAGACAACTGTTCAGACTTGTTAAAGAAACCGGTATTAGGAACCCAACTGTCAGCGAAACTATCTCAGAAGAAGATGGACATATTATTCATTCTCAATCCAGGAGATTGGATCGATGGGCAGAACACTTTAGGAATCAGTTCAACTGGCCTTCAGCTACACTTCAATTACCCACGATCCCCAGTCGACCTGAATGGCAAGTTAATATATGTCCTCCAACTCTTTACGAGGTTGAAAAAGCTATAGAAAATCTGAAGTGAGAGAGAGCAACAGACCCTGACAGGTTTACCCCTGAGATTTTTAAGGATGGTGGTCCAGTACTAGCAGGGAGATTGATTGAGGTCTTAGGTAGAATCTGGAAACTGGACGTAATTCCATCTGATTGGTCCCAATCACTGATTGTGCCAGTCTATAAGAAAGGACAAAAGTCCTCTTGTGACTATCACAGAGGAATCAGTTTGACTAATATAGTGTTGCTAATTTGCTTTATTTATGGCGTAGGCTAGATATCCGTCTAGCAACCAAAAGAAGAGTTTACTGCGCAGCAGTTCGTTCCGTCCTACTTATGGCAGTGAAACATGGCCGGTAAGAGTAGAGGATATTCATAGGCTACTAGTATTCGATCATACGTTTCTTCGAAGCATTGCGATGTTTCATGGTGTAGGTTGGAAGAAAGCTAGCGGCGGCCAGACCAAAACGTGGCACAAATCGATGAAGTCACTGATAAGTGGACTGAGCCATGTTGGTAGGTGTAGACTACCTGGTTGGGATCCGCGAGATGATAGCAATCGATGGTTAGAGACCTTGAATAACATGGCTCAAAATCTTTTGCAATGGCGAAGGTGCATCCACTCTTTGTGTTCTCTCAAATTCTAATCATCTGAATTCTTCATTTCCCTATCCTTTTTCTCTTTCCAAATTTATTTTACTGGAATATGCTCCTTCAATAACATCTTCAATCCCTAATCTTTCGGATTACTGCTTATACTTTTACTAATTCTACCACTATGGGATTTAAATCGAGAACTTCATCTCTGTGCTAATGTGGTATGGCTACTCGAACTGTTGTACGTATGTACGAAGTTCTACGTTGTGACTGACTGATTTAGACGTCTTATATTGGCCTGTACTTTTCCTACCACTTTCGAAATCTTTTGTGCAACCAAAAGCGCTAATGAGCTGCTAATAAGTTCACCAGCGGAGAAACTTGGAATCTCTCTGTCCCCAAGTATGCTTCATCTGCATATATTAAGATGCAGGTATTGAAGATAGATACACTTTAGTGACACACATTGTGATAGATGGGCGTGGTTACTAGTTTGTTGATACATGTAGCTATAGAAAGCATAGACAAGTGCACACCTCTCATAATTACGTACAAACATAGAAGTTTCCGCTCCCAAGTATACGCTACGTGCATATACAGAATGCATAAGCCAGGCCACTCCGTAGTACACACATAGGCATAGATGCCAATACCCCAGGCTTCCAGAACTAGCATTTTCACTGAGTGAATATTGAGTATTTAAATCAGCATTGTAAGTCGTCATGGACGATGTGCTCACTTTACGCCCTCACCATATTTCGGTTTAGTGTCGATCATTGTGCACTGGTTATGGCAAAACTTATGGTCTACGTTCTGGTTCGCCGCTCCCAGACCTTATGGGCCCTTCCAGACTAGTTTGTACAGGTACTGAAAGGAAAGTCTTCCCTAATATCACAGCCACAAAGCCAATTCAAGTCAACCACTCTTCTTTTATAATCAAGATTTAGACAGAGTGGGTGATTAGTCCGATTCCTGTCTGACGGTGAAGTGGTTGGTCAGTCTGGTCTTCACTGTTCCGTTCGCGTTAGTTCATGGGGAGAAAGATCCCCCACTATTCAGAGGGCACAACGCGGAAGTGCAGGTCAGACTTTGACCTCGTAGTCAATTGACACGAACGAATTGATTTATGGTGTTGTTTTGATTGATTTATTTAGTCATTCACGTTCATATCTACTGAACTTTTGATTTAATTAATAAAGTGATTAGTGGAATATATGTATAATATAAAATGAATATAGTATATTAAGTTTGTATGGCTGATTTAATTTTATGTAGATGCGTAATCAATATGTAATAATGCCAATTATGTTGTGTCCTGAGTTATGTTATCAAACAACTACTTTGGTATATGGATGAGATGTTCTTTATTGTTCGACTATTTTTGGCATTGTAGTTCCATATAGTAATAACAATAATAATAGTAATCTTGATTCATGTTTGTAATTGTGAAAAACTTTTGGTAAACATAATTAAAACCGACTACGTGGTTCTTTGTTTGTTGTATCTATCTTTTAAATGAAATATAGTATACTATGTGGATCCTTTTAATGCAACTATATGGCTCATTGACAGGTTTCCACAACTTTGTTGCATACATTGTTTTACACAGGATTCTTAATTTTTTTTCGAATTCTTGTTCCGTCAAAAAGGTTTGTATGTGAGAGAGGGAGGGAGAGAGGTTACGCTTTAATTTAACTTCTTCGACTTTAAAATTAGCTGGTAAAAGCAGTAAATAATTTTTAAAAAGAACACTGAAGACACTTCAGCTGAACATCTGTATCCAAACATTCATTAACCATATGTGTATAGGGTTTTGTGTGACTAAAATCTACTTGATCAATTAATTAATTAGCTGTGACCACACTGGAATTCACAAATTTTTCTCCGTGATTTTTTGCTTGTTATATTTCCTGATTATTTCTACATGATGATCACATTCATATTACAATCATCAATGTCATTATTATAAACCTTTAGATTACTTAGTTAATTACCTTTATTTTAAAATGATTGCTTTGTTCTATATATTTTCATAAAGTTAATTTATCATTTATTTGTTCTGTCATTATCGCTACCATTACCATTATGATTATTGTTATTATTATTAATCAGTTTCTTCTTTTGTTTATTCATCTTAATTTAATAGATCTTATTTAGATTATATGCGTCATCTTATTTTCTATTGGTCCTATTGGGTCAGTTTAGCTGTTGTTCTTGTCACTGGAGTTGTATGGATTACATTATTCTGCTTAGGCTATATGATCTTAAGTTTCATCTATTTATGGATGGGACTGAATGTTTTGCTAAGAGAACGACCTAATCTAATCAACTCGTAAGCATTTATAATTATTAATTTTTGTTTCTATGTTTTATATATATAATCTGTCAGTTTTTTTAATAGTTCCTGTTAATTTCGTTCTATTTCAAATATACTTACGTTTTCCTTTGTTTGATGAATTGGACACTATCTAAATTACGTGTTTAGTGTGTTATAATTGATTTAAAATTCGGTTAAAGCAGACGGCTTGTATTTTTTTCTGATTACTGATTCGTTACTGAGCCTACCCTTTAATTGGGCATTTAAGTTTATGCAGTTAGTGAAATGTACTGTCATTTTCACTATACAACGTAGGTTTAATTCCCTCAGAGAGTATCAGGTGTCCGAATAATTTCAGAAATATCTTGTCGAGTATCGCTAACTGCTAGATGCTTCCAACTTCTTATTCTATATAAGTTTTGTCAATGGTAATGGATATACAATAGTTTAATGTAGACTGAAGCTAGCCGGTAATCTGATATGATAGAATGAAAAAAAATTGCACTGATTTTTATGATTATTAGTTATATATATGTATTTGTCTAAGATTAAATGTAACTACTAATCTTAAACTGTAAATCATAATTTATAGTTTTTTTCTTTGTAGATGGAATGTGATTATTGGATATAATTTTTGTGTTATTTTGGCCAAATGTAGTCTTCAACTTATGGGTTGTGTCTATCGTTCTCGAATGGCTAATCAATGTTGGCTTATACAGTTGTTCGGTGTTCAATGTATGAATCCATTATCATGGAATCATTTCAATCTACCTCGTATGTGATTGATTGTACAAATAAATTCAGTATTTTAACGTAAAGCGATTACAACCTGATAAACTTATATAAAATAATATTCATTTTTGAAAAATAAACTGATCAAAACAATTCAATAGTCTATTGTATACAGTACTAATCATACATACACGTTTCTGTATTTTAAAAAAAAGATCTTATTTGAGATTACTGAATTTTAATTCAATCGTATTTCGCTAATATTATACACATATTTTTTTTTACTAGAAACGATTAGATGATCTTGTATGTATGTGTGACATTATTCATCAATGGGATTTTGTTCCTTATACCTATATCAAACTATAACATAGAGATAACAAATTATAGTTTCTTCTTTAACAATAAAACTATATTGTTTAGATCTCCAAATAATATAAAATCTGACGATGAAACTTAATACATGATTGAATGGTCATTGACAACCACATTCACATTTTAACGATGAAGTGTTCACATTTCTCCAATAAGTTAATTAATATCGGCTACCGTACACTTAAGCTTTATAGTTTTCATTTGAAGCTGAATATATTTAACATTTTAATAGTCAGTGGATTATATATATATCAAATAAGATTTGTGTGTGTGAGGGCTATGATACTGCCTGGGTGCCCAAACTGAAGCAGGTGGTTTTCTTAGGGGGCCACACCCGGAGCCTTTGACCTAATGATCTGATCCATAAGGCAGTGGAGCATCGTGAGGAGATGCAGTCCCATGGTAGCCGGTGACCAACGATTGATTCATTCATCATTTGTTCCCTCAGGATACTGGAGCCCATGTGCACCATTGGTTTGGAATGAGGGTTTTCCAACTCCCCTAGGTGAACTTTCTGTGTCCACCAACCCGGTCAAAGTGCTGGACATTTTCTTTTCATCCTCTCAATTTTGTAAGCAACACCCCCGCCATGAGAAGGCAGTAAGTAGGACTTCCCTGTCAGAGGCTATATACTCGTGAGCGTGTGAGGGCATTTCGAGAGAGCGAACTCTCCCCCTAATAAAAGTTTGCATAACCAACTATTTGCATGTGATTGACAATTTCAATCCTAATATATATATAATTTAACAGTTTGATTCATGAGTCGATGTAAGCTAAAATACCATGGAAAACCTGGAAGCACTGGACCGCCGTTTCGTTGTATTATGGGACTCCTTAACATTCGCACGCGACACCGAAGGTCTTGGGCTCGAATCCCGCGTGCGGGATCATGGATTTGCACTGCTGAAGAGTCCCATACTAGGAAAGAACGGCCGTCCAGCACTTCCAGATTTTCCATGGTGGTCTATCTTAGATCGACTTATGAATTCATCTAATAAATTACTACAATTTCGAAAAACCCTCATTCTGATAATATATGTAATTCTAACTATTATCAATATTTTATTATCATCATTATCTATTCACCTTTTATTTCTTTAAAAAAAATATTTATCTCATTAGCTGGACATGAAACATCATGTGCTACTGTTTCAAGTGGTTTACATTGGGATATTGTATGCTTTATATTTATTATATTTCAACGAAAAGTGTTCACGTCACATAGTTTTAGTCATGTATTACTTGATTTACAAGTCCAAAGTCGATTTGCATCTCGGTAAGTTTTAATGTTGTGGTTGTTGTTTTTTCTCTCTCCACTCTTTTGACGGTTTATTGATTAGCCTTCAAGTAACAATAGTTTTCAGATTCTCAACTCTATATCACCTAATTCCTTTTGAGTTGTGTACCATTAATTCTCATACTAAAAATACGTATCTTGAATGCTAATTATACACAGCAAATGGTTTAGTTTATTTAATTTAATAACTTACATTAAAATTACAGTTTTGTTGTAAATTCCTACGCATTAATAATTAGAGGGACTTAATTTTTGAAAAGAGAAACACTATACCAGTTAGAATGAAATAATTACTGATAAGCAATTATATCACTTTTGATTTTGATGAATTACATTGGTTGCAGTTTTCTTCTGAACTGAATATGCTTTTTTTCCACATGACAATTAACCGTTACAGACGAATGTCACGAGGTCTTTTATGCTTGTTCTGATCCTACTCTTCTTCCTACTATTTGATTCTTTTCTTAGTGGTGCTTACCTAATAAACCGTAAATTAATGTTAGCTATTCATGAACAAGCTATGGAAGAACAATATAATTTGGCAAAAGTACAACAGAAACTCAATCTTATTCAACAACGTCAAGAAGCATTTGGACGTAGTAATGCTAATATTACTGAACATTATATAAGTAAGATTACTTTTTCTTTATGTTTGTTGTATTTATAAAATTTTGACGTAAATCTGATCCTTTTTTGAGGTATTAATTCCTCTACTTACTCAGTTACTTACGCCTGTTATCTCTTGTGGAAGAGCCTAAGCCGCCCATCAGGATTTTCCAACCAATTCTGTTCTGTGCTCTTCTTTTTCAGTTGTTTCCAAATGTTATTGATTCTTTTCATCTTTGCCTCCAATTCCCGTGGTAATAATGTATTCTTTGGTCTATCTCTTCCTTTCACCTTCACGATTCCAAGTTAGATTTTGCAGTTTTATGATTTCCACAATGTATTTCCTACCCATCTCCAGGGTCTTTCCTTAATTTCCTCTTAAGTTGGAGACTGATTTTCTCTCTACCATAGTAGGTTGTTACTGTTGGTATCCGACCAACCGACAGTGAGTATCTTGCGCAGACAATTGCTTATAAATACTTGCACTTTTTTGATGATGCCTGTGGTTCTCCAAGTTTCTTCTAATCGTGCAACACATAATCTTTTAATCGTTTCATGGCTTCTCGTATGAATATGCTTTAGTTTACTCTTCAGTATTTATTTGACGTTTAAATCCAGCCTATAGTTGTTTTTTTGTTCATCTAAAATTCTGATGTGCCATCATCCAGTAACAATGCACAGATTTATGTATACTGTTTTTTAAGTCATACTGTGGTGTGGGTTGCTTACATCCACATAAGTAGCATATGATGATGGTCAGACAGAAAATTTATTTCACTAGAAGATCGATAACGAGCTAACGGAAACGAAACGCAGTTTGTATGAAAATGCATGAATAATAATAATCAGAGACTATGGACTGATATTTGCAGAAGGAATGGTCAAGATTGAGACAATTGATTGATAGTTTGCAAATTAACTGTTTACTGTATGGTGTCAGATGTTAGTGAGATATTCTGTAATTTTCGTATCAAATACATTCGATTGTCGCCACTCATCTTCTTGTTCACTACAATACTTTACGTCATCCACTCAAGTCATACACCAGAGTAATTTTTTAAGCGTTGAACTATCTCAGTCACTAATTTGCACATATGTATATTGGTTCAATTTATTACACCATATCAGCTTTTCTAGATAAATTTATCAAGACAAATATCAGGGTAGTAGTATTAACGGTGTCAGTAGATGCAAGATAGATTGAACATACACAATATTATTTAAATAGAAAGAACGAATCCACAGCATTGAAAGTATGAGATAATTTTAAATCTCATGGTCTGGAGGAAGATAGAGGGTGAATGCACTTGCACCATTGTGATTGATTCTAAGCCATATCACACAACTCCAACCATCTATCACGATGGTTTAGCGGACCCTATCTGGGTTGTCTACCCTTACGACCATGGTTTACACAAACATCTACATTTACTCATTATTCTACATCTAATATCAGCATTGCTCACTCGGTTGTCCCAAAACACACAGCTAATGCTACCGTATTAGAGGAACTATAAAATCTAGATAACATTGTCTGGTCGGTTCTTCTACATTACAAAGTACTAGTACTTTTTAACCATATTTTTGGTGTACTGTAAATCGTATGATACAACATTTATAGGAAACATGATTGTTCATGATAAAATTCATTCTTCATATCTGTTCAGAACACATGTATGGGTAACCACTTCGTAAAGACCATTGTAAATCTTTATACATTTAATCAGTCAGTCAGCGACAACGTAGGACCAGGCACATATATGCATCTGTCCAAGTTGCCATATCTCATTAGCACAACAAGATCAACACTAAATTCGTAGGAGTAGTTAATTTAGTGATGGTAATATATAAGAGAGAAATTGTATATAAGGATATGGTCGAGGAAGAAAGACATATCAAGCAATTTTAATCTCACGGCTTAAGGGAAGATAAAGAGTGTATACACCATTGTGATCGATTCTGAGTCTCTAACCAACAATTACGATAGTCACACGGACACCAACCAAGTAGTCTGCATCCACCAACATGGCTGAAACTAGACGTTAGTGACTTCAAGCACTGATGCAACATTTTGGTTTGGCTGCCACTAACTCTCTTCCAACCATTACCAATACTACTCAGCATAGCACGTCGTGGTGATCGGTGTTCAGGCATACGTAACACGTGGCTCAGCCATCTCAGTCGATGAAGATTCATGACTTCATCAACTGATTTACCATCATTCCCTAACACACTGTGTCCAACCTCACGACTACCTACCCAGTGATCCCAGCAGATGCGAGCAATGTTTCTAAGGCATCTGTGGTCAAATACTAGTAACTTACGAGTATCCTTTACTTTGAAAGACCACATTTCACATCCTTAAAGTAGAACAGAGTGAACCGCTGTGCAGTATACTCGTCCTTTAATTGATAGACGGATATCTCGTCTTCTCCGTAGGTGACGTAAGTTGGCAAAAGCCAAACGAATTTTATGAATCCATGCAGAGATTTCGTCAGACACCAACCCATTAGGGCTGATGAAACTTCCAAGATAAGTGTTGTCAACGCGTTCGACTACTTTGCTCCCTATCCTTAGTTCAGGTGTTGACGCAGACCAGTCCTAGAGTAATAGTTTACATTAAGAGATAAATAATAATAATAAAAATAAACATATAAAATAAATAAACAAATAAACGTTTACCTCATCATTCAATAATGGAACACAGATATCCTTGTGAATTGATCTCATCCGTGTAATAGTGAAGTGTATTCACATCGAAATTTTAAACTGTAACTCATCAAGTTCGTGTTCATACAATCAACTGTGAACTGCATATTTGTGTGTACGTATGTTTGGGGGTTGGGTTTCAAACATTTAATGACTACTGAGCTACGTCTGCAGTAAAAATCAGTTTGTTTTTTTTAATGTTCCATACTTATCAAATATAGCTTATTGCATAGTTTTCAGGTCATCTTCTAACTTTCAAGCTAGTCTTATTATCACACATGAATATCTTTTGATGATTTCATTCATAGTTAACAATTCTGCTCAATGCACATGCTTTGTTTCTATTTGCACACCATAAGCATACATTGAATATAAACGGAAATGTGTTGAATGTACTGTTCTGGATTGTTGTTTACTATAGTTAATTAAGACCAAAATCCACCGGTTGCGTATCACTTACTTGTATTAGTTATTTGGTCAATTTATTTGTCTTTTATACTTTCTTTTATTGTGGGGCAGTTGTTTCTTAATATCGTATAGTGTTTATTCGATTTTGTTGTCATTGTTATTTTAGTGCTTCGTTCAGGTGATTACTATCTGTTTGAAGGTGATCCAGAAGAGGATGATGATTTTGTCAACCGTCAAACACATATAACTGGAAATGATAGTGATCACTCGGATAAAGATAATTCTAGTCCACCACCACTAGTGTCACGTTTACGCGAGAGTAAACATAACTTAAGATTACAAAAAACAGCTATCAGTGAAGAGATTGACAAACAAACCACTATTTCAAATAATCATACTAAATCTCAAGTTACTTTAGTTCCAAACGGAAAGAATTACTTACGAGATATTTGGCCAAGTATAGATCCGAATATTTTAGATGTTCTATCTAATTATAATGATCCTTATAGTACTATCAGGTCAGCCCAATATTTGTTTCATTCGGTCATTCAATGTTGATTTTTTTTCCTTCAAAAAGTAAATATCTGAAAGTTATTTGTTCAACAGTACCAAATTTTAAAATCTCGCATTTTATTTCTGTTATATCTTATGGCCGAGTGTACGCCTTGTTAATGTGTGACGTGCTAAGGTCGCCAATTAGAGAGCGGCAAATTATCGATTGGAACAGTGACACACGAAAACCGTCTAGAGTGCTGACTGGTCCTGCTTCTGCCTAGTTCAGCCAGTTAAGTCCAGAACACCAATAACAGCCTCTGTGGTATGAATCATTGTATTTCAAACATACTGAGTATATATACCAAACAGACTGACCACATCGTATCAATGAAATAGAAAATAACATTTGTACAAGAGTTAGTCAAATGTGGCTGTGAATAGGGGGAGCAGTAATTATTAGACTGGGTATAACTCAGGAATGGTAAATCGTACAATAATAGTCCAAGGGTCAAAATAAGGCTCATAATGAAAGAACATGATTATGAGTAGTTTAATTATTTAGCACATATACGATAAAAATTATATGCATAATATTGGTCCATAAATGTATCCTAAAGTTACCATTCACTATTGTTATCGGGGCATAACAATTTCATCACTCTACTGAGTTCGATAAATTTCGTTATGTATAATTACTTTTTAGTATACGTATTATTAGTGACTTCATAAAGTTGTGTAATAAGAGATGTACTTTAGACTAGGTAATCAGTCAACTGTGTCCAAGTAACTGGGAGATAGTAATATCGATTGATTTGATAGGAACATTTTAACTGCTTTAAATACAAATTTCTTTATTATTTCGTTGCATATTTTCACTAAGAATCTCTATAATGTCGCGCTTACTATATTTATCAGTGGAACATCATGAGAATGTTGACTATTGATGGATAATATGGTCTCTTGTCTAGTTAATATCATTGGTTGATTGGTGGAAAGTTGTGTAATGTTGTCAGCAACCATGTCTGGTTGGTTATTAGTGTAGATCGCTGCTATATTACCATCGGTGCGTAATTCTTTATCAGTTATTTTTAAATTTTTAATTAGCGCTCAACATATACTTTATTCTGTAACCAATTTATTTTTCAACTACTTACTTTTCTAAATGCTTTTCGAATGAGTTCGGTGATTCCAGTAATTCTGTTTGAGAGTCAAGTTGGTATATAAATAGTGACAATGATAAACTTATTTGATAACTCGTATGTTTCTGCTTAGGATCTACAGTTACCTATTCTTTCTCACCGAATATTATTACTTTTTTTAAAAACTGTTTTAAACGACACTCAATGAATGAAGTTGTTTGTGATTAAGAAGATCAGAGTTTAGGTAATTTCATGCAAATAATTATTCTCACCCATCATTCAAACCTAAATATATATTTTTTCATTAGTTTATCTGAAAACACTTTACACTCACTTTAAATTCTACTTATTGTTATTCCTTTAGTTTTAGTGATGAACTCCGTCGCGTTCGCCCAACATCTCACAGTAGGAATGCTCTTGATTCAGACCGCTATTATGAACATCCTAAGTATTTTGAAATGCATCAAGATCGTCCTCACTCTGGATTTGTCTTAGGACATCGTCGTATGCGATCTCATCCTGAGTTTTTACGTCAACATTTTGGTGGAAACGAAAAAAGTTCCGTTGTATCTATAGAATCAGATGAACCTAAGGCTTCAGATAGTAAAAATCTAGCTTTACATCCCAGTCAAACATCATCTGACAAATTTGCTCATCGGTTCACTGAACGTCGAGATCAGAATCCACTCACTCTACACCATCGACCTTATGAAACTCATAGACGATTATTTTCAGCATCTGGAGCTATCTTCCCCACTAAAGATCGTCCTAGTAGTCCTGAAAAGAGCACGGTTGTCAAAAGTACGGTCCGAAGCCATAGGAGAACACCGAAATCGTCATTATCTAAACCAAGTCCTCCTAAGGTACATATTGATGCTTCTGTTGTCATTTCTGAATATTTGGAGCTTTACTATCTTTATTATCCTACCTAATAAAAGTTTTTCCATATTTTTATCATAACAGTCTAATGGTGTGCTTGTTTACCCATGGATTCACTTATTTAGATACTTGATCAAAAAATTATGGATACACTTTTACTGGACTTATTCATTTAAATTTTACTTTTATGATTTTGTATTTAGTGACTAAGGTACTATTGCTTGAACATTAGCGCTTTAAATTTCGTAAATACCTTGAATGGTTTATTTTGTTTGCGTTATTTTGTATTCCAATAAAATCCCATTTTAGCTGTAATTCGCTAAATTTCATTTTTACTATCATTCTGTCATTAATGAATGTCCATCGATGCCACTGGTTTCTCTGTGTTATGAACTACAATAAGGTAAATGAAACAAATCAAATGGTAATGCTTTTATTGTGAGATTTTTGAAAGGCCTACCATTCCAATCCTGTATAATTTTCAATGTCTCAGCTCTTGGAGAATGAGTTCTAAAATACAATAAAATCACTCTCCGTCGCTTCATGATTTGGACTAAATATTCACTTTGATACTAGTCCATCGTATCGATCGCTTTGAAGATACTAATAGAATGAATTTGTGAGAAAATTAGATCACATCAAATTTTTTGATTAAAGTTGCGTGAATTAAGGTTAAAACATAGTTTATATTTATAGTCCTGCTTCCCAGGTTTTTGTTTATCTTCGTTTTTTTACACCATTTGAATTTTGTTCATAAAAAGTATTATTTTGACTTATTTAGACACAAACATTGGTACAAGGAGGCTTCTAATATATATATATATATATATATATATATATATATATATATATACATACCACACTTCGTCATTCGATTTGTGTGAGATCTGAAATACTGCCCAAACACTCAGACATAAAGCAGGTGGTTTTCTTAGGCGGCCACTCCACTAACCTCCGATCTAGAGATCTAATCCACATGGCATTGGAGGGGCGTTAGGAGATGCAGTCTAATGGTAGCCGGTGACTAACAATTGATTCATACGCTATTCGTTCCCTCAGGATTCTGAAGCCTATGAGCGCCATTGGTTCGGAATCAGGGTTTCCAAACTCCTCGAGGTGGACTTTCAGTGTCCTCCAACCCGGTTAAAGCACTGGACATTCGCTTTTCGTCTTCTTAATTTCGTAACCAACATTCCAGCTGCAAAAAGGCAATGAATAAGGCTTCCCTGCCAGTGGTTGTGTACGCATGGCCATGTGAGAGCATTTCGAGAAGTATTGCTAACTCTCCCCACCTTCAACCGTGCCATGGCATTTGCGGGTTTTCATAAAAAAGAGGGGTTAGTACATTAGCGAGTGAAAAGAAATTCATCTCGACAGCTGTTTATATTATTCTGTACTGTTTTACGGTGTACAGTTTTTAAGTTAAAGTAGTTGTAAGAAATCCCTAGTCTTGCTGAATTTAAAAATATGGATTTTTTATTTCTAAATGGCTATTAAAGAATTGTAAGATATTACTGTCAAAATTTATGCATAAACAGAATAGATTCCTTTTTATTATGATAATGTGTTTAGTGTTTTTTTTCTGTCCGCGATCGCTTTGAATTTGTCGAATTATTTATCCCTCCATTGTTTTTTTTAATTTACTATCGGTCCTTCATTTGACCGTATTTAATTAATATAAATATCCTGTGTTTTTATCATAGGCTCATGAAACTTCTCATATTGAATACCCTATTATTGCAAATAAGATAACAGAGGGAAATAATAGTAGGGAGGGTAATTCTGAGAAAGTTTCTACAGTGACGGATAGCAGTGAAATCGTCGAGTCTCGTTTTACTGGAACTCATCCTCATAACATAATCACTAAAGCCCCACAGTCTGAGTCTGAACATACTAACGATCAAAAGAATTTCAGTTATTCATATTTCGATGATGGTCAAGAAGCAGATAAAAATAGTGATGAAGATGATGATGCTAATCCTCCATTAACTGCTAATTCTAGATTAAATCCCATTCAACTGTTGAATAGAGCCATGGAACTTGGTGCTCTTTCAACTGTGAAACAGTATAGACGCAATTTATATACCCATTCTCATGATGGCATACGTCAACGGGAACAGATTGATAATATTACATGTAATATATCTACTGGAAGTCAAGAAGGTTCATCAGTCGATCAAATGACACAACCTGTAGGTTAAATGTTTTGTTTTAAAGTGGTTACTCTATACATTTGTAATTGTTTAAAGTGTTTTTCCATTAAAATAAGCTGTACATGATGGCATAAATTACTTTTGATTCACTTGCTTTTTGTTGTTCCATAAGTTTCTTATACTTTTGATGGCGTTGAGTCCTCCGAACTGGATGGTTTAATTGTCTACTTATCGTCTACATGAAGTAGGCGCTAAAGATGTTATTCAGGATGACAATGGATGCTTTACAACCAGAATATCTAAGTTAGAGAACCAAACACCATCATTCATCTCAGCTACAAATTTTCTCCATCATTTTTTGTACTAAGTAGGAGATTTAACCAAATAAGTCAACTATTCTTTTTTGTGTACATTTATTATCACCGCGTAATTTCTGTTGTTGTTTTACACTAAAAAATTATCAGTAACATGTTTAAGTTCTCATGAACTAAGTACTCTTGTTTAATTTTAGACTGAAAAAAGAAGTTGAACTGGAGTTTGCAATTTTTGCTTTTTGATAAATGTGATCTTGTAATTACTCTAAGGAGCGATTTCTATACATAATCCAGTAGCTCAAAAAGCCGTTTTATCTTTTGAGTATGAATGAAGGGATTTGTGAAATAATATGATTTCTGATTTATTAAAATTGATAAACTTCAAGATACAATGGCATGTATGTAAGAATAATGCTGTAAATGTTATTTTTGGAATAAGTAAACATTTTATCGTCTAGAGGTTATGCATTTGCGCGTGAGGCCGAAGGTCCTGGGTTTGACTTCTGCGTGCGGGATCGTGGATACACATTGCTGAGCAGTTCCATACTAGGACGAAACAACCTTCCAGTGCTTCCAGGTTTCCAGTGGTGGTCTAGCTTATATTTACTCATGAATTCAACTATTAAAACGTTTTATTGCTTAACAATGCGTGTTTGCTTAACGTTATATTCTTCTATAAAGCAAGTAGTTTTTTTTAATCACACACTTTGTTGTTTTTACGCTCTCAAAATGTTAGTTTATTTGAAGGAACTCATAACACTACTAAATTTCTAAGTTTTATATATGCTTGATTATTTCAGATAAGTACATTTTCTAACATAATTTGTAACTTTTACAAACTATTGATTATGCATACAATCTAATTTATAACCTTTACTTTTAGTCATCCAATAGGCATCAGATCAGTACAGATTCTTTTCACATTCATCCACCTAAAAATACAAATTATCCTAATCAAACTAAAGAACGTAGACGAAACGGTCGTTTTCCATCGAAATTTGGTATAAAGAAACTTAGTGTGCCTGATATTCATTCTGGTTCAAGACAACAGCATGAAGTTCATTTTTCCGATAGATTATGCAAAAAATACTATTCTCCATTGACGGAAAAAGATGTAAATGTTAGTGAATATTGTTGTTTTGATCCTCATAATTATTTTGAACAAACCATCAAAAATAAAGCTAATTTATATTCTGTTCATCCGTTGAATTCATCATTCACTGGAAATAATGATGTAGTCGACGCTAAAGTCATAAACAAAGAACGAAATAAATGTCTCTTAAATGGTAAATCGGAATTTAATAATATTATGAATGTTAATACTGGAAGAAAATCCCATTTTAATCCATCAACTTCGAAGCAAACAGAAGATACCAAACTAAACACTATTCTTTTGAATCAATCAAATAATCATACTCCATCTTATGCTATTATGGATAAACAAATTGCTGAAGATAATCAGATAACTGTATTTGAAAAACCAATTAAAACTTCCCTCTCATCATCTCGACCGTTTGATGATAATAATGGGTCATATGATATAAATGATAATGACAAATTACGAAAAGATTCTGTCCATCAACGTGAGTTTTTTCTACTTCTCAATTTTGATGTTATCATAAAATACTAAGATGACGTTGTATGTTTCGTCGTTATTTCGTATACTAGTATTCGACTTTTTTTAAACTTATTTTCGTACTCATACTTTGACTAGGATTTATAAAATAGGTTAACGCTCAACATATATTGTAATACACTTTCAAATGAAAATATCATAATTCATAGACTGTAGAGTGACTAATTATGTAGCTTATTCCGTACGCTTTAAACTCGTATCATTCCTTTGATTTCATTGACTATCTGCTGTTTACACCAAGTCATAATGGATGGCTAGTATTAATGTATGCTCATTCAATAGTTCTTGTATTAAGCGAATTTTATTTTCTCTTTCCAAGTAGACCATACTACATTTTCTCATAGTCTACATTTCTAAAATAAACCAGATAAATATTAAGCAATACTGTTTCATGCAGTAAATTTCTTATTTGAACTACAAATCTTTCAGAAATATCATGATTTTAATTTTCAACTTATTTATATCAGTCACAGGCATCACTTTTGTTATCTATCATCTTTACGTAATTTATTGGTTATAATAATTACATGAAACTTTCGACTTTGAACGTAGTTCTCGAATTATTTTATTTACCTCGTTATCTGCTACAGGTTGAATATTACTAACGCGGGGTTGTTATAGGTTAAATGTCATTTGTTCTCTCATTATCTTTGCTTATTCCTAATTACGTACATTTATTTTATAGTTATGTATTGTTTTTATCCTTTTCAGATGCTGAGGGCTGTTGGAGCAAGTTTAAAGCTTCTTGCTTAATAGCATATATGTTTTTCTTGAGTTCTGTGGATAGTTTAATAAGATTTTTAAATGGTCTAACTCGTCAATATCGTCGTATTCGCAGAACTATTGACCAAGAAAAACGTTTAGTTAAACGTCGAGTTATTTCATATCTTCCATCCACAAATGAACAATTAAGGTAAACAGTTTTGATTAAAATATTCATTTAATAATGACGCTGTTGTATCTTGTGAATCGTTGTCATATTTTTTTCTGATCTGATAGTTATACTGTATATCTTCATTCTTTGAGGACCTCATACTGCCTACGTCTTTTTATTAAGTTTTAGCCCATGTATGCAACAAGTCTTCGATAATTTTTATCCGTTCATGTTTCCTTGCTAGCTGTTGATATTATCTTACTGGTTTTTCCATACTTTAGTATCTCTGTTTTCTCTTGAGGTTTACTCTGTCGCTATGTCAACAGACGTGTCTTTTTACAATTTTGACTCCTGTGATTATCACACTCTTTCTTGAGTTCCTGATTTCACTTTCTACCATAATGCAGGAAATTATTATTGAATTGATGCATATTAGTTATCAGGTTGATTTTGTTCATATCCCGTTATTTACTAAAAGAATTTCGTAGTAGTATGTAATTTCGATTACCGCAGACTGTTCTCAAACATAACACTTGTGTTATTCATGTTCCATACAAAGAACTTTATTTTTCTTAAAAATTTATTTATTTATTTGAACACATAAATATTGGTACAAAAAGGCACCAAATATACATACGCCACACAAATCTCATTTGATTTGTGTGAGTGCTGTGATACTGCCCGGGTACCCAAACCGAAGCAGGTGGTTTTCTTAGGGGGCTACACCCGGAACCTTTGATCAAAAGATTTGATCCACAAGGCAGTGGAGCATCGTAAGGAGATGTAGTCCCATGGTAGCCGGTGACCAACGATTGATTCATACACCATTTTTTCCCTCAGGATACTGGAGCCCATGTGCACCATTGGTTTGGAATGAGGGTTTTCCAACTCCCCTATGTGAACTTTCTGTGTCCACCAACCCGGTCAAAGTGCTGGACATTTTCTTTTCATCCTCTCAATTTTGTAAGCAACACCCCCGCCATGAGAAGGCAGTAAGTAGGACTTCCCTGTCAGAGGCTGTATACGCGTAGCCATACTATATAAACCATAATTCAACTGAACAACTAGAAATATGATACAAGTAAAAGAAAAAAATGAAATGAAGATAAAATATATGACCTAATATTTGAAATGCTAATCTTTTCTTATCAATTCATCTAACGTCTTAATATCATTTATATTATTGTGTTTCTAAAATCTCAAAATGTCTAGGAGTAAATGTTAAGCATTCAATTTAATCTCTTCATATATATATCCTATTTGTTTATTTTATTTCAATGTATTGATGAATTATTCTTGTATTAAATGAATCATTTTACAATTCCACTAAAATCTATTTCAGTTTTCTTGGTCCAACTCTTTTTCTTTTTTTTTATTTAGAAATAAATTAAAATCATCATCATTAAATAATAATAATAATAATGATTACGTAACGCAATTCAATACTGATTTACATATATCTAACAGCAAGATAGATAATATTTCCTATTTATCTTTTCCATTACAAACTACATCTTTCACTTCTTGTTTTTCAACTATTCCAACAAACCAATGGAGATATAATAAAATAAGAGAAAATTATCTAAAATTTTGTAATTGTTTATCTAGTTATTTAATTTGTTCATGTTTTAAATTGCCTAAAAATCAGTAGGTTTCATTATTCATTTAATATTGTTTCGAGTTTGGTTGTTTTTATTCCCTCTTTAAAATGTATTAGTTAGTTAGTTAGTTGAATTTTTGTTTGTTCGTAAACGATTTCTTTTTATGGGGGTTTTGTGGAGATTTTTTTAGTAATTATTTATATAGTTGAAATCATGAGTCAATTGAAGTTAGACTACCATGGAAAACCTGGAAGCACTGGACGGTCGTTTCGTCTTATTATGGAACTCCTCAGTAGTGCTTCCAGATTTTCCATGGTAGTCTGGCTTCAATTGAATCATAATTTCAACTATATATAAAAATTACTAAAAATATCCACGAAACCCCTTACTAATAATGATCATATGCTCACTAATGACTGGCTCCACGAGGTATTTCCTGGAGTTCTAGTGAGAAGCAGTAACCATTGGAGTTCAACCAGGTCTATTGAGAGATATCAACTCACTTAAGACATTGGTGAATGGTTGCTCAACTTCGTGGATTGATTGAAGTTAGACATTAACACCGTTGGATGCCGGCTCAGTGGTCTATCGGCCAAGTGCTCGCGCTCGAGACTGGTAGGTCCTGGGTTCGAATTCCGCGGAGTGGGATCGTGAATGCGCACTGCTGAGGAGTCCCACAGTAGGACGAAACGGCTGTCCAGTGCTTCCAGGTTTTCGATGGTGGTCTGGCTTCAATTGACTCATGATTTCAACTCTATAAAAATTCCATTTATCATTGGAAAAAAACAACTTTCATTCAGTTTATTAATTTTATTCTATTGTTTATTATATTTGTAGAGCACATCTGGAATCAGCTGCTTTAGAAATTATCTCTACAACACCGGAACGTCAACTATCTTTATTTAATCCTCAACTTATTGAAAGAAATATACAAAATAATGATAAACGATCGAATGACACAATGAATCCTTATTTAATACGAGATAATTCATTAGATGATTTGGATAATAATACTCCTATGACAGATTTACAAGATCATGAACGTGAAAAAGCTTTTCGTCAATCACGTTCTTATGGATTTTTATTGTTAATAGCTGTTGGAAATTTAGCTATTGTTTATTCGGAATTATTTTGTTATTTTCTTTTAATATTTAATCATATGCATTCAGCATCATTATTGTCACTACCTTATCCATTAATGGTATTACTATGGGGTATGTTGTCTGTACCACGTCCAACAAAAACATTTTGGATATTTTTAATCACTTACACTGAGGTAAACATACTTTATATTTATATATATATTTATAATGAGAAAGGATAATATCTTTCTTGGATTATGTTTGACGCTTTAATCGGATTTATTTATACTGCTACTCATTAGTTTCTATTATTTATTTATATTTTACCATGATGGGTAGTAGTTGCGTGTAATGACTAACAGCTTTTAAAATGATACTATTGGTCGATGATATGTAGTTCTTTTTTACTGAATAATCATTATTATTTTCGTCATCATTTACCGTTTCTGGCATTTCATATTCATCGTTTAAGTTTGTTTTAAGAATTTCCTCAAATAACAATTATCTATTATTTTAATGATTTATATTTACGCTTTAATATTGATAATCTCAATTGATCAATCTTTGTTGGCCCCCAAATGCCCTGATTCGGCCAAGAGTGGGGAGAGTCCGCTCTCCCTCTCGAAATGCTCTCATATGGTTACGCGTATACAGCCTCTGCCAAGGAAGTCCTATCCACTGCCTTCGTTGTTTAAGAAATTGAGAGGATGAAAAGAAAATGTCCAGCACTTTGACCGGGTTGGTGGACACAGAAAGTTCACATAGGGGAGTTGGAAAACCCTCATTCCAAACCAATGGTGCACATGGGCTCCAGTATCCTGAGGGAAAAAATGGTGTATGAATCAATCGTTGGTCACCGGCTACCATGGGACTACATCTCCTTACGATGCTCCACTGCCTTGTGGATCAAATCTTTTGGTCAAAGGTTCCGGGTGTGGCCCCCTAAGAAAACCACCTGCTTCGGTTTGGGTATCCGGGCAGTATCACAGCACTCACACAAATCAAATGAGATTTGTGTGGCGTATGTATATTTGGTGCCTCTTTGTACCAATATTTATGTGTTCAAATAAATATATAAATAAAAAATATTTGTTGACATATGTGATTTCTGTAGAAATCGCCTTGATATTGCCATTTGGTTATGAGCTTTTATTACAGTTGGAGAGTAGCTAACAGTTGAATTTGGGATAGGTGTTTTGTCGTGTTTCGAACTCGTCCCCCGGACGAGGATGATATACATGATTTATATATTACTATGGTTTTTAGGGCAAAACTACTTTGGAATCTATTCTGAATTTGATCCGTTCTACAATTTGTTGTAAAATTTCTACCAAGCTATAACATATATACACGATAATAATCTTTAAAATGACATCTGAAGTGGGAAAAAAGAAATTTCTGCCAAAGCCACGTGGATTCACATAAATAGTGATTTAGATGACTTTAAGTTCTCACTACATCATCATCGTCGTCTTGAGTAATCAATATTGTATATGCTTTTGTGAGAGAGAGTGTCAGTATATGACATGGTGTCGTGGCATGAAAGAAAGCTGCTAAGGGCTAGCTTGTGTTGGTCTTTCACGACTCCCTGGCTGGGGTCCGAGAGATGGTGCAACACAGTGGCTAGAGACGTTATCAGATATGGCTCAGAATAGAAGTCAGTGGCGATCCTGCTGCAACCTTCTTTTACTTTCTACATAAAGAGTGGTTCTAACTTTCTTAACTGAAAGAGTCTTCTGATTATACATTTCAGTCCACCTTATCTTTTCATCCCTTCTCTTCCTACTTTCATTATTTTGTGTGGCGCATATGTATCTGGTGCCCTTTTGTACCAATATATATGTGTTTAAATAAATAAAAATAAATAAATGCTTTTGTGATCCAGACTGTATTCTTTCAAATCGGAGTTACTAATGCTGTGAATTCTAAGCAGTACTTGATAGTCAAATACTTTAACTTTATCCCATTGCTGATGTTTGGACTGGATTTTGATCAGTTTCAGTTTGTATTGATAGATCATATATGGATCTCTTCGATATAGCCATTATAACAGTTGTATGTAAAAGAGATGGAATACGGCTAGCAATGGAATCCAATACACACGTCTTGTTCTATTTCGGATTCAAGTTCATCCACCTAATGAGTCTCAATTATAATAAAATAAACGTCCCGGATTTTAATGCTAGCCGCATTCCACACCTTTGATGTACATTCGTTACTTTTATAGTTCTTGATAGTTTATTCTACTTATTGTTCTTTCGAAGTAGACTTTATTATTACTATTATTCGAATTCATTTCTTTTATTTAATATCTTTCCTTATTCTTTTTTTCTGCACTGTAGATTGTTATTGTAATAAAGTATATATTTCAATTTAAATTCTTCCATTTCAATGATGCTATATTAAGACCAACGGAATCAGCTGAACCATTATGGCTACCTCGTATAATTGGTATAAATAAAAATGATGATTATGCTGTATTTGATTTAGTACAATTAATTAGTTTATTCTTACATAGAGGATATTTAAAAAATAATGGTCTTTGGCGTGATGACACTGAATTCACACATGACCTTGAATTAATTGTACAAGAGAACAAAGCAGCGGTAAGTAGTAGTAGTGGTGACCTTATGTCTGTTTTTATTTCTCTAACGTTTAAAGTACATTTTTATTATCAATATAATCAATGTACTTTTGATATTAAGCATAAAATTATGGTAAATATATGATGAATGAAGTAAGATTATTCTTTCAGTTAATACTTTATTGTATTTTGTCAAGTTAATGGCCTATGTCAAGTGTTATCTCTCTCAACATATTTCTCCTAGTCTCCTGTGATCCATTTATAAGTATCTGAGATGAATTTAAAAAGAACAGTATTCCATTCTATTCTTACGATATGAAGATTTCCGTACTATCCTTTCTTCCCTATGAGTTATATGATACAAATGTAGGAAAATTATTGTAGAAATAGTCTTTGGATAGCAATGGTCTAACGATTGAAAACACTCAATTTTCAGGTGCCAATTCCATTTAGCCTATTTCACTTATAGTTCTAACCAAATACATAAACTTGTTATTGGCCAAAAGCTACATTGATTCATTATTGAAAATATAGCAACACGTCCATAAAAACTATTGTTATTCCATTTTAAGTAATAATCATATCGACCAACATAATGAAGTGAATGATATAATCTGTGACTAACGATCAGTTTCTAATGTCGTTTATTATTTTTCTCATAGATGCTTATTTCTCTTTGTATATTGGTTTGTTACTTGTTTTCAATGATTGTTGAAAGGTTTGAAAATTGAAATCCTTCAGGTTATATCTTATTGGTGTAATGTTTTATAAACATTCAGTAATTCACCCTTAGCAGATAAATTCTAGTATACACTGTCTTTAAATCTGAGATGAGGTAGACTAAAGGATTCAATATCAATTTCATTGGCAACCTTCAAGGTTCTAAGCAAATACATCATATTCTTTTTTGAATAATTAAGGCAAATAATGTGTAAGAATAAATAATGTCAGAGAGTCGATAAATCAATTTCTTCATATTAGCTCCACTATAACAGATTTATATTGTATTAAGTGCGATACATTACCGAATTATATAACAATAAAATAGGGTGAAACAGAAATGTTCATTGTTTTTCCTGAATTTTTAACGATTCTCTAACTGATATCAATCCATCCTAATCCAATTGAATAAGTATTTTATTTTTTAAAACTAATATAATGTTTACATAGTGAACCAAGGTGATTTGTTATCATACAACCATTGTTATTAATATAATTATCATTACATTATCTGTATTTATCAAGAGGGATTACCTGTTTTGAAGGAAAATGTTTATCATTCTCTGTCTACATATGGGAATTTTCGATTTTTATAAATAATTATGTCCAGTTCTGATTTGGTAATATGTTGTCTGTGTGATTATATATGTTCTACTTGATTAGTCTAGTTTCTCTTTTTTTTCTTGCACAATTAATCTAATCTGTTTTCTTTTTACCATTACTACTTATTAGCAGTTATCTTGTTCAAAGCAGGGAACAAGGTGAGCATTTATATATTTCTATTTTTCCTGTAAAGGGTAAAATTGAATTTATGGGTTGATCATGTAGTTTAGTTCAGCATGTCATCGTAAATGGCAAAATAAAATTGTAGTTTTTTTGTGGTAGACTAACGATTCAGTTAGTCATAATATAGGTGGAGCTCAAGCTGCCATACAAATTAGCATAAAGAGATGAAATTGACAAGGTGCATAGAAAAGCTGACAAAATAATTGTAGTGACAATTATGATGCGAAAGACTAAGGATTAAGAATATAGTTCGAGATAACGGAATGAAGCTACATATATGAAGAAGTACTGGAGTCAAAGATTTAGAGTGAATTCGTGTTGCGATTGCATTTGGTTCCAAACGATGTCATTTAAACTTTCCGATCACTGATATCGGTTATCACTTGGACCCCGACCGGGTAGTTTTCACCTAACAATATGACTTAGACTAACAGCCAGTGACTCCTTGAACTAATGCTATGTCTCGCTTTGTCTCCCTACCTTTCTTCCAAGCTACTCCTACACCAGCAAGCATCTCACATTGATGTAGGTTGTCATTTAGGAGTCTGTTAATATTTACAATCTTGATAACTGATTTATCGTATTTGTCTAGTGCTCTACGCCTAACTTCATATTACTCACTCTGTTGTCCCAACATATGCGAACAATGCTTTGAAGATACATATTGTTAGAAACTTACAACCTATGCATACCTTCTACTCTGATAGGCTAATGGTTTGTTATGGAATGGGTAATCAAATTGTAAAAAGAATATATTCTAGCTCTTGGCCACTAGTCTAACCATTCCGTTATATCATTAAGTGTCGAATCCGACTAAACGCTGTTCTGATCGCTCCGTATGTTTTTTAAATTAATTATACGGTAAACGTATTACATAACACATTGAATAACTGCCTAAATAATCTTTCAGTTTACTGTCATTCACTTTCCTTAGGCATTAATTTCTCCCTCAACAATTACATTTACTTGAAGTGACAATATTTCTTGAAAAATGTTTTCTTTACAGTTCACGACAATTAGCATCATCTGGTGTTTGTCTGAATAAATCAAAAACAGATCTTGGGAAAGATGATGGACTATTTACTGGTGGATGTAATATGTTTGTTCAACTATATCCTCAAACTTCACACTATCCATCTACTGCTAGTGGAGGTGAAGGTGGTAAGACTTGGAATCCTCTCTTAAAACTTAAACGATTCTATCTGAAAATGACTGACCCAAGATATAATAAAAAGGTCGATGTTTATATTTACATGTTTCTTTGTGAATTCATCGCTTTTTGGATTATGATATTTGGTTATGTATCATTTGGACCAAGTGTGAGTTTATCTTGTGTCTATAAGTTTTTCTCTCTATATATCACTAGTTATCATTCCTTTTCTTATTTTATTTGAACTTCCGTCTATCAATTAAGAAACGAGTATACTGCGCAGCGGTTCACTCTGTTCTACTTTAAGGATGTGAAATGTGGTCTTTCAGAGTAAAGGATACTTGTAAGTTACTAGTATTTGACCACAGATGCCTTAGAAACATTGCTCGCATCTGCTGGGATCACTAGGTAGGTAGTCGTGAAGTTGGACACAGTGTGTTAGGGAATGATGGTAAATCAGTTGATGAAGTCATGAATCTTCATCGACTGAGATGGTTAAGCCACGTGTTACGTATGCCACCGATTACCACGACGTGCTATGCTGACTAGTATTGGTAATGGTTGGAAGAGAGTTAGTGGCAGCCAAACCAAAATGTGGCATCAGTGCTTGAAGTCACTAACGTCTAGTTTGAGCCATGTTGGTGGATGCAGACTACTTGGTTGGGGTCCGTGTGACTATCGTAAGTATTGGTTAGAGACTCAGAATCGATCACAATGGTGTATACACTCTTTATCTTCCCTTAAGCCGTGAGATTAAAATTGCTTGATGTCTTTCTTCCTCGACTATATCCTTATATACAATTTCTCTCTTATATATTACCATCACTAAATTAACTACTCCTACGAATTTAGTGTTGATCTTGTTGTGCTAATGAGATATGGCAACTTGGACAGATGCATATATGTGCCTGGTCCTACGTTCTAGCTGACTGACTTTATTTAAACATCTAAATTTTAATGTTTGATGTTAACTGTGGAGTCTAGTTTATTTATTTATTTATCTAGTCATATTGTTTGTAGAATAATGAGTGTTCCTTTTTTCTCGGTTTCTCATCATACGGGTTCTCTGCCTTCATCATAAAAATTTTTGATATGTATTCTATAGCATAAAGGTTGTGTACATGTCATTTCTATCATATGTAACACAAATCTGTCACTGAATAAATTCAGTGTTTATACAACTTTAATATCTTCCTAATTTTTAAATGGATCTAAAGCATATGTATATTACGTCAATCATAGTATGAATTTTCATAATTAACTTGATGTTGTTTCTTTATTAGAGATTTTACTGCATACGTATCCAGCTTGAAGTTTTTTTTCGAATAGAAAGTATCATGAAATTAATATTCTGTTGCATATCAAGACTTCAGCCTACAGTTTTCTGCTATAATATCTTCCATTCTATTTAAGTTGGTGTTATGACTTTATAAAAAAATAAAAGGACGTATACTAATTCGTTATTGATTTTATGTCTAGCTTTTATCACGTGAATTATCCACTAATCGAAATACGACTTTTCTAATCTTAGCACTGTGGCAAATCAATGACGTTCGACCAGTATGAGTAGTCTAGCGTCCTTATTGGTCCCTTGTCCGCCTAACCCTTCCAATTGAGTCCAGAACACTATTTGCAGCCTCTGCTATACGAATCTATGTGAATCATTTATTTCAAGTATACTCGGTTTATATATCAGATAGACAGACCTCATCACACCATTAGATAGAAAATAATATTTGTAAAAGATCAAGTTAAATGTTACTGTGAACGTGGGATGCAATAATCAATAAACTGAATATAATTTAGGGATAGTAATTGGTATAATAATAATCGATAGGTCGAAATGAAGCTTATAATAAGATGAATATAGATATTCACAATCTAATTACTCAATAGTTAAGCAATAAGAATATATATAGAATAATAGTCCCGGAAGTTACTCGTACTTTCATTATCACTAGGATATATCTGTTTTATTGAAAAAAAGTATCGCTGCTAGAATTTCATGTAATTTTTAATCTATTATATACCATTTAGCTTTAATTAATTTATTCATTCTTTGTCCTATATTGCACACTTCTTTATCTTTAATGATTTGTCTTTAAAAAAAATTTTTTTAAATTATTTATAGACTGGGATGGGTGATAATGCATTTGAATTCCTAAAATCAAATAGGGTGAGTTTTCATTCAACTTATGTTGCTATTTAAAAAAATTATTCCATTTTCAATATTAATAAGTTATTACTCCTATACAACATGAAAATGGGAAGCATACTTAAGTTGTATTGTGGTCTTTATTATCAGCTTTCAATTACAGTAGACTATGTATCTGCTATCCCTAATCCGGTTATCGATTAGTTCGCCTATATTCCGCGTAAAAACCAGTGACTTATTTACCAAACAACTCATCGACGAGTATACAACAACTAAGATCTTAATACCTACTGGACTTCAAGCTCCTTCTAACCTAGTACCTACTCAGAAAATGAAGAGAGCAAATCAATTCTCTAGTCCACTATACTCAACCATGACTCAAAACTCATACGGTAGTATACTCAAAGGCCCTGACTATACAGTGATGCAAATAAAAAAAACTAAGATGTGTATGTATTTTAATAATAAGTTATAGAAATTCATAGTAATATAGAAATAATTAATCAACAATAAATCTTGCACATTAATAGTTATGGCGTCAATATATACGCCATACGATAGCCTAGAAATAGGCTAATATAAAAATACAACCTTCCATTAATTGAATTATGCAATAAAAATATTAACTTGGAATTTTGGTTTGATGCCTTCACACTACTCTCTAAATTATATCGTACCAAATTATAAGATTTGTGAGTTACACATATGGTTGAGAATATATATTACACAACAACGTAGTTGGGGCATAAGTCCATATGTTTTGTGAAACAAGTCGAAGAAACAGATGATCATCACGACTTTATGCAGGATGGTATTCTTTGCCTAATTATTTCTACTACCACTGATACTCCTATTACTTCGATACTTTGGTATTTCTCTTGACGGTCTCGTTTCTCCGCACTGTCATATCGTGTGGCAATACCATTGACTATGATATCTTTTCATTCTACACTTTTGCGGCTACTACAGTTTTTTGTATGGTATACTATTGAAATATGGAAGTAATTCGGATCTATAGATCAGTTGATTTTCATTACTTTGAACTAAGATTCAGATATTTTCACATGTACACCAAAATATTGCTAATATTTAGACAGATTCATAGGTAGATGTGTTCATTATGTTTAACAGAGTATTTTCATATCATTTCTAGTAGTAATCCACTAAATTGTTTCTTTTTTTAAGATTTATGTACTTTTTTTTGTCTTGACAGGTTCCTCTACCATTTATATCAATGCTTCTTGTACAATTCATCTTCATTATAACTGATCGTGGTTTATTCTTACAGAAACAAGTTCTTGGAAAATTCATTTTTCAAATTATTCACGTTGTACTAATTCATGGATGGTTATTTTTTATTTTACCTCATATTACAAGATCGTAAGTTGTTACTGTGATGATAATAATAATAATAAATATTTGCATATGTGTAGTTTGTAAGGGGTAGATGTGATATTATATACTTATAAATGAACATACCTACAAAGATGCTGGTAAATGTTATTCACAACAGTAACAAAGTTTTCACAAATTAAAACGTCTAATTGTAATCTACATAACAATATTATATAAACAAATGTACAAATAAAAAAAGTTTAACTTTAATGAGTTTGTTTAAAATCTGTGATATTCACTAATTTGGTTATGTATGCCAAATGTTGTTGGTGAAACATTATTTTTAGCCTAATTAGATACTATATTCACTTTGCCACAGTGTTGCTTAATTCATTATGATAAATTAGCATATTTTGCAAACAATTTGTTCAAGTCTTTCTTTTTTATGGAATTTCAACAATTAAGTAACAGAGCAATGGACATTTTGATTGTCAGGTATTCAGTAGGAAGTGAAAAGGAAAATCTTAAGTATTGATTGAAAATATTTATGATCTATGAGTTAGATAAAGGTAACGCAAAACTTGGGATATATGTAGGTACTTCTAGATTTTGACACTATTTAGTCACAGGAAGATGAGATTATAGAAATTAAAACCTTAGTGGTAATATCAGTGATATTTGTTATCCCAGCTGCCTCATTTTCTGAAAATTTCCTGTCTCATCAACCTATATGTCGTCTTTACCTGGTTCTCTACGTCACTTTGTAATCTCAACAGACGTCAATTTTCTAAGGCTTCCATGGTAGAATTCTGGTAGCTTGCGTATATCCTCTATTTCCAAAGGCCCCATCTCAGAAATATAAAGTAGGAAAAAACCAACTACTATGAAGTATACTCGTCCTTTATTCGAGAGATCTTACTTACGGAACGCGTGTCCCAAGTTGACAAAAGCCAACCAAGCTTTCTGAATCCGTATTGAGATTTAGTCATAAACCAGACCACCAGGACTTGAAATGGTCGACGTGCTCAATTAATTAACTTCTTGTCAATTATTTTTGGCGTTGACCCAAGCAATTCTTAAAGCAACAATTTGTGGTCAGATGACACTGTACTTTGTCAGCACTTTCACCAAACAGAATCATATCATCTGCGTATTTCAAGTCAATAAGTTTATCTCTTTGTAAGAAATGGATTCATGAAAGGTAATATAATGAAGGCGTTATCTCTATGACGAGGTTTAATAACAATGAAGAAAGTTGGCAATCCTGACAAACACCTGTATTTTATCAGTTTGAACAAAAGTTTCGTATAAGTCGTGACTGGGAAAAATAATATTCAAATAGAGAGCTTTTGCAAAATTCATATTCTTCTTTAGTATGTCTTTTACTGACAAACATCGTCACTGCGCTCCTTGAAAATTAACGTAATGTGGAGAACTTCTGATAACCAACAAGCATTTAATAACCGTTTCTTATTTTGATACAATAAATTCATATTTTGGCTACATTTCATGATTTAATAATTTTCTCTTAACTTATTTAAATGCATTTTTGAAGTATTTTTAGCCTAGCAACTAGTATTTATGAATACATTCTTAACATTTAATTCCATTTAGCCCATTTACTTCTGGTCTGGCACCTCAGTTGTTATACTTGATTAAATGTGTATATTTTTCTCTATCGGCCTATCAAATTCGTAGTGGTTATCCTCGTCGTATATTAGGAAACTTTTTAACTAAAAACTACAATTACATCAATTTAGTTTTGTTCAAAGGGTAAGTTGATTTTTTGTTTATTTTCATTTATTTCTTGATCATTGAGTAACATCGCTTCCATCTTCTCAGGATTTAATCAAGGTTTCCCATTACAAACTAGGTTGAGTTAGAGAACTAATAAAAACCAGGAAGTACTAAACGGTTATTTTATCCTAATATGAAACTCTTTGACAGCGCACATCCACAACTTCACCAGAGATCGAACCAAGAGGTTTTAGGTCTCACTGTCAATGCTTGACCTTAAAATTATTAAGTTAGTATCCAGTTGTTTATAGTTCCAATGAAAATCAGTAATCGAATATAGGTTGGAGGCTATTGAAACTACTCGGGTGCCTAAACCAAAGTAAGCATAGCGAGGTTCTAACATATGAATCAATAAATCAATTTTAATTTCGTCAATCCTCAAACTATATATCTACTTGTGACTTTTATACGTCTACTTATTTCATCAGACCATATCAGGTGTAATATTAAACAGTGTAAATAAGGAAGTAGTTACTATATAACCTAAGTATTCAATGATATAAGACTCTTGAATCCTTTTGTTTCATCAGTAACTTTCTCATCCATATACTGACCTCGATTTTACTGAAGATATTGTTCAATTTACTCATCTATTTTGTGTTATGAAGGCCATTTATCATATTTACTTTCTTTTTTCCCAGGTACCTACTGGTTCCATTTTTGTATGAACTGCGAAATGTAATGGATTGGATGTGGACTAGTAGTGCTTTATCTTTATATCATTGGATGGAATTAGAAGACGTTTATTCTAAGATATTCATTCTTAAATGTTGGCGACGTTCAGAATTAGCTTATCCTACACCAAGAGGACGGAATCGTGATACCAGTAAAAAAGCATTGACTGGTGGTTTATTATTATTATTCTTTTTCATTTGTTTCTGGGGTCCAATGGCATTGACTTCATTCATTGGTGCTACATTCGATGTGAATCCGCCAGTATTGTGTACTTTCAGCTTTTCATTTGGGGGCTTTCCGGTATGTTGTTATTGTTTCATTTCTGTTAGAAGTTTGTTTATATGTGATAAAACCTACAATGCAGTAAATCAGAATCTACACTTAGCCTTGTTCTTACCATGGAATATTGGGTTCGTTTAGGCGACTAAAGATTTGGATAGAGAGATAATTGAAAGAGAGGGAGTAACATTATGCATATATAAGCTTAGTTTCATGAGGACACTAATGAAGTAACAATGGTGACAATCAACTTTATTTAGCGTCTTCATAAAAAATTTCCGGAAGAGGTGTGAAATTACTAACTTTATATGAATGATATCAGCTAATTAAGATAAATGTTTCTTTTCTTCCTAATTATTAAAACGTTGAAGTCATCTAAGAGAAATTAGATGAAATTATTATTAAAACTATAAAGCGTGATAAAAGCCAAAATAAAATAGATCAAACTCATTTGCGTAGGATATTTCCCAACATGAAATCATCTGAAATGATGTCTTGGGTTCAATCCGTCCTGGGATTATAAGTGCTTAGTATAAAGGGTCCCATACTAGAACGAAACAGTTGTTTAATTTTTTCTGTCTCTCAATTGTACCTCAACTTCAGTCAATGCGAAATTGACGCAACTAAAAAATTAGTCCATTTTCCTCGAAACCTATACAGAGTTGAGGTTTCGTTTCATAAATGAACTTGTTACACATCACGATTTTCCATTCAGCGCATCAGATTATTTGTCACTGAACATTCAAGAATTCTTTCCAAAATAAATTAATTTTTAACAAAAAAAGGTTTTTATTATAAAACATTTCTCTGTTTTACTTTTGTTAAATTTCTTACATGTATATCTCAATAATTGGTAGTGTAAATATTGATTAATATTTTTGTAAATTTTTGATTATCGTAGTTTCATGTTATGATATTTTAGTTGACCTACATGCCAGTCTTTATTGTAACATTTAATATATTCTGTTATATATTACTTATTCCAACAGTTTCTCTTTCTGTGTCTCATAGTGAAATGACTTAATCATCAACTGTGTGGTTTACTACTTGATTACTATCTATCCTTTTAACTTGGTCAAGTATTTATCAACTATTTATAGAGTTTCTTAACAAACTGCTATATGGTCAATCAACTTAATAACGCATGCATAAACTAGTGGGCGAAAATTAACATGAAGTATAATAACGTTTAATGTTGTGTATGTGATTTGATACTATTTAGTCATATCGAATTTCCATCATAACCTATTCTCATTCTGTATATTAAGCAATAACTATCAAAGTAAATGATTATAAATACTTTACATGTAAACTGCTTCTCACCACACAGGCTTTCACAGTCTCGTCGACTAATGTATTTTCCGTTCTTTGTAATCGGATTTCATGGTTTCACCATATCCTAGTAATTATAGTAAGATTGCTCGTAACAATATCAGAACATTTCACTTTAGTTTTAAGTTTTCACCATCTTCAAAGTGAATAATTCTTATTTGTTTCAGATGTCTAAATTAAGACATGTATTTAATTTAAAAAGCCGCTAAACCTTTAACGTGAATTCCTACAATAGGGACGTTCATATTTGTTATTCATTCAGAAATTTGAGTTTTTAAGCAATCTATTTTTACAAGCTTTCACACAAAGCTATCTCACCAGTTCTCCGACAATCTTACCTGTATGCGTAATAAATCTTAAGTCAATGTGTATCCTATAATCTCATTTTTTTATGTTTAAGAATTCATTAGTTGAAGTTTATTCACAGTAGTCTAAACTAGAAAGAACATTTAAGGGATTATTATTTATTGTTTCAATTCACTTTTTCTTATCTGATCAAAATTTATTTACTTTATTCTTCTTTGATTCAACAGCCTACATTCGAGTTTACTTCACGCGAAGGGAATATATTCACTGTAAATTCATCTGAATTAAACAATTTTATTCGTTGTCACGAAAAAGATAAGGTAAAAGATTTTGTTTGATGTAAAAAAGATAGTTTAAGATCAATCTTATCAAGTTCATTGAAATGACCTAATCACTTAACTAGTAACCTTACCATATTCATTGATTAAATAAATTTGGTCAGTAATTTGTTTATGTGTGATTGATAACTTATCATTCAAGTACTCATTTAGTCTACACGTGCTTCGTATAAATTTAGTTCTCATCAATTTCCTTGTCTTAATGATTGAACATATAAATACACTGTTTAAGCTTCGGATATAACCTATTTAATGTTATGTTGTGGTGAGTTATTAGAGGGAAGTAAAATATAGTATGATGAGATTTAGGAATTCAGAATCTAGGACAACGCGTTAGTACACCTGCTCCATTGCGAACAATTATGAGCCGTGTCACCCAAATTCTCTCTTTTTAACCATTGGTTATGATAGTCGCCTAGACCGACGACAGTTGTTATAAATGACTGTTTCCAGTTCCTAGTAATAATTTATAGACTTCCTATTCTAAAACATTTGAGTTTACCATATTTATATATCCATACACACTCATTTTTCAAACACATTGATTTGTATCTGTTGATCTTTAGGGAAACGACGAACTAAATTGAATTTAATCCTTAATCAATTGGTTTATCTCAATGTTTCATCACGAATCTTGTTTTGTTGCTTTATCGTATTTGTTATGAATTGTTGTATTTTTTTGTGTACCAAAATCCCTGTCGCCAAATTGTTACGACTTGACCTAGCCGTAGCCAATTATTATGTCTTGATCAAGGTCGTTGCTAATTTGTTATGACCCTATGAAACAAGGGCGTAACTTGCGTGAATTATCCGCCAATAGAATACAACTTCTACAACCTTCACACTGTGACAATGACGTTCGATTAGTATGAGTAATCTAGCGTCCTTATTGGTCCTTAATCCCCCTAGCCCGTCCACTTGGGTCCAGAATACCAATGGCAGCCCCGGCAATATGAATCGTTTATTTCAAGCATACTCTGTTTATCTACCCGACAGGCAGACCACACCACATCATAAAATAGAAAATAATATTTGTACAAAACCAAGCCAAATGAGGCTGTAAGCGTGGGAGACAATCATCAATAAAGTGAGCATAACATAGGAACAGTAAATCATATAATAATAATCAATAGGTCAAAATGAAGCTTATAATAAGATGAATATAGAGATAGATAATCTAGTTACTGAATAGTTATACAATAGGAATATACACAGAATAATCGTCCATTGATAGTTCCTAGAAGTTACCCGTACTTATGTCTTTGCCACAATATAACAGTATTGGTATTATTATCATATTGTACATTATTTACAAATTAGATTAGGACCTTAGTAGATCCAAAGGACTTGGCTTTCAGCTAGTAGATTTTACCTTCAAAATCCATATCACAAAAATCCGTGCTTGTTTAACTGCATACTATCACTAATCATGTCGTAGAAATTGTACATCTGAAAATCGGATATACAAACCCATTCTTCCTTGCTAGACGTCGTCGGTATCTATTAAATGTTTGTGTTATGATGAAATATTAGAATGTTCCTTACTTCTCGATATTTTTTCTAGCAAACATTTGGGTTTCTACATAATTTCGAATGGAATGATCTACGCTATGTGACAATCGATGGTTTTTCTGGTAATATCTGGGCTATCACACCACCGTCATATCAAGCATTATTAATGAAATTACGTTCTCCTGAATCAGATTTACTTCTACATTTTCATATGAAATGTCGCAGGTACTATTACTTTTGCTATTTTTTCTATTGTCTGGTTGTTTTTTTTATGTATGTATAGTCTCACAGGAGACCGGTAGCTACTTCTCAGACTGTATCACTGGGTGATGCAGGCTCGAATCACACAAGGAGCATCAATTTTGACAAGACTACATGTACGGCTTGGTGACAAATCAGCTGGAAACGTAGGTATAGACCCTCTTATCGATTATTTCCAATCACATAACAGATAGAAACTCGATACAATTCGGGTACACCAAATGATACGGTACATGCTTGAGTGTTTATTCTCCTGATCTATGTGATAATCAGTTAGTTATAAGGCTTGTGGGTCCCAACATAAAGTTGTTACTTGCTTCACAGCAACACAACACGAAGAACAAGAATAAAGTTGAAGTCAAGAAGTGGCAATACATATATTAATGGTAAGGAAAACCAAATATAGAAGTTATACTTCAAAAGTAACAAATAAATTGATAAATTTAAATAATAATGTGGTCAAAAAGAATTGTATAAACATAAGAGAAATTATGTCTTCCAATTGTACAAGTGATTTCATATTGTACCATCTTTATGTTTTTCATTGTAACTTATGATATTCTCGTGTATCAGAAGGGGTTTTGTGGAGATTTCAGTATTTTCGTAGTTGAAATCATGACTCAAGTGAAGCTAGACCACCATGGAAAACCTGAAAGCACTGACTGGCCGTTTCGTTTCATTATGGGTCTCCTCATCGGTACGCATCCACGATCCCGCCTCGCGAGTTTCGAACCTAGAACCTACTAGTCCCATAATAGGACGAAACGGCCGTCCAGTGCTTTCAGGTTTTCCATGGTGGTCTAGCTTTAATCGATTCTCGTGTATATCAATTGAAATGTGCGAATTACGCAATATAACTCATTTCAATACGTGAAATTTTCATAGATATAAATTTCACTGTCTTTATTTAATAATTATTTTTTAAAATTGATTGTTGATTTACTTATTTATTTACTTTTGACATTACTATTATTATTGTTTGTAGATCAACAAAAGAAATTCAATCCAGTCATACATCAGTTGAAGATATATTTAGTCGTAAACTATCACCATCAGAAAAATTACAATTACTTATGGTTTTAAATTCTACAAATTTCACCTTTCCTTTATCTGATTCTAATAGAAATTCTTTATATAGAACATCTATAATGAATAATAATAGTATGTTAGCAAGATCATATCAATCTCGAATTGATTCGGTTATATTGAATTCTGTATTGCCAAGATATGTTTTACTTAAAAAAGATAAACTTCGTGGTGCTTATGCTTTTCTTGGTGATCCACAAACTTATGTAAATGTTAGTTTTCATATACATCAAGATTTAATAAGTCATCAAACATGGTGGGAATTAAAAGAGAAAATTAATAGTAGTCCATCATCTGATCCATGTTTTGAAGTGATTCGACATCCAACATTAAGTAATAATGCTGTTGAGGCGAATGTATTGTCAGTTCTCACTTTCAATGAACGTGTATCCGATAGCTTATTTGGTAAAGTATTCAATAACTACGGGTAATTTAAATCAATGTGTTTGTTAATAAAATTACCATGTATATTGATTTTTTTAAGTGTTCACTATTTTTTGTAGTTTAATGTATATTAACACATTGGAATTATTAGATATAATATTACTACTTTTGTTTCATATTTAATTTTTGGAGTTGTTGTTTTCTGTGAACTGGGTGCTTTTATAGTGAAGCTTCAGACAACATCATAAGCACATACTCCAAAGAGAAGCTATCAATCTAAACGAGAAATCAAAATTTCTTGAAGATAGCCTTTCTGACGAATATTAGCTGGTGCGAAACGTATGTTCATTACTTCCTGTCTAATAAATCCAGCCAAATATCATGTACTTTGAAATGTCCAGTTGGTTTATTTACTTATGTAGCTTCAGCTACTTAGTTGTGAATTCAAACCTTACTCTACCTACTCCATCTTGAACTACTAGGCTATTATCACTGAAACTCGCGTTTAAAATGTTTCTGGAAGCCAAAGTTTCTTATTTGCATTTAGTTAATGAGTTAAAAATGATAAAAGATTTGTTCATTAACTTCCTTCTATCCGTCTTCAACAGCAGTCAGCATTGCGCGTCGTGGCAATCTGTGATTGGGCATGAGTAATACCTGACCCAACCATCTCAATCGATGTAGATTCAGAACCTCATCAACTGATTTACCACCATTACCTAATATCATGAATTTAACCTCACTACTACTTAACGGTGATCCCGGCAGATGCGAGCAATATTTCTAAGAAATCTGTTATGGAATACTAGTAACTTACGAGTATCTTCTACTCTTAATGGCTACGTTTCGCAGCCATAAAGTAGAACAGAACGCACTCCTGCGCAGTATACTCATTCCTTAAATGATAGACAGATATTTCGCCTTCTCCACAGATCACGTAAGTTGGTAAAAGCCAATCGATCTTTTTGAATCCGTGTAGAGATTTCGCCGGACACCAACCCATTAAAGCTGACAGGACGTCCAGGATAAGTGAAGTTGTTGGCGCGTTCATTGTGTGTAACCTTGACAACCTCAATACTGCATTTTCACCCTTTAACATGTGGGAGGTTTTTTCATCAAAGGATCGGCCGAAAATGTTCAGTAGCTTTGCTCAAACAAGTGTTAATTGAGTTCAGTTCACGGTAAATTAAAATTAAAATAAGGTAACTTCCAGTAAGACCTCTCACTATTCGCCATTTTCACTGAATTTCATTAGGAATCATGTATGTGCCAGGTCGTCTGTTTATTTTGCTTGGTTTGGTCTTTTTTAAAATACCGTCTACGATGCTTGTTCTGAGTTTTTGTGTTCAAATGTATTCATTCTAATAATGTTTCTTTTTTTCTCATTTATCTTTTTCATATTTTACAGTATCATCGGTATGTACGCTGCATACATCTTTTTAGCTAGTCGGCTGCTACGTACTGCGTACAGTAATATTTCTTATGTGATTCGTCTTGAAGAATTACCTCATGTGGATCGTATTTTGAATTTATGCCATGAAATTTATCTTGTACGTGAAAATAACTTACTATTATTAGAGGAACAGTTAGTGGCAAAACTTTTCTTCCTTTATCGTTCATCAGAGACTATGATTAAATGGACTAGACATCCAAAACATATCGTTGAACGGTTTACAAGTAAACCGACTTCTACTACTACATTATCTCAAGAACCTCCCAATTCTGCACCACCTACCTCTCATCCTCCTTCGTCTAGTGGAATTATGCATCCTTCAATAAATCAAGAATTTAGAAATATCAATAATCGAACGAATAGCAAACCACCTGTTCAATTCAGGCGTGTTCGTAATTCAGTCGATGACGGTAATCATCGTTTACCACCAACAACAACAACCACACTGTTACCATCATCTTCACAATATCAATAATAATATCAAAACAATCATTTAAAATCCCCAAATATTTACCCTCTTAACACTCCGTTAAGAATACAATGGCCCTGTACAAATAGCTTAATTGTTAAAATAATCTGAAATAAGACTTATTAAATCAATTCGATCCATGATTAATACAGAGTGAATTTTCTTTTCTTTCACTGATTAATTCATTTTGGAATGATTAGTTATTGTAAATGTATAGTCTAGTCGTAATTAACAGTTTTGATTGCTCACTTGTTTTTCTTTTTCTCTATTCAAACGGTTTCTACAATTTTTAATGTATTAATATTGTTATCTAATGTGAGTAATTCTCATTTTTATATTGATTACTGTTTAATGACTGGCTGTTGATTAGTTGCTATTTGTTTTTGTAGTACATCGATTATCGTTAGTTGTATTTCTATTTTCTTTATAGTTTCTACGTACATTTTCCTCACTTTGTCTCCGTGTGTGTATACAAACTGTTCTATCAATTATCTCCAATCTATCCACATATCTTTGTCATTGTTATAATACTTATTTCAATCTACTTTTTGTTTTCTTCTGCTTCGTTATCTATGATTACCTTCGTCTTTTTCTCTCACATATTACACAATCAATCTTCTTTAGAGAGGTTCATATATTGATGATTAATTGTTAAAAGAAAAAACAACCAGTAAATTCTTTCAAATGTTTCATAGTCGAATTATTGTTTATTATCCGCACCAAACTGAATGCACTATGTTTCATTCCTGCATTGATTTCTATATGTATATTTTTGATTACTATGAAATGATGAATAAGTTGAAAGTATATATATACTCTCACTTTAATATACAATTAATAGATTGATTCAATTACTGATAATATATATATATATATATATATATATATATATATATATATATCCATATCCATCTGTATTATACAGAGCATACTGCCTAGATTTTTTGTTCAATAGATTGATTGGTTTATTTTTCTCCTTCACTTTTTATCTCTTCTAATTTCTCTTGTTCTTACTCTTGTTCCTAACATAAATTTTGTATTCATTTTTGTAATTCATGTAATTCAAATGGTTTTCTTGTTTGTTTATGTTAAAATATGGATATGCTCATATTGAATAAGTAGTATATATGTAAATGAATGTAATATTTTGACTTATTAAAAAAAAGTTGGAAAGAGTGAAACAATCTTCAGATTAAGTAATGGTAATAATAGTAATACTGAGTTAAATAGACATGAATATGTAATTTGTGTTTCTATGAACAATGTATATAAATTTGTTTATTATAATTTGGTAGAGATATTGACAATATAAAGTTATTTTAATGGAATATTAATGAGTGCAGATAAATGATAATATAAGGCATCTGTTGTCTGAAAATTGTTTTCTTTTTCTCTTCAAGAATAGGCTGTTCACACTAATTGTATTTCTGTCATATCTTGTGGTTGTATTTCGGTACGAGTCTGTGATAATTGCTAATAATGGAACAATTAAACTTATTCTTATATGAACAAATTTTATGGTGAACGCGATAGAACGCTTTATCGTTGATAAAGCACACGCTAATATCAAGTAGAAATGGCGAGATATCCAGGAAGGTTTAGTAATCTGAATGAAATTAGAATGGGAGAATTGTCTCTTTATACTAGCACTCGTCGAACTTGGAACAACAAAGTTAGCAAACTAAAAATGATAACATCCAATCAAATATTAGCTAAAGTCATTGAGGAAATATTAGCTAGAAAGATGTCATGAAGGTTATCCTTCAAAACAGGGACCGACAAAAACAAGATAACTTGTTCTTTCCTTAGCAATTAAGTTTCTTGACTAAATAAACTATAAAGGTTTTTATAATTGATTTTAGTGATTCCGTCCTCCGCAACATGAAATTCTATTCGAATATGTAGAACTCATTGAGAACAACTTAGTATATAAAATGTCCTGAAAATCCTCAATCATGTCATTTCTCAGCATACATATTATTACAGCCATGACATGTCTTAAATTCCAAACAGAAAACTAGGGAAAATGTATGGAAGAAACTTGGATTGGAAGGTTATATGATTCACAAAAATGGAAAGTTTTAGTGTATTGTGTGATATCGAGACCCTAGAATGTTATGAGAAACATTTCAAAACTGGTTACAACTTTGAAAACGCTCCAGTGAGAACGAGAAAATAATAATCTATTGTTTCCTGGATTTCTCTGAATTTTTAATTAATACTGATTAATTAGTATCTTCAGTACTTTATCTGGCTGTCAGAGACTTCTGAGGAGTCATCGACAACTCCCAACAAAGTTGATAGTGATAATTAAGCTTTAAAAATTGAGGACGTCTTTTATTTAAGAGCATTCCGCTTCTTATAGACATCAATTTAGTAATAATTTTATGGATAGTGTATTGTTATAACTCAATTATAACACTTCCATATTTATGATTATCTGGACATAATCTGTTACATTGACCATATTCTTAAGTTTACATGTATGAGTTTTTAAACCCAGTATGCTCTTGACCTGAACGTTTCAACATTTTTGATCAGACACGTTCAATAATCATCAGGTTTGGGCTGCACGAAAGTCTATCTCAAACATGACACACCATAGTTCATGTTACTATGCTTAAGTCGATTTTGATAATCACTCAGAAGTAATTTTCATGGTAGGTAAAAAGTGATTTTACATCCTTTGCATTTTTTTCTGAGTATCTTTATAATTTAGACAAATAATGTGTTAAAATAATTTATTCAACCTGATAAATATTATTAAAAGCTTTAACCAATCAGTGTTGTAACTTATAAGCAAAGATGGATAGCGGCTAGCAGTGGAATCGAGGACGCGCGTTTCATCCTATTTAGGACTCGTCAGCTGGATGTACCTGCATCTCAGAGTTGATGTTCACTCTGTGATGGACTCAAACGCAGTACCGTTCGCTTCAAACGCCATCGCGTTACCCACTCAGCTACTGAGTCCTGATAGCCACTTACTTGTGCAATGAGGTGAAGTTTAAATTCACTTAGCATTGTTTGTTTGAATCTATCTTTCCATTGATGTTCAGGACTTCAACTGGTCAGTCTCTAATTGGCATATATGCATCGGAAGATAGATTCAAACAAACTATACCAAGTGAATGTTCTAACTTATTTTCATTTAGATTTAACTAGGCAATCTAATCAGTTATCATTTTGATCTTGAATTAAACATTGATTAGGATTAACGAGTAATTATTAAGTTTTCAAATAATATCACTTTGATCTGAATAATAATTATTTGTAAAGTTTTAATTGATCTATTTGTTTTTATCGTTTTGTTGTTGTTTTTTTCTAAATCATAGTCTGTCTGAAATTCCAAAAAATCCTTTGATCTTAAAATGAATTAAGATCATATGAAATAGATAATCAATATCATTAATTTATTAGGTTCAATGTATAATGTTTGTCAGAAAATCACTTTTTTATAAAGATTTTCAATTGTATTTTAATTTATTTTAGGTTTCTAAGATATGTACAGATTAAAATTCATTCTAGTGCACAAGCCAATGGCTATCTGAACTCAGTATTTAAGTGGATAATGCGATGACGTATGAAGCGAACGGTACTACGTTCGAGTTATGAGATGGGAATCAACTCCATAATAAAGGTACATTCAGCCGACGAATCTAGAATAAGACGAGACTCACATCTTGGATTTGGATATTGGCCACCATTCATTTCAGACTCAAAACCATATGAGATCATTTTTATAGTTCCTACTTTGATTCAATCAATCTAGTAGTAATATCAGCCTTCACACTATAATGACCCTCAATTCTAGAAACTTTGTTTATATTGAAAGTGTTTTCGAAAAGTTGGGATAAAAGGTTCGGTACTACTTGTCAATCTCTCAGTTCGAGGGATGTTTCGGTTGATAAAAGTCGACAGTTTAGGCGGCTTATACTTAACAATTTTTCTTGGTTTGGGATGATTTCTAGATTGTGTTTAGTAAATTTGAACGCGTAGGATAAACATAGTCTTGTAGCTTTGTAGACTACACACAATCACTATATGCATTTGTAGAGTCATAGTAGTCGGGCCATAAGAAAGAAATCTAAGTTTGTCGTAGTAAAATGTACATCGAGTGCGAAGCTAAAGATTCAGGGAAGATGAATTTTTCATGAACCGTTAAAACTCTAAACCATAGATTGCCAGTCGTGTGTTCTCGGATCTCAACGGGTGTTTCATTATGTTTTCGAATGATTTACAATCATTCATATGATAGTTCATGGATGGTTTGTGGTTCATGAACTATGAGATTGTTTTCGTTATCTTTTGATGATATAATAGAACATGTAAAGCCTCACAATGGCAATCAAATAACTTGTACTGAAGTTAGAGCTATGTAGAAGTGGGTAGCCGACAGTCATTACATACTATTATATTTTCAGGTCACAACACACTGTATTTAATGTGCTCTGACAAAACAAGGAACTAAGAGAACATTATAATTATAGTGGCAGCGTCACACAAATTTGCTGTTTCAGTTATAACCAGATAAAGCTGTTTGATAAATACGCCAGTGTAATTCTTTGCACTTTCAATGTATTTTACTCATTTTACAAAACTGTTAACTACAACTTCCTACTCTAACTTTGTTCGTGGTCAAGAGATCACACATTTGAAGCGCAACTTTATCGGTTAGTCAAGCCTGAAACAAATGGAGGTGTGTCGGATAATATATTCATAATTGAGAGTGAGTGATTTATATTCTTCAGTTGTCAGCAAGGTTTCAGCTGTTTAACCACAAATATATTCAAAATGATAACACAGGATTTACAAAATTCCTTGATAATTATTCTTAACACCCTCCACAAATCAGCAAAATCTTTTCTTCAAAACTCCACGACAAAAGAATGGGGTAATATACCCGAATTTACAGATTAAATCAATTAAATTACAGAGTAAATGTCAACTAATGCCAAAACATGTAGCCTCTAGCAAAAATAGATTATAAGAAAATCTTTCCTTTATATTAAAACATGAGAAGAGTAAGAGAGGTCAGAAGAAAAGCATGATAAATGACCTTTGATATTGTTTTTATTACGGAATCATCATTAGACCAAGCTTCATATGATTCCAACAAGATGGTTGAATAAATTGCGTGGCTCAGATTAAAGTTAAAAATTTTGATATCAAAAAAAGACTAAGTGCAAGTCTATTAAAAATAGACTACTGTTTAATGGACTGCAAAAACCCATTCACTTCAAAGAAATTTGAAGTTGAAGAAACTAATGTGCATACAGCAGGATGATCCGCATACTTAACAAAATTGTTTTTCATGGCAGAAGTCAGGTCATTCAGAAAAAAAACCCAGAAGATAGGGTAGCTATCGTTATTAATCTGCTTCTTAAATCAAAGCTATTTAAATAGTTACAACACATTCAAAGAGTCCTTAAAAGATATCTTTTGAGCAAACGTTCGATTTCATGGCTTGTTAGACGATTTAGCCTCAAAAATTAGGAAGTTTTTTCCCTTACACAGCCTTTAGCTTTCCCTCCTAAGTGAATATAAAACAGAAACTTATTGAGGCACTTTATAAACTGCGCTGGTAGTCTTGTGATATAATACCTCAAGAGGTACTTAGTTGAGCGATTATTATTTTGATCAATGGATTAAACGTTAGATAATTAAGATTATTTTATTAGGAGAACTCTGAATACGAAACATTCTATTGTGTCCGGCGAAATAATTCTTTTCCATGATAACATTTACTCTCGAAGGTACGATTTTTTTCTAAAAGTGTCCGACTAAATAAAATCTGCAAGTCAACTTTGTTCAGTCTATTGTCATTTTCCAAAATATAGAAAGTGATTTTTGTTAATTATAGGCAACCAAAATAACTAATATAAATGAATTGTTGTTTTTTAAACTACTAGTTAGTAGTCTCATACATATATAAAAATTTTGGCAACGACTGCAGCCAAGTTTCATTTTCTCCAAATGTCTACTAAATTATTCCGAATGGCATCCATTTGGTTCAGCACTAAACCTATCATTCAATATCAGGTTAAAACAATTGTTAAACACGAAACATGACGTAAAAGGTAAAATTCATATTAAACTGTTTATCGTGTGCTTGGTAAGGCATATTTGTATCTTCAGATAAACTATTATTTCCTTCGGAAAAATGTCACATCATGTTTTGCTGCAGTCATAGGAATTACCAAAAAGGTATTGGTTTCACAAAAAAACCCATTAAGGACGTATTAAGTATACTAGCTTGTTAGTGGTATGTAACTGGTTTCCGTTGTAATGGAATTTACTTGTTACCGTATCAGCCGGGTCATTCGGTACAAACTGGTTATGTAATTAGTTTCTGTGATGATTTAAGGTGATCAATAATTGTTTTGAGATTATTTGATCTTGAAACCAGTACTAATTCGCCTTGTATTAGTTTTATTGATTTTCCCACTTATGTTTAGGACTCCAGTTGATCAATCTCTTATTAGCATATGTGCATCTTGTAGAGATCACCTTAATATTGCCTTAAGTCACAAGCATTATAAGTAGAGATGGATGAAGACCAGCAGTGAAAACCATGACTCACATTTCGCTCTATTTGGGACCCGTCAGATGAATTTACCTGCATCCTAGATGAATTAAACTTCACACCATTGCGCAAACTAGTGGCTATCTGGAATCAGTATCTAAGTAAATAACGCGATAGTGTTTGAAGTGAACGGTGTTGGATTCCATTTTCGAAGTGCACATTAACTCCGGGATGCAGATTCATCCAGCTAACCAGTCCCAAATAGGACGAAACGTTTACCCTGGATTTCACTGCTTGTTATGATCTATCTCTGTTTATATGTGTATTAACGTTATTATTCGGTAAGCTAACATTCTGTCTAACTATTTCACCCCCAAAAAGTTACGATTCATTATTATTAGTGGCGTTATAACATTGATAAGTTTATATAATTACTTTATAGTTCCCATGTGTACATACTTTGGAACAATTAATGATTATTACAATTCTGCTTACTTACTGGTTAACAGGAAGTAAAATATACTATCTAATCGACGCTAAGTTAGTAATTTACATAATTATTATTTACAGTTTCACCCTTTGAGTATGAGAAATTATATGGAGCTTGGGTTTGTTTTATATTCCATAAAGAATTGCAATGATTGTTTTGTTCTTTATCCCCTCAATCATAATTATTGTCAAGTAGCATTTGTCTAGTCAAAGCAAAAGATATAATTCAAATCCTACACTGACTTATCTATATAATCATTTGAGACGGGGGGTAACTGAATAATTATCTCGTCTTAGTATGTAATTCTTAGTGAGTGTAGATCTATGAATTTACCACAGAGCAGACCTAGAACCTTCAGGTCTTATGGTCAGTGCCAAGACTTTAAACAATTAAATTCTCATCCAAAGAATCACAGTTTTAAGTTCAGTCAATTCACGATACTGCTTGACTGTCAGTTGTTTCCATTAATCACACCTATCTTAATCTTGACATCCTTGAATTCCACTGGCCATAAGTTCCCGCTAAAACTCCTTAAATCTTCACCTGAAGTTAGCCATTGATAAACAAATTATTATTATTATAAGGGCGTTGGGGAGTTGAACTGAATTCAGTCAAACATCCGTTAAAAAGCGAAAAGAAATAAATAACTGTTTAGTCTTTGGATGAAATTTATGCTCGTGATTAGTGAACAATTGGGACTCTCCTAAAATAAATGGGACTTAATGAAAACTTGATAGGTCCAGTCACTTGCACATCATATTTCGGCAATAAGTCCCAAAGCAACAGAAAGCAAAAAGAAGTCAGGTGATCGGAAAAACTTGACACTCAAGAGGAGAAATTTGTAGCATGACTCTGCATACATAATACCCAAACTTTTCCTTTTAGTTGCGGTTATCATTTTAGGTGAGAACTATTATTTATTAATAAGAGCTCGCTCACGAGATTAATAGGTCCTGGGTTCGAAACTCGCGAGGCGGGATCATGAGTGCGCACTGCTGAAGAGACCCATAATGAGACGAAACGGCCAGCCAGTGCTTCCAGGTTCTCCATAGTGGTCTAGTTTCAATTGACTGATGATTTCAACTGTGATAATCGTATTGTCGTATTTCAAATTCCTTTTCCTTAAAAACCAACGAAACAAATCTCCCATAACAATCTCATATAAAGGTAAGAATAATAATTGCTTCACTTAGTACCGTAAAGTTTGTTATGGCAAAGAGATGGTACTATAACAAATTTATGTTTAACATTTGTTCAAATTATTATTATTATTTGAAAATATTATTTTTTTCCAGCAGTTATTATCAGATATCAATCTTCAATCGTGAAGGTTTTCAATCAGTTCAAATCTTACAACTATTTTGTTCCCATTCAACACATATATCAGATCCATGACTTACTAAATATGCATCTCTCGTTTCTTCAAAAGATAGACAAGAATGAGAATATATCAACAACCTAATTGTTTCTGTAAACGTTTCCCAGTTTTTAACGTAGTAACAGTTTGTAAAGTTTTGATTATACTGTGTCAGTACACACGGTTAGTATACATAATTATTCAGTTTAAGCAAACATAAAACAAGGATATTTCCTACACTATTTGGACAGTTTAAAAAGGTGACAAAAACGTTTATAAAGACCACCATATCTCATATCGAATAGAACACACCGAGTCATTTCGTTAGCTTAGTATTTTGTTTTTCAGAAAACCTTTGTGATATTTTTTCTAAACCTACTTTTAATTACACCAAACTTACACACTGGGAATAATTATGTAAGTATTATTCTTATCTAATCCATATAAGACAATTACCAAATTCAATGAGAACTATTCGATCTCTATTACAAGTGTAAATTTAACTTGGGTTAAGATAAATTATAAGAAAAGTTAAAGGTAAATGAATCTATAATCAAATTATAAGTTAATTATGGACAATAAATTTTACACTAACTAATATCTGAATAGTAACTTATTTTCATGCTTTAAGTAACTTGCATTTTACTTAATGACAGATGGTTTGTAGAAATCTAACATCATAATTTGTAGAACATGAACATTAGATATTTTGAGATAAGGTGTATCCATTTTGCGTATTCTGAATCCTCCACGTACTTACTAAATTGCAAAACGAAATAAAATGTAATTTTGTATGCAACATACAAAAAAAATATTCTTATTTCACCAGTGAAGAATAACTACAATTACAGTCCGTATTCGTATTAGTCCAAATTATAGAAGAATGGAACATGAAATAGACATTGACGTAAACATATGTAAATTTTAACTGATTACGTTAAACAAAACGATTAAATCGATAATCAAAAACAAAACAGTAAAAGAATGATAATAATCATGATCACAATAAAATATAAAGATGGTATTAAAAAATATAATAATACCTGGATAGCTAAAGAAGGATTGTCAGTTGAACGTTTTATTGAATGATGTCAAAGAAGAACCAGGTTAGTTATAAGAATCATAAGTTAGATATGAAAGTTTATCTAAAATGAACAATGAAGATGTTATTGTGATTAAATAAGATTTGAAAAGGAAAGATGAAGAATGTTACTAACGCTAAATGTTAAAACATTTTTTTTAATATGAGGAAAGGGTAACTCTGTGTCGATTAGTGTGGTAGTGCAAAGTGAACTAAAACATTTTTTACGATACATATTAATATGACAGGATAAAAGGGCCAAAAAAATTGTGTACGCAAGTACTATGTATGTCAAAATGTTGCATATTTCTGCCCCTTTGAAATTCGACTTATTTGACTGATTATTTGCTTGTTTTCTCATGTATACTGTTTAACTAATTAGGTTGCTTTTAACTTGGTGGTTGAAATATGAAAAAAAAACTGATTAAGCTCAATGTAAACTTTATGTTTGATAGTACATAAGTCATGATCCTAATTTGTAAATAATTGTATATCACGAATGTATAGTAGAACTTTTATGTATAAACGTAGTGAAGTGAACAAGAACACGAATGTGGACAATCGAATATATTTTATCAAAATATTGCAGAATATCTCATTAAAGTATTAGAACCATATAGTGAACAGTTAATTTGCAAAATAACAATCAATTGTCTCAATTTGACTGTTTCTTCTGCAAATATCCGTCCATAGTCTCCGATTATAATTGTCCATGCATTTTCTTACCGATTTCGTGCCGTATCCGTTCTCTCCTTACTGATCTTCTACCGAAGTACATTCAATGCCCAACCATCACCATATGCTACTTATATGGATATCAGTAACTCACACCACAATAGTAATAACGATTTAAGTACTTACAAGTTATTTGATGTTATATAATTTTAAAAAATATATGATGACTTAACGAAACAAGTGAGATGTAAATAACCAATATGACAAATCATATAATCACATGAATTAAGTACCTTGCAATCACTAAAATATACTGAAATAGATTCAGCACATTAAGTATCATCCGTATTTATTAAACAGGTCACTCAGTCAGATATATGTATTCAAGAAGTTATATATGTATTCAACTATATCAGTACCACTTTTAATTACGTTCTGTTGATAATAGTAATATCATGCTTTTAATAGGAAGAGGGTTTATTTCGTAGTCGAAATCGTTAGATGTTAATAGATTGATACTACGATGGTTCCCCATGAAATGTTAATATAATGAAAATTGACCTCAAATTAGGAAACTTTAAATCGTATATACTGAAGACTACAGTTTTATAATATATATATATATATATATATATATATATATATATATATATGGTGTGGAGATTGTTGAGTTTCGTTGACATCATGAACTGACCAGTGTTTAACAACCATTGGAAACATGAAAGTAATGGACTGCCATTTCGTCTAGTATGAGACTCTTGAGTAGTGCTCATACAAGATCCCGAACACAAGATTGGTTAAAGTTAGACAATATCATGAATGGATTCCTTCCTAGAGGTCTTGAGTTTGAGCGTTTGCGCAAGACTAAAGGTCTTTTTTTCCGAATACTGCGTGCGGAATTGTGTATGCACACTACTAAAGAATTCCATATTGGGACGAAACGATCGTCCAGTGTTTTCAGGTTTTCAATGGTGGTCTAACATTGTTCAGTTCATGATCTCAATATAATTAAATAATGATCGGTTATTATATTGTCATTGAATCAGTTTACTGAATTTCACTTGTTCATTTACTTAATATAAAGTATAATCGAAGAATTTAGTTTTGATTGTGGAACCTTGATTGATTTAACAAGTGGATGTAGAAGATAGCTAGACACAGTTAGGGAATTATTTATCCAGCAAGTCATATTTTAAATATTTACGTGTATCTATATGAACACACAAAATAGTTTTCAGATAAAATTATTCATGACTACGGCTATGTCATATAATAAAGTGAGAGAAAGCTTGATCCTCGTAAACTGTTAATTGTTTTGCTAAATCTTCTTCAGTTGGAAATACAGAGACAACAAATATCTCTCATACATATTATTCCCCTCACTATTCGATGTAGAAATGTGAAACAACATGACTGCAATGATAGAATTTGTGAAACGCTGCTTCTGTGAAGTTGGTAGTTTTCATTGATCCAAAAGCAGGTTCTTCACCGGACGATGCAAACTACCTTTACGATTGTTCTAGGAGGAAAGTAGACAAAGGTACACGAAAATTCAATTTCATATCTAGAAAAATAAATGTCAGGAAACAAACCGTTAATCGAATAAATAGGCAGAATGAAATTTCGATTCATTGTGATTTTTTGGTCAATATTAATTCCGTTCATTCATTGAATATAATGAATATTCAGTGTAATATTTTCTCTAATATTCAGTGTGATATTGTCAAGCATCGTCATTGTGTTTTTTGAGGTTAAAAAATCTTCGATTGTACCAGTCCTCCGTGATCGTACCTCGCGTTGTTAGAACTGCAATGACTCCTCGTTTTGACAAGTATAAGTGATAAAAGATGCGGATATAACACATGCCTAAGGTTACACATATATGAACGTGAGATGGTAAACAATGCTCTCTTCCTATTTAATAAAAGATTTTGTTGTCGTTCCTTCCTTTTATCTAGGAGAGCCTTACATCGCTCTGCTAAATGATCTGTATTCATTATATTTCTTCCTATGACCCTGGTGAGTAACTTGAAGCTATTCATTGTTTAATTCACTGGTGTATATTCTGATTTTTATACAACATCCTCCCCGGTTCCGCAGTTACGAGTAAGTAGGTGAATACAGCTGCAAGTAGTTACAAAAGGTATATGTTTATCATCTGAGTTTAATTGTGACTCTTAGTAGACAACTATTCTATAAACTGAAATCATCTGCTTTTAGTTAAAGTTTGACACACACACTCCCTTTAGGGTCAGTCGGTTGTTCAACCACATCCATTATCATTCTGACTATTATAAATTATTATTATTATTATTATTATTATTATTATATCAAAAAGAGACCCGTTATGCCGGCTCCTGCTGCTTTTGTTGATGTTACTGAAGCTTTGAAGTTCTAGTACAAGTTTTGTAGGAAATATATGACATAAAGATGATAACTTACTCCTTCAAAAGTGTAGGAAAAATAGTAGGAAGTGATGAAACAGTCGCCATTAGATATAATCATAATAAACGAAGAAATACAAAATAGGACTGAGCAAGAAGCAGTTTTTTAATTCCACGTAGCAGGTATTCGGTTTATATAGTAAGGCACATTAGAAAACGCCACCCAATAGTGTTGATATCAATCATCATGCAGTATGTCCGATAAGGTACCACCATATACATCAAAGACTGCATGCCATCCATGTGCCTACCTAGAATAGACTACGTCTATCGTATTAAGATGTCTTCGCTAGCCTACATAAAAACAATATAGAAGCACTGTTGTCAAGGCAGAAAGAATTTCTGCAGCTTCATTATGGCTCGTAATGGAGTCATATTGATGAACTTCTACATTGCATGCATTATGATTTCGGAACATCAAAATTGATTTATAACCTTCAAAAGTTTTAAGGCATATTTGAAATATAGTTCTTCTAGTTTTCATTCATAAAGTAATACTCTTCACCACCTGTTCTTTGATTGACTCAAATCTCTCTAGGCTACTTAAGATTGGCTTCAAGTTCGTCGATAAATTAGAGTTTCACTAGAATGCACTTTGGAGAAACTCTTGAGGAAACCTTTATCGAGGCAGGTAAAATATGTTTTCTTCTGCATTTTAGTGTATTGGAAATGATCCACCTCGTGCTCGTAAACCGCTAATTTTAAACTTATTCATCTGATTTATTCGAGGATGATATCTGTTCAGTCTGATATTAAATAAACATAAACATTTTATTTAATTGAACTTTTATCAGGAAAGTGTAAGCGCAATAAGTTAGTTTAACCTTCATGCAAGCGACTGAAATTTTTTTGCACAAAACTTCATAGGCTGATGAATCACATTCAAAGTAATTAAGCTAAGCAAATACTCTAAGTGTAAGGAATTATACGTGGCTGCCCTTTTTGCAGTTTAAATAAAATATATTTATTAAAAATAACCAGGCTAGATAACTTCGAATTATCAATATACGCATTATTATTAGAAGGGCGTTTTGTAGAGATCGCAGTAATTTAATAGTTGAATTCATAAATCGATTAAAGTCAGACCACCATGAGAAACTTGGAAGCATTAGACGGCTGTTTCATCCTAGTATGGGACTCCTCAGCAGTACGCATCCATGGTTCTGCTAGCGGGATCCAGCTCAGTGGTCTAGAGATTAGAGGTTCGCGCGCAAGACCGGTAGATTCTGAGTCCGAATCCCGCGAACGGGTTCATGGACGCGCACTGCTCAGTAGTCCCATACTTGGACGAAACGGCCGTCCAGTGCTTCCAGGTTTTCTATGGCGGTCTAACTTTGATTGACTCATAAATTCAACTATTAAAATACGCATTATTCACAGACAGATATTTACTCTTACATATAAACACCTCAAAACGTCTTTATATAGTCATGAACATTTGAAAATAATATAAATGGACAACTTTTATATAAAGCTGTTATAGAAATAACTCCAAAGTAGAAATTCTTCGGAAAGAATGGTTTATTTCGATTATGAATAAGCTTTATGGAGTTTCTCATAGAATAAATAGCTAGTCACTGAAATGACATTTTTAAAAAAATTTTGAAGACAGTGGTTATTTAATGAATAAACATTTGCCAACTTATAACCATAATTATGACGTTCATTGGTGAAGATTACTATGTTCAAATGCTAAATGAAGCCAAAGTTGGATAAGTACACTTCGAATAAACAATTCTTAAAATACCAGAGGTTTTTCAAGAAAATCTTTGATATTTATCAATAAGGTAAGAGAAACAATTTTAAAAGTTTTGTTTATTTAGATACAGAAAATATGCAGTAATAAAAAGATATAACAAGTTATGATTCTGTTAAGTAGGTTAATAACTAATGAATTTAACTTAGGCAGTTTATGTCTTTAATAAATTTAGATGATGCAATTAAAGGAAAAAAACCCTACTACAATTACATGTTGTCGTGTTACGTTGTTAGTTTTCTCTTTGTTCTTATTTATTTAGTTTGTAGTTTATCTCTCACTTAAACTACATTACATGTGATCAGGTTGTTCTTTATATATATATATATATATATTATATATATATATATATACTAATTTTAATAGTTGAAATCATGAATCAATTGAAGCCAGACCACCATGGAAAAACTTCGAAGTATTGGACAGCCGTTTCGTCCTATTGTGGGACTCCTCGGCGGTGCGTATTCACGACATCGCCTCGCGGGATTCGAACACGGATTCTATTAGTCTCGCACGTTAGCGCTTAACCCCTAGACCACTGAGCCGGCATACAACGATCTTAATTTCTAACTTTAACCAATCCATGTGTAATCGCAAATCAAACAGAGGTGTTTAGTCAAAGAGATCTGAAACTGATAATATGGTTGGTTATTAACAGTCAAACTATCTTATTGACATAATTGTCATTATTGAGTTTTATGATTCATAATAAATCCATATGATATGTTTAAGCGAAGCATCCTAAAATTTATAGCTCAGGTGGATAATTTTAATGGAGTTTTATTCTCTGAGCTGGAGCTTTTATCGTCCTTTTGAGTGACATCATCAGCATAAGTTATTGGTTTCTTAGGTGGTAAACAGCTTTCTCATATTTCTAAAATACAATTCTATTATTTTCGTAATGATTTATCTTTCTACTCACATTGTGAACAATGTTTGAGTTATTAAATGTATCAAACACCAGTTTTTTTTAAATAAATGACTTAAATCAAACAATAGGATTTTGATCAAATCCAATATTTAACTGGCTTTTATTTAAGTTGAAACCTGGATACTTAAATCAGGATAATGTCGTGATTAACAATATTTCAAGGTACTTATTTAATGGTAAATTAGTTTGTACGTTTAACCACTACACTTAATCTGATGTGTCATGCATTCACTGGATAAATTATATAATTTACACTTTATCAGAAAAGGGTTTTGTGGATATTGTAGTAATTTAATAGTTGAATTCATGAGTTGATTGAAGCTAGAGCATCATGGAAAACCTAAAAGCACTGGACGGCCATTTCTTCCTAATATGGCACTCAGCAGTGCTCATCCATTATCCCGCTAGCGGAATTCGAACGCAGGGTTTTCAGTCTCACGCGAAAGGTGAGACAATCGTCCAGTGTTTTCAGATTTTCCATGATGGTCTACCTTTAACTGACTCATGAACTCGACTATTAAATTTACACTTTGTTTTAACAATTCAGCTTCAATATTAAAATTTAGGCAAACCAACTAATGTTAATAAGAAGTTACATTCCATAGGAAGTTCTATTTTCGTGGCATAATATTTATTATTCATCCAGGCTTATGGATTTATAAAATAACTAAAAAGTATAAGTGTGAAAATTGTCATTTAGTTCAGTGATGAACACTTTTTTAATCTGTGCGTCATTTGTATATTTGCACTTGTTTAAAGTCATTATCTCGCTATTACTTGTACAATGTAAGGCTCTCTATGTAACATATTTAGTGTAGGAATTGTTAAAACCGCTTCAACACTTCCTTATGTACACATAACATTGATGTTAACTTAACTCCTTGCTCTCAAGCTTTATATCTATATAAATATATTTCCCAAAAATTTTAAAAATAACTTCAACTTGATTGGTTCAAAAATCATCCAATAAAATATTACTAAATATAATCTCTTTAATGCTAAGCACTATTTGTTTTGTTACTAAGACAAGATCGAAAATTTTATATTTTACTAACTGAAACAAAACTATACATTCACCTTATGTGATTACATGTAATATTTTTTTATAGAATTGTAAAATTTTACACTTACCATCTTCAATATAGTATATAGTACTTTAATATTTCCTATGCAAAACAATTTTTGCTCATTTGATTTAATTGAAAGACAAAACTAAAAGGAAATCATTCATGAAGATGATCATTTTATTGAAGTATCTCACTGAAATAGTTCTTTGAAATATCAATAACCAATTCATACAATCTTACCAATTTATTGATTTTCTAGGTAAGTAATTGAATAGTTTTCATGGTGTACATTACTGAAATCTTTTTATGTATGATTTATTCCATGCATGAACTTTAAGGATCATTTCAAATATTCATGAAATATGTTCATTCATTTTATATCCATAGAGTGTTTGTATGAACTAATAACTCCTTTGTACTTAATAACTGCTAATTTCGAATCTTTTCATGTAATCTTCAAAAGCATCAAAATCTGAATGTATGTCCGATTGTTCCAATACAGACTCCATTGGGACGTCAATGTGATGATTTGGAATTCCCGATATAATGCAATTTAATCAAAAATCATTAGATGAGCACAAACGAACGTTGTATAATTGAAATTTAAAATCAGGCAGTCATCAAGTACAAAAGAATCATTAGTTCATATAAACACTACAATCCTGCAGTTTTTGTTTTAATTCTAGGTAACTAATCTTAAAAATTATACACAATTAAGTTGTGAAAATCTTAAGAGTCAACTCAATAGATCATTACTGTAAATTTATTTTATTTTTTTTTGGAAAGAATTAACCATAATATCTATGCAAACTAAATAATAGGAAGGTTTATATTTTGACGTATCATTTTCGAATTACGTTAGGTTTAATGACTGAATGTTTTTTTACTGACTAATAAAAGTATAATGATGGACTATGTTTCAAAGGAGGTTAATTATAAATTACAAAAGTAAGCAAATGAATTCATAAATAATCATTTATTATCATTTGATGAACTGGATTAGTTGATATTAAGAAGTAAATTGTAGGACAAGATTTGGTGATAACAATGATAAGTTCAGAACTTTTTCGAAGATCTCAATGCTTACAGCAGATCTGTCGACTGAAATTCGAATTTCGCTACTTATTACGCTTTAGTAGGATAATATAATGATAATAAAGGGTTTCGAAATGGTTTATTCATTTAATACAACTGAAGGCAATAGTCATTCTTAAGTTAATTTGAAGAACAAAGACGTATGAGATATATTGTAGGAATATCTGGAAAATCACCTGCCTGAAGCGTCCATAGTATCTGAATGAGGATATTTTTTAAAGAGGGGCCGCATTATTTACCTGAATCCGCTACATGAAGCAAAATAAAAGGTTTAAAGTGGTTAGTAAATAATATTCTGAATACTTGTCATAACATTAATTAAAAACAAAAAAAAACTACGAATGAATAAGTCATTGAAAAAATTAAGCAGTTGTTGTAATAAGAATCCTTTTATTAGATAGATACTTCACGAATGAAAGAAATGAAGTTCCCATTATTCAACCATATTTTCCAGTTATATAAAATGAAGTAATTTTGGATCAATATCCAATTACACAATGAAGTATACTGAAAAAACAATGATAATATTCATTAGATAGTATTAATATGATCCGTTAACAAGTTATACAGCAATTCTGTAATACTTAGAATTGTACCACTATGAATATTTAATTTCATTATCTCTATATAAAATAGAACGATTTTAATTAATTAGTTAAATTCTTGAGTTAATTAATGCTAGACCATCATGGAAAACCTGGAAGTATTAGACCGTCGTTTTGATCTAGTATAGAACTCCTTAACAGTGGGCATCCACGATCCCATATGCAAGATTGAATTATTGCAATCTCCACAAAACCTAATTTCTAATAATCATTTTAATTTGTTGACATTTATTTCATTCAATCAGTTATACAATTATATTAATTCAATTTGAATTTTATGAAATATAACTGTCTAAATGTCAAAAATTGACAGAAAATATCAGATATTGAATATACTTTTGATCAGCGTTTCATAATTTAAAAACCCAACTATTTAACTATAATAAAAAGTCTATTTACGGTTACTTATTACCAGAGGGGAGGTTTGTGATTTTAGTAATTTTATTTAGTTGAAATCATGTGTCAATTGAAGCTAGACCACCATGAAAAAGCTGGAATCACTGGACGGCCGTTTCGTCCTATTGTGGGGCTTCCCAGCAGTGGGCGTCTACGATCCCGCCTCGTGTAACTGATAGGTACTGGGTTCGAATCTTGCGAGGAGTCCCATAGTAGGACGAAACAGCCGTTCAGGCCTTCCATATTTTTCATGGTGGTCTAGCTTCAATCGATTCATGATTTCAACTTATATAAAGTTGTTTATTACGTTCGTTTTTTTCAAACTACAACCCGATTCCGGAAAATTTAAAATCCATTTATTATACACTTTATTATTGATATCATTAATTATTTAAAACTGAGTGGTTACATTCACTTGGTGTTGTTCACTTGTATCTTCTCATTGTACAAGCAGATAGCTAACAGCATTCAGTAGCTAAGTGGATAACACGATGGCGTTTGGAGCGTAAGGTACTAGGTCCGAGTCCCAGAGTGAACACCAACTCTGAGATGCAGATACATCCATCTGACGAGTCCCAAATAGGACGAAGTGACGCGCATCCTGGATTCCACTGCTAGCCATTATCCATCATTACTAATAATGAGTGGTAACAATTTCAATACACATCAAATGATATACTAATGCTTTCAGTTGAGATAGTGTATTGAACAAACAATATTAATCTATACAATAAGAATACCATATTTATATAATAAATTTCTATAGTATGATTACATAAATCAGTTGTCAAAGTATATGAAAACCAAAAAAATGAAAAAAATGAGAAACAAGAGAAAAACTTAAAACTTTATAGTTAGAAATAAAGATAAAAGAAGATAACAAAGAATATGGTAACAAATTATCAAATATGACAAATTTAAAAAATTTTCATAGTTAATTTAAAGTGAGATTATTTGTTTGGACACATTAGTGAGGCTTTAGTTGAGTAATAAAAGTAGGATGTTGACAAATCGAAAAATGTCAGTTTCATTTTTATTTTGTTTTTTATATAAAAATTTAATAGAATTTTGTTTATTATGATTTATTCCAATTATATGCCACCTAATTGAAGAGTATTGTTATCTAGCACATGCATTTATCTAAGATTGTTCTGTGGTGTGGTCTACTTATATCCTCATAAGTAGTATACGGTGATGATCAGATATAGAACGCATTTTGGCAGAAGATCGATAAGGAAATAACAGGAATGAAGCGCAATCAGTATGAAAACGCATGCACAACCAAATTAGAAAAGATGAACTGATATTTACAGGAGGAACAGTGAAGATTGAGATAATTGATTGTTATTTTACAAATTAACTGTTTACTGTATGGTTATCACAATTGAGTCAGATAGTCTGTAATTTGTGCCTAAATATATTCGATTGTCCCCAGTCGTGTTCTGTTCACTACAATTCTACTAAATAGAAAGCTATTTAGGTATGAGTTTCGTTACCCCCATTGAAGTCACTTGATTGTTTCTCTATATGTTTGATTAAACACATAAGTAATAATTATACATGACTTGATTTTTGTGATCTTGAAGCCTATGTAAAACTATAGATTTTATAGTATCAATGATTATCATCTTGTAACATCATATTACACTTGTTTTGCAAATATTTACATTGACTTTCATTCACAAGGCACTGAACGGTAATCTAAGTTACTTGTTTGACAATAACAACATGTTTATTCATGAATTTATACATAATTTATTGAAATATTCAGTGGGCTCTATACTTGACAAAAATACAGAATATCAGTAACATACATCCACATATTTATACAACTTATGGTATTTTTTTGAGATCGAATCTTTTTGCGTAATATCACTGTCAATACATTTCTGATGGTGTGATGTCATACTGATATAATAAATCTTTGGTTAACCTTTAACTTATCCACTTTAATAAACAGATAATGGAATACATTGTAAGTTGTCACATTTTAGAGATTATTTTGTGTAGATTAAGTTTATAATAATCGCTAGAGTGGAAGGACATTTAAAGGTGATTGCTTTGGTCAGATTTTAATGACTATGTCAAATACTCAGTATAGTTCAATTGAATAAGTACAGATAAAGGTTTTCAATGGGGGTCTAACTTTATTTGGTTCATGATTTCGATGAAATTATAGTAAATTACGTTGGAATATAAAAAGTTACACTGACTGTTACATATCTGAGTTCTTTTTATAGGTATCAAGTAAAACAAGACAAACGTCTTGAATTCCATAGCTCCTGATCAAATAATGAGTGAGTCTGTACAAAATTTTTAATACTTGGTTAGATAATGAGAAAACAAACAAATGATTTTAGAGAGAATTCGCCGTAAAATAGTGATAAGACTAGAGAAAACCAATTTAATTACAAGTCCATAAAAATAACCACTTTGAGTTTGTATTCATTATAAAAGTGTTACTAGATTCATTTCTTGTTAAGTATAAGTCTGACGGATAATAGACTAATATAGCCTACAAGAATAGCTGATATAATAGCAAGATAGATGAGTTATAATTTATGATTAGATCCATTGTTTTCAAAGTAATATTTACCACCCATTGTATTTATATTTTATCATTAAAATTAGAAATGATAATTTAGCTGTGCTCTTATTCCATAAATTGTATTATCACGTTATTGACAAATTCTGTCCTCTTAGTAATTGATATTGAATGTCCAGAATCTCCTTGATATGACAGAGTGGATTGACATGAATATGAAAACAAATTATAGAAAAAAATAATAAATATGATTGATACACGCCTCAATACCTTATATTTATCATCAGAAATATCAGAAAACTACAACTGGTTTGTAACTGAGACAATTTATCAATGGGTAAACACGTCAAAAATGAATACTTTTATCCTATAACCGAATAAATCCTTGTTTGCTCGAAGACCACTTGTTCAACATCCGATCAATCATTCTTGCTTAACGTGTATTTACGGACATTGATTTTCCTGTGAAAGATTTGCTTACATTCATAAATCATTTTTGCTAACTGTTTATAATTTATAGTGAAGGTAATTACTGAAAAACTTAAAAATTACCATCACCATAGATCGTATATTTTCATTCTTTTCTCTCTCTTTAGAAAACGAGCTATGGCTAAATATGTTAGATAACGTAAAATGATGTCGTGAGAGTGAGACTAATCGTAAACAATAACAGATGAATATAAACGCCTGTTAATCACCGTTTAAAAACATTTATTAGATTTTTTGAATATTCACAAGTATAATGCTTGTAAAACAGGAGTTTCGCCATAGTATTAAATATTCATGCTGTGAAATCAAATATGATATTAAATAAATCAGGTCTTATGAGTATGATTTGAACAGATAACTTTTTCGTCATCCCCTAACATCTGAAGATATTGACTTATGACTTATCCATTTCTTATTATAATTTGTATCATCGATCAATCGTGTTTTATAGATAAAACATTTCCCATAACAAAAGTATCAAGTCAAATTATCCAGCCTGATCTCTTTCCATTAAATGTGCTTATATATACTTGAAATCATGAGTCAATTGAAGCTAGACCACCATGGAAAACCTGGAAGGCCGTTTCTTCCTATTGTGAGACTCCTCAGTAGTGCGCATAATTTGTGCTTATAATTTGTTGACTATCAATTATCATACTGGAAATAACCTGTCTTAGGAACTAATCAAAACTTGTATCGAACCAAACTAACACTCATTAATTTAGTGAATAAGTAAGCGGCAAAAATGGTCATTGGTTAAGACATTCCAGAAATAAGCAATATATATATATATAATACAACTAATAATATATTTGACGATTTTCAAATGTTTCACTAACTGCTTCACAGAACATCCGATTCTGAATTCATCTAGTGAAATTAACAAATCACTTATAATCAATGAGAATGATAAATACTTCGATTTATCTTTTTACTATATTCGGTTGATATATATTTTAAGATGGTGTTTATCACGCATTGACCTCAGTAGGTAAATCTTTGAATATAGGTGAACACTTGACAACTATTTTGCATGAACTCCCCCCCCCAGCAATGCCTACATAAAACCAGATCAAGAATCAAACTCAAATATCTATTAAGAAATATTCCGTATCGACTTATACACTTATTTTTAATTTTTCAGCAACAAATCGGTTTTTCATTGAATTTTTAAAAATTTCAAAATGTTTTAAATTTCGACCTAAACAGAAACAAACGATGAATATAATGAAGTTAATAATGTTACACCTATCATTATGGATTCATTTAAGTTTCAACATATGCTAGTACGTCATCTTTCAATTTATCATTATTGCTATAGTACAAAATATTATGTTTGTATTCATAAAATTATAAGTTTGGAAAAGTATAAATAAACGGGTAATAAATATGGTAGATACAACTATGCATATAATATGGGCTCAAAATTCGGAGAGACTTTGTCAAAGGAAACTTCATAAGAAATTAACTTAGTTGAAAACAGAAGACTTTTCATAGAGTTGCGTACTTTTTTGTATTGGTCGTTTAAATCTTCCCATTGATGCTTAAGACTGCAAGTGGATAAAACGATGTCGTTTAAAGCGAACGGTATTAGGCCCGAGTCCTGTAGTGAACATCAACTCTGAGATGCAGGTACATCCAGCTAACAAGTCCCAAATAGGACAAAACGCACATCCTGGACTCCACAGTCAGCCACCAGCCATCTTTCCTTATATTCAGTAAAATGTTGCAAAATTCTTTTTGATTAACTATCCAATTGAATAAATCAATCACAGGTCAGTTTAAATATCAGTTATTTAAATAATAATTATTCCATAATATAAACAAACAAATAAACATTTAAAATCTCTGATAAAACAATTAAAGAAACCAAATGAAAAAACAAATTTCCATGACAGATAAGAATAAATTTCATTATTATTCACTGTATAACTTAATTGATTATAGGGGGGAATCTACTACCTTCAATGTTGTTTATATTATTTATAAGCTTCAAATTGATAAATATTTATTTATAAGTTAAAATATCTAATCATATTATGAAGAAAAAACAAGAAAAAAAAATTGGTAGGAACATACAAAAGTTATCCCAAATAATTGATTTGAACTGAGCAACAACAACAAAAAATTAAGGAAGAGAATTGTCAGAAGAGGGTTTTATGGAGATTTTAGTATTTTTATATAGTTGCAATCATGAGTCAATTGAAGCTAGACCAGCATGGAAAACCTGGAAGCATTAGACGGCCATTTCTTCATATTGTGGGACTCCTCAGTAGTGCGCATCCATGATCCCGTCTCGCGAGATTAGAACTCAGGACATTTCAGTCTCACGCGCGAGCGCTTAACGGCCGTCCAATGCTTCCAGGTTTTCCATGATGGTCTAACTTCAATTGACTCATGATCTCAACTATATAAAAGAAGAGAATTATTGGTTAATAATATTTTTATTGATTTAAATTGGAAATAAATTAGAATAAATTATGTTTATGTTAATCTTCAAAGTTAGTTACTCTTGTTCATTATCTTAGTTTAATTTATATTTCATATTTTATTTATTTATTTCTAATCACTTTTCTTAAATGTTTTTTTAATTATTAATCATTCATTCATTCTCTATGATAAGGTACTTCTTTTCTTAAAATAAAACGGTAGGATATTAATTACTGAATGATCAAATCAATTTGTAGTGCCGCGATTCCTTAACCGTTTACTTCGATAACCGTTATAATTCTAAACTTAACGGCGCGTAAAATCAGAAGACAAAGGATAGCAGCAACTACAGTTTATTGTCGAATGACTCAGGTTCGAAAGCTAACAACACCTGAGCGAATATGAACGAGCGAGTGAACAGGCAAACAAGCGAAGGAAACGAACGAGGAGCAAGCGAGCGAGCAGCAACCAATTACATAGGCAATTTATAGTCAAATTTAATAAGGGCACAGCAAAGCAAAACAAAGGCTGATAATAATATTTGTGTGCGTACATATATGGGGAGGAGTATGAGTCATCGAATGATATTTAAGCAGTCAACATTTCGGCTAGAGTGTCATGTGCTCTAGTGTTATTGCAGTGCAAAGAATATGCAAATTGTTACTATCCAAATGACGATGTCTGTTAAGTAAGTTATAAAAAAGGGCTTAACCAAAATTGGCTATAATCGAAATTGATTGTAGATGGTTGCTATATCACTCCCCCCTGCAAACAAAGATATATGAAAAAATGTCTGTGTTTGCATAAAGTACAGTAAATTGGATAGCGTAGTTACAATCAATCGTAGATATGGGCTTGTACAAAATTAGAATGAAGTTAATGTGCATTTAGTTCGTGCCCGTCTGTTAGGCTATACAAAATAGCGGTAAGATACAGAAGGAATATGGTATCGCTTCGAAAAAAAAATTACAAGTATAAGCGTAAGGGTGTACATAAGCTGTGCCGAATTTAATAGCGTATAACATGAACTTGATAATCCATATGTATACAATGAAGAGGAAGAATTATAATTAATATTCAAAGTAGCAGAAAATTATCAGTAAAAGATTGTAGCGACATAACGTTGCGGCCATCTTACTCTGCGACCAGATTTTGTCGTGATCGGAGTCTCTTCGTTTTGGTGCGTTAGCGTCGTTGACTCCTGATATTCGTGTTTCGTAGGTGTGATCGTCTTCGAGAGGCTTGTGCTTGTCGATTGAAAATCGCTATCGATGAAAGCTGGCTTCACTCGATCGATACTGATTACGTCTGTCTTCCCAGCTTTTTCTACCGTGACTGTCTTATCTGTCTTCGTAATCACTTTAAATGGACCTTCATAGTTCGGCTGCAGAGGTGGTTGTACGTTGTCTATTCTGATAAATACGTGCGTGCTATTATGTAGTTGCTGAGGTACGAATACCCGACGTTGTTGTAGTCTGGGAAGTGCTATTTTTAAATCGTTCATGTGTTTCTTCAGGCGTTGAACGTAGTTGGCTACATCAGTCGGAACACTTTTACCTGAAGCGAAAAATTCTCCGGGTAAACGTAAAGTAGTTCCATATACCAACTCGGCTGGACAACATCCCATATCCTGTTTAATTATTGTTCTTAAAACTCCGCCTGTAGCTCCTCTGGGGTTACTGCCGGTCCCAAGCCCGGGTAAAGGAGGAGGGTTGGGCATGGGGTTAGCGACCCCATCCCGTAGAAAATCAACTCGCTAAAAAAACGCTAACCAGAAAAAATCATTCAAACCTTTCAAACTCTGCCCTGGGAGTAGAAGGAATAATTATGACGTCTCATGATGAAAGCCGAGTTCCTTCGGAAGTCATGAGGCCGATGCACCTTCTTACAACCAGAGCGACAATTTTTATAGGTACATGGAATGTCCGAACTATGTGGGAGACCGGAAGAGTCTTCCAAATTGCTGCAGAAATGAGAAAATACAACCTGTAGGTTCTTGGAATCAGCGAAACACATTGGACGCAGGTTGGACAACAACGACTATCTTCAGGAGAACTTCTGTTATACTCCGGTCATGAAGAAGAAAATGCCCCACATACATAAGGAGTTGCATTGATGCTGTCCAGAAAAGCACAAAATGCACTTATAGGATGGGAATCTCATGGACCAAGGATCATCAAAGCTTCCTTCAGAACAAGGAGAGAGGGCATTACAATGAACGTCATCCAATGCTATGCACCTACCAATGACTACGATGAAGACACTAAAGACCAATTCTACGATAGGCTGCAGTCGATCGTCGAGAAGTGCCCAACCAAGAACCTGACAATTCTGATGGGAGATCTCAATGCTAAGGTTGGAATGGACAACACTGGATACGAAGACGTCATGGGACAACATGGACTGGGAGAAAGGAACGAAAATGGTGAGAGTTTTGCAAACCTATGTGCCTTCAATAAACTGGTCATACGTGGCACCATATTTCCACACAAAAACATACACAAAGCCACTTGGATTTCACCGGATCACACTACACAGAATCAAATCGACCATATCTGCATCAACAAAAAGTTCAGGAGGACGATGGAGGATGTGAGAACCAGAAGAGGAGCTGATATAGCATCCGATCATCATTTGCTGGTCGCCAAGATGAAACTAAAACTCAAGAAGCAGTGGACAACGGCGCGGACAACATCACAAAAGTTTAGTACGGCCTTTCTTCGAGATGCTGACAAACTCAACAAATTCAACATAGCCCTCAGCAACAGGTTCGAGGCTTTTCATGACCTACACAATGGAGAGCGGACTACCATGGAGAGCAACTGGAAAGGTATCAAGGAGGCAATCGTTTCAACGTGTCAAGAGGTTCTGGGCCAAAAGATGCACCATCACAAGGAATGGATCACTGTTGGTACACTGGATAAGATTGAAGCAAGGAGGAACAAGAAGGCAGCAATCAATATCAGCCGAACAAGAGCGGAAAAAGCCAAGGCACAAGCCGAATACACAGAGGCAAACAAGCAAGTGAAGAGGAGCATCAGGACCGACAAACGTAAATATGTTGAAGATTTAGCAACGACAGCGGAAAAGGCTGCAAGAGAAGGAAACATGATACAATTGTATGATACAACAAAGAAACTTGCTGGAAATTACCGTAAGCCAGAAAGACCAGTGAAAAGCAAGGAAGGCAAAGTAATCACCGACATTGAAGAACAACGAAACAGGTGGGTAGAACACTTCAAAGAACTCTTGAATCGACCAGCCCCACTGAACCCACCCAACGTCGAAGCAGCACCCATGGACCTCCCAATCGATATTGGCCCACCAACAATTGAAGAGATCAGCATGGCCATTAGACAAGTCAAGAGTGGAAAAGCAGCGGGACCAGACAACATCCCGGCAGAGGCACTGAAAGCAAATGTAACAGCAACTGCCAAGATACTCCACATCCTCTTCAGTAAGATTTGGGATGAAGAACAAGTACCAACAGACTGGAAAAAAGGACTTCTGATCAAGATACCAAAGAAAGGCGATCTGAGCAAGTGCGACAACTACAGGGGCATCACTCTCCTCTCAATACCAGGGAAAGTCTTCAACCGAGTATTGTTAAACAGGATGAAGGATTCCGTGGACACCCGACTTCGAGATCAACAGGGTGGATTTCGTAAGGATAGATCGTGCACAGATCAAATCGCAACTCTGCGGATCATTGTGGAACAATCAATCGAATGGAATTCATCACTCTACATCAACTTCATCGACTACGAGAAAGCATTTGATAGCGTGGACAGGACGACACTATGGAGGCTTCTTCGACACTACGGCGTGCCTGAGAAAATAGTAAATATCATACGGAACTCCTATGATGGACTAAACTGCCAAATCGTCCACGGAGGACAACTTACCGACTCGTTTCAAGTGAAGACCGGTGTTAGGCAAGGTTGCTTACTCTCACCCTTTCTCTTTCTCCTGGTGATCGACTGGATCATGAAGACGTCAACATCTGGAGGAAAGCACGGGATACAGTGGACAGGCATGATGCAACTTGACGATCTAGACTTCGCGGATGATCTGGCTCTTCTATCACAAACGCAACAACAAATGCAGGAAAAAAAGACCAGTGTAGCAGCAGCCTCAGCAGCAGTAGGTCTCAATATAAACAGAGGAAAAAGCAAGACTCTCCGATACAACACAATATGCACCAATCAAATTACACTTGACGGAGAAGCTTTGGAGGATGTGAAAACCTTTACATATCTGGGAAGCATCATTGATGAACATGGTGGATCAGATGCAGATGTGAGGGCGAGGATCGGCAAAGCAAGAGCAGCATACCTACAACTGAAAAACATCTGGAGCTCAAAACAATTGTCAACCAACACCAAGGTTAGAATTTTCAATACGAATGTCAAGACAGTTCTACTGTATGGGGCGGAGACATGGAGAACTACGAAAGCCATTATCCAGAAGATACAAGTGTTCATCAACAGCTGTCTACGGAAAATACTTCGGATCCGATGGTCAGATACTATCAGCAATAAGTTACTGTGGGAGAGAACAAACCAGATTCCATCTGTTGGAGGAAGAAATCAGGAAGAAGCGCTGGAAGTGGATTGGGCACACCTTGAGGAAATCACCTAATTGCGTCACAAGACAAGCCCTCACATGGAATCCTGAAGGTCAAAGGAGAAGAGGAAGACCAAAGAACACATTACGCCGAGAAATAGAGACAGACATGAGAAGAATGAGCAAGAACTGGATAGAACTAGAAAAGAAGGCCCAGGACAGAGTGGGTTGGAGAAAGCTGGTCGGCGGCCTATGCTCCATTGGGAGTAACAGGCGAAAGTAAGTAAGTAAGTAAGTATTGTTCTTAAACCTAACATGACTAAAGGAAGCTTATTAGCCCAATCGTTATTGACAATGACAGATGTAAGGGATGCTTTCAACTACCTATGTAGGCGTTCAACCATTCCGTTTGCCATTGGATGGTAGGATGTCGTTCGTATACGTTTAATTCCGAGGAGTTCTGTAAGCTTCTGGAAGAGTCGACTTTCGAATTGAGCTCCTCTATCGGTCGTGATAATTGCCGGTTTACCATAGTGAGAAATCCAATTTTCGATTAGGGCTTTTGCTACAGATTCGGCTGAGGTGTCTTTTATTGGTACCGCTACAGGCCATCGGGTAAATCTATCGATGCATGTAAAAATATAGTTGTACCCGTTCGAAACTGGCAGTGGTCCCACAATATCGATGTGTATATGTTCGAATCGAGTGTCTGGCTGTGAGAACGAACCCATTGGCGAACTAGTATGACGATGTACTTTGGCTTTTTGACATTTCATGCATGCTTGCGTCCAATTTCGTATATCGCGATTCATTTTTGTCCATACGAAACGCTCACTGATTAATTTCATCGTGGCTTTTATTCCCGGGTGCGATAGGTTATGGATACTTTCGAATACTTTCCGTCGCAATGGTTTAGGAATGAATGGGCGAGGTCGGCCAGTTGACATGTCACATATTACTTTCGCGTTGCCGAACTGAATATCTTCGAATAATAATGACGTCGTGTCATCGAATCTTAGCTTGTTTAGTTCGATGTCTATCTCTTGTAACTTCGCGAGACCGTGATAATCAATTCCATTCGTAATAATCGCGTTTATCGTTGTTCTGGACAACGCATCTGCCACTTCGTTATTATTACCTTCAATATACTGTATGCTAGAAGTAAATTGGGAAATAAATTCTAATTGTCGAATTTCCCTTGGCGAATAGTTATCCTGCTTGGCGTTTAATGCTTTCGTGAGGGGTTTATGGTCTGTATACACTGTAAAAATGGTACCCTCTATCATGTGTCGGAAATGTTTGATTGCCAAGTAAATCGCTAATAGTTCTCTTCCGAACGTACTGTGCCTCGTTTGTGTAGGATTTAATCTCTTCGAGAAAAATGAAATCGGTTCCCATGTACCGTTTACTAACTGCTGCAGTACAGCTCCTACTGCTATGTTCGATGCGTCCGTCATGATGGCTAGTGGCGCTTCGCTCTTTCGTCGAACTAATATCATTTTCTCATGAAGTGCTCGCTTAGCGTTCTCAAAAGCCTGTATAGCCTCTGTCGATAGATGGAATGTTCGGGTATTTCCTCGCAAAGCGTCCGTTAATGGCTGTAGTATTGCTGCGCAGTTTGGAATAAATCGCCTATAATAGTTTATTAGTCCCAAGAATCGTCGTAACTTTTTTTGTGACTCGGGCAACGGATAATTACGAATAGCAGCAACTTCTGCTGGAACTGGCATGATACCTCGAGAATTTATCATATGACCTAGGAATTGCAATGATTTCTTTCCAAATTCACATTTCTCCACGTTAATAGTGACACCATGTTCTTGAAGTCTCGTGAATAACTGTCGTAGATGTTGTGGATGTTCTTCAACGGTAGCGCTAGCTACTAATATATCGTCGATATATGCGTATACTCCTGTCAAACCTCTAACAACCTGATCAATAAATCGCTGAAAGGTTTGAGCTGCATTAGTTAGTCCAAATGGCATTCGTAAAAACTCAAATAAACCAAATGGAGTGATTACGGCCGTTTTTGGTATGTCTTCTGGGCCACTGGAATGTGGTAGTACGCCTGAACAAGATCAATTTTCGAAAAAATCGTAGCACCTTCCATTTCGGTAGTGATGTCGTGAATATGTGGCACTGGGTATCTATCTGCTATCGTTTGCTTGTTAAGGGCTCTATAATCTCCACATGGTCTGATTTCTCCATTCTTTTTGGGAACCATATGTAACGGAGATGCCCAGGGACTATTACATGGCCTTATGATACCAAGTTTCATTAGTTTTTCGAATTCTCGTTTCGCAATGTTTAACCTTTTTGGGTCCAACCTTCGCGCTCTTACTCTAGTCGGTGGACCTTTCGTGACGATATGGTGCTGTACTGTATGTTTAAGATCTTTGTTGTCGTATGATGACCTCGTTAAATCGGCGAACTTATTTAGAAGTGACTTATATTGCTCGTTCTTATTTTTAGACACTACTAAATTCATAGATACATGATCGGTGGTCACTCCTCTTATGACTACTGAGCGTTCTCCATTCACTAGTTGGTTTCGTCGAGAATCTACTAATAGGTCAAAATTCTTTAAGAAATCGATACCAATTATGGGTACGGACACATCAGCGATCACAAATTCCCAGCGAAGAGAAATATTACGGCCGAAATTCAAGGTTAGTTTTCGCTTGCCATATGTCTTTATGTCGGATCTATTCGCTGCTTTAAGAGTTAGCGCAGTATCGATATTTTGTTTTTCGTTGCTCAATGGAGGGACGACGCTTATCTCTGCTCCCGTGTCTACTAAAAATTGCGCGCCCGTTACTCTGTCCTGAACATAGAATAAACGATTGCTCGTGGGAACTGCTTTGATTCTCGTAGTCGTTACTGAGAATCGGTGGGATCGTTTAAATTTGCATGGAGACCTGCATTTTCGAGCTTTGTACCCAAATGTTTGATGGTACCAGCATATAGCAGGATCTGGTAGTCCCTTAGAAAATGATCGGTTTCTATCTCTTGATCTGCTGCGCGACCAACTTCTTTTCCTGTCGTTGTGATTTAGACTCGTTAATTTGTGGCATAGCTCATTAATTTCCTTTTGCAAGGCCTCGATTCTTTCGTCAACTGTGAAGTTGAGCGTTTGTGGAGTCGCGTATCTCATTCTCTCGTAAATCTTATCGGCTATTTTAGCGATGTTGTCTATGTTTTCATCGCTATCTCCAACAGCGAGGATCTGCTGTATGTTCGGTGGGAGTCGTCGCAACCATAACTGGTAAAATATATTTTTATCCACATTTCTGTCTCCAATTACGTTGCTCATATACGTTTTTAACTGCGAAGGCGTTCTATCTCCGATTCGCACTTCACTGAGCAACTGCTCGACAGCTTGCCGGTCGTTTAACGAGAGAGCTTTTATTACTGCCTGTTTCAATACGTCGTACGGATTTACCGCATCCGGCTTAGCTAGGACCTCTCGTACCTTGACTGCTACTTCATCTGGAAGTAGTGAGCTTGCATGGCCGAACTTATGTCGCTGTAAAAGAATACGATTGGCTACGAAGTAATTTTCAAGTCTAATAAACCAGAGTTGAGGATCGGTAACATTAAAAGAGGGAATAGTAACATTAATAACTCCCACGGATGGTGACTGTGAAAGATCGATTGTTTCGTTATTTAAAGACATTACTAATAATAATAATAAATTAAATAGTATGCGAATATAACGTAATTGTCACTAAGAGAAATGAATCGATGAAAACAATGATAACAACAAATGGTACAATATATAAAATGGAACAGACTTACTAAATTGCACCAATATATCAATTGTTCGTGAATAATCGTTATTTATTATGAATATTATCGTTAAGTTCAATAATGTTTATGGGATAATGTACGGGCGATTAAAATTGTGATATAATAAATCCACAATTATGATTATAATCCAGATAATAATTCGAATAGAAACAGAGTACGCTGAATTTTCGAAATGAAATTATCTCGTCGAAAATTGTTTTGTGTTCGCTCGTCGAGGCATCCAATTCTGTAGTGTCGTGCTCGTTCGGCGAGGTATCCAATTCTATTGCGTCGTGCTCGTTCGGCGAGGCCTCCAATTCTGTAGTGCCGCGATTCCTTAACCGTTTACTTCGATAACCGTTATAATTCTAAACTTAACGGCGCGTAAAATCAGAAGACAAAGGATAGCAGCAACTACAGTTTATTGTCGAATGACTCAGGTTCGAAAGCTAACAACACCTGAGCGAATATGAACGAGCGAGTGAACAGGCAAACAAGCGAAGGAAACGAACGAGGAGCAAGCGAGCGAGCAGCAACCAATTACATAGGCAATTTATAGTCAAATTTAATAAGGGCACAGCAAAGCAAAACAAAGGCTGATAATAATATTTGTGTGCGTACATATATGGGGAGGAGTATGAGTCATCGAATGATATTTAAGCAGTCAACATTTCGGCTAGAGTGTCATGTGCTCTAGTGTTATTGCAGTGCAAAGAATATGCAAATTGTTACTATCCAAATGACGATGTCTGTTAAGTAAGTTATAAAAAAGGGCTTAACCAAAATTGGCTATAATCGAAATTGATTGTAGATGGTTGCTATAAGTTCATAACTTTTATCTATTTTTTTAGAAAAGAGCTTTGTAAAGACTGTAATAATGTAGAAAGGTTAATATATGAGTTATTTGCCATGGTGATTTAGCTCAAATTGATTCGTAAACTCTTATCTATTTATAAGCAAAGATGGATAGTGGCTAGCAGTGGAATCCCGGGCGCGTGTTTCGTCGTATTGGGGACTCGTCAGCTGGATGTATCTGCATCTCAGAGTTGATGACCACTATACATCTTTGCTTATCGTGCTCGTGACTTCAGGCAATATCGTGGTAATACGCACAGTATGCACATATACCAATCACAGACTGATCAATCGTAGTCCTAAACATCAATTGGAAGATTCAAAGAAACAATACCAAGTGAATCTTATCTATTTATTTTTAAAATATTTTTAAAAAAAATTATTATTATTATTATATCCGTATTTATATTATGAATGAAATAAAACTTAATTAGTATATATTTTACAATTGTCTATATAATATGATGTAAACTATACTTTTTGTTACTATTGTTACTATCATCGAGAAGATACGTTGCGTAATAATTATATAATGACATATCGATTATAAACTAACATTCACTAATTGGAAGAAAGATGATTATAATAATCAAAGTGATTATTCCACAATCAAGCAGTTGCTACGTTGCATGATATATTAAAAAAGAAGAAGGAACTAACAAAATATTTTGTTAAATGATCAGTGATATAGTAGTTATGTAACGATCAAGAGACGAATGTTGAGAATAAGTAAAATACAAGTAGTGGAAGAAATGTGAAAATAGTTTAGCAAAGTTCTAGTACAAACTGCCCCCTATACCGATGGCCAAGGTAGCGAGAGTAGTTATACAAACTTCTTTTGGATGAAAAGGTTTGGTTTGTGAATATGGGTTCTAATAACTACAGCAATTTGCAAAAGACTAACTTGTAAACTATGCGGCTAATTTGATGGAATATAGTGGATAACCTTAAGAGCTTTATTCAAGTCAACTTGATGATCCATGTCCATCAAGTGAATGAGAATAGAACTCTTAATCACTCTTAGCTGTCCTTTTCTCAACCAAGACGGATGGTTTTCTGTTATGCGATGACGGACTCGCTGAATTGTATGCCCTATAGAAGTGGCTTCACAGGAGCAGCTGATTCGGTAAATACATATGGATGTAGCCATTTCAGGCAATTTGTCTTTGTTATGTAGCGGGTTGTAGAAGATGCTAGTCAGTCTGGCTGCATTAAACGTTTTCAGTACCGCCTTTCTTAACCTTTCAGTCACAATTTCTTCGATAGCATCATTTAGGAATTTCAATTTTAAGAACAATACATTCTTCAGAACGGTAGGTATCCTTGTCCTGCTTATCATCTCCTTCATGTGTTTGTTGATGAATTTCGTCGGGTATCCATTTCTACCAATATAATATAATAATATATATAATACATTAATCAAGTCATCCACAATAACGTCATCCGAGCAAATCATTCTAGCACATTGAGTCAGGATCTTTATCAAGTTTCTTTTGTACCCGATTGGTACAGCACTATATAAATGAGTGTATTGTCCAACTGTAGACTTTCTATGTATCCCTCTTTTTAATTTTGCATCTGCTGTTCTAGTTAGTTGGACATCTAGTGATATGCTTGAACTAAATCGATTTCCGCGGTAACGAATGAAAGCCAATGACACGATAAGCTGTTCTAATCTGTTGTCCCAGGCCCCGCTAACTAGATGAAGAAGTCCAAGGTAAGTAGGGGAATATATGTATTCCGTAAGCAGCCGAGTACAAGCAATCAAATAAGGGAAAAAGTCAAGCGTATTTATACAGCAACAAATTGCCCTTGAGCATCATTAATAAATAACACACACAAAGAAACAACAGACCAATAGCGCTTAAGATAGTTTACAAGTGGGAAATATGACGTGAAGATAAAAAGAGCGCGTTTGGCGCGAAAACAGCTAAATTCAAATTTCCAAAATAAAATTACAAAACTAAGCCATTTACCAAGTAAGTTCTGGGGATTTGACATCCCCAACATCTAGAAACGACATAGTATTATTTTGTTCTTCCTCTTGTGTAAAAGTAATCGATGGATGAATGTTATTAAATATATTAAGTAAATTCTCTTTTTCATGTTCTTTTTCTAATACTATGAAAGTATCATCCATATGGCGACAATAAGATGTTAGATGGCTAATTGTGTCACTTTTGCTAATATTGTTTTTTCATAAAAGAAAATACAATCTTACCATAATTGTGAAATACTTTTAGACAATAAATCATTCTTTTTAAATGAATCACAAATGTCACTTACTAACAAAATACAGTACATAAGCGAAAATAACCTCATCTTCTTCGTATACTAATATACTAATATTTATACATTGTATACATTGTATTGTACGGGTAACTGTCTTTTTCAAATAAACGTAATGTCTGAAGATGTTTATTGACGTATGATCAAAAAAAAGAATTAAGCTTGTAACTAAATTAAAATAACAAGATAATCCTCTCAGGATGGATATACACCAAAAACAACAACAGAAATAGATCAATTACAGTTGTTAACATGTATAATAGGAAGATATAAAATCCATTCCAATGATCATTATCATTGTCATAAAATTGTTTATATATAGAAAATAATACACACATATTATCAATTTCCTTTTTCTTAAGGTAATAAATAACTGAATTGAGTTACTTTTTATAATCAAATTGTCTAAAAATTAAATTAACATTTATTCAGATAAAAATGGATATTTTATCGTATAAACTGAAGATTTTAAGAAAAAAAGAACAATATTTATTACTGTAAGCAAAGATGGATAGTGGCTATCAGTGGAATCCCGGACGCGCGTTTCGTCCTATTTGGGACTCTTCAGCTGGATGTAGCTGCATCTCAGAGTTGATGTTTACTCTGGGACTCAAACCGCAATGACGTTTGAAGCGAAAGGTACTGGGTTCATAGTCCCAGAGTGAACATCAACTCTGAGATGCAGCTACATCCAGCTGAAGAGTCCCAAATAGGACGAAACGCGCGTCCGGGATTCCACTGATAGCCACTATCCACCTTTGCTTATAATGCTTGTGAATTAAGGCTATATCGAAGCAATACGCACAGTATGCACATATGACCAATAACAGAATGATCAAGTGCAGGCCTAAACATCAATGGGAAGATTCAAACAAACAATACTAAGAGAATTTAATATTTATTACTGTTTACTTTTAAAATGTCATTGTATGATATGTCATGTGATAGTTATTTCGTTAAAGAAAACTGTATTTATTAAGCAATAAAGTATAAATAATATGGAGAAATCATCATAAGATAAAGAATAATCCCAGTCTATTAAGTAGTATAATAAAATTACTGATAGAATTATACTCCTTTAATTTACTATTGTAGTGAACAAGAATGCGAGTGGGGACAACCGAGTGTATTTAAGCACAAATTACAGACTATCTCACTAAATTTTGCTAACCATACCTCAAACGGTTAATTAACAAAATAACAAACAATTGTCTCAATCTTCCCTGTTTCTTCCGTAAATATCAGTTCATCTTCTGTAATTTCATTGTTCATGCATTTTCATACCGATTGCGCTTCATTTCAGTTCTTCCCTTATCGATCTTCTGCCAAAATACATTCTATGTCTGAAAATCACCATATACTACTTATATGGATATAAATAGACCACACTACACTATCATTGATTATTTTGTAAAAAAATTATTACATTTACTTTTTATTCTGATCATAATTATTTATTTTTTATTGTTTTATTATTATTAGCTTTATTTAATATTATATTTTTAGTACATTGTAGAATTCTCAGTACAAAGTATTACAACAAGTTTCCGTTTTTTATTTGTTTATCTATCCTGACGATAAATATTGAATGATCACCAATTAAATGTTAGCTATTCAGGAATTGTTATCTGAATAATGTACTTTCTTTGCGATGTATATTGCCAACAACCACAATGTCTTTGATTGTGTTCTATCTTAACTTGTACAGAGAAAGGTCGTGAACTTTTTACAAAAGCACCTGAATAGATTGTTCAATTAATTGACGTCTGTTGAAACAAACAAAAAACTTGCTGAAATACCTAGATGGCAGGAACAGAAAGCCCATATATTTAATCAGGCTGCCTTTCAGATTCGAAATCTCTATTATAAAATTATTCTCTGTTTAGATAATTACTTCAGTTTAATAATTATTTCACTTATAAACAGTTCATATCCTGAGCTAAATTAAACTGCTGAAAATCTTTTAGCAGTAGAATTATGATAGTACAACAGAGTGATTTAACTTAATAATGATCATAGAATGTAAACTTAGTCATCTGGAAATAACATACTTACAGTTGAGCTTGAAGTTATTTAATGATTGTTAAACGCAGACTGCAGGAGTCTAATATAAAAATAAAACTGCTTCTCCAGGAGTTCGTGTTTTCCACTGATAACCTAAAACAGGTCTGTAATCACGAAAATATCATAAAAATGAATAATTTTCATCAAACTTTAGTGCTAATAATTAATTATTTAATTATATTTACAGCTAACTTAAGTAACATAGATTATCCGAAGGGTGGAACATCAGTTATTGTCAGGGGATGATTTAACAATACATCAAGCATTTAACATCAACCATTCTATTCCAAAAACTGTCAATTCATACATGAAGTTAACAGATCAATCTGGATTACAGTTTAGCCTCCAGAATCAAAAACATGTATTTTATAATTGTTTGATGCTCTTATGTAACCGTTTGGAATTCTAGGACTCTAAAAATCACTTGATAAACTTCTTAGATTTGTAATATAATTGTGGGGATTTGAATTTTTCATTTTCGTACTGTAAGTGCCTATTATTACTTTCGGTTTGTGTTTCCCTTCTGAAAAGACCTTAAACGTCGTCGGGTCGTTTTCTCTTTTAGTACGCTGTATTGTGACGCTTTTCAAGCTTAGTTTTGTATTGCATGCATGCTCACAAGTTGTGTGCTTATTGTTTGTTCGTTCTTCTGGGTTGTTTGTGGAATTAAAAATTTTCTCGGCTGAATTTGGTCTTCTTTCTCTAGTCAGTGGTGGTGAGACGCAGAAGAATAACTTATTGTGTCTTGTTATTGCGTTGCTGAATTTCATTCCATTCGCCAGTCCAAGATGATATCGTAATCCCTCGAACATAGTAGTAACTCATTCTACATCCTTTCACAAGTGCTTCTTCGTGTACTTATCTTTACGACAAATAAACTGCACAGTTCTTTTCAAATGATAAAAGTATAACTTATGTTTCAATACAAATAATACGATCTGTTTTAAGTAAACACTTGATAAGTGAAGTCAGGAATAAGTATGGGAAACATGTTTATTTAGATGAAAGTCAGGCTTTTAAAAAGCTTAAATATAATTTATATCATTATTTATTATAACTTTTATATTATTATTTACATTATTGATTTACACTGAAGTATAAAGTTGAAAATACTCGCGCTGATAAGTTACTGAGTATTTATTTATTTAAACACATAAATATTGGTACAAGGAAGCACCAGATATATATGCGCCCCTTAAATCTCATTTGATCTGTGTGAGGGCTACGATACTGCCCAGGTACCAAAACTGAAGCAGGTGGTTTTCATAGGGGGCTATATCCCGAGCATTTGACCTAAAGGTCTGATTCACAAGGCAGTGGAGCATCGTAAGGAGATGCAGTCTCATGGTAGCCGGTGACCAACGATTGATTCATACGCCATTTGTTTCATCAGGATACTGGAGCCCATGTGCACCATCGGTTCGGGATCAGGGTTTTCCAATTTCCCTAGGTGGACGCACCGTGTTCACCAACCGGTTAAAGCGCCGGACATTTGCTTTCCGTCCTCTCACTTTCGTAAACAACGCCCCCACCACGAGAAGGCAGTGAGTAGGACTTCCCTGTCAGAGGCTATATATTCGCTGGCCATGTGAGAGCATTTCGAGAGGGAGAGCGGACTCTGCCCACTCTCGGCCGTACCAGGGCATTTGGGGGCAAATTTTCACAGTTATATAATATACCCTTATGGGCCAGGGTAATCTTGCACTGGTTTTCAGGTGAACCAGACACCATCCAGACTTTCACGCGGCAATCCAAACAGTACAGATCAATCCCGTTTAACAGGAGAGCCAGACACTGCCCAGGCTTAGCCCAAGCAGTACAGCTCAATCCCACCCTATAGGAGAACCAGACACTATAAAGGCTTCAACGTTACAATCCGAACAGCTCAGCCCAATCCTGTGGCACAACCACTCAGGTACCAAACACCCTGGTGGACTGAGTAGTTATTAATGTTATGTTTTGTCACGAGTGCTGAATTAAATTCTAGCTATCAAGTTCCATTATGATAACGTATTTAAGTATTTAACATGGAAGTTCACTATAGTGTCGAGTGGTTCGAGATAGTCAAACATGTGGTCAAACTGATCTATAGGTAACACCATGGTTTTGTGAAACTTGATGATGTAGAATCGAATCCCACAGAAACTACCAATCTCATAAAGGTTCAAGGTACTCTATGATGATGAACTCAAATGAGCATGAAACCTAGGTACAGGACTGCCTACTGATTGATGTGCTGAATATCGTTACTTATCTTAATAATCAGTCGAATATGAAGCGTATATAAATAAATTCGATGAGTTTAATGAAAAAACTTAAAATCAAAGCAAAATATGGTATGAATTATCTAGACGAATAAGTCGGGTAATCCCATAGTTCTACCGCTAAATAGAGAACAGTCGAAGGAATCTAGAAGAAATGATTTACAAGCAGATATATTCCATTATTGATATTCTGAATGCACTTTGATCAATTTTCTCTCGAATACGTGCATCTCATGTGGATTGCTTCGATTTTGCCATAATCCTATAACTTTACATAAACTAGATAGAATGTGACTAGCACCTCAACCGAGGGAGCTCGTTTCACTTTATTTGGAACTGAAAAGCTGATTGAACCCGTATTTAAGATCATGTTCATCCCAGGATTCTAACCTAGCATCTTTCGATTCAGACGTTGGATTCTACTGCTAACTAAATTCTTTATATATTTAAAGGTGGTTTTTGAAGCAAACCAGAACAAATGTGAGTATTCGGTGGAAAGCTGACTATTAGGACGTTTATGATACTAATAACATTTATAATACATTAAACTAGCATTACAAACAATGCATGTACTCAAAGTTTAATTTTAGGGTGGAAAATTCCAGTTTGTTTGCATGGACGAAAGTAAAACGTTGTAACAATTTTCTTTGGTAAAAAGTGATTTGTGATCTTGTGAATTCTAGAAAAAAAGGAGTGTAAAACCTGGCAAGCGGATTAGTCCTTCTGGGCTTATGTTTTACTAACTTGTGAAGTCACACATATCCGGGTTGGGATATACGTATGAACATTAGCATGCATGCTCCTTTTGGACGACAGATGTACTGGACTCCTTATTTTTGATATTCAATATAATTTGAGAAGGCATGATGGAAGTTGCTCTTTTCCGGCGGAGTATAAATTGCAAGCAAACTAAAAGTTCACTATCTGAATGTTCGTGCACTCTAAGCGTACACATAAGCATAGATGGTTTGATAGAAACGAGATACCAGTCTGTTTGTTTCGCCAAACACATATTATATTAAAGCTTGAAACACATAAGAGCACGTTGTTTAGTATGGATATGATCATATATAATATTCGCTAGATTTTTCATCGAAATACACGTTACGCGCATGCTACGATACACAGAACGAAACGACGTATATACTCTAAGCTCATGTTAAGGCAAAGATGTATCCTGGTGTCGGGCTCGAGTTTAAAGCAGTTAATCTGGCTTGACATGACAGTGGATAATGAGTCCATTCTCTATAACTCGTTCCATTGAGCTCATGAGGCACGACTCCATTAACTCCACATTGTCACTAGAAAGCATGATTTAGATTTTCCTGTAAGGTGCATAAACTATTAATAGTAAAAGTGAACATGAATTTTTAATTATTGGAAAATCGAATTCTTTGATTTTTCATAACCTTATATTAGTCACTTCTTTAAAGAATTGATAAATAACCGAATTAAATTAAGATCAGTAAATCCACTTTTCTAATTACCAAGATCTTACAAATTTATCATTATCAGTATGGTGTTAATGTCTAACTTCAACCAATCCACTAAATCGCGCGACCATCTTCCATTGTCTGTGGTAGATAACCGTCTCTATCTGACATAGACTAGTTACACTGGTCCCGGCTTCTCACTACAACGCCGTTGGATGGTGGCTCAGTGGTCTAGAGGTAAAGTGCTCGCGCGCGAAACTGATAGGTCCTCAGTTGGAATCTCGCGATGCGTGATCGTGGATGCGCACTGCTGAGAAGTCACACAATAGGACGAAACGGCCGTCCAGTGCTTCCAGATTTTCTATGGTGGTCTGGCTTTAATTGACTCATGAATTCAACTACAAAATTACTAAAATCTCCACAAAATCCCTCCTGATAATGGTGCATATTCTTCAAACCTATTTTCTGCACATAAGATATGCTTCTGATTATTACTGTGTTGGGTCTTAAATTAGTTTGCTGACAAGAACGCTTATAACCAGAAACTTATTTCTTAACATCTTTGTGATGAGCTTGTATAAACTTATTGATTTTTAATGTTAAAGTACGATCCCACGTCTTTGGTATCGTCAACTGTAGATAGTGTAACATCTCGTTTGCATTAATCCTAGTAAATGTGATAGTTATCTAAGGGTTTATAATTTTGGGATATAAACAAGTGCATTTGCTCCAGGAGAGTAACATTGCTGAGAACAACAGCTGTCACATTCACAAGAATGAAAATTAATTTGTTAAAATGTGAAGTGTTATAAAAATGAGGGTGTAGAGAAACAAAGAAGATAGCAGTCAGAATTAACACAAGAAAAATTTACACAAACAATGTGTACAGACGACGTGGGCTAGTAAGATTGACAATAATAACAATCATAATAATAATGCTGGTAGTAGTAATGATAACAGTGGGAATAATAAGGATGGTTATGACATGGCATGAGATATGCATCAGGCAAAGCTGTTTCAAGATAAGGACGGTAAGCCGTGAATGTCGCTAGCTCTTCGGCGTATTTCTGATTGTTGGGTCCCATGCTCCTCTCCGCTTTCTTGTCCGCTTCTCTATATTCGGTCTAAATCTTGGCATTCTATGCGCTTGTTCGACAGTAGTTAACTGCTGTCTTCTTGTTCTTCTTATCTTGAATGTTTACCAGCATTTCGATAAAGATCCATTCCTTATGATAATGCTCCATGCGAATGAGAACCTGACACATTGAAGTTAGTGCTTCATTCATCCCTATCCTATTGTCCTCCATGGAAGTTTCTTCATCTTTGACTAGATCTTATAAGGATTGGAAGCTAATGTGAGAATTATCTTTGAAACTTTTGGCTTGTAAATATGTACAAAGAAGGCTGTGTTGAACATTTGTAATGCTATTTCTCCTTTGTCCAGTGCTTCCTTAGGTTCGGTTTCATCTTGACAACAAGCGCTTGGTGATCTAAAGCCAGGTCAGCTCCTCTCTTAGCTCTCACATCCTCCATTGACTATCTGGAGTTTTTAGTGATGCAAATATGGTCTATCTGACTGTCTGTATTGTGATCCGGTGAGATCCATATAACTTTGTGTATCTGTTTGTAGGGAATATAGTGTCACCTATAACCATTTGTTGAATGCACATAAGCCTGCAAATCTCTCGCCATCCTCGTTCCCCTTTCTCAGTCCATGCCGTCCCATGGTATCTTCGTATCCAGTGTTGTCCATTCCGACTTTGGCGTTCAGTTCTCCTATCAAGATGATCAGGCCCTTTCCCGAGCACTTCGCTGCGATCGATTGCAGCCTCCCATAAAGCTGAATTTTATCGTCATCAGTGCTATAGTTAGTGGGTGCATAACGTTGGATAACAACATTCATTATGATTCCCTCGTTCTTTGTTTTGAAGGTTGCTTTGATGATCCTGGGTCCATGAGACTCCCAACCTATAAGTGCTTTACGTGCTTCTCTGAATAGTAGCACAGCGAACCCCTGAGTGTATGGAGTGTTTTTTCTTCGTGAACAGAGTACAGTAGTACCTCTACCGAATCTAATCTTTTCTGTCCAGTCTGAATCCAATGGGTTCCACGTATTTCGAGCAACTCCAGCTTGTATCTTTTTAATCTAAAGCATAATTGATCTGTTTCGACTTGGATTACTACTTTTAAGATTTTAAATTTTATTCATATCAGTCTGGTGGAACTGTTTTTCCAGTTGATGCTCACAGTAGTGATCATGTTATCTATTTCTGAAGATTTTTCGCCTTTTCAGTCTGTTTGCAATGGTAGGCTATACTTATAAATGTAGACAGCCCGGTTGCTTTTCCCTTAGGAGGAAAGAATGTAATATGATGAGTGTAGGAAGTGGCAGGAAACGGACAATTGTACGAAAACAAGGAAGTGGGAGAAAATGGTCCGAAACAGCACTCGCTTGGTTGACAAGTCTTTGGCAGATTCTCATTCTGCGTCACGGAATGCACACCCAAATTGAGACGAAACTTAACCCTAGTGTGGCTAGAAAAACGATTGATCTCATCAGAAATTTGTTTAGTGATTTGCTAGAATTAAACAACCTATTTCCGAAAACCAGATAAGCTCTTGATTTGGAAAAGGTCGAAGAATTTATTCGTAGCATCTTGCATGGTAATTATTTAAAAGTCGAAGTATAAAAAATTATTAGAATAGGTAAGAAGATTGACGAAAGTGCTGAACCACAGCAAACTAGACACCTAGAAGTAAATCTTGGGTCTGAGGAACAACTAAATAATTTGCTTAATAGCGCTTGAAATAGGTATAACATCAGATTTTGAGTAAGACTCGAAATGTCTTTAGAAGGCAGAATATAAGAAAATACTGCACTAGATGAACTAGTAATCCAACAAAGTGATGAAAAAAGGCCTGCGCTTAATGAATTTAGGTCTTGGAAGCGAATACTACCAAGGCCTGTGAGTGTTGATCGTTATTTTTATGGGGTTTATGTGCACATACCCGTAGTCTAAGAAATAGATTATGTGAACTAGGAATATTGGTGTACGAAATTAAGCCACTCATCTTATCTATGACCGAAACGTGATTTTGACGTTACTTCAGGATTATCCGGATGCAAATACCTAAGAGGTGATAAGAACAGATTCAGGAAAGGTTTTTTGTATATATATATATATATATATATATATATATATATATATATATATATATATGTTCTTCTGTTTGTGAGTCGCATGATAGTGAAACTTGTGAAGTAGTTAGCTACGAACTCACTTTTGATAGTTCTACATTTATACTCTATGCCAACCTGTTTATCTGAAGATTTTATTTTAGAACATATTCCGCTATGAAGTGGAAATAAGAGATATCCGGTATTAGGAGATTTTAGTGTATTTGTTATTAGTTGGACTAAGATGGCCACTGTAGAATCTGTAAATTCTTTTGATAGTGGGCTTCTAATGACGGTAATAGAGCATGCTTCGTTGCAGCATATCTCCGAACCCTCATGTTTGCGTTCGAATTAGGGATCTCTTTTTTTAGACTTAGGAATCACTCATGTGACCGAAAATATTGCCCATCCAGATATTTCACAGTCAGCCAGTAGTGATTGTGCTGTTTTTTTATTCACACTTACAGCTTGTGACATAATATAAGATCACGCTAAGCCTCATCCAAATGAGTAAAGAGCAAACATATCAGGCATTTAAGAGTGAAGTGAAACGACATGCTGGTAAGTAAACACTATTTCATCAGGTGAAGAAGCAAATACTGTAATTAAAAGTGTTCTTAGCTTAGTCACGTCTCCGTTTATACCATGTTTAGTGTCGCGTGGACCAAATAATAGCCCATTATGGATAACTGAACAGATTAAAAAACATTTTAGACGTCGAAAAATGCACAGGAGTATATTTATCTCTACAGATTCCTAACAATATACATCCACTTATTGTAAAACTAGGAACTCTCGCAAAGCGCTGGTAAAAATGTCAGACATGAGCATGAAAAACAATTAAATTCATTTGGTATTGTTTGTTTGAATCTTTCCATCGATGTGTTAGGACTAAAACTGGTCAGTCTCTAATTGACATATGTGCAAACTGTGCGTATTGCTTCGATATAGCCTTAATTCACAAGCATGGTAAGCAGAGATGGATAGTGGCTAGCAGTGGAATCCAGGACGCACGCTTCATCCTGTTTCGGACTCGTTGGCTGGATGTACCTGCATCTCAGAGTTGATGTTCACTCTGGGAATCGAACCCAGTACCCTCGTTTCAAACGTCATCGCGTTATCCACTCGGCCACTGAGTTCTGACAGCATTTGGATGAGGCTAGCCTGAACTGAACGCCAAAGTCGGAATGGACAACACTGGATACGAAGATACCATGGGACGGCATGGACTGAGAAAGGGGAACGAGGATGGCGAGAGATTTGCAGGCTTATGTGCATTCAACAAATGGTTATAGGTGACACTATATTCCCTACAAACAGATACACAAAGTTATATGGATCTCACCGGATCACAATACAGACAGTCAGATAGACCATATTTGCATCACTAAAAACTCCAGATAGTCAATGGAGGATGTGAGAGCTAAGAGAGGAGCTGACCTGGCTTTAGATCACCAAGCGCTTGTTGTCAAGATGAAACCGAACCTAAGGAAGCACTGGACAAAGGAGAAATAGCATTACAAATGTTCAACACAGCCTTCTTTGTACATATTTACAAGCCAAAAGTTTCAAAGATAATTCTCACATTAGCTTCCAATCCTTATAAGATCTAGTCAAAGATGAAGAAACTTCCATGGAGGACAATAGGATAGGGATGAATGAAGCACTAACTTCAATGTGTCAGGTTCTCATTCGCATGGAGCATTATCATAAGGAATGGATCTTTATCGAAATGCTGGTAAACATTCAAGATAAGAAGAACAAGAAGACAGCAGTTAACTACTGTCGAACAAGCGCATAGAATGCCAAGATTTAGACCGAATATAGAGAAGCGGACAAGAAAGCGGAGAGGAGCATGGGACCCAACAATCAGAAATACGCCGAAGAGCTAGCGACATTCACGGCTTACCGTCCTTATCTTGAAACAGCTTTGCCTGATGCATATCTCATGCCATGTCATAACCATCCTTATTATTCCCACTGTTATCATTACTACTACCAGCATTATTATTATGATTGTTATTATTGTCAATCTTACTAGCCCACGTCGTCTGTACACATTGTTTGTGTAAATTTTTCTTGTGTTAATTCTGACTGCTATCTTCTTTGTTTCTCTACACCCTCATTTTTATAACACTTCACATTTTAACAAATTAATTTTCATTCTTGTGAATGTGACAGCTGTTGTTCTCAGCAATGTTACTCTCCTGGAGCAAATGCACTTGTTTATATCCCAAAATTATAAACCCTTAGATAACTATCACATTTACTAGGATTAATGCAAACGAGATGTTACACTATCTACAGTTGACGATACCAAAGACGTGGGATCGTACTTTAACATTAAAAATCAATAAGTTTATACAAGCTCATCACAAAGATGTTAAGAAATAAGTTTCTGGTTATAAGCGTTCTTGTCAGCAAACTAATTTAAGACCCAACACAGTAATAATCAGAAGCATATCTTATGTGCAGAAAATAGGTTTGAAGAATATGCACCATTATCAGGAGGGATTTTGTGGAGATTTTAGTAATTTTGTAGTTGAATTCATGAGTCAATTAAAGCCAGACCTAGCTCCAAGTAGCGAGTTACTGGAATTCCCTACCAGAACACGTAGTATCAGCACCATTCATGTACAGTTGGAGCAAGGTTGGACCTCCACAGCATTACAAATTGCAAGGGTTAGTACGGGTCGATAGACCCCCTATCCTTACAACTGAAGGCTGAGTTCTGAACACTTTTATCCTTCATCAACTGAAGTTGAAATTCAGTTGCATTTATTGGATCCTTTTGAGTCATAGGTATGCTAACAGGAAGATATTACTTACGATGAAGTAGTTTTATTCTAACATGGGTTAATAAGAACACCATCTTGTTCACTTATGACAAGTTATGTACGTTACCTATGTAGTGACCGGCCAGTCTCGATAAGAACACGATTGGAATAATAGAAACAATTATTATTATTGTAACCAATTGTACCAGAGATTGTTTTACTGTATTTGTTTAACTGTATCAGTTTCACTTCTGCTTCCGCTCTCCGCCTTGTTTAGTTCGAGCTTGCTCACGCACTGCTTATTCGCTTGTACTCTTTGGCACGTCTCGGTCTTATTTCGATACCACGAGATCGCCAATAAATATACTTGATCTGGACTAGTAAAGCCTTCTGGTTTACGGGCTATCAAGGGAACCAAGTCATATTTGTACGCGTAATCGAATAGTAGTGGTGATCATAGTCCGTCCACGACTCGACATCCACTACAACTGGTGAGCCGTATTTGGAACACGCAATACAGCTGTTAACCCAATCCATCGAGCACAAGTCAAACTTGGCCAATTCTCCAAACCAGATCAATCCGGTGAGTCTATTTATCTATCCACATCTGTTGCATATATTTGTATTGATATTTTTCAATATATAATATTTTGGCAACTTAATATGGTAGATAACGATAAGAATAACATAAATATGGTAGACTCCGAGATACAGGTTATCAGTTTTCGACCGGTTCCTTTCATCCCTCATGATCCAGAAGTCTGGTTCGCGGCACTGGAATCTCAATTTGAGATCTGCCGCATAACCAATCAAAGGCAGAAGTACGCCTACGCTTTGGAATCATTGCCCGGTGATCACCTAACCGCTGTCCGTGAGGTTGTCCTCAATCCCAACGTTTATGACCGTCTTAAGGATGCCATCCTTCGACATTTCCTCCCATCAAGAGAGGAACGATTGAGGACACTTTTAGCACGTCACCCTATGGGTGATGCTAAGCCGAGCCACCACCTCACGCGCCTGCAATCCCTTGCAGGAAACATTACAGCTGACTCTGAGATAGTCAAAGAGTTGTGGCTCGAAGCCTTACCAGTCAGTAATAATAATAATAATAATAATAATATATTTCTGCATTAGCAGGTACACGCCATTTTTACAGGCATGATCTACAATTTACAACATATACTGGTTCACAGTATGCATCCCAAGCAAGCTTGTTTAGTAATTATAATCTATAAAAGTTGATAGCAGTTCATTCGTTCAGATATAATGTGTTTTCATAAGAATAGTTTCCAAAGGGGCATAGCGTCCACGTTATGTACCAGATCCAATCTCGACAAAAAGTGTAATAGGGTTTCGGTAGTTCTAAGTATTTATGTAATGCAGCTTTTTAAGTTTATAGTTGTTATAAAGTAGGCTTGTGGAGCGCCTGGTTTGAGCTATGACCTTGGGAAAGCGCGTTCGTCAAGCTTTTTCCAGATGTCAGAAGTTACATAGCTTCACCCTCAAAGCAAGATTCTGAAGAGAAAAAATAAAAGAGAAACCGAGGAGCAGCAAGGCATTTGGATATGAGCGATAATCAATGCTTAACATTTATTAGTGGAACAGTTGGAGGTATGATAAATTATTAGATTAAATTGATACTAGCTCATGTTGCAAGAGTAAACTGCGATTAGGGTCTCCAGAAGAGAGAAGGCAGTAATAAAGAACAATGAGTTGTTATATTTATCAAGGTGGAGTAGGTTCCAATGAAGGAGGGAAGTCATTGGAATGAGGAAGAACAGAGAGTGCATATAGAGAGTAGTGTTAAGTAAAATAGAAACCATATCCTTTACAGTCAGTTTTTTTTTTCTTCTCATCCGATGCCTGCCACACAGTGTTCATGTAAAAGTCCGAGTTAGCATGTTAAAGGTTGTCTTAGTAGAATAGTTAATCTAGCACAAAAATTGGAAACATGAGTCTTAATGGTGAGTGTAGGTGAACAATCTCAATATCACAGATCTATTGACTTGTTCTCATCCATAAAGAGCCTGATACAAACAAAATGTTCTGCCCCACAAACACGGGTGGATTGAAATCATCGCCCACACCATCAGTGCTTGCTGGTCAGTAACTCCACCCTCCCTCCTTTTGTGATGTTAGGCTCATTTACGATTATTTTTTGGATACATATCATACCTCACACAATGCTCTGTGTTTCACATCCTGTTGGAAAACACTATTTCTATAAGTACCATGTTACAAGCTTATCAGGCAGTTACAAATTATGAACTGTGGGTAAGGCTTCGATGCTATGTTTTTATTGACTATATAGTGAAGTGTAGGTTACGAATCAGAGTATAGGCATTAGGAAGGATATAGTGTAGAATATTTCTTTACCATAGTAGGCAGAAAAATGGAGATTTATATTAGTTACAGATAAGGTAAGATAACGAGTGGTGAAATAGTATTGATGGCAAGGCAACATAGTGTACAGATGAGTAAAAAACTGATAAATAGACAAGAAGTAACTCACACTAAATTCGCGCTGAGGTTGTTTTGTTCTATGCTAACCGGTTGATGGGTGGCAGTAGTCAGTCGATTGTGCGTTTCTTCTGGTGTTTTAGGGTACTCATAGGCGTCGTTTAGCGACCGAGTATTGATAGATCCAGTGAGTTGCCTGTCTACTTCAATTGAAAAGAATTAATGAGGGGAAAGTATCTAATACAACTACAAGGTAGGGAAATAAGACGACTCAGTCTATATATGTAGAGAGCCTATGATGTCTGTGTGGGGCGTGGATGTGTTCGTTTGCACCAGATCTATGCTGGTGAGGGGTTGATTAATGAGTCTTGTAAACGTATGTAATTTGTCTGCCATGCGTACTTCAGAAGGCAGACTGTTCCATATCAATGCGTACTTGATAAGGAAGAAGTTTTCACGTGTTTTTGATCTGTGTTTTTCAATTTTGACAGTGGATACTTTGTCTCGAAGGTTGTATCCATGTGAGTCTTGGTAGAGAGCTATATTACATGTGGAATAAGTAAGGTTTTTAAGGAGTTTAAAATAAAGAATTAAGTTAGACCTAAGCCTTCTTTTCCAGAGGGGTTCTAGTCCTAAGATATGGCATCTGGATTTGTAGTCAGTGAGTTGGTCATTCTTAAGTATTTTGCGAGTGAAGTCTCGCTGTATTCCTTCCACCTTAAGTATATCAGATAGGCGTAGGTTGGAAAATAAGAACGAGCAGTATTCGACGATGGGTCTTACGCAGGTTTTATACAGGATGATTTTAGTATCCAGCCAACCCTTACGGCTCTGCTCGAGGACATCCCGCTCAACAAGGTGGCCCTCATAGCAGACAAGATTCTAGCACGAGTTAACACCAAAGACGACTATTTGGTTGCTAGTACTTCCCGTTCTAACATTGATCTCGATGCTAGACGACCTCCGGCTCATGGGGATGTGGACAGATGTATGCATACTCGTCTCAGTTTCCGAGACCGCGCAAATGTGCCAGACCCCTACGTCCCCCGACCCAGGTCACAATCTCGTAAGGCCGTAACGACTCGCCCCAAGCGGGCATCTTCCAAGCCACGCCAGAAGGCGGTTTCGGAAGCGAATCAAGGTTGGTGCTGGTTTCACCGTGCTTTCGGAGCCGGTGCCCGTCATTGTCGAGCTCCCTGCTCATACAAGGCGGGAAACTTCTCAGCCGGCGAGTAAATGCGGCCGTACTCGCCGGCACTTCACCTCAGGTTGGCCGTTTATTTTATGTGCACGATTATCGCACTAACGCTAGGTACCTTGTGGATACGGGTGCCCAAGTTTCTGTCGTACCTATCGGTAACAGTAAGTCTCAAGCCACTATGCTTCGACTACGCGCTGCGAATGGCTCAGTCATTCCCACCTATGGTACACGACAACTTACGGTCAACCTGAGCAACCGACGACAGTATCTGTGGACGTTCATCATTGCCGATGTTCCCACAGCTATACTCAGTATCGATTTCCTACAGCACTATGAATTGCTAGTCGATTCACGTAGGCTGCAGCTAATTGATACTTCGTCGAACAGCAACTTTATAGGCTCTAAAGCCCACACAAACGCGTACCGAATCACAGGTGTATTTCATTCGCGTGACGATTTATTCCACGTTTTGTTTCAGAAATTCCCCAAATTAACTAAACCTTTCGAGGAGACTCCATTGGTGACCAATCGTGTGGTACACCACATAGTCACCCGCGGACCACCAGTCACGGCAAGACCTCGCCGACTGGCACCGGACAAATTAGCTTTCGCTAAACGTGAGTTCGACAATTTACTAGCTACCGGTATTATTCGTCCTTCTCACAGTCCTTGGGCCTCACCTCTCCACATGGTTCGAAAAAAGGATGGGGTTAGTTGGAGACCATGCGGAGACTACCGAGCGTTAAACACAGCTACACGTTTCGATAGCTATCCCATCCCCCACATACATGACATCACGGCATCACTCAAGGGCACGACAGTTTTTTCCAAGATCGATCTGGTACGAGCATATCATCAGATCCCAGTCGCTCTTGAAGATATAGAGAAAACTGCCATCACGACTCCTTTCGGTTTATTTGAGTTCCTACGAATGCCATTTGGATTACGGAATGCTGCTCAAACTTTCCAAAGGTTTATCGATAGCATGAGGGTATTTTACCTTGTGAGGATAAAGTACATACGATAATGGAGTACACTGTACCGTCCACACTCAAAGAACTGAAGGCATTTCTCGGTTTGGTCAACTTCTACCGACGCTTCATTTCGCACGCGGCAGAACAGTTACGACCGTTAACCGATTTACTTCGCGGTAATCCACGCAAACTGGAATGGAATGACGCCGCACGTACTGCATTTTCAGATATCAAAACAGCCCTAGCTCAAGCCACACTTCTCGTGCATCCTGACCCATCAGCCACGCTTAGTATAGCGGTTGATGCATCGGATTTCGCCATAGGAGCCGTTATGCAACAGAATATCTCCGGTAGTTGGCAGCCCCTCGAATTTTTCTCACGACGCCTCACTCCCACGGAGACGAGATATAGCGCTTTTGGTCGCTAACTGCTAGCAGCCTACTGCGCCATCTAACATTTCCGGCACGCTGTAGAAGGTCGTAATTTCATCTTATTCACCGACCATAAGCCCTTGACGTATGCTCTGCATACCAAGTCTGACCGCTACTCACCACGAGAGTGCAGACATTTAAACTATATCTCCCAGTTCATGACAGACCTTCGTCACGTCAAAGGCGAGTCGAACTGTGTTGCTGATGCTTTATCACGTATCCAAATTAATGCACTTACTTTGCCAGTGCTTGACCTACCTGCTATGGCCGCCGCCCAAGCAAACGATACTTCATGCACGGAAGCACAACAGTCTACGTCCCTTCAGTGTCGGGAAGTACCCCTAGCTACTAGCTCAGGTACTATCCTATGTGATACTTCTACGGGCCTCCCTCGACCCATCGTACCCTCCGCTTATCGCCGTCTCGTCTTTGATGCCCTTCATGGTTTATCTCATCCTGTTATCGCAGCCACCCTACGTCTCATCGCTGCACGATACGTCTGGCCGTCCATGAATAAAGATGTCCGTATGTGGGTAAAGCAATGCTTACAATGTCAACGATCAAAAGTGCACAGGCACGTAGCTGCCCCTATTGGCACTTTCGCTATGCCTGATGCTCGCTTCGATCACGTTCACATAGACATTGTAGGACCATTACCACCATCGCACGGGTATGATCACATACTCACGTGCACTGATCGTTTCACAAGATGGCCCGAAGCTACCCCCATCACGTCTATTACGGCGGAGACAGTTGCTCACCGCTTCGTAGAACGATGGATAGCTCTGTACGGTTGTCCCTCGACTGTCACGACTGACCGAGGACAACAATTTGAGTCCGCATTATTCTCCTCACTAACACGGCTGCTTGGTACGAAACGCATACGCACTACCGCCTGCCATCCAGCATCAAACGGTTTAGTTGAACGGTTTCATCGCCAACTTAAAAGTGCTCTTCGAGCACACGAAAACCACAATTGGTACGAAACCCTGCCGCTCGTCCTCCTGGGAATCAGAACGAGTCTAAAGGCAGATATTCAATGATCCGCCGCTGAACTTGTTTACGGCACGACATTGCGTCTGCCTGGGGAATTTTTCACACCACGGAGCAGCACTAAGTTCGGCGAATCAGACTACGTCCAATGACTGTCTGCATTCATGCGAACACTGACTCCGGTGTCAACTCGTATACAACATCGACAGGTCGCTCTCCCTCGAGAGTTATCTACCTGTTCACATGTTTTCATGCGAGTAGATTCGGTACGCAAACCTTTACAACAGCCTTACGAAGGACCTTTTCACGTGATTTCTCGTCACGAGAAGACCTTCAAGGTTGATCGACGTGGCTGCATCGAAACAGTCAGCATTGATCGTCTCAAGCCAGCACACGTCGATGACAGTGCTATACCTGATAAGCCGAGACCCAATGTTAGACCCATCAGAGCTTCTAGCGGGATTTCTACATCTACTTCGGATCCCACGCTAGATGCACCTGAGACCTCATTCTCACGTCCCAGTCAACAGTACGTGTCATCTGCCCCGTCTACGGACGAGACTTCCGTCTCACGTCCAGACCTGCAGACCACACCGCCCTTGACTGCGGATGAGATTGCAGGCTCACGAGGTTCGAACGAGACTACCGTCTCACGTTCCGGTCGCCGAGTACGCTTACCTGTACGCTTTCGCGACTAACCTCATAACCAGCAGCGGATACAGTATAGGACCCTAACCCTATACTACACGAATGCTACACTTTTCTCTTTTTCTCTCATTTTTTTTGTGTTTACCCCGAGCCTACGCCTCCGACCATCGCTGTTACGGTATCGTCGACTTCAGTCAACTTTGGCGAAAGCTGGCCTGATCACCCACGCTCTAGTCAACGCACTCAGTCGGTCTCTCTGGCTCCAAATACGTATGGTATACATTTGGTCCCGAACATGGTTATCCTGGTCGCATCTGGTTCCTTGGCTCAATCTGGTTTCGTCCTACGTCTGCAGCGTTTTTGGTCCGGACCTCTACGAACGCAACCTTCAGATTCTGGATACAAACCACTCTGGTGTAGCATGCTAATCCAAGCAATCAATACAGTACGTTCCTTCTGGTACCGTTCTACGTCAAAGACTTTTGGTGGCAACTCGAGGATCAACGATCACTTCCTGTTCTGCCAACGCCTTCGTCCTACAATTGCACGTTTCGCGATCAGTCCCACGAACGAAACCGCTACGTATCGAAAGTGTAAACCCTTTCTAGCGGGGGGCTTCTGTAGTGACCGGCCAGTCTCGATAAGAACACGATTGGAATAATAGAAACAATTATTATTATTGTAACCAATTGTACCAGAGATTGTTTTACTGTATTTGTTTAACTGTATCAGTTTCACTTCTGCTTCCGCTCTCCGCCTTGTTTAGTTCGAGCTTGCTCACGCATTGGGCATGGTCGAAAAGTCATGTCATTGATTCTCGCTTATGTGTTACATGTTGTCGCGGATTTCTAACGTCGTTTTTTGTCGGCTAATCACAGTATTTTTCCGTCACATGTTAATTTTTGTAATATTTATGCGTTTTACATGGCGTTTATTGCAGTCTATTGGTTGCCTGACGTATTTGGAGCTGACAACCTGGATGAATGTTTAGTCAGCCTAACTCGGTAATTTGTAACAACGCAAACTCAGGCAAGTGAAATTCATCGTTTATCAAGTCAAAAATACACCAAAATTACAGTTTCAAGCAAAAACAAGCTGTAGAATAATTTACATATGACTTACCTCCCTTATTATGGTAGTGACCCAAACAACCAATAAAGTGGAAATAAAAGCGAAAAAAGGGGGAAGAAAGCGGACGAAAGCGTAAATAAAGGGGAAATGTCGCTTTTTCGCCTGCACGTGAGGGACGGATTTGTAAGCACACAACATGATTTTTATCCTTCATTCCTATTACAGATGGCCATGTTGACGCGTTTAATGAATGATGATCCTAAAACCTCCATGCGATATCTTCTGTCCTACATCATGGAACCTGAAGTCGCCATTAATTTCACGTTACTTGGTACTTCATCAAAACGAGCGATTCAGAAGTGCCGGTTTTATGGCTGCGTACGAAGTAAGATAAATAAGGTTTTTAAACTTCAGGTGCACTTACTAATCGATCCCTGTCGTCATCTGTCACTGAGAAAGACCTTGCGAAACTATATGACATGGCTACACAAAGTTATTTTCACGACATGAGAGACAAAGTACAGTGCAAAACAAATTTCCTAGATATAGTAACGTTCTTCTTCATTACATTTTAGAATTCACAAGAATTATTTGAGTCTCCATAGTCCAAAAGGCCTGATGGAAAGAAACAAACGTGAAATATCTGGTCCGTGACAATTGCAATTACATCAGGAACATTGATGCTCTACCATCTGCCAAGTGCTCATGACGTTGTACAATAATAAGCTTTTTGTTTTCAATAAAAATTTGGAACTTATACCATATATTACGTACATTACATTATTCGTGTGCTATGTTGTGGGAATGAAGGTGAACACAGGAGGCGGTTGGGGTAAATACAGAAGCGTTTTAAAAGTGGGCGCTTAATTACATCGGTGTGCATGTAGTAGAAAAGTAGACAATTCGTCGGATATTTAGGGTGCAAATCGGAAAGTCGTCGGATATTTAAGGTAAAAGTCGGCAATTTAGCGACATTTGAAAAACAGAGCGACAGAAAGGGGAAATTTCGCTTTATTTCCCCTTTATTGGTTGTATGGGGATGAACGTGGGTGTTAGTAGTTGTTTATAAATTGTAATTGAGAGTCAAACTATTCGTGAATCTTGTAATGGTAATAATAATCATTCCATGCGACGTTCCTAATGGAAGTTTGTTTTTCTATAGCAGGGCAACAAAGAGTAAATGCACTGGAAATAGAGGAAGAAGCCCTACGCGATCTGAACGAGCAGAACAATGAGTAAAACTATTCTGTAGAAAGTTTCCCCTTTTGCACTCAACCGTGTCTTTCAATTTTAAAAATATATATGTTGTACCAGTACATTGTGTTCTTACTTTGACGGCACTTACCGGTCCTCACTGTAGTGTTGTTGTTTCAGATCGCTCCTGCTTCAAAGTGGACGTCAATATATAACGTGCTACATTACGATATGAACTATTAATATACAGCCGTAAACAGTTTAATCCATGATAAGTATCATCGTTGTTAACTGGACTGATATGTTATTACGTAATGTGGGAAAAAAATATGTTAGTAACAATTGGCGTTGATAGATTTTTCTGTCCGCTTTCTGAATTTATACAGAAATTGTGTAGAACATTACTGTAAGTGCCACATAAATTAGCCAAATACTCTTAAGTAAAGCGATGCGTGTTTGTTATGAGCATGGTAACTAAAACATGTTGTAGAAAATACTATTTTACGATGTCTCGTATAGGGTTAAAATATAAATTTCTGCTAACAATCCGAAATCACTGACTAAATCATAAACAAAGTGTTAATGCATGTTGACGGGTAATCGCTAAATAGTGGTTACCAGTTATTTCATTATTGTATGTAAACAGTATTATGAACGGTGTAAATGGATTTTTCTCAAATATCATATAACTAATTAAAGTTTGTGAGTCCCTTCGTTTGTTTGTTAATACCGAATAACTAGATGAAATTGTAGGAAGGTTAGAAAATGAAGAGCACTGTTTACAGCAAGTAAAACACTTACAGGTACATCCTATCAATTGCTATTTCATTTACTTATGGAACTTGATACTGATAACGAAGTTTAATCTTTTCTTTCACGATTGATTTGTTGTTTTTCAGAATTGCATTGAGCAAGCTATCCGTACATTTTGTTATACAACTTATGACTTCTGTCAACTAATTGAAAGGCTCAAATCTTTGTAATAATCAAGTCTATGCAGGTGAACAACTTGGCGAATTTCTTAATATGGAAGTTTATGCGGAGAAACAATTCACACATTGACGATAACTGTGTTTTGTACTGACCACTACCGCGTCTATTCATCTAATACGTTATCTAAATATAATATAAATATAACAACTGTAGTTTTTCGCACCAACCGACCCACAACAAATCAAATACGGAATGACCGCCCCGTGTCAGGCCGTTCAAGGTCGCAAAAAGGAAACGGCGGGCAGATTTGAAAACGCACTGACTTATTTACCTTGCCGTCGGTTGGTTGTCCTCTGGGTTGCACGAATATCTGGTTTTCTTGTATTTGCGTCTTTTTTGGCTGTAGCAAATTCACAAAATCAATGCCAAAAGCGTTTATTGTGCTTACTGTGTTTTGTAGTGTACAATTTGACTCTTTTGTTGCTACGTAACTTGACCTGGGATACCAATTACCCTACTGAACCTCACTCTCCTTGTTTAAAATTCGTTGGGGTCCGCAAAACTGCGTATTCATTATAAATTATCAGTTAAAGATACTATGAATTCGTGTGAATCCTTGTTTTCTGCAAGAATTAAGACGACATGACGAGTAACCCGTAATTCCTAAATGCTTGTAGTCCTTTCTTCAGTTACTGGAGTATTATCGCATGAAATGGCTGTTTTTTCAGTAATTAACGAGTAATGTTTGTGGTAATTTATGTTCCAGAAACATTTCGGTCGACTTAAGTGAGGCGTTTCAACGCATAATACTGAGAAGGCGTTTTGGAAACTGGATTGAATTCTATGGTGTGTTTAAGGAGTTCCAAAAAGTATGGATGCATAATTCCATCCCTTTTCAGACCACCCGTACACATAACATTCACGGCGAAAGTAAACTGCTAAAGGACGTGCGATTTAAATAGTTTTGTGGTGTTATGAACTAGATGCAGGCACTTGCGAGTGTAATTGTCGAACATTTATGGCTTGTCGATATCCCTGACGTCATATAATACTGACATATGTAAAAAGACCAACTCTTACAGGTAAGCTTAATCAACTACGAAATAAACTAATTAGCTCATCACATACTTAGACCATGCAACCGATGGAAGTTAAATAGCACGCATAACTTCCATTATAATACAACATCATTACCCAGACGGAGTGAAGAGTATATACGAATCCAAAGAAGCCAGAAAGTTCATAAACAACAGATAGTTGAAAGATATGGTGAACACTTCGCCATGGTGGTGGAGAAAAAAGTAGACAATTATCACTTAAAAATCAGTAATTAGGTAAGACTGCCATTTCTCTTCATGCAGTCCTATTTACGATCAGTATATTCGGATGAATAATTGGAGTGGCATTGTTTCCTAATCACATGGTCTCCGGAATCAAGCATATAATAACTAAAAGGATGTAACACTTGGAGAAGGTCGGAAGTGGTGAACGTGGAGATATTCATTCAATCGAATGGCATGAGTCAGTGTTGCAGACGCGCTCATTATGTTTAACCTATTTATATTCACATTAAATATATTATTCTATCCCAAGCATAAATGTGTTCTTCAAAAGTACTAAGTATTGTTATTTGTCGCGATACGATGGGTCAGTGTAGATAGTGATGCGATTTTCACTTAAGATCTTACAGACTAGGCAATCAAACGATAAATTTACCGTTATTGGACAACGTCTATTATGAAAGTAGTATTAGTACCTAACTAGACTATACACATACTGAAAAGATTTAAAGTGCGAAAAACTACAGTTGTTATATTTATATTATATTTAGATAACGTATTAGATGAATAGACGCGGTAGTGGTCAATACAAAACACAGTTATCGTCAATGTGTGAATTGTTTCTCCGCATAAACTTCCATATTAAGAAATTCGCCAAGTTGTTCACCTGCATAGACTTGATTATTACAAAGATTTGAGCCTTTCAATTAGTTGACAGAAGTCATAAGTTGTATAACAAAATGTATGGATAGCTTGCTCAATGCAATTCTGAAAAACAACAAATCAATCGTGAAAGAAAAGATTAAACTTCGTTATCAGTATCAAGTTCCATAAGTAAATGAAATAGCAATTGATAGGATGTACCTGTAAGTGTTTTACTTGCTGTAAACAGTGCTCTTCATTTTCTAACCTTCCTACAATTTCATCTAGTTATTCGGTATTAACAAACAAACGAAGGGACTCACAAACTTTAATTAGTTATATGATATTTGAGAAAAATCCATTTACACCGTTCATAATACTGTTTACATACAATAATGAAATAACTGGTAACCACTATTTAGCGATTACCCGTCAACATGCACTAACACTTTGTTTATGATTTAGTCAGTGATTTCGGATTCTGTTAGCAGAAATTTATATTTTAACCCTATACGAGACATCGTAAAATAGTATTTTCTACAACATGTTTTAGTTACCATGCTCATAACAAACACGCATCGCTTTACTTAAGAGTATTTGGCTAATTTATGTGGCACTTACAGTAATGTTCTACACAATTTCTGTATAAATTCAGAAAGCGGACAGAAAAATCTATCAACGCCAATTGTTACTAACATATTTTTTCCCACATTACGTAATAACATATCAGTCCAGTTAACAACGATGATACTTATCATGGATTAAACTGTTTACGGCTGTATATTAATAGTTCATATCGTAATGTAGCACGTTATATATTGACGTCCACTTTGAAGCAGGAGCGATCTGAAACAACAACACTACAGTGAGGACCGGTAAGTGCCGTCAAAGTAAGAACACAATGTACTGGTACAACATATATATTTTTAAAATTGAAAGACACGGTTGAGTGCAAAAGGGGAAACTTTCTACAGAATAGTTTTACTCATTGTTCTGTTCGTTCAGATCGCGTAGGGCTTCTTCCTCTATTTCCAGTGCATTTACTCTTTGTTGCCCTGCTATAGAAAAGCAAACTTCCATTAGGAACGTCGCATGGAATGATTATTATTACCATTACAAGATTCACGAATAGTTTGACTCTCAATTACAATTTATAAACAACTACTAACACCCACCCACAACAAATCAAATACGGAATGACCGCCCCGTGTCAGGCCGTTCAAGGTCGCAAAAAGGAAACGGCGGGCAGGTTTGAAAACGCACTGACTTATTTACCTTGCCGTCGGTTGGTTGTCCTCTGGGTTGCACGAATATCTGGTTTTCTTGTATTTGCGTCTTTTTTGGCTGTAGCAAATTCACAAAATCAATGGCAAAAGCGTCCCTTCAGTGTCGGGAAGTACCCCTAGCTACTAGCTCAGGTACTATCCTATGTGATACTTCTACGGGCCTCCCTCGACCCATCGTACCCTCCGCTTATCGCCGTCTCGTCTTTGATGCCCTTCATGGTTTATCTCATCCTGTTATCGCAGCCACCCTACGTCTCATCGCTGCACGATACGTCTGGCCGTCCATGAATAAAGATGTCCGTATGTGGGTAAAGCAATGCTTACAATGTCAACGATCAAAAGTGCACAGGCACGTAGCTGCCCCTATTGGCACTTTCGCTATGCCTGATGCTCGCTTCGATCACGTTCACATAGACATTGTAGGACCATTACCACCATCGCACGGGTATGATCACATACTCACGTGCACTGATCGTTTCACAAGATGGCCCGAAGCTACCCCCATCACGTCTATTACGGCGGAGACAGTTGCTCACCGCTTCGTAGAACGATGGATAGCTCTGTACGGTTGTCCCTCGACTGTCACGACTGACCGAGGACAACAATTTGAGTCCGCATTATTCTCCTCACTAACACGGCTGCTTGGTACGAAACGCATACGCACTACCGCCTGCCATCCAGCATCAAACGGTTTAGTTGAACGGTTTCATCGCCAACTTAAAAGTGCTCTTCGAGCACACGAAAACCACAATTGGTACGAAACCCTGCCGCTCGTCCTCCTGGGAATCAGAACGAGTCTAAAGGCAGATATTCAATGATCCGCCGCTGAACTTGTTTACGGCACGACATTGCGTCTGCCTGGGGAATTTTTCACACCACGGAGCAGCACTAAGTTCGGCGAATCAGACTACGTCCAATGACTGTCTGCATTCATGCGAACACTGACTCCGGTGTCAACTCGTATACAACATCGACAGGTCGCTCTCCCTCGAGAGTTATCTACCTGTTCACATGTTTTCATGCGAGTAGATTCGGTACGCAAACCTTTACAACAGCCTTACGAAGGACCTTTTCACGTGATTTCTCGTCACGAGAAGACCTTCAAGGTTGATCGACGTGGCTGCATCGAAACAGTCAGCATTGATCGTCTCAAGCCAGCACACGTCGATGACAGTGCTATACCTGATAAGCCGAGACCCAATGTTAGACCCATCAGAGCTTCTAGCGGGATTTCTACATCTACTTCGGATCCCACGCTAGATGCACCTGAGACCTCATTCTCACGTCCCAGTCAACAGTACGTGTCATCTGCCCCGTCTACGGACGAGACTTCCGTCTCACGTCCAGACCTGCAGACCACACCGCCCTTGACTGCGGATGAGATTGCAGGCTCACGAGGTTCGAACGAGACTACCGTCTCACGTTCCGGTCGCCGAGTACGCTTACCTGTACGCTTTCGCGACTAACCTCATAACCAGCAGCGGATACAGTATAGGACCCTAACCCTATACTACACGAATGCTACACTTTTCTCTTTTTCTCTCATTTTTTTTGTGTTTACCCCGAGCCTACGCCTCCGACCATCGCTGTTACGGTATCGTCGACTTCAGTCAACTTTGGCGAAAGCTGGCCTGATCACCCACGCTCTAGTCAACGCACTCAGTCGGTCTCTCTGGCTCCAAATACGTATGGTATACATTTGGTCCCGAACATGGTTATCCTGGTCGCATCTGGTTCCTTGGCTCAATCTGGTTTCGTCCTACGTCTGCAGCGTTTTTGGTCCGGACCTCTACGAACGCAACCTTCAGATTCTGGATACAAACCACTCTGGTGTAGCATGCTAATCCAAGCAATCAATACAGTACGTTCCTTCTGGTACCGTTCTACGTCAAAGACTTTTGGTGGCAACTCGAGGATCAACGATCACTTCCTGTTCTGCCAACGCCTTCGTCCTACAATTGCACGTTTCGCGATCAGTCCCACGAACGAAACCGCTACGTATCGAAAGTGTAAACCCTTTCTAGCGGGGGGCTTCTGTAGTGACCGGCCAGTCTCGATAAGAACACGATTGGAATAATAGAAACAATTATTATTATTGTAACCAATTGTACCAGAGATTGTTTTACTGTATTTGTTTAACTGTATCAGTTTCACTTCTGCTTCCGCTCTCCGCCTTGTTTAGTTCGAGCTTGCTCACGCATTGGGCATGGTCGAAAAGTCATGTCATTGATTCTCGCTTATGTGTTACATGTTGTCGCGGATTTCTAACGTCGTTTTTTGTCGGCTAATCTCAGTATTTTTCCGTCACATGTTAATTTTTGTAATATTTATGCGTTTTACATGGCGTTTATTGCAGTCTATTGGTTGCCTGACGTATTTGGAGCTGACAACCTGGATGAATGTTTAGTCAGCCTAACTCGGTAATTTGTAACAACGCAAACTCAGGCAAGTGAAATTCATCGTTTATCAAGTCAAAAATACACCAAAATTACAGTTTCAAGCAAAAACAAGCTGTAGAATAATTTACATATGACTTACCTCCCTTATTATGGTAGTGACCCAAACAACCAATAAAGTGGAAATAAAAGCGAAAAAAGGGGGAAGAAAGCGGACGAAAGCGTAAATAAAGGGGAAATGTCGCTTTTTCGCCTGCACGTGAGGGACGGATTTGTAAGCACACAACATGATTTTTATCCTTCATTCCTATTACAGATGGCCATGTTGACGCGTTTAATGAATGATGATCCTAAAACCTCCATGCGATATCTTCTGTCCTACATCATGGAACCTGAAGTCGCCATTAATTTCACGTTACTTGGTACTTCATCAAAACGAGCGATTCAGAAGTGCCGGTTTTATGGCTGCGTACGAAGTAAGATAAATAAGGTTTTTAAACTTCAGGTGCACTTACTAATCGATCCCTGTCGTCATCTGTCACTGAGAAAGACCTTGCGAAACTATATGACATGGCTACACAAAGTTATTTTCACGACATGAGAGACAAAGTACAGTGCAAAACAAATTTCCTAGATATAGTAACGTTCTTCTTCATTACATTTTAGAATTCACAAGAATTATTTGAGTCTCCATAGTCCAAAAGGCCTGATGGAAAGAAACAAACGTGAAATATCTGGTCCGTGACAATTGCAATTACATCAGGAACATTGATGCTCTACCATCTGCCAAGTGCTCATGACGTTGTACAATAATAAGCTTTTTGTTTTCAATAAAAATTTGGAACTTATACCATATATTACGTACATTACATTATTCGTGTGCTATGTTGTGGGAATGAAGGTGAACACAGGAGGCGGTTGGGGTAAATACAGAAGCGTTTTAAAAGTGGGCGCTTAATTACATCGGTGTGCATGTAGTAGAAAAGTAGACAATTCGTCGGATATTTAGGGTGCAAATCGGAAAGTCGTCGGATATTTAAGGTAAAAGTCGGCAATTTAGCGACATTTGAAAAACAGAGCGACAGAAAGGGGAAATTTCGCTTTATTTCCCCTTTATTGGTTGTATGGGGATGAACGTGGGTGTTAGTAGTTGTTTATAAATTGTAATTGAGAGTCAAACTATTCGTGAATCTTGTAATGGTAATAATAATCATTCCATGCGACGTTCCTAATGGAAGTTTGTTTTTCTATAGCAGGGCAACAAAGAGTAAATGCACTGGAAATAGAGGAAGAAGCCCTACGCGATCTGAACGAGCAGAACAATGAGTAAAACTATTCTGTAGAAAGTTTCCCCTTTTGCACTCAACCGTGTCTTTCAATTTTAAAAATATATATGTTGTACCAGTACATTGTGTTCTTACTTTGACGGCACTTACCGGTCCTCACTGTAGTGTTGTTGTTTCAGATCGCTCCTGCTTCAAAGTGGACGTCAATATATAACGTGCTACATTACGATATGAACTATTAATATACAGCCGTAAACAGTTTAATCCATGATAAGTATCATCGTTGTTAACTGGACTGATATGTTATTACGTAATGTGGGAAAAAAATATGTTAGTAACAATTGGCGTTGATAGATTTTTCTGTCCGCTTTCTGAATTTATACAGAAATTGTGTAGAACATTACTGTAAGTGCCACATAAATTAGCCAAATACTCTTAAGTAAAGCGATGCGTGTTTGTTATGAGCATGGTAACTAAAACATGTTGTAGAAAATACTATTTTACGATGTCTCGTATAGGGTTAAAATATAAATTTCTGCTAACAGAATCCGAAATCACTGACTAAATCATAAACAAAGTGTTAATGCATGTTGACGGGTAATCGCTAAATAGTGGTTACCAGTTATTTCATTATTGTATGTAAACAGTATTATGAACGGTGTAAATGGATTTTTCTCAAATATCATATAACTAATTAAAGTTTGTGAGTCCCTTCGTTTGTTTGTTAATACCGAATAACTAGATGAAATTGTAGGAAGGTTAGAAAATGAAGAGCACTGTTTACAGCAAGCAAAACACTTACAGGTACATCCTATCAATTGCTATTTCATTTACTTATGGAACTTGATACTGATAACGAAGTTTAATCTTTTCTTTCACGATTGATTTGTTGTTTTTCAGAATTGCATTGAGCAAGCTATCCGTACATTTTGTTATACAACTTATGACTTCTGTCAACTAATTGAAAGGCTCAAATCTTTGTAATAATCAAGTCTATGCAGGTGAACAACTTGGCGAATTTCTTAATATGGAAGTTTATGCGGAGAAACAATTCACACATTGACGATAACTGTGTTTTGTACTGACCACTACCGCGTCTATTCATCTAATACGTTATCTAAATATAATATAAATATAACAACTGTAGTTTTTCGCACCAACCGACCCACAACAAATCAAATACGGAATGACCGCCCCGTGTCAGGCCGTTCAAGGTCGCAAAAAGGAAACGGCGGGCAGATTTGAAAACGCACTGACTTATTTACCTTGCCGTCGGTTGGTTGTCCTCTGGGTTGCACGAATATCTGGTTTTCTTGTATTTGCGTCTTTTTTGGCTGTAGCAAATTCACAAAATCAATGCCAAAAGCGTTTATTGTGCTTACTGTGTTTTGTAGTGTACAATTTGACTCTTTTGTTGCTACGTAACTTGACCTGGGATACCAATTACCCTACTGAACCTCACTCTCCTTGTTTAAAATTCGTTGGGGTCCGCAAAACTGCGTATTCATTATAAATTATCAGTTAAAGATACTATGAATTCGTGTGAATCCTTGTTTTCTGCAAGAATTAAGACGACATGACGAGTAACCCGTAATTCCTAAATGCTTGTAGTCCTTTCTTCAGTTACTGGAGTATTATCGCATGAAATGGCTGTTTTTTCAGTAATTAACGAGTAATGTTTGTGGTAATTTATGTTCCAGAAACATTTCGGTCGACTTAAGTGAGGCGTTTCAACGCATAATACTGAGAAGGCGTTTTGGAAACTGGATTGAATTCTATGGTGTGTTTAAGGAGTTCCAAAAAGTATGGATGCATAATTCCATCCCTTTTCAGACCACCCGTACACATAACATTCACGGCGAAAGTAAACTGCTAAAGGACGTGCGATTTAAATACAGTTTTGTGGTGTTATGAACTAGATGCAGGCACTTGCGAGTGTAATTGTCGAACATTTATGGCTTGTCGATATCCCTGACGTCATATAATACTGACATATGTAAAAAGACCAACTCTTACAGGTAAGCTTAATCAACTACGAAATAAACTAATTAGCTCATCACATACTTAGACCATGCAACCGATGGAAGTTAAATAGCACGCATAACTTCCATTATAATACAACATCATTACCCAGACGGAGTGAAGAGTATATACGAATCCAAAGAAGCCAGAAAGTTCATAAACAACAGATAGTTGAAAGATATGGTGAACACTTCGCCATGGTGGTGGAGAAAAAAGTAGACAATTATCACTTAAAAATCAGTAATTAGGTAAGACTGCCATTTCTCTTCATGCAGTCCTATTTACGATCAGTATATTCGGATGAATAATTGGAGTGGCATTGTTTCCTAATCACATGGTCTCCGGAATCAAGCATATAATAACTAAAAGGATGTAACACTTGGAGAAGGTCGGAAGTGGTGAACGTGGAGATATTCATTCAATCGAATGGCATGAGTCAGTGTTGCAGACGCGCTCATTATGTTTAACCTATTTATATTCACATTAAATATATTATTCTATCCCAAGCATAAATGTGTTCTTCAGAAGTACTAAGTATTGTTATTTGTCGCGATACGATGGGTCAGTGTAGATAGTGATGCGATTTTCACTTAAGATCTTACAGACTAGGCAATCAAACGATAAATTTACCGTTATTGGACAACGTCTATTATGAAAGTAGTATTAGTACCTAACTAGACTATACACATACTGAAAAGATTTAAAGTGCGAAAAACTACAGTTGTTATATTTATATTATATTTAGATAACGTATTAGATGAATAGACGCGGTAGTGGTCAATACAAAACACAGTTATCGTCAATGTGTGAATTGTTTCTCCGCATAAACTTCCATATTAAGAAATTCGCCAAGTTGTTCACCTGCATAGACTTGATTATTACAAAGATTTGAGCCTTTCAATTAGTTGACAGAAGTCATAAGTTGTATAACAAAATGTATGGATAGCTTGCTCAATGCAATTCTGAAAAACAACAAATCAATCGTGAAAGAAAAGATTAAACTTCGTTATCAGTATCAAGTTCCATAAGTAAATGAAATAGCAATTGATAGGATGTACCTGTAAGTGTTTTACTTGCTGTAAACAGTGCTCTTCATTTTCTAACCTTCCTACAATTTCATCTAGTTATTCGGTATTAACAAACAAACGAAGGGACTCACAAACTTTAATTAGTTATATGATATTTGAGAAAAATCCATTTACACCGTTCATAATACTGTTTACATACAATAATGAAATAACTGGTAACCACTATTTAGCGATTTCCTGTCAACATGCATTAACACTTTGTTTATGATTTAGTCAGTGATTTCGGATTGTTAGCAGAAATTTATATTTTAACCCTATACGAGACATCGTAAAATAGTATTTTCTACAACATGTTTTAGTTACCATGCTCATAACAAACACGCATCGCTTTACTTAAGAGTATTTGGCTAATTTATGTGGCACTTACAGTAATGTTCTACACAATTTCTGTATAAATTCAGAAAGCGGACAGAAAAATCTATCAACGCCAATTGTTACTAACATATTTTTTTCCCACATTACGTAATAACATATCAGTCCAGTTAACAACGATGATACTTATCATGGATTAAACTGTTTACGGCTGTATATTAATAGTTCATATCGTAATGTAGCACGTTATATATTGACGTCCACTTTGAAGCAGGAGCGATCTGAAACAACAACACTACAGTGAGGACCGGTAAGTGCCGTCAAAGTAAGAACACAATGTACTGGTACAACATATATATTTTTAAAATTGAAAGACACGGTTGAGTGCAAAAGGGGAAACTTTCTACAGAATAGTTTTACTCATTGTTCTGCTCGTTCAGATCGCGTAGGGCTTCTTCCTCTATTTCCAGTGCATTTACTCTTTGTTGCCCTGCTATAGAAAAACAAACTTCCATTAGGAACGTCGCATGGAATGATTATTATTACCATTACAAGATTCACGAATAGTTTGACTCTCAATTACAATTTATAAACAACTACTAACACCCACCCACAACAAATCAAATACGGAATGACCGCCCCGTGTCAGGCCGTTCAAGGTCGCAAAAAGGAAACGGCGGGCAGGTTTGAAAACGCACTGACTTATTTACCTTGCCGTCGGTTGGTTGTCCTCTGGGTTGCACGAATATCTGGTTTTCTTGTATTTGCGTCTTTTTTGGCTGTAGCAAATTCACAAAATCAATGGCAAAAGCGTCCCTTCAGTGTCGGGAAGTACCCCTAGCTACTAGCTCAGGTACTATCCTATGTGATACTTCTACGGGCCTCCCTCGACCCATCGTACCCTCCGCTTATCGCCGTCTCGTCTTTGATGCCCTTCATGGTTTATCTCATCCTGTTATCGCAGCCACCCTACGTCTCATCGCTGCACGATACGTCTGGCCGTCCATGAATAAAGATGTCCGTATGTGGGTAAAGCAATGCTTACAATGTCAACGATCAAAAGTGCACAGGCACGTAGCTGCCCCTATTGGCACTTTCGCTATGCCTGATGCTCGCTTCGATCACGTTCACATAGACATTGTAGGACCATTACCACCATCTCACGGGTATGATCACATACTCACGTGCACTGATCGTTTCACAAGATGGCCCGAAGCTACCCCCATCACGTCTATTACGGCGGAGACAGTTGCTCACCGCTTCGTAGAACGATGGATAGCTCTGTACGGTTGTCCCTCGACTGTCACGACTGACCGAGGACAACAATTTGAGTCCGCATTATTCTCCTCACTAACACGGCTGCTTGGTACGAAACGCATACGCACTACCGCCTGCCATCCAGCATCAAACGGTTTAGTTGAACGGTTTCATCGCCAACTTAAAAGTGCTCTTCGAGCACACGAAAACCACAATTGGTACGAAACCCTGCCGCTCGTCCTCCTGGGAATCAGAACGAGTCTAAAGGCAGATATTCAATGATCCGCCGCTGAACTTGTTTACGGCACGACATTGCGTCTGCCTGGGGAATTTTTCACACCACGGAGCAGCACTAAGTTCGGCGAATCAGACTACGTCCAATGACTGTCTGCATTCATGCGAACACTGACTCCGGTGTCAACTCGTATACAACATCGACAGGTCGCTCTCCCTCGAGAGTTATCTACCTGTTCACATGTTTTCATGCGAGTAGATTCGGTACGCAAACCTTTACAACAGCCTTACGAAGGACCTTTTCACGTGATTTCTCGTCACGAGAAGACCTTCAAGGTTGATCGACGTGGCTGCATCGAAACAGTCAGCATTGATCGTCTCAAGCCAGCACACGTCGATGACAGTGCTATACCTGATAAGCCGAGACCCAATGTTAGACCCATCAGAGCTTCTAGCGGGATTTCTACATCTACTTCGGATCCCACGCTAGATGCACCTGAGACCTCATTCTCACGTCCCAGTCAACAGTACGTGTCATCTGCCCCGTCTACGGACGAGACTTCCGTCTCACGTCCAGACCTGCAGACCACACCGCCCTTGACTGCGGATGAGATTGCAGGCTCACGAGGTTCGAACGAGACTACCGTCTCACGTTCCGGTCGCCGAGTACGCTTACCTGTACGCTTTCGCGACTAACCTCATAACCAGCAGCGGATACAGTATAGGACCCTAACCCTATACTACACGAATGCTACACTTTTCTCTTTTTCTCTCATTTTTTTTGTGTTTACCCCGAGCCTACGCCTCCGACCATCGCTGTTACGGTATCGTCGACTTCAGTCAACTTTGGCGAAAGCTGGCCTGATCACCCACGCTCTAGTCAACGCACTCAGTCGGTCTCTCTGGCTCCAAATACGTATGGTATACATTTGGTCCCGAACATGGTTATCCTGGTCGCATCTGGTTCCTTGGCTCAATCTGGTTTCGTCCTACGTCTGCAGCGTTTTTGGTCCGGACCTCTACGAACGCAACCTTCAGATTCTGGATACAAACCACTCTGGTGTAGCATGCTAATCCAAGCAATCAATACAGTACGTTCCTTCTGGTACCGTTCTACGTCAAAGACTTTTGGTGGCAACTCGAGGATCAACGATCACTTCCTGTTCTGCCAACGCCTTCGTCCTACAATTGCACGTTTCGCGATCAGTCCCACGAACGAAACCGCTACGTATCGAAAGTGTAAACCCTTTCTAGCGGGGGGCTTCTGTAGTGACCGGCCAGTCTCGATAAGAACACGATTGGAATAATAGAAACAATTATTATTATTGTAACCAATTGTACCAGAGATTGTTTTACTGTATTTGTTTAACTGTATCAGTTTCACTTCTGCTTCCGCTCTCCGCCTTGTTTAGTTCGAGCTTGCTCACGCATTGGGCATGGTCGAAAAGTCATGTCATTGATTCTCGCTTATGTGTTACATGTTGTCGCGGATTTCTAACGTCGTTTTTTGTCGGCTAATCTCAGTATTTTTCTGTCACATGTTAATTTTTGTAATATTTATGCGTTTTACATGGCGTTTATTGCAGTCTATTGGTTGCCTGACGTATTTGGAGCTGACAACCTGGATGAATGTTTAGTCAGCCTAACTCGGTAATTTGTAACAACGCAAACTCAGGCAAGTGAAATTCATCGTTTATCAAGTCAAAAATACACCAAAATTACAGTTTCAAGCAAAAACAAGCTGTAGAATAATTTACATATGACTTACCTCCCTTATTATGGTAGTGACCCAAACAACCAATAAAGTGGAAATAAAAGCGAAAAAAGGGGGAAGAAAGCGGACGAAAGCGTAAATAAAGGGGAAATGTCGCTTTTTCGCCTGCACGTGAGGGACGGATTTGTAAGCACACAACATGATTTTTATCCTTCATTCCTATTACAGATGGCCATGTTGACGCGTTTAATGAATGATGATCCTAAAACCTCCATGCGATATCTTCTGTCCTACATCATGGAACCTGAAGTCGCCATTAATTTCACGTTACTTGGTACTTCATCAAAACGAGCGATTCAGAAGTGCCGGTTTTATGGCTGCGTACGAAGTAAGATAAATAAGGTTTTTAAACTTCAGGTGCACTTACTAATCGATCCCTGTCGTCATCTGTCACTGAGAAAGACCTTGCGAAACTATATGACATGGCTACACAAAGTTATTTTCACGACATGAGAGACAAAGTACAGTGCAAAACAAATTTCCTAGATATAGTAACGTTCTTCTTCATTACATTTTAGAATTCACAATAATTATTTGAGTCTCCATAGTCCAAAAGGCCTGATGGAAAGAAACAAACGTGAAATATCTGGTCCGTGACAATTGCAATTACATCAGGAACATTGATGCTCTACCATCTGCCAAGTGCTCATGACGTTGTACAATAATAAGCTTTTTGTTTTCAATAAAAATTTGGAACTTATACCATATATTACGTACATTACATTATTCGTGTGCTATGTTGTGGGAATGAAGGTGAACACAGGAGGCGGTTGGGGTAAATACAGAAGCGTTTTAAAAGTGGGCGCTTAATTACATCGGTGTGCATGTAGTAGAAAAGTAGACAATTCGTCGGATATTTAGGGTGCAAATCGGAAAGTCGTCGGATATTTAAGGTAAAAGTCGGCAATTTAGCGACATTTGAAAAACAGAGCGACAGAAAGGGGAAATTTCGCTTTATTTCCCCTTTATTGGTTGTATGGGGATGAACGTGGGTGTTAGTAGTTGTTTATAAATTGTAATTGAGAGTCAAACTATTCGTGAATCTTGTAATGGTAATAATAATCATTCCATGCGACGTTCCTAATGGAAGTTTGTTTTTCTATAGCAGGGCAACAAAGAGTAAATGCACTGGAAATAGAGGAAGAAGCCCTACGCGATCTGAACGAGCAGAACAATGAGTAAAACTATTCTGTAGAAAGTTTCCCCTTTTGCACTCAACCGTGTCTTTCAATTTTAAAAATATATATGTTGTACCAGTACATTGTGTTCTTACTTTGACGGCACTTACCGGTCCTCACTGTAGTGTTGTTGTTTCAGATCGCTCCTGCTTCAAAGTGGACGTCAATATATAACGTGCTACATTACGATATGAACTATTAATATACAGCCGTAAACAGTTTAATCCATGATAAGTATCATCGTTGTTAACTGGACTGATATGTTATTACGTAATGTGGGAAAAAAATATGTTAGTAACAATTGGCGTTGATAGATTTTTCTGTCCGCTTTCTGAATTTATACAGAAATTGTGTAGAACATTACTGTAAGTGCCACATAAATTAGCCAAATACTCTTAAGTAAAGCGATGCGTGTTTGTTATGAGCATGGTAACTAAAACATGTTGTAGAAAATACTATTTTACGATGTCTCGTATAGGGTTAAAATATAAATTTCTGCTAACAGAATCCGAAATCACTGACTAAATCATAAACAAAGTGTTAGTGCATGTTGACGGGTAATCGCTAAATAGTGGTTACCAGTTATTTCATTATTGTATGTAAACAGTATTATGAACGGTGTAAATGGATTTTTCTCAAATATCATATAACTAATTAAAGTTTGTGAGTCCCTTCGTTTGTTTGTTAATACCGAATAACTAGATGAAATTGTAGGAAGGTTAGAAAATGAAGAGCACTGTTTACAGCAAGTAAAACACTTACAGGTACATCCTATCAATTGCTATTTCATTTACTTATGGAACTTGATACTGATAACGAAGTTTAATCTTTTCTTTCACGATTGATTTGTTGTTTTTCAGAATTGCATTGAGCAAGCTATCCATACATTTTGTTATACAACTTATGACTTCTGTCAACTAATTGAAAGGCTCAAATCTTTGTAATAATCAAGTCTATGCAGGTGAACAACTTGGCGAATTTCTTAATACGGAAGTTTATGCGGAGAAACAATTCACACATTGACGATAACTGTGTTTTGTACTGACCACTACCGCGTCTATTCATCTAATACGTTATCTAAATATAATATAAATATAACAACTGTAGTTTTTCGCACCAACCGACCCACAACAAATCAAATACGGAATGACCGCCCCGTGTCAGGCCGTTCAAGGTCGCAAAAAGGAAACGGCGGGCAGATTTGAAAACGCACTGACTTATTTACCTTGCCGTCGGTTGGTTGTCCTCTGGGTTGCACGAATATCTGGTTTTCTTGTATTTGCGTCTTTTTTGGCTGTAGCAAATTCACAAAATCAATGCCAAAAGCGTTTATTGTGCTTACTGTGTTTTGTAGTGTACAATTTGACTCTTTTGTTGCTACGTAACTTGACCTGGGATACCAATTACCCTACTGAACCTCACTCTCCTTGTTTAAAATTCGTTGGGGTCCGCAAAACTGCGTATTCATTATAAATTATCAGTTAAAGATACTATGAATTCGTGTGAATCCTTGTTTTCTGCAAGAATTAAGACGACATGACGAGTAACCCGTAATTCCTAAATGCTTGTAGTCCTTTCTTCAGTTACTGGAGTATTATCGCATGAAATGGCTGTTTTTTCAGTAATTAACGAGTAATGTTTGTGGTAATTTATGTTCCAGAAACATTTCGGTCGACTTAAGTGAGGCGTTTCAACGCATAATACTGAGAAGGCGTTTTGGAAACTGGATTGAATTCTATGGTGTGTTTAAGGAGTTCCAAAAAGTATGGATGCATAATTCCATCCCTTTTCAGACCACCCGTACACATAACATTCACGGCGAAAGTAAACTGCTAAAGGACGTGCGATTTAAATACAGTTTTGTGGTGTTATGAACTAGATGCAGGCACTTGCGAGTGTAATTGTCGAACATTTATGGCTTGTCGATATCCCTGACGTCATATAATACTGACATATGTAAAAAGACCAACTCTTACAGGTAAGCTTAATCAACTACGAAATAAACTAATTAGCTCATCACATACTTAGACCATGCAACCGATGGAAGTTAAATAGCACGCATAACTTCCATTATAATACAACATCATTACCCAGACGGAGTGAAGAGTATATACGAATCCAAAGAAGCCAGAAAGTTCATAAACAACAGATAGTTGAAAGATATGGTGAACACTTCGCCATGGTGGTGGAGAAAAAAGTAGACAATTATCACTTAAAAATCAGTAATTAGGTAAGACTGCCATTTCTCTTCATGCAGTCCTATTTACGATCAGTATATTCGGATGAATAATTGGAGTGGCATTGTTTCCTAATCACATGGTCTCCGGAATCAAGCATATAATAACTAAAAGGATGTAACACTTGGAGAAGGTCGGAAGTGGTGAACGTGGAGATATTCATTCAATCGAATGGCATGAGTCAGTGTTGCAGACGCGCTCATTATGTTTAACCTATTTATATTCACATTAAATATATTATTCTATCCCAAGCATAAATGTGTTCTTCAGAAGTACTAAGTATTGTTATTTGTCGCGATACGATGGGTCAGTGTAGATAGTGATGCGATTTTCACTTAAGATCTTACAGACTAGGCAATCAAACGATAAATTTACCGTTATTGGACAACGTCTATTATGAAAGTAGTATTAGTACCTAACTAGACTATACACATACTGAAAAGATTTAAAGTGCGAAAAACTACAGTTGTTATATTTATATTATATTTAGATAACGTATTAGATGAATAGACGCGGTAGTGGTCAATACAAAACACAGTTATCGTCAATGTGTGAATTGTTTCTCCGCATAAACTTCCATATTAAGAAATTCGCCAAGTTGTTCACCTGCATAGACTTGATTATTACAAAGATTTGAGCCTTTCAATTAGTTGACAGAAGTCATAAGTTGTATAACAAAATGTATGGATAGCTTGCTCAATGCAATTCTGAAAAACAACAAATCAATCGTGAAAGAAAAGATTAAACTTCGTTATCAGTATCAAGTTCCATAAGTAAATGAAATAGCAATTGATAGGATGTACCTGTAAGTGTTTTACTTGCTGTAAACAGTGCTCTTCATTTTCTAACCTTCCTACAATTTCATCTAGTTATTCGGTATTAACAAACAAACGAAGGGACTCACAAACTTTAATTAGTTATATGATATTTGAGAAAAATCCATTTACACCGTTCATAATACTGTTTACATACAATAATGAAATAACTGGTAACCACTATTTAGCGATTACCCGTCAACATGCATTAACACTTTGTTTATGATTTAGTCAGTGATTTCGGATTCTGTTAGCAGAAATTTATATTTTAACCCTATACGAGACATCGTAAAATAGTATTTTCTACAACATGTTTTAGTTACCATGCTCATAACAAACACGCATCGCTTTACTTAAGAGTATTTGGCTAATTTATGTGGCACTTACAGTAATGTTCTACACAATTTCTGTATAAATTCAGAAAGCGGACAGAAAAATCTATCAACGCCAATTGTTACTAACATATTTTTTTCCCACATTACGTAATAACATATCAGTCCAGTTAACAACGATGATACTTATCATGGATTAAACTGTTTACGGCTGTATATTAATAGTTCATATCGTAATGTAGCACGTTATATATTGACGTCCACTTTGAAGCAGGAGCGATCTGAAACAACAACACTACAGTGAGGACCGGTAAGTGCCGTCAAAGTAAGAACACAATGTACTGGTACAACATATATATTTTTAAAATTGAAAGACACGGTTGAGTGCAAAAGGGGAAACTTTCTACAGAATAGTTTTACTCATTGTTCTGCTCGTTCAGATCGCGTAGGGCTTCTTCCTCTATTTCCAGTGCATTTACTCTTTGTTGCCCTGCTATAGAAAAACAAACTTCCATTAGGAACGTCGCATGGAATGATTATTATTACCATTACAAGATTCACGAATAGTTTGACTCTCAATTACAATTTATAAACAACTACTAACACCCACGTTCATCCCCATACAACCAATAAAGGGGAAATAAAGCGAAATTTCCCCTTTCTGTCGCTCTGTTTTTCAAATGTCGCTAAATTGCCGACTTTTACCTTAAATATCCGACGACTTTCCGATTTGCACCCTAAATATCCGACGAATTGTCTACTTTTCTACTACATGCACACCGATGTAATTAAGCGCCCACTTTTAAAACGCTTCTGTATTTACCCCAACCGCCTCCTGTGTTCACCTTCATTCCCACAACATAGCACACGAATAATGTAATGTACGTAATATATGGTATAAGTTCCAAATTTTTATTGAAAACAAAAAGCTTATTATTGTACAACGTCATGAGCACTTGGCAGATGGTAGAGCATCAATGTTCCTGATGTAATTGCAATTGTCACGGACCAGATATTTCACGTTTGTTTCTTTCCATCAGGCCTTTTGGACTATGGAGACTCAAATAATTCTTGTGAATTCTAAAATGTAATGAAGAAGAACGTTACTATATCTAGGAAATTTGTTTTGCACTGTACTTTGTCTCTCATGTCGTGAAAATAACTTTGTGTAGCCATGTCATATAGTTTCGCAAGGTCTTTCTCAGTGACAGATGACGACAGGGATCGATTAGTAAGTGCACCTGAAGTTTAAAAACCTTATTTATCTTACTTCGTACGCAGCCATAAAACCGGCACTTCTGAATCGCTCGTTTTGATGAAGTACCAAGTAACGTGAAATTAATGGCGACTTCAGGTTCCATGATGTAGGACAGAAGATATCGCATGGAGGTTTTAGGATCATCATTCATTAAACGCGTCAACATGGCCATCTGTAATAGGAATGAAGGATAAAAATCATGTTGGGCGGCCTGCTTAAACATCTGGGCTACCTGTTCCTGTCATCTATATATTTCAACAAGTTATCTAATATTGTTTGTTTTAATTCATCATTATGGCTATTAAGGACACAACCTATTCAGGTGCGTTTCTGAAAACTGTACAACTTTTCACTGTAAAAGTTACAAAAGGCCTAATCAGAGATGTCGTGTTTGCTGGGAACATGCAGCAAAAAGAATATACATTATTCATATGTTGATTGACTGAACTGTTGACATCCAACTGGCGATCACTGAATGTTTATCATCAGAAGCAACGAAGAAATAAGAAACGTAAAGATGTTGAAATACTTTATGCTGAGAATTCGATTTTGTACCAAATAATATAATATTGAATAAAGCTAATAATAATAATAAAAAAAAAAAATAAAATCCGTCCCTCACGTGCAGGCGAAAAAGCGACATTTCCCCTTTATTTACGCTTTCGTCCGCTTTCTTCCCCCTTTTTTCGCTTTTATTTCCACTTTATTGGTTGTTTGGGTCACTACCATAATAAGGGAGGTAAGTCATATGTAAATTATTCTACAGCTTGTTTTTGCTTGAAACTGTAATTTTGGTGTATTTTTGACTTGATAAACGATGAATTTCACTTGCCTGAGTTTGCGTTGTTACAAATTACCGAGTTAGGCTGACTAAACATTCATCCAGGTTGTCAGCTCCAAATACGTCAGGCAACCAATAGACTGCAATAAACGCCATGTAAAACGCATAAATATTACAAAAATTAACATGTGACGGAAAAATACTGTGATTAGCCGACAAAAAACGACGTTAGAAATCCGCGACAACATGTAACACATAAGCGAGAATCAATGACATGACTTTTCGACCATGGCCCAACCGACCCACAACAAATCAAATACGGAATGACCGCCCCGTGTCAGGCCGTTCAAGGTCGCAAAAAGGAAACGGCGGGCAGGTTTGAAAACGCACTAACTTATTTACCTTGACCACGCACTGCTTATTCGCTTGTACTCTTTGGCACGTCTCGGTCTTATTTCGATACCACGAGATCGCCAATAAATATACTTGATCTGGACTAGTAAAGCCTTCTGGTTTACGGGCTATCAAGGGAACCAAGTCCTATTTGTACGCGTAATCGAATAGTAGTGGTGATCATAGTCCGTCCACGACTCGACATCCACTACACCTACTTTGGAGGAGAATTTATTTTCAAGGTCGCCAGTAGCTGACCTTTCGAGATGGTTCCTAGTGTGATGTAACATGTACTGAAAAGATACTGACATCGTTCCACAACATTACGCTGTCAGACTAATTGTCGATTCACACAGAACCAGGCTGCTTGTGTGGCACAAAATTTGTCCCTGATCTGCTACATATTGGAAAATAATGTCGTCAACACAGGTAGGTAAAATAAGTCACTTATTTCGTGAATAAAATAGAAATGTTACTTCTGGCTTAATATGTAGACTATGAATAGTTTCATGTAATGATAGCACAAATCATTAGTAAGTAAAACAATTTCCAGCAAACTATAGTTTATGGGAAATAAGTTGTTTCCTAGAGGAAGGTGCACACACAAGTACTTGGATGCTAAAGTTATGAGTAGTTAGGTAATGTTAGAAATTAACCCCTAAAATAACTTCTCTGTTGAATCTTAGTTTGCGAATTGATTAATTTGCCTTGTTATCGATAACAAGGCACCTAATTAAAGTTAGCAAGTATAAATAATATATAGTTCTTTGGACCCAGTTCGTTTTCATGCATTTTGACTTAGACCACATCGCTTAGCCTGTGGTATTTTAAAAATCTAGTAGTAGAAAATGTGTTTGCTGATTACGTGTGCTTGAGGCCATACGTAGGAATTTATTCAACTGGTTCAAAAGGCGGATTCACCTCGTTTCGCAGACTCTCTGGCTATGTACAATTAACCTCTAATTTGATGACCAAGGCGTAGGATAGTGTGAATTTTAGATAATTATTCAAGAATAACCATTTTAAAGTCACAAGTCTAAGTTATTCGCTGGTTTGTCAGTCAGTCAGTCACAGCGTAGGACTTCGTACGTACGTATATCAGTTCGAGCTGCAATACCACATTAGCACAGAGATGCAGTTGTTTATTCAAATCCCATAGTGGTAGAAGTAGTAAGAGTATAAGCATTAGTGTGAAAGATTAGGGTTTGAAGATGTTATTCAAGGAGTATAATACAATGAAATAAATTTGGAAAGAGAAAAAGGATAGTAATATAGAGAATTCAGAAGATTAGAATTTGGTAGAACACAAAGAGTGGATGCACCTTCGCCATTGCAAACGATTTTGAGCCATGTCATTCAAGGTCTCTAACCATCGGTTGTTATCATCTCGCGAATCCCAACCAGGTAGTCTACACCTACCAGCATGGCTCAGTCCACTTGTCAGTGACTTCATGGATTTATGCCATGTTTTGGTCTGGCCGCCCCTAGATTTCTTCCAACCTGCTCCTACACTATAAAGCACTGCACGTCGGTGGCTGGGCATACGTAACACATGTCCCAGCCATCTCAACTGGTGAAGTTCCACTACTTCATCAATCGACTTCCCATCCTTACCTAGTACCCGTTTCCTAACAACTGCATTACTTAATCGGTGGTCCCAGGATATACGAGCAATGCTTCGAAGACACCTATGAGCGAACACTAGTAGCCTACGAATATCCTCTACTCTTATCGGCCATGTTTCACTTCCATAAAGTAGGACGGAACGGACTGCTGCACAGTAAACCCGTCCTTTTGTTGCTAGATGGATATCTCGCTTACGCTATAAATGACGCAAGTTGGCGAGAGCTAGACGAGCCTTCTGTATCCGTGCTGAGATTTCGTCACACGCCAGATCACAAGGGCTGATGAGACTCCCAAGATAAGTGAAGCTGTCAACACGCTCAACTACTTCACTCCCTATCATTAGTTCAGGTGTCGGTGCAACCCAATCCTGAAGTAACATTTTGCACTACGAGGGAGAGAATCGCATCCCGAACATGCCTGCATAGTTGCTTATAGTGGTCAGAAGACTGCATTTTGTCAGCGTCTTCACCGAATAAAACTATGTTGTCGGCGTATTCTAAATCAACAAGTTAGCCTCCCGGTAAAAGTTCAACTCTTGGAAGTTTAGGTGATGAAAGTGTTATCTCTAAAAGTATGTCAACTACAAAGTTAAACAAGAATGGGGAGAGTGGACAGCCCTGACGAACACCACTTGAGGTAACCAATTCTGATGACAGTTCGCCATAGGCTCTAACTCGACCAGATGTGTTCGAGTAGAGAGCCTTTATGAGGTTAATGTACTTCTTTGGTACTCCTTTCAGTCACAAACACTGCCATAGAACCTCACGATCGACTGAGTCAAATGCCGCCTTAAGGTCAAGAAATACTACTATTGTGGGACGTCTGAATTTGTGTCTATGTTCTAGGACCTGACGTAGTGTAAATATCTGGTCTATGCAACCATGTCCAGGTCGAAAACCAGCCTGGTTTTCTCTAGTCTGCTCTTCACGAGCTTTGGTTAGGTGTCCAAGTATTATTGAGGCTAATATTTTAGACACTATATTAGTCAAACTGATCCCTCTGTGATTGTCACAGGAGGACTTTTGTCCTTTCTTATAGACTGGCACAATCAGTGATTGGGACCAGTCAGATGGAATTACGTCCAGTTCCCAGATTCTACCTAAGACCTCAGTCAATCTGGTTGCTAATACTGGACCACCATCCTTAAAAATCTCAGGGGTAAACTTGTCAGGGCCTGCGGCTCTCCCTCGCTTTAGATTTCCTATAGCTTTTTCAACCTCGTAGAGACTTGGAGGACTTACATCAATTTGCCACTCAGGACGACTAGGGATCGTGGGTAACTGAAGTGTGGCTGAAGGCCAGTTGAACTGATCCCTAAAGTGTTCTGCCCATCGATCCAATCTCCTGGATTGAGAATGAACGATATGCCCATCTTTATCTGAGGTAGTTTCGCTAATAGTTGGGTTTCTAATGCCGGTTTCTTTAATAAGTCTGAACAGCTGTCTGCTGATACCTATTGCCGCTGCCTTTTCCATCTCTCTTGCTTTCGCTACCCACCACTGCTCATGATCATTGTGTAGGCTTCTTATTAGCCTTCGCTTAAGCTGACTCCGCTCTTCGTTATGTTCAGAGCCAGGTTGGATGAGTTTTCGGGCATCTATCAGTGTGGTAGATGCTGCCGAGATCCATTGTTTCTCCCTGACCTTATGGCTTACCTTACTAGCGGATATCACTGCTGCTTCCACAGCTTTTCGGATGTCATTTCACCCTGCTTTGGGGTGGGCACAACTTACATGTCTGCCTAACTGTTTTTCCTGTTGTTCCTGAAATATGTTCTTAGCTTGCTTATCATTAAGTAGAAACCATAGGGGCTTCCCTGCAGTCTTTCCTACGTCCAGTAAGTCGCAGACAGATACGTGCTCGCACTAGAGCATGATCTGAATCTAAACATGTGCCCCAGAATGAGCGACAGTCTTCTATCGAGCTCCCTCATCGGTGGCTGATAGCGATGTGACCTAATTGGGTCCAACGTTGGGACGAATTCGGGGGTCGCCATGTCAAAAGATGTTTTTTCTTATGCTTAAAGTTAGTATTTGCAAGAAATAGGCGGTTATCTGAGCACAGCTGCAACAGACGGTCGCCATTATCTGTTCTTTTAGCCATGACACCATAAGATCCACCCAGGTGTCTTTCCCTTTCACTTAGTTTACTTACTTGAGCATTAAAGTCACCTGCTACTATTACTACATCAGAACGCCTAGCTTCTCGGAGAAGGTCAGAAAGTTTCCTGTAGAACTCATCTTTTATATCGTCTGAGCTGCAGGCAGTGGGAGAGTAGGCAGAGACGACGAAGAGGCAACGACGAATTTCCCTATCTTTCCGGGTCCTTACTGATCCGTTTAGTCGGACAGTGCATAGACGACTGTCTACTAGGATCCAGTCTAAAAGAGCTAGTTCTGCCCTAGAACTTAATGCTATACCTACTCCTGCGAGGCCACGGAAAGCAGCATCAGGGCTTCCAGATACACGAAGCGTGTATCGAGATGGTTCTTTATTTTGATTAAATGAAGTCAAATGAATGACACTACTCGGATCTTGTATGCGCGTTTCGGAGACGCAGCACACATCGACGGTGTAAGATTCTAGAGTCCTAGCTAAGGAAACCTGTCGTCCTATTTGGCACAGCGTTCGGACATTAAAGGTTCCTACATGTAGTTTAGAGCGTGGTTTCAGGAGACCAGGAATAACGTTCCGTGTACTTGAATCGTTTACCCTAGCGGTGCTAGGTGTTAAAAGGACGTGGGAAGGGTTAGTCGTGGATATAAGAGAGTTATTAGGTGTAGGAAGAATTCGAAAGTGACCAACTTGGTCTCGTGTGCAGTTACGGGTATGAGGACTAGTGTCACTTCCCGGCTGCCCACACCGTGGAAGGGTATTTCTTGAGGGACCTGAAAAAGAAGTTGGATTAGTGTCGGTCTTAACGACCTAGGAGCGTGACCGCAGTGCCCAAGGGACAACTCCTTGAGGTCGGTCACGCACGGCCTTTTTGTGGGGGATTTTTGACGTGTTAGCTCCGTTTTTCAAAGGACCTTATCGCCGGAGACGGAAATCCGTGGGATAAGACGAGGTGTGTATTTTTAAGGCCGACCTTTTCTAACCCCACCCCTCCTTGTGGGAAGGCAGCATCGCTGTCATGCTGGTTGTCTGAAGGAAACACCTTACTGCCGTCACACCTCTGTACAGTCGACAGTACGACTTCGCCTTCGGACCTTGGGATTGCTGCTCTTAGTCTTACCGCTCTTCAACCGACCTGTCTGGCATGGTAGGACCTCGAGGATCGATTGTTCCAGCCAGCACAGCTCGATTGGTTCATCACGATAGGCAAGCACAACCACCACGTCAAGGTAGCAGCAACGGTCGGGATCGCTGGTTTGTAATGAAAATTCACCCATTAAGATTTAAATCTGTCCTCTTTTTCGTGGCAGTCAGTGATTTTACTTCTGATCTATATAATTCATCACTGAAATTTTAGGACTTAATAGGTAATAACTGAACGATGAATAAAAAAAATAGAGCAATGTAACATCGGAAACCGTGTTCAATTCATAACCCGACTACTCAAATGGTTATAGAGAGGTTCGAGCTTGTAACACTGCAAGATATATAGGATTGTTATTTTTACCATTATAATTGTGCATTTACCCATTTTATATCTCTAGATACGAAACTACGTGGCGGAACTTTCTAATTCAAAGGATCAATTCAACACTCTTTCTAGTCAGTCCAGTGAGAAGCTTAAAAAGATTATACAGACTGTCCAATCTTATCAAACACGTATGGAGCCGTTAAACAAAAATATGGAACAACTTCAGATTTTACAACGAAGTTAGTTTTATATTCCATCTACACATTTTATTCTCCACTTGCAATTATTTATTATTACTATTATTCACTACGAATGAATGTTGATCAAAATTACCAATCATAAATATATGTCTAGCTATTACACGCAGATTTCAGTGGAGAGAGTCAGATACTTCACTTACTGAGTCGTCACTCATTTCATCACGTATTCGGGACTTACTTCATCATGAGACATCATAACCCTTCTAATTCCCAAGACAGAGTTTAATTGGTTTGAATTATTTTTTCTGGTTAGCGTCTTTTCAGCGAGTTCGTTTTCTACGGGATGAGGTCGCTAAACGCATGCTCAACCCTCCTCCTTTATTCAGGCTTGGGACCGACAGTAGCCCTAGAGGGGCTGCAGGTGGAGTTCGGAACTACCCTGTCTAATTCGTTTTAGTCAACCTTAAGTATCAACAATCTCCAGGTTGAGGTAGTAAATACTGAACTGTAGAGCAAAATATTTCCTTGTTCTCACACACCTACTAGAAGATATTTCCCTTCGGAAATTTTGGCCAAACATCATCATATGTTTTGTCTGACCTTAATATAGTGATGTTTGAGTAAGAATTTCAATAAGAGCTAGTCTGGAGGGACTATAATTTATGAACGAACCAGTCAGGTAAAAGATAACAGGTCTCGGATTTCGGCGCGAAATTCACTCATCCATTTGGCTAAATAGAGTTTTGGCATTATAACTGATGTCAGTTCGTGATGAAAACCCTAAATCTAGTTTCTATCAGTCAGTCAGCTACAACGTAGGACCAGGCACATTTATGCATCGGTCCAAGTTGCCATACCTCGTTAGCACAACAAGATGAACACCGGGTTCATAGAAGTAATTAATTTAGTGGTGGTAGTAGTATATAAATTATAGGTTGTATATAAGGATATAGTACAGGAAGGAGTAGAGATATGAAGCAATTTTAGTCTCAAGGTTTAAAGGAAGATAAAGAGTGTATACACCTACGCCATTGTGATCGATTCTGAGCCATGTCACCTAGAGTCTCCAACCATTGGTTACGATAGTCACGCGGACCCCAACCAGGTAGTCTGCATCTGCCAACATGGCTCAGGCTAGAAGTTAGTGACTTCAAGCTCTGATGCCACGTTTTTGCTTGGCCACCCCTAACTCTCTTCCAACAATCCCCTACACTAGTCATCATAGCGCGTCGTGGTAATCGGTGTTCAGGCATACGTAACACATGGCCCAACCATCTCAGTTGATAAAGATTCATCACCTCATCAACTGATTTACCATCGTTCCCTAATACCCTGCGTCTAACCTCACTATTACTTACCCGGTGATCCCAGCAGATGCGTGCAATATTTCTAAGGCATCTGTGGTCAAATACTAGTAACCTACGAGTATCTTCTACTCTTAATGGTCATGTTTCACAACCGTAAAGTAGAACAGAGTGAACTGCTGCGCAGTATACTCGTCCTTTAATTGATAGATGGATATCTCGTCTTCGCCATAGGTGACGTAAGTTGGCAAAAGCCAAACGAGCCTTTTGAATCAGTGTTGAGATTTCGTCAGACACCAACCCATTAGGGCTGATCAGACTTCCAAGATAAGTGAAGTTCAAAAATGAACAATATTTGAGCGAACAATTGTTTTCAATAACTTCATCATCAGGCTCTACAGTTATAAGTCCATAATTATAATATTTTACAAAGTCCAAAATGAGGCATGTATTAATTAATTTGACAATGTTATATGTTAAAAATGGTAAACGTTTGCATCTGTTACGACATATATATACTTTAAAATTGTGTTATTTGTAAATTAGAAAGGTCATTTAATAATAAAGGTCAAAGTGATTTGTAATCAAGTGTCTAGTCACAATCGATTTAATAGTAATTTCGAAAAAATGAAAATGCCAAAAGAAATTGTGTGAATAAAGTGCATAGTAGGAGAATTTCATCTTGTCAATTGAGATAATAATGATAAATAGTAATAGTAATAATAATAAGATTGTTGTGTGAATATAATATGTAATAAAAGGGGATGTTATCAAGATAATTACGATAAAGGAATTGGGAATGATGGATGTGAAGATTAAGATAAAGGTGATCAACAAAGAAAAAAAAAGGGGGGGGGGAGGTTTATAATATTTAGTTTAGGAAACCGGTGATCCAGTCGTAGGCCAAGGTAAACATAGTGCCTGGATATACTTTTTTTGGATGCATAAATTTGGTTTTCTAGAGTTGATCCAGATGGCTTCGGCTATGTAAAGTAATCGTAATCTAGCTCTTTGAGGTAGAGTTTTCGGAACTTGATATAAAACAGAGAAGGCTTCTTCTATTTTGATATGATGTTCACTGTCTACCAAGTGAGAAAGGATGGCGCTGTTAATGGATTTAGTGACTCCTTTTCCCAACCATGCTGGTACATGTTCACGAATACGCAAGGATAAAGCCCTCTGAGTACGGCCTATGTAACTAGCTCCACAGGAGCAGTTGAATTGGTATACACACATGGAAGAGCCCATCTTCGGTAACTTATCCTTGATTAATTGTGTGAGTACTGGTTTAGTTGAGAAAGTGACGTGTAGCTTAGCGGCGTAAAACGTCCTTTCAACCGATCTTTTCAGTCGGCGTGTTAGAATATCACTCGCTATGTCACCTTTGAAGTCCAGTTTCAAATACAAGGTTTTTTTACTCACTGTTTCACAATTTCTTCTTATTTTAACAGTACTTTCTACTAGGTATTTCTTAACGAACTTATCCGGGTAGCCATTCCTTCGCAATGTATTTTTCAGTATATCTATTTCACTCTCAACAGTGTCCTCAGAACATAATAGCTTGATTCTGTGACTGAGACATTTAACCAAATTTGTTTTATACTGAAGAGGAGTGAAGCTTTGGAAGTGAAGTTGTCAACGCGTTCGACTACTTCACTCCCTATCCTTAGTTCAGGTGTTGATGCAGGCCAGTCCTGGAGTAACAATTTACATTTGGATGGGGAGAATCGCATCCCAAACATCCTGGCATTATTACTGAGTTCCAACAGAAGACTCTGCATTTTGCCAGCGTCTTCACCAAACAGGACTATATCATCTGCGTATTTTAAGTCGATAAGTGGACCTTCTGGTAGGAGATCAATTCCTGTAAATTCAGTCGAAGAGAGTGTTATTTCCAGCAACAGATCTATAATGAAGTTAAACAAAAATGGGGATAGTGGACAGCCTTGACGGACACCACTTGAGGTTGTAAAATCATATGACAGTTCGCCATAAGCTCTCACTCGACTGGTAGTGTTCGAGTAAAGAGCCTTCACAAGGTTTATGTACTTCTCAGGTACACCTTTCAATGACAGACACTGCCACAGAACCTCTCGGTCTACAGAGTCAAATGCTGCTTTCAAGTCAAGAAAAACTATCATTGTCGGACGCCGATAAGCGTGTCTGTGCTTGATGGTGAATATGTGGTCGATACAGCCACGGCTAGGTCTGAAGCCAGCCTGATTTTCTCGTGTTTGCAGTTCACGAGTCTTAGTTAGGCGCCCGATAATTATTGAGGCTAGTATTTTAGATGCTATGTTGGTCAGACTAATCCCTCTATGGTTATCGCAGGATGATTTTGACCCCTTTTTATATATTGGGACAATCAGTGATTGTGACCAGTCGGATGGGATTACATCCGTCTCCCAGATTTTAGCCAGAATATTAGTCAACCTAATCGCTAAAATCGGACCACCATATTTAAAGACCTCTGGAGCCAATCCATCTGCTCTTCCTCGTTTCAGATTACTTATAGCCTTTTGAACTTCAAGTAGGGTCGGGGGGCCTACTTCAATGTTCCATTCAGGTTTTCTAGGAATAGTGGGTAGTTGTGCAGTAGCTGAAGGCCGGCTAAACTGCTCCTTAAAGTGTTCCGACCATCGTTCTAAACGTTTGGGTTGAGAGCAGATAAGGGTTCCGTCTTTTTCGGAGATTGTCTCACTTACACTTGACTTCTTAATTCCGGTTTCTTTTATTAGTCTGAATAGTTGCCTGGTGTTCCCTACAGCCGCTGCCTTTTCCATCTCTTTTGCTTTCGTTGCCCACCACTGCTCACGATCGTTCCTTAGACTTTTAGTTAACCTAGATCTGATCTGTTTACGCTCTTCGTCATGTTCAGAGCCTGATGGGATGAGTTTACGCGAATCCATCAGTGAAATAGACTTAGAAGAAATCCATTGGTTTTTTGGAGCCCTATGGTTTAAATGACTAATAGATGTAATTGCTGTTTCCACAGCTGTTCGTATGTCTTTCCAAGCAGCATCTGTGTCAGTCTTGTTTACAGAACTGCCTAGATGTGAACTCAGTTGTTTCTGGAATTCGCATTTGGCTTTCTCGTCCTTCAGTTCAATCCTAATGGGTCTTCTTAGTGTACTTTTCCTGCGTCCATTGAGGCGCAGACAAATGCGCGCTCGTATTAAAGCGTGATCAGAGTCTAAACAAGTATTTCAATAGGAGCGACAATCTTCTATTGAGCCTCTCCAACGATGACTGATGACAATGTGGTCTATTTGAATCCATCGTTAGTTTGGTGCAGGTGGTCGCCATGTTAGACGATGTCTCTCCTTATGTTTAAAATTAGTGCTTGCTAAAAATAAACGATTGTCTGAGCATAGTTGCAACAGACGATCACCATTATCGGTTCGTTGAGCCGGAATACTAAAACACCCACCTAAATGTCTTTCTGTTTGATTCAAGCTACCTACCTGGGCATTAAAGTCACCCGCTACGACTACTATGTCTGAGCACTTAGCTTTCTGAAGAAGCTCAGAGAGTTTTCTGTAAAAGTCATCTTTCACTTCATCATGGCTGCAGTCGGTGGGAGCGTAGGCAGAAACGACGAAAAGGCAACGACGTGTGTCCTTATCCTTCCGAGTTCTTACGGAGCCATTCAGCCGGACAGCACACAGGCGACTGTTAACGGGGATCCATTCTAATAGTGCCTGTTCTGCCCTTGTACTTAGTGCTATGCCTACGCCTGCAAGTCCGCGAGAACTAGCCAACGGGTCGCCAGATACACGGAGGGTGTATTTCGTTGGCTGTCCATTTTGGCGAGGTGAGGTCAAGTGAATGATCACACTGGGATCCTGTATGCGTGTTTCGGAGACACAGCATACATCAATGGTACGAGATTCTAGGGTTTTAGCTAAGGAGGCCTGTTGACCGATTTGGCATAGGGTACGTACGTTGAAGGCTCCAATGTGTAGTTTGGAACGAGGTTTTAGTAGACCTGTAACAGCGTTTCGCGCACTAGAATCGTTGGCCATGGTGGCACTTGAGGAGGAAACCGAGAGAGGAAGTTTAGTGTTGAAAGTCAAGGTAGAAGGAATAGTAGGAATTGAAGAAGGAGATTGATTATGAATACGGTGGTCTTGAGTGCTGTTAGAGGTATGAGGGCAGTTATCACTTCCCGGTTGCCCACACCGTGGAAGGATTCTTCTATAGGTACCTGAAAAGGAAATTGGGTTAGAAGTGGTCTTAATGACCTGAGAGTAAGACCGCAGTGCCCAAGGGATAACTGCTTGAGGTCGGTCACACACGACCTTTTTGTGTTAGCTCCGTTCTTAAAAAAACCTTACCGCCGGAGACGGAAATCCGTGGGATAAGGCGAGGTGTGCATTTTTAGGGCCGACCTTTTCTAACCCCACCCCTCCTTGTGGGAAGGCAGCATCGCTGTCATGCTGGTTGTCTGAAGGAAACACCTTACTGCCGTCACACCTCTGTACAGTCGACAGTACGACTTCGCCTTCGGACCTTGGGATTGCTGCTTTTAGTCTCACCGCTCTTCAACCGACCTGTCTGGCATGGTAGGATTTTGAGGAACGATTGTTCCAGCCAGCATAGCTCGATTGGTTCATCACGATAGGCAAGCCCGACCACCACGTCAAGGTAGCAGCAACGTTTTCTATCTTTGACCATCAACTCTAAATCATAGTTCTGATTCTTCACACTGGTTTATAACCCTCATTCGATCATAGTTATTAGGTGGACACTCTAAAGTTCAGTTTAGGGTCACTTAAAGGTCGTCCATAAACTATAGTTTCACCATCAGTATTACTGTTAAACTGCTGCTGAGGTCTCATACCATATTTTTTCATAAGCATGTGGGTTTTAGGCAAAAGAATCAAGTTTTAGTGAATAAACTTAAAAATAACATTCACCTTAACAAGTTAGAAATGGTAAATTTGTACTGTTTATTTGATAGACTAATGTGACATTCTGAGTTGCTTTTGCGTGACTGAGCTTTTTGGTTTTGTCAACCCGTAAAATAACATGCTAAGTGATTTATTTCCTAAACTTTTTACTTTGTACAGATTTAGAGTCCTGTCGATTAAAGTTAAGTCAAGTGCAAGAGTATTACCGCACCGGTCGTGAATTGGAAAATACTATCAGACAAGGGTAATTTAAAATTATATATATATATATATATATATATATATATATATATATATATATATATATATATACTTCACAACGGAAGAAAACTGATTTTATCTTCTTCCTACTTGTAGACCAACAGTTTATACTGATAAATTTTTAAAGGCTATGGAACGTATTAAAGATGCATTGGCTTATTTTCAAGAGAATAATCCACAAGATGTTGAATTTAGTCGATTGGTAAGGGAATATGGAGTATTATTAATTAATTTTCTGTACAGCTAATTGTTTTCTATTGCATTTATGCTGTTTGTATTTAATTATTTATGTGTACGTATCTTCAATTTTTTCTGGCTCCTAGACATCGTTGTATTCAATTGGTTTAGGAAGCTTGGAACGTGAATTTGATGGTTTATTAAGACAAACTTTCTGTCCTATGGGTGATGCTATTTTAATAAGATTAATGGATCAAAAAGGTGTGTGTTTTTATTTGTTTCAAATGAAGATCCTAATTTTTTATTATATTTAGCATTTCAGTATAACCCATCCCTCAAGTGTGCTTCTCTCTCCTCATTAGTTCTGTTAATATTTTGGGAGAATAGACATGAGTTATGAATCTAGCACTTTCTTGAGCTAATTATCAGACTGCCTCATTCATTATTTATGTTGCACTTCTTTTAGTTCAGAAAATAGTTGTTCTCTGGCAATTTTTTGTTATTCTGGATATACTAACCATCTAGTTCGAATTCGATATTAGGTTGGAGATAATCTGTAGTATCTTATTAATGTAATCATGTAATAGTCATCTACTATTAGACGGAAACATAATGATTCCTTCCCTTTAGATGGAGCTAAGATAAGTTCACTTTTGCAAACCGTCTTAGCCAAATTATTCATATTTACGGTGAGTTAGGAGATACTGTTTTTCCTTATGAGACCACTAAACTAGAACTTTTAATAATTACATCTAATATTACTGATTCTGATGGATTTCCAACCGTTTATTTACTAACTCACTTTTCATATTGTGCTAATAATAATAATAATAAATCTTGTTTACAAACTTGGAGTGTGCATATTATTTCATTGTTTTGTAATCTAAACGGCGTTTTTGTAATGTTAACGTGATTTTTATTCGAATTTGGTGTTTTTCTTTAAGAATGGTAGACTTCGACTGTGAACTTGGTGTTTATTATTCTCACACCCTCTAGTTGATTAAGTTTAGGTGACCATCGTTACTTCAACTCACAATGTATAGTTAATAACTTGAAGTACTCAATTTTTAATCAAAATTCCACAGGTATCAACTTTCGATCTACTTTAGTATAGGCAATTTGACTGGGTCGTCTAACTTTTTCACACATTCCTACTTTTAAACAGGTGGGTCGTATCCAACTATCCACTTGTTTTGCTAAATCATACAGATATATCTGATGACTTACTAACTTCCGAACATGGGCCTGTTCTATCCAAGGTTTATTAGTCCAACTCCTTAAGTTTGGTCCTGCTTGACAGTCACTTTTCTGCTGTATGGTTTTATAATTTACTGAAAAATTAAATAGCTCATGCACCTAATATTTACTTACAACTTCTCTATTACTATTAAACTAATGCAATTCAGTATGCAAATTCAGGTTTATGTATTCAGCTTCAAGCCATACGCTTTTGTGTGTAGGAGCTAATGATATTATGTGGCTGTTGGGTTTAGTCATAAAGTAATTCATTCACGATCATTCTGTCGACAGCAAACTGACTTAATTTACACTAAACCTTTAAATTTTAGTCTCTGACAAAGAATCAGGGGATGGTTCAATAACTGAAGATACAGAACAAATAGAGGATATCCCAAATAATATGTTGAATAGTTTACGTTTTCTTGCTAAATGGATGAGTGAAAATCAATCATTTGTAAACAAACCACAAAGTATATCACAAGGATGTTTGGCAAAATATTGTGAATGCCGTCGTGAACTTATCCGTCTAAATTTAGTAAGGTAATTGTATGTTAACAGTGTGTTTCATTTTATTGATTGACACAATTTCGTCTATAAAGTATACTGATAGATTTCCCTACTTAACTCGCTGTATAATCAAATTTTTCATGGCTGGAAAAGGCAGGCTTTAGTGTTGTGTGATATAATATTGTATAAGCTGGTCTTATCAACTTCTGATTTATCATACATGGAAAATAATAAAGATGATAATCGTATTTCTGGTAGATCCGATCAGTGTCTCAATAGTTGAGGCGTTAAACTTTCAAGCGCTTAGTTGGAGGTTCGATCTTCTGTAGTATCACCGGCGCTTACAGTTAGAATGTGAGTTGAAGCCGAGTATGTGAGTCTGCGCGTGGTAGGCAATAGAAATTCGAAGAAGTTTCAATGTAGTCATTTTAGATAAGTGGGGAAAAATTTGTCTCATCGTTTAGGCCAGGATTCATTAAATGAAACCTAACTAAATATGGAAATCCAGATTTCTTTTGTGCCACAAGTTCATTAAATTTTCTAATTAATTTGTATTATTTTATACCCATGGTCCCCGTAAGTTAATAATGTATTATTTTTGACTGGCCTAATATGTACGGGAATACAAATCCATTTAAAGCAAAATGCCAATATGGTTTGATCAATGTTTGGTAAATCGATCTCAATAAATTTTAATATCTAAGACTATAAAGAATATATTCTATTGATCACATACAGCACGAATAAGGATCGTCGTATAAATGAAGAACTCTGGACGAAGCCACTAATATATCTGTTGTTTAGGTGCTTAGCGGTCAAAATATTTTGTTCGTAACTGTTAGGTTTCAGACTTGGACTTCGCTTTAGATAATTTGGATGGGTCAATCGTTCAGTATCATCAAGTTTTGACGTTGATTCGTGTGGAGTAATATCTATGCCGTTCATTCTGTAGTACAGTATGTTTTAGTGCTTAATATATGATACAAAAACATGTTTTATTATTGATACTACTATTTAACGAATAGTTATTTTCCCTTACTACATGGAATATTTTCAGAGTACGAGAATTATTAAGAAAAGCTGAAAATCCATCACCATCATCTGGCACAGTATCTGTAAGTTTACTTATTGTATTCATCTTTACTAACTTTTATTGATTATATATGGATTTTTCAAAAAGTGTTATACTTTTTGCATATTTATTTCTAATTATTTTAGAAACCAGGATTTCTGCCGCCAAACGTACGTGGTCGCACTAAACGGTTAGTATTTAACTCTCTCCTGTAGTATTGTACAATTACTCTACTTTATAGCATGATGTGGTTAATTTTTTCTCTATACTTCTTGTATTACATGAAATTACTTAACAAAATTTAGAAATAAATTGTTAGCTGTCATATGCAGATACTGTGACCTAATTATTTTATTTGAAAGGATGATCATCCTCATATTTATGAATTAATCTCTTCTCCGCCTGTGGTCCTTCTAGGGTTACTGTTGGTCCAAAGCCTGGATAAAGGATGAGGGTTGGGGATAGGGTCAGTACCCATATCCCGTAGAAAATAACCTTGCTAAAAAACACTAACCAGAATAAACAATTTAAACCATTTTAACTCTGCCCTCCGAGTTGAAGAATCTTCATTCAGAAGAATTGTGACGCTTCATGGTGAAAGTCGAGAATCTGTAAAAGTCACCAGTTCGATACCCCTTTTAACAACCAGAGCAATAAGTAATATAGTTACATGGAATGTACAGACATTGTGTGAAACCAGGAGGACTAATCAAATAGGTGTGGAAATGAGGAGATTCAGTTTGGCCGTACTCGGAATAAGTGAAACCCACTGAATTCAGACTGGACAGAAAAGATTAGATTCGGTAGAGGTACTACTGTACTCTGTTCACGAAGAAAAAACACTCCATACACTCAGGGGTTCGCTGTGCTACTATTCAGAGAAGCACGTAAAGCACTTATAGGTTGGGAGTCTCATGGACCCAGGATCATCAAAGCAACCTTCAAAACAAAGAACGAGGGAATCATAATGAATGTTGTTATCCAACGTTATGCACCCACTAACTATAGCACTGATGACGATAAAATTCAGCTTTATGGGAGGCTGCAATCGATCGCAGCGAAGTGCTCGGGAAAGGGCCTGATCATCTTGATAGGAGAACTGAACGCCAAAGTCGGATTGGACAACACTGGATACGAAGATACCATGGGACGGCATGGACTGAGAAAGGGGAACGAGGATGGCGAGAGATTTGCAGGCTTATGTGCATTCAACAAATGGTTATAGGTGACACTATATTCCCTACAAACAGATACACAAAGTTTTGATGTTGGTTTGTTCTCTGAGCTGGATGGTTTGGTCGTGGAGCTTTCATCGTCCTTCTGAACGACATCATCAGTACAAACTTCGGGTAGAACTGAAGTGTTTGAATTTCTCCACATGTGATTCACAGCTTGTCCTCTGCACATCAATGTTGATTGGTTCTTATTGACCTTAAATCTGTCATTGTTTGTTTCTTTGTTTTGGTTGTATCTCCTATTGGTTTGATTTTTGTTCCTATGTTGCTGCATAATTTTTTTGATTGGTCGGTAGATTGGATTGATATCAATATGTTTGTTTATTGCTGATTGACCTGAGTGCCAAGCCTCTAAAAATTCTCTGGTATTTTTGGAATTGCCTCTGTCCAAAATCTGCACATTTTCCCAGTCGAATGTATGTCCGTAGTTGTCCACGTGTATTGATATGAGTGAAGAAATGTCGTGGCGTTTGACTGCTAATTGGTGTTCATGTAGGCGAAGTTTGTGCTGATGATGTCGTTCAGAAGGACGATGAAAGCTCCACGACCAAACCATCCAGCTCAGAGAACAAACCAACATCAAAATCACCCACCTGAGCTACAAATCTCCACCATCTCAGATACACAAAGTTATATGGATCTCACCGGATCACAATACAGAGAGTCAGATAGATCATATTTGCATCACTAAAAACTCCAGATAGTCAATAAAGGATGTGAAAGCTAAGAGAGAAACTGACATAGCTTCAGATTGGAGCCGCTGTTGGTAAACAAACCTAGCTGATTTTTTTAAGAGAACATAATTTTTAAATCTTTTGTTTTTGTTAACACTTCATCTAATGTTTCAACTAACATCAAACGATTTATGATCACCTCTAATATACCGACGATGTATAAATCAATAATATCTGACTCAGTGATTTAGTCATTTATTTGGTTAACGGCTGGGTACAAGCTCCACACATCATCAATATTCATTCATCCAGGTACAAACTACGCTGTTAGCACAGTAGATGTTTTCAAACCCTAACGCGTAGATCTTCCTTAGACCACGAAGTAACAATTCATGAATGTTATTTTTGTCACTACGCGTACTACGAAGACAGTATGTAGAAATAACGTATACTAAGTTGGATTATCATTGATTGGGCTATACAAATTAATTATACGTATACTAAGATGGGATTTGTCAAATAGTGTTAGAGAATTTTAATGTTGTTGCTTTCTTTAAGCTTGCTGGTATAGTTGTGGGGCTTTCATTGTCATTCTAAACACAATTATCAGTATATAGCTTTTCGGAGTTTATGCTTATTTTCAGTAATCTTTCCGATGACATTACATACGAATGGAGTTTACAAATTGCTGATATTTCAGGAATATCAACAATGTTTTACCAGTTTTTCCATGTTTATTTGATTTTATTTAAGCCTCCCTGGATTCGTTTGGGATAGTAAGTGATGTTATTTCGATTCCTATATAGTTTATTGATGATGTTAAATAGAGTGATTTATCTGTTTTTATTTCTTTACTTGCTAATACTAAACTTTATTTGACAGCAGTGTGATTCATTCCACCATAATTATTCATCATTATACTTGTGTGTTCTGAGATGCTCCCTGGATGTGTAGATCAAAACAGTTGTTTTCCCTAAAAGACCACTGAAATAGATTTGCATGCCATTCGTTCTCTCGGGATCCTGGATTCCCTAGTACATCATCGGTTTGAAACTGAGATTTTACAACTCCTCTAGGTCTAACCTCCGTATTCACCAACCCGGTTTAAACGTCAGACGTTCTCTTTATTCCTCTCACTCACTTGCGTAACGAAAACCCATGTGATGGTGTGAATGGGGCTTCTCTCACTGTGGCTATAAACGTGTGAGACTGTGTGACAGCATTGTGAAAATAATAACGAAATCCTTCTAGTATTCACAATAACAGGGCGTTTTCAGGCTAGAACATTTTTATTTACTCCTAGTAGGTTGGTAATGTTGACAATCATATTCTTTGTTTTTATTTCTACTAAAATATCAACATTTTGGCCATCCTCACCTTTTAGATCATTAAATTAGAATAAGAAGCAAAACGTGTATTTGTGAACTAAGCTAATAATCTTTAATATTCTATCATCTTTGTTTATGAAGTGTTCTGAAAATATACAACTCCCTTTATTGTGATAACAGTAACCTGAGAGTGTTTCAGTTATTTCTTTCTAATACGATCTAGAAATGTTATTTTCTTGTGTAATGTGATGTTCCATCTTTGTTATCAGATTATCACGTGACAAAGCAGTGGAAATTTCTTAGATGAGAATAATCTAACCATAGTTGCTATCACGTAATAAACTAAAGAAAATCAATACATGTGGAAATTTTAGAAAAAAAGTACAAACTCTTCATAGGATTTTTCGATTACGTACTTAGTTATTTTGTAGAACTCTTCATTAGTGCTCTATATGGAGTCTGACACGATATCCTCAAGTCTTTTGGTGGTCTATATTTTTAATATTTGTTAACTTATATCATACAGCATTTCCCATACAATATCATCGATATGTTGCCATATTACTCCCGACCTAATTGATTTCACATACTACAGCTTCCTATTAAAAATGCACTCCGAGACAAGTTACTAGTTAGCACGTTATTGTTACTAACAAAATTAGTTTATTGATTGACAGGCCATATAAGTGTGCTGCTGTTAGCTAAATGGAATCCGATCTACTATGAGACTTGAAGGTTCTGAATCTAACCTCACTTGGTTTTGCGTGTTTATTGTTAAGAAATGACAAACTTTTAAGAAACAACTATCCTGTGCTTTCTCGTCTTCAGTAATTCCCCGGATGATTTCAATTGATTAATAAAATTGAAATCAAAATATTTGCAACCACTTCATATTCTTTCTAACTAACTTTTCATTATAGTTGTACACCAAATTTATGGGTTTTACAAATAAAAAATTGAACTAAAGAGTTACAAAGTTAGCAAATTACACTGAATAATATGGTTCAAAAGTTAAAGTAGATGGTTAATTATCCAAAAGTGTGCGAATGAATCAGCAATATGAATTGATGAAACCTCTAAAGTATTAGTTGTTGTTAATCATCACTATAATAGGATGAAAAATTGCGTATTCTGAACAGTTAGAAAAAGTTATCTTTGCATATGATATTGATATTAAATAAAATTTGGCTAGTTACTGTTTAAATAAACAATAGTTATTATTAACTCATAACCGGACACTGATGTGTTTACTTGGCTTCTAGCCATACTTTAAGTGTAAGGGTTTTCAATATCTATCAGTTTCCCAAAACGAAACACATTGAGCACGGTTTGAACCTGGTATTTAGGGGGATAAAAGGCCAATATCTTAACCACTGAGCTATCGATACCTTAAAAACAATTGAAAATAGTATCAGTCATTGTTTTTATTTTTTTATTGAACAAGAACATAAATACTGTGAATAAAATTAATATTGTTAGTTTAGATATTATTACTTCTCTAATTTTCCGGTTCAATGTTCATCTGATTCTGTAATGTATTTGAAGAAGTATTTATGTATAGTTGGTCGGCAACAAAATCGTGAAAGTAATCGTGTAGAATATAAACAATTGCTAGTCAATGTATTATTTCTCAAAAGTCCAACCTTGATGAGCCTAGAAATAGGGTGTTTTCTAGTCATATTTTGGGATTTCCAAGCTGCTCGTGGCCAGTTAAGTTCACTGCTATAAAGTGGGCACCTTCGATATATGGCTCTTAATGACATTCCAGAAAACTCGGTAAATACCTGTATTCTTTCTGTGTCGTCATCGGCTAAAGTAATGATCAGACTTCCGTCTTCGTGTTGTATCTTGACGCTATGACTAACTGTTTATGCTTCGTAACATTTTTTCCGAGTACTGTTTAGGTCAATGAGGTGTTCCAATTCAAAAAGTTTAGTAGCATTAGTGATTCCCATATAATAAACCCTGTTTACAGTTTGTTAACTGGTTTTTTTAGTTGTGAGTAGTTTAAGGAGACTGGTTTACTTTGAATTTGGTGTACTTCGAAAACTTCTCAACTGAAGTACCAAGGTTCAATTCTTGTTAGGGTTTTAAGTGAGGACTGCCGCGGAGCCCACATTAGGACGATTAAACTATCCAGTACTCCCTTGCTTCCAATAGTACCCGAAATGCTATCAATGTGTTACGAGTAAAACTCACTAGTTTTTTAATCTGTTAACTGTAAATCTTCTTTCCAATCATTGAAATACTCAACTTCATAACTCTATCCGTGTTTTTGTGTATAACTTGTAACTATACTACTCACTTTTTTGTTTCATTTTCTTTTTGTAGTAAGTGCTGTTCGACTTATCAATGAAACAGAAACCGATGAACTTGATTCTGAACATTATGCTATCGCTCTAGGTGTTCTCGTCAAATTAATGCAAGTCAGTGTACAGTTTTAATACTCCGTCATTGATTTTTTATCCTTCGCAACATATATTATCTGATCATCCTTTAAAGTTGAGATACTAAATTGTATCTTTGGAGAACAGTGCCACAGTGATTAAAGCAATCGATCTTCATTAATCAACTTTTTATTGTTTAGCTATTCAAACCCATAGTTTTCAATTATTTATCACGGGTTCGAAGCCGGTTCCCTACAGCTCCTGGTATCTTTTGTAGTGTCCTGTACCATGTCACGTCTACATGGGTTATTCTAGCTTTCAGAGAAACCAATTAGTTTAATTTTCGTGAGTCATTATTCGCTCATGTTTCTACCTTGTCAACTATTCGCTTGTAACCTTGACTTTTCATATGAGCGTGTGTGTGTACCGTTTACTCGTTCCCCAAACGTGCTTAGCCTATTTTTGTCTGACTTTAAATAGTGAGTCACGCTTTATCAAATGGATTTGGGACGCTTGGCTTTTCCGAGTCACTTCGCTTTCTTAATGTCTGTCTGACTAAACAAAAATCTGAAGTAAATTCAATTAAACTTAATCTGTATTTGGCTTATTATTACCGCCGTCTCACAAACGGGTTAATCAATATGTAATATACAGAATCAAAAGAATTTATGTTTTTGTCATATTCCTTCGTTTATACAAAATGAAGTCAGATCTCGGGTTATTAAAATAACGATTCACCATACTTTAAACCTTACACAAAACATCTGGTTTCAAAACCCGAACTGAGTAAATGAATCGTTATGAATTTTATCGAATTATTGTATCATAGGTACAAAGCCTGCTGCTCACCGATACTTTATTTTGAACACGCAGCTAGTACCAATAATAACGAAGTACACGGACTTGCATATAAGTGCTGAGTTGTATCAAGCAGATTTCTTTTATTTAATATAATCCCATTGTGCGTTATAAATTTTATTAAGTCAAGTTGATCATTCAATAATAGGATTATCTCCTAAGTTTTATACCTTCGATAATTTTGTTCGGGTACTAACCAGTTGTAAACCACCAAATGTAGTTTATTTTATCGATTATAAGTCGTGAGTTCTATATTCTCCTTCATCATTACCTTCAGATGTCTTTTGATTCCTGACCGTAGTTTTTTATTACCACTCAGTAGGAGTGCACATGGCTGTGTTTATATCCTGTAAAATCAAAGTAACTATCTCCCACAAATTATTATCATTATTTTGTTTATTTATTATTTTTTAGAATGAATGTATTTTGTTGGATCGTTTACAGTTAACTGCTAGCCCACAAGATTCTCAAGTGTTATTGTTCAATATATTTAAAAAGGGGTCATCTGATATCTTAACTGAAGGGACAGTAAGTTTATTTCTCTTTCTCCCTTTTTAATCGATTGTATTATCAAAATGTTTGATATCAGTAATAAGTCAATATGTTAAAAGTATATTATTGTAATCAAAAATTACCATTACAATTTATTGGAGGCTATTCGCATGATAAAAACCTTACACTAATATTCACACCACCTAATTACCTAGTTATAATCTTTTTCTCTAATCCCTAGTGCCTATTTAATTCTGTCGATTGGGCTTAGGCCTTCCTACCGGACTGGCTTCAAATGTCTAACATCTCTTCTAAATTTCTGTACTTTGAACTCATGTATATTTTAACGTGATATTCGTCACAAATTGACACTATATGAGGTATCAGTGAAAACGGAAAAGCAATCAACAGTTGTTTCGTTTTAACGTGAAACTTCTCAACAGCTCACACTAAGACCTCACCAGCAATCGAACTCAGAATCTTAAGTTGTCGTGGCGAGATCCTAATTATCATATTAATTGGTTGGCATTCAATGGTACATATTTCTAACTCCAGTCAGTTCGTTATATAGAATGATAACCATCCGATTCCGTTGGTGACTACTGTTTCGCTCCCAACGTGTCTAAGGTCTATTGGTCATAAATTTTTACCTGAAATTCAGAAATTCATCTCGGAGTTACTAGTGAACATAATTGAAGTTTTTTTGGATTAGCATTTGTGCAGATTAGTGTAAAATAAAGATAGCATTCGTCACAGAAACTTGAAGGTCGTGGATTTTTTTCTCCTCACTCTGTTCACAATTCTGGATACTCAGAAAATTGTAGGATGTTATTGGAGATTATCCACTATGCACAGTATATCTTGAATGACTTGAAAAATCGATCCCTCACTCCAGTTCGATCACAGTTTCAGTTGTTTTTTCGGTCTATCTATGTTCTAGTAGACATCATACGCGGTAGGTAGCCAATATTTTTTCTAACATTACACATTCCTTATTTGTTTGTGCTGAAAGACTAATAAAACTTCGTGTTTTCTTTTATTTCATTTTCCAAATATCTCTTTAGGAATCTCTTATGTATTTAATCCATGACTATGTAATGTAATTCATGTACAATAAGCATTAAAATTATGAATGATTCAGTAATACTTGGATCGTACTTTTGCTGGCTCATATACACAAACTTCGCTTTGTTTTTTATCTTTACCATAGACACTAACTCGTTTAATGCATCGAGCTCAAGGCCGGGCAGAATTTCATATGGTTATGTCATTATTAGTAGTACTTAAAAAGTTTTTTCAAATTTCTGATGATCTTGTATCTGTACTTCAGGCAAGATAAATGTCTTGATTACTGAGAGTTTTTTCCCATTAATTATTGGAAACATATGCATCCATTTGTCATTTTATAGATGTTAGATTTTGTTTAAGTATTCTCTCTGAAGTTGAAATCCGGTATTATATATGTGATGACCACCCAGGGTGTGGGATAACACTGAATGGTGATCATATCGTACCACTACATATGACTAAAGTAGAAAGTGTAACTGCTAGATTTCGTCCTAAATGTCCTGGCTTGTCAGTCAGTCAGTCAGCTACAACATGGGACCAGGCACATTTATGCATCGGTCCAAGTCGCCATACCTCATTAGCACAACAAGATGAAAACCGGATTCATAGAAGTAATTAATTTAGTGGTGGTAATATATAAAGATAGGTTGTATATAAGAATATATATAGGAAGGAAGAAAGTTATGAAGCAATTTTAATCTCAAGGTTTAAGGGAAGATAAAGAGTGTATACACCTGCGCCATTGTGATCGATTCTGAGCCACGTTACCTAGAGTCTCCAACCATTGGTTACGATAGTCACGCGGACCCCAACCAGGTAGTCTGCATCTACCAACATGGCTCAGACTAGAAGTTAGTGACTTCAAGCTCTGATGCCAAGTTTTGGTTTGGCGGTCCCTAACTCTCTTCCAACAATCCCCTACACTAGTCATCATAGCACGTCGTGGTAATCGGTGTTCATGCACACGTAACACGTGGCCTAATCATCTCAGTTGATAAAGATTCATGATCTCATCAACTGATTTACCATCATTTCCTAATACCCTGCGTCTAACCTCACTATTACTTACCCGGTGATCCCAGCAGATGCGTGCAATATTTCTAAGGCATCTGTGGTCAAATACTAGTAACCTACGAGTATCTTCTACTCTTAATGGTCATGTTTCACAACCGTAAAGTAGAACAGAGCGAACTGCTGTGCAGTATACTCGTCCCTTAATTGATAGATGGATATCTCGTCTTCGCCATAGGTGACGTAAGTTGGCAAAAGCCAAACGAGCCTTTTGAATCAGTGTTGAGATTTCGTCAGACACCAACCCATTAGGGCTGATCAGACTTCAAAGATAAGTGAAGTTGTCGACTACTTCACTCCCTATCCTTAGTTCGAGTGTTGATGCAGGCCAGTCCTGGAGTAACAATTTACATTTGGATGGGGAGAATCGCATCCCAAACATCCTTGCATTATTACTCAGTTCTAACAGAAGACTCTGCATTTTGCCAGCGTCTTCACCAAACAGGACTATATCATCTGCGTATTTTAAGTCGATAAGTGGACCTTCTGGTAGGAGATCAATTCCTGTAAATTCAGTCGAAGAGAGTGCTATTTCTAGCAATTGGTCTATAATGAAGTTAAACAAAAATGGGGATATTCTGGCTTGAATCTTATTCAGATCAGATCATGGATATACACTAATTAAAATAGTGTAAATATGGGCTTTTTTCAAAAAAGTAATGATGATGATTGCATGAACTCTCACTTGAGACCATATCACAGTTTCATTTGATAAATTGATCAATTTTTAGTAGTAAATTTGTATGTATTTATCAACTACTAATGTTAAATTGTTTTTTTTTTCTTGTTTATTTATTTTCTAAATAGTGTATTGATAATGTATTAATTGATTTTAATCAATTAGTTCTTCGTTTATTAAGTCAAAGTAAAATAACACTAGAAACTTATGTACAATTTTTGCAACAAGTTACAGAAAAATCCAGTTCAAATAGTAATGTTGTACCTGAAGATGGAACAATACATGAACTTACAACTAATGTAAGTGAAATTTCATTGATGGTAGTGTATTGAGTTGTAAAGAATAAGAACAAATGTATGTATATTTTTCATTTGTTGGTCGTAACTTGGGTGGGTTTGTGAATAAAATAAACTTACACTTTAAAAGCTGTTAATTAGTGGTACATTTTTTGAAGGAATCCCTTTTTGATATTATTGATCTGTCCAGTAAAAATGCTAATCAGTAATATAAAAATTCTCTAGGTTACATTCAAGCCTTTTTGAAATACTCCTTATTTGTGCCAACACACTTGTCCCATCACTTTGTTAATTGTTTAAATATACCATTCTGTGTAATTAGGCCTTTTCATTTCACCTTTAGTCGTCCCACTGTCGCTGTCAATATAATTTCGGATTGTATCAGCAAACTGAAAACCTAAGTGATTTAATATAAATAATTAGTTGCATGGATGATCTATCTAGTGTGAGAATTGGGTTTGTAAAGATATATGACCTTAGCTCACATATTTATTATTTCATTTATTGGACCAAGGAAATCGTGAATTACATCGATTAGCATCTCAAATAAGGTAAGCTACCTGTGTTAGACTAGCTCACGGTAGTGGACGTTGTATTCGATATTACTATAATCTTTCATTTTCGCAGTGAAACCATCTGGGTGTTTTTAAGTATGTAACACAGACTGTCTACTGGTCATTCCTGTTGTGTGTGTGTGTGTAGAAATAAGCCCTCTAAAGTTTAATTTTACAGTCATCAAAACACCATTCAAAGTTTACTAAGGATTATCGGTACAGTACAATAATAACAATCTGATAAGGCGTTAATAATCATAACTGCTAAAATAAGCCTTTTGATTTTTCTAGTTACTGCTGTTCTTATTCTTGCTTAATTAATTATACATTACACAAAAATACTTTTTTGTGACCTATATAAACAACAGACTAAAATATCATTATTCATCACTGTTTTGCATGTAACACTTCTCCAAGATGACATTTAAAAGGTAAATACTAAGAATTCTTTCTTAGTTCATAACTTCCTAAAGTAAGTAATAAGCAAATGTTCACTGGCTCAATTCGTCACACCGCATCAATCCAAGAGGTGGTAATCAAATAAACCCTCAACTATCAACATCTCTTTCCCACAGGAAATCAGACGCGACTTGAGCACCTCAGTAATAACGTTTCAGACTGTGAAGCTAAATGGAACGGGTTCGAATCACACAGTAAACACCAGTCCCCTCAGAATTACATGTAAGTCTTGTTGATGAGTGACAAGTATCATAAAATCTAGGTCCAATGTCGCCTGTTGACTACGGCCAACCACCTAAGGGGTCCCCCTATAAAAGACTCTAGTCGATACCTACTAATTGATACGTATCAGTATTGTTATTATGCATATTGAACTTACTTAAAATACCTAATGATATATATATATATATGCTTTTTCCTTATTGGCTAGGCATTGATGTATTTAGAAAACTTGTTAGAATTCGCTGATATTATTGGTACTACTTTGTCACTTACTGAAGCTGGTCCACAAACTACTACTAACACACTTAAATATCTTACCGCTATTGGCCAAAATCATGCCTTTTTAGAAAATAAATTTGGAAAATATTTATGTAAGAATTCTCTCCTTTTTGCATGATAAATACTTTTTTAATGTGTGTTATTGACATTTGTGACTAGTTTATTCATAAAAAGTTGCTTATGACCTTTCAAGGGAAAAGAGTACATATTTTGATCAATTAGAACTGTCTACATCTATTTAGAAACATACACTCTGTTCATTTGGAAGTTTTGTTCAATGTATGGGTCTCATTTGTTTGTGATCACTGAGTTATTCAATATGCATCTATTACTTTTGATGTCAAAGTCAAATATATTATTGTATTTACTGAGAACCGCCGAATTTAAAGATATAGATTTATACAGTTATAGTAAAGCTTTAAATAGCAGTTTTAGAGACAGCAAATATTTGTCAAAACTAAGCATTTATAGATGATAGTTTTCGAACGAATTTAGTAGGCCTACATAATTTATCAGCTACATTCATCTCAGTCTACATAACCTTATTTGCAGTTTTATGTGAACACATTTATTTCAGAATAATCCGAAATTTATCTGACATTGATACTATATGGTCATTGATATATTTGTTTAAAAAATGTTTTTGCTGAATGAAACAGTCATATCAAAGAATTAATAACGCACAATTCTCTGTAAAGAAGTAATGAGTTATCCCTTATAACTTACCTTACTTCTTTCTTACAGCAAAATAAAACCTTACTTAACTATTGGCATTACCAATTGAATATTTACCATGATGTGGTTGTATCATAAAGGAGATCTAGAAGTGTAACAAAAACACACCGTAGTTTACACACCAAAGACAATAGTCAACTGGAAAACATAAGTATCCGAAGTGTTCCTTTTATAAATTGGATCACGACTATGATCAACTCCTTAAGTGCACAATATATAACGCGAACAAATAAATATCGAATGCTATATTTGATCTTTGCATTTTAGTAGAGCGAATTCATTTGGGATATTTATCACTTTGGGGTTTTATCACCTATGGTTTCTGCTCAATGGTCACGATTACGAAGTCTCAGCTTCCAAACACTAGTTAAGAAGTAAATTTATTGACTTTGTGAATCAGACGTTTATATTGGACTGACTACCCTGAGGTTTACTCGAACTACTTCTCTAGCCAACATCAAACATCTGTTGAAACAAAAGCTCTGTCACTCAGAACTATCTAAATTGACTAAAAAGGTGCTTCAAAATCACCATTACAAGAAAATTTCAACTACGTACAAATCCTTAACTTTAACTACTTAACAATCGCAGCACTCCTAGTCTCTTACCAAACCCGAATTTAACTACTTCAGGAATAAATATTTATTAGAAGCAATGGGAACTATATTCATTAACGTTGTTTTTTTCAACTTTTGGAGCCTTTTAATATAGGAATAGTACGATGCAATATAATAATGGGTTGTTTTATGGAATCTCATATCAAGTTTTCTACACATAACACTATCTAAAGGTTAACGCACTTCTCAATAGTTTACTTGACTTCCAGACACACATGATCTACAATTTTTCAATTGTAGACTTTTTGATGAAAGTGTCTACTAATGTATACTAAAACTACCAGTCAGTTAGTTATAGTTTAACCAGGACCTGTCACAAATGTGTAGCAAGATGAATTGTACATGATGAAAAGCAATAGAGTCGAAATAATAACACTTATTGGTAGCAGAGGATATTAATCTCGGTAATGTAATGAAAAAACAAAGGTTTATCACAATTATGTTATATGATTTGCGCAATACATTTCGAATTATCTCGTCACACACATAAATCTGTTCAGTTTCTCCTCACAATGAAAGTTACTGCTGACATGATAAAATTAATCAGTTTACGATATTATCTTTGGATTCTAATGTCAACTATTGATACAATTATGGTAAGCAGAGATGGATAGTGGCTAGCAGTGGAATCCAGGACGCGCGTTTCGTCCTACTTGGGACTCGTCAGCCGGATGTACCTGCATCTCAGAGTTGATGTTCACTCTGGGACTCGAACCCAGTACCCTCGCTTCAAACGCCATCGCGTTATCCACTCGGCCACTGAGTCCTGATAGCCACTTGAAGCGAGGGTACTGGGTTCGAGTCCCAGAGTGAACATCAACTCTGAGATGCAGGTACATCCAGCTGACGAGTCCCAAATAGGACGAAACGCGTGTCCTGGATTCCACTGCTAGCCACTATCCATCTCTGCTTACCATGCTTGTGAATTAAGGTATGTCGAGGCAATACGCACAGTATGCACATATGCCAATTAGAGACTGACCAGTTGCAGTGCTAAACACATCGATGGGAAGATCCAAACAAACAATACTAAATTGAATTTATTGATACAATTGTATGCCATGATAACGCTCGTAGAAACTGATTTTTCTATTAGTTTCATCTTACGGACTGATGCTGATAACAATACCCGATAACCATCATATCATTTGTAGTAGTTGCTTCTTGATAATTAATCACCGAACTTTATACTTGATAGTGACCGATTGCTATCTTTTTTTCATAATTTAGTCCGTTACTGTTATTTTCTTTTGTGGCTTACATTATTTCAGTATAGGAATAAATGTTATAAATTATTCAAAATTTACTTTGCAACGTATACATAGACCTATAAGCATTTGACCATTCTTATTTTCGAAAATTGTTTGTTTCTTTTCTCTTAGTTAATGCCATATTCGCTCTCATGACAAATTTGGAACGTAAATCAGAAGTTTATTCTGAAGAGATACGCCGAATGATTTTCCAAATGAATAATATTCAATACATATTGAAAAGTATTTATAAGTATGTATGATTTCTAAACTCATATAATGCTATGATAATAATTTAGTTATCAGAAGGGGTTTTGTGGAGATTTAGTATTTTCATATTTGAAAGCGTGAGTCAATTGAAGCTAGACCACCAGGGAAAACGTGGAAGCACTGGACGGCCGTTTCGTCCTATTGTGGGATTCCACAGCAGTGCGCATCCGCTATCACGAGATTCCAACCCAGGACCTACCAGTCTCCTGGTCTATCGGTTAAGTGCTCTGGCGCGAGACTAGTAGGTCCTGGGTTCGAATCTCGTGAGGCGAGGTCGTGGATGCGCACTGCTGAGGAGTCCTATGATAGGACGAAACGGCCGTCCAGTGCTTCCACGTTTTCCCTGGTGGTCTAGCTTCAATTGACTCACGCTTTCAGCTATGAACATAATTTAATTTATTTAACGAATACAAGTTTAAATATTCAGTTTTAAAATACACTTTGTTGGACTACTCAAATCGAAGTAAATGGTGCAAAACTTACAGCCTAGTTGTTGCAAATTAATTACTGTATTCATGATATCACTACTGTAGAAGTCATGCGTTATTAAATAGCTGAATCTCTACGAACACGTTGCTAATAAGGTATGTATCCTGTAACGAACAGTCATCCTAAGTCGATTTGCTCAAATTCAGACACCTGTCTGATAAAGAGCTTATGAAAGTGAAAGTATACCTATTAAATATATTACTGTCTCTAGTGAAATCTCTCCAATAATTCATCCCATTTACTATAGTGATTTTAATTACCAGAAGTCCAATAGTTGATCCGAATGCAGAGCTAATGAACCAAAGTTTATTAGATTCGATCAAACTACATTCTTCTGCACAGCATACAAAGCATTGTTGAGTTACTAATATTAAATTATATCAAAGCACAAACCCTGTGTTTGTTGTAATCGGTTCTTATTTAACAAAAGAAACAAATTACATCAAAAGTACAAAATACCTTAAGCAATACAGCCTGTGCTACATAGTCGAAGGTTTATCTAGCACAGAATAGCATACTAAACAGCTAAAGGGATCATTAATAAACAAGTGTTTTGTACCTGAGAATCACTAAGAGTATTCCTAACAAGATGGGATGAAATATTTATCTTCAAGAATTCGAGTAACCGCTTCCAGTAGGCAATCAGAGGTGAGCAATCATCAGCCTAACCACGCCGTAACCTTGAGTTTAGTCAGATACGACCCTATTGTCAACGACCTGGCAACATGCATTAGCGAAATTAAATAAAGTAACATGATAAAAGTCCGGACAAAAAAGAGGGGAAAGAATAAGATAAAGTTACAAAGGTTTCGAATAAAATTTAACACAAGGTAGGACGAAAGAATAAAGATATAACAACACTGTCCAGTAAAACACTGGAAGGATTTTCAACTTATTCTCGTAGAGATTTAGTAGGCTGCTGTTAACTAAAGCAAAACACTTACCCAGTCCTCCTTGGCTTTCAATCGTTCTACAACTGATTTCAGTTTGTGATAAAATTTCTTTACGAATTATTAACTTGATTTACAAAAGCTTATATGTATGTTACTAAACATCCATCGGAAATTTGGTTTAAAAATAAAAATCTTAGTTTTAATAATCAGTAAGATATAACAAAAACGTTTACGAATATTTTGTAACATTCATGTCAAGATGATCTCATGCTATTGTTTAACAAACAACTACTAACTTTGCTTTTGAACAAAAAGAAACTTGTCATGACTAAATATCATTGTTATGATTACTTGTGTATAACCTATATTTCTCATGAGTAAAACCTTATGGTTTACTCACCTACCTGCTACTCAATGCTAATCATAGTAATAGATTGGAAAGAGATAAGGAGCAGTCAGATAAAAGCATGATATCAGTCCATGAAGTCATCCACATTTTTACTGGGATATATGGGGGTAGTCCAGACTTCTTGGTCGGGAGTGCTTGCTGACATGTGTCAAAGTCGACCATGTTTGCGTAAGTACGTTCTCTATATTTTAAAGTTCAATGCTATTTCATATTTTTTATTCTGCTCAGTAGACAACCACAGAAAATGGTTGCTCGGTATCTTCAGCTGGTTCAATTTAGATATATACACCATAGGATTTTGGCTCAGTGGTCTGAGGTTAAGTGTGCTCCCATGAAACCGAAGGCCATGTATTCGATCCCAGGTGGCAGGGTTATGGATGGGCATCGCCAAGTTCCATACTAGGACGAAATAGTTGTTTGGAGATTCCGGATAGCCGATGGTTGTCTAACTTGGGTTGGTTCATGACCTCACTAATATTTATTAATCTCCACAAACCCCTACAATTTCGGCACTTAATTGTTTAGTTCCTTCCTATTGTTAACCAATCACGTTTTTCCACATTTTGGTTTAAATAAGTGGATATATGATTGTTCTTTGATTTTAAAACTAAATAATACAGGTTTTCTTTATTTATACGTCCTTTTTTCATGGTGTCGGTAATTGGGGTGATTTTTAGGACGAATATTCATCGTTATCTTTTATCACAAGATCGTGAAGCTGTCGCCAAGATTACCAGTATATTGGATGAACGTAAATTTTTTATACGCGATGGTATGTTTTACACAAATGTTCGTTTTTGGTGTTCACAATCTATTTCGTTATTATGTTGAGGAAAATCAAACTTTATTCAGTTTAATGCTGGTTAGAATACATATTACTAATATCCCAATGAGTCAAATAGTGAATGTTTGACTGTTTGTGTTGGGGATGTCAAATCCGCAGAACTTACTTGGTAAATGGCTTAATCTTGTAGTTTTATTTTGAAAATTTGAATTTAGCTGTTTTCGCGCCAAAAGCGCTCTTTTTACCTTCACGTCATATTTCCCACCTGTAAACTATCTTAACCGCTATTGGTCCTTTGTTTCTTTATGTGTGCTATTTACTAATGATGCTCAAGGACAATTTGTTACTGTATAAATGCGCTTGACTTTTCCCCTTATTTGATTGCTTGTACTCGGCTGCTTACGGAATACATATATATTCCCTTACTTGCCTTGGACTTCTTCATCTAGTTAGCGGGGCCTGGGACAACCGATTAGAATAGCTTATCGTGTCATTGTGTCATTGGCTTTCGTTCGTTACCGCGGAATCGATTTAGTTTCAGGCATAACAGTTTGGTTCTCCAAATAATTTCCATCTGTTACTTGGTAATAAACGCGGTTCCTGACGGTTGCTGCTACTTCGACGTTGTGGTCGGTCTTGCCTATCGAGATTAACCCATTAGTCTATACTGGATGGAACAATCGTTCCTCAAGGTTCCAACATGCCAGGTAGGTCGGTTGAAAAGCGGTAAGACTAAAAGCAGCCAACCCAAGGTATAAGGGCGAAGTCGTACTGCTGACTGTACAGAGGTCTGACGGCAGTAAGATGTTCCTCTCAGGCAACCTTCATGGCGACAATGTTGCCTTCACGGAAAAGAAGGATGGGGCTAGAAAAGGTCAACCCTAAAAACGCACACCTTCACTTATCCCATGGATTTCCGTCTTCGTTAGCAAGGTCTCAATAAATACGGAGCTAACACAAAAACTACCGACAGAAAAGTCGTGTATGACCGGCCTCAAGCAGTTGTCCCTTGGGCACTACGGATCACTAGGACCAACTCTAACACAATTCCCTCTTCACGTACCTCTGGAAGAATTCTTCCATAGTGTGTGCAGGCGGGAAGTGATAACCACCCTCGTACCTCTAACAACATTCAAGACCACCCCTGTATTCGTAATGAATTCCTCTCTTCAATTCCTATTATTCCTCCTGCGTAGACTGTCAACTCTAAACTTCCTGCTCAAGTGTCACTGTTACGTCCTTGCCTCGTCAAATATCACATGATTTAGTCACCAGTTCGAACACCGACTCATATGACCTTGGTATCTTGCTAACCCATTGACGCGTTAACCAATACAAACAGCCTAGAGTTAGCTCTGAGTCCTTATTTGTTCTTCTTGCCATGCCCTGCCCATTGAGTTCAGAACACAATCTCAGCTTCCACTGTGTGAACTGCATATTTCAAACATAAGCAGTTTATATACAAGCAAACTAGAGCGCATAACACTATAAAATAGAAATTATACAAGAACAAGCTAAAAGTGGTTGTGGGTGTGAGAGACTGTAACTAATAAATCGGGACAACAATAAATATATTTCTTATATCCCAATGAGTAATACAAAGTTAACCTTTGTACTATTAAGACTTGTGTGCTGTTTGGCTAAACGGCTCTGTAAGAACTCAGAAGAATAGGGGCACACGTCGTTGACTTTTCCTCATTTCTGCCTACGCTCCCACTGACTGCAGCCCGGATGAAGTGAAAGATTATTTTTACAGAAAGCTTTTTGAACTTCTTCAAAAAGTTAAACACCCAAACATAGTACTAGTCGCAGGTGATTTTAATGCCTAAATAGGTAACGTAAACCAAACAGAAAGACATTTAGGTGGGTATTTTGGTGTTCCGGCTCAGTGAACAGATAATGGTGACCATATGTTTCAACTGTGCTCAGACGATCGTTTATTTCTAACAATCACTAATTTTAAGCATACGGAGAGGTATCGTCTAACACGGAAACCCCCTGCATCAAACCAATGATGGACTTAAATAGACCATATTGCCATCAGTCATCTGTAGAAGACTGCCGCTCGTTCTGGAATACATGTTTTGACTCCGATCATGCTCTAATACAAGCATGCACTCGCTTGCGTCTCACTGGACACAGAAAAGCCACATTAAGAAAACCCATTAGAGTTGAACTCATTGACGAGAAAGCCAAAAGTAGATTCCAGGAAGAACTGGTGTCACATTTAGGCAGTTCTGAAAACAAAGTTGACCCAGATGTTGCTTGGAAAGATATACAAACAACTGTGAAAATAACAGCGTCTTATATTAGCGATTTGAACTAAACGTTTATGAAGAACCAGTGGGTTTCTGCGACATCTGTTACACTGATAGACTCTTGTAAACTTATCCCATCAGGCTACGAACACTATGAAGAGCGAAAGCAAATCAGATCTAGGTTAACTAGAAGTTTACGGAACGATCGAAGGCAGTGGTGGGCGATGAAGGCTGGCTTTCAGCTACTCTTACTACTACCCAACATTTCCAAACAGCCTGAATGGAACATTGAAATCGACTCCCCGACTCTAATTGCAATTCAAAAAGTTATAGCTAATCTGAAACGAGGAAGAACAGCTGGTCCGGGTGGACTTACTACAGATGTCCTTAAGGATGGTGGTCCAGTTTTAAATTGACGAATATTTTAGCTAAAAAATGAGGGCTGGACGTAATCGTATCCGACTTTTACAATCATTGATCGTCCCAATATTTAAAAATGGATCCATAGGGGAATTAGTTTGACTTATCTGGCGTCTAAAATACTAGCCTCAATAATTATCGTATGCCTAACAAAGACTTATAAACAGCAAAATACGAGAAAAACTTCAATTAGAATCGGGGAGTCTGTTTCAATGTACTTTTTTATATTTTTTATTGCTTATTGTGTTTAATCATTTCTAGCATAAGTTGTTTTGTAACAAATCCCTCGACGAAAGCATTGTTGTAAACTCAGTGCCAATCACTATGAAAATTGTCTTAATGAAAACATTTTTTATGCGCTTTCCCAGTCTCTTGGCTGAATAGCGCTAAAACACAAACTATCGATCTCACGTCAAATTAATTACTTAAACGACAGATATCCATAAAACATAGACAACTAGACTCAACGTGAATGCAACTTATCAATTGGATGTGTTCACTAAAGTATTCACTCTTCATGTTTATCAATATATGTTTTAGAAATATATTTTTGCATACTATGCACTATTAGTGTAGGGTTGTGGAGATTACAGAATTTTATAGAGATCAACAGTCGATCTAAGTTAGATAACCATTGAAAACCTGAAAAGATTAGACATCTGTTTCGTCCTAGCATGGAACTCTGCAGCAGCCCACACCCACGACTTCTCAACCGGGAATTCAACCCAGGACTTTCGGTCTATATGATATTTCATTATATATATTTCCTCTTGTACTTATTTTTTCACTTCAGTCATGAACTAGTTAACTAATCCTTTCTTTTTCTATAAACAAAAATTATGTATTAGTTGTGCTGATATACTACACTTACGGCCATTTCCTGAAAGCTGTGGATCAAGTAGTATTCGTCGACGTAAAGCCTCTCAATTTGGATCTGTATTATTAGCTTCAGTATTGTCACCAAATCTAAACACTAATCATCATAAACATTCCATCACTAACAATGAGCAATCTCAAGAGATTATGGATGAACATCTAACCAAGGTGTCTTTGGTTTTTTTCCTAAATATCTTACTGTCTCTCTCATCGACTGAGAGTTGACTTCTTACTAGTTTATAAAACCTCTGTTATTTTCATTAATTATGTTTATGTATGTTTTGTTGTATCATGATTTGATAATGAAGAATTCTCGAATATTAATAATTGTGTGATTTTAGCAGTTTAAAGATCCTCATAGAATATTTGAGCGATATTTGAGGGAACAATTGTTTTCAATAACTTCATCATCAGGCTCTACAGTTATAATAGTTGAAAGCGTGAGTCAATTGAAGCTAGACCACCATGGAAAATCTGGAAACACTGGACGACCATAATAGGACGAAACGGCCGTCCAGTGTTTCCAGATTTTCCATGGTGGTCTAGCTTCAATTGACTCACGCTTTCAACTATGAAAAATACTAAATCTCCACAAAACCCCTTCTACAGTTATAAGTCCATAATCATTATGATATTTTACAATGGCCAAAAATGAGGCGTGTATTAATGACTTTGATAATTTTCTATGTTAAAAATGGTAAACGTTTGCATCTGTTACGACATAGATACTTCAAGATTGTGTTATTTACAAATTAGAAAGGTTATATAATAAAGGTCAGAAATGATTTAAACTAAAGTGTCCAGTCACAATCAATATAATAATAATTTAGGAAAAATGAAAATGCAAAAAAAATTGTGTGAAGAAAATTCATAGTAGGAGAATTTCATCTTGTTAATTGAGATAATAATGATAAATAGTAATAGTAATAATCTTAATATTGGTGTGTGAGTATAATATGTAATAAAAGGGGGTGTTGTCAAGGTAATTACGATGAACGAATTGGGGATGATGGATGTTGAGATTAAGATAGAGGTTATTAACATAAAAGGAAGAAAAAAGAGAGGGGGAGGTTTATAATATTTCGTTTAGGAATCCGGTGATCCAGTCGTAGGCCAAGGTGAACATAGAGGCTGGATTTACCTTTTCGGGATGCATAAGTTTGGTTTTCTGGAGTTGATCCAGATGGCTTCGGCTGTGTAAAGTAATCGTAATCTAGCTCTTTGAGGTAGAGTTTTCGGAACTTGATATAAAGCAGTGAAGGCTTCCTCTATTTTGATATGATGTTCACTGTCTACCATATCATAATAATTATGGGCTTATAACTGTAGAGCCTGATGATGAAATTATTGAAAACAATTGTTCGCTCAAATATTGTTCATTTTTGAATTTTGTGATTGTTGTCATTTACCAATTTTCTAGTTAATAGTAATCATAACTCTTATCCTAACTTTTTTCCATCTAATGATCATTAATGGCGACATATATAATTGGTGTTTTATAATGGCATGTTAATAACATAGTACTATACTATAACCTTAATTATCCTTTCTATGAATTATTTTACTTAGGGATCTTTTTTATTTCTTCCATGTTATGTTGAATAATCTATAAAATTGTAACTACATTTTAACTGTTCTCAAAATTCTTTTAATTTTTGTTTGTTCTTGGAATTTGTTCCGTTTTCTTTTTCATAAATGAAATCGATCTAATTCTTTATAGGTGTGCACGCATGCTTTCATTACCAGATGGTAATATTTTAAATCGTATTACTGGTATGATTAATCGTTCTTCTGTGAGTTCATTTATAAAATAACATCATTCTATTTATATAAATTATTCATAATGCATGTTTGTTTGTGTATCTCATTTATTCTTTTATTCTTTTAACAGTAGACTACCTACTTGAATGTGTCTATCATCTTATCGAGTAATTTATTTTATATTGATTATAATTGTTCTTTAATTGTAACTTGTTTGTTTACTATTTTACCCTTCTTACTTTAATAGATAGATCAAAAGGAGAGATCTTTCCTAAAATCTCTTTGGAATGTAAGTTTTACTGATTGACTTAAAAATATTAGATACCTTTTTTATGTTAGTGTTTTTTTTTGTTTCTGTTTTTCAATGAATTCATTCCTTACGTATGGCTGGAATTGTCCTAACTACAAGTCAAGGTTATGTGAGAATGACCGTATCTGCACCATTTTTGTCGTGTTTATAATTCATGATGGTTAATGTTTCATGTAATTTATAGTTTTGGAACAATGGATTAACTCTTTATTAATAATGAGAACTTGGAAATCTACGATACAGTTAAGTTATCAACATTCTACTATTAAAAACCAAGAAGAATTTAACCCATTTGACACTAAATAACATGGATCGTATAAATTTAGTGTAAATAAGTATATTTAGATCAATTGAAACACCAATGACTGCAATAAAGTCACAAATTAAACGAAACAGAGCTCTAGATAAAACAGCATCCATAATGACGAAGATGGGGCACATCTCAATATTACATGACCTTGACTGGTAAACAGGATAATTCCAGAATTACGATATCCCAATAAATAACAATCTTACCAAACTCGACTTTAATTAGTCAGTCAAACGTAACGTAGGAACTGGCACACATGTGCATCATTTGAAGTTGCCCTACGCCATTAACACAGAGAGATGAAATTTTTAGGGGAAATTTCAGATAAGTACATGTAACAGTATTAGTGTTAATAAAAAAAGATTAGACATCGAAGATACTACTTTAGAAAATGTAAATTAGTGAAATAAAAAAGGGTTTAAGAAGCTAAGAATGTGGGGTAAGACAAGCAGTGAATGCACCTGCGCCATTGCGAACTATTCTGTAGAGTTTCATTAACAGTCCTTAACTGTTGTTTACTATGATCACGTCGTAGTCTATATCTACCTACATGACTTAGTTCAACAGTCAGTATCTTGATGAACTGATGCTACGTCTCCCCTACCTTTCTTCCTACCTACTTGTGCACTAGTCATCGTTGTGAGTTTAGGTAGTCAGTGGACGGGCATACGTAACACATGTCTTAATATTCTTAGTCGATAAAATTTCACAACTTCAACCGGTTTGTCGTTCTTGCCTAGGATGGTCCCAAAATATACTAGCAGTGCTTCAAAGACACGAATAATAATAACCTTTGAATACCCTTTATTTTTAAAGGCCACGTTTCATTGCCATTAAATAGAACGGAGCGAACTGTTGCGTAGTAAACTCGTCATATAGCTAACAGACGAATATCTCACCTACTCCATGAGTTCCATAAGTTGGTAAAGACCAATTGAGCTTTCTGAATGGGTCCCAACATTTTGTCAGACACCAACTAAGCTGTGTTAATGAGACTTCCATGATAAGTAAAGTCCACTTCATCTTTGCATCATAAACTATCTATTTTGTTTAATTAGACCATATACTTGCTCTCGATATGTAATGGAAGATGACAAACATATGTATGTCAGTGTTGTAAGATAAAACTCCTCTACTTCAATAGCGATCTTCATTTAGCTCATAAATAATAATAAGTCTCTGCATTTTGAGGAGTTGATGTTGATGGAATACCGAAAGCCGCCATGCATTCTCAACTTTATATATATAAAGTCAAAATATATTTAAATTGAATATTTTGCCTCAGGACGAGTGTCGCAATAGCGGTTAATTGATTAACGTATATTACTGTAATTTTTGTGTTTCACATAAGTCTCTCTATTAGATTATTTATTGTTGATTTGTAACTAAAATTTACAAATATTAACTTTTTTCTCTTTTTCTCCTTGCTTTATGTTCGAAGGATTTTAATAATGGATTGAATACTTTAACTAAACAACATCATCTTATATCAATACCTGATCGAGAATTGAAAAATAGTTTAGAGCATCAATTAGTACGAGATCTAGTTGTTTTATATCGTGGTTTCTGGGAAAAATCAATGTCTATCGCATTCACAACAAATCATGATAAATATATTAAATTATCCGTTGAAGAATTTGAAATTCGAATACGACATTTATTTAATGGAACATCAACTAACAGTACACGTCAATTTTTAAACAAATAACAAATAAGACAATAATCTTCATACCATTATTGTCGTTGATTCCTTTGCAATTTTTTCTCCACAAAATATAAAACTGAATTCTCTGTTTTCATTTTTTTCTCTTTTTTCCTTTGTTTTGTAATAAATAATTTGAAAACTTACATTGATACCGTACAACCATTAAACGCTTAGTCAAATACATAACGTTATTGTGCCTTTTTTTGTGTTATATATCTTTACAACTTGTATGCATGTGGATAAGAGACTTCTATTTTTAAGCCTAATGTACTTTTTTCCCATTTTATGGTGGTATCAAATATTATGAAGTATTGATTGTGTATGAGTTTTTTTTTCGTATTACGTTTTATATCCTGTAAAAAGTACTTGAACAACACAACGCTTTTGAATAACTTTCATCTTATGTTCAACAATGATAAGATTTATAGAGTTGAGATCATGAGTCCATTGAAGCTAGACCACCATGGAAAACCTAGAAGCATTGGACGGCCGTTTCGTCCTATTATGGGACTCCTCAGCAGTGCACACCCACGATTATGATTTTAGCAGATGTAAAACGAATGAGTAGCAAAAATATAAGAATTCATTGACAATATTTTATTGCTTGCAGTTCACGTTGTCGAAAATATTCTTACTGGGCGTAATAGTTCTTCTTCTGCTCCCAATATCATTATGAATTGATATCGTATGGAGAAGCATTAAAAATTAGAGAGCACTGAATTGTTGGGGATGAATTTTTATCTAGCGTTTTGAAAGATGAAATTGTGCTGCTCCTAATGATTATTATACCATAAAATTATTTTCAACTTAAAGCCGTATAGATAGGTCCCCATACTTAGTGTTTAAGTTACGTTATTATCAGTCGCCTTTGTTGTAGTCTCCCTTAAAAACCATTACATTTAAGTAATACTGATTCATATCAAAACAGTTGCCAAGTACCATGAACTAATTATGATGTGATGGATATTTGTAGTTGTGCGCAGTTTTTAGATAATGACCTGTAAAAGTAATTCTTAACTACTTGTATACAGGCTAAATCAACTTTATATTAATGTAGAACTTTGGAATGATTTTGAACGATTTTTCAGTCAATGATTGCATACAATACACCTATTTTTTTTGTTTATTTCTCTAGGTTAATGGATATATTTTCATGCTATAAAAAGATGACTTACCTTTTGTTCGTATTTCTGCTCCTATGGTTCGATATACAAAGTTAGTACATAATTTTCAATATTTCTTCCAATAATCAACGTTTTCATAATGTCTATGTTTATGAATCACTATAATTCATGCACATAACATTCCCTTTGATCCTTTATCCTCCGTTTACCTCCACTGACAACATTAGTTTTACCATAACTTAAACTGGATAATTGTCTGTTTCTTCTAATAATATTCAACATAGTATATGAAATTCAAGGGAAAACCATTGTAATCAAATAAACTATCAATAGTTTTAAACATAGAAATAACACTAAAAACGATAAAGCATTACTTACTTATGCCTGTTCCTCCCAATCGAGAATAGGCCGCCGACCAGCATTCTCCAACCCACTCTGTCTTGGGCCTTCCTTTCTAATTCTATCCAACTTTTGTTCATTCTTCTCATATCTGTCCCCATTTCTCGGCATAATGTGTTCTTTGGTCTTCCTCTTCTTCTTTAGCCTTGAGGATTCCATGTGATGGCTTGTCTTGTGACGCAGTTGGGTGATTTCCTCAATGTGTGCCTTATCCACTTCCAGCGCTTCTTCCTGATTTCTTCCTCCAACAGATGGAATCTGGTTTGTTCTCTCCCACAGTAGATTGTTGCTGATAGTGTCTGGCCAACGGATGCGAAGTATTTTGCGTAGAAAACTGTCAATAAACACCTGTAAATTCTGGATGGTGGCTTTCGTAGTTCTCCAGGCTTCCGCCCCATGTTGTAGAACTGTCCTGACATTTGTATTGAAAATCCTAATCTTGATGTTGGTTGACGATTGTTTTGAGTTCCAAATGTTTTTCAGTTGTAAATATGCTGCTCTTGCTTTGCCGATCCGCGTCTTCATATCTGCATCAGATCCACCGTGTTCATCGATGATGCTGCCCAGATATGTAAAGGTTTTCACATCCTCAAAAGCTCCTCGGTCAAGTGTAATTCGATTGGTGCATGTTGTATTGTATTGGAGAGTCTTGCTTTTCTCTTTGTTTATATTGAAACCTACTGCTGCTGAGGCTGCTGCTATACTGGTCGGCTTCTCCTGCGTTTGTGATAGAAGAGCCAGATCATCTGCAAAGTCTAAAATCGTCCAGGCACATCCTAGCTGTCCACTGTATCCCGTGCTTCTACACCCTCAAACGTTGACGTCTTCATGATTCAGTCGATGACCAGGAGAAAGAGAAAGGTTGAGAGTAAGCAACCTTGCCTAACACCGGTCTTTACCTCGAATGAGTCGGTGAGTTGTCTTCCGTGGACGATTTGACAGTTTAATCCATCATATGATATTGACTATCTTCTCAAGCAAACACTCCGTAGTGTCGAAGAAGCCTCCATAATGTCCTGTCCACGCTATCAAATACTTTTTCATAGTCAATGAAGTTGATGTAGAGTAATGAATTCCATTCGACTAATTGTTCCACAGTGATACGTAGAGTTGCGATTTGGTCTGTACACGATCTATCCTTACGGAATTCAGCCTGTTGGTCTCGAAGTTGGGCGTCTACGGAGTCCCTCATTCTGTTTAACAACACCCTGTTGAAGACTTTTGCTGGTATTAAGAGAAGAGTGATGCCCCTGTAGTTATCGCACTTGCTGAGATCCCCTTTCTTTGTTATCTTGATCAGAAGTCGTTTTTTCCAGTCTATTGGTACTTGTTCTTCGTCCCAAATCTTACTGAAGAGAAAGTGGAGTATCTCTGCAGTTGCTGCTACATTTGCCTTCAGTGCCTCTGCCGGGATGTTGTCTGGTCCCGCTGCTTTGCCGCTCTTGATTTCTCTAATGGCCATGCTGATCTTTTCAATTGTTAGTAAGCCAACATCGATTGGAAGGTCCGTGGGTGCTGTCTCGATGTTGGGTGGATTCAGTGAAGCTGATCGATTCGAGAGTCCTTTGAAGTGTTCTATCCATCTGTTCCGTTTTTCTTCAATGTTGGTGATTGCCTTGCCTTCCTTGCTTTTCACTGGTCTTTCTGGTTTACGGTAATTTCCAGCAAGTTTCTTTGTTGTATCATACAGTTGTCTCATGTTTCCCTCTCTTGCAGCCTTTTCCGCTGTTATCGCTAAATCTTCCACATATTTACGTTTGTCGGTTCTGATGCTCCTCTTCACTTGCTTGTTTACTTCTGTGTATTCGGCTTGTGCCTTGACTTTTTCTGCTCTTGTTCGGCTGATATTCATTGCTACCTTCTGGTTCCTTCTTTCTTGAATCTTATCCAGTGTACCTACAGTGATCCATTCCTTGTGATGGTGCTTCTTTTGGCCCAGAACCTCCTGACATGTTGAAATGATTGCCTATTTTACCTCTTTCCAGTTGCTCTCCATAGTAGTTCTCTCTCCATTGAGTAGATCATGGAATGCATGGAACCTGTTGCTGAGGTCTATCTTGAATTTGTTGAGTTTGTCAGTATCTCGAAAAAAGTCGTATTAAACATTTGTGATGTTGTCCGCGCCGTTGTCCAGTGCTTCTTGAGTTTTAGTTTCATCTTGGTGACCAGCAAATGATGATCGGATGCTATATCAGCTCCTCTTCTGGTTCTCACATCCTCCATCGTCCTCCTGAACTTTTTGTTGATGCAGATATGGTCGATTTGGGTCTGTGTAGTGTGGTCCGGTGAAACCCATGTGGTTTTGTGAGTGCGTTTTTGTGGGTATATGGTGTCGCATATGACCAGTTTATTAAAAGCATATAGGTTTGCAAATCTCTCACCATTTTCGTTTCTTTCTTTCAGTCCATGTCGTCCCATGATGTCTTCGTATCCAGTGTTGTCCATTCCAACCTTGGCATTTAAATCTCCCATCAGAATGGTCAGGTCCTTTGTTGGGCACTTCTGGACGATCAACTGCAGCCTATCGTAGAATTGGTCTTTAATGTCTTAGTCGTAGTCGTTGGTAGGCGTATAGCATTGGATGACGTTCATTGTAGTACTTTTTTTCTTTGTTTTGAAGGAGGCTTCGGTGATCCTGGGTCCATAACATTTCTAATCCTACAAATACTTTTTGTGTCTGTTTTGATAGCATCAGTGCAACTCCTTTTGTATGTTGAACATTTTCTTCGTGGCCGGAGCATAACAGCAGCTCTCATAAATTTAATCTTTGTTGTTCAACCTGCGTCCAATGTGTTTGACCGATTCTAAACACCTCCAGGTTGTATTTCCTCATTTCTGCAACAACTTGGATGACTCTCCCGGTACTACACATTGTAAAAACATTCTATGTGTTTAAGCTAATGGTTGTTCTGATTGTTAGAAAGGGCTCAGTCTGGTAACTTCTGGAGAAACTCAGCTTTCATCATGAGACGTCATAATTCTTCTAAATGAAGGCCTAACTCCCATGCCAGAGTCCAAATGGTTTGAATTATTTTTACTGGTTAGCGTTTTTAGCGAGTTAGTTTTCTACGAGATAGGTTCGCTAACCCGATACCGAAACCTTCTCCTATATTCAGGCTTGGAATTGGCAGTAGCCCTAGAGGGGCTCCATGCGGAGTTACAGTCTATTCCTAACTAGCGTTATATACTACTTATGTCGATATAATTAGCACACATCGCACTACCAGCTGTTCCAGAAAGAAGGATGCTATTCAATGTGTACAGATATATTATTGTATAGTGTATTAAATATATTGTAATAAAAAGATAATAGGGAAATAAAGTGCTATACATGTTGATCATTACTTTAGAATATGAACAAGTAAATCAAGTTCAGAATCAAATTAAAAATGTAATAAAATTGTACAAGTTAGATAAAATTTAAAATAATCTAATTTCATTTCTATTTCTACTCTACTCTTTGTATAACACTATAAATGCTAATGATTTTATTCGAAAATTAGTATCATATACACCAGTTTGTAACAGAACATATTTTCGAATAATCCACACTTTTTTTTAAAAGAAAAAAACAAATTATGAAAAAAATTCTCCACAAGGCCACAATATTTTGATTAAAATTTTTAATTTTGATTAGTTAGTTTTCTACTACGAAATGGATATAGAGTACAGTAGCCTTAATCAATTACTAATGTGTGTGGCTACCAGTGGAATCCAGGACGCGCGTTTCGTCCTATTTAAGGCTCGTCAGCTGGATGTACCTGCACCTCGAACTAGGTGTTCACTCTGGGACTCGAACCCAGTACCTTTCGCTTGAAACTACACCGCGTTTTTCACTTTGCTACTGGGTCTCTTTGCTAATGTGTATATTCCTTATTAATTATATCATTGCAGTTCATTCTTCATTACTTTTCAATTTATTATAATATACCTTATATATATATATATATATATATATATATATATATATATATATATATATATATATATATAGGAGAGTTGGGCATGGGGTTAGCGACCCCATCCCGTAGAAAAGCTAACTCGCTAAAAAAACGCTAACCAGAAAAAATAATTCAAACCATTTAAACTCTGCCCTGGGAGTTGAAGGAATAATTATGACGTCTCATGATGAAAGCCGAAATTTTTCGGAAGTCACGAGACCGATGCACCTTCTAACAACCAGAGCAACACTCTTTATAGGTACATGGAACGTCCGGACAATGTGGGAGACAGGAAAGACCAGTCAAATAGCAATGGAAATGAGGAGATACAACTTGGCAGTACTCGGAATCAGCGAAACCCATTGGACACAAACTGGACAACAAAGGCTAGGTACAGGAGAGATGCTGTATTCTGGTCACGAAGGGGAAAATGCTCCACACAATCAGGGAGTTGCTCTAATGCCGTCCAAAGAAGCACGAAATGCACTTGTGGGATGGGTATCTCATGAACCCAGGATAATCAAAGCATCATTTAGAACAAAGAAGCAAGAGATCGCAATGAACGTTATCCAATGTTATGCACCCACCAATGATAACAACGACGATGATAAAGATCAGTTCTATGAAAGGCTGCAATCAATTGTAGCAAAGTGCTCAAGTAAGGACCTCACCATCCTGATGGGAGATCTAAATGCTAAAGTTGGAGTGGACAACACAGGATATGAAGATATAATCGGACGACACGGACTAGGAGAAAGAAATGAAAATGGGGAGAGACTTGCAAACCTATGTGCTTTCAACAAATTGGTTATAGGCGGCACAATATTCCCACACAAACGCATACACAAAGCTACATGGATCTCACCGGACCATACCACAGAGAACCAGATAGATCACATCTGTATCAACAAAAAATTCCGAAGATCAATGGAAGATGTAAGAACCCGGAGAGGAGCTGACATAGCTTCAGATCACCACCTGGTTGTGGCCAAGATGAGACTGAAGCTTAAGAAACACTGGACAACTGGACAAACAGCACTACAAAGGTTCAATACAGCCTTCCTTCGAGATATTGACAAGCTCAATGAATTCAAGATAACTCTCAACAACAGGTTCCAAGCTCTACATGATCTACTGAAAAAACAAAAAACTACTTTGGAGGACAACTGGAAAGGGATAAAAGAAGCACTAACTTCAGCGTGCCAGGAGGTTCTTAAACCTAAGATGCATCATCACAAGGAATGGATCTCTATGGGAACCCTGGACAAAATTAAAGAAAGGAAGAACAAAAAACTAGCAGTCAAGGAGGATCGGATGCAGATGTAAAGGCGAGAATTGGCAAAGCAAGGACAGCATTTCTACAATTGAAGAACGTATGGAACTCAAAATAACTTTCAACTAATTTCAAAGTGAGAATCTTCATTTTAGGGATCCTGTGCTGGAGGACCCGAGTTCGCTGAGAGAGTATAGTACCGTCGATTTCATGATGGTGCTGGACTTAAACATATCATCACAAGTGTCGACGCATGCTCCGACGATACTAACGTTGTCGACATCCCTCACTGTGCGTCTTCATTCGACTACCTGTTTTGGGATTACGTTTTTTCGCAGACCCGTCTAGAGAATGATGTTGCTCAGAAAATCATCAGCATTCCTGTTGCACGTACCACATACCCACCTGCGATCCTAATTACTAAATCACTTGTAAGCAGTTACTGTGAGACCTGTGCATAATTCATGGAACCAACCTTTTCATTTGTCACACTACATGCCAGAGATGACGGCAAAACAATATCCGGATGGCGTGCATGAATTCTTCATGACTATGGTGAATTATCCAATAGATCCTAGCAAACGTTTATGACCGTAAAACAAAAAAACAAAACACCCAAAACGGTTGGTGCAAAAGGTTGTGATTCACTAGAACTGGCCTTGATGTGAAAAACTGAATAGGAAGCTGAGGCAGAACCACAGTCAATTATTAACTTGGGTAAAACTCAAAAAGAATAGTAATCTACCGAACGCTAAGCTCAGGACAGATTCTTTGTTTCAAAAATGGTACTTCCGTCGCGTAAGGACACAGCAAATGTTTGAGAAATGCAAATCACGTTAGGACTGGACTTCCAGTTCGTAAGGCGCACCATTTTCTGCGGATTCGGATAATCGTTATGCTGTATGAGAAATTGTGAATGTTGACCAATTGGTAGATTTAGTGCTCGCCACGAGATCTAGTGGTTTTAGTCTTGTCTCAGGTTCTATGGATGGGCAGTGCTGAGGAGACCCACACAAGAACGAAATATGCGCTTCGGATTTTCAACAGTACCTCAACGAATGTCGATCCTGCTACGGCTGTCTCAAGAATAGTCAGACTTTATTAAGAAGGCTAGAATCTCTTCAGGAACGATAACGGCTCTCACACTTTCTACCAACTTGATTTTCCACATGACCTTTGCCTTGTGATTGGTTGTTCTGTTTTCTTAGTTCGCTAAATTACTACATGCTCGAAGGCCATATTCTGCTACTTTGTAACAATTTTGAGTTGTCTGTTCCACCACATATATCAAGTAACCTGCAATTCTGTCTTCCTGTGTTTGCCGTCAAGGTTTGATGCGTTGGGTATATTTGACTGTGTTACGTCCTTGAATCTGTCTACCCACTTAGTGCCGAGTATAATGTAGATTAAGACCTTGACACGATAGGCTGACTGGCTTAACCTTGAGGCTAATATGCGTGAGTTCGAAATAGGGGTAGAGAGACGAAAACTATTCTATCCCTGATTGGCTGGCAAGCACGCGAGAGAGAGAGAAGACAAAGACAGACGGAACACTAATCACTTTATTCCAACCCCGATCTAGCACTCGAATTCCCAATTCAGATTAGGGTGAAAAGTTACATGAATAAATAGATGACTAAGCGGACCACGACGTACAATAAATAGAAAAATACAATTATGTCCAAAACTGGGGAATTATAGTAGAAAATAAGGTACAAAAGATTACATCTAAATGACAATAGCTTTAGAACAGAAAATGCTATGGCAATCAATTATACATCAAACGAAAGCTTATGATCTGTAGAATAGGCTAGGGGAAAAAGTAAATGTTACAGATTTACAAGCTTTGAATTAAATGAATTAACGTCCCCGAAAATAGCTTCCGTAATTTGTTCAGGCTTCTTATTTTGCCGTTTACATCATCTTCCCCCTTGACAAAAAAAAGTTATGTTATCACTGCCATTGACTGAGTGCATAAAGGAAAACTGGATTGCGTTGTGGTCGTGACCGATTGGGTTAACTGGAATAAAAAAAAAAGAAAAACGGTTAGACACTAATTACAAACAGTAGCTAAGATATCATCACTGATATCTCCCCTCAGAAGTATATGCTCTTTTCTTCGGGTCCACCTGCAGTATATCGGGCCTTCTGCGTTTCCGTTGTGATCTCCTAATAGGATGTTGTTCCAGATGTACAGTTTTCTTAGTTGCTGGACTTCCTATGTCGAAACTGTCCAGGAAGACTTCCCACATTGAGCACATTTTCTCGGTTTTCTGAGGAGTACCAGAACTTTCCAGTATGTGGTTAGCGTGACGTATCCACTTTTGGCCTTCAACCTCCACCACATACATTACATTCCCTCGTCTCCCAAGTATGCGTCCACTGGTCCATTGTGGAGGTGAGTATCGGAAATCACGGACGTATACTTTTTGATTATCTCGGAAGATTCTACTTTTCGCCCCATGGTGGCGATTAAATTGAGATTCCATCTTCTGGTTTCTTCCTACACCATTTTGCTTTGGTTTTATGGCATCGAGAGCAGCTTTAACTTTTCTACCAAACATAATTTCTTCTGGAGACAATTTCTTCGGCGCTGATGGATTTGGAGTCGTTCTGTAGACTAACAGAAAATCATCAAGAATTTTTTTTATCTTCCCTTCCCCCCTTGCCTTCAGTAGTGCTCTTTTGAAGGTATCCACAAACCTTTCTGCTTGACCATTTGTTTGTGGATGGTATGGAGGTGAACGAACATGTTTGACCCCAAACCTGTTGCAGAAGTCAGAGAAAATGGAAGAAGTAAACTGAGTGCCATTATCTGACACAAGAATATCTGGGACTCCGAAACGAGAGAATAAATGCCGTAACTCGATAATAGTCTCTTGCGACGTGATTTGCTTCATGTGTAGAATCTCTGGCCACTTTGAGTAGGCGTCGACACAAATGAGGAAATATGTACCTTGAAATGGGCCGGCAAAATCAATGTGTATACGCGACCAAGGTTCTTTCGGGGATGGCCAAGAATTGAGTTCAGCTTTCCGTGGACACTTCGAGGCTGCAGCATATTTTCTGCAAGCACGCACTAAATCTTCGATGTGTTCATCAATGTTAAGCCAGTATACATAACTTCGAGCAATAGCTTTCATTCTTCCAATACCTGGATGAGCTGTGTGCAGCTGTTTCAGAACGAGTGGGCGTAGGTTACTTGGAATTACTACGCGATCAGCGAACATAATACAGTCATTTACGATGGATAAAGATTGGCGTCGTTGATAATACTGTTTTAGTTCATGAGATGTTATACGTGGGGGCCAACCACGCCGGATAAATGTAGCTAGTTGCCTTAAGATAGGATCACGGAGAGTGTGATCAGCGATTCGAGCAGCTGTCACTGGAAGAATTCGCGTTTAATTGAGCAACATGCTGCTTACATCTTCCACTGATATAGAAGCAATGACAGCATCAGCATGACCAAAGTCAGAGGTAGATTTGTATTTGATAGTGAAATCATAACCCAACAACATTGTAGCCCATCGTTGGAGGCGATTTGCAGTATAAACTGGTATACCTTTCTTAGATCCAAAGATCGATAATAGGGGTTTATGATCAGTAAATAAGGTAAATTTTCTACCATGCAGCATTTTGTGAAACTTCTTAACTGCAAAAACTAGTGCCAATCCTTCTTTCTCAATTTGGCTGTACTTGCGTTCTGCCGAAGTCAATGTTCTAGAGGCATGGGCTGTCTTGAAACCTGTGGGATATAACAGCTCCGACACCATAATCAGAAGCATCTGCGGCAACAACGATTTCCAGTGAGGGATCAAAATACGTAAGAAGTAGTGACTTTACTTTGTCAAAACTCTTTTGACACTCAGTGGACTAGTTCCATTTTACATTTTTGGATAATAGATGGTTCGTGGGTGCTCGGAGGCGATGCAATTGTGGTAAAAAGTTACTGTAATAACTGATAAGACCAAGGAACGAGCGTAGAGTTGCGACGTTAGATGGTGGAGGCACAGACGATATAAAAGATGAGTTTTACAGGAAACTTTCTGACCTTCTCCGAAAAGCTAGGCATTCTGATGTAGTAATAGTGGCTGGTGACTAAGGGAAAGACGCCTGGGTGGATCTTATGGTGTCATGGCTAAAAGAACAGATAATGGCGACCGTCTGTTGCAGCTGTGCTCAGATAACCGCCTATTTCTTGCAAATACTAACTTTAAGCATAAGGAAAAACATCTTTTGACATGGCGACCCCCGAATTCGTCCCAACGTTGGACCCAATTAGGTCACATCGCTACCAGCCACCGATGAGGGAGCTCGATAGAAGACTGTCGCTCATTCTGGGGCACATGTTTAGATTCAGATCATGCTCTAGTGCGAGCACGTATCTGTCTGCGACTTACTGGACGTAGGAAAGACTGCAGGGAACCCCCTAGGGGTTCTACTTAATGATAAGCAAGCTAAGAACATATTTCAGGAACAACAGGAAAAACAGTTAGGCAGATATGTAAGTTGTGCCCACCCCAAAGCAGGGTGAAATGACATCCGAAAAGCTGTGGAAGCAGCAGTGATATCCGCTAGTAAGGAAAGCCATAAGGTCAGGGAGAAACAATGGATCTCGGCAGCATCTACCACACTGATAGATGCTCGAAAACTCATCCAACCTGGCTCTGAACATAACGAAGAGCGGAGTCAGCTTAAGCGAAGGCTAATAAGAAGCCTACACAATGATCATGAGCAGTGGTGGGTAGCGAAAGCAAGAGAGATGGAAAAGGCAGCGGCAATAGGTATCAGCAGACAGCTGTTCAGACTTATTAAAGAAACCGGCATTAGAAACCCAACTATTAGCGAAACTACCTCAGATAAAGATGGGCATATCGTTCATTCTCAATCCAGGAGATTGGATCGATGGGCAGAACACTTTAGGGATCAGTTCAACTGGCCTTCAGCCACACTTCAGTTACCCACGATCCCTAGTCGTCCTGAGTGGCAAATTGATGTAAGTCCTCCAAGTCTCTACGAGGTTGAAAAAGCTATAGGAAATCTAAAGCGAGGGAGAGCCGCAGGCCCTGACAAGTTTACCCCTGAGATTTTTAAGGATGGTGGTCCAGTATTAGCAACGAGATTGACTGAGGTCTTAGGTAGAATCTGGGAACTGGACGTAATTCCATCTGACTGGTCCCAATCACTGATTGTGCCAGTCTATAAGAAAGGACAAAAGTCCTCCTGTGACAATCACAGAGGGATCAGTTTGACTAATATAGTGTCTAAAATATTAGCTTCAATAATACTTGGACACCTAACCAAAGCTCGTGAAGAGCAGACTAGAGAAAACCAGGCTGGTTTTCGACCTGGACATGGTTGCATAGACCAGATATTTACACTACGTCAGGTCCTAGAACATAGACACAAATTCAGACGTCCCACAATAGTAGTATTTCTTGACCTTAAGGCGGCATTTGACTCAGTCGATCGTGAGGTTCTATGGCAGTGTTTGTGACTGAAAGGAGTACCAAAGAAGTACATTAACCTCATAAAGGCTCTCTACTCGAACACAACTGGTCGAGTTAGAGCCTATGGCGAACTGTCATCAGAATTGGTTACCTCAAGTGGTGTTCGTCAGGGCTGTCCACTCTCCCCATTCTTGTTTAACTTTGTAGTTGACATACTTTTAGAGATAACACTTTCATCACCTAAACTTCCAAGAGTTGAACTTTTACCGGGAGGCTAACTTGTTGATTTAGAATACGCCGACAACATAGTTTTATTCGGTGAAGACGCTGACAAAATGCAGTCTTCTGACCACTATAAGCAACTATGCAGGCATGTTCGGGATGCGATTCTCTCCCTCGAAGTGCAAAATGTTACTTCAGGATTGGGTTGCACCGACACCTGAACTAATGATAGGGAGTGAAGTAGTTGAGCGTGTTGACAGCTTCACTTATCTTGGGAGTCTCATCAGCCCTTGTGATCTGGCGTGTGACGAAATCTCAGCACGGATACAGAAGGCTCGTCTAGCTCTCGCCAACTTGCGTCATTTATAGCGTAAGCGAGATATCCATCTAGCAACAAAAGGACGGGTTTACTGTGCAGCAGTCCGTTCCGTCCTACTTTATGGAAGTGAAACATGGCCGATAAGAGTAGAGGATATTCGTAGGCTACTAGTGTTCGCTCATAGGTGTCTTCGAAGCATTGCTCGTATATCCTGGGACCACCGATTAAGTAATGCAGTTGTTAGGAAACGGGTACTAGGTAAGGATGGGAAGTCGATTGATGAAGTAGTGGAACTTCACCAGTTGAGATGGCTGGGACATGTGTTACGTATGCCCAGCCACCGACGTGCAGTGCTTTATAGTGTAGGAGCAGGTTGGAAGAAATCTAGGGGCGGCCAGACCAAAACATGGCATAAATCCATGAAGTCACTGACAAGTGGACTGAGCCATGCTGGTAGGTGTAGACTACCTGGTTGGGATTCGCGAGATGATAACAACCGATGGTTAGAGACCTTGAATGACATGGCTCAAAATCGTTTGCAATGGCGAAGGTGCATCCACTCTTTGTGTTCTACCAAATTCTAATCTTCTGAATTCTCTATATTACTATCCTTTTTCTCTTTCCAAATTTATTTCATTGTATTATACTCCTTGAATAACATCTTCAAACCCTTCTTTCATATAACGGTGTCTACCCCAATCGGAAAACGCTGGAACGTCACGCCCTAAATCATATCGACGCCCTGCATTCGGACATAAATGAGATACAGATGAATGTTTTCTGCAGAAAGTATGCAGTGGATGACTTAACGGAGGATTTAAAAATACCTTTCATGGTCTATGTTACTAATGTTATGGATCATAGATCAGGGAAGAAACTCATTCAGCTTTTGAAAGGTCTGGAACATCACACAGCTGAAAGCAAATTTCCAACTGACTCTAAAAGGTATGTCCATAATTTCTCGGATGTCGAACTGGATAACGATAAACTAGAGGTATTATCCTTAGGTCTAAAGTTTTGTGATACCCGTAATAATTGTAACCACATAGATACCGATATACAGTTTGAGAATCTATACAGCCGGACACGTGATTTAGTGGCTAATTCTGATCAACAACTGGAGCACTTTAAATATACTCTTGTGGACTGTTGCTTGTTACAAAAGTATTCTTACAAGTCAGTCAGTCAGCTACAACGTAGGACCAGGCACATATATGCATCGGTCCAAGTTGCCATACCTCTTTAGCACAACAAGATGAACACCGGATTCATAGAAGCAATTAATTTAGTGGTGGTAGTATATAAAGAAAGATTGTATAGAAAGATATAGTACAGGAAGGAAGAGAGATATGAAGCAATTTTAATCTCAAGGTTTAAGGGAAGATAAAGAGTGTATACACCTACGCCATTGTGATCGATTCTGAGCCATGTCACCTAGAGTCTCCAACCATTTATTACGATAGTCACGCGGACCCCAACCAGGTAGTCTGCATCTGCCAACATGGCTCAGGCTAGAAGTTAGTGACTTCAAGCTCTGATGCCAAGTTTTGGTTTGGCCGCCCCTAACTCTCTTCCAACAATCCCCTACACTAGTCATCATAGCGCGTCGTGGTAATCGGTGTTCAGGCATACGTAACACATGGCCCAACCATCTCAGTCGATGAAGATTCATCACCTCATCAACTGATTTACCATCGTTCCCTAATACCTTGCGTCTAACCTCACTATTACTTACCCGGTGATCCCAGCAGATGCGTGCAATATTTCTAAGGCATCTGTGGTCAAATACTAGTAACCTACGAGTATCTTCTACTCTTAATGGCCATGTTTCGCAGCCGTAAAGTAGAACAGAGCGAACTGATGCGCAGTATACTCGTCCCTTAATTGATAGACGGATATCTCGTCTTCGCCATAGGTGACGTAAGTTGGCAAAAGCCAAACGAGCTTTTTGAATCCGTGCTGAGATTTCGTCAGACACCAACCCATTAGGGCTGATCAGACTTCCAAGATAAGTGAAGTTGTCAACGCGTTCGACTACTTCACTCCCTATCCTTAGTTCGAGTGTTGACGCAGGCCAGTCCTGGAGTAACAATTTACATTTGGATGGGGAGAAACGCATCCCAAACATCCTGGCATTATTACTCAGTTCCAACAGAAGACTCTGCATTTTGTCAGCGTCTTCACCAAACAGGACTATGTCATCTGCGTATTCTAAGTCGCTTAGTGGTCCCCCTGGTAGGAGATCAATTCCTGTAAACTCAGTCGACGAGAGTGTCATTTGCAGCAACAGGTCTATAATGAAGTTAAACAAAAAGGGGGATAGTGGACAGCCTTGACGGACACCACTTGAGGTTGTAAAATCATATGACAGTTCGCCATAAGCTCTCACTCGACTGATAGTGTTCGAGTAAAGAGCCTTCACAAGGTTTATGTACTTCTCAGGTACACCTTTCAATGACAGACACTGCCACACAACCTCTCGGTCTACAGAGTCAAATGCTGCTTTCAAGTCAAGAAAAACTATCATTGTCGGACGCCGATAAGCATGTCTGTGCTCTAAAACTTGACGAATGGTGAATATGTGGTCGATACAGCCACGACCAGGTCTGAAGCCAGCCTGATTTTCTCGTGTTTGCAGTTCACGAGTCTTAGTTAGGCGCCTGATAATTATTGAGGCTAGTATTTTAGATACTATGTTAGTCAGACTAATCCCTCTATGGTTATCGCAGGATGATTTTGACCCGTTTTTATATATTGGGACAATCAGTGATTGTGACCAGTCGGATGGGATTACATCCGTCTCCCAGATTTTAGCCAGAATATTAGTCAACCTAATCGCTAAAATTGGACCACCATATTTAAAGACCTCTGGAGCCAATCCATCTGCTCTTCCTCGTTTCAGATTACTTATAGCCTTTTGAACTTCAAGTAGGGTCGGGGGGCCTACTTCAATGTTCCATTCAGGTTTTCTAGGAATAGTGGGTAGTTGTGCAGTAGCTGAAGGCCAGCTAAACTGCTCCTTAAAGTGTTCCGCCCATCGTTCTAAACGTTTGGGTAGAGAGCAGATAAGGGTTCCATCTTTTTCCGAGATCGTCTCACTTACACTTGACTTCTTAATTCCAGTTTCTTTTATTAGTCTGAATAGTTGCCTGGTGTTGCCTACAGCCGCTGCCTTTTCCATCTCTTTTGCTTTCGTTGCCCACCACTGCTCACGATCGTTCCTTAGACTTTTAGTTAACCTAGATCTAATTTGTTTACGCTCTTCGTCATGTTCAGAGCCTGATGGGATGAGTTTACGCGAATCCATCAGTGAAATAGACCTAGAAGAAATCCACTGGTTTTTTGGAGCCCTATGGTTTAAATGACTAATAGATGTTACTGCTGTCTCCACAGCTGTTCGTATGCCTTTCCAGGCAGCATCTGGGTCAGTCTCGTTTACAGAACTGCCTAGATGTGAACTCAGTTGTCTCTGGAATTCACATTTGGCTTTCTCGTCCTCCAGTTCAATCCTAACGGGTCTTCTTAGTTTACTTTTCCTGCGTCCATTGAGGCGCAGACAAATGCGTGCTCGTACTAAAGCGTGATCAGAGTCTAAACAAGTATTCCAATACGAGCGACAATCTTCTATTGAGCCTCTCCAACGATGACTGATGACAATATGGTCTATTTGAGTCCATCGTTGGTTTGGTGCAGGTGGTCGCCATGTTAGACGATGTCTCTCCTTATGTTTAAAATTAGTGCTTGCCAAAAATAAACGATTGTCTGAGCATAGTTGCAACAGACGATCACCATTATCGGTTCGTTGAGCCGGAATACTAAAACACCCACCTAGATGTCTTTCTGTTTGATTTAAGCTGCCTACCTGGGCATTAAAGTCACCCGCTACGACTACTATGTCTGAGCGCTTAGCTTTCTGAAGAAGCTCAGAGAGCTTTCTGTAAAAGTCATCTTTCACCTCATCATGGCTGCAGTCAGTGGGAGCGTAGGCAGAAACGACGAAAAGACAACGACGTGTGTCCCTATCCTTCCGAGTTCTTACGGAGCCATTTAGCCGGACAGCACACAGGCGACTGTTAACGGGGATCCATTCTAATAGTGCCTGTTCTGCCCTTGTACTTAATGCTATACCTACACCTGCAAGTCCACGAGAACTAGCCAACGGGTCGCCAGATACACGGAGGGTGTATTTCGTTGGCTGTCCATTTTGGCGAGGTGAGGTCAAGTGAATGACCACACTAGGATCCTGTATGCGTGTTTCGGAGACACAGCATACATCAATGGTACGAGATTCTAGGGTTTTAGCTAAGGAGGCCTGTTGACCGATTTGGCATAGGGTACGTACGTTGAAGGCTCCAATGTGTAGTTTGGAACGAGGTTTTAGTAGACCTGGGACAGCGTTTCGCGCACTAGAATCGTTGGCCATGGTGACACTTGAGGAGGAAACCGAGAGAGGAAGTTTAGTGTTGAAAGTCAAGGTAGTAGGAATTGAAGAAGGAGATTGATTATGAATACAGTGGTCTTGAGTGTTGTTAGAGGTATGAGGGCAGTTATCACTTCCCGGTTGCCCACACCGTGGAAGGATTCTTCTAGAGGTACCTGAAAAGGAAATTGGGTTAGAAGTGGTCTTAATGACCGGAGAGCGTGACCGCAGTGCCCAAGGGACAGCTGCTTGAGGTCGGTCACACACGACCTTTTTGTGGGTAGTTTTTGTGTTAGCTCCGTTCTTCAAAAAAAACCTTACCGCCGGAGACGGATATCCGTGGGATAAGGCGAGGTGTGCATTTTTAGGGTCGACCTTTTCTAACCCCACCCCTCCTTGTGGGAAGGCAGCATCGCTGTCATGCTGGTTGTCTGAAGGAAACACCTTACTGCTTTCACACCTCTGTACAGTCAGCAGTACGACTTCGCCTTCGGACCTTGGGTTTGCTGCTTTTAGTCTCACCGCTCTTCAATCGACCTGTCTGGCATGGTAGGACCTCGAGGAACGATTGTTCCAGCCAGCATAGCTCGATTGGATCATCACGATAGGCAAGCCCGACCACCACGTCAAGGTAGCAGCAACGGTCGGGATTCTTACAAAAAAGGCATAAGGAAGCTATTAGCATACTCCTAAAGGATGAGACGTTATTGATTACGAAACCTGACAAAGGTTCAGGAGTGGTTCTTCTCAATAAAAACGATTATATTGATAAAATGGGGATCATCTTAAATGACAAATTGAAATTTCAAAAAATAACTAACCATAAAGATCTCAATATGAAAATGGAGAAGGAGCTTACTAGTTTTTTAAAGAAGCTCAGAGACAACCAGACTATTTCGTCTGGTTTATATGAATGATTAAACCAGTTGGAACCTATCTGCCAAGACTATGGATTACTAAAGGTACACAAACCGGGGATCCCATTAAGACCTATTTTATATATTAGAACAACATATGTAAGCGAACAATTGTTTTCAATTAGATCGTCATCAGGCTTTACTCTAATATACATGAATATTTATATAAAAATGTTAGACCAATCAAGGCTATTTGAGTCAATAATAATCACAATGAAATAGAAATACGTTACCAAGCATAATAATAGTTAAAAGTACAAGTTGATAGTGGGAAGACAGGTGTACTGATAGTAGTAAGAATAGTAAATTACGATAACAAAAGTTCATGGATTACGTTGAAAAAATTGCCAAGAATAGATCGGAGAAGACGATGATAAAACTGGTGAAAACTTTGGAAAACAAAAAACCAGATAAGGAATTTCCTTTCGACCCGAAACGGTACGTACACAATTTTTCCAATATCGAACTAGATGTAATACAGCTAGAAGCATTATCTTTGGGTCCTAAGTTCTGTGATAGTAGACATAAAATCAACCCATTAGATATTGATGTACAGTTTGAGAATCTATTTTCACAAACAAGTGACTTGATTCCCACCTCATCAGAGGACCTAGTCAGGTTTAAGACCACTTTAGTTGACAGCAGCCAACAATATAAGAATAGTAAAAGTACTACTAACCGCCTACTTACCAAGCAGCACCGAGACTGTTTAACTAAACTAAGAAAGGAGGAAACCTTGATTATAAGCAAACCTGATAAAGGAGGAGGCATAGTGCTGATGAATAAAAAGGACTACGTTGAAAAGATGGAAGCAATGCTTAATGATCCCATCAAATTTCAGAAAGTCACCAGTCATTCCGATATCAATAAAAAAGTGGAAAACCAGTTGACTAACTCTCTTAAGGATTTAAAGAATAAGGGAATAATTACAAAAGAGATTCTGGATTCTATCAAACCGTCTGGATCTTATACGCCACGACTGTATGGTTTACCCAAAGTTCATAAACCAGGTCTTCCACTGCGCCCAGTCCTAGATATGTTCGATTCCCCTTATCACAAAATTGCAAAGTGGCTAGTACGTATCTTAGAGCCCTTGCACAAATCAATTGTTAGTACGAGTGTAAAAGATGTATTCGACTTCACTTCCAAAGTGGAAAATATGAATGTTAGTATGAAAAATATGTTCTCACTAGATGTAGTATCCTTGTTTACTAACGTACCACTTATGGAGACTATTGAGTTCATATGCGAGCAAATAACTGAAAAACAAATCAACATTGGCCTGCCGGAAGATTGTTTGAAAGAACTGCTTTTAAGATGTACACTGAATGTTCATTTCGTCTTCAACAATTCCTATTATAGACAAATAGACGGAATAGCCATGGGCTCACCTCTAGGCCCGATTCTTGCTGATCTCTTCTTAGCTAAGCTAGAAAATGGCCCACTTAAGGAGGCTATTAAGAAGCTCGATCTATACTGCCACTACATCGACGATACATTCATAGTCGTGGATCAGAACACCAGTAAGGATGAACTACTAGAACAGTTCAACAGTGTACATCCAGCGATTAGTTTCACTGGTGAAGGTGAATGTGACATGAAGCTGAATTTCTATGACGTTACACTAAGCAGGCGAAGTGATGGCTCGTTAAGTAGAAGCGTGTATAGAAAAAGACCCTCTGCCTGCCAATACACTCACTTCTATAGCTTTACACCTATCCAATATAAGAGAAACTTGGTTAAATGCCTCACTAGTAGAGCAAATAAGATCTGTTCTGTTGATACTTTAAGTCAGGAACTGGAATTTATCTATAACTCACTGACTGAGATCGGCTACCCTGCTGCGTTCATCAAAAAGTACATGTATGATACAAGGAAGAAATCGGAGATTTTAACTGTTCGTAAGAAGCCTCTATACATAAAATTACCATTCAACGGGGATGTAGCTAGTGAAACTCTGAAAGATAGGTTAACAAAAGTAATTAGTAGAACTTTCTACGCAGCCTATCTTGCATTGACTTTCTCGAGTCGACCAGTGATGTCTACTCAAACGAAGGATAAGTTACCTGAGTTGGCCTCCTCCATGTGCATTTATAAGTTCAGCTGCTCCTGTGGAGATAGCTATATCGGGCGTACTACTAGGCAACTTAACCAACGAATGAGTGAACATCTACCAGCATGGTTTGGAAAGGGCCAAATAAAAACAATACGCAGTTCTATCTTGGTACATCTAATTGATAGTCGTCATATTGTTGATAAATTGAAATCATTCCAAGTGATCTATCGTATACCTCCATCATTTCCCAACGGAGTTCGCTCCCGTCTACTTCATATAGCAGAAGCCATAGGAATTCGTACATTCCATCCCAATTTATGTGTACAGAAGAAATTCGTAACCCCCCTATCCCTTCCATGGCCGGACATAACTTAATAATTGACATTATTATTATTTGTAAAATTTTTTTTTAATATTTTGGTTATCATTTTTTGTTTGTTTGTAATTTTCTACCTCTTTCCGTTTGTATTCTTCACTATCTATTTACTTACATACTTCTTATTACGTAATGATTTTAATGTTTTGTGATTACTATTCCAGACTATTTACCCACGTTTGACCTCTTAATTCTCAATGTTTAATTATTGATAAGACTTTTGTTATCGTAATTTACTATTCTTACTACTATCAGTACACCTGTCTTCCCACTATCAATTTGTACTTTTAACTATTATTATGCTTGGTAACGTATTTCTATTTCATTGTGATTATTATTGACTCAAATAGCCTTGATTGGTCTAACATTTTTATATAAATATTCATGTATATTAGAGTAAAGCCTGATGACGATCTAATTGAAAACAATTGTTCGCTTACATATGTTGTTCTAATTCCTAAATTTACATGTATTAAACGATGTACTTTGCCTTTAACCTGGCCATTTTTCGGATTATTTATTTGGATATATAATTGAAAAACCTGAAGAGAATTTATCGAAAAGAATATTCTTCGTTCAAATATTAGTCTTTCACATAATACTTTTACTCTTACTACTTCTACCAATATGGGATTTGAATCGACAATTTCATCTCTGTGCTAATGTGGTATGGCAACTTGAACTGATGTACGTATGAACGAAGTTCTACGTTGTAACTGACTGACTGAGTATAGTGTATTTCAGCTCATTATATATATATATACATGAAAACCCCGAAAGAATTGTTCTAAAACACTTACTTATTTTAGGTGTTATGGTCGGCAGAGCCTTATTGAAATTCCCACATCTTTTTACTCCAAATTATATCGAAGTTGAAAACTCACTTCGCTATTTATTTGAAGATTGGTTACTTTTGTCTACATAATATACAGCAGGCACGAGTTTTGTAACTGTTCATCAACAAGCATATTGGATGATGGAACCATTTCTGGACAAAACAAATAGACTAATTTTGCATAGTATTGGAAGTTTCCAAGGTTTGATCGACTGGTTTTTTAAATATTTGGAGACAGAAGACAGCTGATTTGTATATTTCCTTTGTACAGTACTACTTGTTTATAGTACCTAACCAGCCGCTGCTACCTAACGTACAAATCTGATAATACTGACTACTACCTATTTCCTACAGAATGTACCCTGATAACTGTTAATGGCTTTATACAACTATTCGAATGACATCCGTCGCAAACGACAATACTAGGAATTGCAAATAAATGTTTTACTTGATCTGTAGTGCGACCTTTGAAAATCAAACAATTAGACCTAAACAAACCTTTGCCTCTGTAAAACTAAAGCTTCTATGGATTTTTATCTAGTTGAGTTCACAAGTAGAGACCAAAAAATCCGCCCGCTCCATAATGAAACGGACCCTAAAATCCTGAAGCACCAATTACATATTTTATGTATACTTAGAAATGGTTGGATATTCCCACCAAGGTAAAAAAGAACAGGAAGTAACCAACTTCCAAGTTCCAGCGTGGTCAATGGTTTCTACCGCCAGAACTTTGGGATTAAGAAATCTTAACAGACTAATCGGTCACTTAATTACCAACACATGCTCTCAGAATTCTATATATGATTCCCAACCTTTTAAAGGACACCTTTTTAAATGATTAGTCACTATGATTATACGTAGTTTCTACATCTTTCTAAAACTGTGATTGGACTTCAAGCGTAAATTAGTTCGTGTCTTTAGACGTATAAAAGTTGTCACGAATTTCCCGACTTAAATCTCCGAGTCAGCAACAGCATATTACTCCAATCGAAAGTTTTGCACAGCTATCGTGCTTCACCTGTAAACTATTAAATGGCTATTTAGCGAGTCATAGGACGGTTGAGTGTTAACCATAACTTGTCTTAAATCTTTCAAACTTAATAGCCTGGTGTACCGCACCGTCAGTCAGCTACAACGTAGGACCAGGCACATATATGTATCGGTCCAAGTTGCCATATCTCGTTAGCACAACAAGATGAACACTGGATTCATAGAAGTAATTAATTTAGTGGTGGTAGTAGTATATAAATTATAGGTTGTATATAAGGATATAGTACAGGAAGGAAGAAAGTTATGAAGCAATTTTAGTCTCAAGGTTTAAGGGAAGATAAAGAGTGTATACACCTACGCCATTGTGATCGATTCTGAGCCATGTCACCTAGAGTCTCCAACCATTGGTTACGATAGTCACGCGGACCCCAACCAGGTAGTCTGCATCTGCCAACATGGCTCAGACTAGAAGTTAGTGACTTCAAACACTGATGCCACGTTTTTGCTTGGCCGCCCCTAACTCTCTTCCAACAATCCCCTACACTAGTCATCATAGCGCGTCGTGGTAATCGGTGTTCAGGCATACGTAACACATGGCCCAACCATCTCAGTCGATGAAGATTCATCACCTCATCAACTGATTTACCATCGTTCCCTAATACCTTGCGTCTAACCTCACTATTACTTACCCGGTGATCCCAGCAGATGCGTGCAATATTTCTAAGGCATCTGTGGTCAAATACTAGTAACCTACGAGTATCTTCTACTCTTAATGGTCATGTTTCACAACCGTAAAGTAGAACAGAGCGAACTGCTGCGCAGTATACTCGTCCTTTAATTGATAGACGGATATCTCGTCTTCGCCATAGGTGACGTAAGTTGGCAAAAGCCAAACGAGCCTTTTGAATCAGTGTTGAGATTTCGTCAGACACCAACCCATTAGGGCTGATCAGACTTCAAAGATAAGTGAAGTTGTCGACTACTTCACTCCCTATCCTTAGTTCGAGTGTTGATGCAGGCCAGTCCTGGAGTAACAATTTACATTTGGATGGGGAGAATCGCATCCCAAACATCCTGGCATTATTACTGAGTTCCAACAGAAGACTCTGCATTTTGCCAGCGTCTTCATCTGTGTATCCTAAGTCGCTTAGTGGCCCCCCTAGTAGGAGATCAATTCCTGTAAATTCAGTCGAAGAGAGTGTTATTTCCAGCAACAGGTCTATAATGAAGTTAAACAAAAATGGGGATAGTGGACAGCCTTGACGGACACCACTTGAGGTTGTAAAATCATATGACAGTTCGCCATAAGCTCTCACTCGACTGGTAGTGTTCGAGTAAAGAGCCTTCACAAGGTTTATGTACTTCTCAGGTACACCTTTCAATGACAGACACTGCCACAGAACCTCTCGGTCTACAGAGTCAAATGCTGCTTTCAAGTCAAGAAAAACTATCATTGTCGGACGCCGATAAGCGTGTCTGTGCTCTAAAACTTGACGAATGGTGAATATGTGGTCGATACAGCCACGACCAGGTCTGAAGCCAGCCTGATTTTCTCGTGTTTGCAGTTCACGAGTCTTAGTTAGGCGCCCGATAATTATTGAGGCTAGTATTTTAGATGCTATGTTGGTCAGACTAATCCCTCTATGGTTATCGCAGGATGATTTTGACCCCTTTTTATATATTGGGACAATCAGTGATTGTGACCAGTCGGATGGGATTACATCCGTCTCCCAGATTTTAGCCAGAATATTAGTCAACCTAATCGCTAAAATCGGACCACCATATTTAAAGACCTCTGGAGCCAATCCATCTGCTCTTCCTCGTTTCAGATTACTTATAGCCTTTTGAACTTCAAGTAGGGTCGGGGGGCCTACTTCAATGTTCCATTCAGGTTTTCTAGGAATAGTGGGTAGTTGTGCAGTAGCTGAAGGCCGGCTAAACTGCTCCTTAAAGTGTTCCGACCATCGTTCTAAACGTTTGGGTTGAGAGCAGATAAGGGTTCCGTCTTTTTCGGAGATTGTCTCACTTACACTTGACTTCTTAATTCCGGTTTCTTTTATTAGTCTGAATAGTTGCCTGGTGTTCCCTACAGCCGCTGCCTTTTCCATCTCTTTTGCTTTCGTTGCCCACCACTGCTCACGATCGTTCCTTAGACTTTTAGTTAACCTAGATCTGATCTGTTTACGCTCTTCGTCATGTTCAGAGCCTGATGGGATGAGTTTACGCGAATCCATCAGTGAAATAGACTTAGAAGAAATCCACTGGTTTTTTGGAGCCCTATGGTTTAAATGACTAATAGATGTAATTGCTGTTTCCACAGCTGTTCGTATGTCTTTCCAAGCAGCATCTGTGTCAGTCTTGTTTACAGAACTGCCTAGATGTGAACTCAGTTGTTTCTGGAATTCGCATTTGGCTTTCTCGTCCTTCAGTTCAATCCTAATGGGTCTTCTTAGTGTACTTTTCCTGCGTCCATTGAGGCGCAGACAAATGCGCGCTCGTATTAAAGCGTGATCAGAGTCTAATCAAGTATTTCAATAGGAGCGACAATCTTCTATTGAGCCTCTCCAACGATGACTGATGACAATGTGGTCTATTTGAATCCATCGTTAGTTTGGTGCAGGTGGTCGCCATGTTAGACGATGTCTCTCCTTATGTTTAAAATTAGTGCTTGCTAAAAATAAACGATTGTCTGAGCATAGTTGCAACAGACGATCACCATTATCGGTTCGTTGAGCCGGAATACTAAAACACCCACCTAAATGTCTTTCTGTTTGATTCAAGCTGCCTACCTGGGCATTAAAGTCACCCGCTACGACTACTATGTCTGAGCACTTAGCTTTCTGAAAAAGCTCAGAGAGTTTTCTGTAAAAGTCATCTTTCACTTCATCATGGCTGCAGTCAGTGAGAGCGTAGGCAGAAACGACGAAAAGGCAACGACGTGTGACTCTATCCTTTTGAGTTCTTGCGGAGCCATTCAGCCGGACAGCACACAGGCGACTGTTAACGGGGATCCATTCTAATAGTGCCTGTTCTGCCCTTGTACTTAGTGCTATGCCTACGCCTGCAAGTCCGCGAGAACTAGCCAACGGGTCGCCAGATACACGGAGGGTGTATTTCGTTGGCTGTCCATTTTGGCGAGGTGAGGTCAAGTGAATGACCACACTGGGATCCTGTATGCGTGTTTCGGAGACACAGCATGCATCAATGGTACGAGATTCTAGGGTTTTAGCTAAGGAGGCCTGTTGACCGATTTGGCATAGGGTACGTACGTTGAAGGCTCCAATGTGTAGTTTGGAACGAGGTTTTAGTAGACCTGTAACAGCGTTTCGCGCACTAGAATCGTTGGCCATGGTGGCACTTGAGGAGGAAACCGAGAGAGGAAGTTTAGTGTTGAAAGTCAAGGTAGAAGGAATAGTAGGAATTGAAGAAGGAGATTGATTATGAATACGGTGGTCTTGAGCGCTGTTAGAGGTATGAGGGCAGTTATCACTTCCCGGTTGCCCACACCGTGGAAGGGTTCTTCTATAGGTACCTGAAAAGGAAATTGGGTTAGAAGTGGTCTTAATGACCTGAGAGCGTGACCGCAGTGCCCAAGGGACAACTGCTTGAGGTCGGTCACACACGACCTTTTTGTGTTAGCTCCGTTCTTAAAAAAAACCTTACCGCCGGAGACGGAAATCCGTGGGATAAGGCGAGGTGTGCATTTTTAGGGCCGACCTTTTCTAACCCCACCCCTCCTTGTGGGAAGGCAGCATCGCTGTCATGCTGGTTGTCTGAAGGAAACACCTTACTGCCGTCACACCTCTGTACAGTCGACAGTACGACTTCGGACCTTGGGTTTGCTGCTTTTAGTCTCACCGCTCTTCAACCGACCTGTCTGGCATGGTAGGACCTTGAGGAACGATTGTTCCAGCCAGCATAGCTCGATTGCTTTATCACGATATGCAAGCCCGATCACCACGTCAAGGTAGCAGCAACCTTCGGGCTATTGTTGGTGGTATTAAGATTAGTAGTAGTGTTATTTGATGCAGTAGATGATGATTGTGAATGATCAATCAATAGTGGTATATAGTTATTATAGGTTAAATCTAAGCCATGTAAAGTATAAGAATTGGTACATGTGTTGTTATTCTCACCAATACTGCTGTGGATACCACCTCCAATAAGATTTTGATTTAAAGTTAATCGACGATATCCAAGTAACCAGTCTAAGCCAACTTCAGTTGAATCGTTATAATCAATATCATTTTGGCTTCCGCACCGACTACCATTCGAACGTTCTTTCCACAAGGCAGTGGAATACCGGTAGCAGATGCAGTCCAGTGGTAGCTGGTGACCAACAATAGGTTTATACGCCATTTGTTCCTTCAGGATCCTGGAGCCCATGTGCATTATTGGTTTGGAGTCAAGGTTTACCAACTCCCCTTGGTGGATCCTCCGTGTCCACCAGAAATTCGCCCTCTCAATTTCGTGAACATCCCAGCCGCGAGAGGGCAGTGAGTAGGACTTCCCAGGCAGCGGCCACGTAAGAGCATTTCGAGAGAAATGGCGGACTTTCCCCACCCTCGGTCGTACCAGAGCATCATCACTAAAAATATCCTTCTTAGGATGAATTTTCCGGTCCCTTTGCCTACTTTAAGTTGGACAACTCAATATTGCTGCTATCCCATAAACTGGAAGTGTGACTAAACTAGTATAAAAATAGGCTGAAAGAGACCATGATAATAGGATTTGACAATGAAGGTATCAACTAAGTACCTTTCAAGAGGAGCAAGCTTCTTGTTTCTGTGAGATAATCACAACTTTTAGCAGAATAACTTAGGTAAAAAGGCTCCAAATCAATCGCTATTGCTATTGCTTTTTCTAGATTTTGGGTCTTAACATATTCTGTACACATATAACTCCTTAATGTCATCCCAACTTCCCTGCTTTCGATCTTGTTCACTTTTCTACTTACTATGATGTATTGCGGCAACTTGGGTAGATCCACATTTATTCAGTATTCTAAGTTGAATATGACGGACTGACCTAAAAGAAGTCGATACGTCTGTCTGCTAAACAATTTTTTTCAAAACAAAAATTTATAGGCATATTACATGCATTAGTAGGACTACACAATTTTAGTCTTCCAAATCGACAAGGCTTCCATCTTTGTTGACAGTTTTCAATATTCCAGAATTCAATAAAACATTCCATTCCAACTGAGGGTCGTAAGAACTAAAAATGAATTGTTAGGAAGAAGAAAAATACTGGTAGAATTTCCTGATAGTTGAAATCTCTTCCTTAGTATACATATACACGACGACTCCCGTCACCACAGTTGACACAACAGTTGCGATTCCCATAGCTCTAAGAGCTCTACCAACTCTGAAATTCCGCAATTTGGCTGGATCCATTGTGCTAAAATGAAGAAGTGTAGGCAACATATATTCCCTTGAGAATCTGAAGGATGAAACAATGGTCAAACATAACTCGTTTTGTTCAATGCATTTCTGAATGGAGCTTAAGAATTTTCGGCATGATTCCCAAGAGGATGGTAAAGATTACCTAGCATCCACAAGAAGACTTTGTTCGACTTAGTTTTATGAAGACATTGGTGTTTCGCGTGACTATTCCCTACTTTCATGCATTAGAAACAAATTGTTTTGTTACAAGAGTTCGAATTTTGATTGTTATATATGGTGAACTATTGGGGGCATTGACCCATTTCTCAACGGGACTGGAAAAGATGGAAGCTTAATAGTCTGAAGGTGTTTTGAGCTTAGCCTATATAGGACATAAGGGGGCAACGAATGGTTCACCGACTTTGACCAAGTTTATAGATCTGCGACAAAATAAGTTTTAAGTGGTAAGATCAGAAACTGAATCCCAGCAATACGGCTGTCTGAAATGAGTTGCATAAGTAAATTGGATTGAATAATGTATATGCCGGTTTAAAACGGCGAATTAACTCAACTTACAAGTAGAATAACCGGAGGGGAAAATGAAACACCCAAAGTTGAGACAGCAAAATGTCCCGCTGATTAGTCACTGTTTTCTTTCAGACGACAAAAGTCGCACAAAGTAGTCACATATCAATTACATTTCCTAACCGTATAGCAAAGAACTACAAGTCATGAAGCAAAAGGATTTCGTTCAACGTTGAACCGGTGATGACGTCGAAAGTTAAACAACTGTTATGGCAGTTTCTATATATTTCGTACTTGGATTTTAGCGGTATTATGTTTGTTTGAAGACAACCACAGAAGCCCACGACAGTACATCTGGAGAGAGAATTGTAACTGTTGATATCAGTTTGAGACATTGTAGCTATACCAGTCAATGATATTCGTAAGACTGCAATGGAAGCAGTCTAGAGTTATGGCATAAGTAGAAAAGAAATCTGGCAAGAATAAAAAGAGGGTGAAGACAACCATTTCAACCCACTTTATCGCTGCAAAACTCTCCCGCCTAAACAACGAGGCTAACTCAAGGTCTTATACAATATCTTAAAAACAAACAACATAAGTTTCAGAACAAGAAGTTGGTCAAAAAGTGGGATTTCTTCACCTCTGTGAAATAACGGTCTAATTGTTAGACTTATTTGATCGAAAATGTGATTGATATCGCAGCAGAAGATTATGAGATCGGGAAACAAAGAAATATTTTCCAAGTGTATAGAATAGCAATTTAAAAATACACTGACCTGAATAACTTTCGAACGTAATTAAACGTCTGTCAGAGAGTGTCAAATAATCGGTAGTTTCACTTTTGGCTGGTGAAGATATTGTTAGAGTTCTACGTTAGTTTGCCGGAATTTGCATCAGACTCTTTATTATACAGCGTTTGTTAACCTATTTTAACTTACGGACAGGTAGACCAGCCAAATCTCTCCAGCTATTCTTTCGTTCATACACGTGATATTTTTTCATACTCACATGTGTCTTTATTTGTACTTGATTTATGTGTGCGTTTCTTACGTACACTCCCAGTTACACAGTGTTCACCCTATATAAAAGGTGAGTCACTCTGTACAAACTGAATTTGACAAAATACTAATGTCTATGTTCTAATGTTACTCATTATTCGTCTGTTTTTAACGTGCACGTATGAAATATACTCATACTCAGTCTTACTTGTACTCAACTTTTCATTTTTACATTGTGTTAACTTGATTAGTCGATAGAATGTACAGGAAATTAAATATAGGATATGTGTATGTCTTTGGCGTTATCCAAATTCTTTTGTCACTTAATTGAATTCAACCTCATGAAGACTGAAAGTCGCCCAGTTGACCATGATTTTGTTGAGCCTACGAAAGGAGCTATTCAAAACTTTGAAGCAGGGAGTTATGTGCCTTAATGGAGTGACTCAAAATGAGGAGCATCTGATAAAAAAACCTTTTCAGTCCTGTGAATCGTTATATTCTCGCAGATCTATTATTGTGTGACGTTTATTGTCCAGGTGATCTATTCTGTGAGTAGATCTGAAATGAATCACATACATTATTACTCCGTATGACTTCGTAACACTATTAGTCTGGAATACCTCCGTTACGACGATTCCCAACTGTGTCAGATCATAAGTAGGCAGTAATCTATTTCAAACATTGACACAATGGATTGAACATGTGGACTGCGATAATTACACGAAGGGTGTATCCGTTTATTGTGAGACTGATGTAAACTAAGATTTCCTCATACAAACAAGGTAAACAATAACACCATGATATTGTACATGAGTAAAAGTTCATAATTATTCGTACTGTCAAGTACAAAGTTACAAGTCAGTCGACAAATTTAATGGTACATGAATTTTCTAGACCCAGTGAAGTGTCACTGGACCCCGGCCAAATTATTCGGCAATCAGCTCACTAAATATCGAACACTTTACCAATCGTCGTCACAGTCAAGGATAGCTGTCCCGCAACAATTAAATACACGTTATGGAATTCCTCTATCACTAACGCTCTTCTGCAATATCGTCGTATTTGTTGTATACGGTCATCAAAGCAGCTGCAGTACCAGAATACGACGAATGGATAACCCAGGTTACGTATTAACCATGGGGGTGAATTTGACGTAATCTATGGGGTCACGCCATTTCGGTCCAATTCAAATGGGTTCCTGATTATTAACACAAATCACATACGGGTTAAACGGCCATGTAGCTCGCCGGACACTTGTCGTTTGTCATATGGGTAAATATCGTTCATTTAAGTAGTTTTCTGAAGCAACAAGCTAGTTATCTTTAGGTTAATTCTGTTTTTCATGTGGCGTGTTAGACCGTTTTGACAGGTTGATATAGCTAATTGTTGTATTATCTAAGTCCAATGTACCATCATGTAAATTTATGACAATGAAGATACCACAGGTATTGTAGTTTGACAACACTATACCAGTAACACCTTCAAAAATCGAATCGCGCCCACTCAGTGAAATCAAAGGTCAGATGCAAGGAGGTCAGAAGATATATTTGATGGGTTATCAATATCAAGAGCTGACTGATCTAATCTGGCTAATGATCGCAGGAAATGTTGCGCACACCGTTCCAAACCGTGATCTGGTGCGGATGCATGACCGAACGTCTTCAGCTAAATGAGTCCATCAAATCCAATGTCGAACACTTATTTACAGCTACCTCCTCTAGTGAGGTAGTGATGACCCTACGACGTGACCAGCCAGAAGTTTAAGCTCTACGAGTTTGTCTTTGGTAAACACTCTTCTGACTGCTTGCTATGTTTAGCAGCGTATGGTCGTCTTTCCCTACTATAACGGGCCATGAAATACAGTATAGTAATAGGAAGACAAAGTACAATCGAAATATCGATTCTTGATAAACTTCATCGTTCTCTTCCAGCCGTCCTGAAAAAGAAAAAATAGAATGTGTAAGTGCATGTCGCAATACAGTCGTATTTGCGTAAAAACACAAAGCGAGCGGAAAAAGGTAAGTAAACTAATACGCTTGCGACAGCGTGAAAGCGATTCAAAAATTTTTTTTACAAATTCAACTATACGCTTATTAATAAAAAAATTTTTTGGAATAAATATATAAGTATAAGAATATAAAATTTTACTATTATATATGATACAAAGGAAAATCGAGATAAAGCTGGTGTCTTACGTGTAATAATCGTTTAAATGTTCCAGAAATTTTACTCTCCTTCCAGAACGCGTTGTTTTAAGTTTATTTTCAAATACTATCGAACTATCAACATGCGTTTTGGCTGTCGGATGAGGTATTACAAGTGTAGGAGCCAAGTCGTTCGATCGTACCGAAGGAAAATCGACATGGGTAGGATTTTCTTCTAGATACGTTGCTTTGAGCCGATCGATACTGATGTTGTCGTTGGTGCCGTCTTTATCGACTATATAGTACTTAGGTTCACGTTGAAGAACTTTGAAGGGTCCTTCGTACGTTGATTCCAGGGGTCGTGGATGTGAGTCTTGACGTACGAAGACATGAGTACTATATCGTAAGTCAGGTTGAACGCAAACATTAGTTGATTGAGGTCGGGTGGAAACAGGTTTGACTGAACGCATAACGTTTGTAAGCCTGCTCTTGTAGGAGTTCAGATCAATGTTCATTGAAGAAGATGAAGGATCCACGAATTCTCCTGGAAGTCAGTGTCGTCCCATAAACTAGCTGTGCTGCAGCCTATCCAATGTCAGCTTTCACTGCATTACGAATACCTAGTAGGACGAGTAGGAGAGCATTGGTCCACTGTGAAATGTTTGCAGCTGAAAGCGAAGCTTTTATTTGTTGGCGAAAGCGTTCTACCAACCCGTTTGTTTGTGGGTGGTAGGTGGACGTTCGAAAGCGAGTGATTCCTAATAGTGTGGTCAGACAACGGAAAAGTCCAGATTCAAGCTGGCGTTGGCGGTCTGTAGTGATGGTTGGAGAGCAGCCGAAATTCGCTACCCATCTCTAGCCACTGTCTCAGAGGTAATGTCCTTGATAGGCACTGCTTCTGGCCATCGAGTGAAACGGTCTACGCAGGTTAAAAGATAAGAGTATCCATTTGAATCTGGTAAAGGTCCTACCGAATCCAGATGAACATGTTCGAAACGAGCATCAAGAGTTTTGAATGAGCCTAAGGGACGTTTGTTGTGTCTAATTACCTAAGATTTTTGGCAGTTTACGCAGGAGCGTACCCATTCCCTCACATCTTTATTCATACTAGCCCAGCAAAACCTCTCTGCTGTTAGCTTGATGGATGCATGAACACCTGGATGAGAAAGTTTGTGCAACGTATTGAAGACGCTGCGTCGATAATGTTTCGGCACGACTGGGCGATCCCTACCTGTCGATGTGTCACATAGTCAGGTTTCCTTACCTATTTCCATCTGTATAATACGCAGTTTTATAGTTGTTGAGGATAACTGGTGCTGAAAATCGGTGTCTCCTTTTTTAATCTGGGCAAGTTTCAGAAGGTCGACTCTTTGGAAAATGTTCAAAGAAGTTATACGAGACAAGGCGTCTGCAACTACATTGTTTGCTCCAGAAATGTGTTATATATCTGAAGTAAACTGCGAAGTGTAGTCCAGTTGTCGAGACACTCGAGATGAGTACTTGAATGAGGATGAGCTTAAAGAGAAGGTAAGAGGTTCATGATCGGTAAAAAGGGTGAATTCTTTGCCTTCGATAAGGTGTTGGAAATGCCGTGCAGCACAATACATAGCTAGGAAGTCCCTACCGAAAGTGCTGTACCTCGACTAAGTGTCTAGCAACCGTCTCGAGAAAAATGCCAAAGGTTGCAGAGTGGTCAACCGACTGCTGTAAGACCCTTTGATTGCTGAGTCGGATGCGTCTACTGCGATACTAATGGCTGCATGAGAGTCCTGATGTGCCAGCATGGTTGCTTTTGCAATAAGTTCGTTAATTGTGGAGAATGCTTTTCCCGCAATGTCTTCCAGATAATTGCATTTCGCATTTTGTTATATCCAATGGTCTTTCGTGGGGGAGGAGGAATTCGAGAAATTAAAAATCCGGATTTCTCAAAAAGAGGAGGTGTTATATCCCCTGGTGAATTATGAATGGTAAATCTGAGGTCTATTATCGACCAATGTATTATGCCTATTTCCTATTGTACAATTATTACGTAACTAAACTATTCATATACCTGTTTCTCTTATCATTAGCTTTATTTTAATCTTTGATTTATTATCATACGATTCCTGAGTTATAATCAGTTTATTGAATACTTTGGTTTGTATAAAATCCAGTATGTTTGTAAATAGTGATTCATATTGCCGAGGCTGTTATTTGTGTTCTGCACTCAACTGGCTGGGCTAGGCAGATAGGAAGGACCGAATGGCACCCAAGACTGCTCGTACGATTTCAAGTATCATTTGCGTCCGATCAATAAATCCACTACCTCTCTAATTGCACGTTCATATATATTACGAGTGCACACGATATAACAACTGGCGACGGGGTAAAAAATGGCTTTAACTTCCGATCAATTTCAGTTGCTAATCCAGCGACAAGAGCAGCGCTTTAGAAAGAGTCAATTGGAATTCATTGACAAGTTACATGCAAAGCTGCTGAATCACCCATGCTTTGGGGGTGCAACGGAAGTTGACGCATTAATTTCAAAATTGCGTACAGAGCTGGAAAACGATTGCAGAACGAATGAATATGACGGGGAAAGCCTCTATGAATCCGTGAAAAGCAGCAATTTAACAATCAGCTCAGTAGTCCAGTATTGTCAGTTTCAGAGGCATGTCTTATACGTGGCTCAAATCCTACTATCCCTGAAACAGAACGTGCGAACAATGAATCGTCCAGTTCACAAAAAGATAATATCTTATTAAGCGCCCATAAAATTGCTGCAGTACCCGCCCACAAAGAAACGGGGAACAAACCGAACAGTATAGTGAATGCAGTAGCGCCAAATCAAACCAGTCATGATGCAAAAAATTTTTCTAATGAATCTAATGATCAAGATTATCTGATTGCTGTGCCAGATCCCGATCATTTTGCTGATTCATATGTTCCTGTTCAAATCCCTTATAAAAATGGGAGAAAAATATCGGATGCATTAAATGATAATCAAGAATCCAATACAACTTTCAAAGATACTGATTATCCTAATGATTCATTATCTACTAATGAGGTTCCGAGTAAATTCAAGGAAACTGTTTCAGAAGAATCAGACGCTGGTGACCTCAAATCGAAAATCGTCGATCCTCACGATCTAATCAGTTCTGGTGGATTCTCTGTTAAATACGACGAATATGTTTTAAATAATGTCACAATAATGGTAACTTGGGTACATGAGGATCCAACAGTCTTTCGTGGGGGAGGAGGAATTCGAGAAATTAAAAATCCGGATTTCTCAAAAAGGGGAGGTGTTATATCCCCTGGTGAATTATGAATGGTAAATCTGAGGTCTATTATCGACCAATGTATTATGCCTATTTCCTATTGTACAATTATTACGTAACTAAACTATTCATATACCTGTTTCTCTTATCATTAGCTTTATTTTAATCTTTGATTTATTATCATACGATTCCTGAGTTATAATCAGTTTATTGAATACTTTGGTTTGTATAAAATCCAGTATGTTTGTAAATAGTGATTCATATTGCCGAGGCTGTTATTTGTGTTCTGCACTCAACTGGCTGGGCTAGGCAGATAGGAAGGACCGAATGGCACCCAAGACTGCTCGTACGATTTCAAGTATCATTTGCGTCCGATCAATAAATCCACTACCTCTCTAATTGCACGTTCATATATATTACGAGTGCACACGATATAACAACTGGCGACGGGGTAAAAAATGGCTTTAACTTCCGATCAATTTCAGTTGCTAATCCAGCGACAAGAGCAGCGCTTTAGAAAGAGTCAATTGGAATTCATTGACAAGTTACATGCAAAGCTGCTGAATCACCCATGCTTTGGGGGTGCAACGGAAGTTGACGCATTAATTTCAAAATTGCGTACAGAGCTGGAAAACGATTGCAGAACGAATGAATATGACGGGGAAAGCCTCTATGAATCCGTGAAAAGCAGCAATTTAACAATAGCAGTCACATATCAGCTCAGTAGTCCAGTATTGTCAGTTTCAGAGGCATGTCTTATACGTGGCTCAAATCCTACTATCCCTGAAACAGAACGTGCGAACAATGAATCGTCCAGTTCACAAAAAGATAATATCTTATTAAGCGCCCATAAAATTGCTGCAGTACCCGCCCACAAAGAAACGGGGAACAAACCGAACAGTATAGTGAATGCAGTAGCGCCAAATCAAACCAGTCATGATGCAAAAAATTTTTTCTAATGAATCTAATGATCAAGATTATCTGATTGCTGTGCCAGATCCCGATCATTTTGCTGATTCATATGTTCCTGTTCAAATCCCTTATAAAAATGGGAGAAAAATATCGGATGCATTAAATGATAATCAAGAATCCAATACAACTTTCAAAGATACTGATTATCCTAATGATTCATTATCTACTAATGAGGTTCCGAGTAAATTCAAGGAAACTGTTTCAGAAGAATCAGACGCTGGTGACCTCAAATCGAAAATCGTCGATCCTCACGATCTAATCAGTTCTGGTGGATTCTCTGTTAAATACGACGAATATGTTTTAAATAATGTCACAATAATGGTAACTTGGGTACATGAGGATCCAACAGTCTTTCGTGGGGGAGGAGGAATTCGGGAAATTAAAAATCCGGATTTCTCAAAAAGGGGAGGTGTTATATCCCCTGGTGAATTATGAATGGTAAATCTGAGGTCTATTATCGACCAATGTATTATGCCTATTTCCTATTGTACAATTATTACGTAACTAAACTATTCATATACCTGTTTCTCTTATCATTAGCTTTATTTTAATCTTTGATTTATTATCATACGATTCCTGAGTTATAATCAGTTTATTGAATACTTTGGTTTGTATAAAATCCAGTATGTTTGTAAATAGTGATTCATATTGCCGAGGCTGTTATTTGTGTTCTGCACTCAACTGGCTGGGCTAGGCAGATAGGAAGGACCGAATGGCACCCAAGACTGCTCGTACGATTTCAAGTATCATTTGCGTCCGATCAATAAATCCACTACCTCTCTAATTGCACGTTCATATATATTACGAGTGCACACGATATAACAACTGGCGACGGGGTAAAAAATGGCTTTAACTTCCGATCAATTTCAGTTGCTAATCCAGCGACAAGAGCAGCGCTTTAGAAAGAGTCAATTGGAATTCATTGACAAGTTACATGCAAAGCTGCTGAATCACCCATGCTTTGGGGGTGCAACGGAAGTTGACGCATTAATTTCAAAATTGCGTACAGAGCTGGAAAACGATTGCAGAACGAATGAATATGACGGGGAAAGCCTCTATGAATCCGTGAAAAGCAGCAATTTAACAATAGCAGTCACATATGATCAGCTCAGTAGTCCAGTATTGTCAGTTTCAGAGGCATGTCTTATACGTGGCTCAAATCCTACTATCCCTGAAACAGAACGTGCGAACAATGAATCGTCCAGTTCACAAAAAGATAATATCTTATTAAGCGCCCATAAAATTGCTGCAGTACCCGCCCACAAAGAAACGGGGAACAAACCGAACAGTATAGTGAATGCAGTAGCGCCAAATCAAACCAGTCATGATGCAAAAAATTTTTCTAATGAATCTAATCATCAAGATTATCTGATTGCTGTGCCAGATCCCGATTATTTTGCTGATTCATATGTTCCTGTTCAAATCTCTTATAAAAATGGGAGAAAAATATCGGATGCATTAAATGATAATCAAGAATCCAATACAACTTTCAAAGATACTGATTATCCTAATGATTCATTATCTACTAATGAGGTTCCGAGTAAATTCAAGGAAACTGTTTCAGAAGAATCAGACGCTGGTGACCTCAAATCGAAAATCGTCGATCCTCACGATCTAATCAGTTCTGGTGGATTCTCTGTTAAATACGACGAATATGTTTTAAATAATGTCACAATAATGGTAACTTGGGTACATGAGGATCCAACAGTCTTTCGTGGGGGAGGAGGAATTCGAGAAATTAAAAATCCGGATTTCTCAAAAAGGGGAGGTGTTATATCCCCTGGTGAATTATGAATGGTAAATCTGAGGTCTATTATCGACCAATGTATTATGCCTATTTCCTATTGTACAATTATTACGTAACTAAACTATTCATATACCTGTTTCTCTTATCATTAGCTTTATTTTAATCTTTGATTTATTATCATACGATTCCTGAGTTATAATCAGTTTATTGAATACTTTGGTTTGTATAAAATCCAGTATGTTTGTAAATAGTGATTCATATTGCCGAGGCTGTTATTTGTGTTCTGCACTCAACTGGCTGGGCTAGGCAGATAGGAAGGACCGAATGGCACCCAAGACTGCTCGTACGATTTCAAGTATCATTTGCGTCCGATCAATAAATCCACTACCTCTCTAATTGCACGTTCATATATATTACGAGTGCACACGATATAACAACTGGCGACGGGGTAAAAAATGGCTTTAACTTCCGATCAATTTCAGTTGCTAATCCAGCGACAAGAGCAGCGCTTTAGAAAGAGTCAATTGGAATTCATTGACAAGTTACATGCAAAGCTGCTGAATCACCCATGCTTTGGGGGTGCAACGGAAGTTGACGCATTAATTTCAAAATTGCGTACAGAGCTGGAAAACGATTGCAGAACGAATGAATATGACGGGGAAAGCCTCTATGAATCCGTGAAAAGCAGCAATTTAACAATAGCAGTCACATATGATCAGCTCAGTAGTCCAGTATTGTCAGTTTCAGAGGCATGTCTTATACGTGGCTCAAATCCTACTATCCCTGAAACAGAACGTGCGAACAATGAATCGTCCAGTTCACAAAAAGATAATATCTTATTAAGCGCCCATAAAATTGCTGCAGTACCCGCCCACAAAGAAACGGGGAACAAACCGAACAGTATAGTGAATGCAGTAGCGCCAAATCAAACCAGTCATGATGCAAAAAATTTTTCTAATGAATCTAATCATCAAGATTATCTGATTGCTGTGCCAGATCCCGATCATTTTGCTGATTCATATGTTCCTGTTCAAATCCCTTATAAAAATGGGAGAAAAATATCGGATGCATTAAATGATAATCAAGAATCCAATACAACTTTCAAAGATACTGATTATCCTAATGATTCATTATCTACTAATGAGGTTCCGAGTAAATTCAAGGAAACTGTTTCAGAAGAATCAGACGCTGGTGACCTCAAATCGAAAATCGTCGATCCTCACGATCTAATCAGTTCTGGTGGATTCTCTGTTAAATACGACGAATATGTTTTAAATAATGTCACAATAATGGTAACTTGGATACATGAGGATCCAACAGTCTTTCGTGGGGGAGGAGGAATTCGAGAAATTAAAAATCCGGATTTCTCAAAAAGGGGAGGTGTTATATCCCCTGGTGAATTATGAATGGTAAATCTGAGGTCTATTATCGACCAATGTATTATGCCTATTTCCTATTGTACAATTATTACGTAACTAAACTATTCATATACCTGTTTCTCTTATCATTAGCTTTATTTTAATCTTTGATTTATTATCATACGATTCCTGAGTTATAATCAGTTTATTGAATACTTTGGTTTGTATAAAATCCAGTATGTTTGTAAATAGTGATTCATATTGCCGAGGCTGTTATTTGTGTTCTGCACTCAACTGGCTGGGCTAGGCAGATAGGAAGGACCGAATGGCACCCAAGACTGCTCGTACGATTTCAAGTATCATTTGCGTCCGATCAATAAATCCACTACCTCTCTAATTGCACGTTCATATATATTACGAGTGCACACGATATAACAACTGGCGACGAGGTAAAAAATGGCTTTAACTTCCGATCAATTTCAGTTGCTAATCCAGCGACAAGAGCAGCGCTTTAGAAAGAGTCAATTGGAATTCATTGACAAGTTACATGCAAAGCTGCTGAATCACCCATGCTTTGGGGGTGCAACGGAAGTTGACGCATTAATTTCAAAATTGCGTACAGAGCTGGAAAACGATTGCAGAACGAATGAATATGACGGGGAAAGCCTCTATGAATCCGTGAAAAGCAGCAATTTAACAATAGCAGTCACATATGATCAGCTCAGTAGTCCAGTATTGTCAGTTTCAGAGGCATGTCTTATACGTGGCTCAAATCCTACTATCCCTGAAACAGAACGTGCGAACAATGAATCGTCCAGTTCACAAAAAGATAATATCTTATTAAGCGCCCATAAAATTGCTGCAGTACCCGCCCACAAAGAAACGGGGAACAAACCGAACAGTATAGTGAATGCAGTAGCGCCAAATCAAACCAGTCATGATGCAAAAAATTTTTCTAATGAATCTAATGATCAAGATTATCTGATTGCTGTGCCAGATCCCGATTATTTTGCTGATTCATATGTTCCTGTTCAAATCTCTTATAAAAATGGGAGAAAAATATCGGATGCATTAAATGATAATCAAGAATCCAATACAACTTTCAAAGATACTGATTATCCTAATGATTCATTATCTACTAATGAGGTTCCGAGTAAATTCAAGGAAACTGTTTCAGAAGAATCAGACGCTGGTGACCTCAAATCGAAAATCGTCGATCCTCACGATCTAATCAGTTCTGGTGGATTCTCTGTTAAATACGACGAATATGTTTTAAATAATGTCACAATAATGGTAACTTGGGTACATGAGGATCCAACAGTCTTTCGTGGGGGAGGAGGAATTCGGGAAATTAAAAATCCGGATTTCTCAAAAAGGGGAGGTGTTATATCCCCTGGTGAATTATGAATGGTAAATCTGAGGTCTATTATCGACCAATGTATTATGCCTATTTCCTATTGTACAATTATTACGTAACTAAACTATTCATATACCTGTTTCTCTTATCATTAGCTTTATTTTAATCTTTGATTTATTATCATACGATTCCTGAGTTATAATCAGTTTATTGAATACTTTGGTTTGTATAAAATCCAGTATGTTTGTAAATAGTGATTCATATTGCCGAGGCTGTTATTTGTGTTCTGCACTCAACTGGCTGGGCTAGGCAGATAGGAAGGACCGAATGGCACCCAAGACTGCTCGTACGATTTCAAGTATCATTTGCGTCCGATCAATAAATCCACTACCTCTCTAATTGCACGTTCATATATATTACGAGTGCACACGATATAACAACTGGCGACGGGGTAAAAAATGGCTTTAACTTCCGATCAATTTCAGTTGCTAATCCAGCGACAAGAGCAGCGCTTTAGAAAGAGTCAATTGGAATTCATTGACAAGTTACATGCAAAGCTGCTGAATCACCCATGCTTTGGGGGTGCAACGGAAGTTGACGCATTAATTTCAAAATTGCGTACAGAGCTGGAAAACGATTGCAGAACGAATGAATATGACGGGGAAAGCCTCTATGAATCCGTGAAAAGCAGCAATTTAACAATAGCAGTCACATATGATCAGCTCAGTAGTCCAGTATTGTCAGTTTCAGAGGCATGTCTTATACGTGGCTCAAATCCTACTATCCCTGAAACAGAACGTGCGAACAATGAATCGTCCAGTTCACAAAAAGATAATATCTTATTAAGCGCCCATAAAATTGCTGCAGTACCCGCCCACAAAGAAACGGGGAACAAACCGAACAGTATAGTGAATGCAGTAGCGCCAAATCAAACCAGTCATGATGCAAAAAATTTTTCTAATGAATCTAATGATCAAGATTATCTGATTGCTGTGCCAGATCCCGATTATTTTGCTGATTCATATGTTCCTGTTCAAATCTCTTATAAAAATGGGAGAAAAATATCGGATGCATTAAATGATAATCAAGAATCCAATACAACTTTCAAAGATACTGATTATCCTAATGATTCATTATCTACTAATGAGGTTCCGAGTAAATTCAAGGAAACTGTTTCAGAAGAATCAGACGCTGGTGACCTCAAATCGAAAATCGTCGATCCTCACGATCTAATCAGTTCTGGTGGATTCTCTGTTAAATACGACGAATATGTTTTAAATAATGTCACAATAATGGTAACTTGGGTACATGAGGATCCAACAGTCTTTCGTGGGGGAGGAGGAATTCGAGAAATTAAAAATCCGGATTTCTCAAAAAGGGGAGGTGTTATATCCCCTGGTGAATTATGAATGGTAAATCTGAGGTCTATTATCGACCAATGTATTATGCCTATTTCCTATTGTACAATTATTACGTAACTAAACTATTCATATACCTGTTTCTCTTATCATTAGCTTTATTTTAATCTTTGATTTATTATCATACGATTCCTGAGTTATAATCAGTTTATTGAATACTTTGGTTTGTATAAAATCCAGTATGTTTGTAAATAGTGATTCATATTGCCGAGGCTGTTATTTGTGTTCTGCACTCAACTGGCTGGGCTAGGCAGATAGGAAGGACCGAATGGCACCCAAGACTGCTCGTACGATTTCAAGTATCATTTGCGTCCGATCAATAAATCCACTACCTCTCTAATTGCACGTTCATATATATTACGAGTGCACACGATATAACAACTGGCGACGGGGTAAAAAATGGCTTTAACTTCCGATCAATTTCAGTTGCTAATCCAGCGACAAGAGCAGCGCTTTAGAAAGAGTCAATTGGAATTCATTGACAAGTTACATGCAAAGCTGCTGAATCACCCATGCTTTGGGGGTGCAACGGAAGTTGACGCATTAATTTCAAAATTGCGTACAGAGCTGGAAAACGATTGCAGAACGAATGAATATGACGGGGAAAGCCTCTATGAATCCGTGAAAAGCAGCAATTTAACAATAGCAGTCACATATGATCAGCTCAGTAGTCCAGTATTGTCAGTTTCAGAGGCATGTCTTATACGTGGCTCAAATCCTACTATCCCTGAAACAGAACGTGCGAACAATGAATCGTCCAGTTCACAAAAAGATAATATCTTATTAAGCGCCCATAAAATTGCTGCAGTACCCGCCCACAAAGAAACGGGGAACAAACCGAACAGTATAGTGAATGCAGTAGCGCCAAATCAAACCAGTCATGATGCAAAAAATTTTTCCAATGAATCTAATGATCAAGATTATCTGATTGCTGTGCCAGATCCCGATTATTTTGCTGATTCATATGTTCCTGTTCAAATCTCTTATAAAAATGGGAGAAAAATATCGGATGCATTAAATGATAATCAAGAATCCAATACAACTTTCAAAGATACTGATTATCCTAATGATTCATTATCTACTAATGAGGTTCCGAGTAAATTCAAGGAAACTGTTTCAGAAGAATCAGACGCTGGTGACCTCAAATCGAAAATCGTCGATCCTCACGATCTAATCAGTTCTGGTGGATTCTCTGTTAAATACGACGAATATGTTTTAAATAATGTCACAATAATGGTAACTTGGGTACATGAGGATCCAACAGTCTTTCGTGGGGGAGGAGGAATTCGGGAAATTAAAAATCCGGATTTCTCAAAAAGGGGAGGTGTTATATCCCCTGGTGAATTATGAATGGTAAATCTGAGGTCTATTATCGACCAATGTATTATGCCTATTTCCTATTGTACAATTATTACGTAACTAAACTATTCATATACCTGTTTCTCTTATCATTAGCTTTATTTTAATCTTTGATTTATTATCATACGATTCCTGAGTTATAATCAGTTTATTGAATACTTTGGTTTGTATAAAATCCAGTATGTTTGTAAATAGTGATTCATATTGCCGAGGCTGTTATTTGTGTTCTGCACTCAACTGGCTGGGCTAGGCAGATAGGAAGGACCGAGTGGCACCCAAGACTGCTCGTACGATTTCAAGTATCATTTGCGTCCGATCAATAAATCCACTACCTCTCTAATTGCACGTTCATATATATTACTTTCCCATACGTTATAACACATTTAGACGAAGTTAGCCATTTAGTGGTTATTTAAGGGATGAGCATTTCGGTATGAAACGTCTATATAAACTTACAAGACCGTTCAATGCGCACTATCGCTTTATCGTGGTCGGTTCTCGGTAATCCAGAATGCCGTCACTTTGCTTCTTGAAGGTTGCCTTGAGCAATAATAGTGTGTTCTAGGAAGTCTAAGGAGTCGGTTCCGTTTTGACATTTGTGATTGTTTACTGTGATGCCATGCTTTTGCAGTCGTTCGAACACAGTGTCTAGATGCTGGGGTTAGGATTCTCTGTCCGGACTTGTTATCAGACAGTCATCAACATACGCAGGTACGAAGTTGAGACCTCAGAAAACGTCGTCGATGAATCTTTGGAAGGTTTAGGCAGCATTTCTCTGGCCGAAAGGCAATTGCAGGGTTTTCTGCGATTTCTGGAAGACTTTTCATACTGGTTATGATACCAGCATCAGTTGAGGTTATCCGTCTCTCGTCGTCTGGAGACAGATCGCGTACGTTAACTGCTTCTTCGCGGGGTTTTCGACCGTTTACGGTCATTACGAAATCTAAGGTAGCGTGTTAGCGAATGACATAGATCCGAAATGTCATTTCGTCTCTCTTAAGGTTTTTCTTGGACTGAGAATTCTTAGTGATTTCAAGTGTGCGGTGGGCAGATGCAGCCAACTCGTCTATGACTTTGTTTTGAAAGGAGACGAGAACTACTTGCACCTGTTGCGGAAGTTTAGATAAGAAACGTTGTTTGAATGGGCCTTCATCGAACGTTTTTGGCCACTAACTTCTCTCATCCTTAGGAACATGTCTGTCGCAGAACCATATTGCAAGTCAATGTTATTAAGGAGTTGGTCTAACCTTTGTCGATCGGTTAGCTCTCCACGTTTCAGAATCGATCGTTTTAGCGTTTCGTCAGGTTCACTAGTGAACATACTAGGTGTTACGTATCTGTTGAACTCGCGCGGTAGTGCCTTTACAACCTCGAGGAACTGTGTGCGTGGATCAGTAATGCAAGGGATACTCACGGTGTTATATCCCCAAGGGGATTATGAATAGTAACTTTTGAGGAATATCGATGTAACAATATGACATATACATTTCGTAATGTATAATTGCTAATTAACTCAAGTAATCATAACCATGTTCCTTTTATTATGAGTTCTATTTTGATCCATAGACTGTTACTATACGATTTACCATTCCTGAGTTTTACCCATTCTATTAATTACTGTTCTCCTTACTTACAGCCACATTCGGCCAAATCTTGTACAAATGTTATTTTCTATTTTATGGTACGATGTGGTCAGTTTGTTTGGTCTATAAACCCAGTATGTTTGAGAGTAATGGTTCATATTGTAGAGGCTGTAATTGGTGTTCTAGACTTAACTGACTGGACTAAGGAGAAAGAAGGACTGATAAGTGTTTACGACTGCTCGTACAGGCTTTCGCGTGTCACTGCTCTGATCGATAATTCACGTCTCTCTAAATGGCGTGAATCAGCAAGTTATATATTTACAGGCAATCGATATAACACATGGAAAGATACTTAATGTATTTTACCTAGGGTTCGATACACGTAGACAAACTAGCAGTGGTGAGCCCTCAAGGATAGCGTGTTACAGCTCCTTGAATTCGGCACAGCTTTCAGACTCAGATTAATATGCACGAAATCTTCAACGACTTTATATTAACAACACTTCTCATATTACAGTCACATTATCCTCTAACTCTTTGAATTTACTACCGTTAGCATTATCACTGCGGTAAGATCAAAACTGTCAATACATTTAAGGTATTGAAGGTGTAACAATCTTATACTCCTATGAAGAACAGTCCTCATTTCTACCATTCTAAATAGTAGTACTTCCTATGTATAACACTTCTGGCATACTTCTCATTGGTGGTTTTATATACTATCACCACTATTATTACAATAAAAGTCTGCGTAGGTCTGTTGTCCGGATACATTGGTTTACTAGATATATTAATAGTGAAAAACGATGACATGTAATAGAGTCAAGCAATGTAAGGTAGACAGCACAGGTATCGCCAACAACAAGATGTAGTTCGTGAATAAGCCTTACCTGTCTATGATAGTATTAGCCCAGATGTTCAGCACATCAGCCATGTAAGCAAGACTCCTTGTAACGAAAAGAACGCGCTGAAAATCTCTCAAGAGCATTTTATTAAACAGTACTGTCATTTATTATTTCTTTTTCCCCATCTAATATTCTAACCTTTGTTCAACTGTCTTTTAACTACACTTCATTTTCCTCAGTCTTCCTTGTCTGGGCTTTTATTATTTGACCTTGGTTAAAGATTCATCTCCTATTATTTCATCTTACCGTTGCATGTTGCCGGACTGTTGAATCAAGATTGCGGCGCGGCTGAGAGCATGATTGTTAATATTTAACCGTTTGCTTGGAAGAACAATATGTGTATTAAAATGGATAAACGAAAAGAAAATAAATCATTATTACAACAAGATTTGATGGTAGAATAAGAGTTTGTGCAGTAATATTTTATAATGATGCGATGTAAGTGCTAACTAACTGCAAGGGATAATCAAATATCAGTCTTTATGTGTCATATACATGTGTTGAAGATAAAATCAATCTGAAGTTAGTTTATTTAGGAGTAGCACAAGATAATTTCATTTTGATTACAAACTTCGGACGTTTGGAAATAAAACATGTTCAGAGGGAAAAGAAAGGACATAAAGAATATTCAATATGTCCGATAACCAATCATGATAATAGTAGAACTACTAGCGGTAAATATGAATATAAGCAGACTTCGGATATCAAGACAAGTAGAAAGAAAACGAAATGAAATAAACGAGAAAATTTTCAAAAGTTCTACTTTGCTTCATTGTCGGCTAGGTAGATATCTGACCTTGTTAGTAGAAATCGTTGGTAATCACACCCATATTGATTGGGTAACACAAACCACTTTCGGTAAAAAATGTGATTAGGGGGTCTTTTGAACCAGGTTATAGTTTCGCTGCAACGTGGGTTTGCCGGGGGTCTGTTCCATATTGTTGAGTGGCAAGTAACGAAGACATTCTGAAGTAAGTTTGTGTAGGTTCTCGGAATCAATAGAATTTTCCCTTTATTGTGCAGATTGTGGGATAATAGAGTACGAAGAGATGGGTGCTTAAGAGTAAGAAATACCACTTATAAGCCGGTAGATAAAGACAAAATTTGATTTAGTGAGACTGATTCAGAGAACTCCTAACTTGAGTTACTGATATCTTTGGTGGTAATCCTTGTTGTTAGAGTACCCCAAAACGGCTTTAGTCAATCCTCTTTGAGCACCTTCAATTTTCATTAAATCATTATGCCTGCAATTACTGTAAACTAGAATACCATATTCAATGATTAGCATGATACGTTTTTTACATAATATTATTCTTGACTCGGTGTTATTTGAAATTTATCATTATGAATTCAATGGGCTTTCTTGCTTTGGATACTTGGGTTGTAATGTGCTCGGAAAAGTTAAGACTGTCGCTGAACCCCAAATCCAAGCCATAAACAGTTCTGAGGCGTTTAAGTATATGTTTGTGTAGGACCAGATGTAGGTTAAGGCAGCAACCCGTGTGAATAGATCCACCATTTTCAACGCTCAGTAACGGATCTCACGGCACAGTCCATCCGTATGGATATCTAACACATAATACAAATGCTATTACCATCTGATTCGTTTGTAACATGGAACTTGTAGAAACAGTGTATTCCAAATATGGTCCTTGATTAAAGCAATATTCATATTCATACCAATCTACTTTATAAAAACTATAAACTTAAAAAGTTGCATTGCATAAATACTTAGCCCCACGAAAATCCTAACACATTTTTGTCGAGATTGGATCTGGTGTGTAGCGTGGACGCGATGCTATTTTGGAAAATATTTCGAAGACTACACAGTATATCTGAACGAATGAACTGACATCCACCTATGTAGATTATATTTATTTAACAAACCTGTGTAAGATCCATTTTCAGGGTTTTGTGGGTGAAAATTCCTCCATGTATACATTTGCATCTTGTTTTCATTGATTTCTTTAGTTGTATATTTTATTAGCCTTTTTGATGCTATTTGAGATGGTAATATCTTATTTTATTATAGTTTTCTCATTTTTCTTTTGCCTTCGCTAAGTTTCTATGTTTTTTCCTGAGCTGTATTCATGTTGTTTTGGTTGATACCTAATCTTGACGGAAGCCATATTGATTTTTCCCTCTTTGATTGTGTTTCTTGAGTTGACTGGAATTGTGCATTTTGATTGTGAATTGAAGCACTTTTCCAAATTGGAAACACTCTGTGTTATAAAGCAACAAACTATTATATTTTGAACGGATTTTTACGTGGTCTATCCAAAAAGGATAGAACAACACTTATCTTTTTGCGCGTTCGGTAATTATTTTACATTCCTTATCAATTTGTCTATGTATTGCGATTTAGATTGATTATTGAAGGAACAATTATTGGTTGAATAACTGAGCGGCAATATTTGTTTAGGTAATAATGTACATTTATATTTATGATGAAATTTAGGCACATTATTTCCACAATCCCCTTGTTCTGATTTCAAAGGGGTAATAGTGAGTGTCTAAACTACCGAGACAGCTATTCTTCAGCCAAACCTTAGGTTGGATTTTACACCCTGCTTGAGATGCATACTATGAACCGGTAACTGTTTTAACTTGTAGGTCAAGCCTGCAAAAATGACGTGTACCTGCCCTTGCAGAAATACTACATTATTGTTATTATTGTTTAAGAGTTCCTCAAAGTGTTCTACCTACCTGTTACTCTGTCCTTAAACTTTAGTGATTGTCCTGCCTCCTTTGTCCTTGGCTGATCTCTCTGGTTTACCATATCTCCCTGCTAGTTTGTTTGTCGTGTCATATAGTAGTTTCAGTTTTTCTTCTCCTACAGCCTTTCACCTGTCGTTGCCAGCTCTTTCACGTATTTCTGCTTGTCGGTTCTGATGCCCTTTTCACTTACTTGTTCACCTCAGTGTATTCAGCCTGTACATTGACTTTCTGTGTTCTTGTTTGTTTGTGACTAATCTATGTTCTTTCTTTCTTGATTCTTGTCTAGGGTTTCGATTGAGAACCATTCCTTCTGATGTTGCTACCAGAGGCTCAGAACTTCCAGATACGCTAAAGTAAGAGCTACTTTGATCCTTTTCCAATTGCTCTTCATGGTATTTTCTTCTTTCAGTAGACCTTGATGGACATAAACCTGTTATTGAGAGCTATTTTGAATCCTTTGAGTCTGTAAGTATCTCGTAAGAGGGCTGTATTGAACTTTCTGATGGCGTATCTCTAGTTGTTAGTTTCATATTGGCAATCACCAGGTAGTGATCTGAATTTATGTCAGCTCTTCTCATTCTCAAGTCTTACATTGACCTGAAAATTTTAGTGATGTAACTACGATCAGTCCGATTCTCTGTAGTGTGTTCCGATGAGGCCCATGTACGTTTTTGTATGTGTTTGTGGAGTAAGGTTGTATCACCTACATAGTTATGATAATTTTCGTCTTCCTACTACACCATCGAAATATAACCACTTTATTGAATACACATAAATCCGCAAATCTGTCACCATTTTCGTTCATTTCTTCCGGTCCATGTCGTCTCTTGATATCTTCAGAACCGTTGTTGTGAGCTCTGATTTTGACGTTAGGGTCTTCCATCGGGGTGGTCAGGTTATTTTCTGATAGCTTCACTATGATTGATTGCAGCCCCTCATGAAACTGACCTTTATCGTCGTCGTTGCTATCATTTTTGGGTTCATAATAATCTGAAAGTTCATATGCTTCAATAATGCAAACTGATTTCTCGCACAACATCGTTTATTGTTGTAGCTGTGATCAGTTGGATTCATTGAATCCACCAAGAAGTGTCGTAGTGTTAAGATATCTGTTTTCTAGTAGTTTAAACAGACTGAAGGGTTAGGACTTTCCACTTTAGCAATTACATCAACAGACTTGTCATTTCTACTCAATCAATTTGCGTCCATTTTAAAGTGAATCGGTGTTTTATTTAACATTTTGGCTTCACAGTAATCAATACGCATTGTGAACACAATTTAGGTCATGAAATCACACAAACAAAATGATCACTATATACTGGTCCGCTATCACAGAATAATCAACCTCAGTACTGAATCATTTATGCAAAATAAAAATCAGAAATAAAAAACAAAACAAAATATCATTGAATAACGGAAGAACTTACATTGGATTAAGTTTATTGTGATTCCTTCCTTCTTTGTTTTTTAAAGATGCTATGATGATCCTGAATCTGTGAGATTCCCATCCAATAAGTGCATTATGTGCTTCTTTGAACAAAGTCATCGCAACTCCCTGAGTGTGAGTAGCATTTGCGTCTTCGTTACCGGAGTAAAGCAGCATATCTCCCGTATCTGGCCCTTGCCGTCTAGCTTGGGTTCATTGAGCTTCGCCGATTCCGAGCACTACCAAGTTGTATCTCCTTATTTTTGCTGCTGTTTGACTAGTCCTTCCGGTCTCCCACAATGTCCGTGCATTCTATGTACCTTTAATTATTGTTGTGAGAAGAAGCACTGAATTCGTGACTTCCGGAGAATATCGACTTTCACTATGAGGCTTCATTATTTTTCCTTCAAATTGGAAGGCAGAATTTGAAAGGTTTATTTTGTTTATTTTGGTTAGCGTCTTTTTCAGCAGGGTATTTTTCTACAGGATCAGGTTGCTAGCCCCTCTCTCAGCTTTCCTCCTTTACCCGTGCTTGTAACCGGCAGTATTTACGGGAGAGCTATTGTCAGAGTTGCTTATGTATTTAGACCTTATGTCTCTGCAGACTGATGCTTTCTTTCCTCAAATTATTTAAACACTTCGGTTTGCGCTTAGCTTATTCAAAATTATTCTGTAACCTTGTCTTGCTACACTTTCAGGTCAAGCCATCTTGGAATTGTCTATCCATCAAACTTGATGATGCAACGAATGTTCTAATTTAACAACTAGATACCAGTAGCACCTTCTAAATTCGGTTGTTCCCAGTCAGATAGAAATCAGAAGTCGGACGAGAATAGGCAGGAAAGATATATTTGATTCGTTACCAATATATCGAGGACCTTTTCTATGAGCTGGCTAATGAAACGTAGGAGCTGTGTCCCACGCAGTATTGAAACGTGATCTGGTGCGGATGCATGACCGAAAGCCTTCAGCTAAACAAGTCCACTTAAACAACGTGGTCAGCATCCAATGTCGAACACTTAATGAGCTATTGACTTTGGGGAATTATTTACAGCTACAGATCACTCCCCCCCTAGTGAGGTAGTGATGCCCCTAAGACGTGACCAGCCAGAAGTTTAAACCCAACGAATTTGTCGTTGGTAAACACTCTTCTGATAGCTTGCTTCGTTTAGCAGCGTCTGGTCGTCTTTCCTTAAACTATGGGACCAAAATGTACAACGTAGCAAATAAAGAAATATAGTACAATGAAAATTTCTGTTCCTTGCGAAACTTCGTCGTTCTTTTCCAGCCGTCCTGGAAAAGAGGAAAAATAAAACGTGTGAGTGCATGTCAAAAATACACTCGTACTTGCGTAAGGACACAAGATGAGCGGAAAAAAATAAACTGATACACTTACAAACAGCGTAAAAGCGATCGGAAAAAAGGTTTTCTTTTGGTTTTTTTAATATATAAATATATATATATATATATATACGTTCAAAAAAAATGTTTTTTTTGTTTTTTTTACATAAATAAAAAATGAGCATATTAAAAAAAATTTATAATAAACTTTGAAAGGGTAATTCCAGATAAAGCTTATGTCCTACGTGCAATATTCGTTAAGATGTTCTGGAAATCTTACTCGTCTTCCAGAACGCGTTGTTTTAGGTTTTTCTATCGACGTTGACGAAGTATCAAGTTGTGTGTCGGTTGTCGTGTAGGGTACTACGAGTGTAGTAGCTGTGTCGTTTGCTTGTACCGAAGGAAAATCGACGTAGCTAGGGTTTCCTTCTAGGTACGCAGCTTTGAGTCGATCGATACTGATGCTATCTTTCGTACCATTCTTATCAACTACATAGTACTTAGGTTCGCGTTGAAGAACTTTGAAGGGTCCTTCGTATGCTGATTCGAGGGGTCGTCGATGTGAGTCTCGACGAACGAAGACGTGTGTACTATGTCGTAATTCGGGTTGAACGAAAACATCAGTTGATTGAGGTCGAGTGTGAGCAGGTTTAACTGAACGCATAGCGTTTGTAAGCCTACTCGTGTAAGAGTTTAGATCCATGTTCAATGAAGAAGCTGAAGGATCCACGAATTCTCCTGGGAGTCGGAGTGTCGTTCCGTAAACGAGTTGAGATGCCGTGTATCCAATGTCAGCTTTCACTGCATTGCGGATACCTAGCAAGACGAGTGGAAGAGCGTCTGTCCACTGTGAAACGTTTGAAGCTGATAATGAAGCTTTTAATTGTCGATGAAAACGTTCTACCAACCCGTTTGCTTGTGGGTGGTAGGCGGTCGTTCGGAAGCACGTGATTCCTAAAAGTGTGGTCAGACAACGGAAAAGTCCAGATTCGAACTGTTGTCCGCGGTCTGTAGTGATGGTTGAAGGGCAGCCAAAATTTGCTACCCATCGTTCGACGAAAGTGTGAGCCACTGTTTCAGCAGTAATGTCCTTAATCGGTACTGCTTCTGGCCATCGAGTAAAACGGTCTACGCATGTTAGGAGATATGATTATCCGTTCGAGTCGGGTAAGGGTCCTACCAAATCTAGATGGACGTGGTCGAAACGAGCGTCAGGGGTTTTGAAAGAACCTAAGGGACATTTGTTGTGTCTGATTACCTTAGATTTCTGACAGCTTACACAGGAGCGTGACCACTCCCTCACGTCTTTATTCATGCCAGGCCAACAAAAGCGTTCGGCTATAAGTTCGATTGTTGCACGAGCACCTGGATGAGAAAGATTGTGCAACGTATTGAAGACGTTGCGGCGATAGTGTTTTGGTACAATTGGACGATCCCTACCTGTAGATGTGTCACAGAGTAAGGTTTCCTTACCTGTTCCCATCTGCCTAATACTTAGTTTAAGAGTTGTCGAGGATAACTCATGCTGAAGATCAATGTCTTCTTTTTGAAGCTGAGCGAGTTTAAGAAGGTCGATTCCTTGGAAACTGTTCAAGGAGCTAATTCGAGACAAGGCGTCTGTGACTACATTGTTTGCTCCGGAAATTGCTTATAGACAGCGGCTAATTCGCTCTTAATTAGATCAATACCATCTGTACGTGAGTTAGAACTCATTATTAAGTTAGACATAGAGTCATCCAGCAACATGTGTGGAATAAGTCCACTCCCACTATTATCTGGTGCAACAGGAGTTTCAGAGCATGTGGTATAGGTGAGATCAGAGTTGTTAATATCTGAAGAAATAGGACTTTTTCGAGCTCGTTTTTGTGTCAGTCGAACCATTTTTATTCAAGGGTTACCTGAATGTTATTATTGATTGATAAACTACGGTTTAACGATATATAAGCACTTTGTAATAAATACCGTGTCAGAGTAACGCAAACTTCAAACGTACCGCAATATTGGTTTGAACTTCCACTAACACCTGGTCCTCCTTCAGTCCGAGCCATCTCAAATAGTCTGATCTTATCAATGTTACATCAGAACCATTATCCAAAAGAGTAAAACTTAATATTTCAGCATTTCTCGATCTCAACCGTACGGGGTTCATTCTCAAACACACGTGACCATTTGGTGACGTACTAGATAAATAGCAGTTTTCCGTACCAGGTCTATCCTTTGAGCTGCTGGCTGTCTAACCGTTGTGCAACAGTGAGTGATGTTTCTTCGTACACCTGTCAACGGTTCAGCACTTCGTTAGTCTACATTCAACGGTGTGTTTGTTAGAACACATACTACATTTATTTCCTACGGTCGAAGTATTTCAGTGGCCGATAGCGAATGGCGATTTGTCTTCATGCTATATCCTTTCTGGACGATTTTTCAACCGTCCAAATCTACCAGTAGCCACTCTTGCACGGGCTACTACAAACTTGGTGAGCTCAGGAAACGTAGGTTCTCTATCATCTTCAGTCAACCTGTATACCGGTTCCGCCCACTGCACTTGCTTGAGTTCCGGCGAAAGCCTAACTGATCTCTCTAAGATCTGCAGTATAATCCATCCGTCTCGAAACAGTGGCGCAATTATCCATTTTCATAGTCAAGTTCGATAGCTGTTCCGCGTTATAACAATCAAAATTTACAGCAATGAATAAGTCCTTCAAAGTTTCTCGGGCTATTACATGCGCCTGTCCAAACAAACGGTTCAGAATTTCTCCGACCCTTTTATATCAAGCAGCAGCGTCGATCACGACACGACATTCAATGGCTGTTTTTGCTTTTACCTTACAGTAATGTATCAGTTAGAGCAGACTTTGACTATCAACACTGACTCTTGATGCGACATAAGTTTCAAACTGTCTAATGAACTTCCAGTACTCTTTCGGTTGTTTATCAAAATAGCTCAATTCAATCTTCGGTAATTCTAGATCTACCACAGAAACTTTAGGCATTAAAAACTGCACTGATACCTCAAGTCTTTGCTTTTTATACAAACGAAGGTTTTCTAATTCATCTGCCATTAGCTCACAACTACAGTCACTATCATGACAATTAGCCCTAACTGCGTCTGAACCATGAGACATAAAGACATTAGACGGCACATGTTATGTATAAAGAGATTCAATGCTTAATTTAGCTCCATCCGCACCGAAGAGCTCGGAAATCGACTTCCTTTGAAGAATTTTCTGAATCTCGAACGAAGCAGCCAAATATCTTCCAAAAAGGAAATTGATATGTACAAAACGTTGGCCAAACAACTCCAACCAATCGTTATTTGTTCGGAACTATAAAATCCAAACGAAGTTTCTGCTGAAAAATAACTGTCTCGGTAGTTCAGACACTGACTAATGGCCCTTTAAAATCAGAACAAGGTGATCGGGGAAATCACGGTACTAAATTTCATCATAAATACAAATGTACATTCTACAGATACTTTTCACCTCAATAATTGATCGAGCTCAGCGAAAAAAAGCTGTGGTTCTATCCTTTCAGGATAGATTAAGTAGAAGTCCGTTCAAAAGATAGTAGATTGTTGCTTTATAACAGAGCGTTTTCAATTCAGGAAGGTGTTTCAATTCACAATCAAAATGCACAATCCCAGTCAACTCAAGAAACATAATCAAAGAAGGAAAAACCAATATGGCTTCCGTCAAAATCAGGTATCAACTAAAGCAACATGAATACAGCTCGGGAAGAAACACAGAAATTCAGTAGGGCAAAAGAATAAGGAAACTATCTCAAATGACATCAAAACTACTAAAAAATGTACAACTAAAGAAATTAATGACAACAAGTTGCAAATGCAGGCATGGAGGGATTTTCACACAAAATCGACAAAGTGGATCTTACAGTGGCATTCTTCATCACGATATTGTGGTAGGAGTTTGGTGATGAATTTTCCCTATTCTTCAGTGTTTTTGGAAGTAAACTGTATAATGCTAATCTTCATATTGCGAACACAACTGTTATGAATTCTTCATGAAACTAGTCTTGTTTTCGGTCACGAACACGTTTGACACAAATTGACGACCTATTGCATTCATCATCCATCATTGTGTAAACGTGCTACATAATCTAACATCCATACTTATGAACCACTGAACTTCACTTGAGCTTTTCTATCGATGCACTACAATCCCATCCGAAATCATCACAACAACTCTGACTACTACTACTTTCAACGTATTTCGACTTGCTATAGCTTGTTTATTTTGTCGTCGTGGTTTCTTATGTCCATTGCCCCGTCAAATCATCCTACTGAATGTATGGTGAAGGTGAAACCTACCAAGAGATAAACACATATCAAACCTGTGATCACATCTGTGACACAATTCGGTATCACAATTCTAACAGCACAACTGACAAATTCATCACAGCCTCTCTTGAGTGATAAGGAAATCGGTGGAGTTTTCTAGTTATTGCACTATATCATGATTTCAAGAGGATACCACTGTAAAGAAACGATGCATTCGCCCTTAAAAAAACCAATTCCGAGTCACCATCGTTAACAATAAATAAATAGAACGTGTCTGTCGAATTTATCAACTTCTATATAAAGTGTAAGGTGATGCTGCAGGCGTTAGTAATTTAGAGCCAACCATTTATTAGTTAAAATCAGTTGTAAATTATAAGTTGTGATAAAACAAGTTCATTCGAAACTGGAAAAATATGGTAATCGGTAAAGCTTTCCAGTACATAGACTGTTAAATCGAAATCCGTCTAAGGTATTTCTGGGATGAAGTGAGGTGAGTCAGTGGCATTTGTACTGGAATTTAGTTGACCGCCAACCAGTTTCATCCTATCTTCAAAACACATCAGACAAGGATCAGTTCCTTCGTCTTTCAGAATACATGGTGGTACGTGGTAATTCCATGTACCTGCTCATCACACGTGTCCACAAACATACTGGACACAAAACGACAAAGTCATACATGCACACAATCATTTAAACGAAATCTCACAACTCTGATATCATGTGACTGGTCGTCCAATCAAGTTAAACATTGAGCCGAATATAATGGTTGAAGTCGATTGACAAGTAAAGTGTCAGTTTCCAATTTAACACATACAACACAACAGCGCAAATCGACACTATTGAACAACCGGTTTCCGAGTGTGACCACATGTTCATATGTGGAATGACCGACGTCCACTATAAATATAACAGTGCGATGTATACGGCCAACCGACGAACAAGTCATCGAGAGAGAAACATTCACTTCAACAGCAAACCATCACAATGCAATTCCTAACTGTATGTTACAATTCCGTTGTGTGATATTGTTCGCCTGATCGACCTTCTCGTTTCAGCTCATCATGGTTGTACTTGTCGTATCGTTCGAATGTCAGAATCCAGGTGAGTCTAACATCACTCGATGTTGATCGATTACACTTGACCATGTGATGTTTTGCTAACCCATATTATCATTGCCGCTATCACTACTGATATTCGTGATTTTGTGATGCTGTCTTATTTCGTTTTCAGTTGTCGCGGGTCCGGGTATGGAAATCGCCAATAACGTATTCTCCTGGATTGGCAATATTATTAAGAAGTTCACGAACAAACCAGGACTTATAAAGTGTTCTACGCAGAAGAGACGAGTGTCCATCGAAGAGAAGTAACAGGCATCTGACATCAACTTTTGCTACACTCACGACATCACTCAGTTTGTAGTTCCCATTATTTGTGATAAATACACTTGCACTGTCTCACAGCTTCTGTGGTTCTTCTCTCCATTCAGACTCAGTGATTTCATGTAACTGGTTTTTCATGTCTCACAGTAACTGTTTCGATCAGGAAATACTCTCAAACCAGCTTGTTTCCTCCGTTGTACTGGTGTTCATGTAGGCACCAAATTGAATGTCCATTATTAAACCATATGTTTATTTTGTGTTATCGGTTTGTGGAATCCTGAATTCACGTTTCCTTTTATTGGAATTCGATCGTCATGACGTTGTCTCCTCAGTGAATCAGTTCGTTCGCAAATAGAAGTTTGCAACGGTTTCATCATGTATATTCCATACGAAAATTCATCAAGATTCGAGCGAACAATTTTAAGGGAATTGAGTGTCAAATAGTTATAAGGCATTACACAAGAAATGGTTATTACAAAGTTTTTACGGTTTTTTATCAGCTCATCAAAGTTTGTGGGAATGACATTTGATCAGTCTCAACTGAAATATGTGCTTAGTAGATGGGTGTCTCGAATTCGCATATACGTTCGCAAACATTTTTGTGACTGTGAATTACCGCTGCAAAACGATATGTATCAACAAGCACTATTGTACCATCTACTCACAGTGGACATTGGCAAACAGAGCTTGATGATGTCATTTTCACTGAATATTACTGCGTTGTAGCCTCGGTTTGAACATTAACCACGAATTGCAGGTACGCCCAGATGACGAGATCCAAATAGAATAAAACGCGCGTCGTGGATCACACCGCTAGCCTCTATCCACCTTTGCTTTGAATGCTCGTGAATTGAGACAATACCGTGGCAAAATGCGCTGGATGCACATATGCCAATAAGAGACAGATCAAATGCAGTCCTTAACATCAATGGGAGGATTCAAATAAACTTTACCAAGTGAAAGTGCAATGGGCATCGGTGCGTCATCAGATGCATGTGGTTGATATTGTACCGTGATTTGAAGACAATATGAATTTTAGGAATGTGATGTATTCCTATGATGCGTTTCAATAAATGTTTCGTCTTTTTATTCTTTTGTCTTTATTCTCTTCTCTCTCAAAACTGCATCTTACCACTGATATACTGACACAAATATGAGCGATGAGGTTGAACTTAAAGCATGCGTACATATTGCCGGGTCACATTGCACGATAGCAAGCTTATCTGAAGTTCAAATTATGAAATTCCATGGAAAATCTCTGGAGTTTTGAATGTTTATGAAAGGATTCAAGGTTAACATCGTCAATTGAGTGAACGATGATACTCAACGGCCGATGTACTTGATACACTATCGTAAAGGTATGCCAAAGGACTCTATAGAACATTGTGTTGTATTGCAGAAGGAGAACGTTACACTGAAGCAATTGGTATTTAAGAAAGGAAATTCAGTAGACTGCACGACATTGTGGAAACCTTTTTAACAGTTACTAAGCGGTCCGCCATCACATCGGGACGACGATGCTGGTCCGCAGGGGCTAATAAGACATATGACCAAATGTAATGTAGCCTTGTTGCAAATGGAACGAGACTCTGATTGGAATTGTTCCACAAGTACAAAACGAATAATAAAGCGACAGTCGCGAACCATATAGTTTGGATGAGCGGAAGCGGCGGACGATGACAGTGAAATTTCGACGGCTTTTTACAGTTTGCTGAATAGTTGGTGTCAGTTTCTACGAATACTTATGGGCGATTATCAAGCCGAGGCTACAAAGTTCAGACGATATTAAATGGCCAACCCATCCCAATTCCTGCTTAGGTCCTTATTTTGTCGAGTAATCGAAATGTGTATCGTCTTATCTGTTCTAATGCTCACGAGGTCTCATCCTGCTTCAGTTACTAGGAGTAAAATAAAATGATTGGTTAGAAACACTGAAGAAGTTTGAGTTGTGTTCTAGTTATTTAATGTTTAGTCATGGGGCGGCAGACTTTCTCCAATCAATGACGTTGACTGTTTTACAAAACAAAATCCTAAAATCCTTCATAGTACAGAGCCCACCATTAAACAGGCATGTTGCAACATCATTTATTCAACTGAAACATTTTGCATTTGTCCCTAACAAATTATATGGCTCTGCAGGACACATGAAATCGTATGTTATTTTGGATAACTGGTCTCACACAATATTGCCTTCATGAGACGTAGAAGAAGATCTGAGAATTTCAGGTGCAGTGACTCACTTAAATATATCCATTTGAGCATCTTCCCCGGTGTCCGAACATAATAAATTTGGAATTGAATCTCAGTGACAGAAGGCATTGACGTGCTTACGAATCATAATCGCTTCTAATGATTATTGGATGTGTATTGCAATGGAGAATGCGTAGCACGAGGTACGTTTCCACATGTTTAAGGTAACTACGGAAACTGGAGTGCAAAAGTGTGTGTATACATAGAACGACTAACGCACACAACGAATACAGACGTGAAGTGTATGATATCAGTAATCGAGCGACTATTCAAACAATACTCATTTCAAAAGTGAACCGCCACAAAGCAATTCTTCACTGTGTGTTACAATCCTGCTGTGTGAAATGAGAGATAGAAAATTTTGAAAGAAGTATAGACAACTAATATCGCTTGTGCTAGACTGGGATTGTTGATCGGAATCGTCGATCCAGAGGCTCTCAATTGTGATATTTGGACGTTTCGATAGATTGAACAAACGATAGTTTCAAACTAACAATTATCAATGCACTCTATTCTCAAAACCAATGAGTTTTCAGTAAACAAATGAGTACTGAAACAAATTCATAAAATTTCGTACAGTCGTTTCTTCTCTGTTTCATTTAGGTTTATCAACTATTCGGCGAATATCAACAATGCTTGACTGCATTTGGGTTTTGATGCATGGTTAGTTTTGTTTGATGATCATCCAGGACCGTCTCCAGTTCGGCATGAAACCAATTCAAGACATGCACCGATTGTGATGAGTAAAATCTTGACCTGAGTTTAACCTACAACAACTTCAAATGCAAAATCATATCAAGATAAAATACAAATGAAGTAGGACAACCGTAATCGATTGTTGAATGCACGCATCACACCAGTGTATTTAAGTTGTGTGTTGTACATTCCACATGGACACCCGTCTTCGCGACTTATGTAACTTGTCAGTGTGGTCTACATACGAGTGTAAGAATATCTATATTTCATGATCCTCTTGAGTTTATTTTACCGACGTGACACCAGTTACTGTCAAGTGTATAAAACGTGTACTTTTAAAAATTATAGTATTAAATTGAGCCAAGTTCATGCATATTGTCGTGTTCAATTTCCAGCGCAAGAATGATATAAGGGTATTTTAGTAAGACACAATAATAATTCGCAAGTTATTTCCATGTTTTCAAATGTTTATTCTAGTTCACGCGTTCAATCGAAATTCAAAATTGAAATTCGAGTCCCCTTTCTGAGTGTTTCCTCTCAACTGATGCCCCATTCGATTTAAACCTCACGGAACCAAGTCCATTATAACCCACACTGTGAACACTCAAATTATCATCACGTTCATCCTCATTAACATCGAAACAACCTACAAACGGTTCTGGAAGACTCACTCCCCAATTCTCTAGTCTCCTTTGTATTTTTATTTCTTGCTTCCCTATTATGTTGCAGTTGCATACAAGCAGTCATACCAAGACAAATTGAAATTAATCTAAAAGAAACAATCCAATTTTTTCGATGAGTAGAATTAGAAGTTAGTAGAACTGGAAATGTAGAAACAATGTCCGAATATGAACAATCCAATGGACCAAGCTGAGTAACTCTTTGTTACGTCAAAACTTTGCACTGGTTTGTTGTTCAACACGATTATAACATAAACTAGATATTATTTGTCGCAGGACCACTTAATATTCATAGACTCATGTATTCAGACACAAAGATCGCGAGACGCTCAGATATCCATTTGACTTGAACTATGAGAGTATAATTGATGAAGAAACTGGAAACATCAAGCTGTGGTTATTATTGCTTTTACGCCCAAATACAATTGTTCAGTTTTGATGATTTCTCTGAATGTCGATCACTGAATTTCATCGATATTGAACTAAATGAACTTGAATTTCGGTAAGTTTTGTGAAGTCGTCACCAAATAAATCTCTCTCATATGATTTGTGTTTCGGATTACTGAGGTCTAAGAGATGACGAACCCGTTTTCAGATGGTTGGAAGCACTGTTACAAGCGTCATATTCCAATGATGTCTGTGTTTCTATTTTGGTGACATTCAACCATGAAAGCTGTTACCTCTGAACCACAAAGTAAAAGAAATCTTTCGTGATATTCACACCTGATCAAGTATATTTGATTCACTTTTGTTAACAACCAGTGACGAATCGCCTTTCCAATTGATTGCTTTAGTGATGAATATAAACGATATCAGGTTGTTGACCGTTACCGTTCGGTATGCTGTTTATGTATTCTTTTCCTGTTTAATAGACTCAATCAATTGTTTTCTGGATATCAACAGTTTTAATTTTTCGTTTTGGAAACAGATAAAGTTTATCAAGTGAAATGGCTTACTTGTTCTGACTTTGGATACGCTAAGACTCTGTGTTCGACAGTACGGAAAAAGTTTAGGACAGCATCTGTAGAAAAGGACTTCCTACAATTGGTGTAAGATTAGCGTAACTGTTCCAGTGTAAACACCGAAGATGTCTTCGGAACACCTTTTGATTTTATCACCGTGGACAGCCATCTTGTAACATGAAGGAAAGAATATGGTGTACTATGGATTGCAAATCAATTTCAGAGCGACAGTGAAAAAAGCGAGACAACACATACTTTGAAATAAGAGGAAAGCGAATAACATCAGGTATGTTTCGATTTTAAAAGAAAACTGTTTCGCAATCTCACAAATCACAGCACACATACAATCGAATTCCTCTCTTTCCATTTCGAGCAAGATTACAATGCATATTAATTGGTACGTCTAGGGATTATCGCATAACACAATTCATTGCATACATCACATAGACACTCAAAGCGTCAAAAAATTAATCGAGAACACAACCAAATCTTCGAAAATCAGCGGTCGTATAATTGATGTTACCAGAGATTAGAATATCGAGTCAAATGTAATGTTTGAAGTCGATTAGGGAGACGGAGTTAAATGTTCTGATCTGTAGCTCACATCACAAAAGATTCAATCAAATCCATTGAACAACAATGTTTCAAGTGTGAGCATATCCGTATGTCTGGAATAAACAAAGTCCACCATAAAACTACAGTGCGTTTGTTCATTTATTCCACAGAAATTTTCATTTCAATATGGATGAAATTATAAACACTTGCACATACAAATATGTTTACTTTGTACCCCAGTACAATCTTCATCATTTTGTTAATGATTAAAAGATATTAGCACTCACTCTCTTATTAAACAATACATATTACTTGTTTGGTGCCAAAGAGGAATAGATCAGTTTAAACTTTGAAAGCATGTCATTGTGTTCCTGTTTTGCAGTTATGAGATTGATGCACATATAAGGAAAGCCAGAGCGACTTACGCCAATCTGAGCCATCTTTGGCGCCTTCGTGATGTTAGTCTGGCTGTAAAAGTTTGGATCTACAACGCGCCGTTGAGAGCAGTTTTGCTATATGCTTGTGAAACCTGACCTCCGAGTTGAGGATGTTGGACGTCTCTCTGTGTTCGATAGTCGTTGTCTCCGAAGGATTGCTGACATACAGTGGACACCATGTAAGTAATGCAGAGGTTCGGCATCGTGTGTTCGAGCGCAGAGACGATAATTCAATTGGTGTCACCATCTTGAAACACCGACTTGGCTTGGACATGTTTTACGAATGTCGTCACAGAGACTTCCACGCCGTGCATTATTTGCCGACTTAAGGACTGGTTGGAAAAAGCGGAGAGGAGGTCAGTGTATGACATGGTGTCGTGGCATGAAAGAAAGCTGCAAAGGGCTAGCTTCTGTTGGTCCTTCACGACTCCCTGGCTGTGGTCCGAGAAACGGTGCAACACAGTGGCTAGAGACGTTATCGGATATGGCTCAGAATAGAAGCCAGTGGCGATCCTGCTGCAAACTTCTTTTACTTTCTTCATAAAGAGTGGTTCTAACTTTCTTAACTGAAGTAGTCTTCTGGTTGTACATTTCAGTCCGCCTTATCTTTTCATCCCTTCTCTTCCTACTTTCATTATTTTGTATGGCGCATACGTATCTGGTGCCCTTTTGTACCAATATATGTGTTAAAATAAATAAATAAATAATATAAAGTTTAGCACTGAAATTATTATCATGCAATGTTTGGTGAACTTGAAAGACAAGGATAGATCTTATGTAACAATCAAACGAACGGAACGCAAACCCCAAAATAGATCACAATTATTCGCCACAAAGTATGAGCTACAACAGTTCATAATGCTCTGAAATCAACAAAATATCGACATTTCAATATTGAGCTGGGAAATACCGGCGCCACGAAGCAAACCATAACAATTTTCACGTGCACAAAACGGCATAATTTGCCGTATTATTATGCCCAAAGAGATGTGGTTTCGGTTCTTTATAATCTCCACTGTAAAATTAAATATTAGTTCCTTCCAACACGTTTGTCCAAAATATAAAATGTAGGTTGAGTACGGCTCCAATGAAAGAGGTTATATATATTGACGATATGAAAATATCCAAATTTTTGGTGCCAGTAGGAAACGCAGTTCAGAATGTTAATGGAGAATATGTACAGCCGAACTGAAAATACGAATAAACTTTGGTACCAAAATTGGAATTTGGTTCTATTGTTATTTGGCGTCCTAGGCTACCAGTGAATCAGCAGTCGGTGTGGCTTCAATAACGAATGGTAGCAAAACTCGGACGTCACTTAAGGTCTAATACTATGAATGTTATAATCATATGTAAATATTCGCCAGTGACGAATCGCCTTTCCAATTAATTGTTTCTGTTACGGTTATTCTGTCTTTCGACATGTCATACACTGGAACGATGGACACAAGACTACACGTACACCGGAATTTTCGCTTCCCGAATTGTCAAGCAGTTAACCAACAAATGGTCGACTGTATGAAGCACACAAATTATTATTCCAAGTCTGTCATTTTCAACAGACCTCCGTTATTCCTATCAAAAGTAAACCTAATCACGATACTTACGAATACATGATATATGTGTGTGCGAACAAAGGTGGGAAATCACTGAGCTCTATTAATATTCATTAATGTCCATTAATATTCCTCCTTTTTATCAGTAACCAACCACTAAAACACACCAATTTCATCATACTGCGTCGTCAAAAAAAACCAGTTGGAGAAATATCTTCTATTCGCTGATGTGACGATTACCGAGTTGCGGTAATTCACTGAAATGAACTGGTTTGTGATGTGATGTGTTGTGGTTGTGTAACATGGATAGTTGACGTGTCATTGTTTTTCTCTGTCACACTTGACTGGATGAATAACATCTTGATGTTTTTGTACCTGACTTTCAGCTATTGCATCACCGGCTCCAGAACCAGCACCAGCATCAGATGGAAGGTGTGCTTGCTGTTCCGGTGCATGCCCTCAATGTCCTCGGTGTTGTGGATGTCGTGGATGTCGAGGTGGAGACTGTTGTGGTGGATGTTGCAGTAAGCGTCGCACTATCAACACGAACTTGGAAGATATAATGGGTGGCAAGGTCAAGATATGAGTGTTATCAACTTGTAGTTTCGTTTGTCTGGATTGAATACACTTTCATTGTTCCATAAATTCCCGTGTTATGTATTTGTTTTACATTCACCGATTTGCGCTTTTCCAACTCAGTGACAGAAGGCATTGACGTGCTTACCAATCATAATCGTTTCTAATGATGATTGGATGTGTATTGCAATGGAGAATACGTAGCACGAGGTATTTTGTCACAGATTCCTCACATTCTTCGCACACCTCATAAAGAGTGTGTACACAGAAAAATTGAATATATTCTACACGGTGAAATGAAGTTTATATTTGGAAAGAAGAATATTTCCAAAATAAGTTAGTATGCACTTTCAAGAACCTAGATTTCTGGTTGGTTCTATATTTACAATTATCTCGTCACACAGTCACTATCCACTCGATGTGGTTAGTCGTCGTCGAGTGGATAGTGACAATTTTTCATTGGAAATATTCTTAGTCAAACATCTACGAACCTGTGATTATAACAGTTATTGAATTTAGTCTGCCAACTGGAAATACACGAAACTGTCCAATTCACACCCCAGTAATCCTGAAGAAACCTGTATTTTCTACTAAAAAAGAACTTTGTGAGCACAGTTGAAAGGATTTCACTTATAATTCGCATAATTTGCGAGACGGTGACATACGGTGGGGAGTCGTATTGTTGTGATTTTCTGTTGACGTGAATGTTTCTCTCTCGATTACTTGTTTGTCAGTTGGCCGCATACATTGCACTGTTGTATCTATAGTAGATGTTGGTTGATTGTTCAGTCTATTAAACAGGAAAAGGATACACAAAAATAATACCGAACAGTATTCGGAGAATAAGAATAATTATTCAACAACACCATATCGTTTATAACAAACAAACATTTATGATTGGTGTATAAACACGTAGTAGTCATACAGGTTCGAGATGAGACATTGCGTTGGGAGCGTTTAACGCTGTCATTATTGTGTTGAATTATCGATCACACACAGCAAACGACCACTATTAATATTACTATTATTCACAAACATCTTATGAGTACATAAGTGCTGTGATGAAACCATTTCGGGAATAGAATATGTTTAGAAGGACAAGAAGAGATAAAGAGAATATCTAATGCGTCGAGAAACCAATAATGATAATAATAACAGTAATAATTATAAATACGGACATAAGCAGACTTCATGTATTAAGATGAATAAAAGTGAAATAGAATAGACATGAAAAGTTTCAAAGGTTTCACTTTGCTTTTCAGTCAGTTAGATAGATGACGGACCTTTTTTGTATATATCATTGTTAAGCACGTTGATATTCCTTAGGTGACACAATCCACTTTCGGAAAGAAAATCATCAAGAAGACTTCGGAACCGGGTTATAGCTTCACTGCATCGGAGGTTCATTGTCGGTCTATTCCACATGGTTGAGTAGCGAATAATAAAAATTTCTGGCGTAAATTTGTGTGGGTTTTTGGAATCAACAGAATATTTTCCTTATTGCGTAGATTGTGGGACGGTATCATATAGTATGAAGGTGTAGATAGCAAAGAGTAAGAAATACCGTTAAGAAGCCGGTAGAGAAAGATAAGGTTTAATTTGATACGCCTGATCTAGAGAGGTTCTAGTTTTAGTTGTTGACATCTTTGGTGATAGTCTTTGTTGTCAGAATACCCCAAAACAGCTTTGGTGAACCTTCTTTGAACACCTTCAATTCAGGTCGACATGACAAGTTAGTTGAAACACTAAAACTTTATGAATGGGTCCAACAGGTCCGACAACCGATTAGAAGGAATAATTAACTCGATTTACTATTTACAATCAACATAGTTTCTTTCTCAGTGCATATTAGTCATGAGTTTTTTAAGAGTGGTCACAGAGTAGTATTGTGTATCATTCATTCTTTCGACGCCATACAATTGAATTGTAACGCTGCAATGATGTACAAGAGTAGACATTTTGATCAACAAACCTGGAAACGGACTGAAAGTCTTATTCGTTGTTTACCATGGGAAAATTATTTTACCACAAATAATATTGACATTGCAAACTTTGATCTATACCACAACTTGATACACTGCCTCGACTGCACTGCTCCAATTATTAGCCATGTGGCTTATAACGCCAATAGGGGCTAGAATGATTTCAAAACTTTTAAAAGAAAGATAAGGAAATTAAAACACCGTTACCACAAGCATAATGACTTGTATGCACTACAGAGTATACTTAAGTTAATTGACAAGTGTGCTTTATCTAAACGCAAGTATTTTATGAATATAGAAAATAAAGCCCTAGGTAATCAAAGCCCAGAATTATCAATACTTCGGCTTTTTAAATCGCGTGTGAAGTCAAATTCTCTTGGCGCAACCGAATTCTTCATAGTTAATGGAAGAATTATTGGTGACCCCGATATTATCTGCGAACAATTCAGTCAGCATTTCTCGCAGTGTTATAACACTAGAACTGAAAGCTGTATCAATACATTTCCAATTCTGACATGCAGACACCAGTCGGAAATTGATTTCGTACCCTCCAACATCAAGCAGGCCATAGCGGCCTTGAAAATGTTTTATGACGGTGGACCTGACGGGATTCCCTCATCATTTGTGAAATATGGTAGTAGAGAATTTCCATTATTTTGTTTAAAACTTTTCAATCTATCTATGGAATATGGGACCTATCCATCTGTATTGAAAACAACTCTTATCACCCCCAGATTCAAACCGGATAACGCAGTGATATTGTTAGCTACAGACCAATTAATTTGACATCCGTGCTGTCAAGAACTATGGAAAGAATCATCCACAAACAACTATTAACATTTTTGCTTTCGGCTAATCTGATTAGCCCATCCCAACACGGGTTTATGAACAAACGCTCATGCTTCACATCGCACCTGAAATTTTTTGATCAAATTACCCAGAGAAGAGATGTTGGTCAATCAGTGATAATTCTGTACTTCGACTTTAGTAAGGCCTTCGACAGCGTTTCACACAAACTTCTTCTTATAAAACTCTCTTCATATGGAATACAGAAACCCCATTTATCTTGGCTGAAGTCATTTTTAGAAGAACGTAGACAAATTGTCCGCTTTAAATCTTGCTAAACCAAACCTGTGAATGTAACCAGTGGGGTTATACACGGAAGTGTAATTGGTCCATTAATATTCCTCCTTTTTATCAGTAACCAACCACTAAAACACACCAATTTCATCATACTGCGTCGTCAAAAAAAACCAGTTGGAGAAATATCTTCTATTCGCTGATGTGACGATTACCGAGTTGCGGTAATTCACTGAAATGAACTGGTTTGTGATGTGATGTGTTGTGGTTGTGTAACATGGATAGTTGACGTGTCATTGTTTTTCTCTGTCACACTTGACTGGATGAATAACATCTTGATGTTTTTGTACCTGACTTTCAGCTATTGCATCACCGGCTCCAGAACCAGCACCAGCATCAGATGGAAGGTGTGCTTGCTGTTCCGGTGCATGCCCTCAATGTCCTCGGTGTTGTGGATGTCGTGGATGTCGAGGTGGAGACTGTTGTGGTGGATGTTGCAGTAAGCGTCGCACTATCAACACGAACTTGGAAGATATAATGGGTGGCAAGGTCAAGATATGAGTGTTATCAACTTGTAGTTTCGTTTGTCTGGATTGAATACACTTTCATTGTTCCATAAATTCCCGTATTATGTATTTGTTTTACATTCACCGATTTGCGCTTTTCCAACTCAGTGACAGAAGGCATTGACGTGCTTACCAATCATAATCGTTTCTAATGATGATTGGATGTGTATTGCAATGGAGAATACGTAGCACGAGGTATTTTGTCACAGATTCCTCACATTCTTCGCACACCTCATAAAGAGTGTGTACACAGAAAAATTGAATATATTCTACACGGTGAAATGAAGTTTATATTTGGAAAGAAGAATATTTCCAAAATAAGTTAGTATGCACTTTCAAGAACCTAGATTTCTGGTTGGTTCTATATTTACAATTATTTCGTCACACAGTCACTATCCACTCGATGTGATTAGTCGTCGCGTGACTGTCTCAAGACACGACCGTTGCTGCTATCTTGACGTGGTGGACGAGCTTGCCCATTGTGATGAACCTATCGAGCTATACTGGCTGGAACAACCGTTCCTCAATGTTCTATTTACAATTATCTCGTCACACAGTCACTATCCACTCGATGTGATTAGTCGTCGTCGAGTGGATAGTGACAATTTTTCATTGGAAATATACTTAGTCAAACATCTACGAACCTGTGATTATAACAGTTATTGAATTTAGTCTGCCAACTGGAAATACACGAAACTGTCCAATTCACACCCCAGTAATCCTGAAGAAACCTGTATTTTCTACTAAAAAAGAACTTTGTGAGCACAGTTGAAAGGATTTCACTTATAATTCGCATAATTTGCGAGACGGTGACATACGGTGGGGAGTCGTATTGTTGTGATTTTCTGTTGACGTGAATGTTTCTCTCTCGATTACTTGTTTGTCAGTTGGCCGCATACATTGCACTGTTGTATCTATAGTAGATGTTGGTGGATTGTTCAATCCATTAAACAGGAAAAGGATACACAAAAATAATACCGAACAGTATTCGGAGAATAAGAATAATTATTCAACAACACCATATCGTTTATAACAAACAAACATTTATGATTGGTGTATAAACACGTAGTAGTCATACAGGTTCGAGATGAGACATTGCGTTGGGAGCGTTTAACGCTGTCATTATTGTGTTGAATTATCGATCACACACAGCAACCAACCTTTGAAACACACCAATTACATCGTCGTGCGTCATCGTTAAAAAACAACTGAATTTCTCAAGTGAGCACAAATTTTGCGCAACGCGAAAGATCTCCGTTGTTTTCGTCCTCAATATTTGCGTTCAAGTACTTTCTTCGGAACAGAAGTTCGCATTCCTGACAATGGCTTGAGGCCATAAACTACTACCTCTCCGACATTGCTGAAGAGATCAAAATCACCTGGTTGTAGATATTTTTGTATATTTAACCACCTGTCTGCTGTTTGATATGTATGTAGATATTGTCGCGTCTATCCATTTCGAAAAACGTTAGATATACTCGCATTCTTTCCATCTTCTCTTGTATGAAAAAGTATTGTCGGCAGAAACAACGCAGGCATACGTTTTGTGCGTCACGAATGATTTTCAACTTTGTCGTCCCTAACTTCGCCGACAAACTCTGTGACGAAATAACTGTAAATATAGAACCAACCAGAAATCTAGGTTCTTGAAAGTGCATACTAACTTATTTTGGAAATATTCTTCTTTCCAAATATAAACTTCATTTCACCGTGTAGAATATATTCAATTTTTCTGTGTACACACTCTTTATGAGGTGTGCGAAGAATGTGAGGAATCTGTGACAAAATACCTCGTGCTACGTATTCTCCATTGCAATACACATCCAATCATCATTAGAAACGATTATGATTGGTAAGCACGTCAATGCCTTCTGTCACTGAGTTGGAAAAGCGCAAATCGGTGAATGTAAAACAAATACATAACACGGGAATTTATGGAACAATGAAAGTGTATTCAATCCAGACAAACGAAACTACAAGTTGATAACACTCATATCTTGACCTTGCCACCCATTATATCTTCCAAGTTCGTGTTGATAGTGCGACGCTTACTGCAACATCCACCACAACAGTCTCCACCTCGACATCCACGACATCCACAACACCGAGGACATTGAGGGCATGCACCGGAACAGCAAGCACACCTTCCATCTGATGCTGGTGCTGGTTCTGGAGCCGGTGATGCAATAGCTGAAAGTCAGGTACAAAAACATCAAGATGTTATTCATCCAGTCAAGTGTGACAGAGAAAAACAATGACACGTCAACTATCCATGTTACACAACCACAACACATCACATCACAAACCAGTTCATTTCAGTGAATTACCGCAACTCGGTAATCCTTACATCAGCGAATAGAAGATACTTCTCCAAGTGCTTGTCAACACATGTCAGCTTCATGTCATGTGATCAAGTGCAATCGATCAACATCGAGTGAGACGAAACTAACCTGGATTCAGACATCCGAATGACACGACCAGTACAACCATGATGAGCTGAAAGGAGAAGATCGATCAGGCGAACAATATCACACAACGAAATTGTAACATACAGTGAGGAATTGCATAGTGTTGATTTGCTGAAGAACTGAGTGTTGGATTCTCGCTTGTATGATGTGTGGCTGGCTCGATTGTTGACTGCACACACTACACCATTGTATTTATAGTGGACTTTAGCCATTGCATGTTCACACACGTGGTCACACTCGAAGTCTGGTAGTTCAATAGAATCAGTCGTCGAACACGTGTTTTATATTAGAGCTCAGTGATTTCTCACCTTTGTTCACACACACATATCACGTGGTCACACTCGAAGTTTGGTTGTTGATGAAAATGCATATCAAATCAACTGTTGCAGTTGAAGTTCTACAAATCTCCGCATTTCTTCATATATACGGATTGGCGTTGGCGCGTTCATGTTTGGTGTCAATTCTTTACTGGTTTAAGTTCACAAGGCAAATCATTTTATTTTATTATGCTAAATCGTGAGCAGTTCGATTCCTGACTTTTGTTTTATTATCTGTGGGCCATTTTTCGAGAGGTCTATTTTCTGTCGACTGCTTGACGAAATGTCTTACAGTACTTCACAAAACGTTGCAATTTAGACTTTTCACGCAATGGGATAATGAAATTTCATCAATATATTTATTGTTATCACTCTACTGAGAAGTTAATGTACTTGAAATCATCATGTCGAAAATTCATCATTATATCCTTCAGTGTTTATTCCAACACAGTTTGTGATTTGGTGTTTTGAGTTACAGATCTTCAGCGGCACTACTGTCGTCAGTTCTACGTTTCAGGTGACACAATTCTGACGTTAATTCTTGTAGTAGCTACCGATTCTTTCACTGAATATTTCACATTTAAATTGTATAGACGTGAAATCATAACATTCTTGACTTAATATTCTCTCGCCATATTACACAATCGTCTGTGGTGGTTGACGAAATGTTTCACATGAGCTATCATAACATAGTCCTTTGTACTCTACCGTTTTCCGAAAAATGCAACAAACCCATTTCTATTAAATTATTCAGAATTTGGCAGTATAATTGTCTAGGTGATTTTAACTTTCGTGTTTGATTGAGTTTGTTCTCTCAATTGAACAAATACTGCATACAACTTATAAAATCCAAGCCTGTGAGATCCAAACTAGGTTTGGGTGAAGAATAAGTGTCGGGTAAAAGTGTAGTAATGCGTGTTCCAATCGAAGTAAGAACAAGGTGATTGGGGTACCAACGGTTGTAAATTTCATCATAAATACAAACGTACAATTTTACCTAAAAAAATATTACCACTCAGTTATTCAACCAACAATTGCTCCCACAATAATTGATCGAAATTACAATAAATAAACATATTGATAAAAAATATTAGAAAATTAGCGAACGCCCCGAAAAATAAGTGTTATTCTATCATTTCCGAATGGATCAAGTAAAAAATCTGCTCAATAGGTTTCTTTATAACACAAAGTGTTTTAAACTCTGGGAAAGTTCTCCAATTCACGAACAAAATGCAAGATCCCAGTCAAATCACGCAACACAATCAAAGAGGAAACAATCAATCAATATGGCTGCCAACAAGATAAAATATCAATTGAAACAACATAGATATAGTTCAAGAAGAAACGTAGAAAGGAAAACTGAGAAAACTATTATGAAATGAAACATTAAAATCTCAAATGGCATCAAGAAGAAGAACAATAATGTACAAATAGAGAAACCATTAAGAAGAAGTTGCAAATGTCTGCATGGAGGGATTTTCACACATGAAGCTTTCAAAGTGGATCCTACACAACTGTTTATGTATGTGTTAAGGTAAATGTTTTTTAGTAAACCGTATTTCTACATCAGGCGAAATGTGAATCTAAGATGGGCGTTTTACATCATCCGAAACTGGTTTCTCAACTGATATCTACACAATGCTGTCGCTGTTAACATGAGAAATCGAGATTTAAACTTACTGTTTCTGCCATCAAAGTATCAACTCGTGAAATACTTAGTCGAGGAATAGAAAAAATCTACGTCATATAAGTTTAGTGAATGAATTTCCTGTACAAACGCAATAGTGTCTGTTGTGTTGAGTCGATGAGCGAAGTTAGCCTATATGATTTTTAAACGACTATGAATATCAGAATGTCAAAAAATAAATCGAATGTTTCATCAGCTCAAGTCATCTTGTCAATGGTTATGCTGTTTGTAAGAGACTCAAAATTATTGACTGCGGGAATCAATGATCCACGTTTGCTGATCACAACAGGAAGTTGTACGAAACAGGAATATTTACAGATGACAAAAATCTTTATCATTTAAGTTGATATTGATGTTTAAACACAGTCCATCCCATCAACATTTTTCGCAGCGTACGGCTTTTCTCTTCCACAAAACCACTTGTCAAGCACTCATTGTGCTTCCGGGACGTCACAAACAATCAGCAGTAAGACTTCTCCACAATCCAGCCTTTCTTATGTCACACCACTTAAATGAGCATACCTAACTAGGTTATTCATTACTGACCTCGTCTGCTTATGCCCTGGTATACGCGACACAATCAGATCTACATCAATCGTCACACGCCCAGACTTGCTTTCGTGACCCTCGTTGTCCTGTTACTACCTATAATAATAATATATTCTGAAAATAATATTTACAGAATTCACACCAGTTTACAGGCATGATAAGATTGTTATAAAAATCAACATTTAATGTAGAGAGCAAACATGAATTATAAGAAAGTTTTATGTTTGCTGGTTTAGTAATTGATAAATAGATTAGATATGGAGGCCAATGCAACACCAGAGAACTTGTCATTTTTTCTTAAGTGGATAGCCTGATGTTCTGTAAGGTTATTTGTAGTGCCAAAGCGAGTTATTGATAATTATCTACAACTAGAGAAAGTAAGAATAAAGCAAAGAGCACGGAACAACAAAACAATGATAGCAAGTAGGAGGTTAAACACTTAAAGTTCCGATAATCTCACTTGTGGAGTAAGATACACTTGCTGGCGCTAGAGAATTTAATGCATTTTCAGAGGAGCAAAAGGCATTAATTGAGCGAACAAACAATAGGAGAGAGTTTAACATACGGATAGTTTGAGGTAAATTATTCCAGAGCCTAGAAAAGTAAAGTAATTCACATAGAGAGAAGATCTAGAATATGTTTGTTTGGCTAAAGTCAAGGAGTTACGAATGTCGTAATGTGAGGCTTTAGCGTATTGAATCGCCTGGCTGGATGTGAAGGAGAGTTTGTTAAGTATTTTGAAAAAGAAGATAGGGTTATGTTTGAGTCTACTCTTCCATAAAAGGTCAATCCCTAGTTTACTACACCTTGAATTATTTGTCAAGACACTACCAGTTCCAAGAGTAAGATGTGTAAATCGTCTCTGTACTGATTCCAGTCTTAATTTATCCTTTATGCGCTTACTACTAAGGAGAAACGCGCAGTATTCGAGGAGTGGTCGAACACAACCTTTGTACATTGAAATACGAGATTCGCTGTTATGAAGGTTTCGAGTTATGTAACCTATAAGGCGTTGAGACTTGGACGTTTGTTTCATTATCTGTTCAGTAAACGACAAGTCGTCGGAGTACCTAAGTCCTAGATTTACTACTGTGTGTAACCTAGATAACATTTCACCATTTATGGTAAGATCGAGGTTGAGTGATGTATCACCGAAGCATAACCATCCACATTTAGCTGTATTGAGCTCCAGTTGCCATTTCGAGCATTTAGCTGACATTTAGCTGATTAAAACCTTTTTACTGTACATCAAATTTACTGTGTTTTTGGATGTGTTTGTTTTACTTTACCTTTGGACTTGTTTGTTTATATCATTCCTTTCGGATATTTTGGTTTCTTTTGTCATTGGTTTGGTATTTGGGAGATTTTTGCTCCGGTAACCTACAAAATTGAAGGTTTGTTTTGTAATTGTTATAATTATTGTTGTTAGAACGACTTTGGTCGATTATTTGTGAATTGCGAATAAACTTGGTATCTTATTTGGAGTTTTGGTTCTCTTGCCTACTTGGGTTCGTAATGCGCGAATATCGACGGCCAGTACTTCAATAGTTGGAACGGGCAAAAACTCATAATTAGACGTAACATAAAGTTCTTCAATTATTGGTTCTGTGATCACACTGGATAAATCTGGACAGTAATTTGGGTCCAAATTCTGGTTCTACTGAACGAAGGTGTACTATGGAAACTCGAAGCAAAAGACAGAAGGAAAACGACGAATTGGACGATAAAATTTCCAAAGCTGTTTGTGGTATGTATGACGTTAACGATGATAAATGTGATGATATTAGTCTTAATAGTATGTCCTCTAGCCAGCTAAGTACTTCTAGATTAAAGTTAGACAAAGCATTACTGAGGAAAAAGAATTTAGAAAAGAGACTTGAGTTGGAACGGCAACTTAAGATTTTAGATCTTCAAGAAGAGGTTGATATGGCAGAATTAGAATGCAACGTCATCAAGGACGATGAACGATTGCCCGTAGATAAATGTGAAATAAATGCTAAAGTGGAAAATTATTTGAATGGTGAAACGGGGGGTAATAATCACTCAGGAGAGGTATGTAACATTTCAAAAATCGATTGGGTTGATGAACTGAGGGACACTTTACATACATTGGTCGGTAACATGGCTTTATCTAAGATCGATATGATGTACTTTGATGGACAACCGGGTCAGTATTACCGTTTCATTAGTCAATTCAATAGTCTTATAGAGAGTAAACTATCAGATAAGGGCCAATTACTATCGTATTTGTGATATTATTGCAAAGGAAAGGCCAGAACGGCAATTGAATCTTGCATTTCTTTGCCCAGCCATTAAGGCTATGTTAGGGCTAAACGAATTTTATATGAATTATTTGGTAAAGAGCACCTTGTTGCGCGGGAACTAATTGCTGAGTTATTAAACCATAAATCTGTCGGAAGGTCAGCTGACGTATTAAGTGACTTTGCCATTAAGTTACGTAATGTATGTATAACGTTGAAAGAAATGGGATACATGTCTGACGTTAATTCTACGGCTAATTTGGAGATAATAATTTCATGTATGCCACTAGAATTGCAAAATAAGTGGGCTGAAGTCGCTGATAAGATCATGATGCATGGGAAAGAGCCGAGCTTCGAAGAATTTGTGGTCTTTGTAGAAGAGAGGGCCAGAATTGCCCGAACCCGTTATGGTAGATTAGTACAGTGTAACTCAAGGTTCGTTAAAGGGAATTCTGAAGGCCAAGCTGATAGATCACGCTTTCATGCAGTCAGACGAGACCCAAATGTTTCAGTCAAGGTATCAAGTTGTGCAATCTGCTTAGGTGATCATGAGGCGACAGATTGTCCAAGGTTGGCAAAAATGAGTGTAAGAGAAAGGAGGCAAGAGATAAGAAGACGTGGTCTATGTTACTTATGTTTGAGGAAAGGTCACATAGCTATGTCATGCAACTCAGGCTTCAAGTGCGACGTCGAGAACTGCAAGGTTAGACATAATTCATTATTGCATATTGATGGTACTGATAACTATGTGATGAACCTAGCTAAGGATGGGAACTCCTCAAGGGTTTGTTTGGGCATCGTTCCAGTCAGACTATACGGTCCCAAAGGATGTTTGGAAACATATGCACTTCTAGATAGCGGTTCAGACACATCTCTGTATGTGAAGAAATAATTAATCAGTTGGGTATCAAAGGTAAAGAGACTTCGATAAGAGTGGCGACTGTGAACGGAACTACCAATTGTGAATGTTTGGAGGTAGATTTAGAGGTATTTTCATTAGATGAACGGGGTTCTATAAGGATCAATAAAGTTTACACGACCAAGAAACTTTCGATTGATCACGCAGCACCTTTAACCGAACCCCAACTGAAAGGGTGGAAACATTTAAAGGACATAACCCTTCCGAGGTTGCAAAGTAATTTTGTAGGGGTATTGATTGGGTGTGATGCTCCAGATGCACATTGTGTCTTAGAACAACGTCTGGGGGACAGGAAGCATCCGTTTGCTGTGCGAACCCATCTCGGTTGGATGATTATAGGTCCCAAGGGGGCTTCAAGGTCTCTACATCAAGTTCAGTGGTGCCATTGTTCTAATGATATTTTGCGACATATAGAAAGATTATATAATCATGAGTTCGAGGATACAGATACGTCTCGTAATGGATATTCTGTCGAAGATAAAAGAGCTCCAGAAATAGTTAGTAATTCCTTTAAACTGGAAGGCAGCCATTTTCAAGTTGGTCTACCGTGGAAGTATGATAGGCCAAGTCTACCGAATAATTTGGAACTGGCTGAACGCAGACTAGAGTATTTAAGGAAAAGGTTTATGAAAGATAATAGTCTTTTACAGAAATATCAAGCTGTGATGAATAAACATTTAAGTAAGGGCTACATCATTGAAGCTAGCAAGGAGGGATTTGACCGTGATGCTGTTTGTTGGTATATTCCTCATCATCCCGTTATCAACCCTAAAAAGCCTGGAAAACTCAGAATTGTTTTTTATTGTGCAGCTGTCTATCAAGGATTTTCTCTTAATGATCAGCTTTTAAGAGGACCAAATACCGTCAATAGTTTATTTGGTGTACTTCTACGATTCAGATTAGGTAACATAGCATTAGCCGCTGATATCGAAGAGATGTTTCTTCAAGTAAGGATACCGAGACAAGATAAGGGAGCGTTTCGTCTATTGTGGTGGGAAGATGGTGATATGAAACGAACGGCTAAGGAATATTGTTTAACAGTTCATCCGTTTGGAGCCGTGTCCTCCCCCTTTTGTGCTAATTTCGCTCTTAAGAAGACGGTGGATATATTCGGTAAGGAATTTAGTAGAGATATCCAGGAAGTCGTAGATAATAGTTTCTATGTCGACGACTATTTAGCCTGCATTGATAATGTACAGGATGCAATTGAGCTGGCAAAGGCCCTTGGTTTGCTTCTCAGAAAAAGTGGGTTCAGACTTACGAAGTGGATAAGTAACTGTTTGCAAGTTCTCGAATCAATTCATCCAGAAGAGAGAGCAGAAGCCGTAAGAGAGATTGACTTTGAAAGACTTCCTACGGAACGCACGTCGGGATTATTTTGGAATACTATGGTCGATTCGTTTGAATTTAAAGTTCACATACAGAAACGTCCCCTTACTAGGCGAGGTATATTATCGAGTGTAACCTCACTTTACGACCCCTTGGGATTGTTAGCACCGTTTATACTTCCCATGAAGCAGTTACTTCAACATGTGGGTAAATTGGGACTAGGATGGGACGAAGAGATTCCAAATGAGGTGAGCAAACGCTGGTTAGAGATTTTAAGTGAATTTCAGAGGGTTAAGAACGTTTGTTTTCCACGTTGTGTATTGTTCCCGCAATCAGATCGTTCGCTCCTGGGACTTCATATTTTCAGTGGTGCCTCGGAAAATGGATATGGGGCAGTGGCATACGTCCGCTCTTACATTTCTGACACTGAGGTATGTTCTCGTCTTGTTACGGCTAAGGCAAGAGTAGCCCCGTTAAAGGTCCAAACTACACCACGCTTGGAACTTACGGCAGCAGTTTTAGCAGCTCGCTTGGGATCCCAGCTGCAGTCAGAATTAGATATTAAGTTTTCAGAGGTTAAATTTTGGACGGATTCCATGATTGTCTTGCACTATATTAGAAATGAGAAAAGTCAGTTTAAAACATTCATAGGAAATCGGATTTCGACTATTCATAGTCTTACTAAGGTGGACCAACGGAGATTCGTACCTTCTAAAGAAAACATAGCACACTTCGCATCCAGAGGGGTTAAGTTTAACATCGATGATGTCAAGGTATGGGAGGAGGGTCCAAGTTTTCTCAAGAAGCCGAAGGAGTGTTGGCCTGCTGTTGATATACAAGGTCCTGAACCCCATCTCTTGGAATTAAAGAAAACAATGTCCACGCATTTGATGGTTGAAGAATCCACTGTCGATCTACTTATCAATTATTATTCAGATTGGACTAGATTACTTAAGGCTGTTGCATGGTTGACCAGATTTAAGCTATATTTATTGATAATGCGTTCTGGTAGAACAGATCTGTCTCTACAGATGGGTGTGCTCAGAGTTGATGAGTTAAATTTAGCTTGTTTAGATCTAATTCGATATGTCCAACGCATACTATTTCGGAAAGAGATTGAAATGTTGTCGTCTGATGCCATTAGCAAGGTGAAAATAATAAATTCACCGTTACGAACTTTAAATCCAATGATGATAAACGGATTATTATGTGTCGGTGGCCGACTTCAAATTAGTTCCTGGCCTGAGTCGAGGAAGCATCCTATAATATTACCATCGAAGCATAAAATTACAAATTTGATTCTACAGTATTATCATATTTTGGAAGGACATGTTGGGGCTACACAGGTAGTGGCAACAGTTCGAGAAAAATTTTGGGTGCTGAGGGGTGGTGTAGCCATGAGGAGGGTAATAAAGGATTGTGTTTATTGTAAAAGAAGGAACGCCCGCCCCATCCAACAATTGATGGCACCACTACCTCCGAGCAGAATAGAAGATGGCGCCTATCCATTCTTATCAGTTAGTGTTGATTATTTTGGACCCATTATGGTTAAACATGGCAGAAGTACCGAGAAGAGATATGGTTGTGTATTCACATGTTTAAGGTTGAGAGCTGTGCATCTGGAAGTTGCATATAGTTTTACCACAGACTCATTTATCATGGCATCGATGAGGTTTATCAGCAGGAGAGGCTATCCAAAAGAGATATACAGTGATAATGGATCCGATCTGGTGGGGGCTGAACGCAAGCTAAGAAAATGTCTTCAGAATTGGTTGCAGGAACGTATACACTCTGATTTGCTAAGAAAAGGAATTGACTGGCATTTCAGTCCTCCGGCTGCCAGTCATTGGGGAGGAGTATGGGAGCGCATGATTCGCTCTGTACGTAGAGTATTGAGTGCTCTTGTTAAGGAACAACCTTTAACACATGAATGCCTTGAAACTTTCATGATAGAGGCTGAACGTATATGTTATATCTAGAGCCTTGATTCTTAATATGCCGCGAACTACTTGACTACTTGAACGATAGAAACCGCAACGTCGCAAAAAGAGAGAAGACAAGGACTGGTAAGCAGGAAGTTTATTGCCCCGAACAATGTCAAAATATAGCACAGAAATCTCGTGTATTTATAGTTATTGGCTGAAGATAAATTATCATTTAGGTCAACCAATAAGCACATAGGTATCAAACTAATCCATCCAATGGAGAAGCTCCACGTTGGCATTTCTAGAACATTCCCCTAGCCGTGATTGGATGGAATGTCTGCTGCTCTTCCTTGGCTTCTTAGGGTTTTCTAGAGTCTTCCGACGGGCCGTTCTTACACCTCCCCCTTTGAAGTCTGTGAGGTATGAATTTCTTTTTGGATTTTCTTGAAGCATTGTTGTTGTTCTCGTTTTTCTGTTCATCACCCTTGTCGGCTGAACGCACTCACTCTTAAGTTTTTCTAGTCGTTGGTTACGGCCTTCTTTCGGGTCTTTCTCCACCAGAATGTGGAACGGTACTTGTGTATCTACTGTTGCTGTTCTATGATTCCTTTTTATCTGATTCATATGTCTGGTACATTTTCCGTCCCTTCCACGGACTAAATAAAGTACTTTCCCGATACGCCGTACTATGACACTTGGTTCCCATTTCTGACCGCCTTGATACTTTACAAGTACTTTTTCGCCGTTCGTCTGATACTCTTGTACAGGTTTTCTTCTTTTCTTGGGTGGCGGTTTTTTTTTCGAATATCCATGGGTTCTTTGCCTGAACTTCTGATTCACCTTCTCCTGCGGCAATGAGTACGTCTTCTCCATGTTTTGCCTGGGGACCAATCAGCCTTGAGAGTGCATCAGATCTCACCGGACTACATATATGATTAATTGGCTGGTTAGCCAACTGCAACATTTCTATTAGGTCAAAACCAAGCAAATCTAGTCCTGGGCTTTCCGTGAGATATACTTTCACATTCTTCTGTACATTCCCTTTTTTAACTGGACAGTATATCTCTCCAACAATATTTAACTTTCCTCCAGATGCACTGTGTGCTAACTGAGTTGTAGGGATGCATCAAGGGTTTGCCAATATGACTCCATGTTTTGCGGCTGATAAGTGAAATATCTGAAGCAGTGTCAAGCTGTAGACGGGCACGGCGCCCATTAATCTCTAAGGTCACATATTTTCTTCGATTATGTTCTGTTCTGGTTTGTGCTACCATTATTCTATTGATTGATGAACAGATTTTACGTCTTCGGAAATGTACACTTGATGATCGACGGTGCATCTTCTTCTTACAACATGTTTCTTCATGTCCTTTGAGCTGCCATCTAGTGCACCGGTAGTTTTTGTATGGGCAGAACCTTTTGTAATGCAGCTCTCCGCAAAACCAACATGCGGATGGAGGCTTCTTAATGGTTGCGTTCTGCTTTTGCATATAGGAATCTTTGTTCCCACTTACTTCCTGTACATAAGGTAGTCGATCATTATTTTCTACCATTGAAGTGTCATGCTTCAAGTTCACCAGATGCTGACATTCAGTAGTCACCTCTTGAAGGGTGATATTTGGACACTGTTCAATTTTACTTAGAATTCTGGTTCTGATGTCGGCATCTTCTGAAGACTGTAAGCTGCATACGAAAACAAGACATTTGAATTGGTCTTCTGTCATTGCTGATAGTTTAAAGCGCTCACATTCACGATTTACTATGCTAGCATGTTGCACCCAGTCATCGTTGCCAGCTTTTACTAACTTCAGGCACTGATATCGAATATTGAACAAGGAAGACTGTTCACCAAAAATTTGCGACAAAATTTTAACTGTTTTTTCGAATGAAATGTCTCTTGGGTTCTTATGCAGAATGTAATTAGTGTATCGTTCATGTTCAATGGTCCCCAGCTTTCGTAGTAGCACTCTGACCTTGGCGGCATCATCAAACGCTTCTAGGTCCACATTAAATACATCTCCATATTTCTTGTACCAAGATTCGAATGTTACACCAGCCAAACCATCAAAATGAAATTCGTGAATGGAATCAATGATACAATCAGCATGCGATTTAGCAGAAGCATCTGTAAGTCCATTCTTATTGAGGTTCATTTGCTGGGTTAGTGTTTCAAGTATGCGAATCTGGAATTGTTCAAAGCGTTTTTCATGGCGCTCTAGAAAAGCTTCAAATTGGTCAAAGGTAATAGACATCTTGATAAATTAACCCGTCGCCAGTTGTTATATCTAGGGCCTTGATTCTTAATATGCCGCGAACTACTTGACTACTTGAACGATAGAAACCGCAACGTCGCAAAAAGAGAGAAGACAAGGACTGGTAAGCAGGAAGTTTATTGCCCCGAACAATGTCAAAATATAGCACAGAAATCTCGTGTATTTATAGTTATTGGCTGAAGATAAATTATCATTTAGGTCAACCAATAAGCACATAGGTATCAAACTAATCCATCCAATGGAGAAGCTCCACGTTGGCATTTCTAGAACATTCCCCTAGCCGTGATTGGATGGAATGTCTGCTGCTCTTCATGGGTTTCTTAGGGTTTTCTAGAGTCTTCCGACGGGCCGTCCATACAGTGTAATTAACAATCGACCTTTGGTCCAGGTTACAGACGACTCGAGTGATCTTGATGCAATAACACCAGCAAAACTGTTACTATTGAGAGAGAACGTTACAGAACTTACTAACGTTCTATCTAATGACAGGTATTCTAAGAGATGGAAGCAAGCGAATTACTTAGCACAAGTTTTTTGGAGACGGTCTAGGGAATATGTTTCGCTTTTGTAGCGTAGATACAAGTGGACCCAACTCGAGAGGAACATAAGGGAGGGTGACTTAGTAATGATATGTTCTGAGTTTTCCGAGATAAACAAATTGCCCTTAGGTCTAGTACAGAGATTGTTACCAAGTAAGGATGGATTAGTGAGGCAGGTAGAGCTGAGGACAAGAAAGGCGATCATAGTGAGAGATATTAGAAAACTGTGTCTTCTTGAAGCTATAGACGGTAGGTAGCTACTCGGATCCCTAGCCGTACTGGTGTAAGTCCTAGGGATCACGAGGTTGTTAGTGTGTTGAATGCTTGTTGTTGATTGTTTGTGATGTATATACTTCGCTTCCTGCTACCTATTTACTTGTCTGTGAAAAGAACCAAGGTTCTTTTGGTCGGGAGTGTTACGGGAGAAGTAAAGACATTTAGCTGATTAAAACCTTTTTACTGTACATCAAATTTACTGTGTTTTTGGATGTGTTTGTTTTACTTTACCTTTGGACTTGTTTGTTTATATCATTCCTTTCGGATATTTTGGTTTCTTTTGTCATTGGTTTGGTATTTGGGAGATTTTTGCTCCGGTAACCTACAAAATTGAAGGTTTGTTTTGTAATTGTTATAATTATTGTTGTTAGAACGACTTTGGTCGATTATTTGTGAATTGCGAATAAACTTGGTATCTTATTTGGAGTTTTGGTTCTCTTGCCTACTTGGGTTCGTAAAGTGCGAATATCGACGGCCAGCACTTCAATAGTTGGAACGGGCAAAAACTCATAATTGGACGTAACACTTAGTGCCAATAGCTCTTCATTAATGGCTTTTAACCTATGTTTCTCCTTAATTTGGTTAAAAATTATTGTTATTTGTGTGACTGCCGTGAAGTCGTTAGATTTAAAATAACGTTTCTTTAGACGTCTTAGTTTATTACGATATTTAGCTGGTATATATAATTAGTAATGTTTACTAATCCTGTAAGTCTTAATTGGTGCACAGGAGTCTAGACAAGAGTTAACAATCAAATAGAATATGTTAATGGCATCTGTCAGACTATTACATGAGAAAAATTAATCCCAGTCTGACAGTTTGATGAGTGAGCGCAAGAGGTCCCAGTCTGTATGCTTATAGTCTCTATAATTGCAGGTTCTTTGAATTGGTCGGTTGTAGGAGGGATGGATGGGAGAGCACAAGCTTCTAACTTATGATCCCTGCTTTCAAACTCGTTGTATACTTGCACAGATAGGGGAATGATATCTCTACTAAATATTAGATCAAGTGTATTATCACACCTTGTTGGGGTACGAACCTACTGTGATCAGCAGTACAACATAAGGATTGATTGTTATAAACGTATAACAATCGTTATTGTATATGAAACGTGCAATGATACGGAAAATACGTACGAGCAGTCTTGATTGCTATTCGGTCCTTCCTAACTGCCTAGCCCAGCCAGTTGAGTCCAGAACACAAATAACAGCCTCGGAAATATGAATCATTATTCACAAGCACACTGGGTTATATATACTAACCAAACAGACCCAATTATACCAAAAAATAGAAAAATAACATTTGTACAGTAATTGGCCAATGTGGCTATGGATAGGGGGAAAGTAATCAATAATAATAGTTCAAAGGTCAAAATAAGGTTACGGTAAGAGAAACACGAATACAGTTAGGTCACTTATTTAACAACTATACAATAGGAATTAGGCATATTACCTTTGTCCATAATAGACCTCAGATTTACCATTCATGATTCACCAGGGGATATAACACCTCCCCTTTTTGAGAAATCCGGAGTTGATATCCGGATTTTAAATTTCTCGAATCCACCCTCCCCCACGAAAGACTGTTGGATCCTCATATAGCCAAGTTACTATTAATGCGATATGTTTGTCACATTTAACAGGGCATGCATTAGAACTGACGAGATCATGAGGATCGATGACATTTGATTCGAGGTCACCAACATTTGATTCTTCTGAAATAGTTTCCTTGAATTTCCTCGGAACCTCATTAGTAGATAATGAATCATTAGGATAATCAGTATCTATGAGAGTTGTATTGGATTCTTGATTATCATTTAATACATTCGATATTTTTCTCACATTTTTATAAGAGATTTGAACAGGAACATATGAATCAGCGAAATAATCGGGATCTGGCAGAACAATTAGATAATTTTGATCATTAGATTCATTAGAAAAATTTTTCGTATCATGAATAATTTCATTTGGCGCCTCTGTATTCAATATACTGCTCGATTTGCTTCCCATTTCTTCGTGGGCGGGTACTGCATCAATTTCATGAGCATTTGACATGGCATCATGTTGCTGAGAGCTGGGAGCATCACTGTTCGGACCTGCTAATTCAGGGATAGTGGTGTTTGAATCCACTACCGGGCACGTTTCTGAAATGGATAGTGCTGGACAACCGGGCGTCTCTTGAGAGACTGCTGTTTCGTTTGAGTTGCGGCTGGTCGAGGATTCATGGAGGCTGTGATCATTTTCCAGTTCTGTGTGAAATTCATTGATTAATCCATCCACTTCCGACGCGTATGCAAAGCATTGGTGATCCAGAAGCTGTGTGCGTAGTTTGACCATGAACTCCAAATGTCGGTCAAATAGCAACTGTAAGCGGTCAGAAGGGAGCGTCATTTTTCACTTTTGTCCCCGTCGCCAATTGTTATAAACGTATAACAATCGTTATTGTATATGAAACGTGCAATGATACAGAAAATACGTACGAGCAGTCTTGATTGCTATTCGGTCCTTCCTAACTGCCTAGCCCAGCCAGTTGAGTCCAGAACACAAATAACAGCCTCGGAAATATGAATCATTATTCACAAGCACACTGGGTTATATATACTAACCAAACAGACCCAATTATACCAAAAAATAGAAAAATAACATTTGTACAGTAATTGGCCAATGTGGCTATGGATAGGGGGAAAGTAATCAATAATAATAGTTCAAAGGTCAAAATAAGGTTACGGTAAGAGAAACACGAATACAGTTAGGTCACTTATTTAACAACTATACAATAGGAATTAGGCATATTACCTTTGTCCATAATAGACCTCAGATTTACCATTCATGATTCACCAGGGGATATAACATTGATAAAAATTCATCATTGCTAGACTGACAACTACCGGTACTCCAGTTAATCATAGGATAATTGAAATCGCCAGTGATAATCATAGCACTGAAGTTTAGAGTAAATGCGTGTATAAATGCATTGATAATAAGATCATTTAAATTATCAGTACTATCAGGAGCTCTATATATACAACCTAGGAGTAGACTGTGGTTTAGGGTATTGATTGATATCCAGATCGATTCTGGTAAACTATTCAAGATACTATCTTCAACTTTGTCAGTTGTTAAGGTATCCAAAGCAAATATAAGACAACCGCCTCCTCGCTTAGTTTCTCTGTCACAGCGATAGAATCGATAGTTTTGGATATTTAATTCGGAATCGGCCACTGCTGGATAACACCACGTTTCAGTGATAAGTATAAAAGAAGGCTTGGCTAGAAAGGCAAAGGTTCTCAAGGCTGAAATTTTGTTCAGAAGTGGACGTGCGTTAATAAGTAATAAGTTTAAAAAGGGAGTGTGTAGTGTAAAAAAACCGAGAGCATCCTTATCGATGGTATGAGTTCTAGCTATGCCTGGACTATGGTTTAGTGTGTTTTCCGGATCGCATGGGCTATAGCATGTGCGAATTGTAGTGCTAGTGGAACAAGGGATCTCTGGAGGCCGAAAAATCCTTAGTTTGGCAATGTTGTACTTGTTTTGGTGGACAATTAAGACAGGTGCCTGCATGTTGGGGTTGCGTTGATGGTGCATAACCTAGAATACCATTTTCCCCTCTGCAAGAGTGATGACAAGAGTCATATCTTGCAGATTTATTATTTATAACATTTGGGAGAAACCATGGGGCACTTTGGTTCATTGCCGTTTGTCTAATAGTAGGCCTGCTTACATGATGGTTGTAGTAGCCGTCTCGTGTAACGTTTGAACGAAATGTGTCCTTATAACCTCCCTTACGGTGAGTAGGGTTAAGCATGGTTTCAGAAATTATACTTTTGTTTGGTAAGGCCGTTGAAATATTTTTGGTATTCGGTCTAGAACCAGAAGGTTTTTTTATTTATTTTCTTCTTAATTGGTATATTCTTTTTAAGTTTAGCAGTGTTTTTATGAGCCTTCACAATAGAATCAGGTGTTTGATTGTGGACTTCCGATATTACACTGGAAAGAATGACATTAGTGTCTCCATCAGATATGTCCTGGTTATCTAGGGCCACTATGGGTATGAGAGGAAAACTAGCACACTGCATTGGTATATCAGTACATTGACTAACATGAGATATATTAGCTGCACCAGTGGGTTCAGCTGCTGGCGCGATCACATTTGTTGTGAACTCAACAATGTCATTTTTGTTCATGGTACGCTTTTGTGTTAGTCTTTGATTGGTGGTTTTGTCTAAGACTATACGAGCGTTTTTAAACTTCGTATGCGAACAGACTAGCTGTTCAGATTCTTTCAAACGTTCCGCTAATAAATGGGAATCAAATCTAAACAGGATAGGGCACGAGTATTTTTGATGCTTTCTGTTAAGTCGGATACATTGGCATGGATTGTCCTGGAGATTAGCTGCCTTTAGTATCGAGTTTCTTACAGTTTTGATGGCAACTTTGTCCGGTATATTATATATAATCACATAGTTTCGAGAGATTATTCGCTTGGTGACTTCACTAGCTATCAAGTCAATAACGAATTCTACTTTGATCCTGTCTTCGAGTTCAGAAGTAACTATATTTTTTGACAACAGAAGTCGAAGGGGTGACAGTGTCTTTAGTTCTAGTTTAAGATCATCATGCTTTAATAAAGAGCCCGCAAGTGACTCCACTTTAGAACGCATATCACTTAATTGCTTATAGACAGCGGCTAATTCGCTCTTAATTAGATCAATACCATCTGTACGTGAGTTAGAACTCATTATTAAGTTAGACATAGAGTCATCCAGCAACATGTGTGGAATAAGTCCACTCCCACTATTATCTGGTGCAACAGGAGTTTCAGAGCATGTGGTATAGGTGAGATCAGAGTTGTTAATATCTGAAGAAATAGGACTTTTTCGAGCTCGTTTTTGTGTCAGTCGAACCATTTTTATTCAAGGGTTACCTGAATGTTATTATTGATTGATAAACTACGGTTTAACGATATATAAGCACTTTGTAATAAATACCGTGTCAGAGTAACGCAAACTTCAAACGTACCGCAATATTGGTTTGAACTTCCACTAACACCTGGTCCTCCTTCAGTCCGAGCCATCTCAAATAGTCTGATCTTATCAATGTTACATCAGAACCATTATCCAAAAGAGTAAAACTTAATATTTCAGCATTTCTCGATCTCAACCGTACGGGGTTCATTCTCAAACACACGTGACCATTTGGTGACGTACTAGATAAATAGCAGTTTTCCGTACCAGGTCTATCCTTTGAGCTGCTGGCTGTCTAACCGTTGTGCAACAGTGAGTGATGTTTCTTCGTACACCTGTCAACGGTTCAGCACTTCGTTAGTCTACATTCAACGGTGTGTTTGTTAGAACACATACTACATTTATTTCCTACGGTCGAAGTATTTCAGTGGCCGATAGCGAATGGCGATTTGTCTTCATGCTATATCCTTTCTGGACGATTTTTCAACCGTCCAAATCTACCAGTAGCCACTCTTGCACGGGCTACTACAAACTTGGTGAGCTCAGGAAACGTAGGTTCTCTATCATCTTCAGTCAACCTGTATACCGGTTCCGCCCACTGCACTTGCTTGAGTTCCGGCGAAAGCCTAACTGATCTCTCTAAGATCTGCAGTATAATCCATCCGTCTCGAAACAGTGGCGCAATTATCCATTTTCATAGTCAAGTTCGATAGCTGTTCCGCGTTATAACAATCAAAATTTACAGCAATGAATAAGTCCTTCAAAGTTTCTCGGGCTATTACATGCGCCTGTCCAAACAAACGGTTCAGAATTTCTCCGACCCTTTTATATCAAGCAGCAGCGTCGATCACGACACGACATTCAATGGCTGTTTTTGCTTTTACCTTACAGTAATGTATCAGTTAGAGCAGACTTTGACTATCAACACTGACTCTTGATGCGACATAAGTTTCAAACTGTCTAATGAACTTCCAGTACTCTTTCGGTTGTTTATCAAAATAGCTCAATTCAATCTTCGGTAATTCTAGATCTACCACAGAAACTTTAGGCATTAAAAACTGCACTGATACCTCAAGTCTTTGCTTTTTATACAAACGAAGGTTTTCTAATTCATCTGCCATTAGCTCACAACTACAGTCACTATCATGACAATTAGCCCTAACTGCGTCTGAACCATGAGACATAAAGACATTAGACGGCACATGTTATGTATAAAGAGATTCAATGCTTAATTTAGCTCCATCCGCACCGAAGAGCTCGGAAATCGACTTCCTTTGAAGAATTTTCTGAATCTCGAACGAAGCAGCCAAATATCTTCCAAAAAGGAAATTGATATGTACAAAACGTTGGCCAAACAACTCCAACCAATCGTTATTTGTTCGGAACTATAAAATCCAAACGAAGTTTCTGCTGAAAAATAACTGTCTCGGTAGTTCAGACACTGACTAATGGCCCTTTAAAATCAGAACAAGGTGATCGGGGAAATCACGGTACTAAATTTCATCATAAATACAAATGTACATTCTACAGATACTTTTCACCTCAATAATTGATCGAGCTCAGCGAAAAAAAGCTGTGGTTCTATCCTTTCAGGATAGATTAAGTAGAAGTCCGTTCAAAAGATAGTAGATTGTTGCTTTATAACAGAGCGTTTTCAATTCAGGAAGGTGTTTCAATTCACAATCAAAATGCACAATCCCAGTCAACTCAAGAAACATAATCAAAGAAGGAAAAACCAATATGGCTTCCGTCAAAATCAGGTATCAACTAAAGCAACATGAATACAGCTCGGGAAGAAACACAGAAATTCAGTAGGGCAAAAGAATAAGGAAACTATCTCAAATGACATCAAAACTACTAAAAAATGTACAACTAAAGAAATTAATGACAACAAGTTGCAAATGCAGGCATGGAGGGATTTTCACACAAAATCGACAAAGTGGATCTTACAGTGGCATTCTTCATCACGATATTGTGGTAGGAGTTTGGTGATGAATTTTCCCTATTCTTCAGTGTTTTTGGAAGTAAACTGTATAATGCTAATCTTCATATTGCGAACACAACTGTTATGAATTCTTCATGAAACTAGTCTTGTTTTCGGTCACGAACACGTTTGACACAAATTGACGACCTATTGCATTCATCATCCATCATTGTGTAAACGTGCTACATAATCTAACATCCATACTTATGAACCACTGAACTTCACTTGAGCTTTTCTATCGATGCACTACAATCCCATCCGAAATCATCACAACAACTCTGACTACTACTACTTTCAACGTATTTCGACTTGCTATAGCTTGTTTATTTTGTCGTCGTGGTTTCTTATGTCCATTGCCCCGTCAAATCATCCTACTGAATGTATGGTGAAGGTGAAACCTACCAAGAGATAAACACATATCAAACCTGTGATCACATCTGTGACACAATTCGGTATCACAATTCTAACAGCACAACTGACAAATTCATCACAGCCTCTCTTGAGTGATAAGGAAATCGGTGAAGTTTTCTAGTTATTGCACTATATCATGATTTCAAGAGGATACCACTGTAAAGAAACGATACATTCGCCCTTAAAAAAACCAATTCCGAGTCACCATCGTTAACAATAAATAAATAGAACATGTCTGTCAAATTTATCAACTTCTATATAAAGTGTAAGGTGATGCTGCAGGCGTTAGTAATTTAGAGCCAACCATTTATTAGTTAAAATCAGTTGTAAATTATAAGTTGTGATAAAACAGGTTCATTCAAAACTGGAAAAATATGGTAATCGGGAAAGCTTTCCAGTACATAGACTGTTAGATCAAAATCCATCTAAGGTATTTCTGGGAAGAAGTGAGGTGAGTCAGTGGCATTTGTACTGGAATTTAGTTGACCGCCAACCAGTTTCATCCTATCCTCAAAACACATCAGACAAGGATCAGTTCCTCCGTCTTTTAGAATACATGGTGGTACGTGGTAATTTCATGTACCTGCTCATCACACGTTTCGACAAACATACTGGACACAAGACGACAAAGTTACACATGCACACAATCATTTAAACGAAATCTCACAACTCCGGTATCATATGACTGGTCGTCCAATCAAGTTAAACATTGAGCCGAATATAATGGTTGAAGTCGATTGACAAGTAAAGTGTCAGTTTCCAATTTAACACATACAACACAACAGCGCAAATCGACACTATTGAACAACCGGTTTCCGAGTGTGACCACATGTTCATATGTGGAATGACCGACGTCCACTATAAATATAACAGTGCGATGTATACGGCCAACCGACGAACAAGTCATCGAGAGAGAAACATTCACTTCAACAGCAAACCATCACAATGCAATTCCTAACTGTATGTTACAATTCCGTTGTGTGATATTGTTCGCCTGATCGACCTTCTCGTTTCAGCTCATCATGGTTGTACTTGTCGTATCGTTCGAATGTCAGAATCCAGGTGAGTCTAACATCACTCGATGTTGATCGATTACACTTGACCATGTGATGTTTTGCTAACCCATATTATCATTGCCGCTATCACTACTGATATTCGTGATTTTGTGATGCTGTCTTATTTCGTTTTCAGTTGTCGCGGGTCCGGGTATGGAAATCGCCAATAACGTATTCTCCTGGATTGGCAATATTATTAAGAAGTTCACGAACAAACCAGGACTTATAAAGTGTTCTACGCAGAAGAGACGAGTGTCCATCGAAGAGAAGTAACAGGCATCTGACATCAACTTTTGCTACACTCACGACATCACTCAGTTTGTAGTTCCCATTATTTGTGATAAATACACTTGCACTGTCTCACAGCTTCTGTGGTTCTTCTCTCCATTCAGACTCAGTGATTTCATGTAACTGGTTTTTCATGTCTCACAGTAACTGTTTCGATCAGGAAATACTCTCAAACCAGCTTGTTTCCTCCGTTGTACTGGTGTTCATGTAGGCACCAAATTGAATGTCCATTATTAAACCATATGTTTATTTTGTGTTATCGGTTTGTGGAATCCTGAATTCACGTTTCCTTTTATTGGAATTCGATCGTCATGACGTTGTCTCCTCAGTGAATCAGTTCGTTCGCAAATAGAAGTTTGCAACGGTTTCATCATGTATATTCCATACGAAAATTCATCAAGATTCGAGCGAACAATTTTAAGGGAATTGAGTGTCAAATAGTTATAAGGCATTACACAAGAAATGGTTATTACAAAGTTTTTACGGTTTTTTATCAGCTCATCAAAGTTTGTGGGAATGACATTTGATCAGTCTCAACTGAAATATGTGCTTAGTAGATGGGTGTCTCGAATTCGCATATACGTTCGCAAACATTTTTGTGACTGTGAATTACCGCTGCAAAACGATATGTATCAACAAGCACTATTGTACCATCTACTCACAGTGGACAATGTCTAATAGAGTCTGATCAGATAAAAGCATGTTTTGAAACACTTTGGTGAGAAGATCAGATCGATTCTAGGAATATTAGGAGTACACAGACTGATTGGATGCATGGTTTGAGTGAGAAGGTGAGGTTATAAGAAAGTGAAACAAATCTGAGTAATGTGATTTATTCGTATAACGTGATTTGGTCAATCTTGTAACACTTACACCTGTCAACGCACCTCATTCCCGAAAACTACTGGATTTTCATTAAATATATCAATATCGAATCAAAAACGTGACTTGTTTTATAATTTGTATTAGATTTCATGTATTTATTCAGTGCAGATATACTACATTACATTCAACAGCTGTATTATTATATTGAACTTGAAATTTTAGAGTTTGCCTTATAAAACCTTTTCAAGCGAGTACATTCCACCGAAGGTTTAGGTGATGTTACTATAGCTCGTCAAATGTATTTAAAAGATGTTTAAAAGATGTCTATTAAATGCTGAATCACTTCAACTCCTTTGTCAATTACGGTCGATATCTAATTTAATCTTAGATTAAACTCGGTTATATCAAGATTTCTATACAAATGTTATGCGTGAGAATGGTAAACGTGAAAAATATGCAGCAGAGACGTACGTAGAATTTGTTTTTGTCGAAGATGTACACGATTGATTAATGGAGTGTAAAAAACTATCTACAGTGACTGTGACTAAAGTAAATTGTAACATTGTCGTTTCTGAATGTCTTCAAGCTAGATACCTGATCAGTAAGAATAAGTTGATTCATGTTGTCTTTGAGAGCAGAGGACGATGTCAAGTCTGTTTACGTTTTCTGTCCTTATTCTCTTCCCTCTAATTATTTTCTGATGTTTTATACTACATGTCAATTTTCAGCCAACAGTTGTACATCTATCAATTTCTATGCATCTGTTTTAGAGCAAAATGATCATGGGATATTTACGTATACTTATAACATTTGTTGTCTTTATATTTTACTTTTTTCCAATCCCTGTAGCATTTATTCTCAGTTTTTCTGTCTTCGTCAGAGTAGACAATGAGGTAAGATCTTATACATATAATAATAATACGATTATCATCATGACAAATCTACAATTTCGGGATTAGGTCTATTGTTAGAGTAGAATTACTATCGAACTAGAAAATAATTCTACATTGGTAAACCTCGCTGAAGGAGCGTAGCTCATCAATAATCACCATTTTTACTTTACATTTGTCGGTTGTTCTTTACTGATGTCGATAACCTTCAACGCACAACAACCTTACTAGATCTGGTGTCGAACCAACGTCACATCGATTCTGGTGCAGAAGTAGTACAGTGCCAGTGATTTTCAACCAGATCTTTGAAGCCGAGCATATAACCACTGGAAAGATCCATATTCTACAAGTAACACGAAGAGAAAATCAAGAAAGGTGCATGCGGTAAGCTTTAATTCAATCAATTGGATAGCAAGACACAGCCTTTTGGGCGTGATCATTGTGTACAAATTTTCTTCACTCATAATAAGTTAATTATTCTAATTTTATTCTAACTGTGATCTTAAGAATAACCAAACATTACTTTGCTGATTATAGGGATATGACGAGATAGAATAGACAATGAAATGATTTGTCCTTGATATCCTAAAAATTAGAATTTCACATCACGACAAATGTAAAATTTTGTGAATACGACAAATATCATAGTGGTGTCAATAACGAAATATATCATAATTCTACACATCTACAGATGACACAAATCTTTGTCATTGAAAACAATATTGAAGTTTAGCTGGTTACCGTTCTTGAGAAATACTGACTGTCACATTCGGAAATATATTCCATGGGTACGTAGAACATGATGATCAATTTTCACACAGTATCAGTTGTTTTTAAACATGGTGTTCTTCTAAACAATGATAAATGGGCACAAAAGTCAACGAACGAATACATCTTATTGTCGAACAATAAACTTCAAATTAACGTTGAGTATTAAATGCATGAACATTCGCAATTAATTAAGTTTTTCGGCAGGCAGCTGGGAATTTCGAAAAGTGGTCTCGCCATTTGAGGGCAGATACACATTATTGTGTCTGGTGCTTTACAGTCACGAAAACAATGGAAACTATGATGTAGATTTAGAAATTTTGTTGCTGGAATCCCTAGTATTCGACGGCATACTAGAACACTTATCATCCTCATAGTTATTCTCGCCTCAACAGCATGGTTTCAGAAAAGGTCATTCTTGTATGACCAACCTGCTAACTGCGGTGGATAGATGGACAACCATCCTTGATCGCAAGGTAAAGGTTGACGTCATCTACCTGGACTTCTCAAAAGCTTTTGATAGGGTCAACCATGCATGTCTTATCAAGAAGCTTGGACGATTGGGTATAAAACCCCCTTTAATTGACTGACACACTTCATACCTAGAAAACCGACATTTTAAGGTCAGGGTTAACTTCACTCTCTCTCAGGCTATGGAATGTCCTAATGGGGTCCCCTAGGGTTCAATACTAGGACCTCTTTTTTTCTTGATTTATATTAACGATCTTCCTCAACAAGTTTCATCTGACTTATTGCTTTTTGCTGATGATGTGAAACTTTGGAGAGAGATACGTAATCATAATGATATACTAGTTCTTCAGGAGGATCTGACTCGACTTCAAAGTTGATCAGACGACAACGGCCTTACCTTCAACACTTCAAAGTGCAAGGTAGTCCATCTGAGACATGTTGCAGACTATAGTTATAACTTAGGTAACTCCCCTCTAGAAGTTTCCCAAGTTGAAAAAGATTTAGGAGTGTTGGTACCCTACGACCTGAAATCGTATGCGAACTGTGACAAAAACGCCTCTCAAGCAAACCTTGCACTGGTTACATTGAAGCGCATTTTCGGCCAGTTTGACGGTAGAAACTTCCACATAATCTTCAACAGTTTTATTCGTCCCCATTTAGAGTACGGAAACATGGTATTTCCTCCCTCCCTCCAAAAGAATAAGGACACTCTGGAACGTATCCAACGTCGAGCCACGAAATCAGTTCGGGGACTCAAATTCAAAGCCTCAAATCACTTAACCTTTACCCGTTAGAGTATAGGCGTCTTAGAGGTGATCTTCTTATGACTTATAGTATCCTTAATACTTCTGGTCATCCCCTTAAACAACTTCTTAAGCTTAGTCATAACACTTACCTCAGAAGTAACACCCAGAAATTGGAGACCCTACATAGCAGAACAGACTGCAGACACAACTTTTACTCCGTTAGAGTTGTCAAGTGCTGGAATTCGCTGCCGACTGAGCTAGTCCAAGCGACCTCCCAGGAGTCGTTTAAGAGAAAACTTGACTTATTCTTAAGGACTAAGGATAACATAATATTATGATTTACCAAATTCTTTCTTTCCCTCTATTATCGTTCATATACCTAGGTTCTTGCCTGGAGGTATTGGTGATCCACTTCTACCAGACACGGAAGCCCGTTAAGCGAGAGCTTCTTCTATTCCGTCCTCAACCATCTGAACCATTTGAACCATTTGACCCTTTGTAAACCTACACTGGACGCCGTAAAAGAAATTAAACAGGTCTCGGTGATTTTCTAACGCATACGACAAAAAGTTTCTGCGACAATTATCTTAAACAAAGACTGAAAAACAATTGGAATTATAAAAACTGTCAGGCAACATAAAAGTCAGAGTTTTCAATAAGAACGTCAAGACGCTTCTATTTTGCGGAGCTGAATCTTAAAATGTTTAGTATTGCTTGCTGTGAAATTTTTAGTAATCACATAAACCGACTGAACGTGAAGCATTTAACATGACGAATGACACATGATATATGTAGGTGAAACCTACCACAGGATAAACACTTACCATTTCGCAAATTCTTAATAGATTGTTTTCCATGGTTTCACGAGAACGGCGATCATCGTTGATTAAACGTCTAACTGCATGACCTTTATAACGAATCGAATCAGGATGATTAGACAACATAGTAGAATTCTTGACATCCTGGAAGTCAACTTCATGCACTGCATCATAATTAACAGAGGCAGTTCTAGGATCTTCGGATTATTGCTTCGGTATTCGTATTAGCTCCATTTACAGATGTGTTGTGTTATTCCTTCAAATAACTGCTGAGTTGTTATTTCACCTACATCCAGTAAGGATTAAATAAGAGCAGCAAATCTGACGCATTCACCAAAGGGAAAACCACTTAATTACTTTCTGAACACTGCGAATGGCATAGTAATAGCAGCGGATTCACTCATATGTCCATTCAATTGAATTCATAGATATGCACGTCATTGGACTGTCCTAGAAAAATACTTTGATTGTTATAGTTTTTCTGGAAAAGGTACGGTTTTTTCTGTGTTACGACTGTTGCGATAGCTGAGCATTCAGCATCGTCACCACACGCTCAGATGTTTTCTCATCCACCTTCAATGGGGTTAAAATAGGAGTGCCATAACTAGATGACTCAACTGAAATCGTTATCATTTTTCAAACAGCCTATCTGAATCATTCATCACAGCCTCTCGCGAACCATGTGGAATCACTCAGAGCTTCAGGAAGATGTTCTCTCTAAAACACATATCTGTTGTGTCTACCAACATCAAAAGGGACACTGGTAAACCAAACTATTCCCTACTCAGTATAGAATGAAATCAGTTTCAAAAGGATACCACTGTTAAGAAACGATACATTAGCCCTTAAAATAACTGATTCCGTGTCACCATCGTTGGCGATAAATAAGTAGAACATGTCTGTCGAATTTATCAACTTCTATATAAAATTTAAGGTGATGCTTCAGGGTAAAGTGATTAAAAGCCAACCATTTATTTATCAAAATCAGCGCATTCTGGACCGAAGGTGTTTACAGTTTTAATGACCATCGGTGATCGAAACGCGTTTTCCGAATAAATCTTCGCACTGTTCAATGGATATGACATGATCAAGCTCTGTTGGCCAATGTCCATTGTGAATAGATGGTTTAACAATGCTTGTTGATACACACCGTTTTGCAGCGGTAATTCACAGTCACATAAATGTTTGCGAACGTATATGCGAATTCGAGACACCCATCTACTAAGCACATATTTCAGTTGAGACTGATGAAATGTCATTCCCACAAATTTTGATAAGCTGATGAAATACCCTGAATACTTTGTAGTAACCATTTCTTATGTAGTTACATACTTACGCCTGTTACCCCTGGTCGAGGAGCATAGGCCGCGCACCAGCATTCTCCATCTAACGCTGTCCTAAGCCTTCCTTTCCAGTTCTTTCGAGTTGCTATTCATCCTTTTCATATCGGCTTCTATTTCCAGGTGTAGTGTTTTCTTTGACCTTCCACATTTCCGCTTCCCTTCCGGATTCCAAGTTAGGGATTGAGTCGTGATGCACATTGGTGATTTCCTTATTGCATGCATGCCACTCATTCTGCATTGCAGCACACATTCAAGACAACTCTTGTGACAGCAGCTTCTGCATCAGCGGACCTCCACACACAAGTGGAAGATGAAGATCCATAAATTCAACAAGGAGAACACCAACTCAACCAGCCTCGATGGCAAGGCTCTGTAAGTTATGGAAGCTTTAAGGTGCCTAGACAACGTCAATGATGGACAAAGAGGATCTAATGCAGACGTAAATGAAACGATTGGCCAGGCAATATAAGCATTCCTACAGTCGAAGAACACATGAATTGTAAACAGATGTCGTGTAACAAAGTCAGAATCTTTAAAACGAACGTCAAGGAAATTTCTTTGTACGGAGAGGAAAAAAGGAGAACAACTGCAAGCATAATCTAAGGAGTATAAGAATATTTAAACAGTTGTCCACGAATAATGCTCGATGTCCATTGGTCTTATGCCATCAAAAACAATCTACTATGACACGGAACAAACCAGCTTCCAGTTGAAGAATAAATTACGAAAAGACGCCGGAAATGGATAGGATATACATACGGAAGTCGTCAAACCGCATCAGGAAGGGAGTGCTAGCTAGAAATTTTGAAAAGAAATGGAAAGATGAGGGAAAAAGTAACACATTGCTTCGGGATTTTGAAGTACACACGAAAGGAATGAATAGAAAATGGAAGTACCTGGAAATAATTGCCTAGAATAAAGTTCGATGGAGTATCCTGTTCAGTGGCCAATGCTTTTCCATGTGGTGTATCATATAAAGTAAGTAAAAGGTACCGTAGAAGACCGAACATTGTTCATTCGATGGTGTACCAAATTTCACTGTGGCTAGAGATGAAGAATACGGAGAGACCATTAAACGGAATAGCAGGGGCACGTGGTTGTGTGCTGGTTGCTGTTCTCTTCAGATCAACTTCCAGGAGTACGTTATTCATTTATCCCAATTCGATCCGTACTAAAGTCATACAGTTAGACGCTTAATCAACAATGATCGCCGTTCTCGTGAAACCATGGAAAACAATCTATTAAGAATTTGCGAAATGGTAAGTGTTTATCCTGTGGTAGGTTTCACCTACATATATCATGTGTCATTTGTCATGCTAAATGCTTTAAATGTGGTACGGTGAGACACATTCGGTCCGTTTGTAGGACTACAGGTAATTTCACAGCAAGCAATACTACACTTTGTAATTCTAATATTATTGATTCGGGTGATTTTAATAACCGTGTACTGTCCTTGTGTACATCTCACATTACCTCACTTCATATTCCAAAATGATTGTATTTCAACAATGATGCTTCTAATGATTTTGTCGACATTTCTGGCATCAAATCCTTTATTTCAGTTGTAAAGTTGATATCATTATGTCTCGATACTATTTTAGATAACAGTGTTTATACCTAATACTCAGCCGGACGGACACATGATAGAGCCAAGTAGCAGAAGAATGTGTTGGCTCAAACACTGATTAACTGGTTAAAAATAATCGCTTTATTACTTACTTACTTACTTACGCCTGTTACCCCTCGTCAAGGAGCATAGGCCGCTCACCAGCATTCTCCATCCAACTCTGTCCTGAGCCTTCCTTTCCAGTTCTTTCCAGTTGCTATTCATCCTTTTCATATCGGCTTCTATTTCCCGGTGTAGTGTTTTCTTTGGCCTTCCACTTTTCCGCTTCCCTTCCGGATTCCAAGTTAGGGATTGAGTCGTGATGCACATTGGTGATTTCCTTAATGCATGTCCGATCCACTTCCAACGTCTTTTCCTAATTTCCTCTTCAGCTGGAAGATGGTTTGTCCTCTCCCATAAAACGCTGCTGCTGATAGTATCCGGTCAATGGATGTTGAGTATTTTGCGTAGACAACTGATTATAAATACTTGCACCTTCCTGACGATGGTCGTAGTAGTTCTCCACGTTTCAGCTCCATACAGTAGGACTGTCTTGACGTTTGTATAAAAGATTCTGACCTTGAAATTGGTTGAGAGTTGTTTTGAGTTCCATATGTTCTTCAACTGTAAAAATGCTGCCCATGCTTTGCCAATCCTCGCCTTTAAATCTGCATCCGATCCTCCTTGTTTATCAACGATGCTTTCCAGGTACGTGAATGTTTCCACCTCTTCCAGAGTTTCGCCATCAAGTGTGATTGGGTTGGTGTTCTTCGTGTTGCATTTGAGAATCTTGCTTTTTCCTTTGTGAATGTGGAGGCCTATCGATGCGGAGGCTGCTGCTACATTTGCTGTCTTCATCTGCATTTGTTCGTGTGTATGAGAGAGGAGGGCTAGGTCATCTGCGATGTCCAAATCATGTAATTGATTCTGAGAAGTCCATTGTATTCCATATTTCCCTTCAGATGTCGAATTCTTCATAATCCAGTCAACCACTAGAAGGAAGAGGAATGGGGAGAGTAGACAGCCTTGTCTGACTCCGGTCCTTACTGGAAATGCATCTGTCAGCAGTCCTTCATGCATCACTTTGCACTGTGGTCCATCGTATGAGTTTTGGATAATGTTGACAATCTTTTCAGGAACTCCATAGTGTCGAAGAAGTTTCCATAATGTTCACCTGTCCACGCTGTCAAACGCCTTCTCATAGTCAATGAAGTTGACGTATAGTGATGAGTTCCACTCAACTGATTGTTCAACGATGATCCGTATTGTCGCAATGTGGTCTGTGTACGACCTATCCTTACGGAATCTCGCCTGTTGATCCCTAAGTTCGGCGTCTACTGCATCTTTCATCCGATTCAGCAGCACTCTGTTGAAGACTTTTCCTGGTACTGATAACAACGAGTACGAGTAACGTCCTGGTTTCAGGATCAAATATCTAAACCTTCACTTTTTTCGTAGATTTATCACTCTTGATAAAGCGATTAACTCCGCCTGTAGCTCTTCCAGAAGTTTTTCTGCCTGCCCCAAACCCAGGTAAAGGAGAAGGGTTGGTCTTAGTGTTAGCGACTCCATCCCGTAGAAAAGCTAACTCGCTAAAAAAACGCTAATCAGAAAAATATATCAAATCATTTAAACTTTGCTCTGGGAGTTGAAGGAATAATTATGACGTCTCATGATGAAAGCCGAAATTTTTCGGAAGTCACGAGACCGATGCACCTTCTAACAACCAGAGCAACACTCTTTATAGGTACATGGAACGTCCGGACAATGTGGGAGACAGGAAAGACCAGCCAAACAGCAATGGAAATGAGGAGATACAACTTGGCAGTACTCGGAATCAGCGAAACCCATTGAACACAAACAGGACAACAAAGTCTAGGTACAGGAGAGATGCTGCTGTATTCTGGTCACAAAGGGGAAAATGCTCCACACACTCAAGGAGTTGCTCTAATGCTGTCCAAAGAAGCACGAAATGCACTTGTGGGATCTGAATCTCATGGACACAGGATAATCAAAGCGTCATTCAGAACATAGAAGCAAGGGACCACAATGAACATTATCCAATGTTATGCACCCACCAATGATAGCAACGACGATGATAAAGACCATTTCTATGAAGGGCTGCAATCAATTAAAGCAAAGTGCTCACGAAAGGACCTGACCATCCTGATGGGAGATCTAAATGCTAAAGTTGGAGTGGACAACACAGGATATGAAGATATAATTGGACGACATGGATTAGGAGAGAGAAATGAAAATGGGGAGAGACTTGCAAATTTAAGTGCATTCAACAAATTGGTTATAGGTGGCACAATATTCCCACACAAGCGCATACACACAGCTACATGGATGTCACCGGACCAAACCACAGAGAACCAGATAGATCACATTTGTATCAACAAAAAATTCCGAAGGTCAATGGAAGATGTAAGAACACGGAGAGGAACTGACATGGCTTCAGATCACCACCTGGTTGTGGTCAAGATGAGACTGAAGCTTAAGAAAGACTGGACAACTGGACAAACAGCACTACAAAGGTTCAATACAGCCTTCCTTCGAGATATTTACAAGCTCAATGAATTCAAGATAACTCTCAACAACAGGTTCCAAGCTCTGCAGGATCTACTGAAAGACAAGAAACTACTGTGGAGGACAACTGGAAAGGGATAAAAGAAACATTAACTTCAACGTGTCAGGAGGTTCTTGGTCCAAAGAAGCATCATCATAAGGAATTTGATCTCTATGGCAACCCTGGATAAGATTCAAGAAAGGAAGAACAAGAAACTAGCAACTAACAACAGCCGAACACGAGCAGAGAAAGTCAAAGCACAATCAGACTACGCAGAAGCAAACAAGCAAGTGAAGAAAAGCATTAAAGCCGACAAGCAGAAATACATGGGAGAACTAGCAATGACGGCGGAAAAAGCTGCAACAAAAGGGAATATGAAACAACTGTATGATACAACGAAGAAATTAGCAGGGAGACATAGCAAACCGGAGAGACCAGTCAAAGACAAAGAAGGAAAGACAATCACTGAGATTCAGGAACAGAGGAAAAGATGGGCAGAATACTTCGGGGAACTGCTGAATAGACCAGCTCCATTGAATCCACCGAACATCAAAGCAGCTCACACTGACCTTCCAATAGATGTCACTCCACCAACGATCGAAGAAGTCAAGATGGCCATCAGAAAAATCAAAAAAGGGAAGACGGAAGGACCTGACAATATACCAGCAGAAGCACTGAAGTCAGACACTGAAATAACTGCAAATATGCTTCACCTTCTTTTCAAGAAGATCTGGGAAGAGGAACAAGTGCCAATGGACTGAAAAGAAAGATATCTCATCAAGATACCAAAGAAAGGAGATCTGAGCCAATGTGAGAACTACAGAGGCATCAGGTTGTTATCAGTACCAGGAAAAGTCTTCAACAGAGTGCTGCTGAATCGGATGAAAGATGCAGTAGACGCCGAACTTAGGGATCAACAGGCGAGATTCCGTAAGGATAGGTCGTACACAGACCACATTGCGACAATACGGATCATCGTTGAACAATCAGTTGAGTGGAACTCATCACTATACGTCAACTTCATTGACTATGAGAAGGCGTTTGACAGCGTGGACAGGTGAACATTATGGAAACTTCTTCGACACTATGGAGTTCCTGAAAAGATTGTCAACATTATCCAAAACTCATACGATGGACCACAGTGCAAAGTGATGCATGAAGGACTGCTGACAGATGCATTTCCAGTAAGGACCGGAGTCAGACAAGGCTGTCTACTCTCCCCATTCCTCTTCCTTCTAGTGGTTGACTGGATTATGAAGAATTCGACATCTGAAGGGAAATATGGAATACAATGGACTTCTCAGAATCAATTACATGATTTGGACATCGCAGATGACCTAGCCCTCCTCTCTCATACACACGAACAAATGCAGATGAAGACAGCAAATGTAGCAGCAGCCTCCGCATCGATAGGCCTCCACATTCACAAAGGAAAAAGCAAGATTCTCAAATGCAACACGAAGAACACCAACCCAATCACACTTGATGGCGAAACTCTGGAAGAGGTGGAAACATTCACGTACCTGGAAAGCATCGTTGATAAACAAGGAGGATCGGATGCAGATTTAAAGGCGAGGATTGGCAAAGCATGGGCAGCATTTTTACAGTTGAAGAACATATGGAACTCAAAACAACTCTCAACCAATTTCAAGGTCAGAATCTTTTATACAAACGTCAAGACAGTCCTACTGTATGGAGCTGAAACGTGGAGAACTACTACGACCATCGTCAGGAAGGTGCAAGTATTTATAATCAGTTGTCTACGCAAAATACTCAACATCCATTGACCGGATACTATCAGCAGCAGCGTTTTATGGGAGAGGACAAACCATCTTCCAGCTGAAGAGGAAATTAGGAAAAGACGTTGGAAGTGGATCGGACATGCATTAAGGAAATCACCAATGTGCATCACGACTCAATCCCTAACTTGGAATCCGGAAGGGAAGCGGAAAAGTGGAAGGCCAAAGAAAACACTACACCGGGAAATAGAAGCCGATATGAAAAGGATGAATAGCAACTGGAAAGAACTGGAAAGGAAGGCTCAGGACAGAGTTGGATGGAGAATGCTGGTGAGCGGCCTATGCTCCTTGACGAGGGGTAACAGGCGTAAGTAAGTAAGTAAGTAAGTAATAAAGCGATTATTTTTAACCAGTTAATCAGTGTTTGAGCCAACACATTCTTCTGCTACTTGGCTCTATCATGTGTCCGTCCGGCTGAGTATTAGGTATAAACACTGTTATCTAAAATAGTATCGAGACATAATGATATCAACTTTACAACTGAAATAAAGGATTTGATGCCAGAAATGTCGACAAAATCATTAGAAGCATCATTGTTGAAATACAATCATTTTGGAATATGAAGTGAGGTAATGTGAGATGTACACAAGGACAGTACACGGTTATTAAAATCACCCGAATCAATAATATTAGAATTACAAAGTGTAGTATTGCTTGCTGTGAAATTACCTGTAGTCCTACAAACGGACCGAATGTGTCTCACCGTACCACATTTAAAGCATTTAGCATGACAAATGACACATGATATATGTAGGTGAAACCTACCACAGGATAAACACTTACCATTTCGCAAATTCTTAATAGATTGTTTTCCATGGTTTCACGAGAACGGCGATCATTGTTGATTAAGCGTCTAACTGTATGACTTTAGTACGGATCGAATTGGGATAAATGAATAACGTACTCCTGGAAGTTGATCTGAAGAGAACAGCAACCAGCACACAACCACGTGCCCCTGCTATTCCGTTTAATGGTCTCTCCGTATTCTTCATCTCTAGCCACAGTGAAATTTGGTACACCATCGAATGAACAATGTTCGGTCTTCTACGGTACCTTTTACTTACTTTATATGATACACCACATGGAAAAGCATTGGCCACTGAACAGGATACTCCATCGAACTTTATTCTAGGCAATTATTTCCAGGTACTTCCATTTTCTATTCATTCCTTTCGTGTGTACTTCAAAATCCCGAAGCAATGTGTTACTTTTTCCCTCATCTTTCCATTTCTTTTCAAAATTTCTAGCTAGCACTCCCTTCGTGATGCAGTTTGACGGCTTCCGTATGTATATCCTATCCATTTCCGGCGTCTTTTCGTAATTTATTCTTTAACTGGGAGCTGGTTTGTTCCGTGCCAGAGTAGGTTGTTGTTGATGGCATAAGACAAATGGACATCGAGCATTATTCGTGGACAACTGTTTAAATATTCTTATACTCCTTAGATTATGCTTGCAGTTGTTCTCCTTTTTTCCTCTCCGTACAAAGAAATTTCCTTGACGTTCGTTTTAAAGATTCTGACTTTGTTACACGACATCTGTTTACAATTCATGTGTTCTTCGACTGTAGGAATGCTTATATTGCCTGGCCAATCGTTTCATTTACGTCTGCATTAGATCCTCTTTGTCCATCATTGATGTTGTCTAGGCACCTTAAAGCTTCCATAACTTACAGAGCCTTGCCATCGAGGCTGGTTGGGTTGGTGTTCTCCTTGTTGAATTTATGGATCTTCATCTTCCACTTGTGTGTGGAGGTCCGCTGATGCAGAAGCTGCTGTCACAAGAGTTGTCTTGAATGTGTGCTGCAATGCAGAATGTGTAGCAGCAGATATTGCTTCACAAGTATGTCTCATTCACGACACATTTCATAAATATTTTGTTAGTAGAAAAATGTGAAAATATTTTACACCGGAAAGAAAAATATAGATTTAGAAAGTATAATCTTTTCAAAATTATAGAAAATTTTACCTTCACACATGTGTATACAGTTGTATATCAACGAAAATAAAACCGTTGTACAGGTTTCCTTCATCGAAACTTTTGTGATTTGACCTAAGATCCTGACACAGCAAAACCACTAAATTCGCATAAATGTCATGAATGTGTGTGCACGTCGAGCAATTTCAGTGTATTCAGCATCATAAATTAGAATTACAAATTCATTGGTGTTCTGAGTATATAGAATGTCAATTTTGTTATTGGCAATTATTATCATTGTGAATGTTGACCCGTAGTGTCAACATTTGTTCTGTGCATGACTGGTTCTTACGAAATCTAGCCCATTGATCTCGGAGCTGGGCATTCACCGAACCTTTTATCCGGTTTAGAATCACTCTGTTGAAACCATTTCCTGGTACTAGTGGTAGTGAGGAGCCTCCATTGTTTTCACATTTGCTAATATCTCTTTTCTTCGGTATCTTGATGAAGTGTCCTCTCTTCTACATTCGTAGCACTTGATCATGGTAACTCTTCTTGAATAGAACGTGGGGCATACTTGTAGTTTCCTCAATGTCTGATTTCACTGCTTTGGCTGGTATATTCTCAGGTCTGTAGGTGCAGCTTTTGTGTCACGTGAGTCCTGTTGGGCTGGTCTATTCAAAAGTTCTTTGAAGCATCCTACTCGTTTGTACCTCTGTTCTTGAATTACAGTGGTTGTCTTGCATTCTTTGTCTTTGACTGGCCTCTCTGATTTCCTACATTTCCCTACACGTTTCTTCGCTGTGTCATGTATAAGTTTCATATTTTCTTCTCTTACATCTGTTTTTGCTGTCATCGCCAGGTATTTCGTGTATTTCTGATTATCGGCTTCAAAGCCTTTCTTCCCTTACTCGCTTACTTCGGTGTATTCAACTTGTGCCTCTGGTTTTTCCGTTTCTGTGAGACTCTAAACCTGTTCTTGCGAGCTATCTTTATTAATGAAGGTTGTCAGTATCTCGACGGAAGTCTGTGGTGAACCCTTTTAACGCTGTTTTCCCAGTTTCTCATGGCCTCTTTAGTTTCTGTCTCACCTTGGTAACCACGTGGTTAAATCAGCTTCTCTCTTGGTTAATACGTCTTACATCGAGCTCCTGAAACTTAAAGCGATGCAAATATGATCAATCTGCTTCTCTGTAATGCGATCTGGTGGGGACCAATGCACATTTGTTTGTGTTTGTGTGGAAATATTGTACCACCTTTTTCTATTTTTTTGAATTTACGTAACATTTAAAATCTGTCACCATTTTCGTTCTTTTCTCCCGGTCTACGTCGTCTCATGATACTTGCATACTCAGTGTTACCCATTTTGACTTCGACCTTTATGTCTCTCATTGGGATCAGGTCGATTCCTTAGATTCCAGTCACTCGTCAAAATGATCTTTATCGCCAACGTTACTATCATTGGTGGGTACATAACAATGGATAACATTCATTATGATTCCTTCCTTCCTTGTTTTAAAAGATTCTTTGATGATTCGGTACACATAAATTTTTCATCCTATAAGTGCTTTCCGTGCTACTTTGGACACCACCAGATCAACCATTTCAGGTTTCTTCAAAAGTGAAATAACACACAAGTTTCAATAATGTATGAAAAATGATCAGAATAATTTGAATATTGTTCATTTTGTATGTTTGTATGTTTTGTTTAGTGAGGTTAGCGTTTTCGGATACTCTTTCTACCAGTAGCTGATAAGGGTGACTAGCTTGTGTGAAACGGTATCAGTGTGTATCGATTGCTGTGAGAACAACAGTATTTGAAATGTCAGTGAGAACATGTAAAGCAGAACGATGCATGAGTGTGTACATATATAATGATTAGGAAACACCGACATGGATTTCACTCAAGCATACGACGAACGAGTACTTGGTTTACACGGACACAGAATGATTGCTGGTTACAAATGCGAAGTAACGCGAGAAGTCGATCAAAGGACAGTCATTTATTATTCGACGTATAGCAAGCAAATAAACACTCGAAATTATAGAATAATCAAATGTATTTGGTAGAGGAGTAAATGACATATTATATGCGTTTAGATCTTGATTTGTTCATCTCCCGAGGCTTCTCGGTTTTGTTGTTGTTTCTCCGTTTACTACAACATACACCACAACAGTTTTCATCACGACATCCACGACATCCACAACACCGAGGACATATAGGGCATGCACCGGAACAGCAAGGACACCTTCCGCCTGGTGCTGGAGCTCCATTAGCTATAAATCAGATAACACAACATCACGATGTCACGTATTATATCAAGAATGATGGGAACAAACAAACTGTAACCTACAAGTAACGACTTCAGAAATCGAAATTTTATTATATTGATGAAAATGGTCGATATGCGTTCCAATAACTAGTCAACATGTATCAGCATCATGTAATCTGGTTGATTGGAATCGAGTAAGATAAGATATAAAAACAGTCAAACTTCAAGTGAAAAGGGGAGAAACGTTTACGTTTAGCAGCAAAATTTATTTCATGATTGAGCGGAATTTACCACTATCGATTAAAATAAGACTCACCTGGATTCTGATATTCAAACGATACGACCAGTACAACTATGATGAGCTGAAATGAAAAGGCCGATCAGACAGACAATATCACACAACAGAATTGTAACATACAGTGAGGAATTGCATTGTGGTTGTTCACTGTCAAAGTGAGTGTCGTTTGCTCGTTGACGTGTTCGTTTGTTGACTGCATATATTGCATTGTTGTATTTATAATGGACGTCGATCATTCTACGTACACACACGTGTTCACACCTGATATTTGGTTGTTCAACGGAGTTGATCATAACTCGTGTGTTGTGTGGCCAGTTGGCACACTTCACCCTACTTAATAACCTCGATTTCGTCTATCACATTGTCTTCATCGTTCAACTCAATTGAACAATCAATTACGGTTATCTGACTGTTTACAGTTTCTTGAATTGATTATGTTCACGTGTGACTTCGTTGTTTTGTGTTAAATGTCTCTACGGATATGTGAGAGTATCAGTACTATAGCATGACATTTGTTGTGTAGATGTGATTGTGAATTGCTTGATTCATTTCAATTGAGTGTTTTTTTGGATCATTGGTTATTATTATTATTCACAAACATCTTATGGGTACATAAGTGCTGTGAAGAAACCATTTCGGTTTTCTTCTAAAATGCAATAATACACAATTTTCAATAATGTTAGCATTATGTTTGCCATGTTTGAGAAGGGAAGGAAAAATAAAATATTAATAATAGAATAGTAATAATAACTAAGTTCTGTATAATTGGCAAGAATTTTGAATTGATTTTGAAGGAGGAAAAAAAGAAACTAAGGAAATAGAAATAAAGGAGTCGCGGAATACGTAAATATTTTAACGCAGAACAAGAATAAATAACTGTGTATGTATAGCAAAAACGAGTAATAAAAATGAAATAAAACAGAATAAATTAATAAGTAAATAACTTCTTATTGCGGTAAGATATGACGTTAGAATAAGTGTTTGTGCGAGCACAGTAATAGTTTTGGGTGATGCTATGAAAGTTTCAATTAAGTGCAAAAGATAATCAATGTGTATGAGGTGTATATACATAGTGAAGATAAAACGAGTCTGATAAGTTGAATTCAACGTAACTCAAGTTATTGTCTTAATCCAAAGCTTCGTAATCTTAAGAATAATATTTATTTAGAAGGAAAAAAAGAGAGAAAAGAAATGAACACATAGTGAAAGGGTCCAACCATAATCATAATGGTGTAATGGATATAGACATTTGAGATAAACGAATAATTTAAAAATAATAATAACAACAATAGTAACAATAATAATAAACCTTTACCGCACTCGAATAAATACGTGTAGATTTATGTAACAGTATACACAGTGAAACCGGTTATTAGTATGAACATTAGTGCAGTAATAATAATATGGATGATGCTATCATAATCACAATTGATTCCAAAGGATAATTTAAATATAAATTTCTATATGTTATGTATATATGTTGTGGAGATTCTAAAAAAATCTGAGAATTTATTTTTTTAAGTGTAACATAAGGTTTTCGTTTTTAATTGTAGACATTGGATGTTTAGGAATAAAATATGTTCCGAAGGACAAGAAGAGATAAAGAGAATATCTAATTTGTCGAGAAACCAATAATGATAATAATAACAGTAATAATTATAAATACCGTCCCACAATCTACGCAATAAGGAAAATATTCTAGTGATTCCAAAAACCCACACAAATTTACGCCAGAATTTTTTATTATTCGCTACTCAACCATGTGGAATAGACCGACAATGAACCTCCGATGCAGTGAAGCTATAACCCGGTTCCGAAGTCTTCTTGATGATTTTCTTTCCGAAAGTGGATTGTGTCACCTAAGGAATATCAACGTGCTTAACAATGATATATACAAAAAAGGTCCGTCATCTATCTAACTGACTGAAAAGCAAAGTGAAACCTTTGAAACTTTTCATGTCTATTCTATTTCACTTTTATTCATCTTAATACATGAAGTCTGCTTATGTCCGTATTTATAATTATTACTGTTATTATTATCATTATTGGTTTCTCGACACATTAGATATTCTCTTTATCTCTTCTTGTCCTTCTAAACATATTCTATTCCCGAAATGGTTTCATCACAGCACTTATGTACTCATAAGATGTTTGTGAATAATAGTAATATTAATAGTGGTCGTTTGCTGTGTGTGATCGATAATTCAACACAATAATGACAGCGTTAAACGCTCCCAACGCAATGTCTCATCTCGAACCTGTATGACTACTACGTGTTTATACACCAATCATAAATGTTTGTTTGTTATAAACGATATGGTGTTGTTGAATAATTATTCTTATTCTCCGAATACTGTTCGGTATTATTTTTGTGTATACTTTTCCTGTTTAATAGACTGGACAATCAACCAAAATTTTTTATAGATACAACAGTGCAATGTATGAGGCCAACTGACAAACAAGCCAACGAGAGAGAAACATTCACGTCAACAGAAAATCACAACAATGCGACTCCTCAACGTATGTCACCGAATAGCAAATTATGCGAATTATAAGTGAAATCCTTTCAAATGTGCTCACAAGGTTCTTCTTTAGTAGAAAATAATAATAATAATAATAATCTTGCGAGTTGAGGTGGTGGATGCGCACTGATGAGGAGTCACGCAATAGGACGAGATGGCCGTTCAATGTTTCCAGGTTCTTCATGCTGGTCTACCTTCAATTGACTCACGCTTTCCACCATCAAAATACTAAATCTACACAAAAATGCTTCACATAATAATAATGATAATAATAATCACATGCTGACTATTGACTGACTTCGACAGGTGAATCCACGAGTTGTAGTGAGAATCAGTGACGAGTGCAGTTCAAACCACGTCCGTTGTGAGATATCAACTGACAGATGAGAATTGGTGAACGCGTGCTCTAGTTCGTGGATTGGTTGGAGTTAGACAGAAACACCATGGGATGCCGGCTCAGTGGTCTATCGATTAAGTGATCTGTCACACCACTTTTATGTCGTGGGTTGGAATCTTGCGAGTTGAGGTGGTGGATGCGCACTGATGAGGAGTCACGCAATAGGACGACATGGCCGTTCAATGCTTCCAGGTTCTTCATGCTGGTCTACCTTCAATTGACTCACGCTTTCCACCATCAAAATACTAAATCTACACAAAAATGCTTCACATAATAATAATGATAATAATAATCACATGCTGACTATTGACTGACTTCGACAGGTGAATCCACGAGTTGTAGTGAGAATCAGTGACGAGTGCAGTTCAAACCACGTCCGTTGTGAGATATCAACTGACAGATGAGAATTGGTGAACGCGTGCTCTAGTTCGTGGATTGGTTGGAGTTAGACAGAAACACCATGGGATGCCGGCTCAGTGGTCTATCGATTAAGTGATCTGTCACACCACTTTTATGTCGTGGGTTGGAATCTTGCGAGTTGAGGTGGTGGATGCGCACTGATGAGGAGTCACGCAATAGGACGACATGGCCGTTCAATGCTTCCAGGTTCTTCATGCTGGTCTACCTTCAATTGACTCACGCTTTCCACCATCAAAATACTAAATCTACACAAAAATGCTTCACATAATAATAATGATAATAATAATCACATGCTGACTATTGACTGACTTCGACAGGTGAATCCACGAGTTGTAGTGAGAATCAGTGACGAGTGCAGTTCAAACCACGTCCGTTGTGAGATATCAACTGACAGATGAGAATTGGTGAACGCGTGCTCTAGTTCGTGGATTGGTTGGAGTTAGACAGAAACACCATGGGATGCCGGCTCAGTGGTCTATCGATTAAGTGATCTGTCACACCACTTTTATGTCGTGGGTTGTAATCTTGCGAGTTGAGGTGGTGGATGCGCACTGATGAGGAGTCACGCAATAGAACGAGATGGCCGTTCAATGCTTCCAGGTTCTTCATGCTGGTCTACCTTCAATTGACTCACGCTTTCCACCATCAAAATACTAAATCTACACAAAAATGCTTCACATAATAATAATGATAATAATAATCACATGCTGACTATTGACTGACTTCGACAGGTGAATCCACGAGTTGTAGTGAGAATCAGTGACGAGTGCAGTTCAAACCACGTCCGTTGTGAGATATCAACTGACAGATGAGAATTGGTGAACGCGTGCTCTAGTTCGTGGATTGGTTGGAGTTAGACAGAAACACCATGGGATGCCGCTCAGTGGTCTATCGATTAAGTGATCTGTCACACCACTTTTATGTCGTGGGTTGTAATCTTGCGAGTTGAGGTGGTGGATGCGCACTGATGAGGAGTCACGCAATAGGACGAGATGGCCGTTCAATGCTTCCAGGTTCTTCATGCTGGTCTTCCTTCAATTGACTCACGCTTTCCACCATCAAAATACTAAATCTACACAAAAATGCTTCACATAATAATATGATAATATAATCACATGCTGACTATTGACTGACTTCGACAGGTGAATCCACGAGATGTAGTGAGAATCAGTATATTATTATTATTACTTGTCTTGCAATGGCTTCAGGCCATGAACTACTACCTCCCCGACATTGCAGAAGAGATCAAAATCACCTGATTGTAGATATTTTCGTATATTTAACCACTGTATATATATATATATATATATATATATTTATATATAAGATCTTACCTCATTGTCTACTCTGACGAAGACTGAAAAACTGAGAATAACTGCTACAGGGATTGCAAAAAAGTAAAGTATAAAGACAACAAATGTTATAAGTATACGTAAATATCCCATAATATTGCATGATGATTTTGCTCTAAAACAGATGCATAGAAATTGATAGGTGTTCAACATTTTGCTGAAAATTGACATGTAATATAAAACACCAGAAAATAATTAGAGGGAAGAAAATAAGGACAGAAAGCGTAAACAGACTTGACATCGTACTCTTCTCTCTGTAAAACGTTTCTGAACACACTACATCTCAAGTATCCAAAGCTAGAAAGCTCATCGGATTCATAATGAATTATTTCAGTAATATCGAATCGAGATTATTATTATACAGAAAATGTATCTTACCAATTCTTGAATATGGTATTTAAGTCTACAGTAATTGCAGGCATAATGACCAGATTAAAATTGCAGGTGTTCAAAGAAGGTTCACCAAAGATGTTTTGGGGTATTCTGACAACAAAGACTATCACCAAAGATGTCAAAGAATAAAACTAGAACCTCTCTGGATCCGTCGTATCAAATTAAACCTTATGATCATTAGAATAATTAACTTATTATGAGTGAAGAAAATTTGTACAGAATGATCACGCCCACAAGGCTGCATAAATTTCACGTTCACCATTCTCACGCATAACATTTGCATAAAAATCTTGATATAACTGAGTTTAATCTAAGATTAAATTAGATATCGATCGTAATTGACAAAGGAGTTGAAGTAATCTAGCATTTAAATGACATCTTTTAAACATCTTTTAAATACATTTGACGAGCTGTAGTAACATCATCTAAACCTTCGGTGGAATGTACTCGCTTAAAAAGGTTTTATAAGGCAAACTCTAAAATTTCAAGTTCAATATAATAATACAGCTGTTGAATGTAATGTAGTATATCAGCACTGAATAAATACATGAAATATAATACAAATTATAAGACAAGTCATGGATTTGATTCGGTATTGATATACTTAATGAAACTCCAGTAGTTTTCGGGAATGAGGTGCGTTGACAGATTTAAGTGTTACAAGATTGACCAAACGCGTTTTACGAATAAATCACATTACTCAGAATTGTTTCACTTTCTTATAACCTCACCTACTCACTCAAACCATGCACTCAATCAGTCTGTGTACTCCTAATATTTCTACAATCGATCTGATCTTCTCACCAAAGTGTTTCAAAATATGATTGTATCTGATCAGACTCTGTTGGCCAATGTCCACTGTGGAAAGATGGTTCCATAATGCTTGTTGATACACACTCTTTTGCAGAGGTAATTTACAGTCACAAAAATGTTTGCGAACGTATATGCGAATTCAAGACACCCGTCTTCTAAGCACATATTTCAGTTGAGACTGATCAAATGTCATTCCCACAAACTTTGATGAGCTGATAAAAAACCGTAAAAACTTTGTAATAAATATTTCTTATGTAACGCCTTATAACTATTTGACACTCAATTCCCTTAAAACTGTTCGCTCGAATCTTGATGAAAATTCTTATGGAATATACATAATGCAACCGTGGCAAACTTCTATTTGCGAACGAACTGATTCACTGAGGAGACAACATCATGACGATCGAATTCCAATAGAATGAAACGTGAATTCAGAATTCCACAAACCGATAACACAAAATAAACATATGGTTCAACAATTTACTCTCAATTTGGTGCCTACATGAACACCAGTACAACGGAGGAAACAAGCTGGTTTGAGAGTATTTCCTGATCGAAACAGTTACTGTGAGACATGAAAAACCAGTTACATGAAATTACTGAGTCTGAATGGAGAGAAGAACCACAGAAGCTGTGAGACAGTGCAAGTGTATTTATTATAATAATGGGGACTACAAATTGAGTGACGTTGTGAGTGTAGCACAAGTTGATGTCAGATGCCTGTTACTTCTCTTCGATGGACACTCGTCTCTTCTGCGTAGAACCCTTTATAAGTCCAGGTTTGTTCGTGAACTTCTTAATAATATTGCCAATCCAGGAGAATACGTTATTGGCGATTTCCATACCCGGACCCGCAACAACTGAAAACGAAATGAGACAGCATCACAAAATCATGAATATCAGTAGCGATAGCGGTAATGATAATATGGGTTAGCAACACATCACGTGGTCAAGTGTAATCGATCAACATCGAGTGATGTTAGACTCACCTGGATTCTGACATTCGAACGATACGACAAGTACAACCATGATGAGCTGAAATGAGAAGATCGATCAGGCGAACAATATCACACAACGGAATTGTAACATACAGTTAGGAATTGCATTGTGATGGTTTGCTGTTGAAGTGAATGTTTCTCTCTCAATGACTTGTTCGTCAGTTGGCCGTATACATCGCACTGTTATATTTATAGTGGACGTTGGTCATTCCACATATGAACATGTGGTCACACTCGGAAACCGGTTGTTCAATAGTGTCGATTTGTGCTGTTGTGTTGTATGTGGTAAATTGGAAACTGACACCTTACTTGTCAATCGAATTCAACCATTATATTCGGCTCAATGTTTAACTTGATTAGACGATCAGTCACATGATACCGCAGTTGTGAGATTTCGTTTAAATGATTGTGTGCATGTATAACTTTGTCGTCTTGTGTACAGTATGTTTGTGGACATGTGTGATGAGCAGGTACATGAAATTACCACGTACAACCATGTATTCTGAAAGACGATGGAATTGATCCTTGTCTGATGTGTTTTGACGATAGGATGAAACTGGTTGGCATTCAACTAAATATCAGTACAAATGCCACTGACTCACCTCACTTCATCCCAGAAATACCATAGACGGATTTTGATTTAACAGACTATGTACTGGAAAGCTTTACCGATTACCATATTTTTCCAGTTTTGAATGAACTTGTTTTATCACAATTTATAATTTACAACTGATTTTAAGTAATAAATGATTGGCTGTAAATTACTAACGCCTGCAGCATCACCTTACACTTTATATAGAAGTTGATAAATTCGACAGACATGTTCTATTTATTTATTGTCAACGATGGTGATTCGGAATTGGTTATTTTAAAGGCGAATGTATCGTTTCTTTACAGTGGTATCCTCTTGAAATCATGATGTAGTGCAATAACTAGAAAACTTCACCGATTTCCTTATCACTCGCGAGAGGCTGTGATGAATTTGTCAAATGTGCTGTTAGAATTGTGATACCGTATTGTGTTAAAAGATGTGATCACAGGTTTGATATGTGTTTATCTCTTGGTAGGTTTCACCTTCGCCATACATTCACGTAGATGATTTGACGATGCAAAGGACATAAGAAACCACGACGACAAAATAAGCAAGCTGTAGTAAGTCGAAATATGTTGAATGTAGTAGTAGTCATAGTTTTTGTTATGAGTTCGGCTGAGATTGTAGTGCATCGATAGATAGCTAATGTGCTCAAGTGAAGTTCAGTGGTTTGTAGCAAGCCCATTAAACTACTGTATTTTTTATGTGCTCTCTGTAATCCTAACATTTAACCCATTGTAAATTTATGTGTGAGTCTGATTGAGCGCATGTCTGCACATCAATCTTTAATCTATTCTCTCATTGGTTGTAAACAAAGACAATCAATAATTTATCCACAATCCATTAACACTCAAAAATATATATGGATTTTTAACACTCACACACACACACACACTCACTTGCTTTCCCTGTGTGCTTGCTATCTGTACGCTTGCGGATTTTACCGAGCTTCATCAATAAACTATCTCTATAACTGGTGTTCAGGCTTTTGAATAATCTCGAGTAAACCCGTAATTCTACTAGGAGATTTAGCCTGCAGTAAAATATCAGTTAGCGGGATATTATTTATATATTGGAGTCAGATATAGAGGAATTAATCGTCAACAAAATTGGTGAGCCGCATTTTGAACACGCACCATTCTTCTACAAAGTTGGTAATCCGCTTTTTGAACGCGTACCATCTCTCTACAAGTCTGCTGAACATTCTCTAATCATATCATTAAGAACTTTACATTGGAATTACTGTTACAATTATTAACAATTCATTGACAGTCATAATATATTCATTCATAACATTGTCCCTTTGGAATTATATTGATATATTCACATATTTGTACCCAAGGTGACAGTTTTTTTTATTCGGTGAGTCTCTCATATATTTCTTGTTATTGATTATTTTTTCATATTGTATACCTCAATCAACAGCCTATTATTATTGCTACTGTTATTATTTCCTGGTATCATGTCACTCGATAATTCACTTAGCCTTTCATCTAAGTCTATTTCCGTGGGTGCCATCTCTGTACCTTTACCTGTTTTTAATTCCCGAAAGGCAGAACTCTGGTTTGCACGCTTAGAAAGCTTTTTTGTTACAAACAAAATCACAAGCCAGATCACGAAATTTAGTTACGCAAATTCGTTGCTGCCGGATGACGTTATTGAACTAGTGCCTGACGTCATTTTTAAACCGGATCCTGACTCACCATATGATTGCCTAAAAAGAGAGGTCATACGTGTTACATCTCTCACTGACCAGCAGACTATCGATCAACTTTTAGCCAATGTAGAGCTAGGTGATTACACACCTTCCCAATTAAAACGCCATATGACAAGTGTTTTAGGGAATCGTATAGTTGATAAACGTCTATTATATCAATTGTGGCTCAGACGCCTCCCACAAAACATACAGCAGATACTCGCAATTGGAGACGAGGATGTCGATTTTGACAAGCTGGCAGACATAGCCGATCGAATTTACGAGCGGACGAGGACTCACTCGGTATCACACGTACAAACAAACTCAACCGACGAGGTTGCCGAGTTACGACAGACAGTCGACGCCCTCACTAAACAGATAGCTCAGCTACAACTTTCGAATGCGCACCACTGCAAGTGTAGAGGAAGGTCCAGAAGTCGTACACGTCGTAGTCCAAGCACCATCCGACATAACATTTGCTGGTACCATAAAACGTTCGGTAAACAAGCTAGAAAGTGTATTCCTCCCTGTAATTTTGCAAGCACACGGAAAAGGGAACATCAAGGCCGACAATTAGTGACGACTGCGGTCACCGGCCACAACTCACACGAAAGCCGTTTGTTATATGTCACGGACAGAAGAACCGGAACACAGTTCTTAGTCGACACAGGGGCAGAGGTTAGTGTAGTACCACCTACTGCACTCGAGAAAAAGACACCTGACCCCATACTGAAACTAAGAGCCGCGAATAGATCCGAGATCAAGACATACGGTAAAAGACATTTACGATTGCATTTCGGTCCCAAATCCAACTTCTCATGGAACTTCATCATAGCTGATGTTCTTGTTCCCATAATCGGTGTTGATTTCCTGCAATCACATAAAATACTTGTAGACGTTAGAAACCGGAAACTGGTACTTGCCGATCATAGCAGCGTAATCAAAGGAATTCTATCTAATGAGAAGTCTATACATTTATTGGTCAAACCTCATCGCGAGAATGACAAGTACGTCAATTTACTTAAACAGTTCCCAGACTTATTAAGACCGTGTTTCAAAGGTGACAAACTGACACACACTGTCGTACACCACATTAAAACAGAGGGACCACCAGTATTTGCACGTCCAAGACGCCTTGACCCCTCTCGTCTGGCTCTCGCAAATAATGAATTCAACAAGATGATAGAGTTGTGTATCATACGCCCCTCCGATAGTCCGTGGGCATCACCGCTACATATGGTACCTAAGAAAAACTCCTGAGGTTAGACCTTGTGGCGATTACAGAGCTCTCAACAGCAGGATTATAGCAGATAGATACCCGCTTCCACACTTACATGACTTTACTCACAGTCTATCTGACGCAACGATTTTTTCAAAAGTTGACCTCGTCCGCGCCTACCATCACATCCCAATTCACCCGGATGATGTTCCTAAAACAGCCATCACTACCCCATTTGGGTTATACGAATTCGTTCGCATGCCTTTTGGATTGAAGAATGCTGCACAAAGTTTTCAACGTTTTATTGACCAAGTCGTACGTGGCTTACCGTTTGTATATGCCTATATAGATGACTTACTCATCGCCAGCAAAGATGAAAACGAACATCTAACTCATTTAAAATTGCTTTTTGAGAAGCTAAATGAGTATGGGTTAACAGTCAATCTCGACAAGTGTGAGTTCGGAAAGCAATCCCTCACCTTTCTAGGTCACTTACTTGACAATCAAGGTTTTAGACCGGTTCCTGAGGAAACACAAATCATTAAAAATTATCCCTTACCTGACTCCTTCAAGAAACTACGACGTTTCCTGGGAATGATAAACTTTTATCGACGTTTTATTCCGAAATGTGCTGACATAGCGAAACCGCTAACGGATTTATTAAAGGGACGCGCCAAATCACTAACAATGACACCGCAAGCAATTAAAGCTTTCGAGCAGTTGAAAAACACCCTAAGCACTGAGGCATAGCTGGTCCCACGGAAGGTTAACGCACCTTTAGCAGTAATGACCGACGCCTCTAATGTAGCGGTAGGTGCTGTACTTCAACAACGCGTCAATCAACAATGGCAACCACTAGCATTTTTCTCAAAAAAGCTAAATGCGACGCAAGCTAAATATAGCACATTCGGTAGAGAACTGTTGGCCGTCTATTTAGCCATCAAACACTTCCGGTATATGTTAGAAGGCAATTCTTTTACAATATTTACTGATCACAAACCGCTAACTAAATCCTTGATGCAAAACCATGATAAATACAGTCCACGCGAAATTCGTCAACTAGAATTCATTTCGCAATTTGCAGCTGACATACGCTATATAAAAGGCATGGAAAACGATGCAGCAGATGCGCTATCTAGATTAAATATTAATACATTCTCAATCCATGATATAAATTATCAAGATATGGCGAAACATCAAAAGCTCGACATGGAGCTAGAAAAAATTTTACAATCTAGTGAAACGAAACTATTATTCCAAAACATTCCCATAAACAACAAGGACACCTTAACCTGTGATATCTCAACAGGTAGAACTCGCCCCTTTGTACCTTATGATATGAGACGAAACATTTTTGAGAAATTGCACAACTTATCCCATCCAGGTATAAAAGCCACTGTAAAGCTTATTACAGATAGGTTTGTGTGGCCAAACATAAACAAAGATGTACGAAAATGGTCTAGGGAATGCATCCAGTGCCAGAAGTCGAAAGTACACAGGCACATCATATCTCCTGCAGGAAATTTTCCCGTCGCTAGCTGTAGGTTCGACCACATTCATATGGACATTGTTGGACCGTTACCAATTTCCAACGGCTACACGCATATACTAACGTGTATAGATAGATTCACGAGATGGCCCGTAGCCGTCCCGTTAAAAGATACGTCGGCATCAACAGTGGCGAGGAAATTAGTGAAACACTGGAATACAAATTTCGGTGTCCCATCAACAATTACGACTGATCGTGGGGCTCAGTTTGAAAGCAAACTCTTTCAACAACTTACAGACACCTTTGGTATAAAGAGAATCAGAACCACTGCTTATCATCCAAATGCTAACGGAATGATAGAAAGGTTCCATCGACAACTAAAAGCCTCTTTGACTGCCGCAGGAGGAAATTACAAATGGGATGCCAAGCTTCCTTTGATATTATTAGGCATTCGCTCAACCATCAAACAGGACATCGGTTGTTGTGCGGCTGAGTTGGTTTATGGGACGACATTACGTTTGCCGGGTGAGTTTTTCGACCGTGCAACAGATGTTCCAGCAGATATAACCAATTACGTGCAACAATTGAAACGACAGATGGAAACCATTAGGTCCGTCGCACCACGAACTCAGAAGACGAAGTCATTCGTGCCCATCGAATTAGACAAGTGTTCACATGTATTTGTCAGAAATGATAGGGTACGACAGCCTTTACAGACCCCTTACGACGGCCCTTTTAAACTTGTCCGAAAAGACAACAAAACAGTTACGATTGAAAAAGCTGGCAAGCATGATACTGTTAGCATCGACAGAATAAAACCAGCGTTTTTAGAGCATGTCGAGGAACAAACAACAAAATCATGCAAATCCGCAACAAAGCAAGCACCACATAAACTACCTGCAACAAGCAATACTTCATACCAAAGTTCAATGGCTACAGAAACTACTACAAGATCAGGTAGGAGAGTACACTTTCCGGATAGGTACGTAGCTACAACCATACTTATCTAGCCCAAATGCTACAAATTGTTCTTTATTTTTATTAACTGTTCTTTATCGGCCCCACGGATTTTCATTATACTTACTTTTAACTTCATGAAATCCTTATACACTACAAACTGTTATTACAACTTAACGCTTACTCATCACATCGGATTGTACATTTATTTCATAAACAATTTTTTTTTATCACTTTGTCGAACATAGATGTTAATAAAAAAAATATCTTTTTTATAGAAAAAACATCTACGTTCTGGATGGGAGCTTATGTAGCAAGCCCATTAAACTACTGTATTTTTTATGTGCTCTCTGTAATCCTAACATTTAACCCATTGTAAATTTATGTGTGAGTCTGATTGAGCGCATGTCTGCACATCAATCTTTAATCTATTCTCTCATTGGTTGTAAACAAAGACAATCAATAATTTATCCACAATCCATTAACACTCAAAAATATATATGGATTTTTAACACTCACACACACACACACACTCACTTGCTTTCCCTGTGTGCTTGCTATCTGTACGCTTGCGGATTTTACCGAGCTTCATCAATAAACTATCTCTATAACTGGTGTTCAGGCTTTTGAATAATCTCGAGTAAACCCGTAATTCTACTAGGAGATTTAGCCTGCAGTAAAATATCAGTTAGCGGGATATTATTTATATATTGGAGTCAGATATAGAGGAATTAATCGTCAACAAAAGGTTCATAAGTATGAATGTTAGGTTATGTAGCACGTTTACACAATGATGGATGATGAATGCAATAGGTCGTTAATTTGTGTCAAACGTGTTCGTGACCGAAAACAAGACTAGTATCATGAAGAAATCATCACAGTTGTGTTCGCAATTTCAAGATTAGCAGTATAGAATTTACTTCCAAAAACACGGAAGAATAGGGAAAATTCATCATCAAACTCCTACCACAATATCGTGATGAAGAATGCCACTGTAAGATCCACTTTGACTATTTTGTGTGTGAAAATCCCTCCATGCCTGCATTTGCAACTTCTTGTCATTGGTTTCTTTAATTGTACATTTTTTAGTAGTTTCCTCATTCTTTTGCCCTACTGAATTTCTGTGTTTCTTCCTGAGCTGTATTCATGTTCTTTTAGTTGATACCTGATTTTGACGGAAGCCATATTGGTTTTTCCTTCTTTGATTATGCTTCCTGAGTTGACTGGGATTGTGCATTTTGATTGTGAATTGAAGCACTTTCCTGAATTGAAAACGCTCTGTGTTATAAAGCAACAATCTACTATATTTTGAACAGACTTCTACTTGATCTATCCTGAAAGGATAGAACCACACCTTTTTTCGCTGAGCTCCATCAAATATTGAGGTGAATAGTATCGGTTGAATGTACATTTGTATTTATGATGAAATTTAGTACAGTTATTTCCCCAATCACCTTGTTCTGATTTTAAAGGGCCATTAGTGAGTGTCTGAATTACCGAGACAGTTATTTTTCAGCCGAAACTTCGGTTGCATTTTATAGTTCCGAACATATAACGATTGGTTGGAGTTGATTGGCCAACGTTTCGTACATATCAATTTTCTTTTTGGAAGATATTTCGCCGCTTCGTTCGAGATTCCGAAAATTCGTCAAAGGAAGTCGATTTCCAAGCTCGTCGGTGCGGATGGAGCTAAATTAAGCATTGAATCTCTTTATACATAACATGTGCCTCCTAATGACTTTATGTCTCATGGTTCAGACGCAGTTAGGGCTAATTGTCATGATAGTGACTCTAGTTGTGAGCTAATAGCAGATGAATTAGAAAACCTTAGTTTGTATAAAAATCAAAGACTTGAGGTGTCAGTGCAGTTTGTAATGCCTGAAGTTTCTGTGGTATGTCTAGAATTACCGAAGATTGAATTGAGCTATTTTGATAAACAACCGAAAGAGTACTGGAAGTTCATAAGACAGTTTGAGACTTATGTCGCATCAAGAGTCAGTGTTGATAGTCAACGTCAGCTCTAATTGATATATTACTGTAAGGTAAAAGCAAAAACAGCCATTGAATGTTGTGTCGTGATCGACGCTGCTGCTTTTTATAAAAGGGTTGAAGAAATTCTGAACCGTTTGTTTGTAATAGCCCGAGAAGCTTTGGAGGACTTATTCATTGCTGTAAATTTTGATTGTTATAACGCGGAACAGCTATCGAACTTGGCTATGAAAATGGATAATTGCGCCATTGTTTCGAAACAGATGGATTATACTGCAGATCGTAGAGAGATCACTTAGGCTTTCGCCTGAAATCAAGCAAGTGCAGTGGGCGGAACTGGTATACAGGTTGACTGAAGATGATAGAGAACCTACGTTTCATGAGCTTATCAAGTTTGTAGTAGCCCGTGCAAGAGTGGCTACTGGTAGATTTGGACGGTTGAAAAATCGTCCAGAAGGGATATAGCATGAAGGCGAATCGCCATTCGCTATCAGCCACTGACATACTTCGACCGTAAGAAATAAATGTAGTATGTGTTCTTACAGACACACTGTTGAATGTAGACTAACGAAGTGCTGAACCGTTGACAGCTGTACGAAGAAAAATCACTCACAGTTTAGAGTATAATTCACAATTGGTATTTTCATGAATACTCGTAGGATTGGGTAAGGAGGGATTTGTGTTGCAATCGGAAATAGATTCACCGACTTTGTCATCATTTGATGTATGTTTACTGTTGCTGGCAGAAAAGAAGGAGAAAGTACAAAAAACGTCTTCTCATTGTTATTGGATATAACATTTGGTAAAAGAATAGTAGGAGGTCAAGATAAATACAGACTAGCAGCGTCAAATTCCCAAGCCTATCATAATCCTAAAGGTCATAAAATTAAGTCCGATCCTAAGCAAACATCTAACTTTATGAATATGCAACCACCGAAAAACTCTCCTGAATCTCCAAAAGTTGAAAACCCAAAAGAAAGTAGTCCCAATGTAGGTGATGCCCATCCTTTTAAGAACGTTGACTTAGATTTAACCCCAAGTAGTTGTACTGATTACGAATGTGATAACACAGTCCAAATCCCTGTTGGTGCGACAACCAGTTACGGTGACTGTGCAACGGATAACTGGAAAACTGGTCATAAAAATTATCTGCCTGACCTCACGCTTAACGTCGATATACTCGAACCTTCCAAACCATCTCAAGCATCTTTAACAACACACGACCCTCCTCTAATTACGGAGGAGCCGAAATCAACCACAAACCTTGGAGATAGGCATCTAAAACATGTTCCCTATTCGTCAGGTATAAATAGCAATCTAAATTGTAAACGGCCACTTGGTCACACATAGACCTGATAGCCTTCTTGGCCCGGCTCCAAATGTGTATACTATTCCTTTACCAAATGTTATATCCAATAATAGTGAGAAGACGTTTTTTGTACTTCCGCCGGCTTTTCTGCCGGCAACAATACGCATACTTGAAATGATGACAAAGTTGTTGAATCTTTTTCCGATCGCGACACAACACTCACTTTAGCCAATCTTACGAGTATTCATGAAAATAGCAATCGTGATTTATACTCTAACCTGGTTCACCATGGTAATTTTCAATTTCTTATTCTTTCTTTCAACGCAAGCTCTCTTCCCAATAAAATTACTCACCTCAAAACCCTTTTATTGCTTGTAAATCCAACTATTGTACTTAGTACGGAAATGTGGTGCAATTCATCTATATCCGATCTATCCCTGCATATAGATAACTATGTTTTCTTTAGAACCGATAGATGTAATGGATTAGGGGGTGGTACACTTATCTATGTCCGTTCTGATATTCAGGCCTGCAAATTTGAGGATAAATCCCTTGATGCTATAGGCGACTCCATCTGGGTTACTGTAAACTGTGGATCTCAGAAATATCTACTGGTGGGATGCATATACAGACCACCACATGCAGACTCTAGGTTTGACAAATTACTAACAAACATCTTTTCTATTGCTTCACACCAACCACAAACTTTTAAAATCATCGGAGGTGATTTTAATCTGCCAAACGTTACTCACCTGAAAACCCTTTTATTCCTTGTAAATCCAACTATTGTACTTATTACTATTATACTTATTATTAGACATGTGGCTTACAACGCCAATAGTGGCCAGAATTATTTCAAAACTTTTAAAAGAAAGCTAAGGAAATTAAAACACCGTCACCACAAGCATAATGACTTGTATGCACTACAAAGTATACTTAAGTTAATTGACAAGTGTGCTTTATCTAAACGCAAGTATTTTATGAATATAGAAAATAAAGCTTTAGATAATAAAAGCCCAGAATTATCAATACTTCGGTTTTAAAAATTGCGTGTGATATCAAATTCTCTTGGCGCAAACGAATTCTTCATGGTTAACGGAAGAATTATTGATGACTCCGATATTATTTGAGAACAATAACCATAACGACCTAGAAAAAGTCTTATGACAGTGGACTTGACGGGATTCCCTCATCATTTGTGAAATATGGTAGTAGAGAATTTAAATTATTTTGTTTAAAACTTTTCAACATATCTATGGAATATGGAGCCTATCCATCTGTATTGAAAGAATCTCTTATCACCCCCAGATTCAAAACCGGATAACGCAGTGATATTGTTAACTACAGACAAAGTAATTTGACATCCGCGCTGTCAAGAACTATGGAAAATATCATCCACAAACAGATATTATCATTTTTGCTTTCGGCTAATCTGATTAGCCCATCCCAACACGGGTTTATGACCAAACGCTCATGCTTCACATCGCACCTGAAATGTTTTGATCAAATTACCCAAAGAAGAGATGTTGGTCAATCAGTGATAATTCTGTACTTTGACTTTAGTAAGGCCTTCGACAGCGTTTCACACAAATTTCTTTTTATAAAACTCTCTTCATATGAAATACAGAATCCCCTTTTATCTTAGCTCGAGTCATTTTTGGAAGAACGTAGCCAAATTGTCCGCTTTGGATCTTGCTACTCCAAACCTGTGAATGTAACCAGTGAGTTTATACAAGGAAGTGTAATTGGTCCATTACTATTTCTCCTTTTTATCAATGACGTTTGCTCCCTCTTTCAATATGGTAAAAGTTTTTTTGCCGATGATATAAAAGTGGTTTATTCATTCATTGCCACTTAAAGTTCACAAAAATGGATTTATTATCATTGGCCGTTACCTTAACTTAGATCTGGCTATACACAAACATACACTGAAACCTCTGAACACTGTTTGTGACTTGGATTTAATATATAGCGACAGTTCGAACTTTTCTGAACACACTACATCTCAAGTATCCAAAGCTAGAAAGCTCATCGGATTCATAATGAATTATTTCAGTAATATTGAATCGAGATTATTATTATACAGAAAATGTATCTTACCAATTCTTGAATATGGTATTTTAGTCTACAGTAATTGCAGGCATAAAGACCAGATTAAAATTGCAGGTGTTCAAAGAAGGTTCACCAAAGATGTTTTGGGGTATTCTGACAACAGAGACTATCACCAAAGATGTCAAAGAATAAAACTAGAACCTCTCTGGATCAGGCGTATCAGATTGAACCTTATCTTTATCTACCGGCTTCTTTACGGTATTTCTTACTCTTCGCTATCTACCCCTTCATACTCTATGATACCGTTCCATAATTTACGCAATAAGGAAAATATTCCAATGATTCCAAAAACTCACACAAATTTACGCCAGAACTTTTTCGTTATTCGCTACTCAATCATGTGGAATAGACTGCCAACGAACCTCCGATGCAGTGAAGCTATAACCCGGTTCCGAAGTCTTCTTGATAATTTTCTTTCCGAAAGTGGATTGTGTCACATATGGAATATCAACGTGCTTAACAATGAAATATACAAAAGTGGTCCGTCATCTATCTAACTGACTGAAAAGCAAGGTGAAACTTTTGAAATTTTTCATTTCTATTCTATTTCACTTTTATTCATCTTAATACATGAAGTCTGCTTATGTCCGTATTTATAATTATTACTGTTATTATTACCATTATTGGTTTCTCTACACATTGCATATTCTCTTCATCTCTTCTTGTCCTTCTAAGCATATTTTATTCTCGAAATGGTTTCATCACAGCACTTATGTACCCATAAGGTGTTTGTGAATTACAATAATAACAAAAATAATAATACTGTATGTTTGTTGTGTGTGATCGATAATTCAACACAATAATGACAGCGTTAAACGCTCCCAACGCAATGTCTCATCTCGAACCTCTATGACTACTACGTGTTTAGACAGCAATCGTAATTTTTTTTTGTTATAAACGATATGGTGTTGTTGACTAATTTTTCTTATTCTCCGAATACTGTTCGGTATTCCTTTTATGTATCGTTTTCCTGTTTAATAGACTGAACAATGAAACAACATCTACCATAGATACAACAGTGCAATGTATGCGGCCAACTGACAAACAAGCTATCGAGAGAGAAACATTCACGTCAACAGAAAATCACAACAATGTGCCTCCTAACCGTATGTCATAGTCTCGCATATTATGCGAATTATAAGTGAAATCCTTTCAACTGTGCTCACAAAGTTCTTCTTTATTATTTTCAGAATATATTATTATTATTACTTGTCTTACAATGGCTTCAGGCCATGAACTACTACCTCCCCGACATTGCAGAAGAGATCAAAATCACCTGATTGTAGATATTTTCGCATATTTAACCACCTGTCTGCTGTTTGATAGGTCTGTAGATATTGTCGTGGCTATCCATTTTGAAAAACGTTAGATATCCTCGCATTCTTTCCATCTTCTCTTGTATGATAAAGTATTGTCGGCAGAAACAACGCAGGCATACGTTTTGTGCGTCCCAAATGATTTCCATGTTTGTCGTCCCTAACTTCGCCGACAAACTGTAAGACTAAATAATTGTAAACATTGAACCAACCAGAAATCTTGATTATTGATAGTGCATACTATCTAAATTAGGAAAAATTCTTCTTTCCAAATATAAACTTAATTTCACCGTGTAGAATATATTCACTTTTTCTGTGTACATACTCTTTATGAGATGTGCGAAGAATGTGAGGGACGTGTGACAAAATACCTCGTGTTACGCATTCTCCATTGCAATACACATCCAATCATCATTAGAAACGATTATGATTCGTAAGCACGTCAATGCCTTCTGTCAATGAGTGTTATATTCTCGCTTGTGTGATGTGTGGCTGACTCGATTGTTGACTGCACACACCACACAATTGTATTTATAGTGGACTTTAGCCATTGCATGTCCACACACGTGGTCACACTCGAAGTCTAGTAGTTCAATAGAATCAGTCGTCGAACACGTGTTTTACATTAGAGCTCAGTGATTTCCCACCTTTGTTCACACACATATATATCATGTATTTGTAAGTTTCGTGATTAGGTTTACTTTTGATAGGAATAACGGAAGTCTGTTGAAAATGACGGACTTGGAATAATAATTTGTATGCTTTATACAGTAAACCAATTTTTGGTTAACTGCATGACAATTCCGAAGGCACAAATTCCGGTGTACTTGTAGTCTTGTGTCTATCGTTCCAGTGTATGGCATGTCGAAAGACAGAATAACCGTAACAGAAACAATCAATTGGAAAGGCGATTCGTCACTGGAGAATGTTTACATATAATTATAACATTTATAGTATTAGACCTTAAGTGACGTCCGAGTTTTGCTACTATTCGTTATTGAATCCACACCGACTGATTCACTCATAGTTTAAAACGCCAAATAACAATAGAATCAAATTCATATTTTGGTACCAAAGTTTATTCGTATTTTCAGTTCGGCTGTACATATTCTCTATTAACAGTCTGAACTGCGTTGCCTACTGGTACCCAAAATTTGGATATTTTCATATCGTCAATATATATAACCTTTTTCATTGGACCCGTACTCAACCTACATTTTATATTTTGGACAAACGTGTTGGAAGGGACTAATATTCAATTTTACAGTGGAGATTATAAAGAACCGAAACCACATCTCTTTGGGCATAATAATACGGCAAATTATGCCCTTTTGTGCACGTGAAAATTGTTATGGTTTGCTTCGTAGCGCCGGTATTTCCCAGCTCAATACTGAAATGTCGATATTTTGTTGACTTCAGAGCATTATGAACTGTTGTAGCTCATACTTTGAGGCGAATAATTGTGATCAATTTTGGGGTTTGCGTTCCTTTCCCTTGATTGTTACATAAGATATATTCTTGTCTTTCAAGTTCACCAAACATTGCATGATAATAATTTCAATGCTAAACAGGCACACGCTGACATGCTTTCAGAGTTTAAACTGAGCTATTCCTCTTTGGCACCAAACAAGCAACATGTATTGTTTATTAAGAGAGTAAGTGATAATATCTTTTAATCATTAACAAAATGATGAAGATTGTACTGGAGTACAAAGTTAACATATTTGTATGTGAAGGTGTTTATAATTTCATCCATATTTAAATGAAAATTTCTGAAAAAACGCACTGTAGTCTAATAGTGGACTTTGTTTATTCCAGACATACGAATATGCTCACATTTGAAACATTGTTGTTCAATGGATTCGATTGAATCTTTTGTGTTGTGAGCTACACATCAGAACATTTAATTCCGTCTCCCTAATCGACATCAAACATTACATTTGACTAGATATTCTAATCTCTGGTAACATCAATTATACAACAGCTGATTTTCGAGGATTTGGTTGTGTTCTCGATTAAATTTTTGATGTGTTGAGTGTCTATGTGATGTATGCAATGGATTGTGTTATGCGATAATCCCTAGACGTACTAATTAATATGCATTGTAATCTTGCTCGAAATGGAAAGAGAGTAATTCGATTGTATGCGTACTGTGATTTGTGAGATTGCGAAACAGTTTGTGGTAGACCAAAACGTATGATAACAAAAATTAGCAACAAAATATTACGTCTAAAGTTTATATAACAATTAACAGTTAATAAGTTAATTACACACAGATAAAGAAAATAAGGGACGTTACTTAACTCTCCAGGCTATTGCGTGTTCAGTTGAGTTTGGTCTAAATAATCCACAATTATAAAAGATTAGTAATCCCAATATGGCCGATATAGATCCAATAGGTTTATCAAGCGTAGAATTCAATAAGAATGTCACGATTGTCTATAAATGGAGATGGTATGCAATTAGTATTTCATTTAACATATTAGCAGACATGGCAGAACGATGCAGATTAGAATTAGAGTGTATTTATTGAGGAGCAGTAACAGTGCCACGATATGTTATATTCAAAACGGAAGGAAGTCAAATTACTAGTGTTCAAAGTAATACACTTAAACAACAAGTACAATTGTTTAATGCTAAATGTACAGAATATGAAAATACATGCGTAAACTATGAAAAATTATTTACAAAATAGGTTTTATGGTCCTATCTCCACATAACTCCCCCCCAGAATGTCCGGAGGTAACACTGATTACAATATGAACCACAAAAATCGAGAAATATTGTGTATAAATGTACATAAAATAGTATTTACTGTAATAACGGAAAAAAAATTTGTGGAGATAGTAATAAATGACACGTTAATACTATAGGCTATGCTACGCAAAATGAAACTGAAAAACGAGCATTAAAAAATTTTGGTTTGCTAATAATAATAATAAAATGTGCGAAACTGTTACTAGAGTCATAAAATATTTAAAAAAAAATGGATGAATTTAATGAATAGTTGGTTTGCATTCACTCGTTTATTACTATGGCAATTTTTCTTATTAAAAAAAAATTGGCAAAACTAGTGATAATAAATAAATGTAATTATTAAATGTGCATGTAAGGAAAATAAATAGCTTTTATTCGAAAATTGAGTAACAACAATAAAGTGCGTGTGATTGAATCGATTTTCATTAGTCAACGAAATGTACGTAGCGCTTAGGTTTCTTTACCAACCTACCGGAGCGAGTTAAAGACGGTTTAAGATGAAACTTGTCCTCTTCGCTTGGCTTCTCAGGAACAGAAGGGAGGGGTTGTTGTTCATCGATGTTAACTTCTTTAAGGTGAGTCGGTTCGTAAAACGCTGGTTTAATTCTATCAATGGAAATAGTTTCTTTGTTCCCATTTCGAATGATAATAAAATGTTTGGGAGTACGTTTGGTTACTTTATAGGGACCTTCGTATGGTGGTTTTAATGGCTTTTTGACAGCGTCAACTCGAACGAAAACGAATTTGCAGGTTTCAAGGTTTTTATCTAATTGCACCCGGTTGTTATGTTGTCGAGGGGGTATTGGTTTAATAATCTGCATCGTCTGTAATAAGCGGCTTGCAAAACGGGAAGAATCCCCTAGCGTTGTAGATTCGCAATTGACTAATTGGCCTGGTAATGTTAATGTCGTACCGTAGACTAATTCGGCAGCAGTGCATCCAATGTCTTCTTTAATAGTGGAATGAATACCCAGGAGTACGAGTGGTAAGGCATCGCTCCATTTGGTAGGATCAGCTTGAGTCGTCAGCGAGCTTTTCAATTGGCGATGAAATCTTTCAACCATGCCATTAGCTGCTGGATGATAAGCCGTTGTTTTGATGTGGTTGACCCCAAGTAGTCTGGTGAATTCCTGAAATAAAATGGATTGAAATTGGGGGCCACGATCAGTAGTGATAATTGCAGGTACTCCGTAGTTCGATATCCATCGGTCGAGAAAAACTGATGCTACAGTTTCAGCTGAAGTGTCTTTGATGGGGCATGCAATCGCCCATCGAGTGAACCTGTCCACCACAGTGAGAATGTGAGTGAAAGAGTTTGACGGTGGCAGGGGCCCAACTAAATCCAAGTGAATATGTTGAAAACGTCTGTCGGGGGTATGAAATTCCCCAATTGGGCTGATTGTGTGGCTCTGGACCTTACTCCGCTGACATTGTATGCAGTTTCGTGCCCATCGTTTTATATCGGAGTTAATTTTGGGCCAGACAAAACGTTCGGTGATCAGCTTTGTGGTGGCTCTGATACCTGGATGCGAGAGTCCATGTAAGTGTTGGAATAACTTTAGTCGACAAGCCTGAGGGACAAAAGGGCGATTATTGCCTGTTGAAGTGTCACAAATAATGGATGCATCTGAGAAAGGAATGGGTACCAATCTGAGATTCAAGCTAGACTTTTCTCTACAGACCTTCAATTCTGCATCGTCTGCTTGTAACTTGGCTAAGGTTTCAAGATTGATGTCATGGTTAAGTACCGTCATATTAATATCCTTTCTAGACAGTGCGTCTGCGACAATATTGGTATGACCCTTGATAAACTGAATGTCTGTTGTAAATTGCGAGATATAATCGAGTTGTCTCGCTTCTCGTGGAGAATGTTTATCATATGACGTATTAAATGAGAAACACAGGGGTTTATGTTCGTCATAATAGTGAAGTCACGACCCTGTAGTAAAAAATTGAAGTGTTTAACAGCTAGGTACATGGCTAAAAGTTCTCGTCCAAATGTGCTGTACCGCTCTTGAGCGGGTGATAACCGTTTAGAGAAAAAAGCTATTGGTTTAATCATGTTATTAACTCGTTGTTGTAGCACTGCCCCTACAGCTTTTTGAGATGCGTCTGTACACAAGATCAGATGCGTTTGGGGGTCAGTGTTTAGGTGTTGTAGCATAGTTGCGTCGGCGATCAAGTTTTTGGCTTTTTCAAATGCTATTTTGGCGTCAGACGGTAAGTGGAATAGTTGGTTCTTATTTTTGCTACTCGCTTTATCCTCTTTCAGCAGGTCTGTTAAGGGTTGTAGGACATCAGCACAATTGGGCAGAAATCGTCGATAAAAATTTAATGTTCCCAGGAAACGACGTAGTGCCTTAACAGAAGTAGGCTCAGGGTAGTTGATTATGGCTTCTACCTTCTGTGGAAGGGGTTTAATTCCCTGAGAGTCTATGTAATGACCGAGGAACTCCAACACTGAAACACCAAATATGCACTTTGAGGGGTTAATCACGACGCCATAACTTTTGAAACGCTCAAAGAGTGCTGTAAGTGCTGAAGATGTTCATCCAAGGAAGAGCTAGCGATTAGGACGTCATCGATGTAAACAAATACGAAATCTAAACCTCGCGTGACTTCATCCATAAATCGTTGGAATGTTTGCGCAGCATTCTTAAGCCCAAATGGCATTCTCAAGAATTCAAACAACCCAAAAGGTGTGATTACGGCTGTTTTTTCAATATCCTCAGGTGCCACTGGGATCTGATGATAAGCTCTGACTAGGTCTAGTTTTGAAAAAATCAGTTTACCGTGCAGGTTTAGTGAAAAATCGTGTAGATGAGGAATAGGGTATCTGTCTGGAACTGTCTGATTATTCAGACGCCTATAATCTCCACAAGGGCGCCAATCTTGATCTTTTTTGGGAACCATGTGCAGTGGCGAGGCCCAAGGGCTATTAGACTGTCGGATTATCCCTAGTTGCATCATATGTTCAAATTCTCTTTTAGCGGACTGCAACTTATTGGGTGGTAGTCTCCTCGCCTTGGCGCAGATAGGTGGACCAGTTGTAGTGATAGTATGTTGAACATGGTGTGTGGAGTTTTCAGTTTGATAATCGGCTTTTGTTATACATTCATACTTCGATAGAAGATCGGCAAAAGTTTGACTATCAGGTCTAAGCAATCGGACACCATAAGTTTCATAATTGCAGGTGATTGTTCCGTTGACCTGTAGACTTGTATTCACGTCGATAAGTTTCTTTTTTCTCATGTCGACAAGGAGATTGTAGTTACTAAGAAAATCGGCTCCAAGGATGGGTTGTTTAACTTCAGCGACGATGAAAACCCATGTAAAACGTCTACGGAGACCGATGTCTAAGATGAGTGATTGCTCGCCATACGTTTTAATAATAGAATTGTTTGCTGCCACTAATGATAATTTAGCGTGTTGGGAGTGCCGTCATCGGGATAGATGAAGTGGGAGTATGCTTATTTCGGCTCCAGTATCGATTAGAAAATCCGAGCCCGAAATACGATCCCTGACATGAAATAGACGGCTTGAGTTGTGGCCAGAGTCAGGCGCCGCCATTACTGCCTGGCCGGACCGTTTCCCTGGTTATCAGTGGTGGGTGAGGGGAATGCACACGGGCGTGTACAACGCCGTGCTTTTGTGCCGAATTTAGTATGATACCAACAAATTTCGGAAGTTCGTTTAGGTGAACGGGATCGTGGTCTAGAGCGTGATCTCTGTCTGAAAAGGGGTCTTACTTGTTTGGCCTGAACCGTTGCTACAGTGGTTTGAAGGGACTCAAGTTGATTCGTCAATTGAGATAACTGTCTTTGAATAGAGTTTAAGTAACTGACATCAGCTGCTCCATACGGTTGCATCGTATTTATATAGTGATTATCATGGCAGACTTCCATTACCTTATCCGCCATATCAGCTAAATCATCGAGAGAGGAGGACTTCCCCAAGGCACTTAGGATTTGTCTGACACTGCGTGGTAATCGATTGAACCACATTTGTTTGAGGAGGGCTTCGTCTAGTTTATAAGGGCCTGCAAGTTGTTTCATGTGTCGGAGTAGTTGGGAAGGTCTTTTGTCTCCCAGATCACATGCATTCAAAAGTTGTTGTAATCTTGTCTCATCTGAGACTGTTGTTCGCTGAATTAAAGCCGCTTTTAATTTATCATACGGCTCGGTTTCCGGAACCTGGTCGATAAGGTCTCCTACTTCGGCCGCAATTTCGATCGGGAGTGAGCCAACTACATAAGCGTACTTAGAAGCTTGGGAACGTACGCCCCTGGACTGAAATAAGGCTTCAATTTGAGCAAACCAGATTCTAGGATTATTTACTCCATATGGTGGAAGCTTAAATTCAGAAATGGCGTTGACTGGACTGAATGTACAGTCGGTAAAGTTAGATGATGAACTATGAGTGGTTACTGGAACAGGATCCAAATCACTAAGCTTAGGTGGGGAGTACATTAGGTTAAAAATGAGCAAAAGTGTCGTACAATGAGCGAATAAACAATATAACAATGGGATAAATGCGAGATAATAAAATACTAGGGCTCACCAAATAATTGTGGTAGACCAAAACGTATGATAACAAAAATTAGCAACAAAATATTACGTCTAAAGTTTATATAACAATTAACAGTTAATAAGTTAATTACACACAGATAAAGAAAATAAGGGACGTTACTTAACTCTCCAGGCTATTGCGTGTTCAGTTGAGTTTGGTCTAAATAATCCACAATTATAAAAGATTAGTAATCCCAATATGGCCGATATAGATCCAATAGGTTTATCAAGCGTAGAATTCAATAAGAATGTCACGATTGTCTATAAATGGAGATGGTATGCAATTAGTATTTCATTTAACATATTAGCAGACATGGCAGAACGATGCAGATTAGAATTAGAGTGTATTTATTGAGGAGCAGTAACAGTGCCACGATATGTTATATTCAAAACGGAAGGAAGTCAAATTACTAGTGTTCAAAGTAATACACTTAAACAACAAGTACAATTGTTTAATGCTAAATGTACAGAATATGAAAATACATGCGTAAACTATGAAAAATTATTTGCAAAATAGGTTTTATGGTCCTATCTCCACAAGTTTTCTTTTAACATCGAAACATACCTGATGTTGTTCGCTTTCCTCTTATTTCAAAGTATGTGTTGTCTCGCTTTTTCACTGTTGCTCTGAAATTTACTTGTAATCCATAGTATACCTTACTTTTTCCTTGATGTTACAAGATGGCTGTCCTCGGTGATAAGATCAAACGTTGTTCCAAAGACATCTTCCGTGTTTACACTGGAACAGTTACACTAATCCTACACCAATTTTAGGAAGTCCTTTCCTACAGATGCTGTCCTAAACTTTTCCGTACTGTCGAACACAGAGTCTTAGCGTATCCAAAGTCAGAACAAGTAAGCCATTTCACTTGATAAACTTTATCTGTTTCCAAAACGAAAAATTAAAACTGATGATATCCAGAAAACAACTGATTGAGTTTATTAAACAGGAAAAGAATACATGAATAGCATACCGAACGGTAACGGTCAGCAACCTGATATCGTTTATATTCATGACTAAAGCAATCAATTGGAAAGGCGATTCGTCACTGATTGTTAATACAGGTGAATCAAATATACTTGATCAGGTGTGAATATCACGAAAGATTTCTTTTACTTTGTGGTTTGGAGGTAACAGCTTTTGAGTTTGAATATCACCAAAATAGAAACACGGCCACAATTGGAATATGACGCTTGGAACAGTGCTTCCAACCATGTGAAAACGGGTTTGTCATCTCTTAGACCTCAGTAATCCGAAACACAAATCCTAAGGGGTCGTTACTTTTTAGCCGTGGTCTGCATTTCTCTTTTTTCTAGGATTCTCACTGAGCTAGATGGATTATCTTTTCTTGGAATTACGGAAAACCATCCAATACTGATCTGTTCACGTTTAAGCTGAAACTTTTACGCTATACGATAAGATCTTAATTTTAACTTACTGATGCTATATTTGATCACATTCATACAATAACTCACAATCAAATAATTGTATATTCATTTTGGCTATACAATATAACCTTCCTCTGTCATTTCAAAAACCGTATATAATCATATTCGGCGAGGAACATAGTTTCATATTTGTATTCTATTCATTATATCGTGTTTGGATGCTACAACACACGTACTTTATGTATTTACAGGATCTATTCGAATCTCCACCTGATAGCTAGAAATATATATAATCGTGTATGACAAAGCACTGTACTCACTATTCCATATACTTTCATTAAAATCGTATTTGAATACTATAACTCACTTAATTTCTGGAATCACCTGTCCAATTCGGTGAGTCTGTCATAGGTTTATTTATTTATTTTTTGTGACAGTATATTTTGTCACCACTAATATCTTCCTGCTATTCTTATCCATTGTTTTTCTACACTTTCAACGATCCTCACGATACATCCACCCTTGTGTTAAGCATAGGTTTTGATTACTAGACTTCAGACCTCGGCATTGATTTTTTCTTCCATCTCTATTTCCAGTATTTCGTTCAATTCATCTGCTACACGTCACTTTTTCATCATGGACATTGTTTTTACATTTCCGGTTCTACTAACTTCTAAATCTACTCATCGACATAATTGGATTGTTTCTTTTGGATTAATTTCAATTTGTCTTGGTATGACTGCTTGTATGCAACTGCAACATACTAGGAAAGCAAGAAATAAAAATACAAAGGAGACTAGAGAATTGGGGAGTGAGTCTTTCAGAACCGTTTGTAGGTTGCTTCGATGTTAATGAGGATGAACGTGATGACAATTTGAGTGTTCACAGTGTGGGTTATAATGGACTTAGTTCTGTGAGGTTTAAATCGAATGGGGCATCAGTTGAAAGGAAACACTCATAAAGGGGACTCGAATTTCAATTTTGAATTTCGATTGAACGCGTGAACTAGAATAAACATTTGAAAGCATGAAAATAATTTGCGAATAATTATTGGGTCTTACCAAGGTACCCTTATATCATTCTTGCGCTGGAAATTGAACACGACAATATGATTTTGCATTTAAAGTTGTTGTATGTCAGTCTGAGGTCAAGATGTAGACCACACTGACAAGTTACATAAGTAGCGAAGACGGGTGTCCATGTGGAATGTACAATACACAACGTCAATACACTGATGTGATGCGTGCATTCAACAATCGATTACGGTTGTCCTAATTCATTTGTATTTTATCTTGATATGATTTCGCATTTGAAGTTGTTGTAGGTTAATCTCAAGTCGAGATTTTACTCATCACAATCGGTGCATGTCTTGAATTGGTTTCATGCCGAACTGGAGACGGTCCTGGATGATCATCAAACAAAACTAACCATGCATCAAAACCCTAAGGCACATCCCTCACCGACAGTGTCTAGCGAAATGTACCGAACATGTCGTAGACTTTTCACGTAATCTACTCGTACGTGATCTGGATAACAGTCCATAAGTGAACAGGTGACGATCGTGGACTTCTTCATACTTTTCATGAAATTGATTAGCGACAGTAGATCATGATGCTCGATGAGCTGACAGTTTTCGGTTTATCACACACACACACATTCAGTCAAGCATTGTTGATATTCATCGAATAGTTGCTACACCTAGAGGAAGCAGAGAAGAAACGACTGTACGAAACTTTATGTATTTGATTCAGTACTATATTGTTTACTGAAAACTCATTGGTTTTGAGAATAGAGTGCATTGATATATGTTAGTTTGAAACTATCGTTTGTTCAATCTATCGAAACGTCCAAATATCACAATTGAGAGCCTCTGGAACGACGATTCCGATCAACAATCCTAGTCTAGCACAAGCGATATTAGGTGTCTATACTTCTTTCAAAATTTTCTATCTCTCATTTCACACAGCAGGATTGTAACACACAGTGAAGAATTGCATTGTGGCGGTTTACTTTTGAAATGATTATTGTTTGAATAGTCGCTCGATTACTGATATCATACACTTCACGTCTGTATTCGTTGTGTGTGTTAGTCGTTCTATATAGACATACACTTTTGCACTCCAGTTCCCGTAGTTACCTTAAACATGTTTAAACGTACCTTGTGCTACGCATTCTCCATTGCAATACACATCCAATAATCATTAGAAGCGATTATGATTAGTAACCACGTCAATGCCTTCTGTCACTGAGATTCAATTCCAAATTTATCATGTTCGGACACCGGGGAAGATGCTCAAATGGATATCTTTAAGTGAGTAACTGCACCTGAAATTCCCAGATCTTCTTCTACGTCTCATGAAGGCAATATTGTGGGAGACCAGTTTTCCAAAATAACATACAATTTCATGTATCCTGCAGAGCCATATAATTTGTTAGGGACAAATGCAAAAGGTTTCAGTTGAATAAATGATGTTGCAACATGCCTGTTTAATGGTAGGCTTTGTACTATGAAGGATTTTAAGATTTTGTTTTCTTAAAATGTCAACGTCATTGGTTAGAGAAAGTCTGTCGCCCCATGACTAAACAATAAATAACTAGAACACAACTCAAACGTTTTCAGTGTTTTTAACCAATCATTTTATTTTACTCCTAGTAACTGAAGCAGGATGAGACCTCGTGAGCATTAGAACAGATAAGACGATACACATTTCGATTACTCGACAAGATAAGGACCTAAGCAGGAATCGGGATGGGTTGGCTATTTAATATCGTCTGAGCTTTGTAGCCTCAGCTTGATAATCGCCCATAAGTAATCGTAGCAACTGACACCAACTATTCAGCAAACTGTAAAAAGCCGTAGAAATTTCACTGTCATCGTCCGCCGCTTCCGCTCATCCAAACTATATGGTTCGCGACAGTCGCTTTATTATTCGTTTTGTACTTGTGGAACAGTTCAAATCAGAGTCTCGTTTCATTTATAACAAGGCTACATTACATTTAGTCATATGTCTTATTAGCCTCTGCGGACCAGCATCGTCGTCCCGATGTGATGGCGGACCGCTTAGTAACTGTTAAAAAGTTTCCACAATGTCGTACAGTCTACTGAATTTCCTTTCTTAAATACCAATTGCTTCAGTGTAACGTTCTCCTTCTGCAATACAACACAATGTTCTGTAAAGTCCTTTGGCATACCTTTACGATAGTGTATCAAGTACATCAGCCGTTGAGTATCATCGTTCACTCAATTGAAGATGTTAACCTTGAATCCTTTCATAAACATCCAAAACTTCAGAGGTTTTCCAGGGAATTTCATAATTTGAATTGGAGATAAGCTTGCTGTCGTGCAATGTGACCCGGCAATACGTACGCATGCTTTAAGTTCAACCTCATCGCTCATATTTCTGTCAGTATATCAGTGGTAAGATACAGTTTCAAGAGAGAAGAGAATAAGGACAAAAGAATAAAAAGACAAAACACTGATTGAAACGCACTGTAGGAATACATCACATTCCTAAAATTCATATTGTCCTCAAATCACGGTACAATAACAACCACCTGCATCTGATGACGCACCGATGGCCATTACACTTTCACTTGGTAAAGTTTACTTGAATCCTCCCATTGATGTTAAGGACTGCATTTGATCTGTCTCTTATTGGTAAATGTGCATTGAGCACATTTTGCCACGGTATTGTCTCAATTCACGAGCATTCAAAGCAAAGGTGGATAGAGGCTAGCAGTGTGACCCACGACGCGCGTTTTATTTTATTTGGGGCTTGTCATCTGGACGTACCTGCAATTCGTGATTGATGTTCAACCCGAGACTACAACGCAGTACTGTTCAGTGAAAATGACATGATTAAGCTCTGTTGGCCAATGTCCACTGTGAAAAGATGGTTCCATAATGCTTGTTGATACACACTCTTTTGCAGAGGTAATTTACAGTCACAAAAATGTTTGCGAACGTATATGCGAATTCAAGACACCCGTCTTCTAAGCACATATTTCAGTTGAGACTGATCAAATGTCATTCCCACAAACTTTGATGAGCTGATAAAAAACCGTAAAAACTTTGTAATAAATATTTCTTATGTAATGCCTTATAACTATTTGACACTCAATTCCCTTAAAACTGTTCGCTCGAATCTTGATGAAAATTCTTATGGAATATACATAATGCAACCGTGGCAAACTTCTATTTGCGAACGAACTGATTCACTGAGGAGACAACATCATGACGATCGAATTCCAATAGAATGAAACGTGAATTCAGAATTCCACAAACCGATAACACAAAATAAACATATGGTTCAACAATTTACTCTCAATTTGGTGCCTACATGAACACCAGTACAACGGAGGAAACAAGCTGGTTTGAGAGTATTTCCTGATCGAAACAGTTACTGTGAGACATGAAAAACCAGTTACATGAAATTACTGAGTCTGAATGGAGAGAAGAACCACAGAAGCTGTGAGACAGTGGATTTTGATTTAACAGTCTATGTACTGGAAAGCTTTACCGAATACCATATTTTTCCAGTTTTGAATTTATTATATCACAACTTAAAATTTACAACGGTTTCGTGGTTCATGCTGCAAATATTGCTTCGTTTTATTTGCCTTAGATACATTGTGATGCAAACTTTGACGTAAGACTACCCGATTCTTAGTTCCAATTTGGTCTCATCAACTGACCAGACTGTTCTGTCGATGAACAGAGTCTCAAACCTTATGTTAGTGTTCTACCCACCAATGATTCTAACAACGTACACTAACATATCAGCACTGACACCATGGAGTGATTCTTTTCAAGTTTCTTCTGTATTTGTTCTAAAACTCACACAATGTCATCCCAACTTTCTGACTCGGTTTCTAGGGAGAAATTCGTGTGGCGTCAACGACATAAAGATATTCTCAGAAACTGCTACTGCTTCCCTCCCAAAAACAGTTTTTACTTACTCGACAGTCTATCTCAACCACAGATATATCTTTGCTGGTGATGGACACGTTTATACCGTAGAATTGTGAATTCTATTTCTACATTATTCGCAAAAAGTGAAAAGATGTATTCGAGAACTCAATACGAGGCTTTAATCGTAGTATGGGGAATAGGAGAACTACATGAATTTTTGTTTGATGTCAAGTCTTGGTCTGCTCTAACGAAGAACAAATGACCCAATTTATGCGTCTTATCATATATGGTTAACGAACGAAAACGTCTGTTTTAACAACAAACGTTAAGATATTTCATCTGAATAACTGCACATCATTCGTACTAATCTGTTACTGATTTGTATAAACATAGACAAAAACAGTCGACAGCATGAAGCAGGTAACTCCGAAGCCTGGTACACAAAGTAATATAATGCCTTCATAATATTCACACCTGGTCTAGTGTGCTTGGTTGAACTTTATTAACAACCAGTGACAAATCGCCTTTCCAATTGATTGTTTCTGTTACGGTTATTCTGTCTTTCGACATGCCATACACTGGAACGATAGACACAAGACTACAAGTACACCGGAATTTGTGCCTTCGGAATTGTCATGCAGTTAACCAAAAATTGGTTTACTGTATAAAGCATACAAATTATTATTCCAAGTCCGTCATTTTCAACAGACTTCCGTTATTCCTATCAAAAGTAAACCTAATCACGAAACTTACAAATACATGATATATATGTGTGTGAACAAAGGTGGGAAATCACTGAGCTCTAATGTAAAACACGTGTTCGACGACTGATTCTATTGAACTACTAGACTTCGAGTGTGACCACGTGTGTGGACATGCAATGGCTAAAGTCCACTATAAATACAATGGTGTAGTGTGTGCAGTCAACAATCGAGCCAGCCACACATCACACAAGCGAGAATATAACACTCGAATCTTCAGCAAATCAATACTATGCAATTCCTCACTGTATGTTACAATTCCGTTGTGTGATATTTTTCGCCTCATCGGTATTCTCATTTCAGCTCATCATGGTTGTACTGGTCGTGTCATTCGGATGTCTGAATTCAGGTTAGTTTCGTCTCACTCGATGTTGATCGATTGCACTTGATCACATGACATGAAGCTGACATGTGTTGACAAGTACTTGGAGAAGTATCTTCTATTCGCTGATGTGAGGATTACCGAGTTGCGGTAATTCACTGAAATGAACTGGTTTGTGATGTGATGCGTTGTGGTTGTGTTACATGGATAGTTGAAGTGTCATTGTTTTTCTCTGTCACACTTGACTGGATGAATAACATTTTGATGTTTTTGTACCTGACTTTCAGCTATTGCAGCACCGGCTCCAGAACCAGCACCAGCACCAGGTGGAAGGTGTCCTTGCTGTTCCGGTGCATGCCCTCAATGTCCTCGGTGTTGTGGATGTCGTGGATGTCGAGGTGGAGACTGTTGTGGTGGATGTTGCAGTAAGCGTCGCACTATCAACACGAACCTGGAAGATATAATGGCTGGCAAGGTCAAGATATGAGTGTTATCAACTTGTAGTTTCGTTTGTCTAGATTGAATACACTTTCTTTGTTCCATAAATCCTTGTGTTCTGCATTTGTTTTACATTCACCGATTTGCGCTTTCCAACTCAGTGACAGAAGGCATTGACGTGCTTACGAATCATAATCGTTTCTAATGATGATTGGATGTGTATTGCAATGGAGAATGCGTAGCACGAGGTACGTTTCCACATGTTTAAGGTAACTACGGGAACTGGTGTGCAAAACTGTGTGTCTACATAAAACGACTAACACACACAACGAATACAGAGGTGAAGCTCGTGAAATCAACAATGACAAATCCAAACAATTTATTTATGATTTATTTGGAAAGGAACCTCTTGTTGCTCGCGTGGTTGTGATACTTCTCTTTTATGCAAAGAAATAGTTGATCAGTTGGGCCTCATGGGTAAAGAAGTTCCAATAAGCATAACGATTGTGAATAGCACTACTGCCTACAAATGTTGTAAGTAAATTCAGAGGTATTTTCCTTGGATGAAAGAGGATTTGTAGGAATCTGTAAGGCCTATATGACTAAGAGATTGCCGGTTGATTATGAAGAACCTTTAACCAAACAACAGCTGGGACGATGGAACCATTTGAAGGATATAATCTCGAAGTTTTATAAGTGATATAGTAGACATATTAAACGGATGCGATGCTCTAGACGCACATCGTGTTTCAGATCAACGTCTGGGATGTAGAAAGTATTCGTTTAGTATGTTCACTCATCGCGATTAGATGATTATTGGTCCTAAGAGAGCATTTGGATCCGTACATCAGATTCAGTGGTGTCACTGATTTTTCAATCATGATATCTTACGGGACCTAGAAAGGTTTTATGATCATGATTCTGAAGATACAAACATGCTTGATAAGGAACATCCTGCCGAAGAAAAGAGAGCTTCGGAAACAGTCACTTGTTCCTTTAGTTTGATGGATGGCCAATTCCAAGATGGCTTGACCTGAAAGTGTAGCAAGACAAGGTTACAGAATAATTTTGAATAAGCTAAGCGCAGACCGAAGTGTTTAAATAATTTGAGGAAAGAAAGCATCAGTCTGCAGAGACATAAGGCCTAAATATATAAGCAACTCTGACAATAGCTCTCCCTTAAATACTTCCGGTTACAAGCACGGGTGAAGGAGGAAAGTTGAGAAAGGAGCCAGCAACCTGATCCTGTAGAAAAATACCCTGCTGATAAAGACGCTAACCTAAATAAACAAAATAAACCTTTGAAATTCAGCCTTCCAATTTGAAGGAAGAATAATGGTGAAATCAATATTCTCCGGAAGTCACGAATTCACTGCTTCTTCTCACAACAATTATTAAAGGTAAATGGAATGCACGGACATTGGGGAGACCGGAAGGATTAGTCAGACAGCAGCGAAAATAAGGAGATACAACTTGGCAGTGCTCGGAATCGGTGAAGCTAAATGAACCCAAGCTAGACGGCAAGGGCCAGATAAGGGAGAAATGCTGCTTTACTCCCGTAACGAAGACGCAAATGCTACTCACACTCAGGAAGTTGCGATGACGTTGTTCAAAGAAGCACATAATGCCCTTATTGGATGGGAATCTCACAGATTTAGGATCATCATAGCATCTTTAAAAAATAAAGAAGGAAGGAATCACAATAAATTTTATCCAATGTTATGACCCCAAAAATGATAGCAACGACGACGATAAAGGTCAGTTTCATGAGGGGCTGCAATCAATCATAGTGAAGCTATCAGAAAATAACCTGACCACCCTGATGGAAGACCCCAACGTCAAAATCAGAGTTAACAACAACTGTTCTGAAGATATCAAGAGACGACGTGGACCGGAAGAAATGAACGAAAATGGTGACAGATTTGCGGATTTATGTGCATTCAATAAAGTGCTTTTATTTCGATGGTGTAGTAAGAAGACGAAAATTATCATAACTATGTAGGTGATACAACCTTACTCCACAAACACATACAAAAACGTACATGGGCCTCACCGAATCACACTATAGAGAATCCGACCGATCGTACTTACATCACTAAAATTTTCAGGTCAATGTAAGACTTGAGAATGAGAAGAGCTGACATAAATTCAGATCACCACCTGGTGATTGCCAATATCAAACTGACAACTAGAGATACGCCATTAGAAATTTTAATACAGCCTTCCTACGAGATACTTTCAGACTCAAAGGATTCAAAATAGCTCTCAATAACAGGTTTACGTCCATCAAGGTCTACTGAAAGAAGAAAATACCATGGAGATCAATTGGAAAAGGATCAAAGTAGCTCTTACTTTAGTGTATCCGGAAGTTCTGAGCCTCCGGTAGCAACATCACGAGGAATGGTTCTCAATTGAAACCTTAGACAAGAATCTAGAAAGGAAGAACAGAGATTAGTCACAAACAAACGAGAACACGGAAAGTCAATGCACAGGCTGAATACACTGAGGTGAACAAGTATGTGAAAAGGGCATTAGAACCGACAAGCAGAAATACGTGAAGGAACTGGCAATGACAAAGAAAAGGCTGTAAGAGAAGAAAAGCTGAAATTATTATATGACACGACGAACAAACTAGCAGTGAGATATGGTTAACCAGAGAAATCAGCCAAGGACAAAGGAGGCAGGACAATCACTAAAGTTCAAGAACAGAGTAACAGGTAGGTAGAACACTTTGAGGAACTCTTAAATAATAATAACAATAATGTAGTATTTCTGCAGGGGCGGGTACACGTCATTTCTACAGGCTTGAACTACAAGTTAAAACAGTTACTGGTTCATAGTACGCATCTCAAGCAGGGTGTAAAATCCAAACTAAGGTTTGGCTGAAGAATAGATGTCTCGGTAGTTTAGACACTCACTATTACCCCTTTGAAATCAGAACAAGGGAATTGTAGGTATAATGTGCCTAAATTTCATCATAAATATAAATGTACATTATTACCTAAACAAATATTGCCGCTCAGTTATTCAACCAATAATTGTTCCTTCAATAATCAGTCTAAATCGCAATACATAGACAAATTGATAAGGAATGTAAAATAATTACCGAACACGCCAAAAGATAAGTGTTATTCTATCCTTTTTGGATAGACCAATTAAATATCCGTTCAAAATATAATAGTTTGTTGCTTTATAACACAGAGTGTTTCCAATTTGGAAAAGTGCTTCAATTCACAATCAAAATGCACAATTCCAGTCAACTCAAGAAGCACAATCAAAGAGGGAAAAATCAATATGGCTTCCATCAAGATTAGGTATCACCAAAACAACATGAATACAGCTCAGGAAGAAACATAGAAACTTTTCGAAGGCAAAAGAAAAATGAGAAGACTATAATAAAATAACATATTACCATATCAAATAGCATCAAAAAGGCTAATAAAATATGCAATTAAAGAAATCAATGAAAACAGGACGCAAATGTATACATAGAGGAATTTTCACCCACAAAACCCTGAAAATGGATCTTACACAGGTTTGTTAAATAAATATAATCTACATAGGTGGATGTCAGTTTAATCGTTCACATATACTTTGTAGTCTTCAAAATATTTTTCAAAATAGCATTGCGTTCACGCTACACGTCAGATCCAATCTCGACAAAAATGTGTTAGGATTTTCGTGGAGCTAAGTATTTATGCAAAGCAATTTTTTTAAGTTTATAGTTTTTATAAAACAGACTGGTAGAGGACATGGTGCAAACTATGACCATGGAAGAGCGCGTACATCGAGTTCTATCCAGATGTCAGAAGTTCCATAGCTTTGCCCTCACGGCAAGATTCTGAAGGAAAAGAGAGAAACTGAGGAGCAGCAAGGCATTTGAATATGAACGGTAAACAATGCTTAACATTCAGTAGTAAAACAGACAGTGGTATGATGAATCATTATATTAAACTCATACTAGCTCTTGTTGCTAGATTGAAATGTGATCAGGAGCTCCAGATGAAAGAAGGCAGTAGTAAAGTTGAATAAGATGTGATATTCATCAAGATGGAGTAAGTTCAAACGAAGGAAGGGAAGTCAAGTTTGGTATAAGGAAGGCTATTTATAAGAACAGAAAGTGTATATAGAGAGTAAATTGTGAAGAATACTAACAACTTTATCTTTTATTGTCTGTTTTTTCTTCACCCGGTGCCTGCCATACAGTTTTAATGTATAAGTCATAGTTAGCATGTTATAGGTTGACTTAATAGAATAGTTGATCCAGCATAAAATTAGAAAAATGAGTCTGAATGGTGAGTGTACAACAATCTCAGTATCACAGATTGATTGACTTGTTCTCAACCATAATGTTATAATTGTATTTTTGCTATATAAACGACCCAACTTTTCCTATTGCTTAGTATTCTTATACGATGACACTCAACAAGACCAGAAAATGGGAACACGTTGAACAGGAATGAAATTGTATTCAAAATAATAATGATAAGTGAACAACAATCAGCAATCAATAGTTTAAATATCGTGCATATATTTATAGTATATGCAAGAAGATATATAAGAAGCTTATAGATTTTTCAGCAATAAAATGCCCGGGCTGATCGCTTTAAAATTAAACAATCAGCGAGCAGCAACATCATCATGCATAAAACATGCTCAATCCAATCTATATCCCAGTAACACATACAGAGCCTGATACAAACAAAATGTTCTGCCCCACAAACATGGGTGGATTGAAGTCATCGCCCTCACCATCAATACTTGCTGGTCATTAACTTCAACCTCCCTTCTTTTCTGATGTTATGCTCATTTAGGCTTATTTTTTGAACACATATCTAAACTCATACAATGTCAGCTTCAGTGGAGCCACGGGACTTCGAGTCAGCACACGCAGACCCCCTTTAGATATCATTCCACTAACGATCGAAGAAATCGGGATGGCCATCAGACGAATCAAGAGTGGAGCCTGAGAATTTACCAGCTGAAGCAGTGGAATCAGGCATAAGAGAAACTACAAACATACTGTACGTTCTATTCAGGAAGATTTATGAGTAGAAACAAAAACTGACAGACTAGAAAAAAAGACACTTCATCAAAATACCATAGAAAGGGGACCTGAGCAAATGTGAAAACAACGGAGGCATCACACTACTATCAGCACCATATAAATGTTTCAACTGAGTGTTGCTAAACCGGACGGCTGACTCAGTAGGCGCCCAACTTCGTGATCAATAGACTAGCCCATCTCAACACAGCTATATGAGTGACGTTCATGCTCCACATCGCACCTGTAATTTTCTGGTCAAATTACCCAGGGGACAGATGTTGGTCAGTCATTGATAATTCTGCACTTCAATTTTAGTAAAGCCTCCTACAATGTCTCACACAAAGTTCTTCTTTAACCTTCTCCACTTAGCACACAGAATCTTCTCTTATCTTCGCTCAAATCTTTTTTGGCAGAACATAACAAAATCGATCGCTTTGGATCTTGCTACTCTTAGCCTATGAATGTAACCAGGGGGTTTATACAAGAAAGTATAACAATAATAATATATTCTCAAATAAAAGTTTGTTACATGAGACATGCCGGTTTGCAGGCAAGATCAAATTGTTACAGAAGTTACAATTTTCACTGTTGAAAATTACTCAGCTTGGATGACATTTTATAAGATATGAATGTAAATGGATTTCGTAAAAAACATGTGAATATCACACTTGGCGCACTTTACGAAGGTAGCGTTGCAACATACAGCTGATGGTTGACAATATATGCATGCGAAGTTGGGGCTTTTAGAAGTTTCGAACTTACATCCCTTAAGAATATCTGAGGCTTCAATAACGGTGTAGGACGAAGTCACCTGCGCCATGTCTGTTTTCGGTGAGGTATATCCATGGGGCTGAAAAACACTACGGTGATTATGGACAAAGAAGAATACATCAAGAAAGCCGAGTAAATACTCGAGGACAAAGTACATACAAACCGATGGACATAAATCCAGTCAAAAAACTAGACAATCGCATTTCAAAAACTTTAAACAAACTCGTCAAAGCAGGAGAAATAACGAAGCAAGATCAATGGAGAATGAAATCTAATGGACCAGTACTTCCTCGGTTCTACGGCAGACCAAAGATACACAAACCAAACATCCCACTACGTCCAGTTGTAGCACTACCAGGAACACCAACGTACAATTTATCAAGAGAAATCTCAAGAATACTGAAATATTTAGTAGATTCGTCGAACCACTACATCAAATCAGCCACACAATTCCTTGATCAGATTAGGAACATTCAAATCAACGACAACGAACTAATGATATCCTTCGATGTAACAGCACTATTCACTTCAATTGAACCAAACCTAGCAAAAGAAACTCTGTCCTTGCTCCTAACCAATTACGAAAACCTCGCGAAATACACGAAACTTCAAAGTCAAAGCCTACTTGAACTCATAGATCTATGTCTAACAACATATTTCCAATTCAATAACAAAATCTACAAACAAACAAAAGGGACACCAATGGGATCACCAATATCAGGACTCATCGCGGAAGCAGTAATGCAACGACTAGAAACCACAATTCTACCAGTGATCAAACCAAAAATTTGGATTCGTTATGTAGACGACACATTCGTCATCGTCAAAAAGGAGGAACTAGAAAACACCTACGAGCAGATCAACAACGTCTTCAACGACATCAAGTTCACAATGGAACAAGAGTCGGACAACAAGTTACCATTCTTAGATGTATTAATCACCAGAACTGACGCAGGAAAACTAGACTCAAGTGCACAGGAAGCCGACCCACACCGATCAAATTCTCAACTACAATAGCAACAACCCAAGAACTCACAAAATCAACTGTGTACAAACTTTGTTCAAGAGGGTGAGAACACACTGCGATACAATCACAGCACGAAAAAATGAAGAAAAACACCTGAAAACCATTCTTCAAAAGAACGGCTATCCAATCAATTTCATCAAAAAATACCAGTCGCACACACCATCAGAAACGAAATCAAGTTTAAAAATCAACAAAAGGATCACCCTGCCATACATAAAGGGCATATCGGAAATGACAACAAGGCTGTTGAAAGCATTCGGAATAGGTGTAGACCACAAACCAACAAAGTCCCTCCACTCAATCTTATGCAAACCAAAAGATGAAATGGCAAAAGAGGACAAAACAAACATCATCTACAAGATAAATTGTACCAACTGCAACAAACACTATATTGGACAAAGCGGATGCCCCCTGCATCTTCGCCTACATGAACACCAATTAGCAGTCAAACGCCACGACATTTCTTCACTCATATCAATGCACGTGGACAACTACGGACTTACATTCGACTGGGAAAATGTGCAGATTTTGGACAGAGGCAATTCCAAAAATACCAGAGAATTTTTAGAAGCTTGGCACTCAGGTCAATCAGCAATAAACAAACATATTGAAATCAATCCAATCTATCAACCAAACAAGAAAATTATGCAGGAACATGGGAACAAAAATCAAAACAATAGGAGAGACAACCAAAACAAAGAAATAAACAATGACAGATTTAAGGTCAATAAGAACCAATCAACATCGAGGTGCAGAGGACAAGCTGTGAATCACATGTGGAGAAATTCAAACACTTCACTTCTACCCAAAGTTTGTGCTGATGATGTCGTTCAGAAGGACGATGAAAGCTCCACGACCAAACCATCCAGCTCAGAGAACAAACCAACATAAAAATCACCCACCTGAGCTACAAATTTTCTCCACCATCTCGATAAGTGTGGTTAATATAAAGTCGTTGAAGATTTTGTGCATATCAATCTGAGTCTAAAAGCTGTGCTGAATTCAAGGAGCTGTAACACGCTGTCCTTGAGTACTCACCACTGTTGTTTTATCTACGTGTATCGAACTCTAAGTAAAATACATAAAGAGTCTTTCCATGTGTTATATCGATTGCCTGTAAATATATAACTTGCTGATTCATGCAAATTAGAGAGGCGTGAATTATCGATCAGAGCAGTGACACACGAAAACCTGTGCGAGCAGTCGTAAGCACTTATCAGTCCTTCTTTCTCCCTAGTCCAGCCAGTTAAGTCTAGAACACCAATTACAGCCTCTGCAATATGAACCATTACTCTCAAACATACTGGATTTATAGACCAAACAAACTGACCACATCTTACCATAAAATAGAAAATAACATTTGCAATACGGTTCTGCGACAGACATGTTGCTAAGGATGAGAGAAGTTAGTGTCCAAAAAACGTTCGATGAAGGCCCATTCAAACAACGTTTCTTATCTAAACTTACGCAACAGGTGCAAGCAGTTCTCGTCTCCTTTCAAAACAAAGTCGTAGACGAGTTGGCTGCATCTGCACACAGCACATTTGAAATCACGAAGAATTCTCAGTCCAAGAAAAACCTTAAGAGAGACGAAGTGACATTTCGGATCTACGTCATTCGCTAACACGCTACCTCAGATTTTGTAATGACCGTTAACGGTCGAAAACCCCGCGAAGAAGCAGTTAACGTACGCGATCTGTTTCCAGACGACGAGAGACGGATAAACTCAACTGATGCTGGTATCATAACCAGTATGAAAAGTCTTCCAGAAATCGCAGAAAACCCTGCAAATGCCTTTTGGCCAGAGAAATGCTGCCTAAACCTTCCAAAGATTCATCGACGACGTTTTCTGAGGTCTCAACTTCGTACTTGCGTACGTTGATGACTGTCTGATAACAAGTACGGACAGAGAATCCTAACCCCACCATCTAGACACTGTGTTCGAACGACTGCAAAAGCATGGTATCACAGTAAACATTCACAAATGTCAAAACGGAACCGACTCTTTAGACTTCCTAGGACACACTATTGATGCTCAAGGCATCCTCCAAGGAGCAAAGTGACGGCATTCTGGATTACCGAGAACCGACCACGATAGAGCGATTGTGCACATTTAACGGTCTTGTATGTTTATATAGACGGTTCATACCGAAATGCTCATCCCTTATGAAACCGCTAACTGGTTAACTTTGTCTAAATGCGAAATCCAATTATCTGGAAGACATTGCGCGAAGAGCATTCCCTACAATTAACGAACTTATTGGAAAAGCAAAAGGCACATCAGGACACTCAAGCGCCCATTAGTATCGCAGTAGATGCATCCGACTCAGCAATCAAAGGGGTCTTACAGCAATCGCTTAAACACTCTTGGCAACCTTTGGCATTTTACTCGAGACGGTTGCTAGACACTTAGTCAAGGTACAGCACTTTCGGTAGGGATCTCCTAGCTATGTATTGTGCTGTACTGCAGAACAAAGCGGCCTGCTTAAACATCTGGACTACCTGTTTCCCGTCATCTATATATTTCAACAAGTTATCTAATATTGTTTGTTTTAATACATCATTATGGCTATTAAGTACACAACCTATTTCGGTGCGTTTCTGAAAACTGTACAACCTTTCGCTGTAAAGGTTACAAAAGGCCTAATCAGAGATGTCGTGTTTGCTTTGAACATGCAGCAAAAAGAATATATATTATTGATATGTCGATTGACTGAACTTCTGACATCCAACTGGCGATCACCGAATGTTTATCATCAGGAGCAACGAAGAAATAGGAAACGTAAACATGTTGAAATACTTTATGCTGAGAATTCGATTTTGTACCAAATAATATAATATTGAATAAAGCTAATAATAATAATTTCCAACAACTTATCGAAGGCAAAGAATTCACCCTTTTTACCGATCATGAACCTCTTACCTTCTCTTTAAGCTCATTCTCAGACAAGTACTCACCTCGAGTGTCTCGACAACTGGACTACACTTCGCAGTTTACTTCAGGTATACAACACATTTCTGGAGCAAACAATGTAGTTGCAGACGCCTTGTCTCGTATAACTTCTTTGAACAGTTTCCGAAGAGTCGACCTTTTGAAACTTGCCCAGCTTAAAAAAGGATACACTGATTTTCAGCACAAGTTATCCTCAACAACTCTAAAACTGCGCATTATACAGATGGGAACAGGTAAGGAAACCTGACAATGTGACACATCGACAGGTAGGGATCGCCCTATCGTGCCTAAACATTATCGACGCAACGTCTTCACTACGTTGCACAAACTTTCTCATCCAGGTGTTCGTGCATCCATCAAGCTAATAGCAGAGAGGTTTTCCTGGGCTAGTATGAATAAAGATGTGAGGGAATAGGTACGCTCCTTCGTAATCAACCAAAAATCCAAGGCAAATAGACACAACAAATGTCCCTTAGGCTCATTCAAAACTCTTGATGCTAGTTTCGATCATGTTCGTCTGGATTTGGTAGGACCTTTACCAGATTCAAATGGATACACTTATCTTTTAACCTGCGTAGACCGTTTCACTCGATGGCCAGAAGCAGTGCCTATCAAGTACATTACTTCTGAGACAGTGGCTAGCGATGGGTAGCAAATTTCGGCTGCTCTCCAACCATCACTACAAACCTCTGACGCCAGCTTGAATCTGGACTTTTCCGTTGTCTGACAACACTATTATGGATCACTCGCTTTCGAACGACCGCCTACCGCCCACAAACAAATGGGTTGGTAGAACGCTCTCACCAACAAATAAAAGCTTCGCTTTCAGCTGCAAACATTTCACAGTGGACCAATGCTCTCCTACTCGTCCAATTAGGTATTCGCAATGCAGTGAAAGCTGACATTGGATAGACTGCAGCACAGCTAGTTTATGGGACGACACTGACTTCCAGGAGAATTCGTGGATCCTTCATCTTCTTCAATGAACATTGATCTGAACTCCTACAAGAGCAGGCTTGCAAACGTAATGCGTTCAGTCAAACCTGTTGCCGCTCGATCTCAATCAACTAATGTTTTCGTTCAACGTGACTTACGATATAGTACGCATGTCTTCGTACGTCAGAACTCACATCCACGACCCCTCGAATCAGCATACGAAGGACCGTTCAAAGTTCTTCAACGTGAACTTAAGTACTATATAGTCGATAAATACGGCACCAACGACAGCATCAGTATCGATCTGCTCAAAGCAACTTATCTGGAAGAAAATCCTACCCATGTCGATTTTCCTTCGGTACGATCGAACGACTTGGCTCCCACACATGTAATACCTCATCCGACGGCCAAAACGCATGCTGATAGTTCGGTAGTATTTGAAAATAAACTTAAAACAACGCGTTCTGGAAAGAGAGCTAGATTTCTGGAACATTTAAACGACTATTACACGCAAGACACCAGCTTTATCTCGATTTTTCTTTGAATCATATAAAATAGTAAAATTTTATATTCTTATACTTATATATTTATTCCAAAAAACTTTTTTATTAACAAGCGTATAGTTGAATCTGTAAAAAAAAATTTGAATCGCTTTCACGCTGTCGCAAGCATATTAGTTTACTTACCTTTACCCGCTCGCTTTGTGTCTTTACTCAAATAAGACTGTATTGCGACATGCACTTACACATTATATTTTTTCTATTTCAGGACGGCTGGAAGAGAACGATGAAGTTTATCAAGAATCGATATTTCGATTGTACTTTGTTTTCCTATTACTATACTGTATTTCATGGGCCGTTATAGTAAGGAAAAACAACCATACGTTACTAAACACAGCAATCAGTCAGAAGAGTATTTACCAACGACAAACTCGTTGGGCTTTAACTTCTGGCTGGCCACTTCATAGGGTCATCACTACCTAACTAGGGGAGGAGTGATATGTAGCTGTAAATAAGTGTTTGACATTAGATGCTGACCCCATTAGTTTTGTTGGACTTATTTAGCTGAAGGCGTTTGGTCATGCATCTGCACCAGATCACGGTTTGGAACGGTGTGCGAAACAACTCCTGCGATCATTAGCCAGATTAGATCAGTTAGTTCTTGATATATTGATAACCCATCAAATATATCTTCTGACCTCCTTGCTTCTGACCATTGATTTCACTGGGTGGGAGCGATTCGATTATTGAAGGTGTTACTGGTAAAGTGTTGTCAAACTACAATACCTGTGGTATCTTCATTGTCATAAATTTACATAATTATACATTGGACTTAGATAATACAACAATTACCTATATCAACCTGTCAAAACGGTCTAACACGCCAAATGAAAAACAGAATTAACCTAAAGATAACTAGTTTGTTGCTTCAGAAAACTACTTAAATGAACGATTTTTACCCATATGACAAACGACAGGTGTCCGGTGAGCTACATGGACTTTTAACCCGTATGTGATTTGTGTTAATAATCAGGAACCCATTTGAATTGGACCGAAATGGCGTGACCCCATAGATTACGTCAAATTCACCCCCATGTTTAATACGTAACCTGGGTTATCCATTCGTCGTATTCTGGTACTGCAGCTGCTTTGATGACCGTATACAACAAATACTACGATATTGCAGAAGAGCGTTAGTGATAGAGCAATTCCATAACGTGTATTTAATTGTTGCGGGACAGCTATCCAGAACTGTGACGATGATTGGTAAATTGTCCGATATTTAGCGAGCTGATTGCCGAATAATTTGGCCTGGGTCCAGTGACACTTCACTGGGTCTAAAGAATTCATGTACCATTAAATTTGTCGATTAACTTGTAACTTTTTACTTGACAGTACGAATAATTATGAACTTTTACTCTTGTATAATATCATGGTGTGATTGTTTACCTTGTTTGTATGAGGAAATCTTAGTTTACATCAGTCTCACAATAAACGGATACACACTTCGTGTAATTATCACAGTCCACATGTTCAATCCATTGTGTCAATGTCTGAAATAGATTACTGCCTACTTATGATCTGACACAGTTGGTAATCGTCGTAACAGAGGTATTCTAGACTAATAGTGTTACGAAGACATACGGAGTAATAATGTATGTGATTCATTTCAGATCTACTTATAGAATAGACCATCTGGACAATAAACGTCACACAATAAAAGATCTGCTAGAATATAACGGTTCACAGGACTGAAAAGGTTTTTTTATCAGATGCTCCTCACTTTGAGTCACTCCATTAAGGTACATAACTCCCTGCTTCAAAGTTTTGAATAGCTCCCTTCGCAGGCTCAACAAAATCATGGTCAACTGGGTGACTTTCAGTCTCCATGAGGTTGAATTCAATTAAGTGACAAAAGAATTTGGATAACGCCAAAGAAATACACATATCCTATATTTAATTTCCTGTACATTCTATCGACTAATCAAGTTAACACAATGTAAAAATGAAAAGTTGAGTACAAGTAAGACTGAGTATGAGTATATTTCATACGTGCACGTTAAAAACAGACGAATATTGAATAACATTAGAACATAGACATTAGTATTTTGTCAAATTCAGTTTGTACAGAGTGACTCACCTTTTATATAGGGCGAACACTGTGTAACTGAGAGTGTACGTAAGAAACGCACACATAAATCAAGTACAAATAAAGTCACAAGTGAATGTGAAAAAATATCGCCTGTATGAACGAAAGAATAGCCGGAGAAATTTGGCTGGTCTACCTGTCCGGAAGTTAAAATAGGTTAACAAACGCTGTATAATAAAGAATCTGATATAAATTCCGGTAAACTAACGTAGAACTCTAACAATATCTTCACCAGCCAAAAGTGAAACTACCGATTATTTGACACTCACTGACAGAAGTTTTATTACGTTCGAAAGTTATTCAGGTCGGTGTATTTTTAAATCGCTATTCTATGCACTTGGAAAATATTTCTTTGTTTCCCGATTTCATAAGCTTCTGCTGTGATATCAATTACATTTTTGATCAAATAAGTCTAACAATTAGACCGTTAATTCACAGAGGTGAAGAAATCCCACTTTTTGTCCAACTTCTTGTTCTGAAACTTTTGTTGTTTGTTATTGAGATATTGTATAAGACCTTGAGTTAGCCTCGTTGTTTAGGCGGGAGCGTTTTGCAACAATAAAGTGGGTTGGAATGGTTGTCTTCACCCTCGTTTTATTCTTGCCAGATTTCTTTTCTACTTATGCCATAACTCTAGACTGCTTCCATTGCAGTCTTACTGATATCATTGACTGGTATAGCTACAATGTCTCAAACTGATATCAACAGTTACAATTCTATCTCCAGATGTACTGTCGTGCGCTTCTGTGGTTGTCTTCAAACAAACATAATACCGCTAAAATCCAAGTACGAAATATATAGAAACTGCCATGACAGTTGTTTAACTTTCGACGTCATCACCAGTTCAACGTTGAACGAAATCCTTTTGCTTCATGACTTGTAGTTCTTTGCTATACGGTTAGGTAATGTAATTGATATGTGACTACTCTGTGCGACTTCTGTCGTCTAAAAGAAAACAGTGACTAATGAACGGGACATTTTGCTGTCTCATCTTTGGGTGTTTCACTTTCCCCGCTGGTTATTTTACTTGTAAGTTGACGTAATTCGGCGTTTTAAACCGGCATATACATTATTCAATCCAATTTACTTATGCAACTCATTTCAGACAGCCGTATTGATGGGATTCAGTTTCTGATCCCACCACTTAAAACTTATTTTGTCGCGGATCTATAAACTTGGTCAAAATCGGTGAACCATTCGTTGCCCCCTTATGTCCTATAAAGGCTAAGTTCAAAACACCTTCAGACAATTAAGCTTCCATCTTTTCCAGTCCCGTTGAGAAATGGGTCAATGCCCTCAATAGTTCACCATATATAACAGTCAAAATTCGAACTCTTGTAAACATTACTTACCATTAAATAATTCATTCAGTGATTTATCTAATGCTGCTACCGCTACTACTACTACTAGTAATGGTAATGGACTTGATGATACTAATACTACTACACTGTCGACAAGAAGACGTGCAAGTTCAGCCGATCCTATTTCTAGATCTTCACTCACTAGTAATACATTAACAAATAATTTGAACCAGCCACTGCTTAATTCACATGACTCAGCGTCGTTAGAAAATTCATTGAATAATATTAGTGATAATTTATATTTGGTTACGAATGGATCACGTAGTAGACATCATTCACGTTCTGATTTGTATAATAATACTAATCGTAATTTAAGAAATCAAGGTGAACCAGATTTTCGTTCTATATACATATTGTTGTGTATAATGGCAAATTATCCGCATTACCGCGGATTTGAATTAGCCCAAACGGATCATACGTGGAAATGGACATTAGCAGCGACTGTCTTAGCAGGATTTGGATTTTTCGCATTTCAAATGGCGAAAACCCACTTGTAGTATATACATATTCACTCACATTTCTTTCCCCTGTATATTATTATTGTAACAAAACAATTTATTTCTAATGCATGAAAGTAGAGAATAGTCACGCAAAACACCAATGTCTTCATAAAACAAAGTCTTCTTGTGGATGCTTGGTAATCTTTACCATCCTCTTGGTAATCATGCCGAAAATTGTTAAGCTCCATTCAGAAATGCATTGAATAAAACGAGTGGATCAGTTGAAGTTAGACATTAACACCGTTGGATGCCAGCTCAGTGGTCTATCGGTTAAGGGCTTCGGCTCGAAGCTGGTAGGTCCTGGGTTCGAATCTCGCGCGAGCGGGTTCGTGGATGCGCACTGCTGAGGAGTCCCATAATAGGACGAAACGGCCGTCCAGTGTTTCCAGGTTTTCCATGGTGGTCTAGCTTCAATTGACTCATGCTTTAAAAATATGTAAAACGAGTTATGTTTGACAATTGTTTCATCCTTCAGATTCTCAAGGGAATATAGGTTGCCTACACTTCTTCATTTTAGCACAATGGATCCGGCCAAATTGCGGAATTTCAGAGTTGGTAGAGCTCTTAGAGCTATGGGAATCGCAACTGTTGTGTCAACTGTGGTGACGGGAGTCGTCGTGCATATGTATACTAAGAAAGAGATTTCAACTATCCGGAAATTCTACCAGTATTTTTCTTCTTCCTAACAATTCATTTTTAGTTCTTACGACCCTCAGTTGGAATGGAATGTTTTATTGAATTCTGGAATATTGAAAACTGTCAACAAAGATGGAAGCCTTGTCGATTTGGAAGACTAAAATTATGTAGTCCTACTAATGCATGTAATATGCCTATAGATTTTTGTTTTGAAAAAAATTGTTTAGCAGACAGACGTATCGACTTCTATTAGGTCAGTCCGTCATATTCAACTTAGAATCTTGAATAAATGTGGATCTACCCAAGTTGCCGCAATACATCATAGTAAGTTGAAAAGTGAACAGGATCGAAAGCAGGGAAGTTGGGATGACATTAAGGAGTTATATGTGTACACAATATGTTAAGACCCAAAATCTAGAAAAAGCAGAGCAAAAAAATATATCTGAGTAATAGCGATTGATTTGGAGCCTTGTTTCCTAAGTTATTCTGCTAAAAGTTGTGATTATCTCACAGAAACAAGAAGCTTGCTCCTCTTGAAAGGTACTTAGTTGATACCTTCATTGTCAAATCCCATTATCATGGTCTCTTTCAGCCTATTCTTATACTAGTTTAGTCACACTTCCAGTTTATGGGATAGCAGCAATATTGAGTTGTCCAACTTAAAGTAGGCAGAGGGACCGGAAAATTCATCCTAAGGAGGATATTTTTAGTGATGATGCTTTGGTACGACCGAGGGTGGGGACAGTCCGCCCTTTCTCTCGAAATGCTCTTACGTGCCCGCTGCATGGGAAGTCCTACTCACTGCCCTCTCGCAGCTGGGATGTTCACGAAATTGAGAGGGCGAATTTCTGGTGAACACAGAGGATCCACCTTGGGAGTTGGTAAACCTTGACTCCAAACCAATAGTGCACATGGGCTCCAGGATCCTGAAGGAACAAATGGCGTATAAACCTATTGTTGGTCACCAGCTACCACTGGACTGCATCTGCTACCGTTATTCCACTGCCTCGTGGAAAGAACGTTCGAATGGTAGTCGGTGCGGGCTATCAAGTTTGAAGAATTTAAGACACGTTATGGTTAACACTCAACCGTCCTATGACTCGCTAAATAGCCATTTTGATAGTTTCCAGGTGAAGCACGATAGCTGTGCAAAACTTTCGATTGGAGTAATATGCTGTTGCTGACTCGGAGATTTAAGTCGGAAAATTCGTGACAACTTTTATACTTCTAAAGACACGAACTAATTTACGCTTGAAGTCCAATCACAGTTTTAGAAAGATCTAGAAACTAAGTATAATCATAGTGACCAATCATTTAAAAAGGTGTCCCATAAAAGGTTAGGAATCATATATAGAATTCTGAGAGCATGGGTTGGTAATTAAGTGACCAATTAGTCTGTTAAGATTTTTTAATCCCAAAGTTCTGGCGGTAGAAACCATTGACTACGCTGGAACTTGCAAGTTGGTTATGTCCTGTGTTTTTTTTTTACCTTGGTGGGAACATCCAACCATATCTAAGTATACGTAAAATATGTAATTGGTGCTGCAGGGTTTTAGGGTCCGTTTCATTATAGAGCGGGCGGATATTTTGGTCTCTACTTGTGAACTCAACTAGATAAAAATCCATAGAAGCTTTAGTTTTACAGAGGCAAAGGTTTGTTTAGGAATAATTGTTTGACTTTCAAAGGTCGCACTGCAGATCAAATAAAACATTTATTTGCAATTCCTAGTATTGTCGTTTGCGACGGATGTCATTCGAATAGTTGTATAAACCCATTAACAGTTATCAGGGTGCATTCTGTAGGAAATAGGTAGTAGTCAGTATTATCAGATTTGTACATTAGGTAGCAGCAGTCAGTCACAACGTAGAACTTCGTACGTACGTACATCAGTTCGAGTTACCATTAGCACAGAGATGCAGTTGTCGATTCAAATCCCATAGTGGTAGAAGTAGTAGGAGTATAATCAGAAATCCAAAAGATTAGGGTTTGAAGAAATTATTGAAGGAGTATAGTACAGTGAAATTAATTTGGAAAGAGAAAAAGGATAGGGACGTGTGAATTTCAGAGGATTAGAATTTGGTAGAACACAAAGAGTGGATGCACCTTCGCCATTTCAAACGATTTTGAGCCATGTCATTCAAGGTCTCTAACCATCGGTTGCTGTCATCTCGCGAATCCCAACCAGGTAGTCTACACCTACCAACATGGCCCAGTCCACTTGTCAGTGACTTCATGGATTTGTGCTACGTTTTGGTCTGGCCACCCCTAGCTTTCTTCCAACCTACTCCTACACCATGAAACATTGCACGTCGGGGCAGTCGGTGGTTAGGCATACGTAACACATGTCCCAGCCATCTCAACTGATGAAGTTTCACTACTTCATCAATCGATTTGCCATCCTTACCTAGTACCCGTTTCCTAACAACTGCATTACTTACCCGGTGGTCCCAGGATATACGAGCAATGCTTCGAAGACTAGTAGCCTATGAATATCCTCTACTCTTATCGGTCATGTTTCACTGCCATAAAGTAGGACGGAGCGAACTGCTGCACAGTAAACACGTCCTTTGGTTGCTAGACGGATATCTCGCCTACGCCATAAATGACGTAAGTTGGCAAAAGCTAGACGAGCCTTCTGTTTCCGTGCTGAGATTTCGTCACATACCAGACCACAAGGGCTGATGAGACTCCCAAGATAAGTGAAGTGGTCTACATGCTCAACTACTTCACTCCCTATCATTAGTTCAGGTGTCGCTGCAACCCAATCCTGAAGTAACATTTTGCACTTCGAGGGAGAGAATCGCATCCCGAACATGCCTGCATAGTTGCTTATAGTAATCAGAAGACTCTGCATGTTGTCAGCGTCCTCACCGAGTAAAACTATGTCGTCGGCGTATTCTAAGTCAACAAGTGAATCTCCCGGTAAAAGTTCAACTCCTGGAGGTTTAGCTGATGAAAGTGCTATCTCTAAAAGTATGTCAATGACAAAGTTAAACAAGAATGGGGAGAGTGGACAGCCCTGACGAACACCACTTGAGGTAACCAATTCTGATGACAGTTCGCCATAGGCTCTAACTCGACCAGTTGTGTTCGAGTAGAGAACCTTTATGAGGTTAATGTATTTCTTCGGTACTCCTTTCAGCGACAAACACTGCCACAGAACCTCACGATCAACGGAGTCAAATGCCGCCTTAAGGTCAAGAAATACTACGATTGTGGGACGTCTGAACGTATGTCTATGTTCTAGGACCTGACGTAGTGTAAATATCTGGTCTATGCAACCACGTCCAGGTCGAAAACCAGCCTGGTTTTCTCTAGTCTGCTCTTCACGAGCTTTGGTTAGGCGACCTAGTATTATTGAAGCTAATATTTTAGACACTATATTAGTCAAACTGATCCCTCTGTTATTGTAACAGAAGACTCTTGTCCTTTCTTATAGACTGGCACAATCAGTGATTGGGACCAGTCAGATGGAATTACGTCCAGTTCCCAGATTCTACCTAAGACGTCAGTCAATCTCGTTGCTATTACTGGACCACCATCCTTAAAAATCTCAGGGGTCAACCTGTCAGTGCCTGCTGCTCTCCCTCCCTTCGGATTTCCTATAGCTTTTTCAACCTCACAGAGGGTTGGAGGACTTACATCAATTTGCCATTCAGGACGACTGGGGATCGTGGGTAATTGAAGTGTGGCTGAAGGCCAGTTGAACTGATCCCTAAAGTGTTCTGCCCATCGATCCAATCTCCTGGATTGAGAATGAATAATATGCCCATCTTTATCTGAGATGGTTTCACTGATATTGGGGTTCCTAATACCGGTTTCTTTAACGAGTCTGAATAGCTGTCTGCTGTTTACTATTGCCGCTGCCTTTTCCATCTCTTGCTTTCGCTACCCACCACTGTTCACGATCATTACGTAGGCTTCTTATAAGCCTGCGATTAAGTTGACTCCGCTCTTCGTTATGCTCAGAGCCAGGTGGGATGAGTTTACGAGCATCTATCAGTGCGGTAGATGCTGCCGAGATCCATTGTTTCTCCCTAACGTTATGGTTTACCTTACTAGCGGATATCACTGCTGTTTCCACAGCTTTTCGGATGTCATTCCACGCTGCTTCGAAGTGGGCACAACTTACATGTCTGTCTAACTGTTTTTCTAGTTGTTCCTGAAATATATTCTTAGCTTGCCTATCATTAAGTAGAACCCTTAGGGGCTTCCCTGCAGTGTCTTTCCTACGACCAGTAAGACGCAGACAGATACGTGCTCGCACTAGAGCATGATCTGAATCTAAACATGTGCCCCAGAATGAGCGACAGTCTTCTATAGAGCCCCTCCATCGGTGGCTGATAGCGATGTGATCTAATTGGGTCCAACGTTGGGACGAATTCGGGGGTCGCCATGTCAAAAGATGTTTTTCCTTATGCTTAAAGTTAGTATTTGCAAGAAATAGGCGGTTATCTGAGCATAGCTGCAACAGACGGTCGCCATTGTCTGTTCTTTTCGCCATGACACCATAAGATCCACCCAGGTGTCTTTCCCTTTCACTTAGTTTACCTACTTGAGCATTAAAGTCACCTGCTACTATTACTACATCAGAACGCCTAGCTTCTCGGAGAAGGTCAGAAAGTTTCCTGTAAATCTCATCTTTTATATCGTCTGAGCTGCAGTCAGTGGGAGAGAAGGCAGAGACGACGAAGAGGCAACGACGAGTTTCCCTATCTTTCCGAGTCCCTACTGATCCGTTTAGTCGGACAGCGCATAGACGACTACCTACTGGGATCCAGTCTAAAAGAGCTAGTTCTGCCCTAGGACTTAATGCTATACCTACTCCAGCGAGGCCACGAGAAGCAGCATCAGAGCTTCCAGATATATGAAGCGTGTATCGAGATGAAACTTTATTTTGATTAGGTGCGGTCAAATGAATGACACTACTCGGATCTTGTATGCGCGTTTCGGAGACGCAGCACACATCGATGGTGTAAGATTCTAGAGTCCTAGCTAAGGAAGCCTGTTGTCCTATTTGGCACAATGTTCGGACATTAAAAGTTCCTACATGTAGTTTAGAGCGTGGTTTCAGGAGACCAGGAATAACTTTCTGATGTGTGGGCGAGAATGTCAATGATTGGTTGTCTCGATGAGTCAGACATTAGAGGGGATGACAGGTGTTATGTGTTATATATATATTTCCCTATCCTTACTATGTATGGACATCTTGACTGTTCCTTGATGTTGGATACTTATTGATTGACTGTTCTTTGTGTCGGATTTTCGTGTGGAAATATATTGACGTCATAGTCAGGCTAATCTGGTGTTCTTGATCTGAGTTCTGTTGAAGTCCTGTAGAATAGACACTGGGTGGGAATCTAGTGTAGATATTCGTCTAAGATAAATTAACGTCCCACATACGTGTAAGAAGTAAAAGGACTGTTATAACCAGAAACCCCTAAAGTTATAACCAGCATCCTCTCTCTCTCATACATACCTTTATATTCAATTGGCGACGGTGATTAAAACGGATCTACGCTTACGTATTCAGTTAGTGAACTTTGTATCAAGAAAATGGATGATCTGAAAACCTTATTGCAACAGCAAAATACTCTTATCGAATTATTAGTCAAAAATATGTCGATATCCTCAAGAACTGATGTGTCTAATTCCACTATGACTCCGGATTCTATTGCAAATTCAATAACTGAATTTAGATTTGATCCAGAAAGTGGAGTTACTTTTGAGGCATGGTTTAAACGCCATGAGGATTTATTTATTAATGAATGTAAAGAGTGGGACGAAAGTTCGAAATTGAGATTATTATTACGAAAGCTCGGAGTGTCCGAACATGAAAAATTCTGTAATTTTATCCTCCCAAAGAAGCCATCCGACATAACGTTCAAAGAAACAGTTGAATGCCTGACTCGTATATTTGGTGAACGGTCATCAATTTTTCACACTAGATACCAGTGTCTTCAACTTGTAAAGAAAGTACAGGACGATTACGTAACGTATGCAAGTATCGTGAACCGGGAATGTGAGCGGTTCCGATTACAGGAAATGTCCTCAGATCAGTTCAAGTGCCTTATTTTTGTATGTGGATTACAATCTCCAGTAGATGCAGATATTAGAACACGGATTCTAACGAGAATCGAACTAGATCCTAATATCAGTCTACAATCAGTATCTGAAGAGTGTCAAAGAATGATTAATTTGAAGCATGACACGAATCTCGTAGAAAGGAACAGTGAACACGTGGGAATTAATGCTTTATGTAAATCTTTAAATGAAAATAAAGATTCGAACTCCCAGAAAATCCCAAATCAAGTGAAACACAAAATGTCATGTTGGCGATGTGGTAAGTCTCATTCTGCCAAAGTTTGTTACTTTAAAAAACGAGTATGCTTTCAATGTGGTAAATATGGTCATGCTCAAGTATGTTGTAAAAGTAAACCAAAGGTTTCTGACCGTCAGCATAAGTCCCGTAAAGGAAATAAGATACATACTTCAAAAGTAATGCCACATAACTCAAATGTTGTTCTGGCTACAAAAAGTGAGCAGTTCTCCTCTAAAAGGAAGTATGTAACCATTTTTTTCGATGGCAAACCGGTCAAACTACAAGTCGATACTGGGTCTGACATAACATTAATTTCTAGAGAAACTTGGATTAAAATTGGCCGACCCCGATATCAACCTACATGTTATAATGCCAAGAGTGCGTCAGGAACTAATATTACTCTTCTTGGAGTAATACAGCTACCTCTCACGTTTGGTGAAAAGACTATGACCGGGAAATGTTACGTATCCGGGAACTGTCATACCAATCTATTAGGTATTGATTGGATTGATAAATTTGGTTTGTGGGATTTACCGTTGAATGTGCCGAAAGCAGAATCCCAGTCATGGCCAGAAACGAAAAAACCTTGGATCCGACTACATGTTGATTATGCTGGACCTATAAGTGGACAATATTTTTTGGTGGTGGTAGATTCGTACTCGAAGTGGCCTGAAATTTATGTGGTACGAAGACCATCTACGTCTGAAACACTGCTACATCTGAGACAATTATTTGGTAGGTTTGGTACACCTAATGTTTTGGTTTCAGATAACGGGACGCAGTTCACGTCGTTAGAGTTTGCGGAGTTCTGTAAACAGAATGGAATCGAGCATGTTAGAACTCCACCGTATCACCCTAAGTCGAACGGGCAGGCAGAGAAATTTGTTGATATTCTTAAACGAGCTCTCTTAAAGATGGGAGGAGAAGGCAACGTAGAAGAGGCTCTGCAACAATTTCTCATTTCCTATAGAATTACGCCAAGTCCAAACTGTCAAGATGGGAAATCTCCAGCCGAAATAATGTTTGGCCGACCGATTAGAACATTTTTTGATGTTTTGAACCCGAAAGACAGAATCAGTGGACTACAAAAAAATAAGAAAGGGAATTGCCTGAAAATTCGAGAATTCAAAGTAGGTGACTCAGTCTATGCACGGGATTTCCGGCCTGGCAAGCCAAAATGGATATTTGGGTTTATAAAAAAACGACGTGGTACAGTATTATATGAAGTGATGGTCGAAAATACACTAATTATTAGACATGTAAATCAACTGCGAGATAGAAAATGTGTTTATGAGTCATCTAAACTCAAACCATTACCAATGGAAGTATTATGTGATACGTTTGATATTCCACCACCACCACCACAAGTTGAAACGAGAAAAAATGATCTAGAATCAGAAGTTAGACGAAGGTCATTCAGGAAACGGAAACAAACGAAATTTTTTCAAATAGACCCTAAAATGAAATCATACGATCAAACTTCGCGAGGGAGGTGATGTGTGGGCGAGAATGTCAATGATTGGTTGTCTCGATGAGTCAGACATTAGAGGGGATGACAGGTGTTATGTGTTATATATATATTTCCCTATCCTTACTATGTATGGACATCTTGACTGTTCCTTGATGTTGGATACTTATTGATTGACTGTTCTTTGTGTCGGATTTTCGTGTGGAAATATATTGACGTCATAGTCAGGCTAATCTGGTGTTCTTGATCTGAGTTCTGTTGAAGTCCTGTAGAATAGACACTGGGTGGGAATCTAGTGTAGATATTCGTCTAAGATAAATTAACGTCCCACATACGTGTAAGAAGTAAAAGGACTGTTATAACCAGAAACCCCTAAAGTTATAACCAGCATCCTCTCTCTCTCTCATACATACCTTTATATCACTTTCTGTGTACTCGAATCGTTTGCCTTAGCGGTGGGAGGTGATAAAAGGACGTGGGAAGGGTTAGTCGTAGAGATAACAGAGTTATTAGGTGTAGGAAGGATTTGAAAGCGACCAACTTGGTCTTGTGTGCAGTTAAGGGTATGAGGGCTAGTATCACTTCCCGGCTGCCCACACCGTGGAAGGGTATTTCTGGAGGGACCTGAAAAAGAAGTTGGATTAGTGTTGGTCTTAACGACCTGGGAGAGTGACCGCAGTGCCCAAGGGACATCTGCTTGAGGCCGGTCACGCACGGCCTTTTTGTGGGGGATTTTTGACGTGTTAGCTCCGTTCTTCAAAAGTCCTTACCGCCGGAGACGGAAATCCGTGGGATAAGGCGAGGTGTGCACCTTTTCTAACCCCACCCCTCCTTGTGGGAAGGCAGCATCGCTGTCATGCTGGTTGTCTGAAGGAAACACCTTACTGCTTTCACACCTTTGTACAGTCAGCAGTACGACTTCGCCTTCGGACCTTGGGATTGCTGCTTTTAGTCTCACCGCTCTTCAATCGACCTGTCTGGCATGGTAGGACCTTGAGGAACGATTGTTCCAGTCAGCATAGCTCGATTGGATCATCACGATAGGCAAGCCCGACCACCACGTCAAGGTAGCAGCAACGGTCGGGTAGCAGCGGCTGGTTAGGTACTATAAACAAGTAGTGCTTCGATGTTTTTTGTTTGGCATCTACATCAGATTTTTGTTCAGTAACTCTGATATAACTATCTTGTTGTATTAACTATAATCTCTTGAGACAGCGTTATAAACCTAGGAAGCTAACGAGTTATCAGCATGGTTGGTCGTCAGAATGTCCAGTGTTCTGTTGCCAAGTGGTATGCATTGCAGCGTTGGGCTATTTTATAGTTAACAACATTAGGAAATGACCATTTAAGGAAGATGAGTAGATAATCATCCCATACCAGTGTTATGTAATCAACAAGTGAACATTACTAAGGTCAATTTTGGTGTTTTGAGCAAATAGGGGAAAGGTCTAGTGATTCATTTAACATGGGTCAACTGAGGTAGGTGGAGGAGTGTTTGTACGTTTGACATCCGATATTAGAAGCAGATAAAGGAAGACGTGTCACTTGGAATATGATAAGGATTTATGGTTGTTATCCTAAGCTATGAATAAATATTTTGACTAGAGTTTGTTAGCTTCAGTAAATTATTGTTTAAACTAGAAGGAAGTGGACTGGTCAACTTTATTTTTCTCCATACTGACTGTGTTGGTTATAGAACCTCTCTGTTGCCAATATTTTGATTTTTGTACAAAACAATTGATAGTGTGAAGTATGCGATAATTAAATAAAAGTAACAAATGGCATGTAAATAGTTTAATAATTTAAAGTGGTTTCATGCATACAATTTTTGTTGCGTGTGGTCATCAGCTAACTAGTTGCGAAAAAAGTATGCCTCCATGGTCACTGATTAGAATTCCTATATTAAGTTTAAACACTTCATAAGATTGACTATCATTCACTTGACATTAATAGTCGGCTAAAAACAGCTGTATTTATTTTATTGGAAATAATTGTAAGAAAATAGGTGTGACAACTAAGGTGAAAAGTGCTTTACTGTACAAAAGAAATATACAAATCAGCTGTCTTCTGTCTTCAAATATTTAAAAAACCAGTCGATCAAACCTTGGAAACTTCCAATACTATGCAAAATTAGTCTATTTGTTTTGTCCAGAAATGGTTCCATCATCCAATATGCTTGTTGATGAACAGTTACAAAACTCGTGCCTCCTGTATATTGTGTAGACAAAAGTAACCAATCTTCAAATAAATAGCGAAGTGAGTTTTCAACTTCGATATAATTTGGAGTAAAAAGATGTGGGAATTTCAATAAGGCTCTGCCGACCATAACACCTAAAATAAGTAAGTGTTTTAGAACAATTCTTTAGGGGTTTTCATGTATATATATACTTACTTACTTTCGCCTGTTACTCCCAATGGAGCATAGGCCGCCGACCAGCTTTCTCCAACCCACTCTGTCCTGGGCCTTCTTTTCTAGTTCTTTCCAGTTCTTGTTCATTCTTCTCATGTCTGTCTCTATTTCTCGGCGTAATGTGTTCTTTGGTCTTCCTCTTCTCCTTCGACCTTCAGGATTCCATGTGAGGGCTTGTCTTGTGACACAATTGGGTGATTTCCTCAAAGTGTGCCCAATCCACTTCCAGCGCTTCTTCCTGATTTCTTCCTCCGCTGGAATCTGGTTTGTTCTCTCCCACAGTAACTTGTTGCTGATAGTGTCTGGCCATCGGATCCGAAGTATCTTGCGTAGACAGCTGTTAATAAACACTTGTATCTTCTGGATAATGGCTTTCGTAGTTCTCCACGTCTCTGCCTTTACATTTGTATTAAAAATTGTAACCTTGATGTTGGTTGACAATTGTTTTGAGCTCCAGATGTTTTTCAGCTGTAGGTATGCTGCTCTTGCTTTGCCGATCCTCGCCCTCACATCTGCATCTGATCCACCGTGTTCATCAATGATGCTGCCCAGATATGTGAAGGTTTCCACATCCTCCAAAGCTTCTCCGTCAAGTGTAATTTGATTGGTGCATATTGTATTGTATCGGAGAGTCTTGCTTTTCCCTTTGTTTATATTGAGACCTACTGCTGCTACACTGGTCGTTTTCTCCTGCATTTGTTGTTGCGTTTGTGATAGAAGAGCCAGATCAATGTATATATATAATGAGCTGAAATACACTACAGTCAGTCAGTTACAACGTAGAACTTCGTACGCACGTACATCAGTTCAAGTTGACATACCACATTAGCACAGAGATGAAGTCGATTCAAATCCCATATTGGTAGAATTAGTAAGAGTATAAGTATTATGTGAAAGACTAATATTTGAACGAAGAATATTCTTTTCGATAAATTCTCTTCAGGTTCTACAATTATATATCCAAATTAATAATCCGAAAAGAAATAGCCAGGTTGAAGGCAAAGTACATTGTTTAATACATGTAAATTTAGGAATGTCAAATCAAATAGAATAAAATTGCTAATGTTGATATGACCCATAGAATGTTAACTTGAATCTGTATATATGGTAAGTGAAAATTTCAAGATCTGTGATCAGAATAAATACGGGTCAGATAGGGTGAGAGAGATATGATAGTGCAATTACAATTCGATCAAGTGGAAGACTAAATGTGTGAAAAATTAGTGAGACGTAATAAGGATGGACCAATGCGATGTGAATGAATCATGCATAGGGGGGATTAATAACGATATTTAACCAATAATAATAAAATACAAAGACATTAAATAGGAATAATATATTTGTAAAATCTCAGCGAATGAATTTTCTAAATTAAATCCAACGTTTCGCCTGGCAATCTGGTCCAAGCTTTACAAATATATTATTCCTATTTAATGTCTTACTTCAACTCGGCGCTCAAATACTGTGAAACTATTCGTTCTAATTTAGACGAGAGTTCTTATATATAAAATACAAAGATTTGTGTTTAAGGAATAACATTAGGATTACGTCGATTTTTTTTGTCCCCCTTAATCAAAAAATTTTCATCCCATTTTCCAATTTTTTTCAATCTGTTTCGTCCAATGAAATTCCTAGTTGTAAATGCTTTATAATTGGTTATGTAATTCTTGAAATTCGTATAAAAGCTCTGTACTTATCGATATAGCTAATTTTCTTCACATTATGGACGTCAGTAACGTGCAGATTAGAGGCTCTGTTGTTCCTCACGTAGTCACAGAAACGGAAAATGTATTTTTGAATACATTGTATCTGGTAGCGTTAAAGAGCGCCATTAGAACTTATGAAATAACAACGTACTGCCATTATGCGGTGAAAGATTCTCATTTCCATGGAGATCGGAAGCCATATATTAAATTTGTATGTTGGAGAAAGAGCTATAAAACACCAAGCGGTTCTTCGCAGCCGATTAGACGAAGGAGGTAATTTGATTAGTGTTATTATATTGTTCATCTAAGACTTCAATGGACACACAATGTCCGGCCTTCGTCTTTTGTAAGTTTCTTGAAGGTTATTGAACTGTTGTTCGTGGGAATGTGCATCACAATCACGAGTGCAATTCCCTGAGGTACGACTGTCACACATGGATGCGCCGACTAACGGCGGCGGAATTGGAAACAGTGAAGCCACTGTTGATATCTGGAACATCAGCATTCAATGTGATACACTACGCGTACCAATCCTATGGGAAACGTCTTACTGCTCAAGATGTTTTCAATATGCGTTACAAAGTGTTCTCACAGGCCAACCTTCCTGGTAAGCAATGTGCATATTTATACTATTAACTGTAGTTGACTACGGTAAATTGAAAAATCACATAACGTCACTTGGTGGCCGTTGTGATTATCAACTGGATGCAGATCATAGTCTGTTGTACTTCTTCGCTACAGCAGACCAGATTAATCTGTGCAACAGGTTTTTAGATGTTGTTGGTTTTGATGGAACATACAAAACCAATAATGAAAATATGTTTCTGTATCACGTAGTGGCTCTGGATATGAATTTCATGGCAATACCTGTTTGTATTGCATTTATAAGTCGCGAAACATCAACTTTGCTGTCCAGTTTCCTCTCGTTCTTCCGCCAAATGAGTAACAATAGAGAGGTTATCGGTATTGTTGCCGATGATTCACCTGCTATAGCTGCTGCCATAACGCAGGTGTATCCCAATTCACACCACCTTTTGTGCCGCGTGCACCTGCTTCGAAATGTCATCAAGAGGGTAAACTTTCCTTTCTTTAGAATTAACCCATTCATCGTATTCGTAGAGGCTACGAACTGATCTTCAAATATTCTACCGTCTTATGGTAACAAGAAATGTGGAAAGGTAAATCAAAATATACTTTACAATGTTTTGTAGCTTCCAACGGTATGTGTCATTTATCGAAGCAGCAGACGGAAATTTCTAACAATATTTGAGAGATCAGTTATTGTCCAAAAAGCACAAGTGGTCGAACGCTTTTAGACCATCTGCAATGCTTCTAGATCAAAGCAATACAAATTTCGTTGAGACGACCCATCGAATTTTAAAGTTGCAAAAGCTGAACAAAAAAACACCTGTGTTCAGATCGATATTTAATGTTTTGCTTCGCACTGGATATTGGATAGAAGCTAGAGTTCAAAAGTACTACACTGAATACCGTAGCAAAGCTGTGCTGGGTCGCGAGCCACAACTACATCGTCTTCAGGAAACACTTACACCTGCTCCATGTCAACTGCCGAAGCGGCACTTGCGTGTTCCTGTTACTGACTTCGTATTGTCGGGGGAGTTCCTCACGGCCGTTGATACTACAGGAACTTACACAGTCTCCGGAAATCCTATTAGTTGTTCCTGTATCTTTTATGTAGAACACAGAGTCGTATGTCGTCACATCTTGGCATACTGTTCGCACGCTAATGTCGAAGTTCACAGAGAAAGCATTGGTGACAGATGGCTGCATTCCAACAGCTACGTAACCAGAGTAACGATTGACAATGAGTTACAGGTATAAGTCTGGCAGACAAACGTCCTAACATCGATTCACGACTTATGTCGGCGTATGTCCGCTGAACAGCGTACCGCTGTCCTTAACTATGCTCATCAGTTGCTTTACGATGGATTACCTACTACCATCACAATGCCCATCGTCCGAAATACCACAGGCACCAACCGTCAACAGAACGTCGATTCGTATGCTACCTTAAATGATAACGAGATTGAAGTAATATCTATGAACTCAGAAGAGTTTACGGACCGAGACAATGAAGAAGACGAACGTGCGCACAATGACCGACTGTGTGATATTTGCCATCTACGTCAGCCACCCAGTGAAATAGCCGAAGGAAGTGCTTGGATTTTTTGTCCATGCAACGCTATGTTTCATTCGTTCTGTGCCTACGACCCATCAGAAGTATCAACTGTCCCATTTGCGGCGCTGTCACGGACTCATAGTAGAGTCATTGATTAGGACCTAAGGACCTGTGAGAGACCGAGTAAAGGCCCTTTTCAGGGCCACCCACAATTTGATTTAAATTTTGTTTGAATTTCTTGTTTCCATTTTAAAGAGGAGTCATGAAGCCATCAATAATTCATTTCACATTCATATGATTTGGTTAATAGGTGCAGTAGAGAAATGTAGTAAGATCAGTTTACTAGTACAACAAGATAATTTCTATTGCTAAGGTCAAGTGAACAGACAAGTGATCATCGATGACTTTATAATTTTGTCATCAGCTTTTAAGGTTTTTCAAATTTACGGTTTCAGTAGACGATTCCATACAGAAAACGACGTCATATAATGAAGACTTACATGTCTAACAAGTCATTATTAATAATAATAGCAATAATAATAATAATGGAACATACGAAATGTAATAATAATGTATCTTATGAGATTTATTTCATTCGTTCTGTGCCTACGACCCATCAGAAGTATCAACTGTCCCATTTGCGGCGCTGTCACGGACTCATAGTAGAGTCATTGATTAGGACCTAAGGACCTGTGAGAGACCGAGTAAAGGCCCTTTTCAGGGCCACCCACAATTTGATTTAAATTTTGTTTGAATTTCTTGTTTCCATTTTAAAGAGGAGTCATGAAGCCATCAATAATTCATTTCACATTCATATGATTTGGTTAATAGGTGCAGTAGAGAAATGTAGTAAGATCAGTTTACTAGTACAACAAGATAATTTCTATTGCTAAGGTCAAGTGAACAGACAAGTGATCATCGATGACTTTATAATTTTGTCATCAGCTTTTAAGGTTTTTCAAATTTACGGTTTCAGTAGACGATTCCATACAGAAAACGACGTCATATAATGAAGACTTACATGTCTAACAAGTCATTATTAATAATAATAGCAATAATAATAATAATGGAACATACGAAATGTAATAATAATGTATCTTATGAGATTTATCACTGCATTGCGAAAATACGATGCAGTGATAAATGCCATTTAGACATTTGATAAATAAATGTACAGTTTAACTTAACAGATTGAAATACGATATTCTAAATACATAATGGTTACTTGATACAATTGACCTTATTCACATTAAGTCATATAATTGAAATAGAAATTTATTTCGCTAGACATAGACTTGTTCATTGACACTTCATTCAACCTATATTACACATATGCTTGTCAAAAAGGTTACTTTTTTCAACATTCAGCGATTTACTGTTTGACAGTATAAGAGGAGTAATTATTTTCCCTTTTGACGGAAAATGTACATACAGTTTTTCATTGTTCGTCCAGTATGTTTAACAAAGGAAACTGTTGATTTGGAAATATAACTCCAGTCTTTCTAATTAATTAACGTTTACAATGTTGTTTACTAATGAAAATAAAATTCAGATCATTATTTTGAAAGGCTGTGCACTTAAAAAACATTGGCTGTTAACATTAGCTGCCAAAAAATATTATGCCCACCTGACAAATACAATTACCGTATTACATGATGACTGAGTACAACACTAACATGTATTTTAGGTGATCATTAATAAGTGATCAACTACAAATAATGTACAGGTCAAAATATTGTATGCTTTGAATGGATTTACAAAAAAACCTTGATAACCTTGATATTGCGTTCATTTTCGACACCCTTTCCAAAGCTAAAATGATCCACTTTTTAGTATTAAGAATAACGGTTTGCAAAATAACTGAATTATAAAGATTATTTGCTTTTTTCTCAGACATTATTACTAATTTCAGATAGCGTAAAAGTTGCTTCATTTACACATCTTTTACGGTTAGCGTGACTTCGGCATGACCCATTCACTTTCTCTTCATTTCATTCATCATTTCATATAAACCAGACGAAATAGTCTGGTTGTCTCTGAGCTTCTTCAAAGAACTAGTAAGCTCCTTCTCTATTTTCAAATTGAGATCTTTATGGTTAGTTATTTTTTTAAATTTCAATTTGTCATTTAAGATGGTCCCCATTTTATCAATATAATCGTTTTTGTTGAGAAGAACCACTCCTGAACCTTTGTCAGGTTTCGTAATCAATAACGTCTCATCCTTTAGGAGTACGTTAATAGCTTCCTTATGCCTTTTTTAAGAATACTTTTGTAATTAAATTTATAGTTTTTTTTACTGGTAGCAACAGTCCACAAGAGTAGATTTAAAGTGCTCCAGTTGTTGATAAGAATTAGCCGCTAAATCACGTCTCTGGCTGTATAGATTCTCAAACTGTATATCGGTATCTATGTGGTTACAATTATTACGGGTATCACAAAACTTTAGACCTAAGGATAATACCTCTAGTTTATCGTTATCCAGTTCGACATCCGAGAAATTATGGACAAACCTTTTAGAGTCAGTTGGAAATTTGCTTTCAGATGTATGATGTTCCAGACCTTTCAAAAGCTGAATGAGTTTCCTCCCTGATCTATGATCCATAACATTAGTAACATAGTTCATGAAAGGTATTTTTAAATCCTCCGTTAAGTCATCCACTGCATACTTTCTGCAGAAAACATTCATCTGTATCTCATTTATGTCCGAATGCAGGGCGTCGATCTGATTTAGGGCGTGACGTTCCAGCGTTTTCCGATTGGGGTAGACACCGTTATGTGAAAGATAGGGGTTTGAAGATGTTATTGAAGGAGTATAATACAGTGAAATAAATTTGGAAAGAGAAAAAGGATACGGACATGAGGAATTCAGAAGATTAGAATTTGGTAGAACACAAGCAGTGGATGCACCTTCGCCATTTCAAACGATTTTGAGCCATGTCATTCAAGGTCTCTAACCATCGGTTGCTATCATCTCGCGAATCCCAACCAAGTAGTCTACACCTACCAACATGGCCCAGTCCACTTGTCAGTGACTTCATGGATTTATGCCATGTTTTAATCTGGCCGCCCCTACCTTTCTTCCAACCTAATCCTACACCATAAAGCATTGCACGTCGGGGCAGTCGGTGGTTAGGCATACGTAACACATGTCCCAGCCATCTCAACTGATGAAGTTTCACTACTTCATCAATCGATTTGCCATCCTTACCTAGTACCCGTTTCCTAACAACTGCATTACTTACCCGGTGGTCCCAGGATATACGAGCAATGCTTCGAAGACTAGTAGCCTATGAATATCCTCTACTCTTATCGGTCATGTTTCACTGCCATAAAGTAGGACGGAGCGAACTGCTGCACAGTAAACACGTCCTTTGGTTGCTAGACGGATATCTCGCCTACGCCATAAATGACGTAAGTTGGCAAAAGCTAGACGAGCCTTCTGTTTCCGTGCTGAGATTTCGTCACATACCAGACCACAAGGGCTGATGAGACTCCCAAGATAAGTGAAGTGGTCTACATGCTCAACTACTTCACTCCCTATCATTAGTTCAGGTGTCGCTGCAACCCAATCCTGAAGTAACATTTTGCACTTCGAGGGAGAGAATCGCATCCCGAACATGCCTGCATAGTTGCTTATAGTAATCAGAAGACTCTGCATGTTGTCAGCGTCCTCACCGAGTAAAACTATGTCGTCGGCGTATTCTAAGTCAACAAGTGAATCTCCCGGTAAAAGTTCAACTCCTGGAGGTTTAGCTGATGAAAGTGCTATCTCTAAAAGTATGTCAATGACAAAGTTAAACAAGAATGGGGAGAGTGGACAGCCCTGACGAACACCACTTGAGGTAACCAATTCTGATGACAGTTCGCCATAGGCTCTAACTCGACCAGTTGTGTTCGAGTAGAGAACCTTTATGAGGTTAATGTATTTCTTCGGTACTCCTTTCAGCGACAAACACTGCCACAGAACCTCACGATCAACGGAGTCAAATGCCGCCTTAAGGTCAAGAAATACTACGATTGTGGGACGTCTGAACGTATGTCTATGTTCTAGGACCTGACGTAGTGTAAATATCTGGTCTATGCAACCACGTCCAGGTCGAAAACCAGCCTGGTTTTCTCTAGTCTGCTCTTCACGAGCTTTGGTTAGGCGACCTAGTATTATTGAAGCTAATATTTTAGACACTATATTAGTCAAACTGATCCCTCTGTTATTGTAACAGAAGACTCTTGTCCTTTCTTATAGACTGGCACAATCAGTGATTGGGACCAGTCAGATGGAATTACGTCCAGTTCCCAGATTCTACCTAAGACGTCAGTCAATCTCGTTGCTATTACTGGACCACCATCCTTAAAAATCTCAGGGGTCAACCTGTCAGTGCCTGCTGCTCTCCCTCCCTTCGGATTTCCTATAGCTTTTTCAACCTCACAGAGGGTTGGAGGACTTACATCAATTTGCCATTCAGGACGACTGGGGATCGTGGGTAATTGAAGTGTGGCTGAAGGCCAGTTGAACTGATCCCTAAAGTGTTCTGCCCATCGATCCAATCACCTGGATTGAGAATGAATGATATGTCCAATCGGTAATTCGCTGCTCCCTAATTGGCGGTCTCATCAAGCCACACATCAACTAGGCATCCACTCGGCCACAAAGTATATAACAAGTAGATCTCTATGAGAATAAGTTGAAAATCCCTCCAGTGTTTTACTGGACAGTATTGTCATCTCTTTATTCTTTCGTCCTACCTTGTGTTAGATTTTATTCAAGACTTTTGTAACTTTATCTTATTTCCCCCCTCTTTTTTGTCCGAATCTTTATCACGTGACTTCGGTTAAGATTTAACTTCATGTAATTTCGCTACTGCATGTTCCCAGATCGTTGACAATAGGGTCGTATCTGACTAAACTCAAGGTTACGGCGTAGTTGGGCTGATGATTGCTCACCTTTGATTGCCTGCTGGAAACGGCTACTCGAATTCTTGAAGATGAATATTTGATCCCATCTTGTTACTCACTTACGCCTATTACCCCTCGTTGAGGAGCATAGGCCGCTCACCAGCATTCTCCATCCAACTCTGTTCTGAGCCTTCCTTTCCAGTTGCTATTCATCCTTTTCATATCTGATTCTATTTCCCGGCGTAGTGTGTTCTTCGGACTTCCTCTTTTCCGCTTCCCTTCCGGATTCCAAGTTAGGGATTGAGTCGTGATGCACATTGGTGATTTCCTTAGTGTATGTCCGATCCACTTCCAACGTCTTTTCCTAATTTCCTCTTCAGCTGGAAGCTGGTTTGTCGTCTCTCACAAACGAACTGGTAATAACAGTGCATACAAACAATTCAGGCGAGCAAGGAACATATCCACAAAGGCAACAAGAGAAGACAGGTTTCAATATAAAATAAAGCTTATCGATAAGTTTGTCTACAATCCGGAAAGCTTATTGTGCCGTTCAGCCTTTCTTCGTCAAGCCGAAACCAAATTTTTCCAACTGCTAGGTCCTAATGGCCCGATCAACAACGACGGTGACGCCGCCGACATTCTGGCAAAACAGTACTTTCGGACATTTCGACCGACCCATACTAACTATATTGATGAGAGCTTCACCTGCAACTCAATAGGAGTCGCAACGCGACTATAGTTTATGGACAATCTTTGAACGAATCTTAAGTGACCTTGAGAAATATTAGCCAATCAGCAAATAGTCAGTATAGAGTAAAAAATATATTATACAAAACCAAAGAATTAAAGTGGATACACTTATTTTACATTATCGAAAAACTTGTCAAGGTTAGAAAGAGGTTCAAAGGTTCTAAAATCGTAATGGATAAGGTAGAGGAACTCATCCATATGGCTCCATAACAGTCGGTCTCTGGAGCTATGATATCGTCGCAAATACTCTCTCAGCTTCCAGTACATAGCTTCAATATTGTTTGCGTGTACTCCGATTGTGTATGTTTGTCATTTTTATTACGCATATATCCCTAAAATACTCACACCACTCGACAGCCGAAGCTTCAGTAACATCTGCGATTATTGCAGTCAATGTTACTAGTGTTTTTATTGTACAGTTCGCGGCAATTATTATAATTTGCCTTAGTCTTAATCTGGATCGAGCGAAAAAAGTTCCAATTCTAGAAGACGTCTTCCTCCAACATATATTACATCGAAAGACAACATCACGGTAGTCTGTCTAAAGTCCACAAGTCTTTTTATTACTGCAATTACAAATAAAGGAACTTTTTTATAGTCCCATTTATTGTAGACGCTTAATTATCACGTCTTCTCTGAAATCCATTGTAAACCGATTTTACATGAGCACAAGGCACTTAAACTGATGCTGTCACCTTGAAATCCCTCAAACGCTTCTGATTGGCTCGTCCATAAATTATGGTCTCGCAGACTCTCAGAATTGAACCTGAACGCTGACTTGATGTACCGGAAACTGCAGCATCTAAAAAAGGCACAGCATGGTTTCAGAGAAGGTCACTCTTGTATAACCAACCTGCTGACCGCGTGCACTGATGGACAACCATCCTTAATCGCAAGGGAAAGGTCGAAGTCATATACTTTGACTTCTCAAAAGGTTTTGATATGGTTAACCATATATATCTTATCAATAAGCTCAAGCGACTAGGTATCAAATCACTTTTAACTGATTGGTTCAATTCATATCTAAAAATTGACATCCTAAGGTCAGATTTAACTTCACTTTTTCTCAGGTTACGTAGTGTCCTAATGAGGTCCCCTCAGGGTATAGAACTAGGATCTCTTCCTTTCCTGATTTATATAAACAATCTTCCACAGCAGGTATCGTCTGATTTATTACTTTTCGCCCATAATGTAGGACTCTGGGAGGAATTATGCAACCAAGAGGATAAATCGGCATTTCAGGAGGATCCGACTTGACTTTATAGTTGGGCAGATAACAACGGACCTATCTTTAACACTTCAAAGTGTAGAGTAGTCCATCTTAGACATGTTGCGGACTACAACTTAGGTGACCCCTCTGGAGGTATCCCAAGTTGAAAAAGATCTAGGAGTATTAGTACCTTACGATCTGATGTCTTACGCTGCGACGAAAATGCCTTTCGAACATAATCCTATACAGTTTTATTCGTCCGCATTTAGAGTACGAAAACATAGTAATTCCTCTCTCACTTCCAAAGGTAAGGACACTATTGGACGTATCCAGCGGCGAGCCAGGAAATCAGTTCGAGGACTGAAACTCAAGTCTTATGAAGAACGCCTCCAACTCCTAGACCTTTATATAACAGAGTAAAGGCATATTAGAGGTGACCTTCTAATGACTTACAGCATCCTTAACACCTCTGAGCATCCCCCCTTAAATACCTACTTAGGCTGAGTCCCAACACAAACCTTAGGGGTAACACCCTGAAACCGGAGAAAACGGAGTGTAGGCACACCTTCTACCCCTCGGGAAAAGTCAAATGTTGGAATTCGCTGTCGGCTGAGCTGGTCCAAGCGACTTCCCAGGAGTCATTAAAGAGAAAACTTGACATAATCTTAAGGACTATTATGATTTACAAACTTCTCTTCTTTGTTCTCCTTTATCGTTAATATGCCTAGGTTATTACGTGGAGGCATCGGTGACCCACTGTTACTAGATGCGTTAAGCGAAAGCTTCTTCTATTTCATACTAAAACATTATTTATTATTTATTTAAATACATAGGTGTTGGTACAAGGGGGCACCAGATATATATGTGCTACACATTAGTGACGATCGTCTCATTCTTGATACGGTTAAACTCCATCGGTCACGAATTTCCACTAGAAATTTGGAAGCTCATTTCCGGGTTGGTTATCAGTGAACACATGTATATAGTTTGGTGCACATTGCTGAAGAGACTGAAGTTATGGTGGAATAGCTGTTCGGTGCCTCCTGGTTTTTAAATAACACTATAATTTGTAGGTATTATTACCAAGTTTTGATTTGATAATTTTGAATAAATTGAGCATTGGGTAGATTGTTATAAATAAATAATATATTTGTAACACTATAATTGATGGTTATCCATCCATTAATGGAACATTACCTTAAAATCGATTTGTATGAATTTTGAATATATGTACAGGTTATTAAGTCAAGAAGTTTCATAATGTATGATCTACTAGTGATGCTATAGCAACCATCCTACAATCAATTTCGATTATAGCCAATTTTGGTTAAGCCCTTTTTTATAACTTACTTAACAGACATTGTCATTAGGATAGTAACAATTTGCATATTCTTTGCACTGCTATACCACTAGAGCACATGACACTCTAGCCGAAATGTTGACTGCTTAAATATCATTCGATGACTCATACTCCTCCCCATATATGTACGCACACAAATATTATTATCAGCCTTTGTTTTGCTTTGCTGTGCCCTTATTAAATTTGACTATAAATTGCCTATGTAATTGCTTGCTATTCGCTCGCTCGCTCGCTTGCTCCTCGTTCGTTTCCTTCGCTTGTTTGCCTGTTCACTCGCTCGTTCATATTCGCTCAGGTGTTGTTAGCTTTCGAACCTGAGTCATTCGACAATAAACTGTAGTTGCTGCTATCCTTTGTCTTCTGATTTTACGCACCGTTAAGTTTAGAATTATAACGGTTATCGAAGTAAACGGTTAACGAATCGCGGCACTACAGAATTGGAGGCCTCGCCGAACAAGCACGACGCAATAGAATTGGATATCTCGCCGAACAAGCACGACGCAATAGAATTGGATATCTCGCCGAACGAGCACGACGCAATATATTTGGTTACCTCGCCGTACGAACACGACACTACGGAATTGGATGCCTCGACGAGCGAACGCAAAACAATTTTCGACGAGATAATTTCATTTTGAAAATTCAACGTACTCTGTTTCTATTCGAATTATTATCTGGATTATAATCATAATTGTGGATTTATTATATCACAATTTTAATCGCACGTTCATCATCCCATAAGCATTATTGAACTTAACGATAATATTCATAATAAATAACGATTATTCACGAACAATTGATATATTGGTGCAATTTAGTAAGTCTGTTCCATTTTATATATTGTACCTTTTGTTATTGTCATTTTTTTCTTCGATTCATTTCTCTCAGTGACAATTACGTTATATTCGCATACTATTCAATTTATTATTATTAGTAGTAATGTCTTTAAATAACGAAACAATCGATCTTTCACAGTCACCATCCGTGGGAGTTATTAATGTTACTATTCCCTCTTTTAATGTTACTGATCCTCAACTCTGGTTTATTAGACTTGAAAATTACTTCGTAGCCAATCGTATTATTTTACAGCGACATAAGTTCGGCTATGCAAGCTCACTACTTCCAGATGAAGTAGCAGACAAGGTACGAGAGGTCCTAACTAAGCCGGATGCGGTAAATCCGTACGATGTATTGAAACAGGCAGTAATAAAAGCTCTCTCGTTAAACGACCGACAAGCTGTCGAGCAGTTGCTCAGTGAAGTTCAAATCGGAGATAGAACGCCTTCGCAGTTAAAAACGTATATGAGCAACGTAATTGGAGACAGAAATGTGGATAAAAATATATTTTACCAGTTATGGTTGCGACGACTCCCACCGAACGTACAGCAGATCCTCGCTGTTGGAGATAGCGATGTAGACATAGACAATATCGCTAAAATAGCCGATAAGATTTACGAGAGAATGAGAAATGCGACTTCACAAACGCTCAACTTCACAGTTGACGAAAGAATCGAGGCCTTGCAAAAGGAAATTAATGCGCTATGCCACAAATTAACGAGTCTAAATCACAACGACAGGAAAAGAAGTTGGTCGCGCAGCAGATCAAGAGATAGAAACCGATCATTTTCTAAGGGACTACCAGATCCTGCTATATGCTGGTACCATCAAACATTTGGGTACAGAGCTCGAAAATGCAGGTCTCCATGCAAATCTAAACGATCCCAACGATTCTCAGTAACGACTACGAAAATCAACGCAGCTCCCACGAGCAATCGTTTATTCTATGTTCAGGACAGAGTAACGGGCGCGCAGTTTTTAGTAGACACGGGAGCAGAGATAAGCGTCGTCCCTCCATTGAGCAACGAAAAACAAAATATCGATACTGCGCTAACTCTTAAAGCAGCGAATAGATCCGATATAAAGACATATGGCAAACGAAAACTAACCTTGAATTTCGGCCGTAATATTTCACTTCGCTGGGAATTTGTAATCGCTGATGTTTCCGTACCCATAATTGGTATCGATTTCTTAAAGAATTTTGACCTAATAGTGGATTCTCGACGAAACCAACTAGTGAATGGGGAACGCTCAGTAGTCATAAGAGGAGTGACCACTGATCATGTATCTATGAATTTAGTAGTGTCGAAAGATAGGAACGAGCAATATAAGTCACTTCTAAATAAGTTCGCCGACTTAACGAGGTCATCATACGACAACAAAGATCTTAAACATACAGTACAGCACCATATCGTCACGAAAGGTCCACCGACTAGAGTAAGAGCGCGAAGGTTGGACCCAAAAAGGTTAAACATTGCAAAACGAGAATTCGAAAAGCTAATGAAACTTGGTATCATAAGGCCATCTAATAGTCCCTGGGCATCTCCGTTACATATGGTTCCCAAAAAGAATGGAGAAATTAGACCATGTGGAGATTATAGAGCCCTTAACAAGCAAACGATAGCAGATAGATACCCAGTGCCACATATTCACGATATCACTACCGAAATAGAAGGTGCTACGATTTTTTCGAAAATTGATCTTGTTCGGGCGTACTACCACATTCCAGTGGCCCCAGAAGACATACCGAAAACGGCCGTAATCACTCCATTTGGTTTATTTGAGTTTTTACGAATGCCATTTGGATTAACTAATGCAGCTCAAACCTTTCAGCGATTTATTGATCAGGTTGTTAGAGGTTTGACAGGGGTATACGCATATATCGACGATATATTAGTAGCTAGCGCTACCGTCGAAGAACATCTACAACATCTACGACAGTTATTCACGAGACTTCAAGAATATGGTGTCACTATTAACGTGGAGAAATGTGAATTTGGAAAGAAATCATTGCAATTCCTAGGTCATATGATAAATTCTCGAGGTATCATGCCAGTTCCAGCGGAAGTTGCTGCTATTCGTAATTATCCGTTGCCCGAGTCACAAAAAAAGTTACGACGATTCTTGGGACTAATAAACTACTATAGGCGATTTATTCCAAACTGCGCAGCAATACTACAGCCATTAACGGACGCTTTGCGAGGAAATACCCGAACATTCCATCTATCGACAGAGGCCATACAGGCTTTTGAGAACGCTAAGCGAGCACTTCATGAGAAAATGATATTAGTTCGACGAAAGAGCGAAGCGCCACTAGCCATCATGACGGACGCATCGAACATAGCAGTAGGAGCTGTACTGCAGCAGTTAGTAAACGGTACGTGGGAACCGATTTCATTTTTCTCGAGGAGATTAAACCCTACACAAACGAGGTACAGTACGTTCGGAAGAGAACTATTAGCGATTTACTTGGCAATCAAACATTTTCGACACATGATAGAGGGTACCATTTTTACAGTGTATACAGACCATAAACCCCTCACGAAAGCATTAAACGCCAAGCAGGATAACTATTCGCCGAGGGAAATTCGACAATTAGAATTTATTTCCCAATTTACTTCTAGCATACAGTATATTGAAGGTAATAATAACGAAGTGGCAGATGCGTTGTCCAGAACAACGATAAACGCGATTATTACAAATGGAATTGATTATCACGGTCTCGCGAAGTTACAAGAGATAGACATCGAACTAAACAAGCTAAGATTCGATGACACGACGTCATTATTATGCGAAGATATTCAGTTCGGCAACGCGAAAGTAATATGTGACATGTCAACTGGCCGACCTCGCCCATTCATTCCTAAACCATTGCGACGGAAAGTATTCGAAAGTATCCATAACCTATCGCACCCGGGAATAAAAGCCACGATGAAATTAATCAGTGAGCGTTTCGTATGGACGAAAATGAATCGCGATATACGAAATTGGACGCAAGCATGCATGAAATGTCAAAAAGCCAAAGTACATCGTCATACTAGTTCGCCAATGGGTTCATTTTCACAGCCAGACACTCGATTCGAACATATACACATCGATATTGTGGGACCACTGCCAGTTTCGAACGGGTACAACTATATTTTTACATGCATCGATAGATTTACCCGATGGCCTGTAGCGGTACCAATAAAAGACACCTCAGCCGAATCTGTAGCAAAAGCCCTAATCGAGAATTGGATTTCTCACTATGGTATACCGGCAATTATCACGACCGATAGAGGAGCTCAATTCGAAAGTCGACTCTTCCAGCAGCTTACAGAACTCCTCGGAATTAAACGTATACGAACGACATCCTACCATCCAATGGCAAACGGAATGGTTGAACGCCTACATAGGCAGTTGAAAGCATCCCTTACATCTGTCATTGTCAATAACGATTGGGCTAATAAGCTTCCTTTAGTCATGTTAGGTTTAAGAACAATAATTAAACAGGATATGGGATGTTGTCCAGCCGAGTTGGTATATGGAACTACTTTACGTTTACCCGGAGAATTTTTCGCTTCAGGTAAAAGTGTTCCGACTGATGTAGCCAACTACGTCCAACGCCTGAAGAAACACATGAGCGATTTAAAAATAGCACTTCCCAGACTACAACAACGTCGAGTATTCGTACCTCAGCAACTACATAATAGCACGCACGTATTTATCAGAAGAGACAACGTACAACCACCTCTGCAGCCGAACTATGAAGGTTCATTTAAAGTGATTACGAAGACAGATAAGACAGTCACGGTAGAAAAAGCTGGGAAGACAGACGTAATCAGTATCGATCGTGTGAAGCCAGCTTTCATCGATAGCGATTTTCAATCGACAAGCACAAGCCTCTCGAAGACGATCATACCTACGAAACACGAATCTCAGGAGTCAACGACGCTAACGCACCAAAACGAAGAGACACCGATAACGACAAAATCTGGTCGCAGAGTAAGATGGCCGCAACGTTATGTCGCTACAATCTTTTACTGATAATTTTCTGCTACTTTGATTATTAATTATAATTCTTCCTCTTCATTGTATACATATGGATTATTAAATTCATGCTATACGCTATTAAACTTGGCACAGCTTATGTACACCCTTATGCTCATACGTGTAGTTTTTTTTTCGAAGCGATACCATATCCCTTCTATTCCTTACAGCTATTTTGTATAGCCTAACGGACGGGCACGAACTAAATACACACTAACTTCATTCTAATTTTATACAGGCCCATATCTTCAAATGATTGTAACTACGCTATCCAATTTACTGTACATTATGCAAACACAGACATTTTTTCATATATCTTTGTTTGCAGGGGGGAGTAATATAGCAACCATCCTACAATCAATTTCGATTATAGCCAATTTTGGTTAAGCCCTTTTTTATAACTTACTTAACAGACATTGTCATTAGGATAGTAACAATTTGCATATTCTTTGCACTGCTATACCACTAGAGCACATGACACTCTAGCCGAAATGTTGACTGCTTAAATATCATTCGATGACTCATACTCCTCCCCATATATGTACGCACACAAATATTATTATCAGCCTTTGTTTTGCTTTGCTGTGCCCTTATTAAATTTGACTATAAATTGCCTATGTAATTGCTTGCTATTTGCTCGCTCGCTCGCTCGCTTGCTCCTCGTTCGTTTCCTTCGCTTGTTTGCCTGTTCACTCGCTCGTTCATATTCGCTCAGGTGTTGTTAGCTTTCGAACCTGAGTCATTCGACAATAAACTGTAGTTGCTGCTATCCTTTGTCTTCTGATTTTACGCACCGTTAAGTTTAGAATTATAACGGTTATCGAAGTAAACGGTTAACGAATCGCGGCACTACAATGCTTTAACTTGGTTGGGATAAATTTAAGACTTTCGGCGAAGTTATCTGGAAATCAGTTCATAGAATATGGCTGAAGAATTTTAGGTGACCAATTGTTATCCCCTTGTCATAAGGAAAAGTAATATGCTAACATACTCTTACATATCATATTTTCAGTTAAGGACTCACCATGACAACCGGTCGTTTCCTGAGCACCATATGCATCGTTTAGTCCACGGACATCACCATTCAGTATTATTGGAATATCGGTACCAAGGTAACAATGTTTAATTTTACAGTCGACCAATTCTTGAACCACATTCCATGAAGCACAGTCCCTGCTACGTTGTTGAGGTGTTCTGGCATGTAATGTAACCCAGTCAACACCCATTACAGCTAGACGTCGGACAAGTTCAACAGTTAGTTTGATCTAGATAAAAGGTATATTTTAGAGTTACATACATTATTTAACATACGATAATAAACACATCAAGGACGTTTTCTTTTTTTTACTAGAGAAGAGGTAGTACATATTACTACAATGTATGGGAAACATTCATTCACATATGGATACAAAAAATCATTAGGAATAATATCTATAATTAATTTAAACTTGATACAGTCTTTTAATCTAATAACCACAAAAAACCAGTGTATAAAATGGATTGACAGAAATGAGCTTTATTGACTCCCATTTATCACTTCTAGTTATTTGCTTATCGAAAAAAGGACATGTACAATAGGAATATTATTAATAATCAGATAGAATAAGATTCTGTCTAAGTACCACAGAAGTTCAGAAATATACATAATTATTATTAGCTTTATTCAATATTATATTTTTAATACAATATAGAATCCTCAGTACAAAGTATTTCAACAAGTTTCCGTTTCTTACTTCTTGGTCGTTCCTGACAATAAATACTGAGTGATCACCAATTAGAAGTTAGCAGTTCAGTCAATCGACATCTGAATAATGAACATTCTTTTCGCTGCATATTGCCAGCAACCATGATATCTCTGATTAGGCTTTTTGTAACCTTTACAGAGAAAGGTTGTACACTTTTCAGAAACGCACCTGAATAGGTTGTGCGATCAATAGCCACAATGATGTATTATAACAAACAAAATTAGATAGTTTTAATAGTTGAGATCATTGGTTCGAACCTCGCGAGGCGAGATCGTGGGTGCGCACTGCTGAGGAGTCACAGAATATGACGGAACGGCCGTCCAGTGCTTCCAGGTTTTTCATGATGGTCTAGCTTCAATTGACTCATGATCTCAACTATTAAAACTACTATAATATCCACAAAAACCCCTTCTGATGAAAATTAGATAAGTTGTTGAAATATCTAAATGATAAGAACAGGTAGCCCAGATGTTAAAACAGGCCACCAATGATAAAGATAAGTGTTTATCGACTTGAGACTATTACCATCAGGATTTTTAAATAAAATATCAGTTATTTCAGAACAATTTTATTAAATATGACGACAGCGATTTCCTAATCGATCTAAGCAAGTTTCTTTTGATATTTTTAGTATGATATGAGGATCTAGGAAATGTGGTCTACTGAACACTAATAATGGGATAAAGAATATGAATTGAGCAACTGTGGAAAAGGTTACTGACTGTTTTTCTTACGAATCACCTTAACTGGCTGGTTATATAAATGAAGACTACCTGATGAATCCACTTTGGCAGGCTTAGATTATTTATTCGAATCAGTTATTCCGTTATTACTTCGCAGTGATAGCTCGTGATACTTTGCGGTTTGACCCAGATGAACTTAATTACTCAGCGTCCTTCATTCATGATTCAGAAATTGATCAATCTAGATCGATTTATTCATCAAATTAAAACTAAACAGAAGTATTTAATTATGAGGAACTGAAAATGGCTTGAACTAGCAGAACCAACAATGAAAATGGTAAATTATTAGTTAACTGTTACAACTTAGTACTGTCCACTCTAATTTTCACGAGACTGAATATATTCCCTTTGAGCTGTGTCGAAGCTATACATGAACTTTGAAAAACACATTCGACTTCACTGTCTATGATGTTGTATTTCTGGTCGTAGAATTTGTTAAAAAGCTGAATAAGATTATGGGATAATAATTTTTTGTCGTTTAGAAATCAGTTACGTATCTACGTTGTGTAGTTTTTTTTGTTCATTTAACAACTAATTCATGCGCAGTTGCACATGTTAACATTTATTTGAATTTAACAAGTGTTACGTTATCAATGAATTCGCTTGAATTTAAGTGAATAAATGTGTTAATAAACAACACAAAATATCTAACTGATTTACACAGTAAGATTTCGTAGCAGTACTTAGGTTAGAGCAGGTAATTTCCGAGCTAATTTCAATGAAATTGTCAACATGCATTTGAAAGCAGACATCTAAACAGTCGGTTTCAAACAGTATAAAAAAATGTGTACTGTTGGTTACATAACATGTTATTCTGAAAAGATATGATGTAGCTTCGTTGGATGGCTAAATTAATCGGGTATTCTTAATAATGCTAAATAGACTGCTATCTATAAACGAAACAGCAGAGTTTTTTTATATGACTATAGTAAATTCAAAAAGTATTAAGCTCATCTTTTTTATTGACTCAATAGTTAACCTATTTTCGTAAAGGATATAATAAACTTAATAATGAGGTACAATTTAATGCACTACACTTTTTCTATACTAGTGATATACTAGTGATTCTAACTGCTGCAACTCCCATTTTATCCAAACTGAAATATATAAATAGTACCTTTGGAATTGTCAACTTCGAAGCTGAATATATCCCTAATTTCTGAATTATTAAGTAAACTAGTAAAATTTCCAGGTATATATTGTTGGTAAGTTGTTAGGTCTATATTCCATTAATTTATATCGAACAGTTCAATTTGACAGGTGGAAATGAAGGTTTTCCCCATCAAGTCATCGTTCACTTCAATAGTTTTAATACTTTATTATGATATCAGTGAGTGGTTCTGTTTCCTGTTAGGTAACGAGTTAAAAGTTCATGTATTTACCACTTGAGTTATGACCGTAATTTTCTCAGATTAAATATTCTGTCTTAGTAATTTTATAACAACTAGTAAAATTTCCTCAATGGTACTGAGTAAAGATTTCCTTTTTTAAATAAATAGCTTTGATTACGCCATTAGTATTCTTTCATCAAAGTACAGATAACTATATTACTACCGATGGACGGAATAGACTATCTGAAAAAAAAGACAGTTCAATAATTAAGTTATATCCAGAGCACAAATGAGTGTTAAAAAACTCATGAAAATTTTTTACCACTAACTGGATCGCATGAAGGACCCTCTCCAACAGATCTATTACTTGTCGTTGGTATACGAATTTTAGCAGAAATTGAGAATGGACCGTGAGATCGTGTTATAGACTTAAATTTATTTTCTAATTTGTTATTTTTGTCTAAATCTTCTATATCGTCCGACATTTTACAACTTTCCATGTGCGAATTACGCCATCGAGGAATTGTATTTCGAGCGGCATGTACAATATTGGCAATTTTTTCAGGTTCTTTTAATAGGGCTGAACCTAATCCACTACCTATTGCCCAACTAGATTATGAAGAAGAAAAGGAAATGATAATGACAGCATGAAAAAATTCGTTCAAGATATTTAACTAATCTTGTATTCGAACACCAATATATGAAGGAAGAGTATTCTTTCCGATAAATTCTGTTCAGGTTTTATCTAAATTAATAATACAGAAAGTGACCAGACTTAAGGCAAGTACATCGTTTAAAACATCCGCTTCCAGCTCTTCTAGGATTACTGCCGGTCACAAACCCGGATAAAGTAGGAGGTTTAGGCATAGGATCGGCAATCCTATCCTGTAGAAAACAACCATACTAAAAAAACTCTAGCCAGAATGAACAGTTTAAACCATTTGAACTCTGCTCTCCAAAGGTTTGCATTCAGAAGAATTATGACGCCTCATGGTGAAAGCCGACAATATGTAGAAATCACCAGTTCGATGCCCCTTCTAAGAACCAGGGCAACAATTAACATGGAATGTACGGACAATGCGAAAGACCAGGAGGACTAATTAAAGAGGTGTGGAAATGAGATTTAAGTTGGTAGTACTCGGAATATGTGAAACCCATTGGACCCAGACTAAACAGAAGAGATTAGATTCGGGAGAGGCACTGCTGTACTCTGGTCACCAAGAAGAAAATGCTTCGCACATTCAGGGATTTGCTCTGACGCTATTCAGAGAAGCACGTAAAGCACTTATAGGTTGGGAGCCTCATGGACCCAGGATCATAAAAGTCTAATGAATAAACTGAACAACTTGATATTAGTTCATTTAGTGCGAATTTATCATAGTGCCAGTATAAGCCAATCTTTCTCAATTATTTATCGAGTCACTAATATTTTGCCAAAGTTTGTCAGACTCTAAGTCCTTCAAACGGCAGAAGCAGTAACCATTCGGGTTACAAAACTGAAGCTGTTGGCATACCAATTGACATAGAGCCTAAATCCATGAATTTTCGTTGACCGTCTATAGCCATTTAATATCAAATAAAATGAATCACGGTAATATATAGGGTTCAAAGGATTAAGCTACAGAAAATGGATTACTATTAATCGATCACTTAGTAGTCACAGGAACATATTTTCAAGGACGAAGATTCCGACGGATTTTAATGGATTACCTAGTTGAATCTGGTTCGAAAGTCAACATTTTCTACTTTATAGACTCATATTTTTATGCTGAAAGCCAATTATATGTAATTAATTTCTGACATAATTGAACTATTTTCTCTACTGTACAATTTATTGAATTCAGTGATAAAATATTTTTCAACACTAACAGAGCTGAATCAGTAAAAAAAATAGTAGATTATATACTCTATAAGACAGTCGACTTTAATAAACAGATTGAATCTGTGTTGATTCAACAAAATTTTACTAACTTCCATTCTTTGACCATCGCTATTTCTTTAGTTTCAGTACTTCTTCATACATATCTTTTCATCCCGTGTTCCCAAACCATATTCTAAATATTTAGTCTTTTTCAATATAATTAATACTATGATTACTTCAACTAGCTTGCTATTCATTGTATTAATTTCATTTTATTATGTTGATATGGTATAGGAATTAGGGCTATCACACAATTGTGGCAGGTTTGATGTTGATTATAAATGATATTAGTCGAAATATTTCTCAATAGTAAGAATTAATCTTACTATTGTGTGACCTTTTTTCCATTGAACTATGTGTATACGGTTTACAAAGTCATTTTTCAATTTCGATGAAAATATTTTTTATCATAATTCTTATTACATTTACACTAAGTCTAGTTACTAACTTGACACACCATATTAGCACAGAGGAGAGATTATTAAGACAAATCGCAGAATCGTATAAGTAGTATTGCTGCCAGGGGTATTAGAAAACACTAGGAACGAACAATAAGATTCGTGAAGAAAACACAAATCCGTGAAATAAAAAGTATAATCTAATTTTGAATTTTAAGATCTACGGTATTGTAAAGAGGGAATGCGCCTGTGTAGTTGCGAACTATTCTGAATCATGGTATTTAACATCAATAATCATTCGTTACTATGATTATGTGGACCCCAACCAGGTAGTCTGCACTTGTCAACAGGGTTCAGACCAGGTCAGTGACTTCAATGACTCATATGTCAGGTTTCGGTTTGCCAGCCACTATTAGGTTCTTGATCTGTCTGTGTTTAGTATACAATGAGCGAAATTTGTCTTGATCTAGTTTGCGGCCATGATACGATGGGTTATTTAGTAAAACCTTGAGACTGGCAACACGTGAGTTCGATTAGTGACTAGCTAGCCTTGAGATCAAAGAGAAGAAAGTTATCATATCATTGACCTATGTTCTGATAGGTTGGGAAGCTAACGGAGAGAATACAACTTATCTGGAACTGTTTCTCCAACTTATTACTGATTAATATGAACTCAAAAGGTACATGGATAAATATGTGACTATGAAGAGATAACAACCAACAAAAAACGAGGAAAGTAAAATAAGGTTCACATTCGATGTTACATCCGAACGAGGAATAAATAAATGGCAACTACTAAGGGTTATTTGTGGACTATTATTACATATATTCCTATTCCTTTTATCATAAGCTTTCATTTGATCTATTGACTAACGTTATACGATTTACCATTCTCAACTTATTCGCAATCTATTAATTACAATCTCCCATACGCACGGCCACTTTTGGCTTGATCTTGTTTGATTATTATTTTTCATTAGATGGTGTGATGCGGTCTGGTATGCTTGTATATAAATCACGTATGTCTGAAATATACGATTCGAGTAGCGAAGGCTGATGTTTATGTTTTGGACTCAACCGGCTGGGTTAGGTGAAAAGTCACTACTTCGAGGACCCATAAGGACTCAGAGTTGATGCTAGGTTGCTCATGCTGGTTAACACATCATTGGTTTAGCACAGGTGCATAGAATCCCCAAGTCTATGGCATCTGAGAAAATGTCATGAATCCTTTAAATGTAATGCCAATGGCACTGATACATCAGAACGAGTGCACAGCCAAACATTTTGACAATGACGATTCACTTGTCGCTGCCGTTTCAGTTCATGATGCTACACAAATTAGGCAACCAAATATCAGGAGAAGGTATAAGATAAGAGCTAAACACAATTCCCGCCAGAAAGCAGATGTTCATAGATTCAGTTATTCATCTTCACATCGGGACAAAAATAAATGAGTGCAAAAAGTAAATCACATACCAGAAACTACCTAAACACTGCATAAAATCGATCTCAGGTTAGTGTGTACGATACTGTTTGACAACTATCGTTTGGTGATATCATCGTTTTTACAAACCGATAACTCCAAACAAGGCCCGCACAGAGGAACACAAAGCTAGATATTTCGTATGTTAAAATTGTATGGGGACCCTACGGTTCTCCGCAGGAAGATGAAAGAATGGTATCTTTCCAATTATTTCTAACTAGTGACTAGTAATTATTACTTTTGTTCTCAGAAAAACATCAGTTTCTCTATCGCACTCAATTCAATCATGACGCAGAACTAATACAAAAATATGGAGTAAGATCCTGGATGCACACAAACATAATTAGGTAGTTAGAATAACGACATAACTAAGTCATGTGTGAAACAGATGTAAGTAATAGGATCGTACTAAATTAACGATAATTCCAGATAAGTACAACACGTGATAACAGATTATTCATTACGCAAAGTCTTACAACCAGGAAAATAAAATAATCTAAGTATTCAATAATTAAAAAACAAAACTAAAAACAATAACATCAGGTAGAACAGTTCCAAAAGTTGTTTTCCCCACCTAACCTCGTTCACTACAACAGTAGCAGCGGTGATCGAGATTAGGCACTAAATATACGATCCAAGAAGATATAAATTAGTGTAACAAAAACACGAAGAAGGTTATGAGGAATTCAGAAGTTCGAAATTTGGGGGAAGACAAAGAATGGATGTACATGTGTAGTTGCAAGCTATTTTGAATAATAGCATTTAACAACTCTGACCATTTGTCACGATGATTACGTAAACCCCAACCAGGTATTCCATACCTATTATTATGGTTCCATTCAATTGTCAGTGATTTCATAGAATAATGTCATATTGCTGTTTGGCGTTCCTATCTTTCTTCCAGCCTTCTTCAACACCACACAACATCGCCCGTAGAGGTAGGCGGTGGTTGGATATACGTAATACATGTCCCAGCCACCTGAGCTGATGAAGATTTGCTAGCTAATCAATAAATTTCACATCCTTACCTAGTACCCTATTCGTAACCTAGGTTTTAGTTACTCACTGGTCGCAAAATACATGAGCAGTGCCTCGGAGACACCTGTGACCGAATACTAGTAACCTACGAATACCCTCTATTCCTAATGCCCATGTTTCACATCCATAAAGTGAAACGGAGCGAATCGCTGCACAATGAAATCGCTTTTTGGTTGGAAGACGGATATCTCGTCCACGCCACAAGTGATGCAGGTTGGCAAAGGCCATTAAAGTCTTATGAATGCGTGCCGAGATTTCGTCGGACACCAAACCATCAGGACTGATGAGAATGCCAAGATAAGTGAAGTAGTCAATGCGTTCAATTACCATACTTCCTACATATAAGATATCAATGTGGCCAATGGTTGGACATATGTAATACATGTCTCAACTACCTTAGTCGACGAATATTAACTGCCTTATGAACTGATTAGCCATCGTCACTAAGTAGTCTGTGTCTAACTTGATCTGGATCAATTGTATATGACTATGATGAAATAGTTTTAATATGAACAAATCTAAGTAGTAAATTTAAGTACGGGGGGAGGAGGGGAAAAAAGCAGAAAATAACTTACGGTTGCGGACAACCACAATTTAAATCAATTCCATCACAATATGGTGCAAGCATTTCCGTTGCTATCGCAAATTCACATGGATCATTTGACGCAAGTTGTACAATTAACGGTCGGTCATCTTAAATAGATACAACAACGAGAAGAAAAGAAAAATAAAGAATTTCAGGGGTTACCGGTGAGACGAACTTTCTTTCAATTTCAATTATCCAAAAACAACGAAAGAATAAACATAATAAAAGTAAATTGTTAGAAATGAAAAGACAAGCTGTAATCAATAGGTTAGACAGTTAATTTATGACAAGATTTTAAACTTATCTATTAGAAGAGAATGTTCAATATAAGAATGATGAGAATAAAAACACATGGAACTGAAATAAACACAATTCTTTATAATAAAAAAAGGACTAACCACTTTAATCTAAATGTAGGTATTCAATTAGGTAGATAAGTAATTGAATTATGGAAAAAGATTTATGTCATACAAATTCATTACAGAAAGGGGTTTTGTGGAGATTTTAGTAATTTTATATAGTTGAGATCATGAGTCAATTGAAGCTAGAACACCATCGAAAACCTGGAACCACTGGATGGTCGTTTCGTCCTATTATAGGACTCCTCAGCAGTGCGCATCCACGATCCCGCCTCGTGAGATTCGAATCCAGGACCTACCAGTCTCGCGCCAGAGCACTTAACCGATAGGCCACTGAGCCGGCATCCAACGGTGTTGATGTCTAACTTCTGAGGATTCCCACAATAGGATGAAACGGTCGTCCAGTGCTTCCAGGTTTTCCATGGTGGTCTAGTTTCAATTGACTCATAATCTCAATTGCAATACTCAACATCAATGAGAATATTTAGATAACCAGTACAAATGAATTATCTTACAAGTTATCAATCTTAAATATATTTTATGAAAAATAAACATAGGTGCTTATCCAACCAAATATATTAAAAAGATTAATAAAAGCTAGATGATATCTTATTATACAATATCGGTAATTTAAAGTTATAATGACAACTTGTAAAATTACTGAAGTGATGGAAATGATAGAACTGATGGTGTTTTCACATAGTCAATCCTGAAATCTGATATAAATAAAACACAACCACTAGTCAATTGACTATTTACTTATGGATCAGATAAAATATGATTTACTCGGGAGATAAGTCAATGATACTTAATGAACTAACGATTCTTCATATGTGCTTTTCATAAAGAAAGTATTCGTTAGATGATTCTCATGAGGAATGATTTGACGGTTAATCTTAAACAATGAATCAATCAAATGATGTCTCGGTAATCACATTCAATAAAATAGACTGAGGTTTTTTTTGGGGGGGGAGGAAGAATGATGTTCCATTAGTGTTAATTGAAAGTATTGATTAAGTGAATAAGTTCATAAAAATAGTTTCTAGGGAAATACACTCATTGTATAGATAGTTATAGTGCATTATTTTTAAACGAATTTAATTTCTAAACAATATTACTTAAATGAACTGTTTATTAATTAAGCATATAATGTTTGATTATATTTCTTTTTGAAAAAGCTTGGGCCAGATTACTGAAAGAAACAATGAATTGACTTAGAGTTAAATGGTTGAACATTTTACAAATATAATTCTTTTCATTAAATAGGAATAATATATTTATAAAATCTCAGCGAATGAATATGAAGTAAATCCAACGGTTCCTCTGGCAATCTGGTCCAAGACTTTTCAAGAAAATATAACCAAAATATAAGAGTATTTTTTCGGACAAACAATACTCTAAGATCAAAACTAGTAAGCATTAAAGATACAATACACGAAGAAGAAGAACAGAATAGTGTCTATGAAGTCAGATGTAATGACTGTAATGCAACGTATGTAGGCGAAACATCAAGTCAACTGAATGTGAGGGTGAAGAAACACAAACAATGCTTAAAGCACTTTCCTAAGTCCTCATATGATGTAAGGAAACTTGAGGACAAGTTAGCGATAGCATTACACTCGATAGAATCGGGTCATACAATTGATTTCGATGGCACAAGAATCCTTCAAAAAGCTTTCAATTCTTACAAGGACAGAAAAACAACAACATATGGGTTAATCCAAACAATATTAATAGGAGGGATGTAATACAATTAGCTGTGCCATGGCAATTAATAATTAATACGTGAAAACCTGAACTCCTTTCCGTTTTATCTATCACGTATTATCTGAGTGACAACAATTACATGCAATGATTCTAATCAGTTGTCTTATCGGAATTCGTTAAACAATTAACTGGAACATTAAAACAACACATGTATTCAGTTTCGAATTACATTCTTCCGCTTCGAATTTCACTCTTGTTTATTTATCTCCATTTTATACATGCTGTGACATAATTGAATCATATATTAAAATTGTATGTTTTCTTAAAAATTCACCGACAGGAAACAACATGTGAAATTTCTCTCACCACTTACGTATATAGATAATATGTTATCTTAACACATTTCATTTCACATCACATTAATACAAATACCTAGTTTAGACATTTTTAAGGCTGATTGGATGACTTATTCTGTGTACAATGAACCGGAAAACCATGTACCTATTTATATTCGATAATTTTGATGTTTGATTATATTTCCTTGGAAAAGCTTGGACCAGATTGCCAGGCGAAACGTTGGATTTACTTCAAATTCATTCGCTGAGATTTTGCAATTACAAATATATTATTCCTATTTAATGTTTTACATCAACTCGGAGCTCAAATACTGTGAAACTATTCGCATGAGATTTTAGTGGCCTGTTATTTCATTCCAATTTGATCGTATGTTGATTGTCGTTATCTGAATATACATTTCACCAATACTCGTATATAATCATCGACTTAAACCGCGTTAGTAAATAACGGAATTAAATAAGTCAAATGCGAGAATGTATTTCCAATACGTGTATTCCATACAATCGTTGATCCAAACAAACGAAGCGAAATGACGCGCGGTAGAGAAAGTATGTAAGCCAACTCGATCTAACTAAGCATGAATGGATGTTTATAGTAGAAAAAGGAAGTTAAAGACATATAATGGATCAGATAAGAAATGTACACATATGAGCTCACATAAAAACAGTCAAGATCAATAAGCGAATGATTGACAAGGTGAAAATGTGACGACGCATAAAGAACGAATAATTGGTCTGTCCGAAAACTAGAATAGGCTATGAGGGCCCGACATAGTGTCAGTCGCTACAAGGCCATGATATAAATCGGAATATAATATTTGATGTAGGTATCACTACAAAGTATTGATTTGATAATTTTGAGTAAATTGAACATTGGGTAGACTGTTATAAATAAATAATATATTTGTACTATCCCAATGAGTAGAAAAATTAGATTTTCGTGACTCAAATTAACATTAATCCAAGTTTAAATAGTACAAAGGAACAATAAGAAAATTAGGTGCGATCAATCAAAAAACAGGTCTGAGTAAATCAATGTCATGTCATTTCGGTCAAGCTGATTTATAAGCGACATGTTTATAATTTGTGTGTGTATGTGTGCACTGTTAATGATGAAAAATGTGTGACCTTTATAATGACAAAGGAGAGAGTTTAATTTGTAAGGTAATTGTGTGAAATGTAAATAATATCTGACTACGTGACTAGGATACATAGTCCAAGTAGGATGCATGGTAAGGCCTTCCTTTCTATTGAGAGCAGTAGGATTAAGCATTATATGGAACGCTTCGGCTACTCTCCTTTCTTTGTAATTGGAAAAGTCTTTTTGTAGTATTTTGATATTTTTGAAATCAATTCGATGATTTTTCAAAATGGCGTGAACTGCTATTGCCGATTTAATTCGAAGTCCATCCAGTTCTACACGATTATTAGATTTCTTTGTGTACCTAATATGTTCTTTAGCACCAGTCAAGATTTCGCGAGATGACTCTCCAATATAGAAGGCATTACAGTTGACACAACCTAATTTGTAGACGCAGTTCTGTGTAGACATGAATGGGATTTTTTCTTTTAATCGAACTAAAGTATTTCGACGTGTGTTCGTTGTTTTGTAATATACTTTAATTCTGCGTTGTTTTACGATCTTTTGGAGTTCTTCTGTTGTGCCATGACGGTATGGTAAAACTGCAGTATCGATCCATGATATTTTATTCGAATTATTATTACGTACTGAACTGTCTCGTTTTATTATGCTTCTAATAATCTTCATAGGAAAATTAATAAATTGTAAGATACTAATCACATTCTTTTGTTCTTTTTGTTTGTCCTCTTCTGAAGTGATGATCTTGTTGGCTCTTCAAAAAAGATTTAAGGATAACGAGATCTTAGCACTGAAAGGATGTGCTGAATGGAAGTCAATATAACGATTAGAGTGTACGGGCTTTCGGTAGATAGATAGATTTAGAACTCCATTTACATTTCTCTTCACTAAGCAATCAAAGAAAGGTATCTCACCATGTTCATTTTCATTCTCATTTGTGAACTTGATGTGAGATGAAAGTGTGTTTATCCGTTTTGAAAACAATCTTAGATGAGTCTTTTTTATCACTACAAATGTATCATATACATATCTAAGCCAAATCCGTGGTTTAATGTCGTTGGTGAAAATATTTGATTCTATGTGTGCCATAAAAAGGTTGGCCACAATCGGGGACACGGGGTACACCATTAGTTTGTTTGTATAACAATCCGTTGAAAGTGAATAGAGTCGAATTTAAGCAGAGTTTTAATGATCTCATGATTAAACTGATGCTTAAAGGACATCTGTCAGAAAGAATATTGTCATTTTTTAGTAAACCACTGATGAATTCTAAACATTTATCATTAGGAATACTAGTGTATAAAGAGAAGACATCAAAGCTTACTGTTAAGTCGGCTTACAGTAAACTTTATCAGAGCCTCCAGAGGCTCATAAAGAGCCCCAACCAATCAGCGATTAGTCAGAAGCTATGTTACTAAAATAACGAGATCCTGATTGGCTGTTTAACATACTGCTACTATGGAAACTCAAGGTCTCTTAATTACTATAAAACCCCTGTATTTTCTGTACATAAATGAACTTTGTAGTAAAGTACTTCTCTCATACTCGTGTCTTCTCTCTGGTCTTCAAGTTGCTGAATAGTTCTAGCCTGGGGTTATCAGTATAGCTTAGGATCTGAATATAGCGTTCAACGAACGAGATATAACACTTACCATGACTTCATTCTTCTCGATAATCAATTCCGATAATTTTGATTTAAAATCAGATGTATCTTTATTCATATTATGTAAGAAAATCTAATTTTTCTACTCATTGGGATATTACAAATATATTAATTTATTTATAATATTTGATGGTTTAATCAAGATGATGTAATACACCGACGATAGAAACCAATACGATGATTATAAAAAATGGACTAGAATAAATATTAAATTACTTGGACAAGTTGTAAACTCAATATTTCTTGCTTTCTCTGATTGAATAAATGAATTAGCCAGTATCATTGGTGTATGAACTAAATCAACGTTATGTTGTCGAATAAGTAAACGGAATGGTAATCTATAAATGTATATATACATATAAAAAAAGGTATAGTATAATAAATTGAAAAGTAATGAAGAATGAACTGTAATGATATAATTAATAAGGAATATACACATTAGCAATGAAACCCAATAGCAAAGTGAAAAATGCGGTGGAGTTTCAAGCGAAAGGTACTGGGTTCGAGTCCCAGAGTGAACACCAAGTTCGAGGTGCAGTTACATCCAGCTGACGAGCCTTAAATAGGACGAAACGCGCGTCCTGGATTCCACTGCTAGCCACACACATTAGTAATTGATTAAGGCTACTGTACTCTATATCCATTTTGTAGTAGAAAACCAACTAATCAAAATTAAAATTTTTAATCAAAATATAGCGGCATTGTTGAGAATTATTTTTCATAATTTGTTTTTTTCTTTTAAAAAAAGTGTGGATCATTCGAAAATATTTTCTGTTACAAACTGGAGTATATGATACTAATTTTCGAATAAAATCATCAGCATTTATAGTGTTATACAAAGAGTAGAGTAGAAATAGAAATGAAATTAGATTATTTTAAATTTTATCTCATTTGTACAATTTTATTACATTTTTAATTTGATTCTGAACTTGATTTACTTGTTCATATTCTAAAGTAATAATCAACATGTATAGCACTTTATTTCCCTATTACCTTTTTATTACAATATATTTAATACATTATACAATAATATATCTGTACACATCGAATAGCATCCTTCTTTCTGGAACAGCTGGTAGTGCGATGTGTGCTAATCATATCGACATAAGTAGTATATAACGCTAGTCAGGAATAGACTGTAACTCCGCATGGAGCCCCTCTAGGGCTACTACCAATTCCAAGCCTGAATATAGGAGAAGGTTTCGGTATCGGGTTAGCGAACCTATCTCGTAGAAAACTAACTCGCTAAAAACGCTAACCAGTAAAAATAATTCAAACCATTTGAACTCTAGCATGGGAGTTAGGCCTTCATTTAGAAGAATTATGACGTCTCATGATGAAAGCCGAGTTTCTCCAGAAGTTACCAGGCTGTGCCCTTTCCAACAATCAGAACAACCATTAGCTTAAACACATAGAATGTTTTTACAATAGGTAGAACCGGGAGAGTCATCCAAGTTGTTGCAGAAATGAGGAAAAACAACCTGGAGGTGTTTAGAATCGGTCAAACACATTGGACGCAGGTTGAACAACAAAGATTAAATTTATTAGAGCTGCTGTTATGCTCCAGTCACGAAGAAAATGTTCAACATACAAAAGGAGTTGCACTGATGCTATCAAAACAGACACAAAAAGTATTTGTAGGATTAGAAATGTTATGGACCCAGGATCACCGAAGCCTCCTTCAAAACAAATAAAAAAGTACTACAATGAACGTCATCCAATGCTATACGCCTACCAACGACTACGACTAAGACATTAAAGACCAATTCTACGATAGGCTGCAGTTGATCGTCGAGAAGTGCCCAACAAAGGACCTGACCATTCTGATGGGAGATTTAAATGCCAAGGTTGGAATGGACAACACTGGATACGAAGACATCATGGGACGATATGGACTGAAAGAAAGGAACGAAAATGATGAGAGATTTGCAAACCTATGTGCTTTCAATAAACTGGTCATATGCGACACCATATACCTTCAAAAACGCACTCACAAAACCATATGGGTTTCACCGGACCACACTACACAGACCCAAATCGACCATATCTGCATCAACAAAAAGTTCAGGAGGACGATGGAGGATACGAGAGCCAGAAGAGGAGCTGATATAGCATCCGATCATCATTTGCTGGTCACTAAGATAAAACTAAAACTTAAGAAGCAGTGGACAACGGCGCGGACAACATCACAAATGTTTAATAGGACTTTTCTTCGAGATACTGACAAACTCAACAAATTCAAGATAGACATCAGCAACAGGTTCCATGCATTTCATGATGTACTCAATGGAGAGAGAACTACTATGGAGAGCAACTGGAAAGAGATAAAATAAGCAATCATTTCAACATGTCAGGAGGTTCTGGGCCAAAAGAAGCACCATCACAAGGAATGGATCACTGTTGGTACACTGGATAAGATTCAAGAAAGAAGGAACCAGAAGGTAGCAATGAATACCAGCCGAACAAGAGCAGAAAAAGTCAAGGCACAAGCCGAATACACAGAAGTAAACAAGCAAGTGAAGAGGAGCATTAGAACCGACAAACGCAAATTTGTGGAAGATTTAGCAATGACAGCGGAAAAGGCTGTGAGAGAAGGAAACATGAGACAATTGTATGACACAACAAAGAAACTCTCTGGAAATTACCGCAAACCAGAACGACCAGTGGAAAGCAAGGTAATCACCAACATTGAAGAAAAACGGAGCAGATGGGTAGAACACTTCAAAGAACTCTCGAATCGATCAGCTTCACTGAATCCACCCAAAATCGAGGCAGCACCCACGGACCTTCCAATTGATGTTGGCTTACTAACAATTGAAAAAATCAGCATGGCCATTAGAGAAATCAAGAGAGGTAAAGCAGCGGGACCAGACAACATCCCGGCAGAGGTACTGAAGGCAGATGTAGAAGCAACTGCAGAGATACTCCACTTTATCTTCAGTAAGATTTGGGACGAAGAACAAGTACCAATAGACTGGGAAATAGGAATTCTGATCAAAATACCGAATAAAGGGGATCTCAGCAAGTGCGATAACTACAGGGGCATCACTCTTCTCTTAATACCAGCAAAAGTCTTCAACAGGGTGTTGTTAAACAGAATGAAGGACTCCGTAGATGCCCAACTTCGAGACCAACAGGCTGAATTCCGTAAGGATCGATCGTGTACAGACCAAATCGCAACTCTACGGATCATTGTGGAACAATCAGTCGAATGGAATTCATTACTCTACATCAACTTCATTGACTATGAAAAAGTATTTGATAGCGTGGACAGGACATTATGGAGGCTTCTTCGACACTACGGAGTGTTTGCTTGAGAAGATAGTCAATATCATACGGAATTCCTATGATGGACTAAACTGTCAAATCGTCCACGAAAGACAACTCACCGACTCATTCGAGGTAAAGACCGGTGTTAGGCAAGGTTGCTTAATCTCACCCTTTCCCTTTCTCCTGGTGATCGACTGGATTATGAAGACGTCAACGTCTGAGGGTGTAGAAACACGGGATACAGTGGACAGCTAGGATGTACCTGGACGATTTTAGACTTTGCAGATGATCTGGCTCTTCTATCACACAACAACAAATCCAGGAGAAGCCGACCAGTATAGCAGCAGCCTCAGAAGCAGTAGGTCTCAATATAAACAAAGAGAAAAGCAAGACTCTCCTATACAATACAACATGCACCAATCGAATTACACTTGACCGAGGAGCTTTTGAGGATGTGAAAACCTTTACATATCTGGGCAGCATCATCGATGAAAACGGTGGATCTGATGCAGATATGAAGACGCGGATCGGCAAAGCAAGAGCAGCATATTTACAACTGAAAAACAATTGTCAACCAACATCAAGATCAGGATTTTCAATACAAATGTCAGGACAGTTCTACAACATAGGGCGGAAGCCTGAAGAACTACGAAAGCCACCATCCAGAATTTACAGGTGTTTATTGACAGTTTTCTACGCAAAATACTTCGGATCCGTTGGCCAGACTCTATCAGCAACAATCTACTGCGGGAAAGAACAAACAAGATTCCATTTGTTGGAGGAAGAAATCCGGAAGAAGCGCTGGAAGTGGATAAGGCACACATTGAGGAAATCACCCAACTGCGTCACAAGACAAACCATAACATGGAATCTTCAAGGCTAAAGAAGAAGAGGAAGACCAAAGAACACATTATGCCGAGAAATGGGGACAGATATGAGAAGAATGAACAAAAGTTGGATAGAATTAGAAAGGAAGGCCCAAGGCAGAGTGGGTTGGAGAATGCTGGTCGGCGGCCTATTCTCGATTGGGAGGAACAGGCATAAGTAAGTAATGCTTCATCGTTTTTAGTGTTATTTCTATGTTTAAAACTATTGATAGTTTATTTGATTACAATGGTTTTCCCTTGAATTTCATTTACTATGCTGAATATTATTAGAAGAAACAGACAATTATCCAGTTTAAGTTATGGTAAAACTAATGTTGTCAGTGGAGGTAAACGGAGGATAAAGGATCAAAGGGAATGTTATGTGCATGAATTATAGTGATTCATAAACATAGACATTATGAAAACGTTGATTATTGGAAGAAATATTGAAAATTATGTACTAACTTTGTATATCGAACCATAGGAGCAGAAATACGAACAAAAGGTAAGTCATCTTTTTTATAGCATGAAAATATATCCATTAACCTAGAGAAATAAACAAAAAAATAGGTGTATTGTATGCAATCATTGACTGAAAAATGAGAAATCGTTCAAAATCATTCCAAAGTTCTACATTAATGTAAAGTTGATTTAGCCTGTATACAAGTAGTTAAGAATTACTTTTACAGGTCATTATCTAAAAACTGCGCACAACTACACATATCCATCACATCATAATTAGTTCATGGTACTTGGCAACTGTTTTGATATGAATCAGTATTACTTAAATGTAATGGTTTTTAAGGGAGACTACAACAAAGGCGACTGATAATAACGTAACTTAAACACTAAGTATGGGGACCTATCTATACGGCTTTAAGTTGAAAAAAATTTTATGGTATAATAATCATTAGGAGCAGCACAATTTCATCTTTCAAAACGCTAGATAAAAATTCATCCCCAACAATTCAGTGCTCTCTAATTTGTAATGCTTCTCCATACGATATCAATTCATAATGATATTGGGAGCAGTAGAAGGACTATTACGCCCAGTAAGAATATTTTCGAAAACGTGAACTGCAAGCAATAAAATATTGTCAATGAATTCTTATATTTTTGCTACTCATTCGTTTTACATCTGCTAAAATCATAATCGTGGATGTGCACTGCTGAAGAGTCCCAATGCTTCTAGGTTTTTCATGGTGGTCTAGCTTCAATGGACTCATGATCTCAACTCTATAAAACTTATCATTGTTGAACATAAGATGAAAGTTATTCAAAAGCGCTGTGTTGTTCAAGTATTTTTTACAGGATATAAAACGTAATACGAAAGAAAAACTCAAACACAATCAATACTTCATAATATTTGATACCACCATAAAATGGGAAAAAAGTACATTAGGCTTAAAAATAGAAGTCTCTTATCCACATGCATACAAGTTGTAAAGATATATAACACAAAAAAGGCACAATAACGTTATGTATTTGACTAAGCGTTTAATGGTTGTACGGTATCAATGTAAGTTTTCAAATTATTTATTACAAAACAAAGGAAAAAAGAGAAAAAAAATAAAAACAGAGAATTCAGTTTTATGTTTTGTGGAGAAAACATTGCAAAGAAATCAGAGGGTTTTTTTTCTTTCGAACGAAAAAACCCAACGACAATAATGGTATGAAGATTATTGTCTTATTTGTTATTTGTTTAAAAATAAATGTTTTCTATTGACGTGTACTGTTAGTTGATGTTCCATTAAATAAATGTCGTATTCGAATTTCAAATTCTTCAACGGATAATTTAATATATTTATCACGATTTGTTGTGAATGCGATAGACATTGATTTTTCCCAGAAACCACGATATAAAACAACTAGATCCCGTACTAATTGATGCTCTAAACTATTTTTCAATTCTCGATCAGGTATTGATATAAGATGATGTTGTTTAGTTAAAGTATTCAATCCATTATTAAAATCCTTCGAATATAAAGCAAGGAGAAAAAGAGAAAAAAGTTAATATTTGTAAATTTTAGTTACAAATCAACGATAAATAATATAGTAGAGAGACTTATGTGAAACACAAAAATTACAGTAGTATACGTTAATCAATTAACCGCTATTGCGACACTCGTCCTGAGGCAAAATATTCAATTTAAATATATTTTGACTTTATATATATAAAGTTGAGAATGCATGGCGGCTTTCGGTATTCCATCAACATCAACTCCTCAAAATGCAGAGACTTATTATTATTTATGAGCTAAATGAAGATCGTCATTGGAGTAGAGGATTTTTATCATACAACACTGACATACATGTGTTTGTCATCTTCCATTATATATCGAGAGCAAGTATATGGTCTAATTAAACAAAATAGATAGTTTATGATGCATAGATGAAGTGGACTTTACTTATCATGGAAATCTCATTAACACAGGTTAGTTGGTGTCTGGCAAAATGTTAGGACCCATTTGGAAAGCTCAATTGGTCTTTACCAACTTATGGCACTTATGGAGTAGGTGTTAGCTATATAACGAGTTTACTACGCAACAGTTCGTTCCGTTCTATTTAATGGCAATGAAATGTGGCCTTTAAAAATAAAGGGTATTCAAAGGTTATTAGTATTCGTGTCTTTGAAGCACTGCTAGTATATTTTGGGACCATCCTAGGCAAGAACGACAAACCGGTTGATGAAGTTGTGAAATTTTATCGATTAAGATTATTAAGACATGTGTTACGTATGCCCGTCCACTGACTACCTAAACTCGTAACGATGACTAGTGCACAAGTAGGTAGGAAGAAAGCTACGGGAGTATCAGTTCATCAAGATACTGACTGTTGAACTAAGTCATGTAGGTAGATATAGACTACGACGTGATCATAGTAAACAACAGTTAAGGACTGTTAATGAAACTCTACAGAATAGTCCGCAATGGCGCAGGTGCATTCACTGCTTGTCTTACCCCACATTCTTAGCTTCTTAAACCCTTTTTTATTTCACTAATTTACATTTTCTAAAGTAGTATCTTCGATGTCTAATCTTTTTTTATTAACACTAATACAGTTACATGTACTTCTCTGAAATTTTCCCTAAAAATTTCATCTCTCTGTGTTAATGGCGTAGGGCAACTTCAACTGATGCTATTGTGTGCCAGTTCCTACGTTACGTTTGATTGACTAATTAAAGTCGAGTTTGGTAAGATTGTTATTTATTGGAATATCCTAATTCTGGAATTATCCTGTTTACCAGTCAAGGTCATGTAATAATATTGAGATGTGCCCCATCTTCGTCGTCATTATGGATGCTGTTTTATCTAGAGCTCTGTTTCGTTTAATTTGTGACTTTATTGCAGTCATTGGTGTTTCAATTGATCTAAATAAACTTATTTACACTAAATGTATACGATTCATGTTATTTAGTGTTAAATGGGTTAAATTCTTCTTGGTTTTTAATAGTAGAATGTTGATAACTGTATCGTAGATTTCCAAGTTCTCATTATTAATAAAGAGTTAATCCATTGTTCCAAAACTATAAATTACATGAAACATTAACCATCATGAACTATAAACACGACAAAAATGGTGCAGATACGGCCATTCGCACATAACCTTGACTTGTAGTTAAGACAATTCCAGCCATACGTAAGGAATGAATTCATTGAAAAACAGAAACAAAAAAAAACACTAACATAAAAAAGGTATCTAATATTTTTAAGTCAATCAGTAAAACTTACATTCCAAAGAGATTTTAGGAAAGATCTCTCCTTTTGATCTATCTATTAAAGTAAGAAGGGTAAAATAGTAAACAAACAAGTTACAATTAAAGAACAATTATAATCAATATAAAATAAATTACTCGATAAGATGATAGACACATTCAAGTAGGTAGTCTACTGTTAAAAGAATAAAAGAATAAATGAGATACACAAACAAACATGCATTATGAATAATTTATATAAATAGAATGATGTTATTTTATAAATGAACTCACAGAAGAACGATTAATCATACCAGTAATACGATTTAAAATATTACCATCTGGTAATGAAAGCATGCGTGCACACCTATAAAGAATTAGATCAATTTCATTTATGAAAAAGAAAACGGAACAAATTCCAAGAACAAACAAAAATTAAAAGAATTTTGAGAACAGTTAAAATGTAGTTACAATTTTATAGATTATTCAACATAACATGGAAGAAATAAAAAAGATCCCTAAGTAAAATAATTCATAGAAAGGATAATTAAGGTTATAGTATAGTACTATGTTATTAACATGCCATTATAAAACACCAATTATATATGTCGCCATTAATGATCATTAGATGGAATGGAAAAAAGTTAGGATAAGAGTTATGATTACTATTAACTAGAAAATTGGTAAATGACAACAATCACAAAATTCAAAAATGAACAATATTTGAGCGAACAATTGTTTTCAATAATTTCATCATCAGGCTCTACAGTTATAAGCCCATAATTATTATGATATGGTAGACAGTGAACATCATATCAAAATAGAGGAAGCCTTCACTGCTTTATATCAAGTTCCGAAAACTCTACCTCAAAGAGCTAGATTACGATTACTTTACACAGCCGAAGCCATCTGGATCAACTCCAGAAAACCAAACTTATGCATCCAGAAAAGGTATATCCAGCCACTATGTTCACCTTGGCCTACGACTGGATCACCGGATTCCTAAACTAAATATTATAAACCTCCCCCCCTCTTTTTTCTTCCTTTTTTGTTGATAACCTCTATCTTAATCTTCAACATCCATCATTCCCGATTCGTTCATCTTAATTACCTTGACAACACCCCCTTTTATTACATATTATATTCACACAACAATCTTATTATTATTACTGTTTATCTTTATTATCTCAATTAACAATATGAAATTCTCCTACCATGAATTTTATTCACACAATTTTTTTGCATTTTCATTTTTCCTAAATTACTATTATATTGATTGTGACTGGACACTTGAGTACAAATCATTTCGGACCTTTATTAAATGACCTTTCTAATTTACAAATAACACAATTTTGAAGTATCTATGTCGTAATAGATGCAAACGTTTACCATTTTTAACATATAACATTATGAAATTCATTAATACATGCCTCATTTTTGGCCTTTTTAAAATATCATGATAACTATGGACTTATAACTGTAGAAGGGGTTTTGTGGAGATTTAGTATTTTTCATAGTTGAAAGGGTGAGTCAATTGAAGCTAGACCACCATGGAAAATCTGGAAACACTGGACGGCCGTTTCGTCCTATTATGGTCGTCCAGTGTTTCCAGATTTTCCATGGTGGTCTAGCTTCAATTGACTCACGCTTTCAACTATTATAACTGTAGAGCCTGATGATGAAGTTATTGAAAACAATTGTTCGCTCAAATATCGTTCACTTTGAATATTCTATGAGGATCTTTAAACTGCTAAAATCACACAATTATTAATATTCGAGAATTCTTCATTATCAAATCATGATACAACAAAACTATTGCATGCATAAACATAATTAATGAAAATAAGAGAGGTTTTATAAACTAGTAAGAAGTCAACTCTAAGTCGATGAAAGAGACAGTAAGATATTTAGGAAAAAAACCAAAGACACCTTGGTTAGATGTTCATCCATAATCTCTTGAGATTGCTCATTGTTAGTGATGGAATGTTTATGATGATGAGTGTTTAGATTTGGTGACAATACTGAAGCTAATAACACAGATCCAAATTGAGAGGCTTTACGTCGACGAATACTACTTGATCCACAGCTTTCAGGAAATGGTCGTAAGTGTAGTATATCAGCACAACTAATACATAATTTTTGTTTATAGAAAAAGAAAGGATTAGTTAACTAGTTCATGACTGAAGTGTAAGAATAAGTGCAAGAGGAAATATATATAATGAAATATCATATAGACTGAAAGTCCTGGGTTGAATTCCCGGTTGAGAAGTCGTGGGTGTGGGCTGCTGCAGAGTTCCATGCTAGGACGAAACAGATGTCTAATCTTTTCAGGTTTTCAATGGTTATCTAACTTAGATCGACTGTAATCTCCACAACCCTACACTAATAGTGCATAGTGTGCAAAAATATATTTCTAAAACATATATTGATAAACATGAAGAGTGAATACTTTAGTGAATACATCCAATTGATAAGCTGCATTCACGTTGAGTCTAGTTGTCTATGTTTTATGGATATCTGTCGTTTAAGTAATTAATTTAACGTGAGATCGATAGTTTGTGTTTTAGCGCTATTCAGCCACGAGACTGGGAAAGCGCATCAAAAACGTTTTCATTAAGACAATTTTCATAGTGATTGGCACTGAGTTTACAACAATGCTTTCGTCAAGGGATTTGTTACAAAACAACTTATGCTAGAAATGATTAAACACAATAAGCAATAAAATATATAAAAAAGTACATTGAAACAGACTCCCCGATTCTAATTGAAGTTTTTCTCGTATTTTGCTGTTTATAGGTCTCTGTTAGGCATACGATAATTATTGAGGCTAGTATTTTAGACGCCAGATAAGTCAAACTAATTGCCCTATGGATCCATTTTTAAATATTGGGACGATCAATGATTGTAAAAGTCGGATACGATTACGTCCAGTCCTCAGATTTTAGCTAAAATATTCGTCAATCTAAAACTGGACCACCATCCTTAAGGACAACTGTAGTAAGTCCACCCGAGCCAGCTGTTCTTCCTCGTTTCAGATTAGCTATAACTTTTTGAATTGCAATTAGAGTCGGGGAGTCAATTTCACTGTTCCATTCAGGCTGTTTGGAAATGTTGGGTAGTAGTAAGAGTAGCTGAAAGCCAGCCTTCATCGCCCACCACTGCCCTCGATCGTTCCGTAAACTTCTAGTTAACCTAGATCTGATTTGCTTTCGCTCTTCATAGTGTTCGTAGCCTGATGGGATAAGTTTACAAGAGTCTATCAGTGTAACACATGTCGCAGAAATCCACTGGTTCTTCATAAACGTTTAGTTCAAATCGCTAATAAAAGACGCTGTTATTTTCACAGTTGTTTGTATATCTTTCCAAGCAACATCTGGGTCAACTTTGTTTTCAGAACTGCCTAAATGTGACACCAGTTCTTCCTGGAATCTACTTTTGGCTTTCTCGTCAATGAGTTCAACTCTAATGGGTTTTCTTAATGTGGCTTTTCTGTGTCCAGTGAGAAGCAAGCGAGTGCATGCTTGTATTAGAGCATGATCGGAGTCTAAACATGTATTCCAGAACGAGTGGCAGTCTTCTAGAGATGACTGATGGCAATATGGTCTATTTAAGTCCATCATTGGTTTGATGCAGGGCGTTTCCGTGTTAGACGATACCTCTCCGTATGCTTAAAATTAGTGATTGTTAGAAATAAACGATTGTCTGAGCACAGTTAAAACATATGGTCACCATTATCCGTTCACTGAGCCGGAACACCAAAATACCCACCTAAATGTCTTTCTGTTTGGTTTACGTTACCTATTTAGGCATTAAAATCACTTGCGACTAGTACTATGTTTGGGTGTTTAACTTTTTGAAGAAGTTCAAAAAGCTTTCTGTAAAAGTAATCTTTCACTTCATCCGGGCTGCAGTCAGTGGGAGCGTAGGCAGAAATGAGGAAAAGCCAACGACGTGTGCCCCTATTCTTCTGAGTTCTTACGGAGCGGTTTAGCCAAACAGCACACAAGTCTAAATAGTACAAAGGTTACCTTTGTATTACTCATTGGGATATAAAAAAATATATTTATTGTTGTCCCGATTTATTAGTTATAGTCTCTCACACCCACAACCACTTTTAGCTTGTTCTTGTATAATTTCTATCTTATAGTGTTATGCGCTCTAGTTTGCTTGTATATAAACTGCTTATGTCTGAAATATGCAGTTCACACAGTGGAAGCTGAGATTGTGTTCTGAACTCAACGGGCAGAACATGGCAAGAAGAACCAATAAGGACTCAGAGTTAACTCTAGGCTGTTTGTATTGGTTAACGCGTCAATGGGTTAGCAAGATACCAAGGTCATATGAGTCGGTGTTCGAACTGGTGATTAAATCATGTGATATTTGACGAGGCAAGGACGTAACAGTGACACTTGAGCAGGAAGTTTAGAGTTGATAGTTTAGGCAGGAGGAATAATAGGAATTGAAGAGAGGAATTCATTACGAATACAGGGGTGGTCTTGCATGTTGTTAGAGGTACGAGGGTGGTTATCACTTCCCGCTTGCACACACTATGGAATAATTCTTCTAGAGGCACCTGAAGAGGGAATTGTGTTAGAGTTGGTCCTAGTGACCCGTAGTGCCCAAGAAACAACTGCTTGAGGCCGGTTATACACGACTTTTCTGTCGGTAGTTTTTGTGTTAGCTTCGTATTTATTGAGACCTTGCTAACGAAGACGGAAATCCATGAGATAAGTCAAGGTGTGCGTTTTTAGGGTTGACCTTTTCAAGCCCCATCCTTCTTTTCCGGGAAGGCAACATTGTCGCCATGAAGGTTGCCTGAGGGGAACATCTTACTGCCGTCAGACCTCTGTACAGTCAGCAGTACGACTTCGTCCTTATACCTTGGGTTAGCTGCTTTTAGTCCTATCGCTTTTCAACCGACCTACCTGGCATGTTAGAACCTTGAGGAACGATTGTTCCATCCAGTATAGACTGATGGGTTAATCTCGATAGGCAAGACCGACCACAACGTCGAAGTAGCAGCAACCGTCAGGAACCGGGTTTATTACCAAGTAACAGATGGAAATTATTTGGAGAACCAAAGAGTCAAACATTCACTATTTGACTCATTGGGATATTAGTAATATGTATTCTAACCAGCATTAAACTGAATAAAGTTTGATTTTCCTCAAAATAATAACGAAATAGATTGTAAACACCAAAAACGAACATTTGTGTAAAACATACCATCGCGTATAAAAAAGTTTACGTTCATCCAATATACTAGTAATTTTGGCGACAGCTTCACGATCTTGTGATAAAAGATAACGATGAATATTCGTCCTAAAATTCACCCCAATTACCGACACCATGAAAAAAGGACGTATAAATTAAGAAAACCTGTATTATTTAGTTTTAAAATCAAAGAACAATCATATATCCACTTATTTAAACCAAAATATGGAAAAACGTGATTGGTTAACAATAGGAAGGAACTAAACGATTAAGTGCCGAAATTGTAGGGGTTTGTGGAGATTAATAAATATTAGTGAGATCATGAACCAACCTAAGTTAGACAACCATCGGCTATCCGGAATCTCCGAACAACTATTTCGTCCTAGTATGGGACTTGGCGATGCCCATCCATAACCCTGCCACCTGGGATCGAATACATGGCCTTTGGTTCCATGGGAGCACACTTAACCTCAGACCACTGAGCCAAAATTCTACGGTGTATATATCTAAATTGAACCAGCTGAAGATACCGAGTAACCATTTTCTGTGGTTGTCTACTGAGCAGAATAAAAAGTAGGAAATAACATTGAACTTTAAAATATAGAGAACGTATTTACGCAAACATGGTCGACTTTGACACATGTCAGCAAGCACTCCCGACCAAGAAGTCTGGACTACCCCCATATATCCCAGTAAAAATGTGGATGACTTCATGGACTGATATTATGCTTTTATCTGACTGCTCCTTATCTCTTTCCAATCTATTACTATGATTAGCATTGAGTAGCAAGGTAGGTGAGTAAACCACAAGATTTTTACTCATGAGAAATATAGGTTATACACAAGTAATCATAACAATGATATTTAATCATGACAAGTTTCTTTTTGTTCAAAAGCAAAGTTAGTAGTTGTTTGTTAAACAATAGCATGAGATCACCTTAACATGAATGTTACAAAATATTCGTAAACGTTTTTGTTATATCTTACTGATTATTAAAACTAAGATTTTTATTTTTAAACCAAATTTCCGATGGATGTTTAGTAACATACGTATAAGCTTTTGTAAATCAAGTTAATAATTCGTAAAGAAATTTTATCACAAACTGAAATCAGTTGTAGAACGATTGAAAGCCAAGGAGGACTGGGTAAGTGTTTTGCTTTAGTTAACAGCAGCCTACTAAATCTTTACGAGAATAAGTTGAAAATCCTTCCAGTGTTTTACTGGACAGTGTTGTTATCTCTTTATTCTTTCGTCCTACCTTGTGTTAAATTTTATTCAAAACCTTTGTAACTTTATCTTATTCTTTCCCCTCTTTTTTGTCCGGACTTTTATCATGTTACTTTATTTAATTTCGCTACTGCATGTTCCCAGGTCGTTGACAATAGGGTCGTATCTGACTAAACTCAAGGTTACAGCGTGGTTAGGCTGATGATTGCTCACCTTTGATTGCCTACTGGAAACGGTTACTCGAATTCTTGAAGATAAATATTTCATCCCATTTTGTTAGGAATACTTTTAGTGATTCTCAGATACAAAACACTTGTTTATTAATGATCCCTTTAGCTGTTTAGTATGCTATTCTGTGCTAGATGAACCTTCGACTATGTAGCACAGACTGTATTGCTTAAGGTATTTTGTACTTTTGATGTAATTTGTTTCTTTTGTTAAATAAGAACCGATTACAACAAACACAGGGTTTGTGCTTTGATATAATTTAATATTAGTAACTCAACAATGCTTTGTATGCTGTGCAGAAGAACGTAGTTTGATTGAATCTAATAAACTTTGATTCATTAGCTCTGCATTCAGATCAACTATTGGACTTCTGGTAGTTAAAATCACTATAGTAAATGGGATGGATTATTGAAGAGATTTCACTAGAGACAGTAATATATTTAGTAGGTATACTTTCACTTTCATAAGCTCTTTATCAGACAGGTGTCTGAATTTGAGCAAATCGACTTAGGATGACTGTTCGTTACAGGATACATACCTTATTAGCAACGTGTTCCTAGAGATTCAGCTATTTAGTTACGCATGACTTCTACAGTAGTGATATCATGAATACAGTAATTAATTGGCAACAACTAGACTGTAAGTTTTGCACCATTTACTTCGATTTGAGTAGTCCGACAAAGTGTAGTTTAAAATTGAATATTTAAACTTGTATTCGTTAAATAAATTAATTATTTTCATAGTTGAAAGCGTGAGTCAATTGAAGCTAGACCACCATGGAAAACCTGGGAGCACTGAACGGCCGTTTCGTCCTATTATAGGACTCCTCAGCCGTGCACATCCACGACCTCGCCTCACGAGATTCGAACCCAGGACCTATTAGTCTCGCGCCAGAGCACTTAACCGATAGACCAGGAGACTGGTAGGTCCTGGGTTGGAATCTCGTGATAGCGGATGCGCACTGCTGTGGAGTCCTACAATAGGACGAAACGGCCGTCCAGTGCTTCCACGTTTTAAGGTATTTTGTACTTTTGATGTAATTTGTTTCTTTTGTTAAATAAGAACCGATTACAACAAACACAGGGTTTGTGCTTTGATATAATTTAATATTAGTAACTCAACAATGCTTTGTATGCTGTGCAGAAGAACGTAGTTTGATTGAATCTAATAAACTTTGATTCATTAGCTCTGCATTCAGATCAACTATTGGACTTCTGGTAGTTAAAATCACTATAGTAAATGGGATGGATTATTGAAGAGATTTCACTAGAGACAGTAATATATTTAGTAGGTATACTTTCACTTTCATAAGCTCTTTATCAGACAGGTGTCTGAATTTGAGCAAATCGACTTAGGATGACTGTTCGTTACAGGATACATACCTTATTAGCAACGTGTTCCTAGAGATTCAGCTATTTAGTTACGCATGACTTCTACAGTAGTGATATCATGAATACAGTAATTAATTGGCAACAACTAGACTGTAAGTTTTGCACCATTTACTTCGATTTGAGTAGTCCGACAAAGTGTAGTTTAAAATTGAATATTTAAACTTGTATTCGTTAAATAAATTAATTATTTTCATAGTTGAAAGCGTGAGTCAATTGAAGCTAGACCACCATGGAAAACCTGGGAGCACTGAACGGCCGTTTCGTCCTATTATAGGACTCCTCAGCCGTGCACATCCACGACCTCGCCTCACGAGATTCGAACCCAGGACCTATTAGTCTCGCGCCAGAGCACTTAACCGATAGACCAGGAGACTGGTAGGTCCTGGGTTGGAATCTCGTGATAGCGGATGCGCACTGCTGTGGAGTCCTACAATAGGACGAAACGGCCGTCCAGTGCTTCCACGTTTTCCCTGGTGGTCTAGCTTCAATTGACTCACGCTTTCAACTACGAAAATACTAAATCTCCACAAAACCCCTTCTGATAACTAAATTATTATCATTGCATTATATGAGTTTAGAAATCATACATACTTATAAATACTTTTCAATATGTATTGAATATTATTCATTTGGAAAATCATTCGGCGTATCTCTTCAGAATAAACTTCTGATTTACGTTCCAAATTTGTCATGAGAGCGAATATGGCATTAACTAAGAGAAAAGAAACAAACAATTTTCGAAAATAAGAATGGTCAAATGCTTATAGGTCTATGTATACGTTGCAAAGTAAATTTTGAATAATTTATAACATTTATTCCTATACTGAAATAATGTAAGCCACAAAAGGAAATAACAGTAACGGACTAAATTATGAAAAAAAGATAGCAATCGGTCACTATCAAATATAAAGTTCGGTGATTAATTATCAAGAAGCAACTACTACAAATGATATGATGGTTATCGGGTATTGTTATCAGCATCAGTCCATAAGATGAAACTAATAGAAAAATCAGTTTCTACGAGCGTTATCATGGCATACAGTTGTATCAATAAATTCAACTTAGAATTGTTTGTTTGAATCTTCCCATCGATGTGTTAGGACTGCAACTGGTCAGTCTCTAATTGGCATATGTGCATACTGTGCGATATAGCATAAATTCACAAGCATGGTAAGCAGAGATGGATAGTGGCTAGCAGTGGAATCCAGGACGCGCGTTTCGTCCTATTTGGGACTCGTCAGCTGGGCGTACCTGCATCTCAGAGTTGATGTTGATTCTGGGACTCGAACCCAGTACCCTCGCTTCAAACGCCATCGCGTTATCCACTCGGCCACTGAGTCCTGATAGCCACTTGAAGCGAGGGTACTGGGTTCGAGTCCCAGAATCAACATCAACTCTGAGATGCAGGTACATCCAGCTGACGAGTCCCAAATAGGACGAAACGCGCGTCCTGGATTCCACTGCTAGCCACTATCCATCTCCGCTTACCATAATTGTATCAATAGTTGACATTAGAATCCAAAGATAATATCGTAAACTGATTAATTTTATCATGTCAGTAGTAACTTTCATTCTGAGGAGAAACTGAACAGATTTATGTGTGACGAGATGTTCGAAATGTATTGCGCAAATCATATAACATAATTGTGATAAACCTTTGTCTTTTCATTACATTACCGAGATTAATATCCTCTGCTATCAATAATACTGTTATTATTTCGACTATATTGCTATTCATCATGTACAATTCATCTTGCTACACATTTGTGACAGGTCCTGGTGAAACTATAACTAACTGACTGGCAGTTTTAGTATACATTAGTAGATACTTTCAAAAAGTCTACAAATGAAAAATTGTAGATCATGTGTGTCTGGAAGTCAAGTAAACTATTGAGAAGTGCGTTAACCTTTAGATAGTGTTATGTGTAGAAAACTTGATATGAGATTCCATAAAACAACCCATTATTATATTGCATCGTACTATTCCTAGATTAAAAGGCTCCAAAAGTTGAAAAAAACAACGTTAATGAATATAGTTCCCATTGCTTCTAATAAATATTTATTCCTGAAGTAGTTAAATTCGGGTTTGGTAAGCGACTAGGAGTGCTGCGATTGTTAAGTAGTTAAAATTAAGGATTTGCACGTAGTTGAAATTTTCTTGTAATGGTGATTTTAAAGCACCTTTTTAGTCAATTTAGATAGTTTTGAGTGACAGAGCTTTTGTTTCAATAGATGTTTGATGTTGGCTAGAGAAGTAGTTCGAGTAAACTTCAGGGTAGTCAGTCTAACATAAACGTCTGATTCACAAAATCAATAAATTTACTTCTTAACTAGCGTCTGGAAGCTGAGACTTCGTAATCGTAACCATTGAGCAGAAACCATAGGTGATGAAACCCCAAAGTGATAAATATCCCAAATGAATTCGCTCTACTAAAATGCAAAGATCAAATATAGCATTCGATATTTATTTGTTCGCGTTATATATTGTGCACTTAAGGAGTTGATCATAGTCGTGATCCAATTTATAAAAGGAACACTTCGGATACTTATGTTTTCCAGTTGACTATTGTCTTTGGTGTGTAAACTACGGTGTGTTTTTGTTACACTTCTAGATCTCCTTTATGATACAACCACATCATGGTAAATATTCAATTGGTAATGCCAATAGTTAAGTAAGGTTTTATTTTGCTGTAAGAAAGAAGTAAGGTAAGTTATAAGGGATAACTCATTACTTCTTTACAGAGAATTGTGCGTTATTAATTCTTTGATATGACTGTTTCATTCAGCAAAAACATTTTTTAAACAAATATATCAATGACCATATAGTATCAATGTCAGATAAATTTCGGATTATTCTGAAATAAATGTGTTCACATAAAACTGCAAATAAGGTTATGTAGACTGAGATGAATGTAGCTGATAAATTATGTAGGCCTACTAAATTCGTTCGAAAACTATCATCTATAAATGCTTAGTTTTGACAAATATTTGCTGTCTCTAAAACTGCTATTTAAAGCTTTACTATAACTGTATAAATCTATATCTTTAAATTCGGCGGTTCTCAGTAAATACAATAATATATTTGATTTGGACATCAAAAGTAATAGATGCATATTGAATAACTCAGTGATCACAAACAAATGAGACTCATACATTGAACAAAACTTCCAAATGAACAGAGTGTATGTTTCTAAATAGATGTAGACAGTTCTAATTGATCAAAATATGTACTCATTTCCCTTGAAAGGTCATAAGCAACTTTTTATGAATAAACTAGTTACAAATGTCAATAACACACATTAAGAAAGTATTTATCAAGCAAAAAAGGAGAGAATTCTTACATAAATATTCTCCAAATTTATTTTCCAAAAAGGCATGATTTTGGCCAATAGTGGTAAGATATTTAAGTGTGTTAGTAGTAGCTTGTGGACCAGCTTCAGTAAATGACAAAGTAGTACCAATAATATCAGCAAATTCTAACAAGTTTTCTAAATACATCAATGCCTAGTCAATAAGGAAAAAGTATATATATATATATATATATCATTAGGTATTTTAAGTCAGTTCAATTTGCATAATAACAATACTGATACGTATCAATTAGTAGGTGTCGACTAGAGTCTTTTATAGGGGGACTCCTTAGGTGGTTGGCCGTAGTTAACAGGCGACATTGGACCTAGATTTTATGATACTTGTCACTCATAAACAAGACTTACATGTAATTCTGAGGGGACTGGTGTTTACTGTGTGATTCGAACCCGTTCCACTTAGCTTCACAGTCTGAAACGTTATTACTGAGGTGCTCAAGTCGCGTCTGATTTCCTGTGGGGAAGAGATGTTGATAGTTGAGGGTTTATTTAATTACCACCTCTTGGATTGACGCGGTGTGACGAATTGAGCCAGTGCACAATTGCCTCAGATAGTACTATTTTTATTACTTACTTTAGGAAGTTATGAACTAAGAAAGAATTCTTAGTATTTACCTTTTAAATGTCATCTTGGAGAAGTGTTACATGCAAAACAGTGATGAATGGTGATATTTTAGTCTGTTGTTTATATAGGTCACAAAAAAGTATTTTTGTGTAATGTATAATTAATTAAGCAAGAATAAGAACAGCAGTAACTAGAAAAATCAAAAGGCTTATTTTAGCAGTTATGATTATTAACGCCTTATCAGATTATTATTGTACTGTACCGATAATCCTTAGTAAACTTTGAATGGTGTTTTGATGACTGTAAAATTAAACTTTAGAGGGCTTTTTTACACACACACACACAACATGAATGACCAGTAGACAGTCTGTGTTACATACTTAAAAACACCCAGATGGTTTCACTGCGAAAATGAAAAATTATAGTAATATCGAATACAACGCCCACTACCTTGAGCTAGTCTAACACAGGTAGCTTACCTTATTTGAAATGCTAATCGATGTAATTCATGATTTCCTTGGTCCAATAAATGAAATAATAAATATGTGAGCTAAGGTCATATATCTTTACAAACCTAATTCTCACACTAGATCGATCATCCATGCAACTAATTACTTATATTAAATCACTTAGGTTTTCAGTTTGCTGATACAATTCGAAATTATATTGACAGCGACAGTAGGACGACTAAAGGTGAAATGAAAAGGACTGATTACACAGAATGGTATATTTAAACAATTAACAAAGTGATGGGACAAGTGTGTTGGCACAAATAAGGAGTATTTCAAAAAGGCTTGAATGCAACCTAAAGAATTTTTATATTACTGATTAGCATTTTTACTGGACAGATCAATAATATCAAAAAGGGATTCCTTCAAAAAATGTACCACTAATTAACAGCTTTTAAAGTGTAAGTTTATTTTATTCACAAACCCACCCAAGTTACGACCAACAAATGAAAAATATACATACATTTGTTCTTATTCTTTACAACTCAATACACTACCATCAATGAAATTTCACTTACATTAGTTGTAAGTTCATGTATTGTTCCATCTTCAGGTACGACATTACTATTTGAACTGGATTTTTCTGTAACTTGTTGCAAAAATTGTACATAAGTTTCTAGTGTTATTTTACTTTGACTTAATAAACGAAGAACTAATTGATTAAAATCAATTAATACATTATCAATACACTATTTAGAAAATAAATAAACAAGAAAAAAAAAAACAATTTAACATTAGTAGTTGATAAATACATACAAATTTACTACTAAAAATTGATCAATTTATCAAATGAAACTGTGATATGGTCTCAAGTGAGAGTTCATGCAATCATCATCATTACTTTTTTGAAAAAAGCCCATATTTACACTATTTTAATTTGTGTATATCCATGATCTGATCTGAATAAGATTCAAGCCAGAATATCCCCATTTTTGTTTAACTTCATTATAGACCAATTGCTAGAAATAACACTCTCTTCGACTGAATTTTCAAAAACTGATCTCCTACCAGAAGGTCCACTTATCGACTTAAAATACGCAGATGATACAGTCCTGTTTGGTGAAGACGCTGGCAAAATGCAGAGTCTTCTGTTAGAACTGAGTAATAATGCAAGGATGTTTGGGATGCGTTTCTCCCCATACAAATGTAAATTGTTACTCCAGGACTGACCTGCGTCAACACCCGAACTAAGGATAGGGAGTGAAGTAGTCGAACGCGTCGACAACTTCACTTATCTTGGAAGTCTGATCAGCCCTAATGGGTTGGTGTCTGACGACATTTCAACACGGATTCAAAAGGCTCGTTTGGCTTTTGCCAACTTACGCCACCTATGGCGAAGACGAGATATCCATCTATCAATTAAGGGACAAGTATACTGCACAGCAGTTCGCTTTGTCCTACTTTACGGCTGTAAAACATGGCCATTAAGAGTAGAAGATATTCGTAAGTTACTAGTATTTGATAACAGATGCCTTAGAAATATTGCTCGCATCTGCTGGGATCATCGGGTACGTAATAGTGAGGTTAGACACAAGGTATTAGGGAATGATGGTAAATCAGTTGATGAGATAATGAATCTTTTAATCAACTGAGATGATTAGGTCACGTGTTACGTGTGCATGAACACCGATTACCACGACGTGCTATGCTGACTAGTGTAGAGGATGGTTGGAAGAAAGTTAGGGACGGCCAAAACAAAACTTGGCATCAGTGCTTGAAGTCACTAACTTCTGGTCTGAGCCATGTTGGTAGATGCAGACTACTTGGTTGGGGTCGGCGTGACTATCGTAACCGATGGTTGGAGACTCTAGGTAACATGGCTCAGAATCGATCACAATGGCGCAGGTGTATACACTCTTTATCTTCCCTTAAACCTTGAGATTAAAATTGCTTCATAAATTTCTTCCTTCCTATACTATATCCTTATATACAACCTATCTTTTATATACTATCACCACTAAATTAATTACTTCTATGAGTCCGGTGTTCATCTTGTTGTGCTAATGAGGTATGGAGACTTGGACCGATGCATAAATGTGCCTGGTCCTATGTTGTAGCTGACTGACTGACTGACAAGCCAGGACATTTAGGACGAAACCTAGCAGTTGCACTTTCTACTTTAGTCATATGTAGTGATACGATATGATCACCATTCAGTGTCATCCCACACCCTAAGTGGTCATCACATATATAATACCGGATCTCAACTTCAGAGAGAATACATAAACGAAATCTAACATCTATAAAATGACAAATGGATGCATATGTTTACAATAATTAATGAAAAAAACTCTCAGTAGTCAAGACATTTATCTTACCTGAAGTACAGATACAAGATCATCAGAAATTTGAAAAAACTTTTTAAGTACTACTAATAATGACATAACCATATGAAATTCTGCCCGGCCTTGAGCTCGATGCATTAAACGAGTTAGTGTCTATGGTAAAGATAAAAAACAAAGCAAAGTTTGTGCATATGAGCCAGCAAAAGTACGATCCAAGTATTACTGAATCATTCATAACTTTAATGCTTATCGCACATGAATTACATTACATAGTCATGGATTAAATACATAAGAGATTCCTAAAGAGATATTTGGGAAATGAAACAAAAGAAAACACGAAGTTTTAGTAGTCTTTCAGCACAAACAAATAAGGAATGTGTAATATTAGAAAAAATATTGGCTACCTACCGCGTATGATGTCTACTAGAACATAGATAGACAGAAAAAACAACTGAAACTGTGATCGAACTGGAGTGAGGGATCGATTTTTCAAGTCATTCAAGATATACTGTGCATAGTGGATAATCTCCAATAACATCCTACAATTTTCTGATTATCCAGAATTGTGAACAGAGTGAGGAGAAAAAAAATCCACGACCTTCAAGTTTCTGTGACCAATGCTATCTTTATTTTACACTAATATGCACAAATGCTAATCCAATAAAACTTCAATTATGTTCACTAGTAACTCCGAGATGAATTTCTGAATTTCAGGTAAAAATTTATGACTAATAGACCTTAGACACGTTGGGAGCGAAACAGTAGTCACCAACGGAATCGGATGGTTATCATTCTATATAACGAACTGACTGGAGTTAGAAATATGTATCATTGAATGCCAACCAATTAATATGATAATTAGGATCTCGCCACGACAACTTAAGATTCTGAGTTCGATTGCTGGTGAGGTCTTAGTGTGAACTGTTGAGAAGTTCCACGTTAAAACGAAACAACTGTTGATTGCTTTTCAGTTTTCACTGATACCTCATATAGTGTCAATTTGTGACGAATATCACGTTAAAATATACATGAGTTCAAAGTACAGAAATTTAGAAGAGATGTTAGACAGTTGAAGCTAGTCCGGTAGGAAGGCCTAAGCCCAATCGACAGAATTAAATAGGTACTAGGGATTAGAAAAAAAGATTATAACTAGGTAATTAGGTGGTGTGAATATTAGTGTAAGGTTTTTATCATGCGAATAGCCTCCAATAAATTGTAATGGTAATTTTTGATTCCAATAATACACTTTTAAGATACTGACTTATCACTGATATCAAGCATTTTGATAATACGATAGATTAAAAAGGGAGAAAGAGAAATAAACTTACAGTCCCTTCAGTTAAGATATCAGATGACCCTTTTTTAAATATATTGAACAATAACACTTGAGAATCTTGTGGGCTAGCAGTTAACTGTAAACGATCCAACAAAATACATTCATTCTAAAAAATAATAAATAAACAAAATAATGATAATAATTTGTGGGAGATAGTTACTTTGATTTTACAGGATATAAACACAGCCATGTGCACTCCTACTGAGTGGTAATAAAAAACTACGGTCAGGAATCAAAAGACATCTGAAGGTAATGATGAAGGAGAATATAGAACTTACGACTTATAATCGATAAAATAAACTACATTTGGTGGTTTACAACTGGTTAGTACCCGAACAAAATTATCGAAGGTATAAAACTTAGGAGATAATTCTATTATTGAATGATCAAGTTGACTTAATAAAATTTATAATGCACAATGGGATTATATTAAATAAAAGAAATCTGCTTGATACAACTCAGCACTTATATGCAAGTCCGTGTACTTCGTTATTATTGGTACTAGCTGCGTGTTCAAAATGAAGTATCGGTGAGCAGCAGGCTTTGTACCTATGATACAATAATCCGATAAAATTTATAACGATTCATTTACTCAGTTCGGGTTTTGAAACCACATGTTTTGTGTAAGGTTTAAAGTATGGTGGATCGTTATTTTAATGACCCGAGATCTGACTCCATTTTGTATAAACGAAGGAATATGACAGAAACATAAATTCTTTTGATTCTGTATATTGCATATTGATTAACCCGTTTGTGAGACAGCGGTAATAATAAGCCAAATACAGATTAAGTTTAATTGAATTTACTTCAGATTTTTGTTTAGTCAGACAAACATTAAGAAAGCGAAGTGACTCGGAAAAGCCAAGCGTCCCAAATCCATTTGATAAAGCGTGACTCACTATTTAAAGTCAGACAAAAATAGACTAAGCACGTTTGGGGAACGATTAAACGGTACACACACACGCTCATATGAAAAGTCAAGGTTACAAGCGAATAGTTGACCAGGTAGAAACATGAGCCAATAATGACTCAGGAAAATTAAACTAATTGGTGTCTCTGAAAGCTAGAATAACCCATGTAGACGTGACATGGTACTGGACACTACAAAAGATACCAGGAGCTGTAGGGAACCGGCTTCGAACCCGTGATAAATAATTGAAAACTATGGGTTTGAATGGCTAAACAATAAAAAGTTGATTAATGAAGATCGATTGCTTTAACCACTGCGGCCCTGTTCTCCAAAGATACAATTTAGTATCTCAACTTTAAAGGATGATCAGATAATATATGTTGCGAAGGATAAAAAATAAATGACGGAGTATTAAAACTGTACACTGACTTGCATTAGTTTAACGAGAACACCTAGAGCGATAGCATAATGTTCAGAATCAAGTTCATCGGTTTCTGTTTCATTGATAAGTCGAACAGCACTTACTATAAAAAGAAAATGAAACAAAAAAAGTAAGTAGTATAGTTACAAGTTATACACAAAAAACACGGATAGAGTTATGAAGTTGAGTATTTCAATGATTGGAAAGAAGATTTATAGTTAATAGTTTAAAAAACTAGTGAGTTTTACCCGTAACACATTGATAGCATTTCGGGTACTATTGGAAGCAAGGGAGTATTGGATAGTTTAATCGTACTAATGTGGACTCCGCAGCAGTCCTCACTTAAAACCCTAACAAGAATTGAACCTTGGTACTTCAGTTGAGAAGTTTTCGAAGTACACCGAATTCAAAGTAAACCAGTCTCCTTAAACTACTCACAACTAAAAAAACCAGTTAACAAACTGTAAACAGTTTTTTATTATATAGGAATCACTAATGCTACTAAACTTTTTGAATTGGAACACCTCATTGACCTAAACAGTACTCAGAAAAAATGTCCACGACTTTACGAAGCATAAACAGTTAGTCATAGCGTCAAGACACAACACGAAGACGGGAGTCTGATCATTACTTTAGCCGATGACGACACAGAAAGAATACAGGTATTTACGGAGTTTTCTGAAATGTCATTAAAGCCATATATCGAAGGTGTCCACTTTATAGCAGTGAACTTAACTGGCCACGAGCAGCTTGGAAATCCCAAAATATGACTAGAAAACACCCTATTTCTAGGCTGATCAAGGTTGGACTTTTGAGAAATAATACATTAACTAGCAATTGTTTATATTCTACACGATTATTTTCACGATTTTGTTGCCGACCAACTATACATAAATACTTCTTCAAATACATTACAGAATCAGATGAACATTGAACCGGAAAATTAGAGAAGTAATAATATCTAAACTAACAATATTAATTTTATTCACAGTATTTATGTTCTTGTTCAATAAAAAAATAAAAACAATGACTGATACTATTTTCAATTGTTTTTAAGGTATCGATAACTCAGTGGTTAAGATATTAGCCTTTTATCCCCTAAATAGCAGGTTCAAACCGTGCTCAATGTGTTTCGTTTTGGGAAACTGATAGATATTGAAAACCCTTACACTAAAAGTATGGCTAGAAGCCAAGTAAACACATCAGTGTCCGGTTATGAGTTAATAATAACTATTGTTTATTTAAACAGTAACTAGCCAAATTTTACTTAATATCCATATCATATGCAAAGATAACTTTTTCTAACTGTTCAGAATACCCAATTTTTCATCCTATCATAGTGATGATTAACAACAACTAATACTTTAGAGGTTTCATCAATTCATATTGCTGATTCAATTGCACACTTTTGAATAATTAACCATCTACTTTAACTTCTGAACCATATTATTCAGTGTAATTTGCTAAATTTGTAACTCTTTAGTTCAATTTTTTATTTGTAAAACCCATAAATTTAGTGTACAACTATAATGAAAAGTTAGTTAGAAAGAATATGAAGTGGTTGCAAATATTTTGATTTCAATTTTATTAATCAATTGAAATCATCCGGGGAATTACTGAAGACCAGAAAGCACAGGATAGTTGTTTCTTGAAAGTTTGTCATTTCATAACAATAAACACGCAAAACCAAGTGAGGTTAGATTCAGAACCTTCAAGTCTCATAGTAGATCGGATTCCATTTAGCTAACAGTAGCGCACTTATATGGCCTGTCAATAAATAAACTAATTTTGTTAGTAACAATAACGTGCTAACTAGTAACTTGTCTCGGAGTGCATTTTTAATAGGAAGCTGTGGTATGTGAAACCAATTAGGTCGGGAGTAATATGGCAACATATCGATGATATTGTGTGGGAAATGCTGTATGATATAAGTTAACAAATATTAAAAATATAGACCACCAAAAGACTTGAGGATATCGTGTCAGACTCCGTATAGAGCACTAATGAAGAGTTCTACAAAATAACTAAGTACGTAATCGAAAAATCCTATGAAGAGTTTGTACTTTTTTTCTAAAATTTCCACATGTATTGATTTTTTTTAGTTTATTATGTGATAGCAACTATGGTTAGATTATTCTCATCTAAGAAATTTCCACTACTTTGTCACGTGAAAATCTGATAACAAAGATGGAACATCACATTATACAAGAAAATAACATTTCTAGATCGTATTAGAAAGAAATAACTGAAACACTCTCAGGTTACTGTTATCACAATAAAGGGAGTTGTATATTTTCAGAACACTTTTCATAAACGAAGATGATAGAATATTAAAAATTATTAGCTTAGTTCACAAATACACGTTTTGCTTCTTATTCCAATTTAATGATCTAAAAGGTGAGGATGGCCAAAATGTTGATATTTTAGTAGAAATAAAAACAAAGAATATGATTGTCAACATTACCAACCTACTACGAGTAAATAAAAATGTTGTAGCCTGAAAACGCCATGTTATTGTGAATACTAGAAGGATTTCGTTATTATTTTCGCAATGCTATCACACAGTCACACGTTTATAGCCACAGTGAGAGAAGCCCCATTCACACCGTCACATGGGTTTTCGTTACGCCAGTGAGTGAGAGGAATAAAGAGAACGTCTGACGTTTAAACCGGGTTGGTGAATACGGAGGTTAGACCTAGGGTAGTTGAAAAATCTCAGTTTCAAACCGATGATGCACTAGGGAATCCAGGATCCCGAGGGAACGAATGGCATGCAAATCTTTTTCAGTGGTCTTTTAGGGAAAACAACTGTTTTGATCTACACATTCAGGGAGCATCTCAGAACACACAAGTATAATGATGAATAATTATGGTGGAATGAATCACACTGCTGTCAAATAAAGTTTAGTATTAGAAAGAAATAAAACCAGATAAATCATACTATTTAACATCATCAATAAACTATATAGGAATCGAAATAACATCACTTACTATCCCAAACGAATCCAGGGAGGCTTAAATAAAATCAAATAAACATGGAAAAACTGGTAAAACATTGTTGACATTCCTGAAATATCAGCAATTTGCAAACTCCATTCGTATGTAATGTCATCGGAAAGATTACTGAAAATAAGCATAAACTCCGAAAAACTGTATACTGATAATTGTGTTAAGAATGACAATGAAAGCCCCACAACTATACCAGTAAGCTTAAAGAAAGCAACAACATTAAAATTCTCTAAAACTATTTGACAAATCCCATCTTAGTATACGTATTATTAATTCGCATAGTCCAATCAATGATAATCCAACTTAGTATACGTTATTTTTACATACCGTCTTTATAGTACGTGTAGTGACAGAAATAACATTCATGAATTGTTACTTCGTGGTCTAAGGAAGATCTACGCGATAGGGTTTGAAAACATCTACTGTGCTAACAGCGTAGTTTGTACCTGGATGAATGAATATTGATGATGTGTGGAGCTTGTACCCAGCCGTTAACCAAACAAATGACTAAATAACTGAATCAGATATTATTGATTTATACATCGTCGGTATATTAGAGGTGATCATAAATCGTTTGATGTTAGTTGAAACATTAGATGAAGTGTTAACAAAAACAAAAGATTTAAAAATTATGTTCTCTTGAAAAAAATCAGCTAGGTTTGTTTGCCAACAGAGGCTCCAATCTGAAGCTATGTCAGTTTCTCTCTTAGCTCTCACATCCTCCATTGACTATCTGGAGTTTTTAGTGATGCAAATATGATCTATCTGACTCCCTGTATTGTGATCCGATGAGATCCATATAACTTTGTGTATCTGTTTGTAGGGAATATAGTGCCACCTATAACCATTTGTTGAATGCACATAAGCCTGCAAATCTCTCGCCATTTTCGTTCCCCTTTCTCAGTCCATGCCGTCCCATGGTATCTTCGTATCCAGTGTTGTCCATTCCGACTTTGGCGTTCAGTTCTCCTATCAAGATGATCAGGCCCTTTCCCGAGCATTTCGCTGTGATCGATTGCAGCCTCTCATAAAGCTGATTTTTATCGTCATCAGTGCTATAGTTAGTGGGTGCATAACGTTTGAAAGCGACCAACTTGGTCTCGTGTGCAGTTAAGGGTATGGGTAACGTTGGATAACAACATTCATTATGATCACCTCGTTCTTTGTTTTGAAGGTTGCTGTGATGATACTGGGTCCATGAGACTCCCAACCTATAAGTGCTTTACGTGCTTCTCTGAATAGTAGCAAAGCGAAACCCTGAGTGTATGGAGTGTTTTTTTCTTCGTGAACAGAGTACAGTAGTACCTCTACCGAATCTAATCTTTTCTGTCCAGTCTGAATCCAGTGGGTTTCACTTATTCCGAGTACGGCCAACCTGAATCTCCTCATTTACACACCTATTTGATTAGTCCTCCTGGTCTCACACAATGTCTGTACATTCCATGTAACTATATTACTTATTGCTCTGGTTGTTAAAAGGGGCATCGAACTGGTGACTTTTACAGATTCTCGACTTTCACCATGAAGCGTCACAATTCTTCTAAATGAAGATTCTTCAACTCGGAGGAAAAAGTTAAAATAGTTTAAATTGCTTATTCTGGTTAGTGTTTTTAGCAAGGTTATTTTCTACGGGATATGGGTACTGACCCTATCCCCAACCCTCATCCTCTATCCAGGCTTTGGACCAGCAGTAACCCTAAAAAGACCACAGGCGGAGAAGAGATTATTTCATGAATATGAGGATGATCATCCTTTCGAATAAAATAATTAGGTCACAGTATCTGCATATGACAGCTAACAGTTTATTTCTAAATTTTGTTAGGTAATTTCAAGTAATACAAGAAGTATAGAGAAAAAATTAACCACATCATGCTATAAAGTAGAGTAATTGTACAATACTACAGGAGAGAATTAAATACTAACCGTTTAGTGCGACCACGTACGTTTGGCGGCAGAAATCCTGGTTTCTAAAATAATTAGAAATAAATATGCAAAAAGTATAACACTTTATGAAAAATCTATATATAATCAATAAAAGTTAGTAAAGATGAATACAATAAGTAAACTTACAGATACTGTGCCAGATGATGATGATGGATTTTCAGCTTTTCTTAATAATTCTCGTACTCTGAAAATATTCCATGTAGTAAGGGAAAATAACTATTCGTTAAATAGTAGTATCAATAATAAAACATGTATGTAACATGTTTTTGTATCATATATTAAGCACTAAAACATACTGTACTACAGAATGAACGGCATAGATATTACACCACACGAATCAACGTCAAAACTTGATGATACTGAACGATTGACCAATCCAAATTATCTAAAGCGAAGTCCAAGTCTGAAACCTAACAGTTACGAACAAAATATTTTGACCGCTAAGCACCTAAACAACAGATATATTAGTGGCTTCGTCTAGAGTTCTTCATTTATACGACGATCTTTATTCGTGCTGTATGTGATCAATAGAATGTATTCTTTATAGTCTAATTGTATTCGTGTTCCTCTTACCATAACCTTTGTTTTGACCTTTGAACTATTGTTATTGATTACTTTCCCCCTATCCATAGCCACATTGGCCAATTATTGTACAAATGTTATTTATCTATTTTTTGGTACATGTGGTCTGTTTGGTTAGTATATAAACCCAGTATGCTTGTGAATAATGATTCATATTGCCGAGGCTGTTAATTGTGTTCTGGACTCAACTGGCTGGGCTAGGCAGATAGCAGGGCCGATACGCAATCAAGACTGCTCGTACAATTTCAAGTATCATTTGCCTCCGATCAATAAATTCATTCCTCTCCAATTGCACGTCCACATATTATTACGTCTTCACACGTTATAACAATGGGTATAAAATAATACAAATTAATTAGAAAATCTAATGAACTTGTGGCACAAAAGAAATCTAGATTTCCATATTTAGTTAGGTTTTATTTAATAAATCCTGGCCTAAACGATAAGACAAATTTATCCCCACTTATCTAAAAATGACTACTTTGAAACTTCTTCGAATTTCTATCTACCACGCACAGACTCACATACTTGGCTTCAACTCACAATCTAACTGTAAGCGCCGGTGATACTAAAGAAGATAGAACCTCCAACTAAGCGCTTGAAAGTTTAACGCCTCAACTATTGAGACACTGATCGGATCTACCAGAAATACGATTATCATCTTTATTATTTTCCACGTATGATAAATCAGAAGTTGATAAGGCCAGCTTATACAACATTATATCACACAACACTAAAACCTGCCTTTTCCAGCCATGAAAAATTTGATTATATAGCGAGTTAAGTAGGGAAATCTATTAGTATACTTTATAGACGAAATTGTGTTAATCAATAAAATAAAACACACTGTTAACATACAATTACCTTACTAAATTTAGACGGATAAGTTCACGACGGCATTCACAATATTTTGCCAAACATCCTTGTGATATACCTTGTGGTTTGTTTACAAATGATTGATTTTCACTCATCCATTTAGCAAGAAAACGTAAACTATTCAACATATTATTTGGAATATCCTCTATTTGTTCTGTATCTTCAGTTATTGAACCATCCCCTGATTCTTTGTCAGAGACTAAAATTTAAAGGTTTAGTGTAAATTACGTCAGTTTGCTGTCGACAGAATGATTGTGAATGAATTACTTTATGACCAAATCCAATAGCCATATAATATCATTAGCTCCTACACACAAAAGCGTATGGCTTGAAGCTGAATACATAAACCTGAATTTGCATACTGAATTGCATTAGATTGATAGTAATAGGGAAGTTGTAAGTAAATATTAGGTGCATGAGCTATTTAATTTTTCAGTAAATTATAAAACCATACAACAGAAAAGTGACTGTCAAGCAGTACAAAATTCAAGGAGTTGGACTAATAAACCCTGGATAGAACAGGCCCATGTTCGGAAGTTAGTAAGTCATCAGATATGTCTGTATGATGTAGCAAAACAAGTGGATAGTTGGATACGACCCACCTGTTTAAAAGTAGGAATGCGTGAAAAAGTTAGACAACCCAGTCAAATTGCCTATACTAAAGTAGATCGAAAGTTGATACCTGTGGAATTTTTATTAAAAATTGAGTATTTCAAGTTATTAACTATACATTGTGAGTTGAAGTAACGATGGTCACCTAAAATTTATCAACTAGAGGGTATGAGAATAATAAACACCAAGTTAAGTTCGCAGTCGAAGTCTATCATTCTTAATGAAAAACACCGAATTCGAATAAAAATCATGTTAACATTACAAAAACGCCGTTTAGATTACAAAACAATGAAATAATATGCACACTCCAAGTTTGTAAACAAGATTCTATTATTATTATTATTATTATTATTAGCACAATATGAATAGTGAGTTAGTAAATAAACGGTTGGAAATCCATCAGAATCAGTAATATTAGATGTAATTATTAAAAGTTCTAGTTTAGTGGTCTCATAAGGAAAAACAGTATATCCTAACTCACCGTAAATATAAATAATTTGGCTAAGACGGTTTGCAAAAGTGAACTTATCTTAGTTCCATCTAAAGGGAAGGAATCATTATGTTTCCGTCTAATAGTAGATGACTATTACATGATTACATTAATAAGATACTACAGATTATCTCCAACCTAATATCGAATTCGAACTAGATGGTTAGTATATCCAGAATAACAAAAAATTGCCAGAGAACAACTATTTTCTAAACTAAAAGAAGTAAGTGCAACATAAATAATGAATGAGGCAGTCTGATAATTAGCTCAAGAAAGTGCTAGATTCATAACTCATGTCGATTCTCCCAAAATATTAACAGAATTAATGAAGAGAGAGAAGCACACTTGAGGGATGGGTTATACTGAAATGCTAAATATAATAAAAAAAATTAGAATCTTCATTTGAAACAAATAAAAACACACCTTTTTGATCCATTAATCTTATTAAAATAGCATCATCCATAGGACAGAAAGTTTGCCTTAATAAACCATCAAATTCACGTTCCAAGCTTCCTAAACCAATTGAATACAACGATGTCTAGGAGCCAGAAAAAATTGAAGATACGTACACATAAATAATTAAATACAAACAGAGCATAAATGCAATAGAAAACAATTAGCTGTACAAAAAATTAATTAATAATACTACATATTCCCTTACCAATCGACTAAATTCAACATCTTGTGGATTATTCTCTTGAAAATAAGCCAATGCATCTTTAATACGTTCCATAGCCTTTAAAAATTTATCAGTATAAACTGTTGGTCTACAAGTAGGAAGAAGATAAAATCAGTTTTCTTCCGTTGTGAAGTATATATATATATATATATATATATATATATATATATATATATATATACTTTTAAATTACCCTTGTCTGATGGTATTTTCCAATTCACGACCGGTGTGGTAATACTCTTGCACTTGACTTAACTTTAATCGACAGGACTCTAAATCTGTACAAAGTAAAAAGTTTAAGAAATAAATCACTTAGCATCTTATTTTACGGGTTGACAAAACCAAAAAGCTCAGTCACGCAAAAGCAATTTAGAATGTAACATTAGTCAATCAAATAAACAGTACAAATTTACTACTACTACTATTTCTAACTTATTAAGGTGAAAGTTATTTTTAAGTTTATTCACTAAAACTTGGTTTTTTTGCCCAAAACCCACATGCTTATGAAAAAATATGGTATGAGACCTCAGCAGCAGTTTAACAGTAATACTGGTGGTGAAACTATAGTTTATGGACGACCTTTAAGTGACCCTAAACTGAACATTAGAGTGTCCACCTAATAACTATGATCGAATGAGGGTTATAAACCAGTGTGAAGAATCAGAACTATGATTTAGAGTTGACGGTCAAGGATAGAAACTAGATTTAGGGTTTTCATCACGAACTGACATCAGTTATAATGCCAAAACTCTATTTAGCCAAATGGATGAGTGAATTTCGCGCCGAAATCTGAGACCTGTTATCTTTTACCTGATTGGTTCGTCCATAAATTATAGTCCCTTCAGACTAGCTCTTATTAAAATTCTTACTCAAACATCACTATATTAAGGTCAGACAAAACATATGATGATGTTTGGCCAAAATTTCCGAAGGAAAATATCTTCTAGTAGGTGTGTGAGAACAAGGAAATATTTTGCTCTACAGTTCAGTATTTACTACCTCAACCTGGAGATTGTTGATACTTAAGGTTGACTAAAACGAATTAGACAGGGTAGTTCCGAACTCCACCTGCAGCCCCTCTAGGGCTACTGTCGGTCCCAAGCCTGAATAAAGAAGGAGGGTTGAGCATGCGTTTAGCGACCTCATCCCGTAGAAAACGAACTTGCTGAATAGACCCTAACCAGAAAAAATAATTCAAACCACTTAAACTCTGTCTTCGGAATTAGAAGGTTTTTAATTTAGAAGGGTTATGATGTCTCATGATGAACTAAGTCCCGAATACGTGATGAAATGAGTAACGACTCAGTAAGTGAAGTATCTGACTCTCTCCACTGAAATCTGCGTGTAATAGCTAGACATATATTTATGATTGATAATTTTGATCAACATTCATTCTTAGTGAATAATAGTAATAATAAATAATTGCAAGTGGAGAAAAAAATGTGTAGATGGAATATAAAACTAACTTCGTTGTAAAATCTGAAGTTGTTCCATATTTTTGTTTAACGGCTCCATACGTGTTTGATAAGATTGGACAGTCTGTATAATCTTTTTAAGCTTCTCACTGGACTGACTAGAAAGAGTGTTGAATTGATCCTTTAAATTAGAAAGTTCCGCCACGTAGTTTCGTATCTAGAGATATAAAATGGGTAAATGCACAATGATAATGGTAAAAATAACAATCCTATATATCTTGCAGTGTTGCAAGCTCGAACCTCTCTATAACCATTTGAGAAGTCGAGTTATGAATTGAACGCGGTTTCCGATGACACATTGCTCTATTTTTTTATTCATCGTTCAGTTATTACCTTTCAGTGATGAAGTATATAGATCAGAAGTAAAATCACTGACTGCCACGAAAAAGAGGACAGATTTAAATCTTAATGGGTGAATTTTCATTAGAAACCAGCGATCACGACCGTTGCTACTACCTTGACGTGGTGGTCGGGCTTGCCTATCGTGATGATCCAATCGAGCTATGCTGTCTGGAACAATCGTTCCTCAAGGTCCAACCATGCCAGACAGGTCGGTTGAAGAGCGGTAAGACTAAACGCAGCAATCCCAAGGTCCGAAGGCGAAGTCGTACTGCCGACTGTACAGAGGTGTGACGGCAGTAAGGTGTTTCCTTCAAACAACCAGCATGACAGCGATTCTGCCTTCCCACAAGGAGGGGTGGGGCTAGAAAAGGTCGACCCTAAAAATGCACACCTCGCCTTATCCCACGGATTTCCGTCTCCGGCGGTAAGGACTTTTGAAGAACGGAGCTAACACGTCAAAAACCCCCCACAAAAAGGCCGCGCGTGACCGACCTCAAGCAGTTGTCCCTTGGGCACTGCGGTCACGCTCCTAGGTCGTTACGACCAACACTAATCCAACTTCTTTTTCAGGTCCCTCAAAAAATACCCTTCCACGGTGTGGGCAGCCGGGAAGTGATACTAGCTCTCATACCCTTAACTGCACACAAGACCAAGTTGGTCGCTTTCAAATCCTTCCTACACCTAATAACTCTCTTACCTCCACGACTAACCCTTCCCACGTCCTTTTATCATCTTGCACCGCTTGGGCAAACGATTCAAGTACACGGAACATTATTCCTGGTCTCCTGAAACCACGCTCTAAACTACATGTAGGAACCTTTAATGTCCGAACACTGTGCCAAATAGGACAACAGGCTTCCTTAGCTAGGACTCTAGAATCCCACACCATCGATGTGTGCTGCGTCTCCGAAACGCACATACAAGATCCGAGTAGTGTCATTCATTTGACTTCACCTAATCAAAATAAAGAACCATCTCGACACACTCTTCATGTATCTGGAAGCCCTGACGCTGCTTCCCGTGACCTCGCTGGAGTAGGTATAGCATTAAGTCTTAGGGCAGAACTAGCTCTTTTAGACTGGATCCCAGTAGGTAGTCGTCTATGCGCCGTCCGACTAAACGGATCAGTAGGGACTCGGAAAGATAGGGAAACTCGTCGTTGCCTCTTCGTCGTCTCTGCCTTCTCTCCCACTGACTGCAGCTCAGACGATATAAAAGATGAGATTTACAGGAAACTTTCTGACCTTCTCCGAGAAGCTAGGCGTTCTGATGTAGTAATAGTAGCAGGTGACTTTAATGCTCAAGTAGGTAAACTAAGTGAAAGACACCTGGGTGGATCTTATGGTGTCGTGGCTAAAAGAACAGACAATGGCGACCGTCTGTTGCAGCTGTGCTCAGATAATCGCCTATTTCTTGCAAATACTAACTTTAAGCATAAGGAAAAACATCTTTTGACATGGTGACCCCCCCCAATTCGTCCCAACGTTGGACCCAATTAGATCACATCGCTATCAGCCACCGATGGAGGGGCTCGATAGAAGAATGTCGCTCATTCTGGAACACTTGTTCAGACTCAGATCATGCTCTAGTGCGAGCACATATCTGTCTGCGTCTTACTGGACGTAGGAAAAACACTGCAGGGAAGCCTCTAAGGGTTCTACTTAATGATAAGCAAGCTAAGAATATATTTCAGGAACAACTGGTAAAACAGTTAGACAGACATGTAAGTTGTGCCCACTTCGAAGCAGCGTGGAATGACATCCGAAAAGCTGTGGAAACAGGAGTGATATCCACTAGTAAGGTAAGCCATAAGGTCAGGGAGAAACAATGGATCTCGGCAGCATCTACCACACTGATAGATTCTCGAAAACTCATCCCACCTGGCTCTGAACATAACGAAGAGCGGAGTCAGCTTAAGCGAAGGCTAATAAGAAGCCTACGCGATGATCGTGAACAGTGGTGGGTAGCGAAAGCAAGAGATGGAAAAGGCAGCGGCAATAGTAAACAGCAGACAGCTATTCAGACTTATTAAAGAAACCGGCATTAGGAACTCAACTATTAGCGAAACTATCTCAGACAAAGATGTGCAAATCATTCATTCTCAATCCAGGAGATTGGATCGATGGGCAGAACACTTTAGGGATCAGTTCAACTAGCCTTCAGCCACACTTCAGTTACCCACGATCCCCAGTCGTCCTGAATGGCAAATTGATGAAAGTCCTCCAACTGTCTACGAGGTTGAAAAATCTATAGGAAATCTGAAGCGAGGGAGTGTCAGGCACTGACAGGTTTACTCCTGAGATTTTTAAGGATGGTGGTCCAGTAATAGCAACGAGATTGACTGACGTCTTAGGTAGAATCTGGGAACTGGACATAATTCCATCTGACTGGTCCCAATCACTTTTAGAGATAACACTTTCATCACCTCAGTCTCCTGGAGTTGAACTTTTACCGGGAGATTCACTTGTTGACTTAAAATACGCCGACGACATAGTTTTACTCGGTGAGGACGCTGACAACATGCAGAGTCTTCTGACCACTATAAGCAACTATGCAGGCATGTGCGGGATGCGATCCTCTCCCTCGAAGTGCAAAATGTTACTTCAGGATTGGGTTGCACCGACACTTGAACTAATGATAGGGAGTGAAGTAGTTGAGCGTGTAGACCACTTCACTTATCTTGGGAGTCTCATCAGTCCTTGTGGTCTGGTGTGTGACGAAATCTCAGCACGGATACAGAAGGCTCGTCTAGCTTTCGCCAACTTGCGTCATTTATGGCGTAGGCGAGATATCCGTCTAGCAACCAAAGGACGTGTTTACTGTGCAGCAGTTCGCTCCGTCCTACTTTATGGCAGTGAAACATGACCGATAAGAGTAGAGGATATTCATAGGCTACTAGTCTTCGATCATAGGTGTCTTCGAAGCATTGCTCGTATATCCTGAGACCACCGGGTAAGTAATGCAGTTGTTAGGAAACGGGTACTAGGTAAGGATGGCAAATCGATTGATGAAGTAGTGAAACTTCATCAGTTGAGATGGCTGGGACATGTGTTACGTATGCCCGACCACCGACTGCCCCGACGTGCAATGCCTTATGGTGCTTTATGAAGTCACTGATAAGTGGACTGAGCCATGTTGGTAGGTGTAGACTACCTGGTTGGGATTCGCGAGATGATAGCAACCGATGGTTAGAGACCTTGAATGACATGGCTCAAAATCGTTTGCAATGGCGAAGGTGCATCCACTCTTTGTGTTCTACCAAATTCTAATCCTCTGAAATCCACACGTCCCTATCCTTTTTCTCTTTCCAAATGTATTTCACTGTATTATACTCCTTGAATAACATCTTCAAACCCTAATCTTTCACATAATGCTTATACTCTTACTACTTCTACCACTATGGGATTTGAATAGACAATTGTATCTCTGTGCTAATGTGGTATTGCAGCTCGAACTGATATACGTACGTACAAAGTCCTATGCTGTGACTAACTGGCTGACTGACAAACCAGCGATTAACTTAGACTTGTGACTTTTAAATGGTTATTCTTGAATATTTATCTAAAATTCACACTATCCTACGCCTTGGTAATCAAATTAGAGGTTAATTGTACATAGCCACAGAGTCTGCAAAACGAGGTGAATCCGCCTTTTGAACCAGTTGAATAAATTCCTAGGTATGGCCTCAAGCACACGTAATCAGCAAACACATTTTCTACTACTAGATTTTTAAAACACCACAGGCTAAGCGATGTGGTCTGAGTCAAAATGCATGAAAACGAACCGGGTCCAAAGAACTATATATTATTTACACTTGAAACTTTAATTTGGTGCCTTGTTATCGATAACAAGGCAAATTAATCAATTCGCAAAGTAAGATTCAACAGGGAAGTTATTTTAAAAGTTAATTTCTAACATTACCTAACTACTCATAACTTTAGCAACCAAGTACATGTGTGTACACCTTCCTCTAGGAAACAACTTATTTCCCATAAACTATAGTTTGCTGGAAATTGTTTCACTTATTAATGATTTGTGCCATCATTACATGAAACTATTTATAGTCTACATATTAATCCAGAAGTAACATTTCCATTTTATTCACGAAATAAGTGACTTATTTTACCTACCTGTGTTGACGACATTATTTTCCAATATGTAGCAGATCAGGGACAAATTTTGTGACACACAAGCAGCCTCGTTCCGTGTGAATCGACAATTAGACAGACAGAGTAATGTTGCGGAACGATGTTAGTATCCCTTCAGAATATGTTACATCACATTAGGAACTATCTCAAAAGGTCAGCTACTGGCGACCTTGAAAATAAATTCTCCTCCAAAGTAGGTAACGTACGCAACTTGGCATAAGTGAACAAAATGGTGTTCTTATTAACCCATGTTAAAATAAAACTACTTCATCGTTAGTAATATCTTCCTGTTAGCATGCCTATGACTCAAAAGGATCCAATAAATGCAACCCAATTTCAACGTCAGTTGATAAAGGATAAAAGTGTTCAGAACTCAGCCTTCAGTTGTAAGGATAGGGGGTCTATTGACCCATGCTAATCCTTGCAATTTGTAATGCTGTTGAGGTCCAACCTTGCTCCAACTGCACATGAATGGTGCTGATACTACGTGTTCTGGTAGGGAATTCCAATAACTCGCTACTCGGTGTTAAGGTCTGAAGTTCAGACAAAAATGTTGAGTATATATATATTGCGAGAATCAGGTTTTATACCTCAACCATTCCTTCACCCAAGTACTGAAATGGCTTTCGAATAGCCCGAATACCCTGGAGCCTCTGGTAACGGAAGCCTTAAAGTTGCTCATAGTTCAGAGTTCGTTGCTTATTATGACTCCTAGATGGTTATAGCACGCTACTTTAGGTAACCCAACTCCACATATTATGTTTTGATATGAATCGCCGCAGTTATTTACTTTCAGCACCACACCTTTGTTAGAGTTGATTTCTAATGACCACCTGCCTATCCATACAACCAGTGAACCCAGGTGATGTCTTAATATTATTCTGACATACTGTGCATGGGTCTCCAAATATCGAAGGCTTTACTTCGGTCTACAAAAATTACATCTACAGGAATATTTCTGTTCAGTCATTTCTTCCAATGAGCAGATTTGTCAAGTGTGATAAGCCTTTCCTTAATCCACGACGTTCCCTGGATAAAAGATTGTGCCCTTCCACATATTTCGATATAGCCACCCGAATAATCTTCTCCATTAGTTCTGACAGCTATACTGGTCAGATTAACGGGTCGGTGGTTACCAAGCCTCTGCTCCACGCCTCATAAGTCGGACTGACTGTTGCATCTTTCCAGTATCTTGGCAGTCTAGACTGCATCAAGGGCATACATCAAACAGTATGGCCAGAGGTTTATTAGTCACATCTAACAGTGCTTTCACAACCATAAGATCAAAAATGTCAAAACAACTGGACTTATTGAGTTTGAGGCTTTGAAGTAATCGTAAAACAGTCTCATTCTAAACAACTACAGGATCAATCGACAAGCCGCCATTACTGTGAATAACTATTGGTCTACCATCATCACTGGTGGAAAACACTTTATCAAGATATCCTTCGGCTTCGGCTTCTGCTGCATAATTTATTGGCGAAATTCGAAAGATCTCGTACCAAAAGAGTGTGATTCCGTCACTTGTCTGATTTCGTCTCTTTATGTACGAGAATAACCTTTTCAGACATTTTTCACAACCCTAAACAATTGTTCTTCATGGTAAGCAGAGATGGATAGTGGCTAGCAGTGAAACCCAGGACGCACGTTTCGTCTTGTTTTGGACTCGTCAGCTGGATATACCTGCATCTCAGGGTTCACTCTGGGAATCGAACCCAGTACCCTCGTTTCAAACGCCATCGCGTTATCCACTCGGCCACTGAGTCCTGATAGCCACTTGCTTGTTCAATGGGGTGAAGTTTAAATTCATTCAGTATTGTTTGTTTGAATCTTCCCATTTATGTGTTAAAACTAAAACTGGTCAGTCTTTAATTGGCATATGTGCATACTGTGCGTATTGCCTCGATATAGCTTTAATTCACAAGCTTGGTAAGCATAGATGGATAGTGGCTAGCAGTGGAATCCAGGACGCACGTTTCGTCCTGTTTGGGATTCGTCAGCTGGATGTACCTGAAGGACTCAGTGACCGAGTGGATAACGCGATGACGTTTGAAACAAGGGTACTGGGTTCGATTCCCAGAGTGAACATCAAATCTGAGATGCAGGTACATCCAGCTGACGAGTCCCAAACAGGACGAAACGCGCGTCCTGGATTCCACTGCTAGCCACTATCCATCTCTGCTTACCATGCTTGTGAATTAAGGCTATATCGAGGCAATACGCATAGTTTGCGCGTATGCCAATTAGAGACTGACCAATTTTAGTCCTAACACATGATAAGATTCAAACAAACAATACCAAATGAATTTAATTGTTTTTCATGCTTATGTCTGACTTTTCTTACTAGCGCTTTGCGAGAGATCCTAGTTCTACAATAATTGGATGTATATTGTTAGGAACCTGTATAGATAAATATACTCCTGTGCATTTTTCGACGTCTAAAATGTTTTTTAATCTGTTCAGTTATCCATAATGGGCTATTATTTGGTCCACGCGACACTAAACATGGTATAAACGGAGACGTAACTAAGCTAAAAACACTTTTAACTACAGTATTTACTTCTTCACCTGATGAGATAGTGTTTACTTACCAGCATGTTGTTTCACTTCACTCTTATATGCCTAATATGTTTGCTCTTTATGCATTTGGATGAGGCTTACCCTGATCTTAAATTATGTCACAAGCTGTAAATGTGAATGACAAAACAGCACAATCACTACTGGCTAACTGTGAAATATCTAGATGGGCAATATTTTCGGTCACGTGAGTGATTCCTAAGTCTAAAACAAGAGATCCCTAATTCGAACCAAAACATGAGGGTTCGGATATATGCTGCAATGAAGCATGCTCTATTACCGTCATAAGAAGCTTACTATCAAAAGAATTTACAGATTCTACAGTGGCCATCTTAGTCCAACTAATAACATTTGTTTAAACACATATATATTGGTACAAAAGGGCACCAGATACATATGCGCCACACAAAATAATGAAAGTAGCAAGAGAAGGGATGAAAAGACAAGGCGAACTGAAATGTACAATCAGAAGACTCTTTCAGTTAAGAAAGTTAGAACCACTCTTTATGTAGAAAGTAAAAGAAGGTTGCAGCAGGATCGCCACTGGCTTCTATTCTGAGCCATATCTGATAACGTCTCTAGCCACTGTGTTGCACCATCTCTCGGACCCCAGCCAGGGAGTCGTGAAGGACCAACAGAAGCTAGCCCTTTGCAGCTTTCTTTCATGCCACAACACCATGTCATACACTGACCTCCTCTCCGCTTTTTCCAACCAGTCCCAGAGTCGGCAAATAATGCACGACGTGGAAGCCTCTGGGACGACATTCGTAAAACATGTCCAAGCCACCGAAGTCGGTGTTTCAAGATGGTGACACCAATTGAATTATCGTCCCTGCGCCCGAGCACACGATGCCGAACCTCTGCATTACTAACATGGTGTTGCCACTGTATGTCAGCAAACCTTCGGAGACAACGATGATCGAACACAGAGAGACGTCTAACATCCTCAACTCGGAGAGGCCAGGTTTCACAAGCATAGAGCAAAACTGCTCTCACCGACGCGTTGTAGATCCGACTTTTTACAGCCAGGCTAACATCACGAAGGCGCCAAAGATGGCCCAGATTGGCATAAGCCGCTCTGGCTTTCATTATCCGTGCATCAATCTCATCACTGATGCCACCACCAGCACTTATATAGCTACCTAGATACACGAACTTCTCAACTACTTCAATCTGCTCACCATCTAGGGTGAAAATCTTCAGATAAACAGGTTGGCACAAAGTATAAATGTAGAACTATCAAAAGTGAGTTCGTAGCTAACTACTTCACAAGTTTTACTATCATGCGACGCACAAACAGAAGAACAAATGCTTATATATATATATATATATATATATATATATATACAAAAAACATTTCCTGAATCTGTTCTTATCACCTCTTAGGTATTTGCATCCGGATAATTCTGAAGTAACGTCAAAATCACGTTTCGGTCATAAATAAGATGAGTGGCTTAATTTCGTACACCAATATTCCTAGTTCACATAATCTATTTCTTAGACTACGGGTATGTTCACATAAACCCCATAAAAATAACGATCAACACTCACAGGCATTGGTAGTATTCGCTTCCAAGACCTAAATTCATTAAGCGCAGGCCTTTTTTCATCACTTTGTTGGATTACTAGTTCATCTAGTGCAGTATTTTCTTATATTCTGCTTTCTAGAGACATTTCGAGTCTTACTCAAAATCTGATGTTATACCCGTTTCAAGCGCTATTAAGCAAATTATTTAGTTGTTCCTCAGACCCAAGAGTTACTTCTAGGTGTCTAGTTCGCTGTGGTTCAGCACTTTCGTCATTCTTCTTACCTATTCTAATAACTTTTTATACTTTGACTTTTAAATAATTACCATGCAAGATGCTACGAATAAATTCTTCGACCTTTTCCAAATCAAGAGCTTATCTGGTTTTCGAAAATGGGTCGTTTAATTTTAGCAAATCACTAAACAAATTTTCTAATGAGATCAATCGTTTTTCTAGCCTCACTAGGGTTAAATTTCGTCTCAATTTGGATGTGCATTCCGTGACGCAGAATGAGAGTCTATCTAAGACTTGTCGACCAAGCGAGTGCTGTTTCGGACCATTTTCTCCCACTTCGTTGTTTTCGTACAATCGTCCGTTTCCTGCCACTTCCTTCACTCATCATATTACATTCTTTCCTCCTAAGAGAAAAGCGATTGGGCTGTCCAAATTTATAAGTGTAGCCTACTATTGCAAACGAAAAATCTTCATAAATAGATAACATGATCACTACTGTGAGCATCAACTGGAAAAACAGTTCCACCAGACTGATATGAATAAAACTTAAAATCTTAAAAGTAGTAATCCAAGTCGAAATAGATCAATTATGCTTTAGATTGGGAGTCTCATGGACCCAGTATCATCACAGCAACCTTCAAAACAAAGAACGAGGTGATCATAATGAATGTTGTTATCCAACGTTACCCATACCCTTAACTGCACACGAGACCAAGTTGGTCGCTTTCAAACGTTATGCACCCACTAACTATAGCACTGATGACGGTAAAAATCAGCTTTATGAGAGGCTGCAATCGATCACAGCGAAATGCTCGGGAAAGGGCCTGATCATCTTGATAGGAGAACTGAACGCCAAAGTCGGAATGGACAACACTGGATACGAAGATACCATGGGACGGCATGGACTGAGAAAGGGGAACGAAAATGGCGAGAGATTTGCAGGCTTATGTGCATTCAACAAATGGTTATAGGTGGCACTATATTCCCTACAAACAGATACACAAAGTTATATGGATCTCATCGGATCACAATACAGGGAGTCAGATAGATCATATTTGCATCACTAAAAACTCCAGATAGTCAATGGAGGATGTGAGAGCTAAGAGAGAAACTGACATGGCTTTAGATCACCAAACGTTTGTTGTCAAGATGAAAACGAAACTAAGGAAGCACTGGACAAAGGAGAAATGGCATTACAAATGTTCAATACAGTCTTCTTTGTACATACTTACAAGCCAAACGTTTCAAAGATAATTCCCACATTAGCTTCCAATCCTTATAAGATTTAGTCAAAGATGAAGAAACTTCCAGTTAGGACAATAGGATAGGGATGAATGAAGCACTAACTTCAATGTGTCAGGCTCTCATTCGAATGGAGCATTATCATAAAGAATGGATCTCTATCGAAATGTTGGTAAAAATTCAAGATAAGAAGAACAAGAATACAGCAGTTATCTACTGTCGAACAAGCGCATAGAATGCCAAGAGTTAGACCGAATATAGAGAAGCGAACAAGAAAGCGGAAACCAGCATGGGACCCAACAATCAGAAATATGCCGAAGAGCTAGCGACATCCACGGCTTACCGTCCTTATCTTGAAACAGCTCTGCCTGATGCATATCTCATGCCATGTCATTACCATCATTATTATTCCTACTATTATCATTACTACTACCATCATTATTATTATTGTTGTTATTATTGTCAATCTTACTAGCCCACGTCGTCTGTACACATTGTTTGTGTAAATTTTTCTTCTGTTAATTCTGACTGCTATCTTCTTTATTTCTCTACACCCTCATTTTTATAACACTTCACATTTTAACAAATTAATTTTCATTCTTGTGAATGTGACAGCTGTTGTTCTCAGCAATGTTACTCTCCTGGAGCAAATGCACTTGTTTATATCCTAAAATTATAAACCCTTAGATAACTATCACATTTACTAGGATTAATGCAAACGAGACGCTACACTATCTACAGTTGACAATACCAAAGACGTGGGATTGTACTTTAACATTAAAAATCAATAAGTTTATACAAGCTCATCACAAAGATGTTGGGAAATAAGTTTCTGGTTATAAGCGTTCTTGTCAGCAAACTAATTTAAGACCCAACACAGAAATAATCAGAAGCATATCTTATATGCAGAAAATAGATTTGAAGAATATGCACCATTATCAGAAAGGATTTTGTGGAGATTTTAGTAATTTTGTAGTTGAAGTCATGAGTCACTTAAAGCCAGACCACTATAGAAAATCTGGAAGCATTGGGCGGCCGTTTCGTCCTATTGTGTGACTCCTCAGCAGTTCGCATCCACGATCACGTATCGCGAGATTCCAACTGAGGACCTATCAGTTTCGCGCGCGAGCACTTAACCTCTAGACCACTGAGCCACCATCCAACGTCGTTGTAGTGAGAAGCCGGGACCAGTGTAACTAGTCCATGTCAGATAGAGACGGGTATCTATCGCTGACAATGGAAGGTGGTTGCGCGATTGAGTGGATTGGTTGAAGTTAGACATTAACACCATACTGATAATGATAAATTTGTAAGATCTTGGTAATTAGAAAAGTGGATTTACTGATCTTAATTTAATTTGGTTATTTATAAACTCTCTAAAGAAGTGACTAATATAAGGTTATGAAAAATCGAAGAATTCGATTTTCCAATAATTAAAAATTCATGTTCACTTTTATTATTAATAGTTTATGCACCTTACAGGAAAATCTAAATCATGCTTTCTAGTGACAATGTGGAGTTCATGGAGTCGTGCCTCATGAGCTCAATGGAACGAGTTATAGAGAATGGACTCATTATCCACTGTCATGTCAAGCCAGATTAACTGCTTTAAACTCGAGCCCGAGACCAGGATACATCTTTGCCTTAGAATATATACGTCGTTTCGTTCTGTGTATCGTAGCATGCGCGTAACGTGTATTTCGGTGAAAAATCTAGCGAATATTATATATGATCATATCCATACTAAACAACGTGCTCTTATGTGTTTCAAGCTTTAATATAATATGTGTTTGGCAAACCAAACAGACTGGTATCTTGTTACTATCAAACCATCTATGCCTATGTGTACGCTTAGAGTGCACGAACATTCAGATAGTGAACTTTTAGTGTGCTTGCAATTTATACTCCGCCGGAAAAGAGCAACTCCCATCATGCCTTATCAAATTATAATGAATATCAAAAATAAGGAGTCCAGTACATCTGTCATCCAAAATGAGCATGCATGCTAATGTTTATACGTATATCCCAACCCGGATATGTGTGACTTCACAAGTTAGTAAAACATAAGCCTAGAAGGACTAATCCGTTTGCTAGGTTTTACACTCCTTTTTTTCTAGAATTCACAAGATCACAAATCACTTTCTTCCAAAGAAAATTGTTACAACGTTTTACTTTCGTCCATTCAAACAAACTGGAATTTTCCACCCTAAAATTAAACTTTGAGTACATGCATTGATTGTAATGCTAGTTTAATGTATTATAAATGTTATTAGTATCATAAACGTCCTAATAGTCAGCTTTCCACTGAATACTCACATTTATTCTGTTTTGCTTCAAAAACCACCGTTAAATATATAAAGAATTTAGTTAGCAGTAGAATCCAACGTCTTAATCGAAATATGCTAGGTTAGGATCCTGGGATGGACATGATCTTAAATACGGGTTCAATCAGCTTTTGAGTTCCAAATAAAGTGAAACGAGCTCCCTCAGTGGAGGCGCTAGTCACATTCTATCTAGTTTATGTAAAGTTATAGAATTATGGCAAAATCGAAGCAATCCACATGAGATGCACGTATTCGAGAGAAGATTGATCAAAATGTATTCAGAATATCAATAATGGAATATATCTGCTTGTAAATCATTTCTTCTAAATTCCTTCGACTGTTCTCTATTTAGCGGTAGAACTATGGGATTACGCGACTTATTCGTCTAAATAATTCATACCATATTTTGCTTTGATTTTAGGTTTTTTCATTAAACTCATCGAATTTATTTATATACGCTTCATATTCGACTGATTATTAAGATAAGTAACGATATTCAGCACATAAATAAGTAGGCAGTCCTGTACTTAGATTTCATGCTCATTTGAGTTCGTCAGCATAGAGTACCTTGAACCTTTATGAGATTGGTAGTTTCTGTGGGATTTGATTCTACATCATCAAGTTTCACAAAATCATGGTGTTACTTATAGATCAGTTTGACCACATGTTTGACTATCTCGAACCACTCGACACTATAGTGAACTTCCATGTTAAATACTTAAATACGTAATTATAATGGAACTTGATAGCTAGAATTTAATTCAGCACTCATGACAAAACATAACATTAATAACTACTCAATCCACCAGGGTGTTTGGTACCTGAGTGGTTGCGCGACAGGATTGGGCTGAGTTGTTCGGATTGTAACGTTTAAGCCTTTATAGTGTCTGGTTCTCCTATAGGGCGGGATTGAGCTGTACTGCTTGGGTTAAGCCTAGTCAAAATCTGGCTCTCCTGTTAAACGGGATTGGGCTGTACTGTTTGGGTTGCCGAGTGAAAGTCTGGATGGTGTCTGGTTCAAATGAAAGCAAGTGCAAAATTACCCTGACCCATTATGGTATATTATATAACTGTGAAAATATGCCCCGAAATGCCCTGGTACGGCCGAGAGTGGGGAGAGTCCGCTCTCCCTCTCCAAATGCTCTCACATGGCCAGCGAATATATAGCCTCTGACAGGGAAGTCCTACTCACCGCCTTCTCGTGGCATTACTGTTGTTTACGAAATGGAGAGGACGAAAAGCGAATGTCCGGAGCTTTAACCTGGTTGGTGGACACGGAGGGTCCACATAGGGTAGTTGGAAAACCCTCATTCCAAACCAATGGTGCACATGGGCTCCAGTATCCTGAAGGAACAAACGAAGCATGAATCAATCGTTGGTCACCACCTACCATGGGACTGCACCTCCTCACGATGCTCCACTGCCTTGTGGATCAGATCTTTAGGTCAAATGCTCGGGATGTAGCCCCCTATGAAAACCACTTGCTTCAGTTTTGGCACCTGGGCAGTATCGTAGCTCTCACACAGATCAAATGAGATTTGTATGGCACATATGTATCTGGTGCTTCCTTGTACCAATATTTATGTGTTTAAATAAATAATAAATACTCAGTAACTTATCAGCGTGAGTATTTTCAACTTCATACTTCAGTGTAAATCAATAATGGGATATATGAACCTTATTTTTTGCAAATATTGGTTGTCAGAAGGGGTTTGCTGGACATTTTAGTAATTTTATAGAGTTGAGATCACGAGTCAATTAATGCTAGACCACCATGGGAAACCTCGAAACACTAGACGGCCGTTTCGTCTTATCGTGGGATTCCTCAGCAGAGCGAATCCATGATCACGCTTTGCGAGATTCGAACCCAGGTCCTATCACTCCAGATTTTCCATGGTGGTCTAGCCTCAATTGACTCATGATCTCAACTATATAAAAGAAGAAAATTATTGGTTAATAATATTTTTATCGATTTAAACTGGAAATAAATTGGAATAAATAATGTTTATGTTAACCAGGACTTTTGGGAGATATCAACTCACTGATGACATTGGTGAATGGTTTCTCAATTTTGTGGACTGGTTGAAGTTAGATATTAACACCGTTGGATACCGGCTCGGTGGTCTATCAGTTAAGTGATCTAGCGCGAGACTAGTGGGTCCTCGGTTGGAATCTCGCTATGCGTGATCGTGATGCGCACTGCTGAGGAGTCACATGATGGGACGAAACTGCTGTCCAGTGCTTCCAGGTTTTCCATGGTGGTCTAGCTTCAATTGACTCATGATCTCAATTCTATAAAATATTAGTTGTATAGACATTAGATTAGGGTTAATATTATTACTATATCCATACTGATGAAAGTATTTAGTTAAAAAAGTGTATGGACTCAATATCATTACTATTATATAAATGATCGTTTACATGGACTATACTAAATACAGATACATACGGATATAAATTAAATGGAACATATTTAATATTATGCATAGTAACATTTGTTAAAAGCTATTTAGATTGTAATTATGGCTTAATTAGTTTCATGTCAAAGACGTCATACAATTAAATAAACATCGAATAAAATGATATAAAAGTTATAATAAATAATGATATAAATTATATTTAAGCTTTTTAAAAGCCTGACTTTCATCTAAATAAACATGTTTCCCATACTTATTCCTGACTTCACTTATCAAGTGTTTATTTAAAACAGATCGTATTATTTGTTTTGAAACATAAGTTATACTTTTATAATTTGAAAAGAACTGTGCAGTTTATTTATCGTAAAGATAAGTACACGAAGAAGAACTTGTGAAAGAATGTAGAACGATTTACTACTATGTTCGAGGGATTACGATACCATCTTGGACTGGCGAATGAAATGAAATTCAGCAACGCAACAACAAGACACACCAAGTTATTCTTATGCGTCTCACCACCACTGACCAAATTCAGCCGAGAAAATTTTTAATTTCACAAACAGCCCAGAAGAACGAACAAACAATAAGCCCACAACTTGTGAGCATGCATGCAATACAAAACTAAGCTTGAAAAGCCTCACAATACAGCGTACTAAAAGAGAAAACGAACCGACGACGTTTAACGTCTTTTCAGAAGGGAAACACAAACCGAAAGTAATAATAGGCACTTACAGTACGAAAAGGAAAAATTCAAATCCCCACAATTATATTACAAATCTAAGAAGTTTATCAAGTGATTTTTAGAGTCCAAGAATTCCAAACGGTTACATAAGAGCATCAAACAATTATAAAATACATGTTTTTGATTCTGGAGGCTAAACTGTAATCCAGATTGATCTGTTAACTTCATGTATGAATTGACAGTTTTTGGAATAGAATGGTTGATATTAAATGTTTGACGTATTGTTAAATCATCCCTTGACAGTAACTGATGTTCCATCTTTCGGATAATCTATGTTACTCAAGTTAGTTGTAAATATAATTAAATAATTAATTATTAGCACTAGAGTTTGATGAAAATTATTCATTTTTATGATATTTTCGTGATTACAGAACTGTTTTAGGTTATCAGCAGTAAAGACGAACTCCTGGAGAAGAAGTATTATTTTTATATTAGACTCCTGCAGTCTGCGTTTAACAATCATTAATTAACTTCAAGCTCAACTGTAAGTATGTTATTTCCAGATGACTAAGTTTACATTCTATGATCATTATTAAGTTAAATCACTCTGTTGTACTATCATAATTCTACTGCTAAAAGATTTTCAGCAGTTTAATTTAGCTCAGGATATGAATTGTTTATAAGTGAAATAATTATTAAACTGAAGTAATTATCTAAACAGAGAATAATTTTATAATAGAGATTTTGAATCTGAAAGGCAGCCTGATTAAATATATGGGCTTTCTGTTCCTAACATCTAGGTATTTCAACAAGTTTTTTGTTTGTTTCAACAGATGTCAATTAATTGAACAATCTATTCAGGTGCTTTTGTGAAAAGTTCACGACCTTTCTCTGTACAAGTTAAGATAGAACACAATCAAAGACATTGTGGTTGTTGGCAATATACATCGCAAAGAAAGTACATTATTCAGATAACAATTCCTGAATAGCTAACATTTAATTGGTGATCATTCAATATTTATCGTCAGGATAGATAAACAAATAAAAAACGGAAACTTGTTGTAATACTTTGTACTGAGAATTCTACAGTGTACTAAAAATATAATATTAAATAAAGCTAATAATAATAAAACAATAAAAAATGAATAATTATGATCAGAATAAAAAGTAAATCTAATATTTTTTTTTACAAAATAACCAATGATAGTGTAGTGTGGTCTACTTATATCCATATAAGTAGTATATGTAGATTGTCAGACATAAAATGTATTTTGGCAGAAGATCGATAAGGGAAGAACTGAAATGAAGCACAATTGGTAGTAAAATGCATGAACAATGAAATTACAGAAGATGAACTGATATTTACGGAAGAAACAGTGAAGATTGAGGCAATTGTTTGTTATTTTGCTAATTAACCGTTTGAGGTATGGTTAGCAAAATTTAGTGAGATAGTCTGTAATTTGTGCTTAAATACACTCAGTTGTCCCCACTCGCATTCTTGTTTACTACAATAGTAAATTAAAGGAGTACAATTCTATCAATAATTTTATTATACTACTTAATAGACTGGGATTATTCTTTATCTTATGATGATTTCTCCATATTATTTATACTTTATTGCTTAATAAATATAGTTTTCTTTAACGAAATAACTATCATATGACATATCATACAATGACATTTTAAAAGTAAACAGTAATAAGTATTAAATTCACTTAGTATTGTTTTTTTGAATCTTCCCATTGATGTTTAGGACTGCATTTGATCAGTCTCTTATTGGTCATATGTGCATACTGTGCGTATTGCCTTGATATGGCCTTAATCCACAAGCATTATAAGCAAAGGTGGATAGTGGCTAGCAGTGGAATCCAGGACGCGCGTTTCGTTTTATTTGGGACTCTGGGACTATGTACCCAGTACCTTTCGCTTCAAACGTCATTGCGGTTTGAGTCTCAGAGTGAACATCAACTCTGAGATGCAGGTACATCCAGCTGACGAGTCCCAAATAAAACGAAACGCGCGTCCTGGATTCCACTGCTAGCCACTATCCACCTTTGCTTACAGTAATAAATATTGTTCTTTTTTTCTTAAAATCTTCAGTTTCTACGATAAAATATCCATTTTTATCTGAATAAATGTTCATTTAATTTAATTTTCAGACAATTTGATTATAAAAAGTAACTCAATTAAGTTATTTATTACCTTAACAAAAAGGAAATTGATAATATGTGTGTATTATTTTCTATATATAAACAATTTTATGACAATGATAATGATCATTGGAATGGATTTTATATCTTCCTATTATACATGTTAACAACTATAATTGATCTATTTCTGTTGTTGTTTTTGGTGTATATCCATCCTGAGAGGATTATCTTGTTATTTTCATTTAGTTACAAGCTTAATTCTTTTTTTTTTTGATCATACGTCAATAAACATCTTCAGACATTACGTTTATTTGAAAAAGACAGTTACCCGTACAATACAATGTATACAATGTATAAATATTAGTATATTAGTATACGAAGAAGATGAGGTTATTTTTGCTTATGTACTGTATTTTGTTAGTAAGTGACATTTGTGATTCATTTAAAAAGAATGATTTATTGTCTAAAAGTATTTCACAATTATGGTAAGATTGTATTTTCTTTTATGAAAAAACAATATTAGCAAAAGTGACACAATTAGCCATCTAACATCTTATTGTCGCCATATGGATGATACTTTCATAGTATTAGAAAAAGAACATGAAAAGGAGAATTTACTTAATATATTTAATAACATTCATCCATCGATTACTTTTACACAAGAGGAAGAACAAAATAATACTATATCGTTTCCAGATGTTGGGGATGTCAAATCCCCAGAACTTACTTGGTAAATGGCTTAGTTTTGTAATTTTATTTTGGAAATTTGAATTTAGCTGTTTTCGCTCCAAACGCGCTCTTTTTACCTTCATGTCATATTTCCCACTTGTAAACTATCTTAAACGCTATTGGTCCATTGTTTCTTTGTGTGTGCTATTTATTAATGATGCTCAAGGGCAATTTGTTGCTGTATAAATACGCTTGACTTTTTCCCTTATTTGATTGCTTGTACTCGGCTGCTTACGGAATACATATATTCCACTACTTACCTTGGACTTCTTCATCTAGTCAGCGGGGCCTGGGATAACAGATTTGAATAGCTTATCGTGTCATTGTGTCATTGGCTTTCGTTCGTTACCGCGGAAATCGATTTATTTCAAGCATATCACTAGATGTCCAACTAACTAGAACAGCAGATGCAAAATTAAAAAGAGGGATACATAGAAAGTCTACAGTTAGACAATACACTCATTTATATAGTGCTGTACCAATCGGGTACAAAAGAAACTTGATAAAGATCCTGACTCATTGTGCTAGAATGATTTGCTCGGATGACGTTATTGTGGATGAATTGATTAATATTCGTAACTTGCTTGGTAGAAATGGATACCCAACGAAATTCATCAACAAATACATGAAGAAGATGATTAGCAGGACAAGGATACCTACCGTTCTGAAGAATGCATTGTTCTCAAAATTAAAATTCCTAAATGATGCTATCGAAGAAATTGTGACTGAAAGGTTAAGAAAGGCGGTACTGTAAACGTTTAATGCAGCCAGACTGACTACCATCTTCTACAACCCGCTACATAACAAAGACAAATTGCCTGAAATGGCTACATTCATATGTATTTACCGAATCAGCTGCTCCTGTGGAGCCACTTCTATAGGGCATACAATTCAGCAAGTCCGTCATCGCATAACAGAAAACCATCCGTCTTGGTTGAAAAAAGGACAGCTAACAGTGATTAATAGTTCTATTCTCATTCACTTGATGGACATTGATCATCAAGTTGACTTGAATAAAGCTCTTAAGGTTATCCACTATATTCCATTAAATTAGCCGCATAGTTTACAAGTTAGTCTTTTGCAAATACTGTAGCTATTAGAAACATATTCACAAACCAAACCTTTTCATCCAAAAGAAGTTTGTATAACTACTCTCGCTACCTTGGCCATCGGTATAGGGGGCAGTTTGTACTAGAACTTTGCTAAACTATTTTCACATTTCTTCCACTACTTGTATTTTACTTATTCTCAACATTCGTCTCTTGATCGTTACATAACTACTATATCACTGATCATTTAACAAAATATTTTGTTAGTTCCTTCTTCTTTTTTTAATATATCATGCAACGTAGCAACTGCTTGATTGTCGAATAATTACTTTGATTATTATAATCATCTTTCTTCCAATTAGTCAATGTTAGTTTATTATCAATATGTCATTATATAATTACTACGTAACGTTTCTTCTCGATGATTATGATTTCATTATTGTAAATCATATATATATATATATATATATATATATATATATATATATATATTAGTGTACAACCATGATGAAAAACTATTTGAAAAAAAATTAGAGCACCAAGGAAAACTTGGAAGCACTGGAAGGCTGTTTCGTCCGATTGAAGGACTTCTCAGCAGTGCGCATCCACGATGGTGTTCTAGCTTCAATTGATTCATGATCTCAACTATATAAAATTACTGAAATCTTCACAAAACCCCCTTCTGATAATTAGTTAATGGTTATGACTGAAGTACTGAAGTACTTATTTACAATAACTGTAATATATTCTCTTTTAAAAGTATTTTATGAAACATTGTATCAGATGATATATATATATATATATATATATATCACTATAAACTGAGATTAAATAGAAAACCATAAAACTATTGAAGATTCGTTTCTTTTTTTGTAGTATAGGATCTTTATTCAGCATACAATAGTAACAAAAAGTATAGTTTACATCATATTATATAGACAATTGTAAAATATATACTAATTAATTTTTATTTCATTCATAATATAAATACGGATATAATAATAATAACAATTTTTAAAAAATATATTTTTAAAAAATATTTTAAAAATAAATAGATAAGATTCACTTGGTATTGTTTCTTTGAATCTTCCAATTGATGTTTAGGACTACGATTGATCAGTCTGTAATTGGTATATGTCCATACTGTGCGTATTACCTCGATATTGCCTGAAGTCACAAGCACGATAAGCAAAGATGTATAGTGGTCATCAACTCTGAGATGCAGATACATCCAGCTGACGAGTCCCCAAAAGGACGAAACGCGCGTCCGGGATTCCATTGCTAGCCACTATCCATCTTTGCTTATAAATAGATAAGAGTTTACGAATCAATGAAAGCTAAATCACCATGGCAAATAACTCATATGTTAGCCTTTTACATTATTACAGTCTTTACAAAACTCTTTTCTAAAAAATAGATAAAAGTTATGAATTGATTTGATCATTCAGTAATTAATATCCTATCGTTTTATTTTAAGAAAAGAAGTACCTTATCATAGAGAATGAATGAATGAATAATAATTTTTAAAAAAACATTTAAGAAAACTGATTAGAAATAAATAAATAAAATATGAAATATAAATTTGTTAGGTCGGCTTACAATAAACTCTATCAGAGCCTCCAGAGAGGCTCATAAAGAGCCCAACCAATCAGCGATTAGTTAGAAGCTATGCTACTGAAATGCTACTAAAATAATGAGGTCCTGATTGGCTGTTAAACATACTGCTACTATGGAATCTCAAGGTCTTTTTAATTACTATAAAACCCCTGTTTTTCTGTACATAAATGAACCTTGTAGTAAAGTGCTTCTCTGATACTCGTGTCTTCTCTCTGGTCTTTCAAGTCGCTGAGTAGTGCTAGCCTGGGGTTATCCGAATAACTAGGATCCGAATAAAGCGTTCAACCTACGAGCCATAACAAAATTAAACTAAGATAATGAACAAGAGTAACTAACTTTGAAGATTAACACAAACATAATTTATTCTAATTTATTTCCAAGTTAAATCAATAAAAATATTATTAACCAATAATTCTCTTCTTTTATATAGTTGAGATCATGAGTCAATTGAGGCTAGACCATCATGGAAAACCTGGAAGCACTGGACGGCCGTTAAGCGCTAGCGCGTGAGACTGATAGGTCTTGAGTTCGAATCTCGCGAGACGGGATCATGGATGCACACTATTGAGGAGTTACACAATATGACGAAATGGCCGTCTAATGCTTCCAGGTTTTCTATGCTGGTCTAGCTTCAATTGACTCATGATTTCAACTATATAAAAATACTAAAATCTCCATAAAACCCTCTTCTGACAATTCTCTTCTTTAATTTGTTGTTGTTGTTGCTCAGTTCAAATCAATTATTTGGGATAACTTTTGTATGTTCCTACCAATTTTTTTTCTTGTTTTTTCTTCATAATATGATTAGATATTTTAACTTATAAATAAATATTTATCAATTTGAAGCTTATAAATAATATAGACAACATTGAAGGTAGTAGATTCCCCCTATAATCAATTAAGTTATACAGTGAATAATAATGAAATTTATTCTTATCTGTCATGGAAATTTGTTTTTTCATTTGGTTTCTTTAATTGTTTTATCAGAGATTTTAAATGTTTATTTGTTTGTTTATACTATGGAATAATTGTTATTTAAATAACTGATATTTAAACTGACCTGTGATTGATTTATTCAATTGGATAGTTGATCAAAAAGAATTTTGCAACATTTTACTAAATATAAGGAAAGATGGATAGTGGCTAGCAGTGGAATCCAGGACGCTCGTTTCGTCCTATCCGGGACTCGTCAGCCGGATGTATATATATATATATATATATGAACACAGTTAGCAAGTTTGCTATAGACAGATGCTATAAGTGTTGAACACTTACTTACGGAAAATTCAAATAATGTCTCATTGCGATTTTTTTAGTCTAATTTGGTTTGTATCTTTGATTAAAGTGGATTGTAAACTATTTTTGTGTTTAATAATCGGCACGATATATATTCGTTAGCTAATTGAAACATGTCTTCTTTATATTTTAATAAAAATCTATGAGTTGAGGAGCCACTAAAGTATCTCTAATTTCCTGTTATTTGCCAATAAACGTTAGTTATTGCTATTATTTTCTTCAGTATTGAAAATATAATAGTTCTATGAGAAAATGGGTGTCAAAATATTATTTCTGGTCGAATTCCTCGGAATTAATTGATATCTATAGACTAATTTCAAAAGTTATCATCTTTACATTTACTATGATTTTATTATTTACTTATTTTTTTGATAAAAAATAATACATCTTGTCATTTGGTGAAGTAAACAGTGCTATGAAATATAGGCAGAGATGGCTGGTGGCTGACAGTGGAGTCCAGGATGTGCGTTTTGTCCTATTTAGGACTTGTCAGCTGGATGTACCTGGTTTACAACAGATTTTAGAGAAAACATGATAGTTAAGCGTCTACAAGATAAGTTATCATAAGATTTTGGCGCAAAATTCAATTATACATTTGGATAGAGTTGTGGCATTATAGCTGATGTCAGTTCGTGATGAAAACCCTAAGTATAATTCATAACCTTAACCATGAACTGTAAATCATAATTTGAATTCTTCACACGGGTTTATAACCCTCATTTAGTCTTAGTTATTACGTTCACACTCTCACATTCACTCTAGCGTCGCTCAAATATCGTCCATAATTTATAGTCTCATCTTTAACCCTAAACCGTAACCCTAATCCTAAACCCTAAACCATACCAACATACCGACAACACTGAAACTATGTGGTCGAGGCTGAAAGAATTTTCAGGACTTTATCATGGTTCCAGAGGTCGACTACTATGGAGCCACAGGGATGAGTTCCTGTGCCGGATGCACTAGGATTTTAGAACTTCTGAACCTATATCTGACCTTGATAAGTTTTTGATTCACGTAAAAGAACAGTATCCCCTTTAATTTTTGAGTTTTGTATAATATATTTTTACTGTATGCTAACTGTCTTCTGATTGGCTAATATTTCTCAAGGTCATTTAAAATTCGTTCAAAGGTCGTCCATGTTCTTTAGTCTCGCCGATTTATTATATCAGTATGACATCACACCATCAAAAATGTATTGATAGTGATATTACGCAAAAAGATTCGATCTCAAAAAAATACCATAAGTTGTATAAATATATGGCTGTATGTTACTGATATTTTGTATTTTGTCAAGCATAGAGCCCACTGAATATTTCAATAAATTATGTATAAATTCATGAATAAACATGTTGTTATTGTCAAACAAGTAACTTAGATTACTATTCAATTAGATCTAAAAGATTTAACATAATCTTCCTCATTAAAACTAACTAAAAATGCATCATGGCAGTGTACAAGCTGTGCGTTGATTGAACACTTCACTAGAAAAAAATTGGTGAATTTGTATTGTCGGTTGGTGTGTTAAACCCATATAACTTAGTATAATTTCTGAACAGACCAATTTATTCATTCTTCTTCAGTCACGTTTTGATCTTGTTAATTATTCACTTATCAACCCTGACTGTTTTCATATTAGTGTATTTGTGTACACTTCTTATCCTATTCATCACATGTCTATAAATTATTTTTGTTCGGCTATAAATATTGATTAACGCTTGATTAAATGGAATTGGCTGAAATGCCTTCTCTATCGCGCGTCATTCTACTTCGCTCTTTTTTCTTCACTTTCTTTGTTTCATTTCTTGACTCGTTTGTTTGGATCAACGTTTGTATGCAATACGCATATTTGAAATTCATTCTCGTATTCGACTTATTTAATTTCATTATTCACTAACGTGATTTAAGTCGGTGATTATATACGAGGATAATCAGAATGTATATTTTGGCAGCAATCATACGACAGCGATCAATATACGATATAATTGAAGTCAGATACCCGGACAATTTTGTATCAATAGCCTATTTATCAAGTCCTACTGATTAGTATTTACATAAATACTTCGAAAATCGTCACATGCTTTATTGTATTCATACATCATAACCAAGAAAAACAAAAGTTCTTTATGCTGACTAAAATCTTTTTTTCCTATATATTTACATAGTTTAAATAATTTATGCTGACATTTTAAAAGACAACTCGTTTTCTTGTCTAATTTGACATTATTTCTTTTTTCCGAAGTAAAACAAAAAAGAAAAAGGAAAAGTGATATGCTATTGATTCAGATTAGAAAAATTAATCATCTCGGTTTCTTATTTTTTTTTAACGGGAAATCAATAATGTTATGGGTAAAAGGTACTACTTAATTTATTCCCTTATGTTGTATCCACTAATGTTTTGTTGTTGTTGTGACCGCTTCATATACTGTTTAAAAAGATGATATAGTACATATACCCTATTGTAATCATTTGATATGTTCACATATATTTTATGTATATTGCTTCAAAAAAGAAAAAGAAGACACACTGAACTCATCAGGATAAAGAGATAGTCTACGGTTTAAGAAATATGTATATGTTATTGCCGAAAGTAAGATTGATTAAGTATGGATTACGTCAGATTACCGAACAATTTATTATATTAGTGAGATGAAACTAAAAAGATCCAGACATTCTGATACTTTTATATTGTCAATAAATATACGAAAATGAAAATAATAATTTTTTTTCCAAACTATGATCACTAAGGGTAAATAATTTGTCTTTGTTAATTGAAAAACTTAGTCAAAACGATCGTAAAATTAACTAAAATTGATTTGGGATAGGTTGTTTACAATCTAACATCGATTTTCATTATGATCAGATAAGAACTTGAATAATATTGAAAATCAAGAAGCATAGAACATAGATTTCGTTTGCATTCGTAACTCTTCAACAATACATACGTTTGATTCAACATGGAATGGAACTTAATATTTGTGGATATTCTAATAACGATGATAAAGTCTATGCTCTGACATGTTTTGATTATTGTTTTAAATCGCCCTTTGAATTAAACATACAAACATTTTGAAACTATTGATTATATGTGATAATCATTAATATGATAACAAGCACCATACAGTCGTTGCATCCTAGTTTGTGACTCGATACTAAGACAAAATCGAAAAAAATATTTTATTTGTACAAGTTCACATAAAGTTTCAGTTATACACTTTTGGTACCTTTAAAATAATGATATTACCCTACTTGCAAACAGGCATAAACTACTGAAACGAATATTACTCTTTATTGAATTAAGATGATAAACTCAGGTTATTACAAAAAGTGTGCATAGACTTGAAGGTAAATCATAGTTGAACTTATTACTCATCGATAAACAGTACAAATATGGTTAGTTTTTATAACAGTCGTTGTGTAGTCAACGAGAACAAAAGTGGGAACAATCGAATGCATCTGAATACAAAATTACAGAAAATCCTAGTCAAATCTGAGAACCATACAATAAATAATCTCAGACTTTATTGTTCTTTCATTTCTACACTAATCATTCTTTGTTCTTGTTCTATTTCCTTCGATCTTCTTAACCTTCTACTACCAGACATTTCAGTTTCGATTGACGTTACATACTACTTATATCTGCCGACATCGGTATCACACGTCACAATTGTAAACACTTAATAATTCAATTATAATTAAAATGTTACTGAGACATTCACGGGTTTTATTTCAATTTGGTTAAATACTGAACCGATTTGTCTAGATTAATTGATTTATATTCTATTACCAATTTGGTATTTTGTCTCCAAAATCATTTGTTACTTTACATTTAAGAAAAAAAAATTTACAGACTATGGAGAAAGAAAAGTCTATTTTTTTCTCTCAACTGCTGTGGTAAATTTATATTTTTTACATTTGTTACATAGTTACCATGTATATTTTTTTTAAACAACAAAATGAAATCTAATCAATCAACCTAAAATTCAATTTAGCGTACCATATTCATTTATATTTTTCAATTATGTAAATGTTCAATTGAAAATTTATTCGAATAATTGTTGCTACCTAAAAAAAAGGGAACATCTTTTTCTTCCTAAATATTTGTTTTCATAAAAGTCTAGATAATGGCTGTATCCACGAGAGAAAAGTTTCAAAATCTTTGATATTTAATAAAATTAAAATATTCTATATATATATGATATACTGTTTTCTAATAATTTGTTTGTATCAGAAATTTTGTTAAAATTAATTAAGTGTTAATATATTTCTACATTTTACCGCAAAATTTAAAAACATATAGATTAACATTATCGATATCACATTTCTTCTTAAATGAACAACGACAATAAAGTATGTTTTTGAATCAAAAAAAATTTTCTAGATTGATATCATGAATGTTAGACTACCATTGAAAACCTGGAAACACTGGACGACCGTTTCATCCCAGTATGGGACTCCTCAGCTGTGCATATCCGCGATCTCGCACACAGAACTCGAACCCAGGACTTTCAGTCTGGCCTCAAAATGGATTTCATGAAGTTCTAGTGAGAAGCCGTGATCACTGGAGTTCAACCCTGTCTGTTGTGGATCAGTTGCTCATTGGAAACAAAGTTCTCCACCGACCGAATGTATTATTAGCAAAGATGGAAAGTGGCTAACAGTGCAATTCAGTACGCGCGTTTCGTCCTATTTGGGACTGGTCAGCTGGAAGTACCTGCACCTCAGAGTCGATGTTCACTCTGGGACTCGAACCCAGTACCCTTCGCTTCAAATTCCATCGCGTTATTCACTTAGCTACTGAGTGCTGATAGCCACTTTCTTGTTCAATGGGGTGAAGTTGAAATTCGTTTGGTATTGTTTGGCTGTATCCCTTCATTCATGTTTAGGACTGCAATAGATCAGCTCTTATTGGTCATATGTGCATACTGTGCGTATTCCTTCTATATAGCCTTAATCCATCTTTGCTTATAATGCTTGTGAATTAAATCTATATCGAGGCTATATGCACAGTATGCACATATGCCAATTAGAGACAGACTAGTTACAGTCCTAAACATCAATGGGAAGATTCAAACAAACAATACCATGTGAATGTATTATTGTTGATTTACATTTTAGAATTACACATATATATCTTAGTACCAGTGAGCGGTATTAATGGTGTTTGTTTATTAGATAATTATAGACCATCACAACTTGTCTATTCGATTTAAAGGTCAGATTGTTTTACAGGCAAGTGAACATTCACACTATATATATATGAATCAAACATTTGAGATAATGGTTTGAATAGCTCCCGTTTCTTAATTTTATACTATATAGAGTCACAATAATTTTAATGACAAGATCTAATACGAAAATATTTATATTTTATTTCAGCACATATATTCGTACAGATGGACACCAAATTAAGTACATTCATCACATAAACAAGTGAATAAAAAATTGTAAATAGATCGATGAGAGTGAATATCATCGAAAAAATAACTGAGTAAAAATATGTGAACAGGAGTAGTATATAATCGGGGAAATCATCCAGCTAGAAAAAATACAATCAGAAAGAATCCTTTCAGCCAAGGAACTTTCTTTCTTTCTTATGGAAAAGGTAAAAGATTATAGAAGGATCATCTTTAGCTTTTATTCTGATTTATGTCTGACAACGTCTCAAGCCTTTGGATTGCAACATCCCCCCGCACCCTAATGTATACCGGTCGATGTCATGTCTTAAAAAGATCACTTCTTTGTTTTTATCAGCCAGTTAGTAATCGGTAAATGATGTAAACTTTGCTTAAAATAAAGACTGCGAGAATAATTTGCCTTCAATACAATCTGTCTACCTGAAAATGCATATCCACGCAAATCCGTTGAGAGGTATTCCAAAATAAATGTACATGGTAAATATGATACAGTGAGAAAGGAAAATCCGCTTCTTATATTTGCTATTCAAAAGGAGTGAAATTGATGGAATTATTAACCACTGAATAAATTCAGAGATGAAGTTTGTTAGTTCAACAACGAAGCTGAAACCTTATCTTAAATATATTGCTCACTCAAACAAACGAAAATCGACATGTCCATTTTTCTCAGTACCATTTACCAATCTAAGTGTACGTACTAAAGCACATATATAGTAAGAATATTGAGAAGAGTGCATGTTCTTATTTTCAAGGACGTTTCAAAGAAATTGAGACTGAGTGACCCAACGCCACTAAATGATGAAGTAGCTCAGCATTTAATTGATACCAGGTACACCATAGATATTCCGCAATCCTTCAAAATTATCAACAGATAAAATATCTGATGCTCCTTGGCTTTCCCGAAGCAGTAAAAATAAAGAATTCGTACCTAATTTATGCGCTCAGAAATGGTAATAAACTTATCACTACCTTGGCAAATTTACAGCTTTGACTGATTTTAACTGCTATTATTATTATTTTTGTTATTATTATGCTTATCATTTAATTAGTATTTATCTTGTCATGTGGTCTTTGCCAAACTTATTTTTATAATATTTACATCAAAATCAACCTTTTCATTCATCGGTTTCTTTTTCATTAACTCATTTCTCTCAGCTGTTGTAGATTCTTCAAATCCTGTATAATCATTACAGTTTAGTTCTAGACAGTTATCACATCAATGGAACAAATCATTCTTACCGATTTTCGAGTGATTTAAATCTCATGTAAACTTTACTTAAACCATGAACCGATCATTGTTTAACCGCCATTATAAACCTGAAAACACTGGACGGCCGTTTGGTCCTATTATCTAACTTTTCAGCGGTGCATATCCATGGCCCTCCAGTGGTTCTCGGTTTATACTGGTGATCTTCTGTTGACCGGTTCATGAATTGACTGAAAATCAATCCACAGACCTACACTGATTGTATGTAAACTCTTTACAACTCCCATAATTTATCATATGATTTGTCATATATGTTTCCGGACTTTATACAATTACTGTCTCATTCCCTCTTTGTTTTTAAATTCCATTTTCAAATGACATCACACTTGTACTTGCACAGATATATATATATATATATATATATATATATATATATATACAGTTACTATTGATAATCTCTGTTATTCTAATATTTTTCGTCACCAATATTACTTACCTCAGACTATATCATACTTCAATGTGACACTAATGAATAATTTTTTATAAGTAGCTGATAAGAAACCATAAAACATAATGAATTCATATTATTCTACATTATTCTTATGTCATATACTGTTTTCTCAGAAAACACTTAAGAAAATATGACGAAATAAAGCATATACGTAAGCGGAATTTATGATGTTCTGGATTTCAATGTAGGCTTACTGTCATACCAGTTTTTTTCTTCAGTATTTTATTAAAGAAACTTTGTGTCATATCCTGTGACAAAATAGAACATTTCTGATTATATTATGCAACTGATTAAAGTTAAATTATCATACGATCTTTATTATTTACACTATTATTGTTACATCATCTGAAATATGGTTGTATTATTCCTAAAATTGCAAAGATACTCCACAATCTCTTCAGTAAGATTTGGGATGACGAACAAGTACCAACAGATTGGAAAGAAGGACTTCTGACCAAAATACTGAAGAAAGGCGATTTCAGTAAGTGTGATAACTACAGGGGCATCACTCTCCTCTCAATACTAGGAAAAGTCTTCAACAGGGTATTGTTAAACAGAGTGAGGGACTCCGTAGGTGCCCAAATTCGAGATCAACAGGCTGGATTCCGTAGGGATCGACCGTGCACTGACCGAATAGCAACTCTATGGATCATTGTGGAACAATCAATTGAATATAAGTCATCACTCTACATCAACTTCATTGACTACGAGAAGGCATTTGATAGCGTGGACAGGACAACATTATGGAGGCTTCTTAGACACTACGGCGTACCTGAGAAGTTAGTCAATATCATACGGAATTCCTATGATGGATTAAACTGAAAAATCGTCCATGGAGGACAACTCACTGACTCATTCGAGGTAAAGACCAGTGTTAGCAAGGTTGCTTACTCTCAACCTTTCTCTTTCTCCTGATGATCGGGTGCATCATGAAGACGTTAAAATCTGGAGGGAATCACGAGATATAGTGGATAGCTAGGATGCAGCTGGAAGATTTAGACTTCGCAGATGATCTGGCTCTTCTATCACAAACGCAACAACAAATGCAGGAGACGACGACCAGTGTAGCAGCAGCCTAAGCAGCAGTATGTCTCAATATAAACAAAGGGAAAAGCAAAACTCTCCGATACAACACAACATGCACCAATCGAATTACACTTGACCGAGAAGCTTTTGAGGATGTGAAAACCTTTACATATCTGGGCAGCATCATCGATGAACACGGTGGATCTGATGCAGATATGAAGACGCTGATCGGCAAAGCAAGAGCAGCATATCTGCAACTGAAGAACATCTGGAACTCAAAACAGTTGTCAACCAACACCAAGATCAAACACGATCAACGACAAGTTGCTGTGGGAGAGAACAGACCAGATTTCAATGGAGGAAAAAGTCAGGAAGAAGCTCTGGAAGTGGATAGGACACACATTGAGGAAATCACCCAACCACCTCACAAGACAAGCCCTCACATGGAATCCTCAGGGCGAAAGGAGAAGAGGAATACCAAAGAACACATAACGCTGAGAAATGGAGACATACATGAGAAGAATGAACAAAAATTGGATAGAAGGAAGAAGGCGGAAGACAGAGTGGGTTGGAGAATGCTGGTCGGCGGCCTATGCTCGATTAGGAGTAACAGTCGTAAGTAAGTAAACAAGCATGTATTCCTAAAATTATATTATTTTCAATAATTATATTCAATATAAGTAAGTAGATCAGCAACTGTATCAGGTAGAAGATTACATTCATCATAAAAACTAACTATAGACAAATGGTCAATACTTTATCATTGACTTTTATACTTAAAGTTTTGTGAACTATATTTAAAATCTCTGAATATGATTAGCAAATTTTACATCAAAGATGACGTCTTGCTAAGATTCTATGACAGCATTTATGCAAAATGAAACATGTATAAAAATATGTAGTTATTATGTTGTAATATACAAAATATTTGGAAAATATCATATTTTAATCTCTCATAAGAAAACTATTACCGAAACGAAATCCTAAACGGAACCTCTTGTTACTATTTGGGACTTATGAAATTTAAAGTTAAATAGAACCATAGAGGAATTGATCTAGTTTAAATAGTATATCGGAATGAAATAAAAATAGGAACAAAATTTATGTTTAATCAATACCTATTTGATCTGGAACTGTTCAATGAAGAAAAAATAATGTTAGATCCACTGTATTATCCGCAAAATTACTCAAGATACAAATTCACCGTTCAATTTTTCAACGATAAAACAAGTGGTATGATAAGTGTTTTAATTAAGTCACATAATTATAGAGTATGGAACAGTAATTTAGAATTGATTTGTGAACAATAAGGGTAGGTTGGAAAGAACTCAACAAGGAAATATATTAAATAGGAATAATATATTTGTAAAATCTCAGCGAATGAATTTTTTAAATTAAATCCAACGTTTCGCCTGGCAATCTGGTCCAAGCTTTTTCAAGGAATTATAGTGGGAATATAGTTAAATTAAACCAAAAACATCTTTTGAAAATCTCGATTAACGTATCGAGACATAGTAGTTTTTTCTGTATTGAAAGTTATTACTACTTGTTGGAGGTTTGATATTTTACAGTGTATACTGCTAGCTAGAAAGACACTAAAAGACGATCAGGGCAAAATTGTTGTAGAAAGGTGAATATAAAAAAATTATAATTCTAATCAGAATGAGGGTTTGTGCAGATTGTAGTAATCTTTTATTAATTGACTTCATGAGTCGATGTAAGCTAGACCATCATAGAAATCCTAGAAACACCGGAATGCCGTCTTGTCCCAGTGTGGGACTCCTCAGCGGTGGACAACCATGTTCTCACATGGTGGACACGAACCCAGGACCTTCAATCTCGCGCGGGAACGCTTAATCTCTAGACCATTGATCCGTCATCCAGCGGTGTTAATGTCTAACTTTAGTCGGTCCACGTATCTTGTATAACCATTCAACCATTGTCTGAAGTAGGTACCTGTCTCTATCCGATACGGATTGGACTCCACTGGTCACGACTTCTCATCAGAACTCTGGGAAATCCTTCTTGAAGCCAGTCACTAGTGAGCACATGATGATTGTTGTCTTCAATTCTTTGGCAATAAAAGAAGTAATTGTATAGCTAAATAATTTTGAAAAAACGCCCGATCTTCAGATTTATTGTTGAATAACATGTACTTTCATTGGTATATGATCATTTCTCATTTAGTGATTATCTTTTAGATGCATTTTCAAGTCTAACCTATAAGATAATCAGTTGATGTGATTTTTAAAATAAATAATGCTTTTCATTTGAGTGTTGTAATTCAATACTACTTATATAATTCGTATAAAGACTAAATCACTCTTTATAAAATTCATCATTACAAAATGACATAACATGAACATATGTATCATATATATAGTGTGTGCTACTGATATCGACAGATATAAGCAGTATGTAACACCGGTCAGAGGTGGAATGTCTGTTCAAAAGGAGGTTGAGAAGATTGAACTACAGAAAACAGAAAGGAATTTAGAATTAAAAGAATCATGAAGGATGTAAAAGGGGCAATGGATGAAAGATTTGCCAATGTAGTATTTATTATATGGTTTTGATATTTTACCAAAGAACTTTGTAATTCTACTCCAAACAATGAATTGGTTAAACCCCACTAAAACTTCATTTACTACATATAGACTGACTTCGAGAGGTAAATCCAGGAGTTCTAGTGAGAAGCAGTGACCAGTGAAGTTCAAACTACTTCTGTTGTGAGATATCAACTCACTGAAGACAATTGGTGAACGGTTGCTCAACTTCATGGATCAGTTGAAGTTAGACATTAACACCGTTGAATGCCGGCCGACTCAGCTGTCTATCGGTTAAGTGCTCTGAAGCGAGACTGGTAGGTCCTGGGTTCGAATCTCGTGAGGCGGGATCGTGGATGCGCACTGCTGAAGAGCACCACAATAGAAGGAACCGGCCATCCCATGCTTCCAGGTTTTCCATGATGGTCTAGCTTCAATTAACTCACGCTTTCAACTTATATACCCAACAATTTAAAATAGGAATATATGAAACCAAGAAACGCAAAACAAACAAACAACTAGAGCAAATCATAATTCTTTATTTGACATATTTAATAAATTAAATAATGTTACAAAAAATCAGTCCATTATTACAATGGTATTCATTGTCACCATATATTTATTTTGAATGTTTTTTTTTTCTTCAAAAATAAGGTCAAACAAAAAATGGTTCATTTTCAAATTATTCAATGATTACATAATAACCTTATGACAATTTGTTATTCCTTTTTTTGCCTATTTAAACATTAAATTACACACACATATATATTATTATTATTATAACTGATTAAATTTACCCGCTTCAGATAATATAACAATGGAACGAAACACTTGTAATAAAATTAATAAAGTATTTTTGCAAGTGAAAAATACATTTGAATAACTTTTCACATTATAATATACTATTAAAGTTATTCTTAATATAAGAAATGGTAAATCTTGTAGCATTAATGATATACCAATAGCCCATAATTCAGTTTCACAACATAAACATGGTCGTTCATGACATAGCAAGAGACAACCACCAATTAATGGACAATTAACATTGTTAGAATTATCTATAAAATCATTTTGTGATACTGACTTTGGTATACCATCAATGTTTGATGATATTGATGATGATGATGATGGTGATAATGCTAAAGGTGGAACAAGTAACTGTGACGACTGTTGTTGTTGTTGTTGCTGTCTTTGCACATCCGATTCAGGTGTTTTCAATGTGGAACCACATTCAGCATTAATAATAATACAATTGTCATGATCTGGATTTTCTGATTCTCGTTTTTGATTTTTACGTGTTGAATATAATTGTTTTAAATAAGCTAATGTATTCCTTCTTCTTGGTGATTTATTTTTTAAATTTGATGTAACATTATCACTATCATTACTATTGGTATTATTATTATTACTATTAGTGTTATTATTACTATTGTTAACAGTAAATCGACTTTCACCATCACCTAATGATTTTTCATCAATTGAACATTGAAATGAAGATAATTCATTGGATTTAGATAATAGTAAATTTTTATTATTATTATTATAATTTTTTTGTGTTTTAAGTGCTGTTTTATTAAAACAAAATTGTAATAAACTAGCTTGCCATAATGATAAAATTACAGTACGTAGAAAATCGTTTCTACGTACTTCTTGTTCATTGAATGCTTCAAATAATTCTAATATATCTGCTGCTGTACCAATATTAATTAATAACAACTGAGATAATTGATCACGTGTTAATCCTTCTCTAGGCATTAACCAACGTCCAACAATTACAGATAGTAATAATAACTGTTCCAAAATACGTATTCGTTCTTTTAATGAAAAATTATGTAATTGTAATGACTGAAATTATTTGTTGAGAAGAGTAAATTGAAGAAAAACAAAATGAGGTGTGAATAAAGTTATCAACATTTTACAGGGATATTTGTTTTAATTTATAATAAAAAAAATAATAAAATCTTAGTAGTATTCAAATAAGTATCAAAATGAACCTTTGACATTTCACCTTGTTCACCACTTAAAAAAAATGAGTAGTTTTAGACGAATAAACACAACCATAAAACATTTAAGTGAAATCGTATCGATAAATAGATCTTTGAAACATTAGGAATGAACTACAGCTGTGGCCATTCCAGGGTTGTTGCCGGTTCCAAGCCCGGATAAAGGAGAAGAATCGGGTATGAAGACAGCGACCCCATCAGTAAACACACTTTTTAAAAAAACCTAACCAGAATAAGAAATTTAAACCATTTAGACTACGCTCTCCGAGTTGAAGGACCTTAATTCAGAAGAATTATGACAGGTCACGGTGAAAGACAATATTCTGTAGAAGTCATCAGTTCGATGACCCTTTTAACAACCAGAGCAATAATTAATATACGTACATGGAATGTACGGACAATGTGGGAGGTCGGGAGGACTAATCAAATAGATATGGAAATGAGGAGATTGAAGTTGGCGGTAATCAGAATAAGTGAAGCCAATTGGAGTCAAGCTAGGTGGAAAAGATGAATGATGACTATTAATGGTATACAGGATGCGCATTTCGTCGCATTTTGGACTAGTCAAATGGATGTACCTGCAAAACAGAGTTGATGGGAAGACATAAACAAACGATAGAAAATGAATTTAAACTTCACTCCATTGCACAAGTTTGTGACTGATAGCAATCAGTAGCTGAGTAGATGACGTGATGACATTTGAGGGCGAACGGTATTGGATTTGAGTCACAGAGTGGACATGAACACTGGGACGCGAGTTCATCCGGCGGACGAGTCCCAAATAGGATGAAACTCACGTCCTGGATTCCAGTGCTAGCCATCATGCAGTTTTGCTTATAGTGTTTGTAACTTAGGGCACTATCGAGACAATTCCCACAAGATGCATATATGCCGATAAGATACTGCCTTATTGCAGTCGTCAACATCCGTGAAAAGATTCAAACAAACATTTCGAAGTGAATCCAGACAGAAAAGCTTAGATTCGATAGAAATGCTAGTATACTCTTGTCACGAAGAAGAAAATGCTTCGCACACACAAAGAAATTCCCTGATGCTGTCCAAACTAGAACAAATAGCACTTATGGATCAAGGATCATCTAATCATCCTTCAAAACAATTACGGGGGCATTACCATTAATGTCATCTAGTGCTATGCATCCACCAATGATATAAATGATGATAAAAATCGGCTTTATGAGAGGCTGCAATCGATTTAAGCGAAGTGCTCGGGTAAGGACCTGACCATCCTTATTGGAGATCCGAACGCCAAAGTCGGTATGGACATTACCTAATATGAAGATATCATTGAACAGCATGGACTGGGAGGAAGGAATGAAAATGGTGAGGGATTTCCAGACTTATGTGCATTCAACAAAATGGTTATAGGTACTCCTATTTTCCCATAGCTTAATAACATATCATTCTTCAAGATTCGCTTTTATGTAGACTGATATTTGTAAACGACTTGAACATCTCATATTAAACCAAAAATAGCTAATATTTACTTTCTTTCTCAATGAATTATTAATTAATGTTAGTCCATAATAATAATCAACTTTGAAATACACACATTTATCAATAGATGATAACGGATTACTTTGTACGAATATTGATTTAAAAATAATTCCAAACCTGTTATATCCCGTGGAGATTTATGAATGGTAACTTTGAGAACTATTTATGGACCAAAATGATACTTATATTTCCTATTATATAATTGTTAAGTAACTTAAGTAACCATATTCGTTTCCCTTTTATTAAAAGATTCATTTTGATCTATAGACTATTATTATACGATTTACCATTCTTGAGTTATACCCAGTCTAATAATTACTGTTCCGTCTATTCACAGCCACATTCGCCAAAATCTTGTACGAATGTTCTTTTCCATTTTATGGTACGATGTGGTCAGTTTGTTTGATGTATAAACCCAGTATGTTTCAGAATAATGTTTCATAATGCAGAGGCTGTTATTCGTGTTCGGGACGTGACTGGCTGGTATAGGCAGATAGCAGGACTGATAAGTACTCAAGACTGCTCGTACAGTTTTTCGTGTATCATTGCTCTGATCGATAATTCACTCCTCTCTGATTGGCGGGGATCATCACGCCATATATTGAACAGAGCACGTACTCACTCACTCACTCGATACAACAAAACTAATATGGAATAAATCGTTGTCATTAATATTAATACAAAAGTATAAATCTTTTTGCATTTTAACTCACTTGTAATACATCCATTGAAACTTGTAAACCGATAGTTTCATTCGATAGGACCTATGAAAAACAAATACAAAAAATGCATGTAGTACAAATTCAAAATTAATTTAATTGTACATTTAATTAGATTAACGGAGTAAATGACATGTCACCACAATGATGGTAATCCGTTAGTCTTGTACTTGCAATAATACTATATTTTTCTCAATTTTTTTAAAAAAATTTTCTATATTTCGTTTTTCCTCACATTTTACTATTTTCACTTTGATTTTTCAAATATATCTTTCATGCATAGTTTGATTCCAAGACAATAGTAGTATTGCACAGATTGCTAAAAATTGAGGAAACAAATTTGAATAATAAATACTAAAGAAGTTAGGAAGTAAAAACAGACATATAGAATCACACGTTTATCAGCTGAAGAGGATTTGTGGAGATTTTTGAGTTTCATAGTTTCCACCGCTAACTTATCCTGGTTAGAACTCACTAGTGAATAACCTAGATAGATAGTGATCAGAGTTCTAGTCAGAACCTATTACTAGTTGTGGTTAACAATTTCGAGTATAAGGATTAGATGTCGAGGGAGGTCATGGAGACATACTGCTGAAGAACCCCGTAGTAGGATGAACCAGCTATCTAGTGCTTCCTGATTTCCAATGATCGTCTAGCCTAATCCAAGTTATGAGTTAAGCTATGAAATGTACATGCCTTTCGTGATAATGATTTTAGAAATAAAAAGATATTCTGGGTTTCTGAAAACTAGAGGTCACTCACTATTCAGTTAAGGATCGAAACCAGGACCTCGCGGTATCACAGTGACAGTCTAACCACCGAACAACCATATGAAATTCAGTGACTCTTATTTTCAACTTCAGTTATTTCGTAACAATAACCGAATCAAAGTCTTTTAACATTTATTGTTCAAAAGAATATTTTATTGTTAAGTGATATAAAGTAGTGATTACAAACTTATTAATATATCAGTAAAATATTGTCACGTAGAATAAACGAATTCAGAATGTTAGTTTATAACCAGTTAAAGTGGCGATTAATAAAATTGATGTTACGAAAGAGAAGAAGCTGATTGTCGAGATTGATTTAATTTCTTGTTTCTTTCTTGTTGGGTTTTGGTTAGTAAGACCTTCGTCTTTACAAAATATATATTGATCATAATTGTAGTTTTTCATGTTATTTATGGATCATTTAAATGTTTTTTTTTCTGTACAACAATGATAAACATCATGTTAATAATAATATTATTTAAATATACAGACGTACAAACCATATGGCTTACTTTGACTATTTCACCCGATAAACTTTATTCAGATAAAGCAGACAGAACTAATACAACTCGGTTGATTAGATAACATAAAACTATACAATGTAATTAAACATATTCGAAAGGAGTTTCTATCTGAATAAATACAAATTAAGATAAGTTAGTCTAACTTACTTTTTACACTCAACTAAAAAGGCTTTATTTTATTTGCTTCTAGGATGTTTAAGATATTTTACTTGGTGTGATCAAGATATTATTAAAATGTTGGTTTAGATTAAATACATTTATGGAGTACATCAAGGATCGATCACCAATGAAGAAATCAGGGTGATAGTCTGCAGAGATCTAGTGGGTAGCTATTACCAGTTGAGTCTTGCCAAATTGGGTGTGACCCAGTTATTCACCGAAAGGATTGTAAGATGGTCAGATATCGCGAATTAATTAGACACTGGTTCTTAAATCACAAGATGCTGGATCTGTGGTCTAAAGGGTAAGCGCCCACTTTTAGATCTGAAGGTACACTATTCGATCTCAGGTGGCCTTGCGGACAAGCACTGTTGAGAAGTTCAATAATAAAATGAGCTGGCTGTCTAGTGTTCCTTGATTTTCAGTAGTTTTTCAACCACGATTAGTCTATGATTTAAATCATGAATGTCTAGCAATCTCCACAAACCCTTGGAACAATAGATATATTTGACCATTTAAATCACATTCTGGTTAAATCAAGTATATAATAATATCATAAAAGGTATAGACTACAGTAAAGAGTGGTGAATGTTATCTATTTTCCTGTAAAAATCAAAATTTCTAAACTACTTCTGTAACAACTAACTAAAGTAGTACGAGGATATTGATCGCTACTTGACAGCGATTTGTTAATGAACGAGCTATTTATAAAATTTGGAAGTTATCAGTTTGTTTTATACTTTATGCTCCAGCACAGAATAATGAACCGATCGATTTGTTTTGAATACAATAGATAAACAGAGGCATGTAATTCCTTGACCAAATTCAATGTCTAAATGTATTTTCAAAGTTCAGGATTTTCTTAGAATACACGCAAATTAAATTATCAATTTTAAGACTGATGAACAAATAAATCTTAGTTAATGTATGATTGTCAGTTCTGTTGTAATTATGTACTAATAAGTAGCAATATAGAGTTAGAAAAATCAGGGTAAGTAAGATAACTCAGTCAAATGTAGTAAACTGTTAGTTTTACAATACAAACATCATAAGGAAATTGACCAAAATCACTTCTATCTGTCACTCAGAACGAAAATATCTTCATATATTAAAAAATAAAGACAATAAGTGTGTTATAATTGTTTTGCTCATAAACGACCCAGCTACTCCTATTGCTTAGTATTCTTATACAATGACACTCGACAAGACCACAAAAACCGGAACACGATGAACATGATTGAAATTGCATTCAAAATAACAAGGGTAGATGAACAGCAATCGATCATTAGAATTCACTGTGGAGCATCAACTCCATCAAGACTAAAGGTAAGCTTCAATAATCAGTTTCGAATATTATGAAACTTAGGTCTAGGGTTTTCTATCGACTAATTATAATCACCCAATATTTACAAAAGTGATATTCACTTTTGTTATAAAAGGCATCTGATAAAAGTAACCCATACTATTAAGGAAGTAATTGATACATAACATACAGTGAGTAACAATTAATCTCACCGTTTTAACATAATTAATAAAATTTGTGAATTTAGCCATATCAACTAATCAGTTAACTGAAGAACCGACAAAATATGAGTGAATTATTTTGTCTAATGGGTTTACAATAGAAATTAGATGAACATATACTACTTACACACTAACTAATCATAGTTGTAAGATATTGATTACATTTTAAGTGTTCCAGTTTACACTGTAAATAATCAATATGACTAGATTAGAGTAAGCGATGTAATGATCTCCTAATTAACACTAGTCATTTACATTCAAAATATAACTTAAGTTTTTAAAAATCATAACGTTTTAAAGCAATTAATCCCTTTGATAAATTTCGATAGTGTAATAAAAAGACGAAGATTATCAGAACTATGTGATGATATATTAGCGCAATACATTTCGAACAATCTGACCACACGCAATATACTTGTTAAGAACATTCATATATAAAAATAAAAAATCAACTAGACTGGAAATAGGGGTAAGAATAGACAAGGATAATAATGATAAATAATGTGAAAACAATTTGACACCTAATCACTCCGGATAATAAGCTAATATTACCAGGGTAGGTTAAAGGTGAGAACAAACTGTGTTTGAATACACAAAGAGGGTTTGAATTTCCGTATTGCTAAGGCTTCAATAAAACTTAGTATACGCCCTTTCACAGTTTTATACAACACTACAAATGCCGAGTTAAGATCAATCTTATGACCTGTTTCGATTATACATTTAGCAATAGAGGATGATGGATATTTATCCTTTACTCTTATTGGGTCATTTGATTCTATTTATTTTTGCAACCATTATTTTTATATATAAATGTTCTTAACAAGTATATTGCGTGTGATCAGATTGTTCGAAATGTATTGCGCTAATATATCATCACATAGCTCTGATAATCTTCATCTTCTTATTACATAGCATTTTAATTATTCATATCTTTTAGTTCATTAAATAAGTGACGGACAATGAGGTAGGGATGATAAAGAAATAGATTCATTTATTTTATCCTTGTTTAAATCTATTTATTCTTTTTTAATAATTAATTGATATATTGATTTAAATATGTTGGCATCATTGGTATTGTGTGTAGTAAATAATCGGATCATATTGATAATGAATAAACTGTCACGAGAAGCAAAATTGATCATTAAAATGATCATAAACTTTGGATATAGGCGAATTCATATTAAAAAAGATTTACAATAACTTATAATATGTTGTTTGAATAACGATTGAGAGTATACTACTGATGTCGATAGATATAAGTAGTATGTATCATCAATATAAAGTGAAATACATGACAACAGAAGGTTGAAAAGATCGAAGAAAAGAGAACGAGAATACAGAGCGATTGGTGTGAAAACGAAGGAACAACAAAGTCTGATACGATTGATTGACATTTTGCAAATGAAATATTTACTGCATGGTTCTCAGATTTTACTAAGATATTTTGTAATTTTGTATTCTAACACATTCAGTTGTCCCCACTTGTGTTCTCGTTCACTACACAACTAGCAATTAGTATTCTTAGATTATTTAAAAAAAGCTAGAACAATACAAAAAGGATTTCATATTTTATTAATTATTCCTGTTCAGTTTTTGACGTATAATTCACATATGTCTATAGGTTATTTTGGAATAAATTTCGACTGAATAAAAATGCAATTATAATTCATCTGTGATGTGGTTTAGTTAATTGAAGTACCTTAATAAATAGTAAAGTTGATTTTAACGTATTCCTTAAATCACGAGATAATTTAGCTAGATGGATATCAGAAATCAAAGAGCAGAGGAAATCTGTTTGACCTTTGTTTAGAACTCTTAAGTATTCAGCACTCAAGAGGACACTGAGAATTGCTGATTTTGCGTTTAACAATAAATATGAGATCGAATGGACCAGTTTTCCAAATTTACCTCTTTACTTATTCAATGTTAAATAAGTCCTTTGCGATATTCTACACAACTAATCTTTGTATTGTTTCCTTTCGAAATAGATTAATATTAAATGTATTATATGACATAAGCAGAGATGGATAGTGGCTAACAGTGAAATTCGGGGTACATTTTTCCAGATTCCATCCGGCGAAGGGAGAAGTCAGAAAGAAGTGATGGAAGTGGATAGGACTCACATTGAGGAAAGCACCTAACTGCGTCGCAAGGCAAGCCCTCACATGGAATCCTGAAGGTCAAAGGAGAAGAAGATCAAGGAACACATTACGCTGAGAAATGGAGATCGATATGAGAAGAATGAACAAAAACTGAATAGAACGATAAAGGAATGCCCAGGACAGAGTGGGTTGGAGAATGCTGGTCGGCTGCCTATGCTCGATTGGGAGTAACAGACGCAAGTAAGTAAGTAAGTCTACTTATGCTAATAGTAAATATTTGAATGATCTACATCAAGTATTTATATTCGTAATGATCTAGTTTGGTGATCAGCAACTGAAAACATGCATTTACTTTATTTGTATTATCTAATGTAGTTGAAGTATCGATTATGATTTTGTCAACTTCGTTTGTATTCTATGGAAAGAATAATATTAATGCTTGTCATAAAGTCATAATTATCTTTACCCAAAAAACAAACAAAAAAAGCAAAAAACAAAAAAAACATTTACGTTATGGGTAATTGGATTAATTACATATTTACTAATTAAAAAAATATGGACATTCTGTAAAAACTTTTATTTTATTTTTCATGTTTTATACTACTGATATTAGAACAAATTTTCTAACCATTAATTTTTCATAATGACTTATTTACTCTATGAACTAAAATGTACACAAGTTTTGACTAGTTTTTTTCTATTACAGGAAGTAATCTATCAAATCAAAAATATTTAATGTATTCAGATAGATTATTTGTAGATCTATTATTATATAGTTGAAATCATGAGTCAATTGAAGCTAGACCATCATAGAAAACCTGGGAGCACGGGATGGCCGTTTCTTCCTATTGTGGTGCTCTTCAGCAGTGCGCATCCACGATCCCGCCTCACGAGATTCGAACCCAGGACATATCAGTCTCGCGCGTGAGCACTTAACCGATAAACTATTATCATCAATTAATAATACTTATGTAAATGACTAGGCAATAATCTGTAAACTGCTTCTCATTACATGACATACCAATAAACTAGTGTCATGAGTTTAGATACTAAATTCATGATATGGGTTTATATAAGCTGAATATATCTTTCATATTAAACGAAGATAGCTTATGGATGAGTTATTTAAATGTATCAAGACTTTGAAGATAAGCTGTTGATTTCCGCTAACTATTATAACGGTGATTTCTATCAATAAACAGTTTAACACTAATATTCAATATTGCTAATTGGATGAAGAAGATTAAAAATCAATGGAGGACATCTTTACATGATTTTATTTTGGTATTAACTATAGGTACTAAAAAAACTATCAGTGTCATATCACTCAATTATTAATATAAAGTGTTTATTTCCTCAAAGAAGACAAGTTAGTTTTAGAAAGCATTGGAAAGATGACTGATTCATAAAAGAAAGTCATATAACAAGCTGAGGTGTTTGCGAATCTCTGAAGAATTCGAAGGGCAGCTGAGTACAGGGGTACATGATCACTGCTTTTGGAAGTTTACACAAGTAGGATAATAATACTCACTTGACGTCTGTGATTTATTTTATTTACAAAATATTTTATTTAACTTTGAAACATTCGATTTTGAATAGAAGCGAACAAGCAACGATAGTAGCTAATGACATGGACTACAGTTATACCAAAATACTAACTTTTATCTATTTTCCTTGTGATATTTTTCAAAAGACGATGAGTGGTTACAAGTGATGATCGAATTTGAAGCTTGAAAACATACCAATAAACTGAGATAAACTATTTCAAGTGTAATTCACATTTATATAGCCTAACAATCAACTGAAGTTATCTATGATAAACATAACTTTCCATATTTCTAATTATAAATAATTCCCTCCTTAATTATACTAAGAACTTAACGTTAAATAAATATAACTGCGCAGCTCTCATTGTCTTTTGGGAAAACAATATCAATGCTTTGTTTACCTGAACTTCAGAGATTAAACTATCAAACATAGATGGCAGAATACAGATAAAAGTTACTATCTAAACAATAAATCTTCACCATTATTTCTATACTTTTATGGGACTTATTTCAAATAAATAGAATGTATTGTATTGATAGAAAAAAAGGAAGCTCAAAAAACAACCGATCTCCGCCTCCTTGAAATAGAAATGTGTCTAAGGCTGAAATTTATAGACTTTGTTGTGAATGTCCGTAAATTTTAACCGATAAGCAATAATTTTTTTTTCAATCACTACTATATTTTTTTTTATAATAGTTGACTTGTGACTGAATATATCAAGCATATTTTTCTATCCGAAGAATAGTTGCATTCAAACAAAAGTTTTAAAAAAGTTATAAGGCTTTACATTCGGTTATTTACTATATTTGGTTCGGTGAAAAGTAAAGAAAATGACTGGAAAACAGTTTTATTGGTCTAAATGAAGTAATAATGCTTTTTTGGACAACCTATTCTTTAGGTCTAACTAATCAATATTTAAGCACAAACTGTTTTGATCATTATTCGGATTTGACTTTTTTCGTTTCCATGAAATCGTTAGAAAAGAAATGAAATACATAGATATATAGGAAATGGTTGAAAATGAAAAGGCACTTCAGTTTTATATTACTGAAATCCTATTAGTAAGTAATTATTTCATTACAGTTGTGTAAGTTGCTTTTGATTAGAAAAATACATTTTATGTATTAGAATATTTCACAGTTATTTCACATCAAGAATGTTTTTGTTTTCGGTTGTCCTTAAATACTATATTTTATGAAGAGAGTATACTGTTTAGGTTCTATCTCTTCAAAATCAATTGTCCAAATAGGTGTGAAATGATTGAATGGTGACTGTTCAAGTAAACCAAGTTATTGATATTGTTGTATCCCCTGGAGATTTATGAATGGTAACTTTGACAACTATTTATAGACCAATATGATATGTATATTTCCTATTGTATAATTGTTAAGTAACTTCACTATTCATATTTCGGTCCCTCTTACTATAAGCTTAATTTTGACCCATAGACTATTATTATACGATTTACCATTCTTGAGTTATACCCAGTCTATTAATTAATGTTCCCCCTATTCACAGCCACATTCGCCCAAATCTTGTACAAATGTTCTTTTCCATTTTATGGTACGATGTGGTCAGTTTGTTTGATATATAAACCCAGTATGTTTCAGAATAATGTTTCATAATGCAGAGGCTGTTATTCGTGTTCGGGACGTGACTGGCTGGTATAGGCAGATAGCAGGACTGATAAGTACTCAAGAATTCTCATACGGCTTTTGTGTATCTTTGGACCGATCGGTAAAATCCCTCCTCTCTAATTGGACGGTCTTATCACTTCATATATTAGTAGGACACACGATCAATCGATATAACAGATATAAATTTCCTTTAGTGAAGACATGTCTAAAGACATGACAACGTGCCGGCAAAAAGAGAGTATTATCTTCCAACAAATTAAAGCGAAGCACAAAGGAAGACTCAATTTCTCCATCTTTCAAATGACGAGTCCCCAAAAAGATCACATGAACATATTGGATTCTTATGCTTTCATCAATGCATTTATTTCATTCTATGTGTAAAAAAATGTCCAACATTAAGGTATTCGTCATTGCGTACAAATACACCAATAAAAAGTTGTCATACTTCAGTCTTAAATACCAACAGCAAGGTATTTCAAACATTTACAAATGATTACCTCATGAATAAATGTATTTCGAGTCATTCTTCTTGTTCTCTGAGGCTCTGTTGTTGTCAAATAAGCTGAATTCATGAATTCCTCAATTTCTGTACCCATAATCATCATACTTTCCTAAATTAAAAAAACAACAAGAGAATTGTACAATTTACAAATTTATAGTAATAATTACATTATAATAGGATCCATAATATTATCATTGTTTACATTAAATTACAAAACAATTGTGAATCTGAACTTATTTTAACCCAACACAAAATTGCGATGGTAAATAGGTACTACATGATTATTAGTGACTGGCTTACAAATAAATTTGCATAACTTCTGATTTATGGAGAAAATCAAGTTTATGGTATAACAGTTGTATAATAACTGTAATCAATTGTCTGATTTGAATGATCTTTTTACTAGATTTAGTTTGCATATATTATTTCCACTTTTCTTGTTGTACACTACTAGGGAGATCGAATCTACATTGAAACAAGTGACAATCGCTTCTGGTCTCATCATTTCTTCATGAACTAATTTGATCACTTAGCGTCTACATATTAATAGTCAGATAAATCTATATGGGTAGAATGTGACCGTTAGAATTTTCAATACAAATGTCAAGACAGTTCTTCTGTATGGGGCGGAGACATGGAGAACTACCAAAGCCATTATCCAGAAGATACAAGTGTTTATTAACAGTTGTCTAAGCAAGATAATTCGGGTCCGATGGCCAGACACTATCAGCAACAAGTTACTGTGGGAGACAACAAATCAGATTGCAGCGGAGGAAGAAATCAGCAGGAAGCGTTGGAAGTGGATTGTGCACACTTTGAGGAAATCACCTAATTGTGTCACAATACAAGCCCTCACATGGAATCCTGAAGGTCAAAGGAGAAGAGGAAGACCAAAGAACACATTACGCTGAGAAATAGAGACAGACATGAGAAGAATGAACAAGAACTGGAGATAACTAGAAAGGAAGGCCCAGGACAGAGTGGGTTGGAGAATGCTGGTCGGCGGCCTATGATCCATTGGGAGTAACAGGCGAAAGTAAGTAAGTAAGTAATTGATATATTTTTATTACGCTTTCACTAGTTAAATGTAAAGTAGTATGGTGGATACACAATTTCGGCACTTAGTTATTTAAGCACATAAATATTGGTACAAAGGGGAACAAGATATATATACGCCACACAAATCTTATTTCATTTGTGTGGGTTCTATGAAACTGCTCGGGTGCCGAAATCGAAGCAGGTGGTTTTCTTAAGGGGCCATACCCGGAGCCTTTGACCTAAAGGTCTAATCAACAAGGCAGTGAAGCATCGTAAAGATATGCAGTCCTATGGTAGCCGGTGACCAACGATTGATTCATACGCCATTTGTTCCCTCAGGATACTGGAGCCAATATGTACCACTGGTTTGGAATCAGGGTTTCCCAACTCCCCTAAGTGCACTCACCGTGTCCATCAAGCCGGTTAAAGTCCCGGACATTCGCTTTTCGCCTCCTCAATTTCGTAAACAACAGTAATGCCACGAAAATGCTGCGAGTAGGAATTCCCTGTTAGAGGCTGTATACACGTGAGAGCATTTCAAGAGGTAGGGTGGTCTCTCCCCTCTCTCGGTCGTACCAGAGCATTTAGGGGCAATTTCGGCACATGTTGAAAGAAACCAAAAGATTATTTTTCTATCTTCACTGAAATACTGACTAATATAATATTCATTCAATATAAGAAAATTATGAAATTCATGAAATGAATTCACTTAGTATCGTTTGTTTGTATCTTGCCATTGACGCTTAGGACTGCAAGTGTCTGCTTTTTTCTTTATCTATTCGTTATAGCTTTCTCTCTCTCCCTCACTCCCAATATATATATATATATATATATATATATACATTAATTAACTTTGACCTGTTTTTCTTTGTTCTTTCAAATGTAATTATTTAACTCTATCTTAACGTACTTTTAACCTTTACAATTAATACATGATAAATTGTTTTTCTATATTTCATCATGTCAACAAATGTTTTTTTTAATTTTTTTTTTTAGTTTGAAAATATCCTGCAGTTTATGATAAGTTCAACAAAATAAATCTGTGATATAATATCTATATTTAAAATAGAAGTTAATTAGTTAACTTGTTTCACATATAGTAGTATATTTAGTAAATATTATTTTCAAAATAAATGAATGTTAAATTCACTTAGTATTGTTTGTTTGAATCTATCTTCCCATTGATGTTTAGGACTGCGACTGGTCAGTCTCTAATTGGCATATGTGCATACTGTGCGTAAAGCCTCGATGTAGCCATAATTCACAAGCATTGTAAGCAAAGATGGATATTGGCTCGCAGTGGAATCCAGTTTGACGCGCGTTTCGTCCTATTTGGACCTCGTCAGCTGGATGTACCTGAATCTCAGAGTTGATGTTCACTCTGGAACTCCAACCCAGTTGCAGTCCTAAACATCAATGGGAATATTTAAACAAACAATACTAAGTGAATTTAAACTTCACCCCATTGCATAAGCAAGTGGCTATCAGGACTCAATAGCTGAGTGGATAACGCGATGGCGTTTGAAGCGAAAGGTACTGGGTTTGAGTCACAAAGTGAACATGAATTCTATTATGCCGGTACGTCTAGCTGACAAGTCCCCCATAGGATGAAACGTGCATCCTGTATTCCACTGCTAGCCACTATCCATCTTTGCTTTAAATGAATGTTACTGATAGTAATCAATCTTCTTATTAAGATCTTTATGTTGAAAAGGAAACGTATATATGAATCAACTGCTCAAAACAACTGTTCGCTGTTTTTCTGCATCTCCTAAATGTTCAATAGCATAATTTTTTGTTTGTTTTTGTCTTCATTTCCAATTCATAAACACGATTATTTAAAACACAGCGGTTAGCTGAATTTATATATATATATATATATATATATATATTCATCAACGGAACAGCTGGTGAAATCAAGTTTCAATGAGAAACGTATTAAAATTAGATTCCGTGTGAACTTATTAATGTGGGCTAATGAAGTGTTCTAAAGCTTTCCGAAATAGCTGTCTAAAATAAACATCAAATTGAACAATTTCCATAAATTACCATTTGGTGAGACCACAATTTATCGATGACCTTTAAGTGACGCCAAACTGAACATTAGAGTGTCCACCTAATAGCTATGATCGAATGAGGGTTATAAACCAGTGTGAAGAATTAGAACTATGATTTAGAGTTGATAGTTAAGGATGGAAACTAGATTTAGGGTTTTCATCACGAACTGACATCAGTTATAATGCCAAAACTCTATTTAAGGAAATGGATGAGTGAATTTCGCGCCGAAATCCGAGACCTGTTATTTTATACCTGATTGGTTCGGCCATAAATTATAGTCTCGTCCATTACTCCAATAATATCATTTACATAAACACATGTATTTCGTGACTAACTGAATTTTTTAGGTGAAACATTAGTGAAACACTATCTCAAATACTTATTTTCTGTTAAAATTATATGAAGTGAAAGATTTTCTTCGCATGATTAGATTAACAAGTAGTTTAATACATCTAAATTGATCCGTGTTATTCTAAATGCCTAGGACTTGATCTACTGCCTGAAACCATCATCATATTTTCTAACACTTACCATCTACCTCAGGTTAGCAAGCTATTCAGTATCACCACACGAAAAGTGTTGTGAAAAATTGTGTACACTCATCTATGCTAATTTACTGAGTTTCATCATCTTATTTAAACAACCTAATATTCCTAAAAGATTTGTGTAGATCTCATCACCATCAATAAACAAAACAAAAGAAAATCTAATATTGGCACATACATTTTCACGTGATATTATTGATGGTACTTTATTTATCCATGCTGGAACTGTAATGATTGGAGTATGATTTTTAGTTGCCATCAACTCAAATAAAGCAGATGCATTATTCACTTGATCCATATGATGTAACTCAATAATCCATATAGGTGGACAAGCACAAATGAGATAAGTGAAATTGCACAGTGAAAACCTATTATAAAGAAAAAAGGGGAAGAATATGTTAGTCGATAGAAACATTAATAGATAGATAGATATATGCATAATCTCAAACAAATTTACTGAGTTTAACACGACATTATTCAGTATACTGTATATAATTCGAAAAATGATGACTTGTTGGTTTGCGTACTCGACATTCAATCATTTGGATGCCAGTTTGAGTCTCACTGACCTTATTTAGTTTGATCAGTATCAGAAGTCCTCAGGAAAAAATTGTTAATGTAAGCAGATTTGCCTGACTCGTACTTAACTAATAATATAAGGATCTACGAACTTGTTACAAATAAAACTACTAACAACAAAATAGTGGACAGTCAGCCGGACACATAATTTTATAACAAATTTAAATATGTAAAAACACACAGGTTCTTTGAACAGCATTGTCTACCTGGTAATATACATTAAATAATTGAATTAATCACAGAAAAATGAATAATTAGTTCACAAAGTCACAGAACTTGAAGACTTATCTACTTGGGTGGAAAAAACTTTGCTTACTTCGATGGGTATATCAAGACCATAACCGTGGGATGTTCTGAACACGATGTCCTACAACACTACTACGCATAAAGAACAATCTTTAAAATCACCCACTATCAGCCAACTACAATCAGATTACAAAGGATATCTAGTGTCCTGTCAAGTGAAATGGTTGGGGTGTCTTAATTAAGACAATCAGGACACAACAAAAATTTGATATAATAGCCTGAAATTTGTACTTGTTAATTGCAATTATGTTGTTGAAAGTGCTCCAAAATTATTTATAAAGTGCAGAAGCATGATACAAATTATGTATTATGTTCCGATTGTTTCAATGTCCTCCAGCCTTTATATTAAAGATAGACATAACCCTTACTTGAATTTTTCCTGGTAAACAATGATACAACTATTCCAAAAACCTTTTTCCCTAGGTATCAATGTTATTTGTGAAGGAAGCAGGGATCAATAAACACATATTACGATAAAGCGAAAGGTGATAGATTCTGTCAAAACGTATAGGGTTTATGAGAATCTCTCTCGGAATAAAGAAAGGTCATACAACAGAATAATTTATTTGACTAAATGTGATTTCTTCACGTTATTCATTTAAAAAAAAGATCTTATCAGATGTCTTTCAGCGTATTTCACATTATTTTTCCAAATGAAGCTACATAACTTTAATGAAGTCATGTTTTAAGTTTGTATTAGGGTAGATATTTTACCTAAACAGATTTTCAACGACCTATATTAAAGTCAGTATAACTTTGGGAAGGTACTATACAGATTGCGTAGCGCCTGATACGACAGTTAGCTTCTTGATATTGACCAATCTTAATCAAAGAAAATAACAAAATAAACTCCAGTTAATGCATATTTAACCGCTAAAACGTCCTTGGTTTGCTACATAAGTTGAAAGTTTCATGCTTGAATTCATGTGTGATCAAAAGTGTAAGCTGTTGATGAGCCCTAAATCATTGCGAAACTGTTGTTGAGTAAGATTTCTGACTTTCTATTATTCTTAAGCTAGTGTAAAACCTTAGTTCAAAATATGAAAAAAATCTCTGGATAATTTCTTAATTAAATTTAAATGGACATTAGTCTGAATCATTGTGACTTAAACATCACTTTTGTATAATTACCTAACTTACTTATGTGTCATAATGAAATCAAGTTAGCAAACTAAATTTATTTATAAAACAATTGAACAGAAGATTATCATAATAAAGTCTCTTGTTAAAATACTGTAGTGAACAAAACACCTCAACTACAGACCCGCAGCGGCATCCACAGAATGGCATCCTTCCCCCTTCTGGTTGGCAGCGAGACCAAATGCAGTGAACAAAATACGGATGAGGACAATCGAATGTACTTAAGTACAAACTTACAGACTATCTCACTAAATTCTGATAACCATACAGTAAACAGTCAATTTGCAAAATAACAATCAATTATCTCAATCTTAACTGTTCGTTCTGCAAATATCAGTCCGTCTTCTCTGATTTCATTGTCCATGCATTTTCGTACCGATTGCGCTTCATTCCTCTTCGTTCCTTATTGATCTTCTACCAAAATACATTATATGTCTGACCATTACAATATACTACTTATATGGATATAAGTAGACCACATCACAAGGCTAGACAAAACTAAATTTCAGAATTACTGGTTAGTTATAACTTTGTGTAATAATGATGCATTAGTATTCGGATTGCTAATTATACTGTTTTTATGCTTCATTTAGTAAAAGGTGCAAGGAAGATTTCAATAAACTTCTTACTTGTATACATAAAATGCTCCCAACTATTAGTCCTAATATCAGTTCTTAGTTTCTTTGTTTTTCTAATAAATTTAGTCAGATATGTTCTGTTAAACTAGAAATACATGTTATTGGGATAAATATTATATACGTGACCTAAAGATGGTTTCGATTACTAAAATAACATAAACTGAAAACTTAGTAAAAACTGAAGGAAATATTCATCAACAATTTTGTCAATGATTAAGACTCTTTCATGAAAGATCATATTCAATACTTTCAGGTCAAATCAAAGGAATTAATGAATTTAAAACAGTAAGTACCAACGTTCAGCTGTCGATACTTTCTCAGTTTCGGTTTTAATAGTTTATCATTCACTGTCCGTAAGAGACGAAATCTATTTACTGATTAAACTAGATCCAAAAAACTAACAAATCAAAGAGTTTTTTTATATACTACTGAATATCAGAATGATCTTTTGAAGTATTATGACTTTTTGGCTGGTTAAATAAAACACACTTTATACAAGCTGCTAGAAGTTTTTTAAAAGTAGAACTGACTGATTTGATCAAATACTCAATAAATACAAACAACTCGGAGTAATTAGGATGTTATGCTTATCAAAGTTGATAAATAATATATAAATATAATCTACACTTTATATTACCCTCATTTTATACCAGAGAATTATCAACAACAACAAAAAAAGAATCTCAACAGTGATATGTATATTTATATCCAAATATCTGACAACTTTTGTATGGTAGCTATTGATGTGAAATAAAATTACTTTGGTCATTTTAAAATCTAGAACGTTTTTACCACTCAGAATTATCAAAAACGTCTGAGTGATTACAGACTTAGAGGAAAATTATTATGACATAACATTATTTAATTGTTTCCCGGATGATTTTCCATCATATATAGTTCACATTCTATACAACTAAACAACTATTCATATTTCATTTCAATGTTGAATATTCAAACAAATCACTAGTTGAAATTGACAATTTAGACAAATGAAAAGATAAGCTAATAGATTACTTTCTAATATGACTTTAAATTAAAAAAACCAATGAATTATCATTGGAAACTGCATTTAATATTCTCTCTCTCTCTCTTTCTATATATATATATATCGTAATTGAAAGCGTGAGTCAATTGAAGCTAGACCACCTAGGAAAACCTGGAAGCACTATACGGCTGTTTCGTCTTATTGTGGGACTCCTCACTGAAGATAATTGGTGAATAGTTGCCCAACTTCGTGGATTGGTTGAAGTTAGTCATAAACAACATCGGATGCCGACCCGCTCAGTGGTCTATCAGTTTAGTGCTCTGGCGCGAGACTGGTGGGTCCTGAGTTCGAATCTCGCGAGGCGAGGTCGTGGATGCTCATTTCTGAGGAGTCCCATAATAGGACGAAACGGCCGTCCAGTGCTTCCAGGTTTTCACTGGTGGTCTAGTTTCAATTGACTCACGCTTTCGACTATGAAAATACTAAATCTCCACAAAAAACACCTTCTGATATTCATTTTAGTTTCACAACAAATCTATAGAATTCAATAGTGTAAATGTCCAATTAAATAGATCAATCTATAGGAAACAAAATAACCAAAACAAATATTATTATTACTTAGCATTTAAATAAAAACATGGTTAACTTTAAAATAAATTGACAGAATGTCAATTATATCCTTACATTATAAGTATAGGTTATTACCTAATTACAATACTTGGTTGTAGTTAAATGTTAACTAAAAAGAAAATAATAATAAAAAAGTACTATACACAAAGAGCAATTGCTTTTAGTGTTTAACAAAAAAAACAATTAAAATAAACATTTAACAAATATAAGATGTATATAAATCAAAGTTCAAGGTCACCACATAGTTACACATAGTTTCTCTAAAAGTTAAGTTATATAATAACAAAAAGGTATTTTCTTTCCTCATATAGGTAATACGAACAGTTTTTAGTCAATTATCTCTCTATATGACATATGGGAATGTAAATTATACTAAATACATTAGATTTTATGAATTCAATCTCATACATGTATAGTTATTCCTTATTTACCTATTGTGTAGCGATATCTGATTATGAAGAAAATACCTATAGAAAAATACTTACTTATATGTACTATTCATATAGTAAAATTTATGAATGTATATTATTGAAAGATTAGATCAAGTTGTTTATGTATACATTTATTCATAAGAAGAAAATATTTACGTGATTGTTTATTTACACTGATACTTGATTACCCTTCATCAAAAAGATTATTATGTAGATGTTTCAGAGGAAAAAATAGTTACTATGGTGATTAATTAGAGTTAAATTGAAATAAACACTGAGTTAGTTGTTTTTGATCGATATTATATTTTATATAGTTGAAATCATTTGTCAATTGAAGCTAGACCACCATAGAAAATCTGAAAGCACTGGACGGCTGTTTCGTCTAATTGTGGGACTCCCCAGCAGTGCGCATCCACGATCCTGCCTCGCGAGATTCGAACACAGGACCTATTAGTCTCGTGCGTGAGCGCTTAACCACAATAGGATGAAACGGTCGTCCAGTGCTTCCAGGTTCTCCATGGTGATCTGGCTTTAATTTACTCATGATTTCAACTATATAAAATTATTAAAATCTCCACACAACCCCCTTCTGATACAATATTTATTTATAAAAACTATTAGAAATCTTTTTTTTCTAAATTATATAATCGAATCTTATTTTTCAACTATGCAGTTTAGTTCAGATTATAAGTAAAGGTTATTTTTTAAAAAACAACCTTGGTCTTCAATACATTTCACGATCATTTGCTTCGACAATTTAACAAGTAAACATACATTTTAAATTAATAATATGTTGTAAAAATATTTCTTATATTATTGAAACAAAACTTTCCAAGAACAGATGTAGCTTCATAGAGTATTATTAAAATGTTTAAAAAATTGACATAAGTGGTATTGTGGTGTGTGCTACTGATGTCGATAGGTATAAGTAGTATGTATCACCAATCGAAAATGAAATACATGGCAGCAGAATGTTAAGAAGATCGAAGAAAAGAGATCGGGAACAGAAAGTGATTGATATGGAAACGAAGGAACAATGAAATCTGAAACAATTGATTGACATTTTTAAATAAAGTATTTATTGTATGGTTCTGAGATTTTGCTAAAATGTTCTGTAACTTTGCATTGAAGTACATTCTATTGTCCCCACTTGCGTTCTTGTTCCCTACAGTATGTAACACAAGTCAGACGTTAAAAATCTGGCACCTGGCCCCTGTGTTCTCGTTCAAAAGATTATGATTATTGTTAAACATAATTGTTCAACTGATTATATGAGATGCAGGTACATTCAACTGACGACTTCCAAACAGGACGAAACAAACGTCCTGGATTTCACTGCTAGCTGCCATCCATCTTTGTTTATAAAGCCTATGACTTCAGGCATTATCGAGACAATTCGCACAAGATGCACATATGCCGATGGGATATTGATCTACTGCAGTCCTAAACATTGTTGGGAAGATGCAAGCAAACAACATCAAGTGAATTTATGATTATATTCTGGTTTCAAGATTTTCTAAACTGACGGCAAAGATTTGGAACCCAGTTGATAGAATACTTATTCATTTCATCACCCATGTATTAGTTACTTTTTTGTATTTAATCTTCTTTGAAATCGTCTATTATTCCTTTTCCCAAGTTCTTTTCCATGATATTTTCATAACAATCACACTGAACAAAATATGCATCACTAAAGTGTATTATTTATTTTAAAAATACTGTATATTCTTTTATGGGGTAATCTACATTGTGGAAGTAAAACAAAATTTAGAGCTAAATTATCAACGGTCTCTTAAGCAAACTTTATTGAAACTGAAGTTCAGAAATCATAAATTAGGGAATACATTGACACAAACACTAAGCTCAGACACTCAGTAATGATTTTATAGTATAAACACGATCTGTCGAAATCAACTCTTTAAGCAATCACGGATTTTGCTGTCCTTCAAAGAATTAGTTACAGCTTATCTATGGTCACGAGCATCCCTCATCACCCTTAGTGTTTGTTTAGAACGACAATATCACCAAGATGCTCTTCTTATTTATGCATAAGTGGCATTGAACGTCAAATTGATATGGAGACTGTCTATGTATCTGTGGATTTCCATTGAACTTCTTACTTCAACAGAAAGCAGGAATCACAGGAGTCCACATATTTATAATTCCAGAAAAGTTTAATTATTTTTTCTTTACTTTGGTCATCTATGAAATAAACAATTTTAAAACTACCCTTAATCAAAAATATAAATCTTGCATTTAATACATTCATTAGCAATTCTGTCGTACATAGTCCAACAGGCATTTGCTATTTATTCTATGAATAATATGCTTTCATTTATTTATAAATTTGTGAACTTTATAACTATCCTGTTAGTCATCCGATTTACTGAATAACTTCTCCATGATGTTTTTATCAGCTAAATACGTCTTTCACCCAGACTATTCATAAAATCTGGATATTCAATTCATTCTAAATGCAAACATATTTTTACCGCTGTGTAAACAATATGTGAAAAACAATTATCGCCACAGAGAATAGAAACAATAAAAAAAGATCAACCTTCAAAACAACCAGCTTATACAAATATTTGCTACTCGTTAAGATTTCAGACTTATTTTGAAGTTAAATTAAAAATACATCACAGATGGGAACTTTAAAAATAAAGTCTATGACATTATCAGATTACGGAGTAAAAAATTGAAGAGATCTTATGTTTGTAGATAAACGATGTAATCTGGTAATTCTATGTATTATTCAGTGTTTACTAATAAATCATGTTCTGAAACTATGTGTCAGTTGAATTATTTTATCAAAGCTTTGGAAATGTTATGAGTAAATAATAATCATAGTTATTTTAATAAGACTAAGATTATTTAGTCTACCTTAACTCAGAAAGTAACCGTAAAATGCTTTAAGCAGTCTTAAATGTCATATACATGTTAAGAAAGCGATATTCTACTATAAGGGTTTGGTTTACGCGCAGTTGTCTACAGTAAATTTGAACTTTTTAATAATGGTAACGATAATAATATTATAATCAGAAGGGGTTTTGTGGAGATTTAGTATTTTCATAGTCGAAAGCGTGAGTCAATTGAAACTAGACCACCAGTGAAAACCTGGAAGCACTGGACGGCCGTTTCGTCCTATTATGGGACTCCTCAGAAATGAGCATCCACGACCTCGCCTCGCGAGATTCGAACTCAGGACCCACCAGTCTCGCGCCAGAGCACTAAACTGATAGACCACTGAGCGGGTCGGCATCCGATGTTGTTTATGTCTAACTCCAATCTTAAAAAAGATCACTTCGTGCGACCAATGTAACCTGCCCCAAAGGAACAATTAAATATAAAGATACACATCGATGTTGCCCAAAGCAAAAGTTTATCTTTAACACACCCGTGAATGATAGTCATGATTGAGAAACAGTACTGAGCTAAGATTGATAGAACGTTTTATCCAGAGATTTTGAAATCTGTTTATTTAATAGTTTGGCAGCAGTATTTTCTATAAATTCGATGTTCATAAAATGTTTACTTCCAAACTGATGTGCTTTTTCAGGATGCTGTCTTGGTGTTAAGTTCTTACCGAAGAATTTAGCTGGATAACCATTTCTGATAAGTATTTGTCAAAGTTGAATTAGTTCGTAATATGTTGTGTCATTAGAACATATTTGTCTAATCCTCGAGGATAAAGGGTGAATCAAGTTTCTTCTTGAACTCAATGGGACCCAGCTATGGAACTTCATATAGCTACCATTCTAGGTCAGTTTACTATATATAGACCACTGCAAAGAAATCTCCTTCATTCGTTCGCCTCTGCTTCTATTCAGCTAAGCTCAATCCGGTCAATCATTCGCGGATGTGTTAATAATAAAAATTTGTAATCCCACAAATCACAAATGACCTAAAGAGTTTTAAAACATTGTGGAGATTGTAGTAATTTAATAGTAGAATTCATTAGTCGATCCGGCGAGCAGGATAGTGAATGCGCACTGCTGAGAAGTCCCATAGCAGGACGAAATGGCTGTCCAGTGCTTACAAGTTTTCCATGGTGGTCTAGCTTAAATCGACTAATGAATTCAACTATTACATTTTAAAATACTTAACTGTAGATAAATACATTTTACAAACCAAACTCAAAGTACGTGAACGGTTTTTTTGTTAAAATATCTATATCAATAAGGGATACTAAACCTAACTCAGGGTCTGAAAATTCGGAAAACATGAAAATTTCGCAAATGTGATGAAAATGATCTTGGTGGTCTTGTAATAGTATTCCGACACGAGAAAACAGGTATTAAGAGTTCTTTATGTCCTAACGATTCAGACTGGGCTATTTCGTTCACTTTCCTACACATGTGTTGTATGCAGTATAAGCTATATTGCCATGTAGAGCTGAAGGTCTCATATGAGACTGGAGGTTCGCCATTGAAGTTTTGGATGGTTCGGCATTACTTTGGAAAGTTTTGCTGACTATTCATTTGCAAAATTGGTTTTCTGGTTAACCGATTTCATTCATACAAGTGGTTGCTTTTCAGTGTTCTCATGAGTCATCGTCACTGGAACATTGTTAGACATGTCGCCATTGCTAACAGTAATCAATTCGACTGTCGTGTAAGTGGGATGGGTAAACTTTGGCCTGTCCATGCTGCGTATAATTGATTTAGGCGATCATTAGTCGGGATGATTATACATCTGATGCGAATGTGTACATGAATGATGCGAATGGTCCACCAGTATGCTTGGTACCTGTGCGGTTGCGCCACAACATTGAACTGTATTATTCAGATTGTAGCGCTGAAGCCTTATAGTGTCTGTACTGCGCGGGTGAAACCTCAGCTCGGTGTATGACTCTCCTGTTAAACGGGTTTGAACTGTAATGTTTGAGTTGTCACGTGAAAGTTTGGATGGTGTTTGGTTCTCCTGAAAACCAATGCAAAATTACCCTGGCCTACAAGGATATATTATATAACTATGACTATCTATATCAATAACTCAAATTGTGAGGTATCATTTACTAAATTGAGAAAACTATTTATCACGCGTTTTTCTTAAGCACCGTTTACAAATAATTCAGCTACGCATAATAATTTATCTCTTTATATAGTTAAACAACAAACATCGGTAAATCAAACAGAGTATTTGACTCTACTTTTATTTTAAACAATATTGAAAAAATACACATGATTTATCAAATGTAATAAAGACCATTTTTTCGAATTTTTGTTTACACCAAACTAATCAATTTTACAAAGTGTTAAAGTTCCCATTGTGAAAATTAGAACAACACATGTAAGCGAACAATCGTCTTCAATTAGATCGTCATCAGGCTTTACTCTGATATATACATGAATATTTATACAAAAATGTTAGACCGATCAAGGCTATTTGAGTCAATAATCACAGTGAAATAGAATACGTCACCATGCACAATAGTTAAAAGTACAAGTTGATAGTGGGAAGACAACTGTACTGATAGTAGTAAGAATATTCAATTACGATAACAAAAGTCTTATCAATAGTTAAACATTGGAAATAAGAGGTCCAACGTGGGTAAATAGACTTAGATTAGTGATCACAAAACATTAAACTGATTACGTAATAAGAAATATGTAAATAATTAGATAGTGAAGAATACAAACGGAAAGAGACGGAAAATTACAAATAGTTTGGGCCAACATACGTCTTAGTTATAAAACATTTTATATATTTTAAATGAAAACATATAGTGGAGTCAAAACAGTTATATGTTACTCAACAACAACAACAAAGAAGCAGTATAAATTCATTTTAGTGACAAAAGAATCAACTAAATAAACAATTCTGTCAACTAATCATATCATCACATGGTTAAATTATAAATGTCTTCTACAAGTGTGTATTCATTGAATAACTAATCAAAATAGAGTGTATTTGTTCAATGTCGAAATGGTCAAAATAAAACCCACGACGTTGTTTATATAATACGTAACACTATATGTGACTTATAATTTCTAACCAGAATATCTTATTGTTAGAAAAGTATACAGAGATTGTGATTGACTTAAAGCCTTGCTAAGTGGTGAGCGCTTTTATACTGTAGAAAAAATGTAAGTGTCTATTTAAAAAAAAAAGAATCAAAATATTTCATTCTTTAACTAATAAAACAAGGAAGATTTGACTACCATATGATTGGTAAAATAATAGAATGGAAAGACACTTTGAATGTTGAATCTTGATATTATTATGTGTTTTCTACATTTGTATTTATCTAATTCAGTAACTAAGTACTGATTCATATACTCATTTTAAACAATGTTGTATATATATAAGAGTAAATATTATTTAAGTAAGGAGCCTTAAATACTAGTTAGGAATTATAATTTAATAATCCCACGTATAATCCACTAACAAATAAACTACCTTTCCTTGTCCGAAAGAAAATGAAAGAAAAAATTTTGTATTATTATTATTTAAACACATAAATATTGATACAAGGAGGCACTAGATATATATGCGCCACACAGATCTCATTTGGTTTGTGTAAGGGCTGTGATACTGACCAGGTGCCCAAACTGAAGCAGGTGGTTTCCTTAGGGGGCCACACCCGGAGCCTTTGACCTAAAGATCTGATCCACAAGGCAGTGAAGCATCGTAAAGATATGCAGTCCTATGGTAACCGGTGACCAACGATTGATTCATACGCCATTTGTTCCCTCAGGATTCTGGAGTCCATGTTCGCCATTGCTTTGGAATGAGGGTTTTCCAACTACCCTAGGTGGACTCACCGTGCCCACCAACCCGGTTAAAGCGCCGGATATTCGCTTTTCGTCCTCTCAATTTCGTAAACAACAGTAATGCCACGAGAAGGCAGTGAGTAGGACTTCCTTGGTAGAGGCTATATACGCGTGTCCATGTGAGAGCATTTCGAGAGGGAGGGTGGCTCCTTCTCACTCTCGGCTGCACCAAGGCATTTGTGGGCTATCCAACTCAATGAATTCATTCACAAAAATCACCACAACAATAATAATAGAATAAATGTAAGTTACAATCTTGAGCTTGAAATTAGAAGTAATTGATAATGGAATATTCAGTCTAGTACATTTTGAAAACAACTGGATCTGACATTTCGTTTAATCATGAATCTACAGTTGATACTGGAAACAATGAGGATAATCAATTTATTACCATCATTTTGAACGTATTTTGTAATACAAATGAGTTTTTTTTACAAGTAAAATAATTCTGGGAATATATATTTTCATCACTATTTCTCTAGTAGAAAAGTAATTTGTAGACATAATAGTACCCTCACCTATACCTGGGTATGTACACGTGTGAACTTATCAAACACTTTTGTTAACTTACTCAACAAACATTGTCATTTTGACGATAATAATTTGCCCTTATTTTTTCGCTATTACTGCCTTACTTGATTGATCATGTATGCTTGATCACGTTCTACATTTGACATACATTCCACTTATTAGATTAAATGTTAGTTACTTAAATCATTCGATGACTTATTCACTTGCTTATATACATGCTTATATCCCTCTTAAATCCTATTCGTGTTTAAAGTTTTGTTCGCATATGCTCTGTGTACTCAGTGGTTTATCAGTTTTCATTGTATAATGGTAAACTGAAGTCACCGCTTCGTATTGTCTTGTAAAATTTATACACCATTGGGATTTCTTTAATAACAGATATTAGCACGAACGATATATGAAACAGGGATTATTTCAAAGGAATCTCACTACGACAATAATACAAACAGAGGTATGATGTTTTAGTAAAATGCACAGCATGAAATATCAAACAATTTTATTTCAATAAAAAACGTAAAAAATTGAGTAGGTAGAATGTTCGTTTATTGAAATATAATCTTTATTAAAACAAGTATAGAATATGAAGGACTGAATTTAAAACGGTTATAATCAAATTACAATAATGATACCTGTTTTGAGCCATTCTTCTTCAACTATTAATAGATTAAATTAACAGTTCAGTAATTAGTGAATTTATAACAGTTAGCATACTTCAATTGAATCGATATTTCATGATAACCGTTTAAATTTGCAATGAAAACGCATGGTTACCTAACATCAGTGGTAGTTGAAATAAATAAGTGTATATGTTTAACAGATTTAGTTTTGTATGACTTCATATTAATGTGATGCACAGTTAATATAAAATGATTTTAGGCTTGTTGCCATGCAAAAGAGATAGAATAAACTATTTAAATGGACCGTTCATCTTCTAATTCTTGAACCAGAAAGATAAATGTTAAGTACCTATATCATTCTGATCTCACATCAGCAACAGCATGTTTCAAGTTAAGAGTTTAATTTCCATGAATTGTAACTGTGGGCTGAAACTAATTTCCTCATAGTTAATAAGGATATTGGGTCAAAATGTATTTAATATTGGTTGATTTTTCACTTTCTAATTTATTCTTCTTATTTGTATTATATGAATAAAGTTTGTGTTGAAGGCGGAATGGAAAAATAAGTTAACATTTCTTCATTACAACATTATTCAGATTATTATGACTGACAGTCTTTAGTCTTATGGATAGTTTTTTAGGAAATCATTAAAATCTAAGAATAGGTATCTTTTGTAAACATTAGAAACAATTGGTCTGTAAACCAATATGTGTTAGTAGGTATATATATATAAGTTTATACTATTCCAATGAGTAGAAAAATGAGATTTTCTGACGCTTCGTGACTCAGTGTAAGCCACTTCTTCAGAGAATAAATGACCAAATCAATATTAATCCAAGTTTAAATAGTACAACGGAACAATAAGAATATTAAGTGATAAATGAATCTGAAGAAATCAATGTCATGTCACTTGTTCTGTTGTACTATTTTAACTTGGATTAATTTTGATTTGGTTATTTATTCTCTGAAGAAGTGGCTTACACTGAGTCACGAAGCGTCAGAAAATCTCATTTTTCTACTCATTAGGATAATACAAATATATTATTTATTTATAATATCTGTTCGGTTGACCTAAGCAACATCATTTAATAATGTTATCGAATCTACTAAGAGTCAGAAATAACATGGTTTCGAATTCTAAAGCATAATAAAGTCTGCATAAAAGCAGCGTATTCGTACAGATATAGATATTGATTCATACAAGATCAAGAAAACTGAATAAACAAAACAATCTGTACATTGAAGAATATATACCTTGAAAAAATTCGTAATCATGAAACTATTTTAAATTATTAATTATATCTCAATTAAATTGAAAATAGACCATTGTGAATATGGCAAGTTGTGCCCTTCTGAATTACCTAGGATATGAACAGTAAAAACTATATATAAGTTTACATTGTTTAAAGAATATTGGACCTAATAACAATATGAAAATTTCAAAATCTGGATATTTTTCATTATGGATGGTTAATGAAATGGTTTTCCCAAGAATAGTTTATGACAAAAAGTGATGGAGAATATCTGCTGCTCGTTAGGCTAGAGGTTTACACGGTTTGTTTTGGGGCGCATATTCTACGCCTGCTTCATGCTTAGGTGAAGTTTTCATTTATTCCACAAGAGCTTTATTAATTTGTCCTGATGATCTAATGTATGACTGATCTTTTTTGGTAGACAAACAAACATTCATCCAAGAACGAGTGAAAAAAAATCTATCGAAATTGTCAGTCATAAACAACACTATTAGGACAAATTGTTATAACTCTTATAGAATAACTAAAGATCTCACTGCAGCATGAAGTAGGCGCGGAAGTATCTAGCTCCGTGAACAAAATTGCATAAAAACTACAGAAAAATATTTCTCAGTGTTTAGTTGCACATGTATTGTGTGGGTTGTGTTGTGCGTACGTTTGTTCAGTTATTATATATATCAAATTATGATTAAAGTGATTCCTTATGTCAGATAAGGAATAAAATACAATTAGTTTGTTTATACAATAAATAACTAATAGACAACATTAAAAAAAGTTACTCAATAGGTTAATTTCATGTCATCTATTTATGATTGTTAGTAATGAACCCATTAGCCTGATTTTTTTTTTCATTTTAATTAGTGTAAATTTAGAATAACTAAATGAATTACAAAAAACATATACATCATAAATATTCATATTTAAAGAAATTAGTCCCTTTGATAAACTTAATAGTTCGGATAATCTTTGAAATATTCATATATTTAATGAAATAGTGATTTCAGGCATAAAATAATTTAGCTCATAAGCAAAATTACAGAAGAAATAGTTGTTTATGGTAACATTGAAAAGTAAGATGGTGGTTGGAGGTGGTCAACAGGAAACCCTGGACCCGAGTTTCGTGCTACTTGGCACTCGTAAGCAAGGTGCACCTGTAATCTTGAGAGAACTGGTGCTCCCTGATGGATTCGATTCCGTGTCACTCAGCTTTACAGTCAGAGACGTTACCACTGAGCTATTCGTGACCGACCTTCTGTAGGACTGAGATGTAATCACAATTGATTGATCACTGGGTGGTGATCAATGTCACGCGTGTCAAGTCCTTCTTCCCGGGTCCAGAGTTTCATGTTGGCCACCTCTAACCACCATCTTATCTCAATATATAGTGCACGATGTGTCGAGCCACCTAGACTGGTGGCCACATTGCAACTTGATCGATAGCATTCGATCAGCACTAAGAAGGACCTGACACGCATGGCATTGATCACCACCCAGTGATCAATCAATCGTGAACATTGAATAGTATTTGACATTTCTTCGAAGCAAGCTTCAGTCTACAATTGATGCAACTTCAATTATATATAGTTGAGATCATGAGTCAATTGAAGCTAGACCACCATGGAAAACCTGGAAGCATTGGGCGACGGTTCGCCCTATTGTGCGAATCCTCAGCAGTGTGCATCCACGATCCCGCCTGGCGAGATTCAAACTTAAGACCTATCAGTCTCGCGCGCAAGCGCTTAACCGATAGACCACTGAGCCGGTCGACATCCAACGGTGTTAATGTCTAACTTCAACCAATTCACGAAGTTGAGCAACTATTCACTAATGTCTTCAGTGAGTTGGATTTTATCACAACAGATCTGGTTGAACTCCACTGGTTACTGCTTCTCACTAGAACGCCAAGAAATACCTCTTGAAGCCAATCACTAGAGAGCATATGTTGATTAATATCAGAAGGGGGTTTTGTGGAGATTTTAGTAATTTTATATAGTTGAGATCATGAGTCAACTGAAGCTAGATCACCATGGAAAACCTGGAAGCACTGGACGGCCGTTTCGTCCTATTGTTTCTTTATCAAAGGGATATATATATATACAAAGGAAGAGATGAAGAGAGTGTAATATATGCTGATTCAAAGGTCCATATGTTTCTTGTGACATGTAAGATATATAATTCTGGATTCGATCTCATTTGAAGATCTCAAAAATTATTTTGCTATTCAGTTGCTTTTTAATAAAACATATCATGGGATAGATAAAGCATAATCAACGTTTTTTTAACAAATAAATTGAGAACTAACTATAACACTAATTTATTTCTCCAGGAACTTTTATTTAAAAATGAGAGCAGTTAGATAATAATATCCTTTCACAGTCACTATTTAATAAAATATCCGATAGTTTGAAATGACTTTTTTCTTACTAGAAAAATGTGTATGAACAATTTAGTGAATGATAATTGATATTCAGCAAAGATGGATAGTGGCTAGCAGTGGAATACAGGATGCACGTTTCGTCCTATGGGGGACATGTCAGCTAGACGTACCGGCATCATAGAATTCATGTTCACTTTGTGACTCAAACCCAGTACCTTTCGCTTCAAACGCCATCGCGTTATTCACTTAGTTAGTGACTCCTGAAAGCCACTTGCTTGTGCAATAGGATGAAGTTTAAATTCGTTTGCTATTGTTTACTTGAATCTTACCATTGATGTTTAGGATTATAATTGATCAATTTCTTAACGGTCATATGTGCATACTGATCAAATGTTGTCCTAAACAACAATGAGAAAATTCAAGTAAACAATACCAAATGAAGCTAATTGTTATTGGTTATATATTTGGGATGCCGGCTCAGTGGTCTAATGGTTAAGCGCTCGCACGCGAGACTGATAGGTCCTGGGTTCAAATCTCGCGAGGCGGGATCGTGGATGCGCACTGTTGAAGTGTCCCACAATAGGATGAAACGGCCGTCCAGTGCTTCCTGTCTGATTATATCGAATAATTATCTTTATATTAAATTATTTGGTTTCCATACAGCCATTAATATAAAAAACAAGAAGTAATATAGGAAATATTGCTAATAAATATATCTCAATAGATAACAGATGTAATAGACAATTTTAAGGTAGGCAACAACTATCTTTTGATCTGAAATATATTAATGTATTAAATTGAACATATGTTTAGAAAATTGTTGATTTATCTTTTTTACGCAAATAATTGAATAATACAAAAATATGAAATTAGTTAATTGAGAAAAATTAAAATTTGTACTTGCAACTAACTGATTATAAGTGAATTAACTTTTAATCCTTAAACTATCATAGATAGTATACGTAGTATTGTTTGTTTGAATATATCTTCCCATTGATGTTTAGGACTGCAACTGGTCAGTCTCTAATTGGCATATGTACATACTGTGCGTATTCCCTCGATATAGCCTCAATTCACATGCATTATAAAAAAAGATGGATGAGTGGATAACGCGATGGCGTTTGAAGCGAAAGATAATGGGTTCGATTGCCAGAGTGAACTTCAACTCTGAGGTGCAGGCACATCCAGCTGACGAGTCTCAAGTAGGACGAGTCGCGCGTCCTGGATTCCACTGCTAGCCACTATCTATCTTTTCCTATCATAGATAGTTATTTAATGAATTGAGATTACTGATAAAATTGAATATAACAATTTGAACTACATTTTACATATTTAAATGTAAAAAGTAAAAAAAATGTTTAAATGGATATACATTTTAATAGTTGAGATCCTGAATCAATTGAAGCTAGATCACCGTGGAAAACCTGGAAGCATTTGGACGGTTGTTTCGTCCATAGTGGTCTAGCTTCAATCGAGTAATGATCTCAACTATTTAAAATTACTATAATATCCAGAAGAACCCCTTTGGCTATATATTTATCGGATAAAGTTATTTTGCCTAATGAATTAATAGTCCGGTAAAAAAAATTCAACCATACGTTCAGTAGATCAAATTGTATACACATAACATAATTTTGTCTAGTCTGTAAGTTACACAATAATTTGTTTTTTTTGAAAAAAAAGAAATAGTTTTTGAAAATCAAATAATGGACATGACGTTTGGGCTACTTATAGTCAACATGTTTTATAGAACATAAAGAAAATGTATTTTGCAGAAATCTTTCATGTAATATTACAAATATCACTTCAGTGAATACATTTCTATGATATCATCTATTTATTTTAAATATTACATTAATGTTTATCATCAAAAATAACTTATAACCATTATTTATAAATTTTCTAGATTACTTTCATTTAAAGCAAAGATGGATAGTGGCTAGTAGTGGAATCCAGGATGCGCGTTTTGTCCCACGTGGGAGTCGTCATCTAGATGTCCCCACATCACATACTTCTGGGACTCGAACCTAATACCGTTCGCTTCAAACGTCATCGCATTCTACATTTAGCTACTTAGTGCTGATACTAACTTGCTTGTGCAATACGATGAAGTTTAAATTCATTTGGTATAGGATGAAACGCATGTCCTGGACTCTAATGCTAGGTACCATTCATCTTTACTTATAATACTTGTGAATTAAAGTAATATCTGGACAATCCGCACAGTATGCACATATGTCAACAACACACTGATCAATTGCAGCGTTGAACATCAATGGGAACATTCAAGTAAACAATATCAAGTGAATTTATTTTCATTTAAATATGATAATTTTCAAAGTTACTTACATTTTTGTAGCTGAATAAAGTTTCTTTTTTATTTTTAATATTGATTTATTGATTATTGAATACAACATTTTTGGTGTTGTCCATTTGATTAGTAAAATACCGAATTCTACAAGATTTTTTAAGCTAAATTTTTGTGTAGCTTAGGCGTACCTATGAACTTGTCACAATTATACAACAATGCTCTTTATTATTAACGAAGTTCTATTACAAACAACGTATTTTGTAGATTCAATTCTGTGTATATGCAGAAATAGGATTTTTCCCACTATTCAAATTAAAACGTCTACAAGAGTTCTTGTTTTTCCATAGAGTGCTTTAACTCTATGTTGGCTTTTAGAGAATTTTTTGTTGTCCTTCTGTGATACTATAGCACGAATACGAAACTAAAGTACCAACCATAATCTTTTATTCAATTTTTCCATCAATAACGAATTGCCATTTATTAAACTTTAAAATATCTGTTGTATTTTTGTCTTTCTTTCGTTAAAAGATTAATGCAACGCGTTTAGTAGCTCTTTTGAATAAATATAGTACAAGTGAAATTTCAGGGCTGAATGAATGTGTGGGATTATAGTCTATGTACAGGTCCCAGTGTATCGATCGGATTAGGAGTTCTATTTTAAAAAATTTCCTAGCTAAGCCGTTTGGATGTAATATTTCATAATGTTCATTTTCATGCTCGAAAGAGAATTTCATGTTACCCGATTATGTATTTATTAGTTTCGAAAAGATACCTAAATATATGTCTTTGAGGACGTGAAATCAATTGAGTTGTAGGTCATCTAAATATCATGGATGACAGAACATTTTGAAGTTCAAATGTTCCGACGTACCACAAAGTGACTTTAATTTGTTTTCTAGAATTAGAAGGTTGCTTATTACCAACACATTCTGATCAATACTGACTTCATAAATGTAATGAGGACGAAAATCTTTGAACAAGTAAATAAAGTTTACAAAATCTGAAAATACAAATTGATAGAATACATAAATTATCTCAATTCAAAAAACACACCTAAATGTCTCCTAGAATATATATTGAATGAATACTTTAAGAATGCGTTAATTAGAATGGAGATCACGACTTTAAGGTTTTCGCGTGAAATTGAAGTATCACGTATAAAGATAAGTAGAAATACCTTTGTATACCGTTTACAACTTAAAAAATTTGGAAAACATTATTATTGTAACCGAAAAGTAAAAATGATGTGGTTATGTGTACTGAATGAGCAATTCTGTCTAATTTAATTGTGTACAACTGGCAAATGTACTCTATCCCCAATTCATAAACTGAAACCCTTAGTTATGAAACAATCGTTAAGTTGGTGGCACTATATACTATAGACACACCAACCAAGTAACGCCTCTTGTAATTTTTGAGTGAAATCTATTTATCCATATGACACAGTATAATTACGTTAAAACCGATATCAATTCGGGAGGAATACTCTATCTCTAATTCCCTAGCTCTGGTATAAAATATCTAACACCAACGAGGAACAATGTGAGAACTATAAATCCGTTGAATTTATTTTAAGAGTTGAAGAATATAGACAAACTGTAGCCATTAGGATGAGTTTGTATGTCATAGTTTTTTCAACTGATAGGCAATAACCCATCGAAGCCATGGTTAGAGTTTTTATTTGTGTAAAATCCGTTCATACTACATTACTAATTAGTCCTTTCCTATAAAATATGATTAAGTTTATAGATATATGTTCTATAAAGTTGGTCATTCTTGGTACTTACAGAAATTCAATGAACACATAGGTTTTTCTAATGAATAATCATTTCGTTATTTAGTATTAAATGAAAACTAACGAAAACGTTAGATTCCAATGTTCATAAGTAAGTAAATAAATTTCCAAACTAAAAGCCTATTTAAAAAATAATACTCTTCAACTGTAAATATAAAAAAAGGGATTATTTTTATTATCTTATACATTTTTGTCAGTTTTCCTTCCCAAGTATCTTTGCATTTTATTACGTATAATTAAGTATTACACTTTTTACATTTTTATAAACAATCATCTGACAATCACTATTATGGATCCTTACCGTGAAAATTATTAACTTACTTTACTCATTACTAACTAATTCGTGGAGAATTCGAGGTTTATTCCTTTTTAAGTGAAGACTATACTTTATAGATAGTTCTTTTTAATAGTCGAATTTATGAATCACTTAAAGCTAGACCACCATGGAAAACCTGTAATCACTGGACGGTCGTTACATTGTAATATGAAACTCCTCAGTACTGTGCATCTACGATCCCACCTCGTAAGATTCGAACCCAGGACCTATCACTCTCGAACGCGAACGCTTAACCTCTAGACCACTGAGCCGGCCAACATCCAACGGTGTTAATATCTAACTTCAAACAATTCACGAAATTGAGCAACACATCCACAACTGTCTTCAATGAGTTACTATCTCACAATAAACCTGGTTGAACTCCACTGGTCACTGCTTTTCACTATAACTCCAAGAAATACCTCTTGAAGCCAGTCACTATCGAGCATATGGTGAATAATATCAGGAGTTTTTTGTGGATATTATACTAATTTAACTAAAGTTAATTTCTGTTATGCTTATATCTTTTATGATCTGAATAAAATAAGTCTACTTCAAAGCATTTACATTAAAACTATCGTATTATCATTGTCATTGTACCTAACAACGTTGTTGTTTTTGTTTAAAAAATAACAGCAAAACGACTTATGGTGTAGATAAAAGTTTCCAGTTGAAATTTATAGACAACAATTTATTAAATATTTTTGTCATGACTGAGTTTTATAGCAATACATGTAAGCGAACAATCGTCTTCAATTAGATCGTCATCAGGCTTTACTCTGATATATACATGAATATTTATACGAAAATGTTAAACCAATCAAGGCAATCTGAGTCAATAATCATAATGAAATAGAATTCGTCACCATGCACAATAGTTAAAAGTACAAGTTGATAATGGGAAGACAGGTGTACTGATAGTAGTAAAAATGTTAAATGACGATAACAAAAGTCTTATCAATAGTTAAACATTGGAAATAAGAGGTCCAACGTGGGTAAATAGACTTAGAATAGTCATCACAAAACATTAAAATGATTACGTAATAAGAAATGTGTAAATAATTAGATAGTGAAGAATACAAACGGAAAGAGACGGAAAATTACAAACAAATGATAACAAAATTAAAAATAAAATTTAATAATAATAATAATGTCATTTGTTATGTCCGGCCATCGAAGGGATAAGGGGGTTACAAATTTCTTTTGTACACATAAATTGGGGTGAAATGTACGAATTCCTATGGCTTCTTCTATATAAAGGAGACGGGATTGAACTCCGTTGGGAAACGATAGAAGTATACGATAGATCACTCGAAGTAATTTCGATTTATCTACATTATGACCACTATCAATTAGATATGCCAAGATGGAACTACGTATTGTTTTTATCTGACCCTTTATAAGACTAACATTATTTTCTAAAAGTACTCTATATTGTTCAATTGTATACATGCACATACATATAAAGTGTATAACTTACCATTTAGATATTGTTGGTGTTACAGATTTTCCAGATACATATGCATTAATTGCTATAATTAAATCAATTAATAATGGTATAATTGTTAATATTAATAACCAAAATCTTCCATCTTGTTTCTCTTTTACAACACTTACAATAGCTGTACATGTAAAACATATAAAACCAATACGTACTATAATAGCTCTAAATGCTATAATTAAATGTACAAATGTAATCCAACTTTTCCAACAATATTTACCATATTTATGTGTTCTCCATGATGATGTCATATGATTGGATTGAATATTTTTATTAAAATTTTTATTATTATTTGATAATTTAATTGATTGATTAATTGATATATTACTATTATTATTATTATTATTGATTGAATTCGATGATTTAATTTTTAAATAATTATTAATTGATTCAATAGATGAATTATTATTATCATTATTATTAAATTGATCATTATTATTGATTATAGAATTTTCTGAATAATCAATAATGAAATCAGTTGATTGATTATTTTTATTGATTGGTGTAGAAGGTTGAATTTCTATCATGCATGATGGTTGCATGATTTTTTTATAAAAAAGAACACAACAACAATAACAACTTATGAATTAGATTGTTTTGAATAAGATCCTGTATTTAAAAAAAGAAAAAAAGAATGTTATTTCATTCTAAGAAATAAGTGATATAATTTTATATTATAAATAATCTGGTACGGCCGAGAGTGGGGAGGGCTAGCTCTCGAATTACTCTCACACGGCTACGCGTATAAAGCCTCTACCAAGGAAGTCCAACTCACTGACTTCTTGTAGCCAGCGTGTTGCTTACGAAATTGACAGGATGAAAAGCGAATGTCCGACACTTAAACCTGGTTGGTGGACACGGAGGGTCCACCTAGGATAGTTGGAAAACCCTGATTCCAAAGCAATGGTGCACATGGGCTCCAGTATCCTGAAGGAACAAATGAAGTATGAATCAATCGTTGGTCACCGGTTACCATAGGACTGCATAACTTTACGATGCTTCACTGCTTTGTGGATCAGATCTTTAGTCAAAGGCTCCGGGTGTGGCCCCCTAAGGAAACTACCTGCTTCAGTTTGGACACCTGGTCAGTATCACAGCCCTCAAACAAATCTCATTTGATCTGTATGGCGCACATATGTCTGGTGCCTCCTTGTACCAATATTTATATGTTTAAATAAATAAAAAATAAAATAATCCACATAATTTACTTGTTTATATATATATATATATATATATATATATATATATATATATAATGGTAACTAATTGAATTCAATATATTAGATTGAAAGTTGAAATATATACTTTACGTTGTAATATAAATTTGAATTTTTTTTCATTTTGAGAAGAACCCGATGGCTTATAGTTTCAGATAAAGTTTGTAGACAAGTTCACTTAGTATTATTTGTTTGAATCTTCCCATTAATGTTTAGGACTGCGAATAGTCAGTCTCTTATTGGCTATATGTGCATACTATGCGTATTGCCTCGATATAGCTTTAATCCACCTTTGCTTATAATGCTTGTGAATTACGCAATACGCATAGTATGCACATATAACCAATAATAGACAGACCAATTGCAGTCCTAACACATCGATGGGGAGATTCAAACAAACAATACCATGTGAATTCACTCTTCACCCCATTGCACAAGCAAGTGACTATCAGCACTCAGTAGCTGAGTGGATAACGCGATGGCGTTTGAAGCGAACGGTATTGGGTTTGAGTCACAGAGTGAACATCAACTCTGAGATGCAGCTACATGCAGCTGACCAGTCACAAATAGGACGAAACGCACATCCTGGATTCCACTGCTAACCACTATCCATGTTTGCTTATAACGTATGTAGACAAGTGTTTATTACCTTGAAACTTAGATGTACAAATTTCTACAAAGTTTTTCATACTAAGTATTTGTTATATATTGTTCCTTAGTCACAACTACCGATAAGGCATTGATAAAATACTCAGTATTACTTTGTACAATATTTAATATGAAACATACGTGATGTAAAGTAGGTCCGTAAGCATTATTATTATGCAGTAGTATCTACAAACGTTCAGTTTAGATATCGCATATACAATGTTACATTAGAAGAAAAAAATCTAATTTTAATTAATATTTGAAATTTTTCTTAGCCAAATAAATGTTTATTCAATTATATTAAGTAGAATATTAATTTTGGTCTCATTGTTTATTTCGATAATGTAATTATAAGTGTTTCAATTAGTTTGAAAGTGGTATTTTCAACCTACTGAACATGGAACTTTAATGATACTTCAAATAATATGGAATTGATTGTTAATAGGGTAAGAATTCTCAAGTTGGGTTGTAATACCTTTGTGGTTATAATTAATTTTTAATTGATCATCTACTGAAATAATATCAACTTAGAAAACCATTAGATATTGTAGAAGACAAATATTCTCATTTTTCAATTCTATAATAATTCCCAATGATATTTATTCGACATGCAGTCTTGTTAATTATATCCAATAATTTTGTATTCTATATTTGAATGAAATGTGTAAAAGTATACTTACAAAGAGTTTAATAAGGTTTATATTTTACAATAACTGAATTTTCCATTAGTCTATGTAAAGATACCATGAGAAATAATTAAAATTTGTTTTAAAGCTCAATCCTGAAAACTGATTGCTTATTTAAGTTTAGAAAAGTTTATTTCATTGTCATTCGCATTAATAATCCATAATACATTTTTATTTCAAAAATGAATGACAAAGTATTTTTTTCTGGTGTTTTCTGTTTCATATTTCTAGTTATATATTTATGTATTTATTTGATATCCACTCATCTTCATCGAATGAGATGGTTGGGCTACGTGCCTGAACACCGATTACCTCAACGCGC